>AP028919.1:9795238-11061001 GCA_036186465.1 Nesidiocoris tenuis
TGCGTCTAAATATTCTAAAATATTCCTAGATAACAGGAAAATAGGATTGAAGTCATTTCGAGATGCTAGCAAGCGTACAGTCACGACAATCGCTAATGACTAATCTAAACGCGTAACGATCCGACAATTCCAGAAATCCGAATAGCAGTTGGCGATCTAGGAAACGAAAAGTCGAGATGGGGGCCGTAAATCTTTGCGATGCGGACTTCGCAACATCTGCGATGATTCATCAAAATCGGTTTACGGCGAGCGGGCAGTTCGAAAAACAAAAACCGAAACGAGATCCACGTCGGTTATTTTGGTCGTTTTTGACTCCAATTATCCCCCCACGCAGGCGGGGTCATCTCTTGCATATAAAAATATCTCCGAGCCGGCGGGAGTTCCGGTATCTCAAAACTCCGACTGGAGCGAGGAAAACTAGTTAACAGCTTTGAATACACAATAAGGAACGGCGTATTACTGCTAATTTCTAAGCAGTCGGTTTTGATTGATGAGCCGTATTTTCAGAGCTTGTTGTTGAGGGAAATGTTGAGAATTCCGGCCTCAAGATACAAGCAGCTAAATTTCGAATTTTTTCTAAAATTTTGTTCTGGATATTTTTGCGTGAAGAGAAACAACAAAATATTTCAAAGGTACAGTCAGGGACTGAGACAAGGATGGCTCAGATTTGCCAGATCCGCGCTCGTCTGAGGTGAGACCTTGACAAATCAATTACTCGCCAGTCCCGAGCGGACGGTGCAATTTGCAAAAAGCTTCTGAAAAACTATGGCTAACTGCAATGGTCATATTTCCGTGAGCAGGGCCAGCATTTATGCTTTTGTTTTTGTTTCGTTCCGAGGGGATCGCCAAGACAATTATTTGACCATCCCCGAAGCCAAAAAAAGCTGCTGGGTGACTTGGGCAGATTAACCATAAATACGACGAAAAAAGTACGATCAAAATATTGAAAATTGACTTTTGAATTCTTAAGGTAGGTACTAAATACCTATCCATCAATAATTCAATGAAAACCAGTGGTGCGTAGATAACACACAATACTTCCATATTTTGAAATGTAAAATTGTGACACAATTTGATCATATTTTGACTGCTTTTAAGGGTGTTTAGGCCAAAAATATCGAAAAATTCATTATTAAAATTTTAAAATTCGCCCAAAACGAAAAAACGCCACATTTTCGGAATGTAAAAAATATCCACATATTCTGCAAGGTAAAACAAAGATTTTAAGACCAAGAACGCTCAAATCGGTTCATTTTTGTGGCCGGAAAAAAATAAAATAGAAAACACTAAAAATGCAAATATATCGGAAGTACTGTGCGTTATCCAAATTCCGATTAAACAGGGCGTTAGGTCTTGCCGAGACAAACATTTCAGTTCAAGAAATTTGAAAAAAGGTTGAGAAATGAGGGAGTTATGGCCATTTTTGTAAATGACCACAGACGGACAGACGGACAGACGGACACACGGACACACGGACAGACGGACACACGGACACACGGACACACAGACACTTGTTCAGGAAGTGATTCTGAGTAAATGTGTATAAGAAAAAGTTTTTTCTGAAGCTCCGTTCCGATTCTCGATTTTAGGACGATCACAATACTTCCATTTACTCTGTAAATATGGAAGTAAAAAATTGATAAATTTTGGCAGATAAAGGAAAAATTAAAATAATGAAAAATACCAACAAAAAGTAGGTTTTTATGTATTTTTCATTTTTTTAATTTTTCTCTCTATCCGCCAATATTTATCAATTTTTTGTCATTGAAAAAATGATGAAAATTGAAATTTAAAATAATGAATAATACAAAAAAAAAAATGATTTTTTTTTCGTAAATTTCTTAAATTAGCAAAAGAATGAAAAATCGAGTCCAAAAATTTGAAGTTTACAAATCTTTGAACAAGCTTTGAAACTAATGTGAGAAGCATATTCAAGCAAATTTGGAAAAAGTGAAGAGTTCAATAATTTGAGAAAGGTAGATTTGAATATGAATGCGTAAAACGAATAAATTCCATAAAGATAAGGGTATTTGTTCAGGTACTTAGGTATTTATTTATTTGGGAAGGTATTGAATAATGAAAGAAACTAATTCATATGAAAGAATAATAATTTTTGAAAAGTAGAAGAAAAATCAATTTAAAAATTTTTGGAAAAAAATTGAAGCACCAAAAAAAATCTACCTAAAACGCAATATCTATGAATAAAAACTAAAAAATGCAATATCTGTGAAAGTAGGTATTCAATAAATTTTTTGAAATATTCTGGCCTCAAAAATGGACCTAGCAAGATACGTAGGTATATTTTATGTTCCGGTATTTAAACTTATTTTGGTTCTAGGCGGATTTTAAAATTTCGGAGTTTTTTAAAATTTTTGACCTTTACAGCCTCCAATTTAGTGAAAAAATGATCAATTCGAGTCAAAAGTTTACCTATCAAAATATGGAAGTATTGCGTGTTATCATCGCACCGCCTGTTCTTTGTTATCATCGTCAGACTCCTTCGCACGCGATTAGAACCATTTCTGCGACGTCAACGTCTGTTTACAGAAGATAACGCCTAATGCGAAATCCCGAAAATCGGGGAAGATGTTTTCGAAGGATTCCATAAAGTTCGAAAATGAGTAGGTTCGAAAATGAGTAGGCTCATCAGGAGAGCTCATTAAGCCATCGGCCGAAGGATCCGAGGCCCCTGATACTGTCAGGGTCGAAGTTGGGATGAGGTCATGAATTATCTTCCTCTCATGAGTCTCCGACACTTCACTGCGAATACCTGAGCACCTGCGACTCATTCATGGACTCGAGTGACGTCAGCTTCGGATGCCAGCCGCGAAGGAACAAATAGCGGCGGAACATTATCGTTATAGTAACAATATCGAGGTATGACTGGGAATCCCTCAACACCAACCATAAAACCCCGAAAACGCATTTTGAAAACGTCAAAAATTCTATTTTTGCAGTTTCAAAAAAAATTTTTTTTCAGCATTTTGTATCGAATTTTTTTGGCGTTTTAGCACATTTTTAAACAAGTGTCAGCAATTTCAGCCATTTTTTTTCGTGGACTCAGTTTTTCATGGAAATCCCTCAACACCAACCATAAAACCCCCGAAAACGCATTTTGAAAACGTCAAAAGCTCGATTTCGAAAAGTTTCGAAAAAAATTTCAGCATTTTATTTGGAATTTTTCGGCATTTTAGCAATTTTTTAGCACTAGTGTCAGAAATTTCAGAAAAATGTTCAGCCAACCATCTAATATCGATTTTCAACAAATCAATCACCAACAATCACCAAAAAATCGCCAAAGTCCTCTACGAAATGGGTATATAGCACTGCGTCTACAAGGGACATTTTTTCGACGCACTGCCGCGCAGACGTAGTGACGCGCTCCCTACGAAACAACACTATCTATCTTCCTAGTCTTTTAAATTAAATTATTGAAAAAAAACAACCATTTTTTCAACAACATTTTTTCCACTCGCTTTTTTTTACTAGCTTGCCTTTTTAATAGTAATAAAACATGGATTTTAAGACAAATTTTTGAAAATTGCAATGTTAGCAGTTGTAAAAAAATTTTCTGCATTTTGCTTCGACTTTTTTGGCATTTTAGCAATTTTTCAAAACTTGGTGTATAAATCGTAGAAGATGAGTTAACCTTTTTCAAAACTTCGCTGCAGCATTTTTTCTTTGAAATTTTCGATTAGGAAAAAATGTTTTTTGCAAAAAATTCGTCGCAAATCGTTTTTAATATTTTAGCATCATTGTTCGAATTCGTGGGTAGAAATAATTAACTGCTTTTATTATACATTGTTTTTGACATTTTTAGTATTTTTGCTCGATTTTTTAAGCAATTTTTTTCTGAGCAGCTTCGAGCAAATGTATCAGCAATTTTAGCAACTTTTCAAGCCTATAATCTTTTATCAAATTAATTTCGGAGTTGAACGTTTCCAAGGACGTGTCAAATTTTGGTAGCAGATCTAGTTTTATTTCTTGATTCTATTCTTTTTTTTCAGTTAACGAATTTAATGACAGCAGACAAAAACAAAATAAACGAAAACAAGAAATAAAACATTGATTCTATTATGTTTGAACTTTTTGAGGTTTCATTTATTTTCTAGTTTCTACCTATTTTCTAAGATTTTATTCATTATCTAGAGCTATATTTATTTTCTAAGCTTTCATTTATTTCCTCGATTTTATGTATTTTTTGTGTTTATTTATTTTCTAGGTTTTCATTAATTTTCTAGGTTCATTTTTATCAGTTCTCTAGGATTTTATTTATGTACTAGAATTTATTTTTCCCGGGTTTTCATTTATCTTTACGTTTTTATTTATTTTTTATATTTTATATTAATTTATTTTATTATTCTGCTTTTAATTTTCATTGACAAACCAAATAATTTCAAGTTTTTCGTTTTCGATTTTGTTCTCAACGCTATCTTGTGTATTCTGTGAAACTTAGAATTTGGAGGGTTGATTTGGGTTTTGTATCAAATCTGCATAGGTTGGCTTTTTTATTTCATTACGTATTTAACTAATTTTAAAAAATGTAATTGAAAACTCGTAATTTTACCGCTATCAATTTCAATTTTTTCAAAATCGTTTTGGGCCTAAAACTTTCTGTTACTAGGTCAAATGTGACTTTAACTGCTTTGATTTCGAGAGATTTTACGAGCGAAATTCGTTAACAGTCCAGGATCCGCCGAAAGGTTAACGACCTTGGCCGATCCTCGACCGTCAGGACTCGCGTGCCCTGCGGGCATTGCCTAACCGCAATGTTTTCCTTCGATTCACGGCCAAGGCCATTTTTGTTATGTTTTGATCCTGCGGCCCGAAAATGAGGAATTTAATTATTATTATTGATTAATTCTGGGAGATTTTTAGTTTTTCCGGCCAAGTTTCTCATATTTTTGAAATGTTTTCTGCGTTGGCAGGCATGAAATTATTTTTCAATTTTTAACCATCGTAATCGTCCTAAAATCGGATCAGAGCTTCAGAAAAAACGTTAGTTAACTAATTGTTTTATTTACTCAGAATCACTTCCTGAACAAGTGTCTGTGTGTTTGGTCATTGGCCGTCTGTGGTAATTTACGAAAATGGCCATAGCTCCCTCAATTCTCAACCTTTTTTCAAATTTCTTGAACTGAAAAGTTCGTCTCGGCCAGACCTATCACCCTGTTTAACCGGAATTCAAATTACTCGCAGTACTTCCGATATATTGCCACTTTTAGTATTTTTCCATTTTGTTTTTTCCTGGCTACAAAAACGAACCGATTTGAGCGTTCTTGGTCTTAAAATCTTCGGTTTACCTTGTAAAATACGTGGATATTTTTTATATTCCTTTAACTGAACGTTTTTGTTATTTTAGGCAGGTTTTTAAAATTTGCATTGCGAGTTTTGTGATATTTTTGACCTAAAAACCCTCAAAAGTAGTCAAAATATAACCGAATTGTGAAAAAAATGTGCGTATCAAAATATGGAAGTATTGTGTGTTATCCACTCACCACTGGTTTATTATTGGTACCTACGGAGATGATTTTTGTTTTATTTTGGTGTCTCTCCTTACCTATTTTTCATGTTTTAAAATTTTCAAACCACTTTTTTCTCAATTTTTCCCTATAATCCTACACCGATTTACAAAATTATTATACGTTCACGACTTTTTTGGACTATATGTCTCGTCGAATTTGAAAATCGACTTCGGGTGACTCGTCTTTTTCGGTCCGGAAAGTCGAAAAGTCCGCCGTTTTTTTGTAATCTTCGACAAACAGAAAACACCTCAGAATCCTGGAGGCTCTTCAGGACCTCGAAGGAAGACACGACACGTTTCCTTGATTCCTTCGTGTCGTAACTTTTTTCTCCGTTTCGAGTTCGGCCTCTTTGTTCCGTCTTCTCTGTCCGACTGGTCATCGGAATACCTTTGTTCGTCATCTCAATTGCGATATTACCACAATTAGCGAGTTAGTTTAACGACGATTCTCCCATCCGAGGGGAATCGAAGAAAAATATTAAAATATTGTTCCCCGCCTGTAATCTTCTGAGACTTGAAAAATGAAGAAAACTTTAGTGACTCCGACTCGACGTAACACGGATTTTCTTTATTTTAAAGAGTTTTCAGAAATATCATTATAGAAATAGCTACCTAGAAATATCATTATAGAAATAGCTACCTATCCGGGAGCTACAAAATCCATTTTCTTGGCCCATATATAAACCAATGGTGCGTAGATAACACACAATACTTCCATATACGTACACGTAATTGATACGTACATTTTCAGCTCAAATCAATTACATTTTGACTCCTTTTCAGACAGTATGGATAAAAAAAGTAAGAAAACTCAAAATTTTAAATTTTGCCTTAAGTACGACGTTCAGTCAAAGGAATGTGAAAAATATCCAAGTATTTTGCAAGGTAAAACAAAGATTTTAAGACCAAAACGCTCACATCGGTTCAGTTTTCTACCAAAAAAAACCAGTAAAACTGCAAATATATCGGAGGTACTTCAAGTTATTTAAATTCCGGTTAAACAGGGTGATAGGTCTAGCCGAGACGAACATTTCAGTTGAAGAAATTGGAAAAAAGATCGAGAATTGAGGGAGATAGGGCCATTTTTGGGAATAAATACATGGGGACTTGTTCAAAAAGAAATTCCGAGTAAAAATGTCAACTTTTTTAAGCACCGTTCCGTTTATTGGTTTTAGGGCGATCACAATACATCCATTTACTTTGTAAATATGGAAGTGAAAAAAAAGGATTCACAAATTAATATAAAAATTCCCATTTCTCGGGAATACCATTTTTGCAATTCGGCTAAAAACGTGTCATGCTCGAACAAACATTTCAGCGGGAACAATAATTGTAAAAGAATTATTGTAAAAAAGCCGACAATTGCGATAGATATGTCGAGTTTTTTAAATGCAGTCACTTGTTTGCACTTAGCGATGACAAACACAAACCAATAAAACAACTAAATGCTTTCAGGAAGTCGATAACGATCGAAGATTGTAAAATGTCGAAACGAGAGTTTACCGAAAATTTCAAACACTAAAACAAAGCCAGGCCGTATAATTTATAGTCGGAAAAAATTCGCTGAATCCAGAAAATGTGAATTAGAGACTGCAATCAAAGTTAACTTCGGAATACCGACGTCAATTTAGCTGTCAGCCCAAGTCGGAATTTATTTAGCTTATTATTTGGCATCCAGAAAAAAATTTTATAATAATTATTAGCTAAATTGACATTAAGCGAGAAAAAAACAAAGGGTTTCCCCAAATAACCATTTCAAATTATTGGCATAACCATACCAATATGCTGGGGTGTAAGCGGATTCTATATCCATGTACTATGGTCATGGCATGGGCCTATACATAAACAGGATGTTAACCTGAAGAATGTACCACAGGCTAGGGATCGATTCTACAACTAATTTTCAACAAAATTTATTCTATAACATTTTTATTTTACTCGCTTCTAAATGCCACTTTTTTCACTTTTAAGATTTTTTCCGTAATTTCGATCTTAATTCACTAAAACGACCATAACACCCTGAATTCTTCGAGAAAATTCAATTTTGACTATACCGTTGGAAAGAACGATAAATTTCCAATCACCCTGCAGTATTAAAAAAATTTTTTGGTGTAGTTCAATTGGTTAAAAATTGGTCGGAAAAGTGAATTTGGTCGAATTTCGAAAATCTTCGCTTTTTTCTACTCCGTGCGCTTAATACAATTGTGCTTGTTAAATTTAGCCTGTAGTTCCAAAAAATGCGCCAAAAGATCAGCTTTCCAACGGTATAGTCGAAATTGCTCTTATATCAAAATTTAGCAGAGAAAATCCCGCTTGAATGCGAAAAAATGTGGATTTTTCCATGATTATCGACGTTTATAAAGAAAAATTTGAAAAAAAAAATGATTATTCAAGAAGAGTCAGGTGTTCATATCAATCCTCAGAACTCTGAGCATATATGCTGAACCGTATCCTTTTGGAAAAAATTGGATCAACTTTTTATTTCAAATAAAACGGGAAATTTCCTCAAAAGGATTTTTTATGACAAAATTTTTCAAAACTAAAAACGTTGAAAAAGCGAATTTTTATTATGAAAAATTTCAATGAAAAATTCTAAAATTTATTTTAGGAGTTTCGAATGGAATATTCGAAATTGAGCTCAACTCCAATTTGCGCCACATGAGCAGGTGACGCGTCTAACTGAAGAAGAGGCCGATTAAATAAACAAGGGCATTGTCTTACGATTATTAGAGGTTAAACTGCGGTTAGTGGCCCGTTATCCGTCGAATTGACTAACTTCGAAAGTACCAGGCGATTTACATGAAATTTTACTGAGTCAACCAAACCTCAAAAACCAAACATAAAACTCCGTGCGATTTTCTTACACTAAAATTTACATTCGTTTCACCCCCAAAAAAAATTCTCCAGTACCTTCTAAAAATTCAATAAAAAAGTAGAAGGTTCTATCTCCAATAAATTCTTCTTCTATAAAATGTAATGGTTGAAAGTTCTTAAAAACCAAACATTTTTATTGAATTTAAGTTTGAAGAAATCTGTAAGATTTATTTACAGTATAAATTTTGACGATTTTCAAAAAACATCCCCTACAAAAAATCCGTTTTATATTATTCGAGTTAAAAGCTTCATACCGGGTCAGCCCATATTTTTCGTACTTCTCTCAAAATTTTCAAGTTCGAAAAAATCTGGGAGATTTACTTACCTACAATATAAATTTTAACGCTGTTCAAAAAATATTCTCGAAAATTTTTTCATTCATATTATTCGAGTAAGAAGCTTCGTACCGGGTCAGCCCATATTTTTCGTACGCCTCTGGGAATTTTCAATTTTAAAAATTACCGTAAAATTTCCTGTTCTGTACTTACGGGAAGGAAGAGCCGATAGTTAAATTTTTCTCGTACTCCGATGTCCTTTTTCTAGATGACTAAGCACTTGGGGTAAGTACTGGACCTTCGTATCGGATTCGTGTATGGTGACGGACAGGGTGAGTTTCGCGGAGTGGCCTCCGGCCGGGCGGTCGCCGGGTCGTATATACGCGAATACGGACTTGGGGGACGAGGATCGCGAGAACCGAGGGGTGGGGGCTCCTCGGGGGCGTGGGGGGCATGCGCCGACAGCGGTTGCCATGGGAGACCGAAGACGCGGACGCCGCCCCCTTGCCGGCCGAGACACGTGGGGCCTGCGATTTCGGCAATCGAACCCCGCACCTTGGGATGCCATAGATTAGCCCATGCCATGAGCGTAATATGCTCATACAGTGAACCTTCAAAAAAGTTAAGTTCTTGGGAAAATGATGTTTGAGTTCTGGAAAACAACCCCTTGAGCATCTCCTCGAATTAAGAAAATGGACTCAAGCTGTTTTAAGTATTTTTCGTCATTTCCGATTCTAGTAGCTTCGAAATAAGACCAACAAACAATTTTATTCCTAATTTCACGTACCAAAATAATTTTCATTTTGAGTGTTGTACCAAATTACAGAAATTGGTGATTCGAATATGAGCTCAAACATTAATATGTTAACTTCTCTATGCGTCCCATGACAGGTGATTATACTAAACGTCCGAACTCAACCTATTTCAGCTCTATCTGAACTAAAATGACTCTGATTAGAATTGACACAGATTCGATTCATGAGAATTAAGTTAGCGCCCGATTATAGGAGCGGAATCATGTCAATGCCTAATTGCCTATCTTAGTAGGCAGTTTCCTAATAGATATATAATATATTAGATATAAGTAATATACAAGATATAAAAACCATTCCATCTAAAGTAATTTTTTCTTTTCCCATATTTTGGGTTTGACCCATATTTCATATCCTCAAATATTGAAAAAAATTAAAGTTTTAGAATTTCAAAAAATCTATTTGAATCTATCCAATTTTTTCCTGATAATTTGTAGGTAAGAAGCAAATTGTGCCCATGATTTTATACAGGATTTCCACGTTTAAGGTTCTTTTCATTGAAGGATTCGATTCTCCACCTCATCTGCTACAATTTTTGTTCCATAAAATTTTTTGTGAACCAAGAGGAAACAATCGTTTTTTGCTTTTAAGATTTTTTCGTCTTAGTTTCAGTAGAGTAATTCCTCAAATTTTGGAGTAATTAAAAAAAATAAGGATACCATTGGAAAGCTTGTTAAATTTCCTATATACGTACGGTATTTGCAGTTTTCTAACATTTAGTTAAATAAGCAGAAAATCTGGCCAAAGTCGCGCATTTTTCAATTTTTTAGATTTTTTTCGAAGTGCGTTTGGAGACTAGTAAAAATACTAGTAAAAATCGAAAAAATCCCGCGCAAGTTCTTGGAAATACTGGCCAAGAATGTCAGCTTTCCAACGATGTAGTCATTTTTGCATTTACCTCGCTTATTACCTGTGAAATTTACGTGAAATACGAGAAATTAAACGCATTTTCTATTGATCCCCTCAGATCGAAATTTAGGAGCGAGGATTTTCCTTTTTGCGTCGTCCTAAAGGATTTTTATTGTAGCTATAAAATATCATTCTATTGAAAAAATAACTCGAAATCTTCGAGTTACTCGCGCCGGTGACATCAGCTCCGTTTTTTGACCTCCAAGTTCACGCTGCCTTCGCGTCCTCGCCCTCGCATTTCGTTCCAAATTCCAAATGCGATTCGCAAGTACGACCTGATTCTGTGAGAAAGGCTTTCTTCCGTACAGTCCCACGAACCCCACCCCACCCCACTCCACCCCCCAGGACATCCTTTCAGACGTGGGCCACCTACAGCGCCATTGGCAAGCCCGAGCTCTCATTCATGATTCGTACGATATTTATCGTTCTTTTCAGATTAGATCTCCACATTGTCTTCGATGCATAAATTTGACGCGAATTTACGAATTCGGGAGGGACATTTTTATGAAATGAAAGACAGCCTAAAAAATAACTATGGTTTATTGGCAAAATTTATCAATCCGGTATCCAAGATTCAGATAAAATTCATCACTGCGGTATTTATATCGAATTTGAACCTAAAAATCTCATCTGAAATGTATAAATGTACATCTTCCTGTTATAATATATATTAATAAAATTAAAATAATCTCAATATATGAAGTTTTCGGTGAAATTAGACTTTGGAAATAAAGAGTAGGTACTACCACATAACAATAACCGTTTCCTGAGACCGCTCTCACAGGCTTTTTAATTGTTTTCGTCATATCTCGGATCGAAGATTCTTTACATATTTCGCCAAGGCCATTACCATGAGTACGAATTTCTCGTATTCGCATAAATAACGGTACTGGAACGGGAATATTTTTTTGGGGAATTCCGAGGTAATTTTCACGTCATACGCATCAATACAGCTCATCAAAAACGCCGATGAAAAATCTGGAAAATGCAATGCAATTTATGCCTGTAGAAATATGAAATGGTAAAATTGGTACTTCCCTATAAGTTTGATGTACCAACATCCTTGGTCTTCGTCCTGCGTCCTTGATATTTGTCTTGCATCATCGTTTTTCGTCCTGCGTCCTCGTTCTTCGTCCTGAGTCCTTGTTCTTCGTCCTGGGTCCTCGATCTTCGTCCTGTGTCCACGTTCTTCGTCCTGCGTCCTCTTCCTGTGTCATCGTACTTCGTCCAGGGTCCTCGTTCTTCGTCCTGCGACCTCGTTCTTCAACCTCAGTCCTCGTCCCTAATTTTAACACTATCCATGAAATACAAAACGAATTCATAGAATATTCTTTACATATCCTCAAGTTCTGGTTCGAAATTGTTGAATTGAAGAATCAACGGCAACACATATCCATAACGTGAGCACCTATTTTTAAATTTAAAAATAGAACATTGATCAGATGGTTGTCTGAAATTCTTAGACTATTATTCCATTCCAATCTCGACGCAAAAACCGAAAAAGTCTAAACAAAACTTTTTTTGAAGTAACCGTTCGAAGAACCCCTTAGGCGAAATGAATCAGCGGCTTCGAGTTGCACTATCATTTTTCCCCAAAAGAGAACAAGTCCCACATAAATGACCCACATTACTGTGGTATTTGGCTTTTTAAAGCCCACATGATTCCCCTGCTAATATTTAACCGACATCTCCTCCAGCTGGACGAAGTGCAAATGCGTTGGCCGATGCCCACTCCTTACTGACCACCCATCTTCAGATTGTGGGCTATCCTGGCAAATTAGCCACTTTATTATTGGGAGGAAAAACTTTTATTACGTTTGATATTAACGTTTTTTTTACTTGCAATTTTATAAGGTCAACAATGCAGGTAGTCAAAAATTCGAAAAAACTGAATAAAAAAAATAATAATAAAAATATAGAAAAAATCCTGACTTTTTTGGCTCGTTGTCAGATGAGGGATTGTAACAGAAGAACGATTGTTGGTAGGTTGGATTGGGTTCGTATGCTCGTTAGGACGAGGGGTCATGTTCGCAATATGAAGAGCGGGCGGACGGTGGACCGGGATAATTTATTTTGATATTTGAATACGTCAGTCAAACGTCAGTGGCGAATTCATCCGACGGCCGATTCGCTCTTGCGGTAAGCGTAAACGGGATAACGAGTTTGGCTCCAACATTGGCAACAGAGCATAACAGTTGTTGATATTGGAACGAGTTGCTGTTGATTTTGTGATTCGCCCCTACTGTAACAAAGAACTTGTCACAATATTTTATCTTTTTGATAAAAATATTTGGATGCAGTGGGGCAGGGTCCTCATTCAGGTTTAAACACAACGGAATATAGGACATGACTCATGTCACATGAGGTAGAATTTCCTTCATGCTTCAATAATAATGATTGAGACATGAAGGAAATTATTAAATTATTAATGATTAATTAATTAATTATTAAATCTT
Organism: Nesidiocoris tenuis; assembly: GCA_036186465.1. NCBI lineage: Eukaryota > Metazoa > Arthropoda > Insecta > Hemiptera > Miridae > Nesidiocoris > Nesidiocoris tenuis. Next base: position 9,808,089 of record AP028919.1, read on the forward strand.
CCTTCAAGCTCAGGATATAGTTGGAAGGAGGAGGACGAGGAAGGAGGAGGAGGTGGAGGGAGGATAGAGCGGAGGATTGAGGAGGAGGGGAGGGAAGGTGGAGGATGAGGAAGATGAGGAGGAGGGGGTGGATGATTAGGAGGAGAAAGAGGAAGAGGGGGGAGATGAGGAGGAGAAGCACGAATATGAAGAGGAGGCGAAAGAATGGGAGGAGAAGGAGGAAGAAGAAAATGATGAGGACGAGGAGGATGAAGAAGATGAGGAGGAAAGAGGAGTAGGAGTATAAGAAGGAGGAGGAGGAGGAGGAGGAAGATGAGGAGGAAGAGATGGGGGAAGAGGGGGAAGTAAGACGAGGAGTGGAGGCGGAGGAAGGAGAGGGAGGAGTAGGGGGAGGAGGAAGAAGATGATGATGGGGACAAGGAGGAAATAGGAGTAGGAGGATTAGGAGGAAGGAGGAGGAAGGAGGAGGTCGGAGGAGGAGGATTAAGGATGAGGAGGGGGAGGAGAAATAGGCGGAGGAGAGGGCGAAGGGAAGGAGGATGAGGAGGAGGAGGAGGAAAATGAGGAGGGGGAAGTAAGACGAGGAGAGGAGGCGGAGGAAGGAGAGGGATGAGGAAGCTTTGGAGAAGAAAGAGGAGGAAGAGGCGAAAGATGAGGGGGAAGAAGAAGATGAGGAGGAGGAAGAAGATGAGGAGGAAAGAGGAGTAGGAGGAATGAAGATGAGAAGGAAGAGGCGGCGGATGAGGAGGAGGATGATGAACAGGAGGAAGACGGTGAAGAGGAGGCGGAGTAAGAGGCGGAGGAGGTGGAGAAAGATGAAGAAAAGGAGGATTAGGAGAAGGAGGAGGAAGATGAGGTGGAGGAGAAAGATGAGGAGGAGGGTGAAGAGGACCATGAGGAGGAAGAAGACGATCAGGAGAAAGGAGGAGGATGAGGTAAGAGGCCAAACTAGGTGCAAATAAAGTCGGAAACATAGCTGCTAGATGGCTGGCCCCAAATAGTCTCTTTGAACCCTAGATACCTAAAAACAGAGACTATGATGCGTATTTTTTGAATACACCTAAAATTTTTGGTTGAACCTCGACTTAAAAAAATTTCAATTATTTAACTCATTGCCCCACGATAAAAAGCAATGTTGAACCATTTCGAAAATCGATGCTCGACAATCGCAGGGATTTCCAATCATTTAAATCGCCAAAGACGGAATGCAACTCAAGCCCGGTTGCGGCCTTGCCCTTGTAAAGCCATTCCTGGTCTAGGGGGGAGGGGGGTCTGCTATTATACGAGTTAGTGAACTCAGGAAGACACCGAACACCGGACCGGGTTCTATCTCTAGGCTCCTCGTGTACAAGTCTGTACCTGTTGTTGCTGTCGATGTTCTACGACCAGCTCCGATGTCTTCTCTGCGCGATCCGATGCCTTCCGTTACAAGATCTCTATCTGTATGTCCGACATGGAGTGGCGCTGGGAAACATTTAAGTCATCGTGCATCCTTCGCGAGCAAAATATAGGATATTTTATCGGAATTTTTATACCTTGCGTTGAAATATAATAATCTACTCGAAATAAGGAACTGCTGTTGTCCCCCCTCACCACCACCACCCACCATCACATCACCACCATCGCACCACCTCCAGAAATCTGCACCGCCACCTGCAGAACCACGATCACCACCATGCAACCACACCACCACCATCATGGCAAAAGACTGGATTATTGGGGAAGACAGCAACACAATTAGGAAAACATCGATTTTATTAAAGATAACCACAAAATCTTCACTTTCCCTCTCAAGTGTTGGTGGTGTGATGGTGATGGTGGAGGTGTGGTGGTGGTGTGGTGGCAGTGGTGGTGAAAGTGAGGGTGAACAACAGCAGTTCTATATTTTATGTAGATTATTTATTATATTTCATCCTCACGTATAAAAATGCCGATAAAATATCCTTAGGAAGCCGATATTTTGCTTGCAAAGGATACAATGTATCATGCATGGGATACTATGTATCATGTCATGATGTTTGGTCACACGAGGACACCCCCACGACCGACAGCTTCAAAAACTTTGGACTAAATCCTTCAGCGATTTTTCGAAGAATTTCAATACTAAGTATTTTTTATCAATAATTCCTATAACAAGAATTCCTATCCAAAATCAATGTATGGACTTCACGCGAGCATGAAATCCCGATCGTCGCCGCTCTGTGAACTTTTTGAGAGGTTTTTTGGCGATGAGCGAAGCCGGGGAGTTTTGGGAAACCGAAAAAACTCGTTCCCAGCGATGAAAAAACGCAGTTTTCACGCGCGTCATCCGATATTGTCCACAGGTATGTGAAACGGTCAAGTTCGAAGGTTTTTGCACCTCCTCTGCACTGCAGTGAACGATCGGTATCCGAAAGCAGGAGTAAAAAAACGCATCGAAAGGAATGCCGGATAAAACATAACGGGTACTTTTCAAAAACCGGGGAAAGTTTTTCGGAAATTGTCGGCAAATCAGCTTCCTGTGAAATTCCGTCATTAAAAAAAAATTAAATAATAAATAATTTTAAACAAATTGACATGGAATTTTAGCATTTTTTTATGTTTTAGGTTATTTTATTTTTTTCCGGCCACAAAAATGAACCGATTTGAGCGTTGTTGGTCTTTAAATCTTTGTTTTACCTTGCAGAATATGTGGATATTTTTTATATTCCGATAACTTGGCGTACCTATTTCAGGCGAGTAAAAAAAATTCGCATGGTGAGTTTTTTGTTATTTTTGACCTAAACACCCACAAAAGCAGTCAAAATATGATAAAATTGTGACGCACTTCTACGTTTCAAAATATGGAAGTATTATGTGTTATCTACGCACCACTGGTTTTTAAAAATATTATTCGATAAAAATATTATTGTTGATACTTTCGATATTTTTAATATCCTCGATATTTTCAATACTTTTCAATTTTTTTAATATCAATAAATTTTTGATGTTTTTGATACTTTTCATATTTTTTTATTGAAATAAGTGAGAATTAATGCTCACGAAATTAGTTTTCATACATAAAGTGAGTTCGAGGAGGTTTCGTTTTTACTGGGAAAGGTGAAAAATCCTGTTTCTTATTCGACACTCGTCTGTTGATGTTGTCTTCGCCGGTTATGGGAGATCTGCGAGAGATACGATTTCATTAGAAGGAGGCACCGACCTGAGGCTGAGAGCCAGGACTGCCTTCACCTTCACCTCGCGACGCCCGATGTCGTTCACCTTGCACTTATGGGAGTTCAGGATAAAACCCCCGAGGAATCCATAAGGTAATCGGCTTTATCGACCTGCTACCTAAAAATACCTGTTTACATTCAGAGGGTTATTGCACTCTCGACGTTTTATAAAGTTTCAAAAAGCTATTTTTCAAATTGGGCGCGGTTATTTTATATTTTTGCCCAATTTCATACGAAACAATCCTTGTGATAACGGCTAATGAATTAATAATATGTATGAATTTAATATAAAACATATAACTTATGAATATATTATAAATACATCAATTTCATCATACATCAATTTCAATCATACATTAATTTTATTCATGAAAACACAATTCGTGTTACGTTTTAGAATTCATTTAAAGCGACATTTTTCCTGAGGCACCTGGGACATATTTTTATGGACAGTCATACTGAAAATGTTTTGGAAATTAATTAATGTCAGCGTCTTTGGGTAAATCTAGCTTTAAATAAATTGATAAACCGGCCCTCAAAATGCAAAAAGTTCATAAATGAGTAGATATATTTATTAAGTAAATATTGGGTGCGGATTGTAAGAGAATTAGTAGGAGAGTTAGGACGAGAAGGAGGAGGAGTAGGAGAGAAATAGTAAAGAGTGAGAAGGTGTGAAAGGAAGAAGATGGAGGAAGAGAAGGGGTTGGTGAGAAGGGGGTGAAGAGGGGAAGCAGAGAGTAAGGAGAAGGAGGACGATGATGATGAAGAGGAGGAGAAGGAGAAGGAAGATGAGAGAGAGGAGGAGTAGGAGTAGGAGGAGAAGAATGAGGAGGAGGAGGAGGAGGATAAGGAAGATGAGAGAGAGGAGGAGTAGGAGTAGGAGGAGAAGGAGGAGGAGGAGGAAGCAAAGGAATATCAGGAGGAGGAGGAGGAGGAGGAAGCAAAGGAATATCAGGAGGAGTAGGATGAGGAGGAGTAGGAGGAGGAGAAGGAATAGGCGGTGGAGAGGGTAAAGGGAAGGAGGAAGAGGATTAAGGAAGATGAGGAGGAGGAGTAGGATGAGGATGAAAAGAAGGATAAGGGTACGAGGGGGGGAGAAGAATGAGGAAGACGAGAGAAGGGGTGATAAGAGGGGGATATGGAGATGGAAGGAGAGAAGCCAGATGAGGAAATGAAGGAAGAGGAGGTGCCCAAAATACGACCCCAGGGCTACTTCAACCTGTCAGACCTCCGATTTAATTCTGTCATTTAAAATATGAAGACTTAAAGCATTACACTCATTTTGTTATGGCAGAAAATAATAAACGTTTGCCACTTACGCGTAATGTCTCTCATCAATAATTCGGTAAGTATAGCAATTTGTTCGGAATCTGATCGCCTATCGGCCGGGACTGGAAGCCGACCAACGGTACAACGATGAGCTGGTCCATTAATTTAGTTAAGGCTTGTACCCCTGGAACCGCGGGGTGTCTGCCTGCCCGTAGGGCAGTATATTGGGACTTTAATAGGACCGTAGGTTATTGCCTTGAATGTGCAAATCTCCAAGTACAGTTACGGAAACAGCAGTTGTGCCTTCGGATCATATCTGTGTATCCCTACTAGGAATATCCGCCTGGTTGATAAGAATGCTGTTGGCAGCTCAGTTAGCTGAGAAAAATGTCGCCAGCCAATTGAAAATTCGAAAGTTTTTTTTGAAAACTTGAAATTTTGAGTTTGAGTAAAACCTGTTTTTAATTTTATTTAATTTCTCAAATTTTTCAAAAATTTCAAATTTTTAAAATATTTTTTGAAGAAAAAAACGCTGCTAAGTAGATTAGTGACATGGGTACATTATTTGTCTGGGTATCTCAGAAAATAAAGTTCAAATAGTTGGAGTAGGTCGGTTTATCATCATATCATTTGTGGAGTAATGGTCAATCGTGAATTCAATTATGCCGAAAAGGTACGTTTTCACAATGATAATAAATAGGTAGGTATAAAAAGAAAATACCTGGCGGCTGCTTTCAAAGAAATATTTCCTGAGGCCTGGAGGCAAGAAGGCAGCCATTTTGTTAACCGCGTTAACAGGTGACAACTGTTATCAAGATCCGCCCCATTATCTAAGCTGTCCAATCCCAGCTTCACACTTTCAGTTTCTAATAGCCGAATCGCATTTTTGCAGTTCTGAGCCAATAAACGACGAAAGAGCCGGTAGGGGTAGGGGAAGTCCCCTACTTCCCCACCCTACCAAGATCAAGGGTGGGAATGTTACAGCCGCCATTTCGTATTCCTCACGCCTTGAAGCGATTGGAACACGGGCCGTGAACCCAAGAAAACTGCAAAACCGCAATTTCAGCAGTGTCACTGCCCCCTAAATTGACCCTGTTGACCAAAATCTCGAAAAAATGCCAAATTTCATGTTTCATAGTCAATATCTAAAGATTCCCGCCAAAAAACCCCGAAGTCAAATCCATCATTTTTTTGAAATTTTTCCTAGGCTAGGACCTTGGATTTTCCAGCTGAAATCGGTTTTTTTCATTTTTCTTAGTCCTGGAGAGTTGTAGAAAATTGCAAATTTTTTGTGTCATGTACCTGCCCAAAACCTACTCAAAAATATTTTTTTTGGAATTTTAACATTTTTTTTTAAGGGTCAAAAAAATATTTTTTGTTTAGGTCAAAAATTAGTCTTTAAACCAGTTTTTGATTACTAAACCCCAATCGATTTTGACTTATAGGGAGCGAAAAATGTGTAAAAACCTTCAAGGAATCCAACGAGCTCAAAAAATTCAAAATCGGTTCAGTAGGACTCCCTCAAATTGCCAAAAACGCGAAAACGCAGAAATCGCATTAAGAAATTCAAGCCAAACCGATTCAAAAACCAAATTTTCGATTTTTTTCGGAAAAACCACCCTATCTTATGGTAAATCAAGCGAGAAACACGGGAAAAATACTCAAAAAATTCTAAACCCGCGGCATCACCTTCAAAATTGAGATTTTGTGTTTTTTCAAAAATATACCCTAATTATGCCGAATTGGACCCGTTAACCTTCTCCGATCGGATTGCCCGGACAATATGCCTCAAGTTGGAGCAAACCACAACTTTCAAGACTAATTTAGTCAAAATCGGATCAGTATTTCAATACGAAGTGGCTGGACGAAATTTTTGGCCAAAATTTCGTCCGTCCACTTCGTATCGAACCGCTGATCCGATTTTGGTGCGGTTGGTCCTAAAAGTTGTGTTTTGCTCCAACTTGAGGCATATTGTCAGGGGAATCCGATCAAAAAATTTTAAGGGGTCGAAAACCCAAAAAAACTGTTTTTGAGATCATGACTTTTTTTACATTTGATCGTTTTTGAGTAGTCTGGAGTTGATTCAGAGGATTCCCTTATAGGAGGTGCACGTCACAGGAAAATTTGCTAAACGCTCGTTTTTTTTTTTTTGAAATCGGACCACTCCTTCTATGCGTTTTGCTGCTGACGGCGTACGGCGTACGGCGGACGGACAAAAAATTTTTATTGCAGATTCTTGTTCTAGAACCTCTGAAACGTGAAAGAACAAATTTTCAGGGGGTGTTGTAAAAAAAATTTTCTTGAACAATTACATAGGTACATTATTTCTGGAAATAATGTACCAAAAGTTTTATTATGGACCAAAGTGACTCTCGCCTTCATATTGAGATACCTAGTCATCAGTTCGAAACCTCAGGATGGAAAAGCAAAAACAACCGCATCGTTTATTTGGCCTACAATCCGACCAAGTTCCAGTCGGATTTGGCACAGTTGGACGTTGGCCAGATCGTACGAATTTCTTCCTACGACCCGCGCGAATGGCCTGAAATCCGCCGAACAATGAGGCAGGTCCGGGCGGTTCAAGGGGAGACCCGAACGGTCGGTTTGGAGGCCAAGGGCGCCCTCCTCGATCAGTCTGTTTGAGGTGTTATACCAAAAAACCAGATGACACGCAATACTTCCATATTTCGAAACGTAAAAGAGTGACATTCTGTAGGTAAATATGGAAGTAATAGATAGATGATATTTTTTTTCAATTTATTTTTTTATAATTTTATTTGTAGGTATCTAAAATTTCGAAAATATCAAGAGTATAAAAAATGCTGAAAAGCTCATAAATTATATCGAAAGTCTCGAAATTATCAAAAATCGTGAACATGTCAAAGTTTTGAAAATCTCAAAAACCCTCTGTACCTACAGATCTACATTCCTTTCTTCCGCTCGTTAGAGGGAACTTCTATTATCCGACGGCGCACGTATTCGATAACAGAATAGAAAGAACTGGATGAATATTAAAACGGAACCTCGATATAATGAGATCGAATAGTTCGTCGGGGTCTTTATAGCGATGAACGATTGAAAATGCATCCACGTACGTGCAGAAAGGTACCCGTGACTATTCGATTGTACGTATCGAAGAATTGGCGCCATTGAGGCTGGAGGCAGTCGAACAGTAATTTGGAGAAATAGGTGGATGTAGTAAGTTGGTGAACGAGGTAAAATAAAAACCTTTTCTAAAAATCTTGAAATTTTTTCAAAAATTTCGGAAATATTTTAATTTATTTTAGGTTTTTTATAACCTATTTTTTATAAACTGCATATTTTTTATAACCTGCCTTTTTTATAACCTGTTTTATCTTGAGGTTCTTTGCTACAAATTGCGTGACTTCATCCCTCCACACCCCGTTCGGAAATCGGAAGGTACGAGGTTCAATTCCCGTCAGAGGAAGAATTTTCCTTGCCTTTGGGGATTTTTTCTCCCCAACTTGGCAACACTGGGACCAAATACCGAGCGCCAATCGGCGGAGATCTCAACGTGGGGAGTTTGCAAACGCTGCCTGTAGGTCTGTGCCAATACAAACAACGGTAGCCAACTAATTCGCGTGTTATTTGCGTTCGGATCTGATATGCGAACGGGCAGTGACTACAAATCGTGTTGTGTGTTGGTTCATGCGTTAGTAGCCGAACGCGGCTATCTGAATGGCCGGTCTACTTTAACGATGGGAGACAAGGCGCCAGAAGTTCGAGCTACTGTTCCTGCCGGAGGGCAAGGCTGAAGAATAGTTTGCAATTTTTTTTTGCCCGACGTAAATCTGACCAATATTTATGTGAAACAGCAATAAGTAGACAATAAGTGGATAACATTTTATGATAAATATTCAGTCCCTCACAGACAAGCGAGTCACATGACGTCAAAAACTAATGCAGGCGATTGATTTATGAACGGTTGAATCTGATCCTTTGTACCCTCTTGACCTTCATCCAGATGATGAACTTGATCCTGCCCATCATCCTGATCTTGGTCCTTGCCCGCAACTTTATTCTGACCCCGGTGATGATGCCGATCCTTACCTTGATCCTGATCCTGACACTTGCCCCGATCCTCAAACCCTCATGCATCAGCACGATCACGTGATCCTTTCCACCATCCTGATCCTGCAGCTGATCCAGAACCTGATGATGATCCTGCACCTGGGATACTTACCCTTATTCTGACCTCGATTATGGTAGTCACCATCTTGATACTTGCCCTCGTCTTTACCCTCACCTAGGTGATGATCCAGATCCTGATCTTGATGATGATCTTTATCCTTACCTTGATTTCGATGATGATCCTGATCGTGATGCTGAACCTGATAATGATTCCTATCTTGATGATGATCTAGATCTTGATAATGATTCCTATCTTGATGATGATCTAGATCTTAATGATGATACTTATCCTTACCTTGGTTTTGATGATGATCCTGATCTTGATAACCACCCTGATTTTGGTCCTGGTGATGATCCTGATTCTGATGACGATAATGATCCTGATCTTGATGATGATCTTCATCCTTACCTCGACTTCAATGATGATCCTGATTTCGATGATGATCCTGATCGTGATGCTGATCCTTACCTTGATCTTGATTTTGATGATGATACTGATCCTGATCCTTACCTTGATCCGTATCCTGAATATTAGAGGTGTCCCAAAAATCAAAGAAAAACGGATCGAAAGATGAACGAGGACGTTGCAGATATATTAGGTATTACGTGCCTTGAAAAATGATATACCTCGGTACTGCACTTGAAGTGTAAACATTTTGGTCGTCAAACTCGCTAAGGATAAGTTAGGGATCGTTTATAACCGCCACTCAACAACATACTGGCACCCTAACGAACTCCGAGTGCGCGAATAAATCATCTTTATGATGCGCGCATGTCCTCGCCGGGTGTACCGTTATATTTCGCGACGACGATCTTTGACCTCGCAGTGCTACCACCAGGCGTAGGTCGTTCTCAATTTAAAAAACAAAAAAAAACTCGAGTTTGAAACAAATTGCCGATGACGTCGCCTCCATCAATAACAAATTAAATGGCGGTTCATTAATTCAAGCGCGAAAGGTAAAGCGCTACGGAAGGGAAATTTCTCCGGGGAATATTTTAATTCAACACTGTAGAAATTCAGACGACCGCCGAGGAGAATTTTTGCATAAATAGAGGCTCATCTCTTTTGATGGGATCCGTTTCGAAAATTGGCGAAAAGACGACGGGAAAATGTTTTCGGGCCAACGGTCCATAAAAAACCAATACCCGTTATTATAGGTTTTTGATCTCTTTTTGTTTCTCGCCAGCGTGTCGCATCACGCATCGGCGGGTGATTATTTAATTATTGAAAAATGACCGGTTTGACGGATCGAGCAGTCAGTGAACTCATGTTCCTTACTTCAACCTGCAGGCGACGGTATAATTGTTGTTTTCGGCCGTAGAGGTAAACGGGGGTCAATGGAACTTTTTTCAACGTCTCATTTCAGAAATTTTAGGCTTGTCAGATGTGGAAAATTTCGGCTGCTAGATTTGCTTTTTACATTTTTCGACCGGCTGATTTGAATTTTGGATAAAAAACCGAGTCCAGGCTGGATAACTGTATCGACTGTCCACCAACCTTGAACTTTAGCGTACAACATTTTGAAGAAATTTTGCAAAAAAATTTTTTTAAACTTATTTTTATTGTGGTATGTGATGGTAGGTTCAGCACCAGTCGTTTGAATGCGCTAATGAGCTTCGATACTCTTTATCTAATGGTTTGGGTTTTGTTTTAGAAAAAACAACTCAACTTTTTACCCTACCACTTTTCTCGTGGCTAATAAAAATAAAGCTAATAATTCACAGCCAACAGCCCACGCTCATTGTTTCAGATCGTACAATTGGAGTCTTTTGTTCGTTTTCTCGTAGACGCTCATTAGGGAAGGAAGAATGCTAGGATTTTTTGCTATCTATTTAAATTTTTTACGAATTTGTAGAACATAAGCTAAGGTTTATACAGTACAAAGGCATTGTACAAAGGGGTTTTGAAAGTTTTTTTTTGCTTTCTCGGAAAATTCTTGAATTTTTTATTATTTTTTTTTTGTCCTGTACCAAAAATTGACGTTTGTGTCTGAGGTATTCTTGGCGTTTTGACCATAGCGATTTGGCCGACCAAAGTTTTTTTGTTGACAGTTAAATTTCCTGCATTTTGAAAAAATCAACAACCCTGGATACAACTTTTTTGAGTTTTCGTCGTTGAGGCCTTATAGGAAATTCAATTCCGAGCAACTTTCGTATTTAACATTTTTTAACCCGACGCATTCCTAAGGCGGGAAAACGCGATGGAAATTTTCAGAGATAAGGATAAGGATCTTCAAAGGATAAGGATCTTCAAATAGATTAAACGGCTGAACCAAACTGTATGAAATTAGGTATCAGAATTTTTGTCTCGGCGGTGCCAATACAGAAAAATTATCGAAACCCTCGATTTTGAACATGGTGTCCGTGGGACCGTTTTGAAATTTTCAAAACCACAATTTTCTAAATGTTGGACGTTTTCTGCTAATCCCTGAGCCAATAGAAACATTTTCATGAAAAAGTTTCAGTTTGCATGGAACTTTTTCGACGACATTGATGAAACGCTCTTGGCGGTTTATTTATTGGAGCTCGAGCGCTTTCGCCCATACGGTCCTCTTCCGGAACTGTTTCCGACAAGTTGCGTCTCGCGTCAGAGGAGTGAAGGGAGATAAGTCATCTCGAGTAACCTCCTCCTTTTTGAAAATAGACTGCCCGGTAAAATCTTGAATCGAATTCCAGGAGGTTCAATGGCGGTAGTATTCGCACATCACGTTTGACTTGACCTCGAAGATACTTGGTCAAGTACAACTTTCTTTCGCGAAGCTCGAGGACATGGGGAAATTTAAATTTGATCCTGTTCCGCATAGCCGAGAAGGAGGCCTCACGCTTGTTTTGATTAACAAATGAACGTGTAATACTTTGTTACTCGTACCGATTCTCGTACATTGTGTATTCATAGCAAGGCTCGAACCGGCCTAAACAAACGGAAGTGCTGATATATATTCGAGCTAAAGAAACTATTTGATCGTGTCTGTTTTGTGTTACAAATGCGAAGCGGACGAGGCATTTTATCAATTTTTTTCAACGAGAACGATTTTAGCCTGAATTTCAACACTATGACATGAAAATTACCCGCTTGAATGGCTCTATTAATGGTTTTATTTGTACAAACCTACTCAAAAATTGACCATCTAATCATGGAAGCATTTTTGCCATTGGACCAAAAATTGATTGAGGAAAAAAGAGGTTTTCCAACCAAACCCAAAATTAGCAGTTTATTTGAGTTGAAGGCTTTATGGGCCCCTGGTCATGGTAATTTGGACTCTGCAAAAATATCGAAATCAGTTTCTTAACGGTTATTTTGGGGTCCTGAATCCTAATTTTGGGTTTGCCGCCTCAAAAATCGCAAAAACCTCCAATTTTTCGGACTTGTTTTACTCAAGTTGAGTAACTCAACAGCTTATATCTCTAAAACTATTTGTATTTAGGAGTAACATCCGATTAGCATTATTGAAGATGACTAAATTTGCGACAATTTAAGCCCAGCCGCAGCTTTCTAGCTTAAATAGCCTTTGAGATATGGCTTGTCAAAAAAGGTAGTCAGGTTTTATCAGAGCTGCCGATTTTTCAGCCTCAAATTGAAGTTAATACTATTTTAACTATCTCTATTGTGAAAGGCGCCAACCTACCAATTTGTTATTTTCATTTTGATATCAATATTCAACAAGTAAAACGAGCCACCCTCAAAAAAGTAACTTTTTGGAAAAATGACAATTTTTGACAAGCTATATCTCAGACGCTATTTGAGCTAGAAAGCTGCAGTTGTGCTCTAATTGTCACAAATTTAGTCGCCTTTAACAATGCTAATCGGATGTCTTTCTAAACAACCAATAGTTTTAGAGATATAAGCGGCTGAGTAAAAAAATCCGGATATTTCGAGGTTTTTTGCAATTTTCGTCATGACGCCGCGCGATTTTGAGATGTTAAACCAGAAATTCGGATTCGGCATTCCCAAAAATATAAAAAAACCGTTCAAAAAACCCACTTCAATTTTTTGTTCTCCATACCGAACCACCTGGGGGCCATATTATAACGTCAGGTGCCACCATTATACTTAAGTCTTACTTAAGTACTTACTTACTTAAGTACTTAAGTCCGATTAACTGGCTAACTGATAACGTGACTCAAAAAAAAAAACCCCTGAGACAATTGTATCCGCAATCGACGTTTTGAAATTACCAGTAATCCAGGAAACAGGATCTCTATGGAATTCTCTGGCAGTGAGACGACTCAATTTCCTTGAATTCGACGAGATATGGTTTTATGTGGAAAGCGGATTTTTCTGCGTTGCAACTATAATTGCACTAGTTAATTCGAGAATGAGCCGTTTACTTTTGAATTTACAGAATCGTCTTGTACTTCGAGAAATCGCCGTTACGATTGGCAAATCTCTGAAGAGCCTCTCGAGAATCTCAAGAATCCAACGAGTCATTCGTGTCGAATGTTCGGATTTTCTTGAAGCAAGAAAAACTGTTATTTACTATTGATACCCTATCCACTTAAAATAAAGTGAATGCCATGGTGAGAAAAATCACCAAATTCTTCATTATTTTGAATAACTGCGGAATTTCAAATTAAAACATCAAACACATAATAAATAAAAACTTACACAGGGGTTTACTACTCACGTAGCTTGTTTGATTGACGATGCACGATGACGATGGACGGCGGGCAATGGACTGTGGACGGTAGACAATGGACAGTGGACGATGGACGGCGGACGGCGGATGATGGACAGTGGACGATGGACGGCGGTCAGTGGACGATGGACGGCGGACAGGCAGTCAATGGACGGCGGATGATGGACAGTGGACGATGGACGGCGGACGATGGAAAGCGGACGATGGAAAGCGGACGATGGACGGCGGACGGACGGATTTATTTAATCGAAAATTCGGATTCTATTCCCTTTGAAACGTTAACAATGACAATTTCAAGGTGAGTTGGAAATTTTTTCCTGGGCGACAACAATGGTTTGATATTGAATAATAAACCAAAACCACCTTATTACCAGTTAGGGTAAGGCCAAGTTGGTAAGTACAGCTCAGAATCCAAAAACTTTAACGTCAAGTATCCACCTGAAATAACTGAAATAATATAGCAAAAAAAAATTAACCTGAAAATAACCAAAAAACCAACAAAATAAAATAACCCGAAATAAATAGGCCCAAATTTTAGCTGAAAACTAGCTCGAATTAGCAAAATATTAGCTCAAAATCCAAAAACGTTAACGTCCATTAGCCACCTGAAATAACTGAATAAATATAGCAAAAAAAAAAAAAATAAAAAACCAAAAAATAACCTGAAATTAAAAGGCCCAAATATTGGCCAAATGTTAGCTCAAAATCCATAAACTTTAACGTCAAATATCCACCTGAAATAATATAGCAAAAAAAAAACCTGAAAATAACCAAAACAACCAACAAAATGAAATAAAAAGGGCCAAATATTAGCGCCCGTCCTTCGGCCATTCACGTACGGCGTAACCTCACGTAACCAGATGAAGATCCGTGAAGCCTCTTGAGTAAGTCCAGTTTTTCTGTCCACGGACGAGTCGAGCATAGTAATGGCTTTACAGGTGCAGGAAAAACGGCCACCTTTTTAGTTTACCGGGAAACATAATAATAGGTACGGCTGGAATGTACAATTTAACTATAAAAATGCCATGTTCGACCATAAAGTTACTCCTTCATCGTGGCTTACCAGCTGCAGGAAGATCTTTATCACGTAGCAATCAAATTCTCGATAAATGTCCAATATATTGCGAGCCGTGTACGACATCCGTCGTTGAGGAAGTAACAAAGATTTGTATTTGTTTCAGATTTATGTCTCAATTGCGAGGCCTTAGTCAACGTAAATAGCTTTCAATGTCAGTTGACCAGACCAGTAAAGTTAATGGAAGAAAAACATGAATTGGATTTGATTTTCTCACCTCAAGTAGCAAGTACTGAAATTCAGGTTCAGAGTTGGGCAGGATTACAATAAATTAATAATACGAGCACAATGTGAACACTAAACTTGGGATTAGATTACGATTAAATTCATAGGGTCATAAACTATGCTTACAATTAAACTCACAAAATCAACTCCCAAACCTTATCACATACTAAACTCTCACACTTTAATCTTAACTTTAACTTCAAACTCAATTTACAAATCCACAACTCAACCCACAAACCCAACTCTCAAACTCAACCCTTTAATTCAATTCTCCAACTAAACTCTCAAACCCAACTCACATGATAAACCCTCGCACTTAACTCTCAAACTCATTTTACAAATCCAAATCGCTAACTCAAACCACAAACTCAAACTTAACATACAAAATTAACCCACAAACTGAACTTATTGACTTTGATCTCAAAGTTGACTTTGATCTCGAAGTTGTGTTTGAACTCGATGTTGACTTTGATCTCGAAGTTGAGTTTGAACTCGAAGTTGACTTTGATCTCAAAGTTGACTTTGATCTCGAAGTTGTGTTTGAACTCGAAGTTGACTTTGATCTCGAAGTTGAGTTTGAACTCGAAGTTGACTTTGATCTCAAAGTTGACTTTGATCTCGAAGTTGACTTTGATCTCGAAGTTGACGTTGATCTCGAAGTTGACTTTGATCTCGAAATTGAGTTTGAACTCGTAGTTGACTTTGATCTCGAAGTTGAGTTTGAACTCGAAGTTGACTTTGATCTCGAAGTTGTGTTTGAACTCGATGTTGACTTTGATCTCGAAGTTGAGTTTGAACTCGAAGTTGACTTTGATCTCGAAGTTGTGTTTGAACTCGATGTTGACTTTGATCTCGAAGTTGTGTTTGAACTCGAAGTTGACTTTGATCTCGAAGTTGACGTTGATCTCGAAGTTGACTTTGATCTCGAAATTGAGTTTGAACTCAAAGTTGACTTTGATCTCGAAGTTGACTTTGATCTCGAAGTTGTGTTTGAACTCGATGTTGACTTTGATCTCGAAGTTGAGTTTGAACTCGAAGTTGACTTTGATCTCGAAGTTGTGTTTGAACTCGATGTTGACTTTGATCTCGAAGTTGAGTTTGAACTCGAAGTTGAGTTTGAACTCGAAGTTGAGTTTGAACTCGAAGTTGAGTTTGAACTCGTAGTTGACTTTGATCTCAAAGTTGACTTTGATCTCGAAGTTGTGTTTGAACTCGATGTTGACTTTGATCTCGAAGTTGAGTTTGAACTCGAAGTTGACTTTGATCTCGAAGTTGTGTTTGAACTCGATGTTGACTTTGATCTCGAAGTTGAGTTTGAACTCGAAGTTGACTTTGATCTCAAAGTTGACTTTGATCTCGAAGTTGTGTTTGAACTCGATGTTGACTTTGATCTCGAAGTTGTGTTTGAACTCGAAGTTGACTTTGATCTCGAAGTTGAGTTTGAACTCGAAGTTGACTTTGATCTCGAAGTTGTGTTTGAACTCGATGTTGACTTTGATCTCGAAGTTGACGTTGATCTCGAAGTTGACTTTGATCTCGAAATTGAGTTTGAACTCAAAGTTGACTTTGATCTCGAAGTTGACTTTGATCTCGAAGTTGAGTTTGAACTCGAAGTTGACTTTGATCTCGAAGTTGTGTTTGAACTCGATGTTGACTTTGATCTCGAAGTTGAGTTTGAACTCGAAGTTGAGTTTGAACTCGAAGTTGAGTTTGAACTCGAAGTTGACTTTGATCTCAAAGTTGACTTTGATCTCGAAGTTGTGTTTGAACTCGATGTTGACTTTGATCTCGAAGTTGAGTTTGAACTCGAAGTTGACTTTGATCTCGAAGTTGTGTTTGAACTCGATGTTGACTTTGATCTCGAAGTTGAGTTTGAACTCGAAGTTGAGTTTGAACTCGAAGTTGACTTTGAACTCGAAGTTGACTTTGATCTCGAAGTTGTGTTTGAACTCAATGTTGACTTTGATCTCAAAGTTGTGTTTGAACTCGAAGTTGACTTTGATCTCGAAGTTGACTTTGAACTCGAAGTTGACTTTGATCTCGAAGTTGACGTTGATCTCGAAGTCGACGTTGATCTCGAAGTTGACGAAGATGAGTTCGCGAGTTGAGTTGAGTTTGTGGGTTGAATTTAAGAGTCGAGTTTGTAGGTTGAGCTTGAGAGTTGTGTTTGTTCGATGAGTTTGAGAGTCGAGTTTTGGAGTTGAGTTTGAGAGTTAAGTTTGAGTTTGTGGGTTGAATCTGTGGGTTCAGTTTGAGCGTTTAGTTTGAGAATTGAGTTTGAGGGTTGAATTTGAAAGTTCGGTTGGAGAGTGTAGTTTGAGTGTTGGGTTTGAGAGTTGGGTTGGAGGTTGAGTTTGTTAGTTTAGTTTGAGCGTTGAGTTTGTGAGTTGAGAATTCGATCCCTTGCCCGTGGCAGGTTTCTCAGGTTAGCAGCCCATCTAGTCAATCTCTATTCACTCCACAAATCGAGCCAGGACTGTCAAAATTGCACGTGAAAAATCTGCACATTGTGTAGATTGTAGATGTTCTCATAAACTCTACTGACCACAGAGTCTTCTATCTTTGCGAAGAGTTGTTTGTCGATCGCAGGTGCAGTTCAAATACGTGATCGCGGAAGAATGCCATATTTAAATTGGCGATAATGAGTTTGGTCATCAGTACAATGGTGTCATCCTGTTAGAACACGCATAAAAATACTCGCCGATCTGGATGATAGTCGCACTATGGGCGGTCAATTATAATTCTTACGGAGCCGATGGCGTCACCTTCCGACCCACGCAGGATCACTTCTAAATTTAATCCCGAATGGGAGAATCCTTTTCGAAATAAACGCAATAACATACGTTTTACAAATTTGCAAAGCTGATTAGCTCTCCGTCTTTTCTCGGCTGCGAACCTTCGTCCCACGAGATCTTTCTCTTCGAATTGAAATACGCAAAACGCTAACAAACGTCTTCGGGAAACGTTTCCTTTCGCGTGCAGACTCGAGTTGTATATTTGGATACGTGGGCTGTACCTGCAGACGGGGCTGGACTTTATTCATGGCCTTCGACGGGGTTGGCAGCACCGGCTCGTTAGAAAACAACGGTACCCGCCGTACATCAGGTGAAATGGACCTTGCCCCTCCATTATCACTTATCACATTTGTTTATTAACTCGAGATATTGTAAGACTCTTATCATGTCGTACGTGGCCTAAGGCACAAGGCAACATTAAAAAGGAAACAACAACAATTAAAGGCGGATTCACGAGTGTTCGTCTTTGCAGATCGGAAAACACATTTTGAACACCATTTTTACCATGATATCGATTGAATAATGAATTTTTTTATGCCTTCTCTTAGATACAATGTATCATGTCATGATTACAACATTTTTTCGATATCCTCCAATTTTTGAGAATGGTATTCTTATCTGTATGGGAATAGCAGCATTGTTGCTATTGCGATTGCGGAAATATCGAATCGAAAAAATATTTCCCTATTTGTATGGAGGCGATGTCTGTCAAACTAATTAGGTACATGACAATGTTAATGGTGAAATAATTTCCTTTCCTGGAAAGAGGAATCCTTTAGCAGTAACTTTTAACAGTTCTCATATAGCCGTTACTTGTAACGGTTCTCATACAACGGTTACTTGTAATAGTTCTAATATTGCTGTTACTTGAATTGGTTCTCATGCAGCCGTTACTTGCAACAGTTATCATGTAACTGTGACTTGTAACTGTTGTCAAGTAGCTGTTACTGGTAACGGTTCTCATACAGCCGTTACTTGTAACTGTTATCATGTAACTTTTACTTGTAACTGTTATCAAGTAGCTGTTATTGTTAACTGTTATTAAGTAGCTGTTATTGTTAACTGTTATTAAGTAGCTGTTACTTGTAACTGTTCTTGTACAACTGTTACTTGTAACTGTTCTTGTTCAACTGTTACTTGTAACTGTTATCAAGTAGCTGTTACTTTTAACTGTTATCAAGTAGCTGTTACTTTTAACTGTTATCAAGTAGCTGTTACTTGTAACTGTTCTCGTACAACTGTTACTTGTAACTGTTCTTGTACAACTGTTACTTGTGACTGTTCTTGTACAACTGTTACTTGTAACTGTTCTTGTACAACTGTTACTTGTAACTGTGCTCATACATTGGTTACATGTAACTGTTCTTGTACAACTGTTACTTGTAACTGTGCTCATACATTGGTTACATGTAACTGTTTTTGTACAACTGTTACTTGTAACTGTTCTCATACAACTGTTACTCTTAACGGTTCTCATACAATTGTTACCAGTAACGGTTCTCATACAACTGTTACTTCAGGAGAAGCAATTCTTTACATGTGGCTGATACAAGGCAGTAGAAAGGAACTTTTAACACTGGAATATGTAGTAAAATAGCTACCAGCCGGGAACAGTGAAAAAGTACCTGTTCCTCGAAGTAACTGTTCATGATGCATTATTCCTCTTTCCATTTGTGGTTTGCACCGATTGTGGGAAGGCATTTTTCACATAAAAACGTTCGTAATTCCCAAGATTGAGTATGTTGATATATCGATAGAGTTTTCGGGAAAAAAATGTTTTGACGGTCGCTTCTGCTTTAAACAAGATTAGAATTTATCGGTTAGCGGGATTCGTCCTAACTTGACGAAAAAACTGGTCTAGTATGCGACTGGATCTTGTAGATTACCAGGATTCAGATTAAGCTCGTATCACACGTCAGACCGTTCTCCTCCCCAGCCCACGGGCAGACCAACGTAACGTCACCGGTGAAGAGAAGGGGAGAACGCATCGGCCAATCAGCGACGCTTCCGACCCCCACTATATACGACGGCAACGGCACGGCAGAACTTTCCATCGAGAGATCTTTGCCGTGTCTGCGAACGGTAGCCTTCCACTGGTTATAACGTATCGTATCGAGACTCGGGGTTTTTGTTGTCCCAAACGATATATCGATTGCATTCGTATCGGAATTTCCCTGTGACACGATCGATTTCATTATATCGCGATACTGAGTGTATCGATAGCACTCAGCTGTTCGTGTCAGGTTAACGTTTCAACGCATGGCAACTCCGTCCCCACCCTCGTGCCGGGCTGCCGTGTCTGCGGTCGTGTCTGCGGCGAACGGTCTGACGTGTGATACGGCCTTTAGTCGCAGGTGCACTGACGGCCCACGCTCCATCTTCTGGATACGAAGATCAGCCCACTCCCGTATCCTGAGATCTACAATGGCGGATTATTCATGCGACCTAATTTCGAAGACGACCCTGCATAATGTGAAAAATATGGCCAACGACCGCTTGACTCGATCGAAAAAATTCCTAATAGTATTAAATACTAAGAAATTAAAATTTTAAATATTAAAAAAATTTAAATATTTAAAAAAATTTTAAATAGGTACTAAATTAATTTTTAAATATTAAAAAAAATTAAAAATTTTAAATATTTTTTATGTAGCAATTTTTATCATATAAAAACCTATGGGTATAGTAAGCAGATTAATTCATGAAATTCTACCTAACCCGTATCGGCTTCCGTATTTGGCGTATCTCCCACCCCGTTATCATTCCTCGTGTGCAATTAGCGTGCGAAAAATCCGCAAATAACGGTCCTCGTGTGGGGTCGCCTGACCAAAACACGGCTTCCCTATTAAAGAAGACGTAGGATCGCTCTTTTGGCAAATGAATGATGACAGCGATGACCCCACTTTAACGGGACGGACTTATTTCTCGCCCTCGAGATGTATCGGCGAAATGACAACAAAAACAAAAATCCTCCATACTTTTTGCCGATTCACGCCTTGTCGGATACGTCGCGTCGCGTCATATGTGTGGACGGGCTGCGGTGTTTGCTTTCGGGAAAAACAGGACCTCGAAAAAGGAGACGAAAATAAACAGGAAGACGTCCTAACGGTAACGAATGCCACAAACTGACGTCTGCGGAGAAGGGCATCTGCTTGCCTAATCTGACTATCTCCGATGTCCCCGTACCCTAAAGACTTGAATGGGGCTTGTTTATTGTTCTGCGATATAAAACCACCCAACTTGCGGTCAAAGTATCGTGAAGTGATTTTTTTACACTGTTACCAACCATACCTACCAAGGTATCGCAGTATTTAAGAATCATTCAGGGATGGGTTCGACTCTAACAGATTTTGGATTTTAAAGACTCTTCATTCACAATAGCGAAGGATAGATGGGGTGGCGCTTTTTAAAATTGCTTGCATAATTTTGATGCGTTGAAAAATCGATGATCTTTTTATTTTTTCCTAACAACAATTTTTTGCATCCGTGCAAATGGCTTTTAATTTAGTTAAAAGAAATTATTCGCGCTATCTTACGCATCTCCTCGCAATCTTATGCAGCAATTGGAAAAAATGTCATTCATCTTCACCTATCGTCTTACATTCGAGAGATGGAAGATGGTACCGTTAGTTTTACACAAGTTTTCTTTCCGCATTAAGATGCGCCTATCATATAAGATGATTATAATAATTACGCTGACCGTTCATTGACATCGTGGGTAAACCAGTCGTGTGAGTGCAGGCTTTGTGTCGAATCAAAAATACGATTGAATGAAGCCAATTAATTATGCACGCGATCACCACACATTCTGATCTTTACTTATATGGTAAGAAAACTGGGGGTTTCTGAATCGGCCCAGTTGTAGCCGTCCTATGACAGTGAGACCAATTTTTTTCTCCTCTCACACAAATAACTACCCCCTGCTGTTAGGTATGCACATTACTTTTTTCTAGAAGCGATGATAAATTTTAATTTTTACCCCGAACATTGTCAGTACCATGGGTGAATCAAAATCATTTCTGAGTGTGTGACGTTCCATCTTTTTTAGGAAAAGGGTCGGTAGGAACCAAGAGCCTTCAAATCTTGTAATAATGTGCCTCCACCTATTATTTTCAAAGGTCTCGGAAAAATCAGTCAGTACCATGGATTAATATAAAATCCCCCCAGCTAATCAAACAACACTGTGGGAAGTTTTGCGCGATAAAGTTGTTGTGGCAGCTGTGACCGATAAAATTTATCGCACATTTAATGTGCGGCAAAAACACAAAAAACATCAAAAATTTGTTTCAGGGGCGTATTTTTATTCAGGTCAGTAGAATTTGCATTTGCATTTTGTATTTAATACTTCTAACTTTTTCCCTATAAAACCATGTTTCATTTACTGCCATAATATGGTAATCATATTATGATTCACTAAGTCGGTGGTGGAGGAGTTTGAATTGTAAAATGTCAGTACCATGCAGCTATTGCTGTCAGTCCCGTGGAAGTATGATTGATCCTATGCCTTTCTTTGCGTGGAATAAGATTTTTTCCTCCTCAAATTTTCTTCTCTACCTTTTGTTTTCTTGCGTGGAGCCCCAAAGGTGCCCAAAAAACCTCGGATTAATTCTCGGATCATTTCGTATTATCTCAAATAGCCAACTTCCAATCCCGTCGATTCTAATCGATGCACCGATTGCACAAGCCTTGTAATACTAGTCAATTAACTGCACGTTATCAGGTGTTCCGAGGCGGACATGACGTTTAGGAACGCGATCCAACTGCTATTATAAAGTTGACGCGTTAACAGCAACGAATTGGATTTTTAATTAATTGGATTCTCCGAGGTGTTGTCATTGTTTTCCCTTCAGTTGCAAACGAGAGAACAAAACTTTTAGGCTAAAATGATGAAAAATCACAGATGAGCTAGCAGGTGCTCGATATCTATGAAAGGCATGATTTTCTATATGCCAATATGCCAAGTATTCGGCCATATGTTACCCATTAGGTACCTAAAAATCCCAAACCGTTTTTTTGTTGTTGCTATTCTTGCCCTATTGGAGGAATGAGGCTTTATCGAGAAATTCACTTCAAATGGTCGGCGGCATTTTGAAACTGCTCTCATTAGGCTTCCCGTTGATTAGAGAGCGGAATAAATCCTCGAGGCGAGGAATAAACGCGATTTATTAATAGAAAATTACTCCTTCTTCCCTCGACTGCTGTTTAAATCCATTAGATGAGCATTTCCCCGACTTTTTGCACGAAAGTCCATCGTCGCTTCGGGCCGAAGCCTCCGCATTACGGTAATTTCTTCCATTTCTCGGGTCTGAGAGTCCTTTTACGGAAAAGTTAAACATGCACAAGCGACAACGGGTTATTCTACCATTCAGACCGATTTTAAAGGCTGGAGAGGTGAGAGGATCACGAAGGCGGTAGGTGCGGGATTGTCGCTGCGGTAATGAACATGACATGGTAATGAGATTGATATGCCTACGAAAATGATAAAACATGGCCGTACGATAATTATACGGACAACACTGGGAAATCGACCAGGCTGTTGAACTATGCTACAGTCAGTGTTGCCATGTTGGGGGTTATTAAATAACCTGAATTTTATGGACCATTATTTAATAATAAATTTTATGGACCGAGGGGGATTTTGGGGGTTTTTACGGAAGTTAGGGGGGGACTGGGAAAAAATTGAAAAATGAAGAAATAACAAAATAAGTATAGCAGATAAATGCCACTTAAGACTGCACAGCTATTTGGTTTGAAAGAAGGTAAAGGCTTGTAGAAGAAAATTTGTATTGATGTTTTGACTGACTCTGGAAGCTACAGTTGTCAAAATAATTTGTGAACTTTAAGGTTCGTCTATAATTGGATGATAGAACGTCGGAATGAATTAGTAATAAATAATTTATAGTGTAAGGTACAATTGAAGGGTAAGGGGAAAGAACAGGAAATGTCCATTTTTCCCAAAAACAAGCTTAATAGCGCATTTTGTAGGAATTCAAATTTACTAACCGTATAGTGAAACTCCAAGGGGAAAAAAGTATAAATGTCGCACTGAGAAGCAACGAAAGATTCAGTGTAATGGGAAAAAACATAGAATTTAAAATACAAAACCTGCTTTTTCTCTAAAAGTACTTTTTGTGACATTCCTCGTTCTTTCCCCTTACCCTTCAATTGTTGTTGGAGTATAATATTTAGTTAGGTCCTATTTTATGTGAAAGAGTTCAATTGAATTGATCCTTAATTTTTGTTTTTTTTTCGGGATTTGTTTTTCTCATTTGGGGGTTTTTTCGTCTTAGGTGTATTTGACGTCCGCATTTTAGCAACACTGGCTACAGTAGACCCGGGGTCTGAGGACCCCCTGGAAAATGTTGTTTCTGTCATTTTTGATCTTCGAAGTCGACAAATTTGTGGAAATGTAACCAATTTGCTTCAAAATTTTACGTCCAAAAAATGGAAGTATTACATGATATCTGCGCTCCCCTGGACTGCAAAGGAGTATTTACTGCCGGTTGAAACCTTTCAAGAAGCGGCTAACTCATAATTTGATTTTTTAATCGTTTCAAACCGCAATAATTGAGTCTTATGTTTAATTATCAAGGGCAATTTGTAGTTGATATAAATGAGAGTAAAAGCCTTTAATGCTTATTTAGTATTTTATTCCAATAATATAATAAAGAGCAACAAGAATGTGCACGACAGAGCGTTGGAAAATCTGATAGTATACGCTAGGGGCGCTAGTATCACATTTTAAGTACAATGTTGCCTAAAATACATTTTGAAGAACCAATTTTCCCGAATTTACGTTAGAAAATGAAACTTGTATCGGAGGATCAGGAAAAAATAGAATCTCAATCTTCCCCTCATAGCTGCAGCTAGGATTCTACAGAAAATGCCAAGCGAGTCGAAAGCGCTTGGCGCCCCGACTGTCGAAACAACGTCAAAATTTCGGTCTTGACCTCAACTTTTTTATATTTTCAACAAACATTTTTTGGCAAAATTTTTGATTTATTGCATACAGTCAAAAAATAACAGCTAAATTGAGTGTTTCAATTATCGGAGTTAATTGAACGCTCGCACGAGGCGATGACAAAGTTTTATGCGACAATTAAACGCCAAGTCGTGAGTCGGGCTTCAGCTCTTGAGACCTGAGGCTTTCGCGAAAAGAAATAAATGAAAATAAAAGAATAAATTCCTACCTCGTGGAAGGCTGAGGATTTCGCGGGAATGAAGGGTCCACTTAGTTTATCTGCAGGCCGACGGCGGATTTAAGTGGCGCTGATGAGGTCCCCGACTTCCTTCTAATGGGATCCTTACTTAGCTATTTCTCCGTGTTGATACCTTTTTTCGCTTTTGATCTTTCTCCAACTTTTTCCACATGGACGATTCCCCTTTATCTACACGATTCTATCTATTGGGAGTTGAATTTATTAAGTCAATTTATAAATCGAACTCCGCCCATTATCAAGTCCATAACTAGATCGATAGTTAAAAAAATCGGGAAAAAATTCCTGAAATATTTGTACGTTAACTGAATTTTGAGAAAACGTGTTAAAATCTGTCGAATTTCAGAAGTATTCGCTTTTTCGATCATACATCTGATATGGTCGATTTTGACTGGTCTGTTGACTTCAAGGAGAATTTTGAGTTTGAAAGCAAAAAATAATGGGAACACAATATTCAATGCTACAACATCCTTTTTGTGATTTTTCAGGTTAAAGCTGTTTATAGAAAGGTCATAATATGACCCTTATATTATATATATGAGTATACTATACTATCGTCCATATTGATACCATAAGCCCTCGTCGCTGGCCTGAGCGCTTTCGCCCGCGCGGGCTTCCTCAGGAGAAGACACCGCCCGCTGTCGGGCTGTCCAACAGTCCGCCCAAAACACTGACCCAATGAGTTGGTTTTTTATTATGAATGGACACTAGGTTTTAGGAAATTTAACGCTTAATCCAAAAAGTCCCTTGAAAATTGAGAAAAATTGTTTTGAAGCGGAGAAATTTGGGTTTTTATTAAACAAAGCGAGGTTGATTTGAAAAAGATAAGATCGAAAAGGCGGTTTTGGCGAATGTTCCGTTCTGGTGGTACCAAGAAACCATGATAAACAATTTTTTAGCCCTGTATACAAAAAAGCTAATTCAAAAATTTCTTTCCAATATTTCGCGACGCCCAGCAATCCGCCGGTAGCATCTCCGCACACGTTGACCCCTGTATCGATGAGATATATCGTATATTCGTTCTGAGACTAAATTTCAATCCTTTTCTTCGACTCGTAGTCGGAGAAGATGGACGTCGCGAATTTCGTATGTACAATGCGTCCATGGCTCCTTGGCGTCTTGATAAATCCGACCTCTCGGATGACGTCGTAAAGTCGACTGGCGGATTTACATTTCACTGTCGTTTGAGTCTGTTTCTTTCCACCTAACGAGGGGAATGTTCCTTTTGGCAGGAAGCCAACTGGGTCGCACACTCGGAAATCAAGATTTGGCTTTTCTCCGAAGCGAACCCGAGTGAGATGCTGGGCTCGCATTTCCTCGATAAATAAATTCCGTATCGATGGGCAAATTGTACGAAATAATGCGTAGATAACATTTTTTTTTATGCGACAAACCTCAATAGCCGATTTTTTTAATTTATTTTAATGACAATTAATTGTAAAAAATGAATTTCTAGTACAAATAATTTTTCTATTGAGGAAAAATTAACTTAAAATTTTCACTATTTTTCCATGCTGATTTATCAAATCAAAATTATGAGTTTGAACGCATTGGATCCCTGAAGCGTTGAAAAAATCCTACTTATCCACTTATTTACTTCCATATTTCGTTACGATTCCAATAGGTACTCTTATTTACTATGTAAATATGGAAGTAAAAATTTCAATTGAAAACATTCCGTTTTGCGGCGCCCAGGGCAGTCAGAAAGCTCGGGCTCCATAATTATGGGGACAAATCCTTTAGGGTCTGTGTTAAAATAGCGCTCCCAAGGAGGGGCTCCTCCTCACCCTTCTCTGCGGCTTATCCGCCTTGGGAGCGCCTCCACGGGAGCGCCCGAGGGTGCGACAGAGACCGTCCGAGGGAGCGACAGAGACAGCCCGAGTGAGAGATAGTGAGCGATTTTGAGCGTTAGAGGGAGAGATAGGGAGCGTCCACGGGAGGGACAAGGAGCCTCCTCGAGAGAGAGAGGGAAACTCCGAGGGAGCGCAATATTTTTTCTAATAAGTTAGCCGAACGCCGCGAGCTTTCTCATGATCGCTCCGGCCGGAGCGCTATCTCGGCCATTAACCTTCAAACTAGAGCGCGAGTTTGACTCAGTTCGACTGATTATCCAAAATTTGGATATTTAATATTCGAATATTTAATATTCGGGATGAAAAATTCACCTAAAAAATGTTTATGAATATTTATGTTTATGAATATTTAATATTCGGGATGAAAATTTCACCTTAAAAATGTTCGCAAGAATTAAATTAAATAAAGTTTATATCCTTCGTTCTATCTTGGAATTCCTCTTCGTATCCAAGACCTAAAAGTCAAGATCAGAGTCAATATTATCCGATAACTAGGGATCGGGTCCGTATTTGTTTACATTTTCTTTTCTAGACCATGATGTTTTTCAAGTAGACGTGTTCCTATTGGCATTTTTTGAACCGTTTAAGCCCACTTTCATTTCACATATTTTGACATATTAGTCTATAAATCCATATTTAATCCAGTAAAACACATATTCTTTAATTTTGGCTAGAAAACGGTGTAGAAACCTTCAAGGAATCGAACAAGTTCAAAAAAATCCAAAATCGGCTCAGTAGGACTCCCTCACAATGGCAAAAACGTGAAAAAAGAAAAATCGCATCGAGAAATTCTAGCCGAACCGATTTAAAAACAAAATTTTCCGGAAAAAGACCCTTTTCTATGGTAAATCAAGCGAGGAACCCGGGAAAAATACTCCAAAAATTCTAAACCCTTGGCATCACCTTCAAAATTGAGTTTTTGTTTTTTCAAAAATTGAACATACTAATAACTCACGTGGGTATTTCATTTTTCAACGTGACCGAATTATTTTTATAATTTGCGCATTTTAGACCAAGATTTTAAGAGCGTCAAATGGGGAGCTGACTTCATCCGCTGGCAGGGGGTCTAGAGGACCAGGTTCGAGCTCTGCCCATCCCCAATGCACACAGGTCACATCTGCATTAAAATCAAGCAATGATTTTCGGCCAGTGGACCCTGACTGTAATAAGGGGAAAACGTTTTGATGAAAATTGTCTTGTTTTGGATCGAATCTCATAATCCCACTAATACGCTGCGCTAGGGAGTTTACGTCGATCGGTTGTTATCCCAGGGTAACCTGACCTTTCTGGCTCATAACAAACCTCGTTCAGTGCCGTTCAGGTGCGGGCTGCATGATTGTTCAGTTATTTAAACTCATTTTTATTACTTATTAACTATTATGACTGCGAGAAACATGTCTCAGTGCTTCGCGTATGGTTGTAATCATCGGGAAATGCACGAAACATGCCAGTTTTTCCGTTTTCCGAAGGATCCAAAAACTTTCAAGCGTTGGCGTGATATGAGCAGGTAAGTAAGTTCACTTGTTCAGTTTTACTTTTTTGTGTCAATTCCTTTCATTATTCTATCCGGAGCCTATGCTTTGGATAGTTGCTCAGCACATTTTCGGAGACAACAAGCGAATAAGTAGTCTTTCTTGAACAGTTAGTTTTGAGAGCTATGTGTATGGGAAAAAGCTTGTTTTAAGACATGCCTACTTCACATCGTTCTAGAATAATAAGGTAGTTTCCTTTCATCCATCCGCGAACGTTATACGTGGTAGACCCAAGCATCTCCGCAAAACGAAAGCATCCTCAAAATAGGTAGATAGTGGGTTTTGTAACAAAAATTGAGGGAGTAAGGAGAGGCTGAAACATCGTGCTCTCATCAGAGCGCCGGGTCTGTGATCAAAACGTCGCTAAGTTGGTTCGAAGTAGCTATACGAGTGTATGTACGCAAGTAAATACCTACGGTTCTACATGTCACTATCACAATTTGTTTTTTTTTTTTCATTTTTCAGGAGAAGAACAAAAAAGACTTGCGTAGCCCCCTCGAGTGATCTTGTGACACCCTCGAATGATATCGCGGACTTGAAATCCACAATACCTAACCCTCTGCCTGGCATTGCAAGAGCACGAATCGAAATTAAGCGAGTGGTAGGCATACTGAAAAGTGACAATATCCTCGACTTCCACTTAAATCGCCACTGGACACCCAAAACAAAGAAGAATGATTTCTAGTCTATTGGTTGTACGCATTGTTTCTGGATTTTTTTTTGCATCTCGTTTCTTTTCGTGTATTGTTATTGAATGCATACCTGTCTCAAGTATTTTTTATGATAAAAAGATTCCTATAAAGAGCTCTTATACCTACCCTAACCTTTTCTTTGTTCTCACTCTTGATGGAATGTCTTGGACATGAGTAAATTTTCTTCTGTTCCCTGTTTAAAGACACGGACGACCGAGGATCTAGTATAATACTAGTATTATAATCTAGTATAATACTATTGTAAGATATAATTGTAAGATATTGCAAAACAATAATTGTAAGAGTAGGAAGAAAAAAAAGCTTCAAGCTTCAAGTATTATTTTTTATTTCAAAGCAAACAAACAGGAACTGAAGACAGTCAAATTTATTGAAAAGTAGAGTAACAATAATTTTTTTCGAAAAATTGCACCTAGTTAGTTCTTTGAAACGCGTCACCTTGCTATTTTAGAGATAAGCATAAGGAACTTAATGATCATAAGGAAAGAAAATAATATAATTCGAAAAATGTACAATCTCAGTGGTAATAAGGAAAAAAAGGATAATTTACAGAACATTATAGAATCCTTTTCTCTAGATACTAAATCACTCGCGGAGAAATTGTGGAATCCCATAATTTGAATAAAAATGAGAGAAGAGAAATAGTCCACCATTAAGGTATAAATAGCCACTATTAAGGTATAATAATTATAGCAGACAATTATTGTAGACCGGTCTCGGTTAGACCATCATCAGTCGGTACTTAACAACGACTCGTTGTAACGTTAACGAGTCGTTGTTAAGTACTGATGATGGTTTAATAACCGAAACCGGTATACAATTATACCTTAATAATGGAATAGACTATTTCTCTTCTCTCATTTTTTGAGTTTTTATTCAAATCCTTTTCTCTGGCTGGGTTGGCCCTCAGCACACCGTATTCACCGCCAGCGCCGTCGTAAGTAACTTGGAGTAGGTACGTGGTTCGCCTCGTAACTCAGTTCACCTTTCCGAAAAACACCTTTCTCACTTCCGAAAGCCTCGATTAAATCAAAAATCTTGAGTGCCATGATTGTAAGACATCAAAAAATCACTGCTAATTTCAAAATACTCGCCGTCGCAGCGTCTCCGCCCATGATAACAAGGTTGTTATTAGCCAGAGTCTTGCTGCCAACCTAACGGCACGAAAACGTGACGTCACACTCTCGCGAAGTTATACTTCGCGTTTCAAATATCGCGTTTTATTTACGGTTATTGGGCTCCTGTATGGCCCAATCGATTATCAGAGATCGATTATCGGGTTTTTTGTGTTACGGCCTTTGCATTGGGGTGTTGCTTGGACAGATCGATTATCAGAAATCGATTATCGCGTCTTTATGTGTTACGGCCTTTGCATTGGGATGTTGTATGGTCCAATCGATTTTCAGAGATCGATTATCGAGTCTTTCTGTGTTTCGGCCTTTGCTTGTATGGCCCAATCGATTACCGATTACGATTATCAGTGTTTCAAAAACCGCCAAAATCGGTTCATGGTCTGTGGAGATGCAGATGGTAAATGCTATCGTCATCGTTGAATTCTCGAATTGAAAAATTCCTGAAAACATTGATAGATCGCATTGCAGATGGAACCGGAGCGGAAGACATGTCGACCTCTTCGTCGCACGTATTTGTAACAAGTCTTCGTCGACATCTACAAGTCAACGTCCTCATCTGCATGCTGATTTCCTCCGTTAACGGTTCTCTACCAGTTTTCGCACTCGGCAGATAACCTCGGGGGGAATCTCGGTTTCCGATACGCCCGGCGTCGCCGACCTTGGCCCACGCCTCATTTCTATGCGGGGCCGGCGTAAGACAATGCCCGAAGAAAAGAACGCGAATTCGAGATTGACCCGATTCTCCGAATGTGACAGTTCGTCGGACGATCCTCCATCATTAACGCATTTTCTGACACGATTAACCTCAGGTACGTAAAGGCGCTTTCTTTGGAAAGTCTGAGCGGAGGTATTTCAATTTTTTTGGGACACGGTAAAATGACTTTTTTTACGAAAACAACTAGGTATGGGAATGCAAGAAGTACAGTAGGTATCTATTACAGCGTCAATGGCAGAAGTACAATATCTATTGCAGCGTCGATTGCAGAAGTACAATATCTATTGTAGCATCGATTGCAGGAGTACAATATCTATTGCGGCATCGATGGCAGGAGTACAATATCTATTGCAGCGTCAATGGCAGAAGTACAATATGTACTGTAGCATCGATGGCAGAAGTACAATATCTATTGGAGCGCCAATGGCAGAAGTACAATATCTATTGCAGCGCCAATGGCAGAAGTACAATACCTATTGTAGCATCGATTGCAGGAGTACAATATCTATTGCAACGTCAATGGCAGAAGTACAATATCTATTGTAGCATCGATGGCAGAAGTGCAATACCTATTGTAGCATCGATTGCAGGAGTACAATATCTATTGTAGCATCGATGGCAGAAGTGCAATACCTATTGTAGCATCGATGGCAGGAGTACAATATCTATTGCAACGTCAATGGCAGAAGTACAATATCTATTGTAGCATCGATGGCAGAAGTGCAATACCTATTGTAGCATCGATTGCAGGAGTACAATATCTATTGCTGCGTCAATGGCAGAAGTAAAATATCTATTACAGCATCGATTGCAGGAGCACAATATCTATTGCAGCGTCAATGGCAGAAGTACAATATCTATTGTAGCATCGATGGCAGAAGTGCAATACCTATTGTAGCATCGATGGCAGAAGTGCAAAATCTATTGTAGCATCGATTGCAGGAGTACAATATCTATTGCAGCTACAGGAATGCAAGAAATACAGGATTTTAGTCGCCAAAGGAAAACATTCTAGGCCCTCAAAATGTACGTGGTTTCCTCCCATCAAAGTAATTTGAATTTTCAAAAGTAAACCTATCTACAGTATTGATACAGGTTTTCAGGGTATGGTATGGTATTTTAGCTCCTTACACATGCGAGGGTGAACGGTCGAAGAAGAATCTTAATCACCAAAGGTGACGCCAACAGGTATCCATGTCCTGTTCGCCCTCAAATCGGCCAACTCGCCAAACTACCCCCTCCCCAAAATGTCGCAGGACCGAACGATGCGCCACGACCACCTTCGGGTTTTTCGCATCGTAAATCATCGATTTCCCTCATCAATGTTTTAACTTCCATATTTACAGAGTAAGAGCTTCAGAAAAAACTTTTACTCGTACACATTTACTCAGAATCACTTCCCGAACCAGTGTCCATGTGTGGTAATTCACAAAAATGGCCATAGCTCCCTCAACTTTCGACATTTTTCCAAATTTCTTGAACTGAAATGTTCGTCTCGGCAAGTCGTAACACCCTGTTGAATCGGAATTTGAATAACTCACAGTACTTCCGATATATTAGGATTTTTAGTGTTTTCTGTTTTATTTTTTTCCGGCCGCAAAAATGAAACGATTTGAGCGTTCTTGGTCTTAAAATCTTTTTTTTACCTTGCAGAATATCCGGGTATTTTTTATAGTCCGAAAACTTGCATAGATACAATTGCATAGTGAGTTTTTTGAAATTTTTGATCTAAACACCCGCAAAAGCAGTCAAAATTTGATCAAATTGTGTCACACTTTAATGCTTTATTGGGATATACTATTCGTGATTTATAATCACATTTGTGGGCTCACTTCACATTTTCAAGCTGCTAATCTTATCGCGCTGCCTCTCTACAAAAAAGAAAAAAAATGTTTATCAAATGCAAGCAGCTGTTTTATTTTGAATTATCTGCCCACCAAAATTCATCACAACACTCCCAACCTGGTAAAAATAGCGGTGATATATTTTTCAAGTAAAGCTATTATAGTATGAGCAAGAAAATTTCGAATCAAGATAATAACACCTTAGTCAATGGCTTTTGACCATTAGGACCGATGACTTGTACCCTTGGGCGTCGGTAACTAACGATCTTCTTCGGTCAGTTGATCTCAACATTTTTATTGATGAATCATTTCGGAAGGAGCGGCGCCGTTATTCGCTCCGCCCTTTAAAGCTCATCTTCCGAACTTAATTAGCGCTTTTCGTTAAGCGAATTTCGATTATTGGATTTGTTCGATAGGGGATCAGAAAATCGGCTATATAGCTGGTTCCCAAATAACTGTCAATTTCTTGTCCCTGGGCCTACTCAGACATGTTTGAATTTTTTTCCAATTTTTTCCAGTAAAAAATAGGTGTGTTCTGTTAGGATACCATGAAATAAGAACGCTACCTGTTGGTTCAGAGGTGAAACCCAACGCAAACATACTAATTGGGTAACGCTCCATGGCTGTCCCAGCCCACGATTTTCTAACTTGCAAATTCCTGGAAATGTCCTACGACATGCTAGAAACAGAAAGGCGACTGTTTTGTGGTAAGAGATTTTGATGGAGTGTGTGATGAATATTTCAGCTCAAAAACCAGAGCTGTCAATGATCTCAAACAGTCAGTGTTTCGTTTCTGTGTAACATACGTGGACTTTTTAGAAAGAACGGTACACATTTCCCGTGTCGGGATATTTTGATGGGAGTAGGGGAGAAAGGAGGTGGCAACCCTGGTCGACCCACTACCCCATCCCCTTTCTACTTCAAGCCAGCTGATTCGTGGCTTTGGATGAAGAAGGTATGGTTCGCGTGACCGTCGGTTTTTGAGTGTAACATCCATGTGAGTATCTCATAATTTTTTCAATCAACTCTCCTCCTTCCCCCAGTAGAATATTAAAGTTCTCTGTCAACCTAACGTCCCATAACAATTTCATTCATTAATTTTTCAATCCTGATTTATAATTAAGGAGCAAAGTTCAAATGTAACCCTCCATGCTGCAAAACCTGTAACCTCCACTAATTTTAGTTTATACCCATGGAGGGTTGCAATTGACCACGGAGGGTTACAGTTGACCATAAACCGACCTTGGAACGTTACCAGCTTTCCATGGAGGGTTACAAAGAGATTAATTTCGAGTAATTTTGATCCCTTTGACCTGAAATTTTGAGGCTAGACTCTTTTGAAGTTTAGGATTATTACATTTACTCTTATTTCTTGGTAGCAATGCCAATAATTCTGTACACGCCAATAGTGTAACGATCCATGGATTCTAAACTTTCAAATTCAATTAAAAACTCGAAGATTGTGATTCCGATATTTTTCTTGATTTTTTCGATCTTAGGAAGGTCCTGGTGAAGAGGTGAAATTTTAATTTTTTTCCAAATTGAAAATTGACAGTTATTTGAGAATCAACCAGGTACGTAACGTGAGCCTGAAAATATTTCGGAGGTGAGGGAGAGAGTGGTTGCTCATCGTACTCTCATTTTCTTTATTAATACTAGCGCTTTCGCCGCGCTGGGCCTCTTCAGGGATTGGCATGTTTCTCAGGGTTTTTTCGGCGTTTAAGTGAAAAACAACCTCTTAGGGTGAAACTTACAGAATAATAGCCCCTTGTGTGGCAAAAAACCCTAAGAAAAATGCCAATGCCTGAAGAGGCACAGCGGGGCGAAAGCACTAGCGTTGATAAAGAAAACGAGAGTACGATGGGCAACCACCCTCTCCCTCAACTTCACAGTCAACCTCCACCATAAACTAATTACAAATGAAAATATTTTTTTATCTAATTTACCTATTCAAAATTTTCTTTCGATAATATTTTTTTTTTTTTTTTTTTGATCGAGTAAATAAAACGTTTTTTGACATTTTTTATCCCGTGAAAACTACCTATGAATAGCGCAAAATCGAATTACGCAGGTTCGGGTCAATCACCCTACGGACTGCATCAAAAGCCCTTGTTGGACAAAAAAAGAAAAACGCCTACCTCACTCTCGGGGCCGATGGTCTGCATTCTGCCCGGCGCGCCATCACTCTCGACGTCCACTAACCAGTTCTCTTTTTCATTCGCTTTATTTTCTTTCCTTTAAATCTTCCTTCCGTATCCTTCGTCCAAGTTCACTTCCCTTTACGCCGAGGAACGCGCACTGTCAACCTTCCATCTCATCAGGCTATTTTCCAACTCGGCTCATCGCAGTTTTATTTATATTTTCCCACGTCCTGCCATCCCCGGTTGGCGATTGTCAATTACCTTTGTCAGGTGAGAAGGAATTTCCACGAGGGCGATGCGCCTATTGGCTGGGGAATGTTAAGTGTATACCTACATACAATTGTGGCCATACTGGTGCTTCGGTCGATTTTAGCAATTTTATGCAGCATTCTGAAATAATTGGATACCAAATTAATTTTTCCTGTCGACTCGATTAAGTTGCCTGATACGCAAAACGTTCACCGTCTAATTGGAAAATCGCATTTTAGCAGTTCCTAGCCTAAAAACGGACCCCCTCGTGCGAAAAGTCCGTAACGAGGGTCTTGCAGGGGATGCATACGATAGGAAATTTAACGCCCGGCATTTTCTTCTCTATCAAATCTTTACCAAAAACCCATACTTTGGCCGTAAAACCCAGAAAACTGTGAAAAACGCGATTCTGGCCGTATCACCCCTAGAATTGACCATGTTGCCCAAAATCTCGAAAAACTTGAAATTCCATGTTTTTTAGTCGATAAGTAACGATTCAAGCCAAAAAAAAATAAGTCAAATCTATAATTTTTTGAAAATTTTCCTAGTCTCATACTTTAGTTTTTTTATGGAATCGGGGTTTTCGCATTTTTCTCAGCTCTGAAAAGAATAGAGAATCGACGATTTTTCGTGTTATGTACCTACCCAACACTTAAGTACCTACCCAAATTTTTTAGATTTTACCTTTTTTTTTAAGGGCCAAAAAAATGTTCTTTTTTATAAATTTCAAAAATTAATCTACGTGAACTGTAGTAGAAGTACTGTGTTGTCAAAGTAAGTCAGGCTCGAGCGAGGAAATTCGAGAAATTTGACAAATGAAGTAGGTGTGCTCCGTTTTTTGAAAATATGGAATTATAAATAAGCTCGTCGGGCTAACCGAATCGGCAGGTCGGCGATTATAACGGCTCGAGCGTGAAAGGAAACAACTACCTCGGACAGGGGTTTTTATTATTTTTTAGCCGACCGATAAAAAAAACGGCTCTTCCGATAGAACTGCTTGCAGAAGTCTCCAATCTACGGATTCTCCGATACTTCGCTAAAAAAGTCGATATAAATTCCCATTAATTCGATTCTGATGCAAAACATCGTCCTGATCGAGCGAAATGGGCGTGGGCCGGCCGCAAATCCCGTCTTTTTTGAAAGATAAGAATTTTCAATTTTTGGCACCTAATCAAAAATATAGGTTGGTTAAAATACAGATTAAAATTTTTTAGAAAAAAAATGATCGACGCCAAATAATTTTGCCTGAATGTTTAAGTACCTAATTAATTTATTTTGTGGATTGGAAATGTGCTGAACGATAAACCAGTGGTGCGTAGATAACACACAATACTTCCATATTTTGAAACGTAAAATTGTGACACAATTTGATCATATTTTGACTGCTTTTAAGGGTGTTTAGGCCAAAAATATCGAAAAATTCACTATTAAAATTTTAAAAAACGCCGCATTTTCGGAATGTAAAAAATATCCACATATTCTGCAAGGCAAAACAAAGATTTTAAGACCAAGAACGCTCAAATCGGTTCATTTTTGTAGCCAGAAAAAAATAAAATAGAAAACACTAAAAATGCAATATATCGGAAGTACTGTGCGTAATCCAAATTCCGATTAAACAGGGTGTTAGGTCTTGCCGAGACAAACATTTCAGTTCAAGAAATTTGAAAAAAGGTTAAGAAATGAGGGAGTTATGGCCATTTTTGTAAATGACCACAGACGGACAGACGGACACACGGACACACAGACACTTGTTCAGGAAGTGATTCTGAGTAAATGTGTATAAGAAAAAGTTTTTTCTGAAGCTCCGTTCCGATTCTCGATTTTAGGACGATCGCAATACTTCCATTTACTCTGTAAATATGGAAGTAAAAATCAGGTATTGCCAACTTAACAAATTTCCATTTTCTATAATTTTGTAAAAGCGTTCCATGTAAAAACCACAATATTTAGTTCATTTTTCTGCCTAATTTGCTGAATTTCCTATTAATTATTGCCGAAAAATGCTCGTGTGTATCACACGTTCACTCTCATTCGTCGGCAACAATTCAACAGCAACAACAAGTTCGTTTACCTCGTCTCAATTCGAGGAATCCGTCTGTTATGAGTAATTGGATTCTCCCACGTCGGTAATTATCCGAGACATGCGCCTTAAACCGAATGGCCACGTCAATGCTGAATTATTGTTGTTTCCTATATGTATTAATTGTTTACTTAGGTATCTATTATTGGTGTGCCATATTTGGCTTAAAAAAATTGGGAGAAACTAGGCTGAAAATGGAACAAAACGCCGCCAACCGCATGTTTTACCGCAAAATACGATTTTTTACAGGTTTTTTTTTTTCAGGAAAACCACACCTTGCTTCATAAAAACCCAAATTTCTCCGCTTCTACACCACTTTTTCTAACTTTTGACGACATTTTTGAATTCGGCGATAAATTTCCTGTAAGCTCAGTGTACTTTCATGGTCAAAACCCAACTCCTATGTACTCCAATTGCCGTTCACACTTCAAAATCGAAAAAAAATGTCTGAAGATACTTGTACGATGTGCGCAACTGCGTTTCGGGAAAACGCGATAGTAGTTGACAAATTTCAGAAAAACTTGCCCATTCAATCAGCTTTCCAACGATATGGTCGATTTTTTGATTATCTTCCGATTTCATGGAGAAATTCAATTTTGAATGGAGGAAAACAGTATTTACCTACAGGATCAAAACGTCTAACATGAGTTTTCGTGATTTCTCAAGTGAGGCAGGAGTAGTTCAAGGTTCCATGATATCGCCCATGTTGACAATTATTGTTAGCCCTTACCATTAACTCGAGCGCTTTCGCCCGTATGGCCTTCTTCAAGAGCAATTTCGCTCGTTTTGGGGTAGAGATCAAACTCAAGTCCTGTTGACGTCACTCCATTGGGGAAAAAAGTGCAAATCGTCGAATGAGTGATTTGCCTTTCAGTGTTGAGACCATAAAATAGCCTTGTCTAGCCGACACTGCAGGCTCATGAGGATGGCCGTGATGGCGAAAGCGCCCAGGCTAATGTTACGGGTTTATAATTATCAATAAGGACGATATCGTAGGACCTTCGACTACTCTTGCATCACTTGAGAAATCACTCGTGTTCAGTTTATCCGTCAAATAAACATTATTCTCCGAATAAGTAATTTCTTGGAAATGAAGACTGAATTTCAACGCATCCATGGAAAATTTGATTCGAAGAATAAAAATATATTCGAAGAATACCTACCTATTCTGAATTGATGAACCCAAGTAGGTATCTCAAATTTGCGAATCTTATATCAATTCTCGAAATCGGCCGAATAATCTAGGCCAAAAGAAAGGCGACATGGGAACCCCGGATAGTCCGGATCGACTGGATACGCGGAAACCGTACGAATTAAATTCATCGCCAACAAACAACTGTCGGGTACATCTTGATAAGTCCTGTCCGAGATACATAGCACCTTCTACATGGGACACAGGAATATATTACACCGAGCGAATACCTACGTGGGCTTGGCAATGAACTTGGTGCTTTACCAAAGTACCGTAAAGATATTTATTTTTGACGACGATAATCGTCCTTTTGACCCAACACGACCCTCCGATGTCAAGAAAAGATAGAACTTTGGTTTTTCATTCAATATTGAACCATAGCAATCGACCAAGAATAAAAAGTTCTGAAAAAAAATTTAAAATCTTGAAAATATCATATTTTATCAAAAATCTTATTCATAACGTAAGTGAGATGTCTCGTTTGATAGATTTTTCATGCTGAATCGAATGAAACTTCCGCCAGTTTGATAGAATTGACCGTTCGGAAGTTATAGCCGTTTTAGTGAGCGCTCGTATGCCCGTCAGATTCATTGGTGTGCTGATATTCAGCTCAGAATTTGGTATTAAATATTCATCACTAGAGAAAATTGACAACCTTCAAAGCAGTCAAAATATGATGAAATTGCTTCACACTTTTACGTTTCAAAATAATATTTTATTTTGTTCACATATTATGTGAGTGTGTTATCTAGGCACCACTGGTTTACATTCTGATTGGCGTATTTTGATTTTAGGCGGGTTTTAAATTTTTTGAGCTAAACGCCCTCAAAACTAGTCAAAATATGATCATATCGTGCGCAAAATTTACTTATCGAATTATGGAAAATATCATCTACGCACGACTGGTTTATTTATATTTGACCTACGGTGGTCAAGAACCGTTAAAAGCCTCAGGTAGGCGGAGGCCAACGTTAATTAGGCCCTCGATGGGTGGAACAACAACATGGCTTATCTCCGCAACAACACACGCTCACCGCTCATTCAAATCTCGGCTATCTACAGCGTTAAATCTCAATTTGCAATTTCTCATAGTCGATCCGAAATGATGGCTATCGGTATTCGAATAGTCAGTGGATAGTCAATCAAATCTCATTGATACGTCTTGTCGGACATCCTTGGTAGTTCGATTTATCTAGAAGCGCCCGTCGGTCCGGTCGTGCCGTTATTCATCGTCTTTTATCCTCCAGATCAAGACTGGGGATAAATTGATGCCATTAACATTATTACTGTCATGCAAATTCATGGCTTGCTTAATTATGGCGAGATGCGGGCGTGGAAGTTCACGTACTTGTCCCAAAAAGCCAACCATTTTCATCCAGTTCATTTTCAGCCAGTCATCACTAACACTGTCAGGTTAACAAAACTAAAAGTGAAACTCAAATTCAGAGTGACAGTAAAACTGGAAATGAAACGGAACTCGAACTGTAAATCAAACTTGAACTAAAAGTTAATCTCAAATTGAAACTCAAACTGAAAGTCAAAGTTAAAGTGAAGCACATTTTCAGCAAGTTACATGATCAAACTCAAAGTCTAACTAAAACCCCAACTCGAACCCATAATAAAAGTCAAGCTCAAATTGAAACTCGAACTCATAATCAAACACAAACTCTAACTCAAGTTGAAACTCAAACTAAAACTCATACTCATCATCTAACTCCAAGTAGAACCGAAACTCCAACTCAAACTTTACTCATGATAAACCTACTCATAATCGAACACAAAACCAAACTGAAACTGAAATTCTGACACAAGGTCTCTCAAACTAAAACTGAACCTGAAACTCAAACTGAAAATAAAACTCGAACACTAAGTCGAACTCAAACTGGAAGTGAAACTCAAAGTCAAACAGAAACTGAAATTCTAACACAAAGTCATACTGAAACTGAAACTCAAAGTCATAGTTGAGCTGAAACCTCAAAGTCACACTGAAACATAGTGGAAGTGAGACTCAAAGTCAAACTCAAACTAAAAGTGAAACTTAAACTGAACTTGAAACTCAAGTTAAAGTTGAACTCAATGATATCAATTACCTACTCAAACTGAAACCTCAACTTAAACTCTCACACAAAGTCATAATCAAACTGAAAATGAAGATCTTGTTTAGAGGTAGTTTCACTATGAGTTCCACTTTAACTTCGAGTTTCAGTTCGGTTTGACTTCGTGTTTGAGTTTCAGTTTAATCTTCTGT
This sequence comes from Nesidiocoris tenuis, assembly GCA_036186465.1. NCBI lineage: Eukaryota > Metazoa > Arthropoda > Insecta > Hemiptera > Miridae > Nesidiocoris > Nesidiocoris tenuis. The sequence goes on from AP028919.1 coordinate 9,848,350, forward strand.
TTCTGTTTGAGTTCGACTTTGCGTTAGAGTTTGAGTATTTTGTTTCACTATGAGTTCAACTTTAACTTCGAGTTTCAGGTTCAGTTTGAGTTTCAATTCGGGCTTCACTTTGAGTTTGACTTTCAGTTTCAGTTTGGTTTTGTGTTTGAGTTTCAGTTAGACTTTCAGTTTAAGTGTGACTTGGTGTAGAACTTCAGTTTGAGTTTGAGTTCGACTTTGACTTTGAGTTCACTTCCAGTTTGAGTTTGGCTTTGATCCTTTGACGATTCGAGGATTGGCTTTGAGTTTGATCATGAGTGTGTGTTTCACTTTGACTTTAAGTTTGAGTTTCAATTTGAGATTCACTTTTAGTTTGATTTTCACTTTTAGTTCAAGCTTGATTTACATCACAAGTTTCATTTCCAGTTTTTCACTTCCAGTTTCAGTTTGAGTGGGAATTCGTATTAGAATTTCAGTTAGAGTTTGACTTTGTGTTAGGGTTTGAGTTTCTGTTCGACTTCGTGTTTGAGTTTCAGTTCGACTTCGTGTTTCAGTTTCAGGTCGACTCCGTGTTTGAGATCCAGTTTGAGTTTCATCTTCTATTTCAGTTTGATTTTCAGTTTGGGTTTCACTTTTAGTTTGAGTTTGAACAACAAATCCATTTTTAGTTTCATGTTGAATTTTCGGTGTTTTTACTTACACTCACAGATTCAGATTTAAATTCTGTTTTATATCGAGTTTCAGTTTCTGTTCAAGTATCAATTTTTGTGTTTCAGTTCAATGTGAGTTTTGTTTTACTTTCTTTTGAGTTTGAGGTTCTGTTTCAGTTTGAATGGCAGATTCCTACTTTAGTTTTCTCTTCGAGTTTGAGTTTTTCTTTTAGTTTCAGCTTGAGTGCAGGTGTTTCAAGTTCACATTGAGATGCAATTTTAGTTTTAATGCCTACCACTTTCGGCTGTACCTTTTATTTCAGATAAAAATTCAGTATCAGTTCGAGTTTCACTTTGTGATTCACTTTTGTTCGAGTTCGACTTTCGGCTTCTGCTTGATTTACATTTTTAGTTAACTTTTCTGTTTTACCTACCTACTCCCACTTTCGGTTCCAGTCTTCCTTTTAGTTTGAGTTTTTTTGGGTTTTACTTCGTTTTTTTTTTATTTTTTAAAAAGAACATCATGCATTATTCCAGCAGACCATTACCGAGTAATTAGAACGTCGTCACCTCGGACGAATTCGAACCGGCTTTTCGATTGATGTGATCGCCGACTAATTGACCGACCCGAGTCTGTCAAGTCGGACGATGGTAAAAAGACGAATCCACTAATGGCATGCGAAGATGGAAATGTATTCGAAGAAAGACTAATTCGAAATGCCCCTCACGACGATCAATTGAAATACCGTTGTTTTAATTTCACGCCAAAACGTGTCATCGATGCAATCGACTGATAAGAATTTCAATTTTTTCTTGTTAAAAAAACCACGATAAAAAGCGATACGGAATCTATTCCATTTTTTATCCTGATACTGACCTTAAGGTACCAAGATGGATTTTTCAGGATGCATTTCCCATTATCCAAGGATGCGTAAGTAGCGTAAGGATGTATCATTTTATGAGGATGGTATAAGAATTCTTGTCCCAGGATGTATTTTCCTTATCGAAAAATCGACTACACACTTTCATTCGAATAGGAACAAATTTTGCATTGATTTTTAACGATTTTTGCTCAAAAATATCATTTTGTGCGCAAGATGTGTAATGAAATGATAGCGAAAATCCTCAAAATGGAAATGGCATAATATGCCTTTAATAATATGGCCTTTTTAACAGCATTCTTGACGAGTCTCAAAAAAAACGGTTCGGATACCGACAGATACCTACTTAGGCATCCGAAACGGCGCTTTCATCGAAATCTACCAGGGGTTCGATTTATGATAACTTCCATAATATGAAAGCACCGTTTCGGTTGCCTAAGTAGGTATCTGTCGGTAACCGAACCGTTTTTTCTAGACTCGTAGAGAATGCTGTTAAAAAGGCCATTAAAAGCTCATCGCTCATCAGATCGCCCCTCCCACGCATAGCAGATTCTCACCCGAGGGCATTCCGCTTTGTTCCATTGTCCGAGCGCCGGATTCGCTCAAAACTAAGCACAGCTTCGAAGCTTGGCTGGTTTGCCTGATCACGAAACCCTCGGGCGGTTTTAGGGGCGGTTAGGAACAAGCTCGTTACTCCGGCATAACCGATACGCCCGGGGTGTAAATATTTCTGGGATAACATCCACCTTTTCACACGCCTTCCTTTTCAAAGGAGTTTAGGTCCTACAATGCTGTTAGGAATGGACGAGATCAAGTGGGAAACGGAAAAAAGTCACTCTCCGGCAGGATTCGAACCAAGCACCTCCTGCTCTCCAAGCAAACGCCTTAACCCTTCGGCAACGGAGAGCCTGTGCCTTGATTCTGGGATGAGCACTCAAGTGACTCAAGCCATTGAGGAACAACTGTCCCAGGAGCGCGAGTGTAGGCATGAGGTAAACACGTTTGTTAGGCAACTCCCCTGCCACTTTCGTAAGTGTCATGTGAGTGTTGTAGCTGGGGAGTTGCCTAAAAAACTTGTTTACCATGCGCACACTCGCGCTCCTGGAACAAACCCAATGCCATATCCTGTCTCCACGCTTTTGGCCTGAATTTTAGAAACGAAATCGCCTGATGCGAGCTCAATGGCCTGTTCCAGGAGCCCAGGCTTGAGTAGGAGCCTCGCGCATGCGCACTATAGGTATTGCAATGTTGCGTGGGGACCTTGACCAATCAGCAATGCATTTTCTCACCCCAACCACCATAAATCGATAAGTCGAGCATCTTGAAAGGTCACCTTGAATATCCCGGTGCTATATACCAGCGTCATAGAAGACGGACGCGATATCGGTTGCTGACAAGAGTGAGAATCATTTAGAACAACATGGAATTGCAAATCTTTCTGGTGGCAGTCCTCGCCAATTGTGCGTACGCAGATGGCGATTTTGGCGGCGTCGACATGTCCGAACTTGAGTTCATCGTTGGGGAGATGAGCACCGCCGAATGTCTGCAATTGGCTACCGCCTTGAGGGCGGACGGGCACGAGAAGGATGTTGAAGAAGGAGTCACCTGTCTGGACGATCTTCTCAGGTGCGGGGATGAAGGTTTGATCGAATGCTTCGAGGGGTTATTGGGTTTTCAATTCGCCCCTTGACTGGCGACACCAGCTATCTCTGGGGCGTGAAAAATGTTTTTTGATTCTGACTTTTTATAGGTACGAATCTGCGATGGAGGCCGAAGGATCGAACATAGCCCGCGGGGTGTTCAAGCATATGCTCAATCGCATAGGGCGGCAAGATCTGTCGGACTGGCTGTCCATTTCCAAATCGCCGACGGTCAGGAGCCGCTTGCGAAGTTCGGCCGGTAAAAATGACGATGCTGACTGTGAGGGAGTATTTTGATTCTATCTTTAGTAAGCCTAGGTATTGGATAGGGAGAGTCGTCGAGCGTGCTAGAACTGAAGATGGCGCGGGAATGAAGATGAACGAGGAAAAGTCAAGTTTGTTAGGAAATTTCGTAAAAATCATTGAAGATGCTTGACTTTTGTTCGTCCTTACTCCTAGGAAGGTTGATTTGAAGAGATTGAGCAGTCCTGTTGTGGTAGAACGTGCGGCACTCAGTCGTCTTGTTGTGACAGAACATGCGACACTCAGCCGTCCTGTTGTGCTAGAACGTGCCCAGCCGTCTTGTCCCAAAACTTGCGGGGCTCAGTCATCTTGTTGTACTAAAACGCGCGACACTCAGCTGTCCTGTTGTCTTAGGACGTCTGGCATTCAGCAGTCCTGTTGTGCTAGGAACGTGCGACACTCAGCAGTCCTGTTGTGCTGGAACGTGCGACACTCAGTCGTCTTGTTGTGCTGGAACGTGCTGCACTCAGCCAGCTTGTTGTGCTGGAGTGTACGGCACTCGGCCAATTGGAGACGCGACCGGCACGACTGGACACGCCTATTGACGGCTCATAGTATTCAATGGTTGAATCTTACGGTCCAGGGGTGACTGCCCCATGAGATTGCGGGTTGAGCAGTCCATCTGCGGCATTTTCGGGGAAACTACCCACATCCATAGGTATAGCAAGTCCATCATCAACTGATTACTAGAGACAGCGGTTTCCTCTTCGGTTTGCTTTCAGCCAGAGCAGAATCGTCAACCTCAACGAAGAGTTCTTGGTCCTGGTACGACACCGCCATCACGGTAGCCCTCGTATACACGGGAGGTGTCCTCCTCTGGCTAGCGGTGCACGTCCTCGTCAGGAAAATGACCCGCGACCAGTGCTCGGATTCGGACGACGACGAGCAGCACAAGAAAAAGCGGAAGAAGCGCAAGCGCCAATCGACTCCCGACGAGACGCCGAGAGATTCCCGCGATTCCGCCAACGTTGAAGAAGTAGCATCCTTCTATCACCACTACTATCGGCCACCCCGTCCTGGCGCAGGACGCAATACGAAGAAAATATATCGATAGAATAACGAGTGTTATCGTTCATTATGGGGCCCGGGATGTTCCAAGTTTTTGAAGCGCTTTCGCCTTTTTGGGCTTCTGCGTAATTTCCAGCGCCGACATGCGCTGCAGTAAAAACCGTAGGCACATAAGAATCATCCAGGAGTGTCATCCTGAGTCTACTGTCATTTTTTCAAGCGCTTTCTCCTTTTTGGGCGTCTAATGCTTGTACATAGTCACAACAACTGAACATGGGAACGTATGAAAGAATCGAATACCATCGCCTAACCTTCATAGAAGCGCTTTCACCTTTTTGGCCCTCAAAAGCCTTCAGATGCCCAGTATGCGATAGCCTGAATGAACACAGATAAGGGATCAGTGAAATATGTTAAATTGAATATATCAGTGTTGTATTTCAAAACCGTATGTACAAAAAGGCCAAATATCACAGGTGACTTACATAAATTGAGTCAAGTCGGTACAATAATCTTATTTTCATAAAAACCAACTACTCAAAATTGACTTTTCTTACCTATTAGCACCTTTTCGATATTACAACAGCCCTTGCAGTCATTTGAAAATATTTTTTGGAATGAACATCTTTACATTACGAATTCAGTCATATATTAGAGCAACGAGAAAATAAGTAAAAAGTAATACTTAGCCGGAAAATACCCGTTTGGTATCGGTAGCGTATTCCTTAACATATCACTGGAAAATACGTTATGGCACTCGGTTGGTAGCCCTGGAAGACTATGAGATTCACTTGAAGGAATGTACTCAATGAAAGGCTAAACAGAAATAGCGGCGCCACGACTAGTTGTGTACACGAAAAACTTTATTTCCAGACTTTGGTTCTGGCGGGGGTTGAGAAACATAAAAATACAGGCTCGGCTCTTAAAAATCTACTAAAACTAGGAAGGAAGGAAAACGCTTCGACGATAAAAAAAAAAGTAGCGTAAAAATGTAAAATTGTCGAAACTTCGGGTAAAAAATAATTAAACGTCGGGATAGGAAAAGCCCACGGGGGCTGTGAAGGGGATGCCGAGGGATTTTAACGTATCGACCAGCTGGGGCACCCAAACGACGCATTCCAAAATCCCTTCGTCCTCCACGACGTAAACTTCGGTGATGGCGTCGTAGCTTTTCATCAGCTTCTTTTTAACGCCGTCGTCCAGCGATTCAGCCGGAGGTAACCCTGATAGTTGCAAGGTTCGATAGGAACGTTTAGCCACATTTTACAAAATGTACCATTTCGCTGACTCATAATTTTTCTAAAAATAGCGCTGACTTACCGTAGATGACGCAGGCTCTCGCCGTCGCTGGCGTTGTCATGAAGTCGTGGGCCATGGGCTTGATTTCGTCCACCGGCTGGTCGCCATGGTTACCAAAGTCGACGAAAGTGATGCTCGCTGACGGCTGGCCGATGCCGTACTGGACGCACAGGGCTCTGTACCAGGCTGCAGAGGACGAGTACCGATTAATACAATACAGGAAAATCGAGGAATTTCGTTCGAATCATCCCGAAGCCTCAGTACACCATAGGGTACTCACCGCCTTCGTACTTGGCCAGGACCATTTCGTACTGTCGAGGGGCGTAGGGCGAACCGCCCGCTTGTTCGCAGTACTTCGTTATCTCGGGTGTGAGAATGTTGCAGACGTAATCGAATATGGGCGATTGCCTTACGGCGTAAAATTCGTTGTAGTAAGTGCTACCAACAGTCACCACTTCGAACTTCGTCTTCGGCTCCCAACGGTCGAATTTCATGTCCGCCACCGAATAGAACGCATCTGAAAATTAATATAGCGCTTCTTCAGTTTTGGACTGTTTAAGAACTGTTTGGACAGTTTTGGACCAATTCGGCTAGAATCTATCAGTTTCAGATCATTTCAGTGAGTCAAAGACCAATTTTGGATAGTTTTGAGTTGTTTCGGAAAGTTTTGAATGGTTCCGGACTATTTTGGACCAGTTGAAGACATTTTGGGACAGTTTCAGACATTTTAGGACCAGTTGCAGACTATTTAGGATGGTTTCAGACTATTAAGGATCCTTTTGGGCTGTTTTGATCAGTTTCAGACCAGTTTTGGGCCGATTTTGACCAGTTAAAGACTATTTTGGATAGTTCCACATATTTTTGGGCCAGTTCCAGACCGTTTGGGACGATTTCAGTCAATTTGAGACCATTTTTGACTGTATTGGTCAGTTTCAGACTAGTTTTAGACCATTTTTTATTAGTTTCAGACAATTTTAGATTATTTTTGACTGTTTTAGTCAGTATCAGAACCAGTTTAGGGTTGATTTGGACCGGTTGCAGACCATTTTGGACAGGCTTGGATAGTTTTAAACCAGTTTTGGAAAATTTCAGACATTTTTGGGCCAGTTCCAGACTATTTAAGACAGTTTTAGACAACTTAGGACAATTTTTGACTGTATTGCTTGGTTTCAGACCAGTTGCAGACCATTTTGGAGTTTTTGACTAGTTTCAGATGTTTTTAGACCATTTGGAGCTACATCAGACCGTTGCAGACAGTTTTGGACCATTTCAAACTGTCTCATTTAGTTTCAAACCAGTTTTGGATACTTTTGAAGTGTTTTGGGTAGTTCCAGACAGTTTTAGACTGTTAAATGCTAGTGAGATTACAATATCAGAATAAAATATCCTAAGGGTGATTGACACTGCGGCGAGCGAAAATGAGACTCACCCAATTTCGTTTGACGGCTCTCCTCGATCTTCTTGGATAGCAGGTTGTTCAAAATGTCGCCGCTTGATTCAACGCTCAGCTCAACATTTCTCAAATCGCCATCATGCGTCTGCAATAAAACATTAAAATTAGGCGTTCGAGGAGAAAGAAATGGGGTAATGTCATTTCGGAGAATAAAATTCCATCCGTTCACTCACAGCGACAAGGGCGATTTCCCGTAGAATGTATTGATTCATCATGTTGGTGGCATCTTCGTTGAATACAGAGTAGGGAAGGTTCTTCAGGCCGATTTTCACTACAGTGGAGGGCAGCTGGAAAGCGTGAAAATTGTAAGTTTTCCTTGTAAATACATCCACATTTTTGCACGGCGGGAGCACTAATCAAAATCCGGGTTACTACTACCTTTTAAGAAATTTTTCCTCGTTGAGCACTAATTATGCCTCTACTAGAGCAAGAATTCAACAACAACAATTCACCTTCTTATAGTTTGCGGGCAGGTCTTTCAGCGAGTCCAGTCCGACGAGAGTATCGTTGCCGAAATCGAGGAACGTAACTCTGAATTTGTCGTTTTCCCGTTTCGAAACGACACCTCTGTACCACTGGTTGTCTTCTGACCATCGGGTCGCAACCAATTCACCGCAGATGGGCTCCCTGCCCAACGGCTCGGCTGGAATTGAACATTTTACAACAAATATTGAGAACTATTTAAATAAAAGAAGTTTGACAACCCGAGAAAATTTGAGAAATTGGTTAGCCCTTGCCTTGAAGGAGGCAGGGCACGCCCCGGGACACCTCCTGTTATTGGGCAAAAAACCAACCCCTGAAATGGCGGTTTCCGTTACACTTTTTGGTTAGTTCCGTTATTAATTGCTGTGGTTTTTATTGTTGTTGCAACATGTTGTTATTGTTGTTGAAGTTGTTGTTGGTAGCTGCTACTGCAGTTGCTGTTGAACTAGCAACATGTTGTAGTTGTAGTTCAAGTTGTTTTTGATGTTGACGTAGTTGCTGCTGTTACTGTTGTAGCAACATATTGCTGTTGACGTTGTAGTTGTTTTTGTTGATTTAGCTGTTACTGCTGTTGTTTATGTGCGATTTTGATGTTGTTTTAGGGTGTTGGTGTTGTTGTTATTGATATAGGATGTGTTTGTTGTAGTTATTGTTGCTGCTGTTTTTGTTGATTTTGCTGCTGCAGCTGTTGTTGTACCCACAACAGCAGCTGTTGTGGTTTTGTTGTTGCTGGGTGTTTTTGTTTCTGTTAATGGGCAAAGTGCGGCTCCAGGGTGCGAGAGAAATTGGACAATCCAGTCGAGTGAGTAAAGTTGCAAAATTGAAAACTGCATTACCTGACATGCCGTACATGGCAACATCTTGCAGCGCCTCTTGGAACACTTCGAGACAATCCTTGACCAGTGGACGGACGTAGACCGTTGTCGGGGAGTAGAACGCCGTCATGACGACCTTACATTTGTCGGGCAGTTTGCACTCCAGGACCGGAGCCTCTTCCACAAATGGGGACCATGGTTTGATCCTGGCTCGACCCAGGTCGCCCAAATCGGCAGTTACAGCGCTGTCGGCCAGCTGGACGTTGCTCAGTTTTACACTCTTGCCCAGCTGATGGCGAAGGATAGGTTTGATAAGAATCAGAATTCAGACCAGTGGTGCGTAGATAACACACAATACTTCCATATTTTGAAACGTAAAATTGTGACACAATTTGATCATATTTTGACTGCTTTTGAAAGTGTTTAGGTCAAAAATATCAAAAAATTCAGTATTAAAATTTCAAAATTCGCCCAAAATGAAAAAACGCCACATTTTCGGAATGTAAAAAATATCCACATATTCTGCAAGGTAAAACGAAGATTTTGAGACCAAGAACGCTCAAATCGGTTCATTTTTGCGGCCGGAAAAAAATAAAATAGAAAGCACTAAAAATGCAAATATCTCGGAAGTACTGTGCGTTATCCAAATTCCGATTAAACAGGGTGTTAGGTCTTGCCGAGACTAACATTTCAGTCCAAGAAAATTGAAAAAAGGTTGAGAAATGAGGGAGTTATGGCCATTTTTGTAAATGACCACAGACGGACAGACGGACACACGGACACACGGACACACGGACACACAGACACTTGTTCAGGAAGTGATTCTGAGTAAATGTGTATAAGAAAAAGTTTTTTCTGAAGCTCCGTTCCGATTCTCGATTTTAGGACGATCACAATACTTCCATTTACTCTGTAAATATGGAAGTAAAAAAGGACCAAAAATGTCATCGATTGAGACACCCCATAATTCAAACTCACCAATCTGGATTCGGGAATGGCCAAAGGTTTGTCGAAAAGGATCCTAACTGCAGAAGATGGCAATTTCTTCAGTTCGGAAGGCAACGGCCACAATTCGATCGGCTCGACGACGCATCCGAAGTCGGTCAGCGCCGCTCCCACGGTTTCACCGTCTCTGCACATGATGTAACCGCGGAACAAGCGGAGATCGTTGTCGATTTTGACGATAACGTCGTCGTTCAGCGCTGGCCTGGAAATACGAACGATTTCGATTATCAATATTTTCAACATGATCGAATGCAAAGTACAAAAAAATGCGCAACATACTTGTAGCCAGGCTCGCGTTTCGCAGACAACAGCTGATCGGAAATCGACTCCAGAAGCGGGCAATCTGGAGATCCGGGCAATTGGATGGCACCGCAAACGCAATTTTGGCCAAACGTCTTCGTTATCAGTACTTCTGCCTTCGAATCGAAAGACACCGCTTCGATGACGTGTTCCTTCGGAATTCTGGCAACACCAAAATATCTATGTAGAACGCGCATGAGGTACCACAATCTGGTAATACGTCGTATCTTGCAAAATGCTCCAATCATAAAAAATAATACATACGACACTTTTGGACTGCCGACGAGGGTTATCTGTTGAGGTGGTACGGTAGATACATCTTCTGGATAAGTTTCCCCCTCGACGACGACCAGGAACGCATTTTCCATCTGGTTTACATAGAAATTAGGTATTGCAGATAATTTGCTCATTGCCAAGACGGTTTAGTGGTCTTATCCCAAAAACGCGCTTACCTTTTTCACGACTTTGATGGACATGAATCCCGACTCGTCGGATAGATACTTCTCCTTGACCCCGCCCACTATCATGATCCTGATGGCCTGATAACGAGAGAAATCCATAAATAACAAATTGTCATACCCATTGTTGTCAATTACCCATTGTCGAACAAGGCCTAAGGCGCAAGACAAAATATAAAACAACAGCAAATCAAACAATGCCGCAGAATTACATCCACATATTACGTACCAGAGGAGCCTCCCGCTCAAGTTCCATCGGTATCGACCTGAGATCGTCGAGGTTGAGTTCCTCGGTATTGCCATAATCGATGTATGTCCCTCTGCAAGGGTTAGTTGAGAGTACCAGTACTCGACACCTGCATAAAATTGAAGAGATGAGATCAAAAAATTAGGTTTTGGGACACAGGGATGCCTGAAACGTTAAGATATGACAATGTTCCAGCCCCAAAACTGGTTTCGCTCGCTCTTCACTAAGTTATATCTTCGATCCATCCCCAGCGCAACACGGCTTCCTAAAGGGGGCGGTCTGCCGTCACAAAACTCCTAAAGTTGTCCAGAATCTCTTGCAGAATTTCCTGCATAGAATCACAGAATGGGGGGTGATGATCGAGTGGATGTGATCACCATGGATTTCGCAAAAGTGCCGAGCTCTAGCACATCAGAGCTTTGTTGTTGTTGTTGCCGCTGCTGCTGCTGTTGTTGTTGTTGCTCTTCTCTGACTGGCTGTGGGGACTACCTCGTGTGGCCACAGTTGATTATGACACATCAGAGGTTTTGGCTCACTGTTCGCTTGGTTGAGAGATGACCGATCTTGTTGTCAGCTCAGGTGTACCACAGGGGTCTTGCCTGGGCCCATCGCTTTTCCTCAAGCTCGTTGACAGCGTTCTTAGCTTGTCGTCGATATCCGAGCCTAACTGTTCCTCAACGATTTGATATTCTTTTATCGGGTGGACCCTCATGAGGTCAACGAGTGCAGGACTCCCTGGTGTTGATGTTCCGGTGTTCAACAAATGCGATCTTGATAGACCAGGGGGATATGGTCAGTACCCCATTCAACTTTATTTGTCGAATCGAGGAAATCGGGGGAGGGCAATGGCTTGGGTTTCCTGAAGCCCAACACAGAGAATGTCTCCAAACCAGGAGTTGCTGCAGACATCTGATCAGCGTTCCACTCCAGCTTCGTCAAGGGTGTTCGGCATAACATGTTGCGCGGCGTTAGGTTCAGACTAGATTGACTGAAACGAGCTACATCATATTGCGGTTTGAGCACCACCGAGCGAAGACATTCGGACGGACTTTTGGGACGGTCCTCAAGCTAATCACCTATTCAGCTTATCAACTCGCCTCTACTGTCCAGAGCGATAAGGTTTGATCGATCACGTAGATCCTGGACAGTCACGGACTAGTTACTAACGAAGCAGATTCACCAAAGGTTGTTATAATAAGGAACGGTTCTGGGCATGTGCAGTCCAGGTTTTTCATGGTTGCCATGGCAAATCTGAACTTCACCTGCGCAGAACCGTACCGAACTGTAGGAACTTGCACTGAGAGCAAATCTCCAATCTCCTTACTCGCCAACCTTGCCTCTTTACCACCTCGTCCATCCTCATAACCTACATTACCGCATTCCCAATCCTCGGATCGTACACAAGACTCAATGTTGCCATTATTCAACTATGATAATGCGAATCGTCAAATCACCAGATATTGCTGAAGATGGCGGCGTAAACGCGGTGTTTCTCCACTTGGCCCCTCCGAGCTTGCTCTTCGCAATGTTCCTCGAGAATTTGATTGATCTCCAGCAGACGCTTCAGACCGGGGGCCGTGACCACCCACAAGAAGTCGGCGTCTTCTCGGTGCAAAACGGTCACCTGAGAAGCGATAGAGTCACGCATCAATTTTGTGGGCAGGTTTTTGAACACCTATTCAAGGTAAATGACTGAGAAATCTAATAAAACGCTTAACCAATTCAACCAAAAAGATTTTTTGGTCAATATTTATCAATAAGAAACGAATATAGTCGAATTCCCATCAAACCGAGTGTTCCCACCTGAACGAATTTGTCTTTGGACAAGGCGTAAGGCGATTTCTCTGGTTTCTTGGTGCCATTTTCTGGTTTCCCTGGTTTCTCCATCAACATAGTATTCGAGGTGGCACATTGGGCTTCCTGTGTCGTTAATTCGGGTGGAGACTCCACCTCTGACGGTTCTTCGATCGGCTCTGGATCGCTGGCGTACCTGACCAACCAAGTACCTTCTTCCAGCTGGAAAATAACAGCGAATTAACACATCCCAAGTCACAACACCATTACAACTCAAAAATCTTCCTTGGAATGGCAGAGAACCAAGTACTCTTTAATCTCCAGCTTTCGAAACACTTATTGTCCATTTTCTTGAATACTTTCAACCGTATACCAAAGTTCTTGAAAGAAACGGGTATCAGCAGCATATTGAAAATGTTTTTTGGACCGTACCTCTTTCACAGGTGATATTTCAATCTCCGCATTCGATTCCAGGCTCTGTTTACTGACAAACAGTTGGATTCTGAAAGCCTGCAAAAAAGTGAGTTAATCAAGGGAAAAGATACGCAATATTTTTCTCGTTCAATAGTCAAAATCAACTTACCAACGGTGGAATATGGGAGAATTGCTGCGGCAAAATTTTCAGATCAGACTTCTTTGATAGCTCGTAGTTGCCAAAATCGATAAAGTGAACCTTGACCTCCTCAGCGTTTTCAACAGATACAATTTTCGCTCGATACCTGACCGAAAAAATCAAAAATGTATCTAGTGGCAGAAATTGATTTTATATTAAGATATACTCCGTTTATTGGTATATTTCAGAGATTTGAATCCCTAAAAGCTGATGATTGAAGTGCAGATTGTTCTGATGGTACACTGACATGGTTTGTTTGAAAATCAAGAACTCAAATTGAGAACTAATTTGAGATACTTACCAGAATTCCTGGTAACGAGTGGTGCACAGAGAATTCACATTGGCATTTTCCAGTACATCTCCTTTCCTGTCGAGGTATTCGTTGAGCTCGTTGATCATCGTGGCCAGTTTTTCCATCTGTGATGACGTGCCAACATAGTGGAACATGTTGTCAGGCTCCGAGTACAACACCGTGCACTGAAAAGAACAGTTTCTCAGTGGTTTTGGAACCCTTGGAAAGAAATCGAGGTTTATCGAAAGCGTACAAAAGAGATTACTGTACCAAAACTAGCTAGCAAGAGAGCCATAAAAAAGGTTAGAATCACATATAATTTTTCGCCGAAGCGAGTACTTGGAGTACAACCGCAATGGAGGACTTTGGTCTGCAGGCAGAACTAGATGAACAACAACAACAAGAATCTGTAGGTTGGATTCTAACCTTTTCTCCAGCTGTCTTGCTTTGCACGGCAATGTAGGTACTAACTTTTCGAGGTTGAAAAACAGGAAAATTGGGAAAAAATTAAATAACGAACGAAAAACGCAATACTAGGCTAAAAAATGAATTATCCAAAGGCCGATTTTTTGAAAATATATAAAAAAATATACCTTAGTGAAGGTTCCTCGAGGTATCGGCGGCTCTGCAGGTACTTTCTTGGCAGGCACATTAACAATGTTGTCGGGCACTTCAACGCTAGAATGTTGTTGAACATCGACGATTGCGGCCTCTCTGATGAACACTTCACGCTCGAATTGTTCGGTATCGTCAGTGACGATAGGTCCTTTTTTCGTCCTGTAGAACCCCGTTCTGACTTCGTAGGGGACGGGAACCGTTCGGGCGGTCTTCTTCGATTCTTCCAGTTTCGCAGATTCGACCGTTCTGAAGAACTTTTCGACGTCGCCGTTCATTTCGGTGGAATTTCTGGCAACGAATTTCGGCTCGGCGAGCGAGTTGTTGTCGACCGGCTTGTGGGTAGAAGCAGTTACGACTTCGGGCGTGTCGTCGCAGATTTTCAAGCGGTTCTGCCCATCGATGATGAGTTTTCTCCTGAAATTGTACGGAACGAATAAGCATTGCATATCATCTGGCGCAATTATCACGAAAAGTAGCGTTCAAGAGCGATACGTCAGCGTACCAAGCTAAAACTCTAATGTGTATGAAACCAAGAGACTCACGGGCGGCAAATGAGCTTGTGACTCTGCCACTGGGCTTCGATGCAAGGGTAACAGCAAAACCACATTTTGCAGTGAGTGCATAAATTGCAGGTCGCCAAATTGCAGTTGGTGCATTGTCCGATTCCGATCAACGATAACTGAGGAGCCAGCGGCTGAAAGAGTAAACGATAAATCGCGATAAAAATTATTATGGACGAATAAGCATCGAAGATTGAACCACTCTGGACATGCTCACCATTTCAGAAGCCGTCTCTTTGTACTTTAACCTGAAAATCCACCACAGATTAAATTCGTCAGCAATATTTCTCCTAGTCCAGTCGAGCATATACGAAATTTACATTACTCACACATTCGGATGAACCTCTTCGCCTGCGGGTGATTTGGAAGCCAAAACGACGCTGCCATTTTTCAATTTCTTGTCCCCGAAAGTATCGTCGGTGCCCATTTCGTCGAAGTAGGCACGATTTTGGACTTCGATTCTGGAAGGGACGTGAGCGACGGCAGAAACGCCCCCGTAGTTCTGCCCCGAAGGTCTGCAGGTGTCATTTCTAATGAACGCCTTGGGATGCTGTTCTTGCGGAGTTTTCCCAAAGATTCGGGCGGGCGGACGGTTTATTGGAGCTGGTTTCGATATCCTGGAGGGAAAATTTCACCAAATCAAACCTCTAGCCTATCGAAATCGAGAGAGTACGAAAAAAGTTGGAAAAATCAGACTTTAAATCAGGGTTTTTGATTTTTTCCAAAACCGGAGGCTGTCCCAATACTTAACCTTAAAATTCCACCTCCAATAAATAGTTACTCACGTTTCCTTCTCAGTTTGGGAAGGTCTGATATCAGTTTCTTTCGGCTCTTTTTCGCGAGCGATTTTCACCGACATGTTATGAGGCGGTTGATGGCTGATGTGGCTTATCACTGTTTGCGCCTCTCTGAAATTGATGTTGGCAGAAAAAATTTAAATTTTTCAGTTGACACTATTTTGGATAGAATCTTAACCAAGAAAAAATGCCATCCTCAGAAAAATAAAAATTCGAAAAACATACGACATCGTTGCGAATTCGACGAAACCCCAAGTTGTCGGACTTCCTGGAAGTTCCTTGATGAAAATGTTCTTGGGATTTCCATGAACGGAAAATATGTTTTCAACGGCGGCCTGAAAATTTGGATTTTTCAATATCGGCCCGGTAGTTACAAGTACCTACTGACTCAACATGAAACGATCAGAGAGAAAATTCGCCCCTCACCTTGCTCAGCACTGAAGGTATGTTGGAAATGTGAAGTTTGACAGTGGACGGTTCTCTGAAACATTTCAAAAATCGATTTCCCTGAAAATTCTTGCTCCCTAAGGTTCGACGGTCATAAAAAATTTAAAACATTAATCCAACATTATTCCAATAATAAGGATTAATTGAGAGGAATTTATGAATTAAATTTATAACTTAACAATAATTTAACAATACATTTTTACCCTTTTCCTGGAATTTGGAAGGATCTGGGTAGCCTAGACCCAGGGCCATCTTCGTATACGTTTTGTTCGCATTCGAACGCTTGTTTCATCGTATCCTCAATCTCGATGGGATCTCTTGTTCGACGTGCTTCATTTTGTGCGGGCAGGCCCGAGAATCCGGAGCCACTCGGGGAATTCGTGGAGTATGAGGGTAAAACACCTCTCCCTCTTATCACTTCTGTGAGGTTCTGAGGCGGCATTTTAGGGAGTAGAGCACCTCTGCCCAACGTTTTGGGAAGATTCCCGTTCATTGTAGAAGTCTGAATGAAACAGAAGAATAATTTGGATACATTATGACCATATGCCATGAAGGGAATTCCGAAGTTTTAACCATCACAATTCAGGAACCAGATGCCAATGCTGCCATACCTTACCCAACACAAAAAAATAGGTACTCGTCCTCAAAGCTCCAAAAAGCATCTGCTGAGGCGTTGATTCATTGACTGAGGTATGAAGGCGATTGCGCGCCAGAAGTATCGATTATTGATTTAATTGCCAAAAGTATTGATTATTGAGGTAATCGATAGAAATATCGATTATTGATTAATTGCCAGAAGTATCGATTATTAAGGTAATCGCCAGAAGCATCGATTATTGAGATAATCGCCAGAATTATCGATAATTGATTTAATTGCCAGAAGTATCGATTATTAAGGTAATCGCCAGAAGCATCGATTATTGAGATAATCGCCAGAATTATCGATAATTGATTTAATTACCAGAAGTATCGATTATTGAGGTAATCGCCAGAAGTATCGATTATTGAGGTAATAGCCAAAAATATCGATGTTCGAGGTAATTTCCAGAAGTATCGATTATTGATTTAAGCGCCAGAAGTATCAATTATTGAGGTATCACAAGAAGTATCGATTATTGAGGTAATTGAAACGTGTGATAATACATCGATTGCTACTAGTAACAATAGAACTAGAACTGGAGTAGTCCGGGACTGCCTGTCCGAACAGACCTAATACTGGCGTGAAATTACTTAACAGCTAGTAAATGACCTCGTGAGATAAACACATCCATGCTTCATTTTGATCATTAAGAGCTCAACCCAAAAGTACTAAACTTTGACCATCCACCTGTGTTGAAAACAAACCAAAATCCTAGTGAACCCCATAATTTAGTAACAATAATTTGTTACTAATGTTTACTTTTCTCCAAAATAAAATTCATTCGTGTTTCAATATTTTCCAAAATAGTCTGCTCAATTTTCCTTCTCTTCAATTATCTATTATAGGCCACTCTGCTGATATAATCTTTGAAAGGTTATGGGCCCAGCTAGTTTCTGAACCTGTGATAGCTGTATAATAGAGACAATGGACATTAAAGTGCAAATTGACAAATTCGAGGGAGCCGGAGACTGGATCCGCTGGAAAAAGGAAGTGACACTTCTTCTCAAGCACTGCAAGGTCATGGACGTTGTCGAAGGTACTCTGAAAGAGCCCGCGAAACCGGCTGATGATGCCGCCGAAGCAGTCATAACTAAGTACACGTCCGACTTGGAGAAGTTCAATGACAAGGATATTCTTGCTCAGCTGGTACTCGTGAAGAGCTTAAACCGAGCTAATGCCGAGCTCGTGAACACCTGTACTTCAGCGAGAGCCATTTTGGAATAAGCTCCTGTCAGTATATGAACAAAGTTCTGGGCAACGTTTAGATCGATTGCTTGAACAATTCTTCAATGTCACGATTGATCCCTCAGAAGACATTGCAAGTCATGTATCACGGCTTCAACGAACATTTGCAGAAATAAATGAAGAGCTTGAGCGACTGACAACGAAATCGATGCCTGACTTAGTGTTGATGAGCCGGGTGATGTCCACACTCCCTCAACAATACTTCGAATTCAAAAGTGTCTGGGAGTCAGTGCCTGTAGAAGACCGAACAATCGAAAAGTTGACGGAACGGTTGCGTCTCATCGAAATGCGACTTCCAAATAAAACTGACGATAGTTCAGCTCTTGCAACAAATGCAGGTGCAAAACCAAAATGGAACAAACGGAAAGGAAAACAAAAGAAGCCTCCACACGATTCCGACGATTCCTTCCGTAGTGGCTCTGAACGACAAAAACGACAGCCAAAAGAAGAAAATCTTAGACGTCCCAAACAGCCCACTCGAAACGACGCACTACTCTGTGAAATTGACTCAGATGATGACGTCACTTACAGATGTGATCTGTCAAGAGGTCTCTCCTCTGACTCGTGGATTGCAGATAGCGCGTGCTCGGTACATATGACAAATAGGAAAGAATTTTTTGCATCGTACACTAACTTTCCTGTACCGAAAAAGATTTACGTTGGCAACGACGAAGTGATTCATGGCTATGGCGAAGGAACCGTGAATGTTGAGATGCTGATTGGCAGAAAATGGGTTCCTAAATTTCTCCAATCGGTATGGTTTGTTCCGAAAATTGGCCGGAATCTGTTATCAGTGGGCTCTACCGTGGAGAAAGGCTACGTTTTCAGGCAAATTCAAGGACGTGCTCATTTACAAAGAACAAGAAATTGATCGCAGTTGGAAGGAAGGAGTCAAATAAATTGTACAAAATGGCGATGCGAACTGTACTCCCTGTCCATCCTGCTAAGGTGTTCGTAACCTCGTGTGCCACTGATCTTCAACTTTGGCACGAACGATTGGGACACCAGGGCAAGAAATACGTGCAACAATTTCTAAAATCTCGTGGAATCAACGTCGACTTCAACAGCACGAAATGTGAACCTTGTTTGCTGGGAAAGCAACACAGAGCAAGCTTTGGTGACAGGACTCCTTACAGACCGAAGGTAGCTGGTGGTCAAATAAATGTGGACCTTTGTGGACCCATGGAGGTTGATTCAGTCGGTGGGTCTCGATACTACATTTTATTCAAGGACGACTACACTCGATTTCGGCGAGTTTTCTTCTTGAAAAATAAAACTGACGTCCCAGCAGTTCTGAAGCAGTTCCTAGAAGAAGCAAAGCAAGCCGGCCACAACGTACTTCAATTGCTAAGCGATAACGGCACTGAAATCAACAATACGCAAGTGAAGGAAATTCTTAGTTCCGAGGAATCCAACACCGCGTCAGTATGCCTTACACGCCAGAGCAAGTGGGTTCAGCTGAGAGAGAGCACCGCACCCTATGTGAGTGTGGGTTAACCCTAGTATTGGCTGCGAAGATGGACAAAGCTCTTTGGGCGGAAGCTGTTAATACGGCAGTTTATTTGCTGAATTTAACAGGACCATCATCTGTTGAGGGGAAAACTCCTTATGAACAGTGGTTGCAGAGAGAAAACCCGCCCATCGACCACTTGAAGGTGTTTGGTACAGAATGTTACGTCCACATTCCAAAGCAAAAGAGGAAGAAATGGGACAAAAAGTCTATCAAAGGATACATGGTGGGCTACTGCGATATCCACGATGGCTATCGTGTATGGATTCCAGAAAAGAGAACAATCCTACTCAGCCGTGATGTCGTCTTTCAAAACGAGTTCCTCAATTCAAGTATTATTGAAAATGATGAAATCGAAATCGGTAAATTTCGTACTTCCGCACATAGCGACGAAAACGTCGAACAAGTTGATGAAAGAAGACCATCAGGTGAAGGAAGGATTGACTCACCTCATCGAATTTCAGGAACCCCATCAGACCAAAACTTTGAAGATGTACCCACATTAGACCCTTTGGATCCAATCCATAGCTCAAGTCTTCCTGACGAGTCACTGGAAAGATCAGAACCTCTTTCTGAGTTACCAGTATCAGGTGAGTCGACAGGGTTATCAAATTCAGAACCTGACCACCCATTGCCACTGCATCGTGTCAACGAGTTCACAATGCAGCTACGTGACAGAAATTTGATCAAACCGCCGGAGAGATACAAAGATTATGTCATGATGGCCGATCACCAAGAACCCCAGACCTACAGAGAAGCCATGCAGACGGAAGAAGCAGCTCAATGGAAAGCCGCTATGGACGATGAGATCAAATCGCTCATCCAAATGGACACGTGGGAACTCGTGGACCTCCCTCCGGGTAAAAAGCTGGTTGACTGTCGCTGGGTTTTCAAAGTGAAAATTAAGGCCAACGGCGAATTCGACAAGTTTAAGGCAAGAGTTGTGGCAAAGGGCTTTTCTCAAATACCTGGGATCGACTACAAGGAAGTATTCAGCCCTGTTGTGCGGTACGACACGGTTAGAACACTCCTCAGTGTCGCAGCATCAGAGGGCTCGAGCTTATGCAGTTCGACGTTAAAACTGCATTTTTGAATGGCGAACTTGATGAAGAAATTTTTATGAAGCAGCCGGATGGTTTTAACGACGGAACAAAACGTGTCTGTAAGTTGAAACGCAGTATCTATGGCCTGAAACAGGCCCCCCGGTGCTGGAACATAAAATTTACCAATTTCATCAAGTCCCAAGGTCTGATACCCAGCCAAGCCGACCCGTGTTTGTATCACAGTCAAAACAAAAAGGACAAACTATTTCTGGCTATCTACGTCGACGATGGCATCCTGTGTGGCTCGAGCTTGCAAGAGATGAAGAAGTTCATGAACAACTTGAAAGAAGCATTCACAATCACAGAAGGACCTCTTGATAATTACGTTGGCATGAAAGTACTGCGAGGGAAGGATGGATCCATTTTCCTGAGCCAAGAACATTATGCAAGACAAGTCTGTGAACGCTTCAACATGTCTCATTCTAATCCAGTCGCCACACCGGCGGAAATGGGAAGCCATCGAGAAACAGAAGCTGAGGAAGTAGGACCTGAAGTGCCATATAGTCAAGCAGTGGGAAGCCTCCTGTACTTGGCTACAGTCACTCGTCCGGATATTTCTTATGCCGTTAGTCTTGTGGCAGAGAAATTATCAAAACCTACTTTGGCGGATTGGACAGCCGTCAAGAAAATAATGAAATACCTTAGAGGAACTCTGGCCTACGGCATAATGTTCAAAAATGGACATAAACCAGGGATCCTTGAGGCCTTCTGCGACGCAGATTACGGAGGGGACAGTCTCACGCGAAGATCAACCTCTGGTGCAGTCTGTATCTACGCAGGTGGCGCAATTTCGTGGATTAGTCAAAAGCAAAAGTCAGTGGTCTTGTCAACGACTGAAGCTGAATTTATTGCCGCGAGTGAAGGGACCAAGGAGGTCATCTGGGCGAACCGGTTGCTTCAAGAATTGACTAACCTCAAGGAAAAGCCTACCATGAAAATTGACAACGTCAGTGCTCTAAAACTAGTGAAGAATCCCGAGTTTCATCGAAGAACAAAACACATCGAAATTCGACACTACTTTGTTCGAGAAAAATTTCAAGAAGGGATACTGAATGTTGAGCACATCGAAGGTGAAAATCAAGCAGCCGATATTCTGACGAAGCCTCTTCGTAAAGTTCGATTCACTAGCTTGCGCAGTAAATTGGGCGTCATTCACGAAGCAGAGCTGAGAAAAGCTGATTCTGGTTTTGGAGGAAGTGTTGAAAACAAACCAAAATCCTAGTGAACCCCATAATTTAGTAACAATAATTTGTTACTAATGTTTACTTTTCTCCAAAATAAAATTCATTCGTGTTTCAATATTTTCCAAAATAGTCTGCTCAATTTTCCTTCTCTTCAATTATCTATTATAGGCCACTCTGCTGATATAATCTTTGAAAACCTGCCCTTCGCCTTAGCTCAGGACTTTGGACTTTGTATTGACAGAAACCCAGGCACCTAGCAAAGGTCAATGTACAAGACTAAACTCAATTCATTTTTCGCCCAACGATTTGATAGGTTAAATTAAATTGTCCGAGTCACGTGCGAAATGAACCAAAAATCAAATTATTGCAATAAATTTGAAATAGGAGCAAATCGAAAGACATGAGGCTGTACATACTCAGATTCAATACTCAACGTATTCCACAGTGATGAAGCGGCTTTTCTCTTATTGCAGGCTTGGAACGAGAAAAGAGCCGTGATTACAATTTAAGTATATAAAACTTACCTATTTATAACGCAGAATATTACGAGCTTCGTTCAACAGGTAACCAAATTCAGGAGGCGAGCGGAATAACCGGAAAATTGAGCGTCCGAGTCCGCTCAACGCCAGAAACGAAAGAGACACGAATATGCCGCAAAAAAAGAGATACAGGTGGTCAAGAACCTTGAAAGCATTTCTACCAATGGAGAAACAGTTTCAGGATTCGTAGAACGTATCGACCAATGGAAAATGGGCTAGGACTGTGAGATGATTTCCCCCGACAAACAACAACAACAAGTTGAGATAAAGGTAATTTTTGTTATTTTTCGCATTTTTGGTTGGATGTCATTCATTAGTCTGGGTTTTTGACAAATTTTTATTGGTTTTAACATTTTAATTTTTAATATACAGCGACTAATAGGACGCGAACAATTCAGCTCAATGGCAGGTTCTGCGCTTCGAAGGCTCATGGCAGAATACAAACGTAAGTAAATAGGTACGGAGGCCTCAAACTGATGTATCAATAATTGACAGTTCTATCAGGATCGCGAGGAAGAATTTTTTGACGCACTGCCGCGTAGACGTTGTGCCGCGCTCCCATGAGGACAGCTAGGAATGGCAGAGTCCAAAGGTCACTGTGCCTCCAGAACTGAATACAGGCTCTCCGTTGCCGATGGACTAAGGCGTCTGCCTAGTGAGCGAGAGGTGGCTGGTTCGAGTACTGCCGTAGATTGAAAATTGTTGCCATTTCCTCGTTGAACTCTTTCATGCTTGATAGCAGGGGGACCAATCGAAAGGTAAAAGGTTAAAAATTATTGATATTTCAGAGCTCACGCTGAATCCGCCGGAGGGGATTTTAGCAGGGCCTGTGAACGAGGAGAACTTCTTCGAATGGGAAGCTTTGATAACGTAAGTTCTTGTCATGTATTACCTATTTTACTGTCTCATTGTATTTGACAGTTCGAAGCAGAACGACGAATATTCATAAAGTCAACATCTCGAAGGTTCTATCGCGGATTGAGGTATCTTTTTATCAATATTCGACGTTCTGCTGCATTTATCGTTTGATTACAGTGGCCCGGAAGGCACCTGCTTCGAAGGAGGCGTCTTTCCCACCAAGCTCAACTTCCCGCCGGACTATCCGCTCAGCCCTCCGAAGATGCAGTTCACCTGCGAAATTTTCCACCCTAACAGTAAGTCGATTTTTTGTTCGAATATCGCATTTCGAAAAAGCTCAGTCAGCTGACCATGCCTTCGTTCCAGTCTACGCTGATGGCCGGGTGTGCATTTCGATCCTCCACGCCCCGGGCGACGATCCCATGGGGTACGAATCCAGCGCCGAACGATGGAGTCCTGTCCAAAGTGTTGAGAAAATACTTCTCTCTGTCGTCAGCATGTTGGCAGGTGAGCATTTGCTCCACGGAAAATATCATTCGACCCAAGTTCAAAATTTTTTTTTCAAGAACAACTAATTTCCTATTTCAGAGTCATCGGGTATTTCTTTTTACACTCAAATTATGCGAGACAATAGGAGTGTCGAGTGTGCCATACAAGCTGAAGACTCGAAGTGCAATTTGAATTTGATGAAATGCTACAACTCTTCAACAGCAACAGCAATTCATGTCTTCTGTGTCTGCTAGGCGAAGCGGGGAGCCTACTTTTGAAATCCGCCACTCGAGCGCTGAGTGCCAATAATGATAAGTTCACATAGATATCCTCGCATTTTTACGTCATCAGTGTAGGTACTGGTTTTCACTAGTTTTTCACTTCCATCCAAATTATTCATTAGAACTCAATTCCGACCCTCTCCTTGAGGGCGGCAGGGCACGCCCGGGACAACTTTGGTTATCAGGCAAAAAGCCAACGCCTGAAACGGCGGTTTACTTTACTTTTTTACGTACTTTTCATTAGAACTCTTTGTTCTTTCGTCAAGTTCTGCCCTCAAACACAAATTACAATTTTCGACGCCCTCAAATACAGTTTTCAAGATCACGCGCTCTAGTGGCGCCTACGAGAACTTATCATTGTTGGCACGCAGCGCTCGCGTGGCGGGTTTAGAAAGTAGGCTCCTCGCTATTCTTTTGTTTCTATGTTCTCCATGATGAATCATGTTGTTGCTATAGAAAACACATTCTTCGATCAATTGCAGAACCTAACGATGAAAGTGCGGCCAACGTAGACGCGGCGAAAATGTGGCGGGACAACCGGGACGAGTTCGACCGAATCGCAGAAAGGATCGTCAGGAAGACGTTAGGGCTGCCGGAGAATTTGTGATATACCCATTTTTGGGATGCCGTTTCAAAATCACGCCGTTATTATTTGATTTCATAGAGCTACATTAATTTCCGCATGGTGTATGCTACGATATTTTTTGTTATTAAAAACTGTTGATTCCCATTTTGGATCATTCATTCTTGCAGATTTGAATGCAAATGAAACAACCTGAAAGTTAAAGGTTAAAAAATACGAATTATTAAGCTTCATTCGTTTATTGGAAGACTTATGCACGGCAGAAATTTGGTGCGTTAAGCAAAGTCGTTAAACGACAAATCAGGTAACTTGAGCTTACGAATAGCGTTGATTCGTTTTTTAAATAACGACGTTTCACAGCCAAACACGCAGGATAACCGATGGTCTGCTCAGAAGTATCGGGTATCTGTAGATACCATAATAAGTTAACACCTCGGCCAAAATATGCACTAAAATTTGTACAGCAAGAACTGTAGCAACGGATATGAGAACTTTGCTACTAAACTCAATTCAACAAGTTTCACTCCTTTAAAAAACCTCAAGCACTGTAAGAAAAAGCACTTCTTGTTGTAGTCTGATATAAAGAATATGAGCGGGTAACTAAAACAAAAAGCAGGGAAAGTTTCCCTTTACCGTTTTGCTGTAGTCGGCTGTAGAGCACTGAATCACATAAAACACGCTTACCAACTCTTCGTTCGTACACAAAGGGCTAACCAGTTTCGCCAACAAAATAACAAAAGATGTTCTGAAAACCCAACTTTAATTTGCTTATCGGCCTCCAGCCGTTAACTCCTTCGTATTCTTTACATCGCAGACGGACTTGTCTAGATCAAGACTGCAGTGTTGCAATGTCGCGGGAATTTTCTTGTCATCAGGGGATTTTTTGAAGAAAAATCGGGAAAGTGAGCTAAAAACATGAGAAAACTGTCGAATTTCGGAATTTTTTGTTCCGAATCAAGAGAAGTAAGTGTCAGCCGCTTTAGTGAGAGTGCGTTTTTCAACTTTTCTAATACCTCCCCATACCATACCTCATTTGCCCCAGGTACCCTACACTTAAGGTTCATGCAAGCAGGCACCATGCAACCATTGGTGCGAATGAGCCAAGATACCATAACAAAATTCATTATTTTAAGGCAAAATTGTGAAGTTTAGCTCGTTCTAAAGTGAAAACTAGGATTTTTTAGAATTTTTAAGCGAATCTGGGAATTTTCGGCGGCTCGCCTGGGAAAAACAGGACAGACATGGCAACACTGCTTGTCCTGGACTGCCTGCCCGAACAAACCCTCATTTCCTCGCCATACGTTCGGTGAAGCTGGCCCCAAGAAATGTGGATAGGAGATGACACCGATTTTTGTGCTCAGTTCGGCTGGTGCCAGGAAAATATATGGTTTCATAGGCCGATTGTTAACCTAACCTCTTAGGCAGAACTTTCCAGGAGATCTTACCTCCTGAGCGACTAGCGAGTTCTATAATACCACATCAGCCAGGTAGGCATAGTTTTGACTTTCTTCGCCCTTTCCGGGTCGATCGTATTCTCCGTGTATCATGGAATCACTCGAAGGATCGGCTCGTTGACCATTTTGTCCCTCGTCGCGTGATAGGCTTCCCTCTCCTTGTCGGGGAATTTGCTCGGAAGATTCGGCGAGTGCAGGTTGATTTTGGCGGTGTAAAGTCGTCCGCCGATGTCGACCTCGTAGTTGCCGCTCAGGACGTAGTCGTTCGTCACGATCTGCGGTTCGCCGTGTTCGTCGAGATTCTGTATGAAGCCCAGACACACCTGCAAGACGATCCAGGGTGAATTAGTGGACTGTAAAGGAGATTCAAGGATAAGGACATTCGGGTGATCATGTGCAAGTACAGAATACTTAGTCACCTGTTGTTTGAACGTAAACCCGTAACCGGTTGTCGTCGTAGCTCCCGCGTACTTTCCGTTTCGATAAATCGGCTCTCCACCCCAGGACCAGAAGTCGGTTTCTTCGTCGTGGCCGACCAGCAGGAGCTGTATGTACATTCTTTTGACGCCTTCTTCTTTCTGCTTGAGAAGAGCGTCCCTGCCGATGAATTCACCTTTCTGTTGAGAGAAAAAATCAAAGCGGTGGCCAAAAAGTCAAAATTTTCAGAATTTTTTGAATTTTTAGATTTTTTTATTTCAAAAGTTATTTAGAACATTGATTGTTGGAGATGACCACCTTGGAGCAATGCCGCAATGCCCAAGTACATCAAAAGTAGATCAACAACAACAACAAATTTTCTTAATTCCATCATCAGAGCGCTTACGTCGAATTTGACGCGCCAAGTTCGCCCGCATTCCAACGGCGTCGTCGTCGTGTCCAAATCCTGGCCCCAGAATGCGTAGAATTTCTCAATCCTGAGCGCTCGCATCGCGTAATAGCCGACATGTTTGACTCCGTACGTTTCTCCAGCTTCGATAATCTTCGTGTAGACGTGGAGAGCAAACTGCAAAACAATTTTGACGATTGATTAGCATGGAAAATTGAAGAAGAAGAAGAAAGCGCTGGAGAGAGCAACAGCAACTATCGAAACCACGAAAATTCGAATTTTGACGACTGATTTCTTCGATTTTTTTGTAATACCTCGTTCGGGATGTAGAGGACGTAGCCCAGCTCCCCCGTATGTGTCAGGTTCATGACTCGGATGCCGGTGGCGAACCC
Source organism: Nesidiocoris tenuis (assembly GCA_036186465.1). Taxonomy (NCBI): domain Eukaryota; kingdom Metazoa; phylum Arthropoda; class Insecta; order Hemiptera; family Miridae; genus Nesidiocoris; species Nesidiocoris tenuis. Next base: position 9,875,093 of record AP028919.1, read on the forward strand.
AACGTCCATGTCCTGCGAAATTAAGCAGATTAACCGGGGGAAAAAAGTGAACCGTACGCTTCCGAAGTCTTCGGACTTACCTTGTACGTGAAAAACGGGAAATACTTCGGGCTGAGATCCTGGTCGGTGAGTTCGGCGAGAAGCGACCGAGACAGCGGCCCCATCAAGCAGATGGCAGTGTACATCGACGTGACGTCAGCCATGGAAACCGAGCCGTCCTTAGGAAGGTGTTTCTGCACCCATCGTTTGCACCTCGTCTGCTGAATCGTAGGCGCGATGACCATGTAACTGGAAAATTGAAATTATTTGCAACAGCAAACTTGCAAGTTGTTGTCGGAGAGCGGATCGCCGAATCGCTTACTGATTTGGAGCCAAACGGACCAGACTGCAATCGTTCTCGTAACCTCCGCCCTCATTCTGCATTCCGGTGTGTATGATGCTTCCTACTGGAACGTCGACGTCGTTGCTGCACAGATACTGGAGAGCCTTGACAACTTCGTCGCCGGCTGACTGGAAAATTCGTTGAAGAATTAGTAGGAGTGGCGGGAGTAAGCTATGGTGAGGGAGGACCGCAGTCCATGGTCAAATCCCGCTCAAGAATACGTTAGTAGTCCATAGGATAGCGTTTTTTGAAGTGGTAGTGCGCCGACTCTACTTGTCTTGCTGCAGTGCACCGCCAGTAGAAATGGATCAACCTTATCAGTTCATATCCCGCCTCTAGTCCCAAATTGAAATTTTTGTTTTGCTAGCTCGCTCGAAATTTTTTCGGTTGTCTCGTGGTTCTAGGCAGCGTTTTTGGGAGTCATTTTCGCTAATTAGTGATTCATTAGTGAATTTTTCCGAACAGTATCACCCGTTCACCATAATTTGGCGCAATCTTCCAGAATGGGTGGCGTATTTTTCTGAGAAAAATGTCGCATGCTCCGCAAAAAGAGTAAATATTTACCCATAGCTCGAGTTTCGTGAAAGACGAATAATCGCTGATGCCAACGCTTTCCCGGCAGGCCTCGTATTCGGAGGAAACGTAATCGAACCAAGGAGGCTTTCCGAAGGTATTGGTTACGGCTATCCTGTATGGCGTACCCCCTTCGTAGACATCTGAGAATGAAGGAATATGTAGCTGTATCTGTGTGAATATTGTTCAAAAACTCTCAAAAAATTGGTCAAAAACTCAATTTACGATTTCTGCCTTGGATCGTGAGGCATTCATTTAAATTTGAGTTTGACCTGTTGTCATGTGAGGATTTTTTGACAAGATGGTAACAATTAACTTCTTGCCATGATTTTATTTACATTTTTTGATAAATTTCTATCCTCATATTCTTGGTCTTGGTACGGAATTAATTATTTAACTCACTCCTGTAAATATCTAGCCGTTATTGATATAAAACTTGATCATCGATAAATCGAAAACATTGAGAGCGAAATATTGACGCTGAAATATCGATTATCGAGGTAAAAAAATCTATATTTCGATAGTATCGATATCGATCTGAAAATCATCGTATGGAAATGCAAAATCTGTACAAATATTTTATCGCTGTTAGTGAACACAGAAAATACAATTTATTTAGCATTTTAGCAATGTTTTTAGTATTTTGTCATGCTCATCGTCCCGGCGAGACAGGTTTTTCTTCTCTTTCTTAGTTTAGCTCAACTTCCAAACTGTATTTACAAATGGCGAAATGGTCGAAAAACCGTAAGCATATCACAGCGCTTATTGACAGTTGATGAGAATGAAATGAGTTAGTCGCCCAGTCCAGAAAGAGATTTTCCAAAATGTCAATCGAACACGAAAGAAGATCATATTTTACAACGCTCTACGTGGCGTTACCTTTTTTTATTTCGTAATAACTGGGTATTCTGCCTCGTACGTTAACTGCGACACCTTACAAAAAACGTTAATATTGCGAGTACAAATTGACAAATGTTTTCCTAAAATTTGCTCACGAGATTTTGAATTTCATTGTTTAATGTTTGTCTTCCTCGTTCAAATCTAATAATTATTGCCTTATATTGAATTCATTCAAAATGGTGTCCTTCGAGAAGCGCAGATGAGCAAGATAAAAACGTAAAAATTTGGTAGCAAACAATAAGTAACGTTGGAATTTTGGCATTTCGACCTCATTTTTGAGTTTAAAGGCCTCAAGACGTCTATTTTTGCTTTTCTTCCAAGAAAAAAAATTGTTTTTAAAAATTCATTCTCATTTATGTAAAGTTTTACTTATGTTTCTATGTACTGACCTGTCGGCTGGAACCAGGTGGGCCGTTCGTAGCCCATCACCTGCCCGAAGACAGCCCCAGCTTCTTTCAGTTTTGGGTAGATGGGTGACATCCGAAGATTACGGCCCGTCCGATACTCATGCATCGGGTACATGAGTCCATAATGAAGCCCTGGATAAGATAGAAATATCAATTGCAAAAAATCGCCAAAAAAATACCTAAAAATTGCGGGGAATTTTGGTTTGGGTATACTGGTCACACTGACTCGAAGCAGATTCATTCCTGAAGGTTATGGGACACCTTGAAATCAGGGTGACCAACTCGCTAAAACAAAATATCCCGGCAAATTCCATGTTTTTTGCGCAAGTTTTCAATCGTTTGTAAAAAAGTATTTTTTTGGCGAGCTCAATAAAACATAGAAACTTGACATAGGTAGCCAATATACGCTAGAATATCGAAATCCTAGGAGTAATCTTCAAACGCTTCGATATCAAAATCTGAGAAGATTCAATCGACTTCACTGACCAGGAACTTCGCTGACTCTCTCCCTGAGGAATTTCGAGTTGTTGTGCAGCGCTAGGAAACGGCTGATATCGATCTCGTACATGTCGAAACTGGTTCTTTTGTTGATTATCAGTTCGGCGATAGCTTTGCCGACTCCTCCAGCGGCTGAGACTCCGACTGTTTTCATGCCAGCGGCAACGTAATACCTGTTCATCTGGAATTGAGGACTAAAATGGTAAAGATCCCATTTCGGAAACCAAAAAAGCAGTAAACGTTGAATGATTGTTTTTCTCCGGAGAGCTGAAATCGATACCTCGGGTGCTTCACCGACGAGCCACTTGCAGTCCGGAGAGAAGGCTTCGGGGGCGTTGGTCAGTTTCTTGGCGACGCAATCTCCCAGCGAAGGGACCCTGAAGAGAAGCTGCTGAAGAAGCACGTGAAAGTGATCCCAGTCCTCGGGGAGCTGCCTTTCCGCTTGCGTCCCTGTGGGGCAGAACTAGAAACTTTGGCAAAAATTGGAATTTTCTCGCAGATTTCAGATGAAGAACTTTGAATCTTTGCACGCTAAAACAGAGCAGCTGAACTATCTGCAGCAAAAACAAGACTCGACGAAGAATCGGCATGAGTTTTGCATAAAACGCTGAACAAATCATCAAGCAGAAAACTTTGAGGTAATTACTTGGAGCGTTCCCATCCTCATATGCAGGTTTTGCGACTGGCTCGAAACCTCCAGCGATGATGGAGCCCTCGTGCTCCCTCAGGTAGATGTGCCCGTCTTGGTCGCGGACGACTAGAAAACATTCAATATCCTAGCGTCAAAATCCAATTTTTCAAAGTCCAAAAGATTGATGCTTCAAAATAATGGCCTACCAGGCATCATTGGATCTATGTTGACGGCCGGTTTCGTCCGCAGGTAATAATGCTCGACAGGATGAAGCGGTATCTTCACGGGAGGATTACTTTGCAGGCCCAGCTGGCGGGCCCAGAATCCGGCACAATTGACAAACACCTGGCACTCTATGTGGCCGCGGGAAGTGTCGACACTTTTGACAGCGCCGTCTTTGGAATGCACCGCTGCGACTGAACAAGTCTGGTAGACCCGAACACCTTGAAATAGGACGAGTCATCATTTCGAGAGCTGAAATATTCATCTTTCGGCGAATAAAGAACTGTTAACATTTTTTGCCCAGGCGTTGCTTTTTGCCTCATAACTCAAGTTGTCCCTGGCTTGCCCTGCCCCTCTCCAGAACATCTCTGGATTCTTCAAGGCATTGGTTGCTCCAGTCTTGCAGCACTTGAGATAGCAGCTTATAACGCAATAAGAGGGCCTACTTACCTTTAGCGATGGCAGACTTCAGGAGCGAATGGCAAAGCATATAAGGATCACCCACTCCATCACCGGGAATCCATAACGCTCCTTTGAGGTCGTCAATTTCAATCAAAGGACACAATTCTTTGGCTTCGATGGGAGTCAGCAGCTTGCACTCGATGTTCCAAGAACTGCGGACGGAAAATGCAGGACACGACCGTTTTTACGGGGAAGCATCTCTTGCCAAATGCGGCCAGAAAGAATACCAAAAACTCAAAATGACGCACATCAGGGAGCTAATGAAGCACTTACATAGAGAGCGCCTTCATGCGCCTGAATACAGTCATTCGATCGTTGGTTCGAGCCAGGCAGAGGCTGCCACACTGCTTCCAGCCGGTCGACAGTCCTTGGGACTCTAATTGACGAATCAGATCCATCGACGTTTGGCAAAGCCGAACTTGTGCCAGGGTTGGCTTGAAAACTCCGACGAGACCTGAAGAGCTCCAAGTCGGCGCACCGCCGATCCTAAAATGGTAACATTTTTAGCAATCTTTGCAACGTAGGGTCGAAACTTGGTCTTTCATGGAACCACGAAGACTTTGATATACCACCAAGGCTCCCCAGGATGGTCCCTCTCCCTCCAGCCCGACGCACAGTTTTGAAAATAATTGGCAAGTTGGCAAAACAAGACTCAGGTTGAATTCCTGGTTGGATGGCTTTGTCGACTGAAGAGTAGGATTCCGGGTGGCAGTTTGGTGAAAAATGAGAATGGGGTGGCAGTCTGGAGCAGGGTTTCGGGTGGCAGTTGAAAACGGCAAAACAAGACTCGGGTTGAATCCCTATTTCAGTTTGGAAGGCGTTGTCGACTGCAGAGCAGGACTCAGGGTGGCAGTTGGGTGAAAAATGGTCATGGGGTGGCAGTTTGGGACCGCCTCTTGGCGTGGCAGGAATAGGGGTTTGAATGACGTTGTCGATTGCAGAACAGGATTCAGGGTGGCAGTTGGGTGATGAAATGAGAATGGGGTGGCAGTTTGGAACCACTCCTCGGGCCACTCCTACGCACTCACTTGGCTTGTTCGACGAGGACGGTCTTCTCTCCCCAGCCCATCTCCGCCAAATGATAAGCGACTGCAGCCCCGACGACGCCGCCACCGCAGATGACGACGGCCGCTTCCCTCGGCGTCCGTTCGGTTTCCCCGGCGATTTTCAAATCCGAAAAGTCCGGCGGCGTGTAGGACATGATAGTCCTTCGTGATCCCAGAGGACATCCAGGAACGGCGAAGCCGAAGCTCCGGCTCGTGATTGTACGAAAAAGCATTTTTTTTCAACTTGGGAATCGAATGAGAGATAACCTAACTGTTTAGTCGGAAGCACGTTTATCTACAAGAAGCAAATCCATTTCAACAGTAAACGCAAATACCCTCTGCAGGCATACAAATATTTAAAAAAATTGAAAGTTCGAAAGTGAACACGCAGATAACTGCAAGCTCAGTTGGTGGAAATTTGGCTTAAGATACCATCCACTGATAAAATTTTTAGAACAATTAACAGTAGGTAAGTAAGTATAACTTTTATATTGAACTCTTGCTGGCAAAAATAAAGAAATTCGCCGAAGAATAGAGAAACCAGAAATCACAAATCAGAGAAAAATACATCTTATCACTTATCAGCGGTTATCACTTATCGTATCAAAATATATTTTTTTCGTATATTATACGCATTTTATCATTCGAACATCTGATTTCAAGAAAAAATGTCTCGCTTGTTGCATGACTAGACATAAATGATAATTGATGAACAATATTTTTGGTCAGTTTGGCCAGACTTTGGCAGAAAAAATGAATTTTTGTGCTTTTTCAAATGTATTTTGTGGTTCGCCTCTAGAAATAAGAATGGTAATCAAAATGTAGTAACTCCGCCATCCGGATGTGCCGTGTGTGATACCTTATCTCGAACTCGTCTCGTTCTGTTTACAAGAATCTGAATTTGGTTTCATGAAGTTAATTATAACTGGATTAATTTACAATTTCATGTTATTTTTTATAGTCTAAGTACAATGTTGACTAGAGCTCTAGTAATCCCGACTATCGTTTCTCGTCATCTCAGGCGAGACTTCTCTTTCCAGAATGTTGGTAAAATATTGGTCGTTTCAAATGGGATGCCCCAAGCCAGAAATTACGCCAAAGGAAAGGACAAAAAGAAAGAAGGTAGGTGCCGATGACAAATAAAAATAGCATGTTACGTTAGAATTCACGAATGGATTGGAGGAGCGAGAATTATCAGAAGTTGAGCAGAGAGCCAATTAGGCGAAAGCGCTCCTCTCCCATCAACTGGGATGAGCATCTTGTCGGGCGACGGTGACAATTTTACCAATTTTTTCCACAGCCAAGAACAAAAAGATTATTATCGATGAAACTCTCCTAAACGAAGTTGTTAACGTGGAGAAAATCAAGCTGGAAATGGATAAAAACCTGGAGAAAATGAATGAAATGTTTCTCAAGCACTTGTCCCTCAGATCGTCAGCAGGTAAATAATACAAACCTCTTGGGTGGTATTGGCACTTCTGCATCGGATGATCATTGTTTTGAAGGACGCAAAATTTGAAACTCATAATCAAAGTCAAACTGAAACTCAAACTCATAATCAAACACAAACTCAAACTAGGACTCATACTCTAACGCAATGTCTAACTAAAATTCATACTCATATTCATACTCAAACTGAAACTCACACCTATATACTAATTGGTACTCACGATCGGACTGAAACTCTAAAGCCCCATTTAGACGGGCAACTAAATTGCCGAAACTTGAGCAATTCTCGGCAATTAAAATTGCCGGCAACTCCGATCAATTCGGCAATTTTCCCCTGTTCTCTTGTTTGAGAAAAAGCAATTAATTGCCGGCAATTTATTGCTTGAAAAAATGGAGCAACTCCAGGCAATAATTGTTGCTCCATTTTTGCGTTTACACGGTGAACGGGCAATTTGTGTTTTCTTGTGAGCTCGTGATGTTGATATATAATAATAAAATAATATAATCAGGTAATAAATATGACGTGTGTATGTGGGTGTGTGTGTCGAATTGTCAGCAGAGGGACCCATTTCGCCATTTCCCATACCGCTCGTCATACAATACTGAAAATTGGTATGCAGCCTGATCAGCAGTGGGGCCGATGACACCAATTTCCTTACCGTTGGTCGTAGGATGCTGAAATTTGATATACAGCCTAAGAGGAGCCACTCAGCAAGATTGGCAAGACCAAATTTCCTCCTGATCAGCTGAGGAGCCCATGGCGCTGATTTCAATACCGTTGGTCGTACGATGCTGAAATTCGGTATGCTGCCTCCAAGAAGCCCCTCAGCATGACTGGCAAGGCCAAAATACTAATACGACCAACGGTAATGAAATTACCGCCACTGGCTCCTCAGCTGATCAGGAAGAACTCAGGTCTTGCCAGTCATGCTGAGGGGCTTCTTGGAGGCAGCATACCGAATTTCAGCATCGTACGACCAACGGTATTGGATTTAGCGCCATGGGCTCCTCAGCTGATCAGAACGTATTTTGGCCCAGCCAATCTTGCTGTTGGACTCCTCTGAAGCTATGTACCAAATTTCAGCATTGTACAACCAACGGTTTTGAAATCAGCGCCATGGGCTCCTCAGCTGATCAGGAAGAACTCAGGTCTTGCCAGTCATGCTGAGGGGCTTCTTGGAGGCAGCATACCGAATTTCAGCATCGTACGACCAACGGTATTGGATTTAGCGCCATGGGCTCCTCAGCTGATCAGAACGTATTTTGGCCCAGCCAATCTTGCTGTTGGACTCCTCTGAAGCTATGTACCAAATTTCAGCATTGTACAACCAACGGTTTTGAAATCAGCGCCACTGGCTCCTCAGCTGATCAGGAAGAATTTTGGCCTTGCTGAGGGGCTTCTTGGAGGCAGCATACAATAATAATAAATACCTACAACAATAAATAAATACAAATAATAACAATTAACAAAATAAATACAATATAAAAATACAGATGTTTTCCATCCAATTCTGTCTGTTACGAAAAAATTGCCGAAAACGAGCAATTAAAACCCACGGGCGATGGGTTTCAAAAATTGCCTCAAAATAATTGCTGGCTTCACGTCAATTCCCGAAAATATTGCTCCACTCGGGGCAATTATTGTCGGCAATAATGAGCAACTTCCAGTAGGGAAAAAGTTGCTGGAAGTAGGGAGAAAGTTGCCGGACGTAGGGAAAAAATTGCTCGGCAATTTTTTTTTTGCAGCCGGCAATTCAGTTTGAGCAATAATTGCCGTGAAAAATTGCCCGTCTAAATGGGCCTTAACTCATAATCAAACAAACTTAAAGCAAACACAAAGCCGAACTCAAACATAAACTTATCTGAACGAACTCAAACTCAATCTGAAAGTCAAAGTTATAATAAAAGTCAAACTCATAATCAAACACGAACGCAAACTAAAACTTATTCTCGCATTCATAATCAAAGTCAAACTGAAACCCAAACTCAAACTCTTGATAGAAGTCAAACTCAAGTTCAAAATGTACTAAGTCAAACTCAATCTGAAACTCATACTCATAATCAAACTCTAACTCATAATAATAAGTCAAACTCGAACTCAAACTCATAATCAAACACAAACTTGAACTAGAACTCATACTCAAAAACATTGTCCCACTAAAATTGATACTCGTATTCATAATCAAACTCGAAGTCAAACTGAAACTCATACCTATAAACTCATACTCACTATCGAACTGAAACTCTAACTCATAATCAAACAAACTTAAAGTAAACACAAAGCCGAACTCAAACCTAAATTCACTCTCTTAATCAAACTCAATCTGAAAGTCAAAGTCATAACAAAAGTCAAACACATAATCAAACACAAACGCAAACTAAAACTCATACTCACATTCATAATCGAAGTCAAACCGAAACCCAAACTCAAACTCATAATAAAAGTCAAACTCATGTTCGAACTGTAAGTCAAACTCAATCTGAAACTCATACTCATAGTCAAACGCATAATAATAATCAATGTCAAACTGGAACTCAAACACAAAGTCAAGCCGAAACTCATATTCATAATCAAACTCAAAGTCAAACTTAAACTTACCCTCAAACTCACGAAAAAGTCAAACTCAAGTTCAAAATGAAACTCATTCTCATAGTAAAAGTCAAACTCAAGTTCAAACTGAAACTTTTGAACTCGAACTTGTGAGTTCGAATTTGTGTTTGACTATGAGTTTCTATTTCAGTTTGACTTTGAGTTTGACTATTATTTTGAGTTTGAGTTTTGGTTTCAGTTTGACATCGAGTCTGAGTTTCAGTTTGACTTTAAGTTTGATTATGAGTTTCAGTTCAAGTTTTAGTTTTCGTTTCAGTTTGATTATGAGTCTATGTATGAGTTTGAGTTTGACTTTGAGATTGTGTTTGTTATGAGTACGAGTTTCAGTTTAACTTGTATTATGAGTTTGGGTTTGATTATGAGTTTGAGTTTCTGCTTTAGTTCGCTCTTTATTATGAGTATGAGTTTGATCATGATTATGAGTTACATACATACAACTGTTGATACATTTAAGTTTGACTTTCAGTTTCAGTTTGAGATTCCGTTTCAGTTTGATTATGAGTTTGTGTTGAAGTTTTACTTTTACTATCTTGCGTTTGGGTTTGTGTTTGACTATGAGTTTGAGTTTCAGTTGTAGTTTGATTTTGTGATTGCTTATGAGTATGTGTGTATGTTTACGAGTTTGAGTTTCAGTTTGACTTTGAGTTTGACTTTTAGTATGTCTTTGAGTTTGGGTTTCAGTTTGACTTTGAGTTTGATTATGAGTATGGTTTTCAGTTTGATTTTTAAGTTCGAGTTTCCGTTTTGCGTATGTCTATGTATGAGTTTGAGCGTCAGTTTGAGTGTCATTATGAATACGCGTTTTGGTTTGAGTTTTGCTTATGAGTCTGAGTTTGAGTCTGCGTTTGATTACGATTTCGGGTTTCAGTTTGACTTTTAAAATGAGTTTTAGTTTGGGTTTCAGTTTGACTTTGAGTTTGACAGTGAGTATAAGTTTCATCTTTACTTTCATTATGAGTGTGTCAGAGTTTGACTTCGATTTTTATTATGTGTTTGAGCAGCGTTTCAGTTGCGTTTGATAATCAGTTTAAGTTTTGGTTACTGTTTGAGTTTGAGTTCGATTATGAGTTTGACTTTGAGTTTTTGTTTGAGGATGAGTAGGTATGGGTTTGATTATTAGTTTCACTTGATTATGAGTTTCATTTATCGCCAATTTCTAGGGTCGATCGAACAACTGGTCGTCAACTTCGAGGGCAAGAAATATCCGCTGATCGAATTGGGACAGATCATCCGAAACAATCCCAAGACGATCGTCATCAACATGACAGCCTTTCCGCAAGCGATCCCCGACGTCCTCAAGGCACTTTCGGATTCCGGCATGAATTTGAATCCGCAGCAAGACGGCACTACGCTTTTCGTACCCGTCCCTAAGTAAGAGCATTGATACGTTTTTAGTTAAATTCTCTCGTTTCTGTTTACCTGCCGCTGTTAATATCGTGCGGGTGCACAACCTACATGTCGTCAGCGACACCGCAATACCCCACATCGTCATTTTTGGCAAAAATGAGTTTCAAACGCCGTCAGAAGCGCGCACTCATGCCGAATCGATCTAGCTAGATATTTCAGCAAAAGAACGCACAGTGAGCGCTCAAATTTGGTTCATGTTATCACCATAAGAATCACCAGTAAGTTTCTGTTATACACCACATCGTCACCAATTTCTACGCAAATTCACTTCTGGGGAGAAAATACATTCAGCATGATACTCCAGAATTTGAGGAACATAATCCAAAAATCATGATTTCCATGCAATGCAAGAACGAAAAATTGTCGAAAACTGGTTTTTCGGCTCTCCTGAAAAGAAGCCAAAATGACGATGTATTGCGGTGTCGCCGACGATGGTTTTTTGGTTTTTCTGCAGGATAACAAAAGAGCATCGAGAGTCCTTAGCGAAAAATGCCAAAATTCATTATACGAAGTGCAAAGATGGGATTCGGGACGTCCAGAACAATTGTATCAAGACATTGAAGAACAAGGAGAAGGCCGGCCTTTCGACAGATTCATCTCGAGAGATCCAAGAGCAGGTACGTCCTGAGAAATGGTAGAATTTCGAAAAATGTTCAATTTTTTGAAAGTTTCCCTGTTTTACAGACATCTCTCAACTTTTTCAGTTAAAGGCCATCGCCGACGAATATATCAACAAAGCGGAGAAAATGCTGGCAGCGAAACAAACCGAACTCGTCGGCTCCTGAAGGATATTATTTTGAAATGCCATTCGCTGTAAATCAACCTCAAACATAGACTGATAGTTTTCATTTTTCTATATTTTCAAATGTTCAACTTGTCGGAATGTTTAGGGTGCTTCCTTTCGGGAAAAATGCAGATTGGCCCTTTTAACCGCTCAGGCGTTATGTTTGCGCATAATTTATCTTTTGTTTCAAATCGAAATTTTTTCGCTTGATTTTTTATTTCGTCAACTCGAGAATCTATTCATGAAATCCTTGCGGCCTATCTCAAATCATCTTAAGGCTTACCTATTTAAATAAAATAAATAATTTAATAATTTAAATAAAGGCAGTCTGGGATGGAACTCCTCCTTAATCATTTTGGACCTTCCGTGCCTCAAAAAAACACCATGCCTTGGGTTTTTCCAAATACTGACAAAAAGCTCCTCACGACCTCCTCTGAAGCTCCTCAGAACCGATTCAGGAGATTCAAGATAGGTCGTGAGGAGGTCTAAGCAAGCCTTGAGGAGTTGCATGGCAGGTTTTGAGGCAGTCCGAAGCGGGTGAGATTTTTGAGTTTCATAGTTCCAGAAATTGGCCTATTTTTTATCAATAGGACTAAAATAAGTTTCAAGAAGTTGCTGGTCGTCATTCGCATCTTTAGGTATCAATTCGAGCGTTCAAATCACGTTTTCAGTTTCCTTGCTTGTAGGTCTAACCCGTAAGATCACCGGTAACAATGAACAGAATGTCGGGTGACGAATTTCCTGTCAGATCCCCTAAAAAACCATCGCCGAAATATCAATTTTGTATTTTTCTCACCATTGATCACACATTCACCACCTCGAATTTCCTCAGCATTCCGGATATTTGGTAGCAGCAGAAAATCATCACAGCTCGAAGTCGCGCTGATTCGGCGGCTGTTTTTTGACCGGCTTCAAATTCAAGTAGTTCCTTCGGAGTAGTTCTTTCACTTCTGCCCGCCTCTTATGAATGTACAACGAAGCTCCTTCCAAATCCGTTTTCCGATGGCCGAAATTCTGCGACGTACAGAGCGGAACTACTCTCTCCAATTCCTTCGGAAATAACGGAAAAGTGGCAACAAATATTGATATTGTGGTGGAAAAAGTGAAGTAAACCGCCGTTCCAGGCGTTGGCTTTTCGCTTGATAACCAAAGTTATCCCGGGCGTGCCCTGCCGCCCTCAAGGAGGGTCGGAACTTTCTTCTAGTACAGACAAAGCTCATGATTATACGCCAAATGAGTCAAGTTAACCGTTGATATCGTTCCTTCCGAGACTCAAATACAAAAAAAAAAAAAAAAAAAAAAATACGTCTTGAACTATTTCAAAACCTGCTAAAAGCCACCTCACGACCTCTGTTGAAGCTCCTCACGGCTGATTCGGGAGCTTCAAGATAGATCATGAGGAGCCCTAAGCATGCCAGGGGTCTTGCTCTACCGTGGACAACTGCCACCCAACCAGTGCCACCTGAGCCCCTCCCAGCCTGCCGACAACCCACTAATGGTGGATTTCACCAACTTCAGATTGGAGCTAATCCGGACATGGTTACTCTTGGTAGCTTATGGAACTATGCCTGGACTAACTTCAATCCGCACTTGAGCTCCGTTTCCAAGACTGAGGAACCATGATCTGCCATGGCAACATTGGGGTGGCACTTGAGTAACTCTGCCCACGGGCTTTAACGGGGTGGCAGTCGTGCCTCCGGGAGACAACTATCGTCTGCAGGGTGGCACTTGTGGGTCAGCTCCAGCATGTAATTTTATACTCGCTGAAATTAGATGCTGCTTAGTCAAGATGGGTTTTCAAGTCCATGGTGCTGATCTGCTGGAAAGACTAGAGCCGTGAAGATCTTCGAAATTCGTCTCAAGCTGCACTGGCTGCAGTGAATGCGGTAGTTGCAATCTGCATGGCTACAATCCAGCGAGCTGGCCCAACATTACCAAAGTAATTTCGTCTGAGCCACCCCCACCCCGCTGGCAAAAATTTGATAAATTCTAATCTCGACTAACTTCTCTGTGTATGTTCGCTCTAACGTCGTCAATGTTCCGACCGTCGTCTCTTTTAGACTTGACGTTCATCTTGATAGGAAAATGGTAGCGCTGATCGTATTCGCAACCAACTTCGGGCACGGCGAATGGCCTATTGAAGTAAGTCATGCTCGGCTTCCTCAAGATTTCCTAGGATGAAGAATGAATTTCGCTAAGCAGCGGTCTCTTGAATTTTCAATGAGTACGCCCTCGAATTTAGCTCTAATGCAGCGTGAATTCTAACGGTAGCTGGGAAGCGTGGGGATTCTCCTACACGGGAGCTTGAGGATTCTCCCAAACTGGAACTTGGGGGTTCTACTGAACAGGAGCTTGGGGATTCTCGCACCCACCGGGGACGGCAGAGACGACCGGATCTCCAGCTGGTGCGTCCTCGACCCGAGCGCTCCAAGCAGCATTCATGCTAAGTCCATCTCTTCTCTCACATCTACGATTTGGAAAGCCAAATTTGGTGTCTAAAATGCGGTGGAATGAAGCGCAAAACGCAGATGGTGGAATCAGCAGGAAAGCCTCTAGGAGCGCTCGGTTCGTGGACCCACCGAATGGAAATCCAGACGCCTCTGAAAGCCATCAGCAGCTTCGGCCCTCATCCGCATAAGTGCACCTCGGAGCCCACACCCGTATTCAAGTTCCTGAAGAGAGCATGCGACCCATGCTGGAACGAATCATTCAACAACGATATAGCACAGAAAGTGTTGCTCAGCACTTTCTTACTTCGATGTCGAACTCTTCCCTGGTTATTCGGTTCCATACGCTGATGAACCCTTGGTCTTTCTGCAGCGGTGTGAACCACTCGCCCAGCGGTGGCCCATACTGCGTCGCTGCTTTGCCTGTTCCCTGTTTGACCGCTTTTTTAGCCATTTTGAAGCGTTGCCCAAAAATGGTTTGGGGTTTACCTTGGAAATATTGAATTTGTTCCAGGAGTGGAGTGCAGGCGTTCGGCTTGCGCATGCGCAGTTTGATGGGCAACTCCACTTACAAAACCTTGGTGCGCATGCGCGAGGCGCCTACATCCGCTATCCTGGAACAAGCCTATTGCATCATGGAATTGGAGTTGTTGTTATGGCCACCGAGGGGGCGGTCACCGCCTGCACAAAAGATTTGACAATCGAATCGTCTACGGCCGGCGGTTTGAGCCATCCAGCGTTTCCAGCGATCACGTCTCTAATTGGCTTTGTTGCCGGACGTTCCAGGGCAACAAAACCGCCAAGGCGGCACATTGGAGCGGCTCTGGGCGCGGTGGTGGTAGGGGGTTGAGCCGTTTGTGTGCAGGATCTGTGGGATGAGGAGTAAAATGGGGTACAGACCCTCAGACCCTATTCTCTGATTGGCTAGCCGTATGGATACGTTCACTTTTGCGCACCTGCATCAATGTTTGCTATTGATCATCAATGGAACCTTGTTTCTCGGAGAAATCATCAATGATTTGCAAGTCAAAATTACCAAAGAACCGGTCTGTACAGATCTGTTGGATAGGAGGGGGAAGGTCTGACGAGTGGGCTCAAGTGGGGTAAACTGATGACGAATAAAACCGATGAATCTGTCTCCTAATTTTCTGTCGAGTTTTAGAAAAATGTTTATTATAGAAATTGTACATAATTATAAACTTTCATTATTTGCACATCAACCGGACAATTTGAACCTAGATACATTGGATGGAAAAACAAGGAAGAAAATCCTCGACTTGCGATATTATCACTTTGGCTAAACATTTCATTTTTTGTTCGCGGAAGCTTGCCGTCCTCTAACAGAAAAAAAGATAAACATTGTTTTCTTCACATTTATGTAAGATATATTTCAACAGAGTAGGTTGATCACAGGGGTTTTTCTCTCTCTCGCTTTCGTGTGCATTATTCAGTTGCATCTTTCTCAACAACGGTGATATGGGATAGCTGCTCTAAGTAGCTGACATGCTGTGTATCAAACCGGATCTCGCGGAGGCCCCGATTTTACGGACGCCTCGTCACCCGAAACTGGCTGAGGAGTGCTGGAAAATTTCAAAAAGCCACCCTTCAGTACCTAATTTGAAATTTGGAGACACGCAAAAAATTTTGAGGTCATAAACTAAAGTTTGTTAAAGAGTTGTAGCAGTTATAGTTGGATTTTTAGGTTAATTATCCAGGATATTGCTAGGGGTTTATTTTTATTAGTCCTTTTCTGGGGTTTCGATGTATTTCTTGTACTTTTATGTTAATGCGGGAGTGACATTAGGAGTACTACCTCGAAAAAGTCGAACAATTTCTCAAAATGTAACCAAATACGTTGAAATATTGCAAGTCTTTAATCATTGCAGGGTGAATGGCCAGCAAAAAAATTTTTTTTGGAATACTGAATCGATTTTGAACAATTATGGCTTATTTTTCCAAATCTACCCCCACGGATGAGCATTAAGTAACAGCATAAATTGACTGAAATTTGTTAACAAAACAGTTGTTGTAGGTTATATCTTGAGTGTCACTCCTGCACGCTTTTTTAATCGCTTTTCTTGACCCGGTGAAAGGTTTTTTTGGATCTTAAAGGGGACTGAATTTATGAACAAAAACAACAACTATTCGTCTGACCAATGAATTTTGTTGGCGCTGGTGTTGTTTTTGCAACAACAACAAAAACAACAACAGACAATAATTTGCGAGACCAAAAAAACCATCAATTTAGAAAAGTTGGGTTGTTACTCACCTATCACTAGGCTTATTAACTACTGGAGTATTCTCAAATAATTTAGGAACATCATCACAATTTTCCGTTGCGTTAGTTTTCATCGAGCAAATCCTGAAACATACAACGTTGGGCGTCAGTTGTGGAGGGGCCAGGAAGCTGGAGCCTGTTCATCAGAACTTGGAACGGTTCCTGGTGCATATGCAACCGAAGGAACCGGTTCCAATTCCAAATGTGCGTTGAGGAGGCTCCAGCTTCCTGTTTCCACCACAGCTCTGCAGCAATGTCGGCCTTGTTCCTCAAAAATGCTCAAGTAACCCTAGACGGTTTTATGGTAAAAACACCCAGCAGTTGGCAAACTAGAATTTTTTATCCTGAATTTTGACTCACCTAAAAAATAATTCCTCGTTTTGTGAAGGCTCCTCGGTAAGGCTTTTCAGATTAGCGTTATTGTCACTTTCCGAATCCAACGGCGAAGGCAGATCTGAAGTTCCGTCGACGTTTTCGTTGATGTTGCCCAAATGGGTCGTCGTGTCGTCGGCGGCGTTCGGTTTCGACGCCTGTTCCTCGCCGCTCGGATCGCCCTGTTCGTCGATGCGGCATTTTTGAACGCTCAGGGCGGCGTTGTCGACGTTATCAACTTTATCCTGCAACGCTTCACTCGCAAGTTCCCCGGCGCCATCGGTCGACACGTCTGAAACGCAATATTTCGGCTCTTTTTGGGTTTTGGGACGATGGAAGGTTCGCGAAAGATGCACCGATCTACTGATACCATCGATTTTCTCGTTTCAAAATTTGTCACCTTTCGCATCGACCGAAGCTGCGTCGGATGGGACTTTTTCCACTTCGGCGGGAGGTTGGTTGAAGGCCACGTCGAAATTGGCCCAGCCGTCTTTGGTCGAATCTTTAGTTTCGTTTTCTTGGTTTCCCCAAGGATCCGAGCTCCAGACTGAAACAATTATGACAATTTTCAGGGTAGCTGTTTGACTTAGGCAACTTCCTAGTACAGGGGAGATAACAGATTCCTAGTATCTGATAACAGCGGTTGCGATCTCAAAATGAGCTGGACATCGTATCGCAATCGTATCAGAGTCTATCCATAGTATTGCTATCGGACAGCCACAGAATCGAAATCAAGAAAACTCTGTGAAGACGCTTGGTCATTTTTTGCTATTGTTTTGTTATGCTTTGTCTTGTGCAAATTGGTCATTTTTTGATACCTAGAAACGTCTCGGATCACGTTATAAGGACTTATCGCGTATAAATACGAGTCATCATGCGCAAGAAACTGTCAAAAATACGATAAGAATGCCATAAAACTACTTACTGCTTTCAGTTTTGAAGTTGATCGGTTTATCGATATCTTCATCCGAACTGCCGTGGCCTTCGCCGATTTCGCAAGCACTGCAACCGAAAACAGGTCGTGAAACCGAATCGCATTTTTACTGGTTAAACCAATTCCACAACAAAACGATAGCCGACCTGGGGGAGAATTGTTCCCAGACTTCCTCGTCGTCCAACGAAATATCCAAATCGGCGATGGATTTCGTTTTGGTCGTCTCCGCTTCCCAATCGTCGTCGTCGCCGCCGAAAACGTTTCCGGATACCCTCTGGCTTAAGAGCTCTTCGAACCTTCTCTTACGCTCTTCCGATAGTCTACAAAATGCGTACAAATATCCAAAATGTTGAAACGATTACAGTTTTTTTTGATTTTTAACACTGAATTAAAAATAGGACAACAACTTGAGAACAAAAAAAAAAGAAAAGAACTTGAAAACACCAACAAAATGACAACAACTTAAAAACAACAAAAAATGACAACAACTTAAAAACAAAAAATAACAACAAAATTACAACCAAAACAAAAAACAACAACATAAAATGGCAACAACTTGAAAACAAAAGAAAAATGACAACTTGAAAACAAAAACAACAACAAAATTACATCAAAAACAAAAAATGATAACAACTTGAAAACAAAAAATAACAACAAAAAATGGCAACAGCTTGAAAACAACAAAAATGACAATAACTTAAAAAACAAAAAATAACAACAACTTACAAACAACAAAAATAACAACAACTTAAAACAACAAATTATTGACAACAAAAATAAAAAATTACAACAACTTAAAAACAAAAAACAACAACAAAATACAACAAAAACAGGAAAACAACAACAAAAATATGACAACTTACCCGATATCATCAGCAGAACTTGTCATCGTGAAAAGGCCACCGAAATTCTCAGCCAGGTTCTTCGTGCTTGAGGATAGACTGGCATTGGTCATCATGCCATTCTATGAAAAATTTACGAGGCAAGAAATTAGCGATAAAATATGAAATGGTCGTATATCGCATCAATGTGATGAGAAGACATATTATTCGAGATTTTGAGTTTTCAACACAAAATTGCCAGATGGCCACTTTTTCGATCATCTCAAAAAAGTATGGATGCAGAACCAAATTTCGAACCTCAGAGTCGAAGGTGACGGAGTAATCAGTATCCTCTTTCGGTTGAGCTTGCATAGGATGGCATCCGCCCTGAAAATATAAGACAGCAATTATTATCAAACAACAACAACAAAAAATGTCACCTTCACCAAAAAAGAAACAAGACCTATCAATCTAGTTTTCACATTTCCGACAATTCGCTCCAATAACCTTCTCAAAAATCGGGAAAAGCTATCGAGGAACAACAGTGGTCCCAACTTACCAAACATTGCTTTTGAACCTGGTTGACTGCGAGAAGTTTCGAGGCGACGAACTGTTCCCAAGATGCGATCATGTCGGGTTCGACGTTTTCCTTGACGAATTCGCTCAAATGCCCGTCGACTTTTTCCACCACGTTGTTGGCGATTTTAATCAAATGCCCCATATAGCCTTTCCTTTTACCCCCTTTACCCCTGGAAGAGCGAGAATAAATTGAACGATCGTTATTTATTTTTAAAAAAATTGAGGGGTTGGAGAATTTCTGAAAAACTTACTGTTCATCTTCATTGTCATCCCAAGCGTCTAGTATTCTTTGGAGAAGGCGGCACTTTAGAAAAATCTGAAAAAATTGATACGTTACAATCGGTTTGTCGAAAAGTGCTCGAAAATATTTGATTTTGGGAAAAAATTACGTTTTATCGCGTTAACGAGCTTGAAAGAAGAAAACTTACATTAGATATAATCGGATTTTGTTCTTTCGAGCCGGCTGCAGAAGCGTTGAGTGCGAAAGCTAAGCACTTTTCGACTTGAGAGTGCAAAAAATTGTTCCACGTATATTGAAAGAAGAGATCCTGTGAAAAAATCGAATGTTAGCCTCCGAAGAATATTTTATCGGACATGTACACATACTGGAAATCGAAAAATCCCATTACCAAGAGCACTTTTATGGTGTTGAGTTCATCCAACTTTTGGTTGACCTCCAAGGTTTTGGTTGAAATCAGCGCGGCGATCAATTTGATAACGGAGAGCCGCGTAATTCCCAACGGCGGGTCGACCTCGCCGCTCGATAGTTTGAAGGAAGGTTTCTGCAAATCGGTAAAATTTTACGAGAGTTGCCGAATTTCGGGGAAATTTCTACTCGACGACGGCCATTTTAAGAAAATTCGGGAAAATCACCTTTGGTGGGTTGATGAGCAAGTCTTGAAATTTAGGCAGAAAAGGTAAAATTGCGAAAACGATCGTCGACACTGCCGGGTTCGTATTTGCATCAGCGAGCTGAGATGACGCGTCGTCGTTGTAATAGTGTCGCCGGCTTGGGGGGCTTTCTCTGAAAAATTGATACATTTTATCGATTGATTCAACAAAATAAGCAGGGTACAAACGATGCAGGGCTTTTTCTGAAAAATGTGACCAAAAAATTAAATTTTTTAAAATAAAAACAATTCAAAAATTTGAAATTTTTAAAAATTTCTGAGAAACAAATTCAAAAAATTTTAAAAACTGAAAAAAATGGAAAAATTTTTTGAAAAAATTTCAAGAAATTTTTGAAAAATTGTTGAACATTTTGGAAAATTTTCTCAAAATTTTTCAAAATTCTTAAAGAAATTTTTTCAAAAATTTGAACATTTTGGAAAAAAATTTTGAAAATCTTTTGAAAAATTCTCTGAGAAATTCGACCGAATGATGCAGGGTGCGAATTATGGCAATTGTCTGAGGCAACACTGCACAACTTACGAGGCAGGTAGGTCAAGAAGAGTCAGCAAAACGGTAATACCGCCAACGATACCGCTTTCCGAATGCACCTCGCCCTCCAGCATCTCCCGGAGCAGTTTTTGTACCGTTTCCGTACTGTGAAAACCGAAAAGTTGTATTTCAACAAGATTCTACAAAAGTTGTTGACTTACTTGAAGGAGTTTTTTGTAGGCCAACAACAACAACAACAATTTCTCTTTTATTCAAGCACTCGGTTTCGTTCGCCCCAAGTACCACCCAAAACGCATTCTTTTTATTGCTAACGGTCTGCCTGAAGGAGGTTTCCCAAATTGGCGCAAAAGCAGTGTTGCCGGTCCATCGATTGTTAACATAGTGACGCAATTCTGGTTTCATCAGGTGTACCACCGCAACAAAACCAAAAATTATGACCCTCGAGGTAGGTGTCGATCAACATTCAGATTTTCACTTTAACGGTACAGCTAGTAGCACAAATAGCCGTCACAATTGTCACTAATTGTAACAAGCACGAATTCTTGCATCCAGCCCTTATGTAGTGGCGAGGTACAACAACTCAATTCCAAAACTCCCTCCATCTGCCATTTTATCCTATAGATTTATTATACAGGTGTTCTCGGTTGAGGAGGATGTTGCTGGTTGTTGGGCGACTCTATTATTTATTTATTTGTTGATTAATTTATTATTTTAGTTACGTTTTCTTAGTTTCTAAATTATGAAAAAATATAACCACTTCAATTTTCGAACCGATCAAGTCGTACTGATTAAGTCCTCTTGATTCGCCAACAAAGTGGTCCTTCGGTCTTCTAAAGTTTGTCTAGTCGACCGTAAGTGTTGGATACAGTCCACTGATTGTTTGGGATGGAGGGCTTGCGTTTGAGAAGTATCAGGGCAGTTCCCTGGGCTTCTAGCCCCACGTCAGTGCGAGTTGGAGACAAGGCTCACTCGCAAAGGTCTACATACTCAAGAGACTCTCGGTATGTAGAATCACAGTCACAACTGCTAGCTACAATGCTGGAACGGAGCAATCTGCTGCGGGTTATGGAGGAAGAGATCCGACGGAAGTTAGATCGAAACCGTCGGTCATACGATATTGGCCCTTCAAGAAGAAGTAAAGGTCAGGCTCCAGGTAAATCCGCAAAGTCTGAACATTCAATCGGTGCCCAATCGGTACTATCCGTTTTCGACGCAAGCACAAAGTTTGCGAGAACCCAATCGGTTGGAAGATCGATTCCGACCATGAATACCAATTCGTATTCCCCAAAAAAATCGATGCCGCCTCTCGCTGGTTCGGAATACGATGATTCAAGAGGCAGATTCTCGATGGCTCGAGAGTCAGAACAATTCGAGAACAAAGGAGCACTTAAGGAATACGACGGCACAACTCGAAAAACCAGTGATGGAGAAATATGGGAGGCGGACCTAGTCTGTAAAGATTTTGATTCTTTACCTAAGAGTAAGGAGGTGACCCAAAACTCACCCAAAAGATCACTTGAACAAAAACTGGATGGCGGCCCGACTCTAGCCGCATCGTACTGTGCTAAGGTGGAGGAAAATGGAGGAATAGAAGCAGCCGAAAAGCCAATACATTACCAGGAAAACTCGGCGACCACCGTGCAAGGAACGGTTCTACAAAAGTTAAAGGAAAACGTTTGGATTTTACAAGCTAGGAAAGCTGAGAGAGACGCCGGAAAAGCTGTTTCGCTATGCACTTGGAGGAAACCAAGCAATAATCGCACCCATGCATTCTCATACGTCAGTTTAGACTATTTTGGCCCCCTATTCACCCCTGTTGGAAGAAGACGTAAAAAAGGAAAGAAGAAAAAATATGAAACTAATTGCATTTGGTCTTCAACGCGAGCTGTACTCCTCGAGATGGTGTACGATTTGTCTACAGATAGAGCAATGATGGCGGCGAGAAGAATTCGCTCTAGAAGAGGTTCCCCGAAGAAAATATACTCTGACAATCGCCGAAATGTCCAAGAATTAAAGCGCTGTTTGGCGGAATGGAATCGAAATCAGATGGTGTCGACATTGGAAAATTTAGAAATTGAGTGGCATTTTATTCCACATCAAGCGCCACACATGGAAGGTCGGGGGGAACGTCTAATTCGAAGGAATAGTCAACAGTCGACCCCTAACTCACGTATCACTTGATCCAAAAAATCAGATCGCGCTCACTCCAAACCACTTCCTCCAAACCAATTCCGAACTACCAGAAGAAATCTTGGCCAGAACTCCTAGAAACAACGTATCGGCTGTGGAGGATGTTCTCGGTTGAGGAGGATGTTGCTGGTTGTTGGGCGACTCTATTATTTATTTATTTGTTGATTAATTTATTATTTTAGTTACGTTTTCTTAGTTTCTAAATTATGAAAAAATATAACCACTTCAATTTTCGAACCGATCAAGTCGTACTGATTAAGTCCTCTTGATTCGCCAACATACAGGAATCAATAAAGCAAATTTTTCGTTGGTTTTTTGAGAACACTGAATTAAAAAAAGGCGCAATTCTCGAATCAAATACTGAAGTTGGTAAATAATCTCGCTTACGATTGTATGGTTGACAATATCGGGTCGGGTTTGGAGAGATCTTTTTCGCTGTTGTCCTGGTCTTGGAACTGTTTGATGGTATCGGACAGCAATTGAGCCGCATTGTCGTGACGATCCGATTCCACGTCGTGGTGGAACAGTTCGATAATTCGATCCACCAAATGCTCACTTTCAAGCCACTGGATCCAAAAGAGAGGAATTCATTCGAACGAAAGTCAAAAAGCAAAATTTACAAATTCCGATTTGCACACGATCTGCCATGACCTTTGTTTTACGGTTTGAACATTTGACGCCCGGCTTTTTAGACGTTTTGCAGTAACACCGATTAAAATGAAGCAATGCTACTTACATCGTACAGATTCTGCTGCATCTCTTTCCCTTCGACTTGAGTGATCAATTTCAAAGTTAAATCCATGATGGCTGACGTTCCTAAATGCTTAAGCAACAATTTGAGACTGTCTTCCTTCGATTTGAGAAAATCCAGGACGGACAAGCACGTGAATTGATATGAGTACCAGTTCTGAGAAGAAAAAAAAAAGTAAAAATTTGTGAAAAATTACGAAAAAAATTGGAGGGAGACTTACGAATTTGAAAAATCCAAATACCTGATCGCTTTTCCTGCATATGAGTAAGCTTAATGTGCGGCTAAAGTAAGAAGCTAAAAGTGGATTCAGCGGCGGGTCCTTTTCTAGGAATGAATAGAGTTTGGTCAGCAGCGCAACGTCTAGAAGGCTCTCGTTTACTCGGGGCACATCCGTCGTCAGCACCTGGAAACAAATGTTCGCAGGGATGTAGTCAGAGTTACCAATTATTCGAATTTGATCTTGAAATCAACTGTTTTATCCATCGCACCAGTGTCGCCAAGTGGGGGGTTTTTAATGCCGGAGGAGGATTTTGAGGATTTTTATTGGTTGTTTTTACGGAAGTCGGGGCAACTAGAGAAAATTTAATTGTAGTGGCGTAGTATGAAGTAAGGACATGTTTCATGTGATTTAACTTTTAGAGGTCATTTTTGGGGATTTGTTTCCTCTTCAGGGGGATTTTTGACGTCCACACATTGGCAACACTGCATCATACCTCGCAGGCGAGGTTCGGCAGTTTGTAGCGCTCATGCTCCTCGATGTCCAAGCTGGGTTCTTCGATGATTAAACTGATAAGCTCGCTAAGAATGTCGCTACGGGTGATGCTGGAAACAAATTTGTACGATTACGATAAAATTTTAAACGCTAAGCTTCGTCTGTGGAGCTGGCTGATTGGCAAATTCACTTACAACTCGATCAGTTTGATGTTGGGACTTTTCAGCTCTTGGAGTAAATTCTCTTGCTCCAGGACTTCATTCAGCGTCAAATCCTACTCGGAACACAAAACATGAAAATGGTGAAAAATCAAATAACGCTGCTCCAAAAAAAAAAAAAAAAAAAAACAATTCACGCTTCGAGAGGTGTCCTTTTTGATTTGAGGTCCTTTTGCCCCAGAGGTGTACAGTACCTGCCCAAATTTTCAAACAATTCCAAACTAGTCATTTTCTAGCAAGCAGAAAGCGCAATTCTAATTCGGAATTCAGCACTGAGGCGCCCGAGTGGCATTGAATGGTCAAAAATACTTCCTTCGTGGGTTTTTTGCCAAAACAACATCGTTTGTCGTCAATTTCAGAGATTTTTGTTCGGTATTCAGACGATTCAGGGAAACCTACAATACCTACTTAGGCGTACCAATTTTTGCCATACACTTGGCACATTTCTGCGTCAAAAGTGACCAATCGCGTCCCAATGCGTGCAAAAGCCAATTTTCGGCGACTGTTTAAAGCTCTCGGCCAAAACACCGAATTTTTTCATTTTCACTAAAATATAGACATTATTCTGACAGGGAAATCAACAAATAAATTATTCTGACAGGGTAATAAACAAATTTGGCATACTCGTGTTTGTTACAGAACCTTGTTGAGTCACCGGCCAGAATAACAAATTTCGATGAAAGAAATTACCTAGGCGGCTTTTCCGTGAATCTTTAAACGGCCGCCAAAAATCGGTTTACGCACTCACCGGAGCGCGGTTGGTCTCATTCGATGCAGAAGTGTACCAAAAATACGGCAAAAATATTTCGGTTCGGCTGAATATTGTAGATTTTGCAGGATTGACAGAATAGTGAACAAAAATCCTCAAAATTGACGAAAAACACGTTTTTTGTCCAAAAAACACATGATGGAAGCATTTTAGACCCATCAACCAATACATGGGCGTGTTCAGCGTTAAATTTCCAGTAAGAACAGCACCTTTTCCTTAATGAAAAATAAAGTCGGAAATCATGCGAAAGGTTTCAAACATTCGTACACCGTAAAGAGGAACCACGAAGAATTCTTAAAAACCATCAGACCTCTCGAAGCGTGAGATCGATTTTTTTGTAGAACAATGTGATAGATTGAGAAAATATTAATAAGTAAAATCGTTCAGCCTCAAAGAGGACTAAAATTGAAAAATCCCACTGAAATAATTGGTAAGATACAGGATTGACAGATCACTCACTTCTTTCGCAAGAACGATTTCTATCTGAGGGGAGGATTGATGATTGCACTGCCAATACATATTGAACGCGATTCGTACACCTGCAAGAGGGAAAAACGTTATCAGCGATCGATCGAACGGATCGAATCAACAAAGGAAAAAGACGGGCGCGATACGACTGAAAGGGCGTAACGACGACGGGACAAATCATCGCGAGTCAAATCGGCGAAGGTCATCGCGTAGCTGGCCAACGATCCGACGGGAATTCTAACGATTGTAATGGGACATTTATGCTCAAATCTACGTTCAATCAATACGGGAAAAATTGCGATGAGAACGAGAACGTAAATACACCCAGCTAAAAGGAAGGTCGCTAGGTTGTCGATCGAGATGGGGAGGGGGGTGCTAGATATAGCAATCGAGGAGACACAGGATAATATTCCGACGAAGATCGTAAACACGGACGAGAACGGCCCTCGTCGTACTTAAATCGAGTCCGAACGAGTCGCTCACCTCACGGTCGTTCATAAGCAGAAGACGAACTCGGGCGAAGCGACGGAAGGCCTCGGTTTTTGGGAAATTTTGAATCGGAATTCAAAAATGGGCGAGCGTCGGGTCGAAGATGCCGTTCAGATCATCGTCACCCAGATGAGGCGAATCGGTAATGACGCGAGAGACAAATCCACAAAAATACATAGCAGATTGATGAGAATTATGGCGATTCGGTCGGTGGCTCCGCGATTACGAACTCAACATAACGGCTCGGCTGATCGGAACTTTTTCACGACCTGTTGATCGTTTGAGCGGACGAATCGTCTCCGTCGCGATCCGAAGACACCTTACAACGATAAGACACTAGGGTTGTTAAAAAATTGAAAACAATTTTCACAGGTACAACAGGGACAGGCTCGATAAAATATTCAGATACGATGGACGAACATCATCTGCTGGTGGAAGAGGTTTCGCTGCCACAAGCGCACTAGATTGGTAGCAGGCAACAGGGCGAGAGATAATTGCTCGATGAATATCCACGACCAGTTTAAGAACATTTAAACAACTTGAATTTATTAGTATTTTGAAATTTTAAATTTAACAAACCATAAAGATTTCAGTTGGACGATCGTCGTTCCAAAATTGTAAACTGTGGACATAAACATTGCCTAACTCGACTGCGATTCGGGTTCCACGTTTCCACGGTCACGTCGTTAGCGTGCAGATTTTCTCCTCGGGTCAGCACGCGGGAAGTGCCTGAAAAAATCACGTTCACGTTCAAAAAACTTCAATTCAAAGTTGTTTGTGGAAAGTTTGTTCGTAATTCCAAGTTGTGTAAACCAGTGCAAAGCAGTAAAAAATGAAATGGACCTCTCGCGTCGGTGGGTAGATCCATTAGCGCATGGGCATAAATATCAGCCTCCCCACAAGGACAAAGTCCCTTGTACATTTGATGTACCAACTCTCCAGAGCTAGCTCGAGGAAGCTCAAATTAATTCTTCCGACTGAGGGACGGCAATGGCGAGGCTGAAGAGAAAACTTCATCTTCCATGGCTATGTGGATGTGAGCTTTTTCGAGCTAGCTCTAGAGAGATGAGCGATCCTCTGTTCCTGTGGTTTATGCGCATTTCAGATGAGACCCAAGCCAAGGTACCGGTTCAAATCCCAAATGATCGGTATGGGAAAACTCCAGCTTCCAGGTTCCACCTCACCTTGCTCTACGGCGGCCTCACTTCTCGAAAATAATGATGTAAAAAACTGCAGAGGAAAACTGCCATAAAAATTTCCAGTCCGTCCCGGAATCGAACCCAGCGTCTCCAGATAACTATAGATAATTCTATCGATTCAAATCTCGATCGATTTCACAATCACGATGGGCCAAAGCCCATAGACATCGATTCATCTTCCAGTTCAATCGATAGGTAGAATACTTTTGATAAAGATGTTTCGCCCGTCGAAAACAGACGATTTATTTCTCTGCATTTTTCTGAATATTTCGCAGAAGGAAAAATTCAATATTCATTACAGACATTTCATTTGCCATTCGATATATCTCAGTTCGATTCTTCCGGAACTACTGATCGATCTTCAAGGTTGTTTGGATCGATAGATGAATGACGTCGCTCCTCTGTACCTTCACCTTTGCCATTGATGTTCAGATATTCAACAATGTTGCCAACATGAATGTAAAATTTTCGTCTTTTCGCGTAAATTCACATTTCGAAGACACAATTTGGATTGTTCTCCGTTATTTTCCTTGGGAAAAAGTCAAATCGTAGAATCATTCGGCCGCTCTGTCTCCAGAAGACATCATTTCAAAACTATGACTTATTTCTCACTCGAATTAGGGTGGCCATTCTCGCACTCCTCGGCCCTGCGGTTCTGGAAGTGACATGGCGTCCGGGGCTAAAGTTTGTCAGTAAATAATAAACTTTTATGTTGTTTTCATGATATTAATTTGACGAGGGGGCTTCTTTCCAAGCCGCTCATAAGCTTCAGAGACTCGCATTGATGGTAATGCATGCAAGGAAAACTCAACGGATCGGCGATGGGTTGGTATATTTCTGTGACTTTTTCTATCGGCCAGAGGGAGGACGGTCTGAGTTATGCACCGTCCAGTGCTTCTCCTTATCGCCATTTTAAGAAAAAATCCTCACCGCTCGTCTCCAGGATTCTGTCGTTAATGCAATTTTTCCGATTCTGTTTCAGGTACTTCGAAAAACATCAAACCCACCCGTACCAGGTGAATATAACGCCCGGGGGATTCGGAATAGAACAATGACTTTCCTTGTCGCCAGCCCCAGTGGCCAGCTCGGGCCATTGGCATCTCACAATCGAATTACGAACACATTTTTTCAGTTTTCTACTCTAAAACGATAGTTTCTCGTACATTTTGCCGGATCGTTAGGCAATTCGAAAATGGGGGCTCTTATTTTAGGACGATCTTGAGGGGATGATCGGAATTCGGGGTTACATCAGGTGATACAACATTATCCTTCGATCACTCCCTCATCCTTACGATCATGTTTTGATTCGCGAATCAGTTAGCTGATCGGATAATATTTACCTCGATGCGATCCGAACGAAAATCAGGTCAACCGCACTTTTCGTTTTCTCATCTTGGAAAAATCGATAGCTCCGCGAAATTCTACCTAGCGCACTGTTCACTACAAAATGTATTCCCTACTCGGTTCTGCTACATTTTCTATTTTCAACTACATTATCACAGCCAGGTGCGTTTCTACGAACGTTTTCATGGCACCGTCACCTGTGCGGTAATAGTCGTTACAAACACAACCATTGTCGTAAAATGTCGTTCACCATGGGCGGAACTTGTATGTATCATGGAACGGTCACGTCCTTATCGCGGACATCATCGTTCGTATCGGTATCGTTCGAATCGCCACCATTCCTTGCCATACAGGGATCGCCAATGGCATCCGCGCCGCCGATGGTACGACCCGTCCTACCGGTACAAGGTTTACAAAAGACGTTTCTCGTATTGGCATTTTCAGAACTCCAATGCGAAATACAGCGCAAAACCCAACTATGAAAGGGAGCGGATGCGCGAGCGCGACTCGCCCAACGGCAATTCGTACAGGTCGGAGAGTCCGGACTGCGATAGCCCCCGGGACCGAGGCGGCTACCACAGCAAATCGTCAATCTACATGTCGAAATCTAGAGACTACAAGAGGGACAAGTATGCAGGTATAAAACTTGACATAAGTTGAACTTTGGGCCTGTTTGGACAGTCGGTCACGAACTGCTCCGGGCGAAGTTGCTAACGACCATGAGCAAATTCAAACCCTACGATTGGATGTTGTTCCTGTTCACGCTGTTCCCATATCGATTTCCAAGGTTTTGGAACAGTTTGATCAGGCCAGTCCCGGACCAGCCTGATCGAACAGACCCTAACATATCATTGGTTTGTTCCTGGGGGCTGAGTGGAGGCGTGTGTTGGCGTACGCATGCGCTGTGCGAGGTTCGTTACTGTTGTTGGGGAGTTGCTAATCAAACCGTCCAACGCCCCAGCCACAACAGTTCCAAACCTCAAATTGCGCATGCGCAAGGCACATAGACAATCCCAGTGCTGTAAATAGCCTTATCGTTAGGTACAAGGTTTTGGGACATACGAGGTTTTGGGACTTACAAGGTTCTCCTGCTACGCTACTCATTTATCTAAACATGTTCGCCGTTTTCAGATTGCTTGGTTCCCCCGAAAGATAAGAGACTACGCGAATCGGAACATCGTACAAACCACGACAGGAACAGTAGTGAAGTGAGTGTTTTCGCTGGAAATTGTTGAAAATCATCAGGTTTTAATATAATTGCGTTTAACGCTCCTTGTGCCGTTTTCATTGTGCGTTTTCTTCACAGAAGAACGATCTTCATTCCTTGAAACTGAGTTCTCAAAATTCGTCGAGGGATTCGTCCCAAAGGAAGCTTAATTCTAGCTGCCAGGTAACAAATTTTCATGGATTTTGAACCCTGAATGTTCGCCTGGACTATTTGGGCTCAGTATTTTCACCAATCATTTCCACCGTTCCCAGGATAAACGTGACGACCGCGAACGAGTCGTCAGAGTCGGCGATTGGTCCGAGCACCTGAGCTCATCCGGTAAAAAGTATTACTACAATTGTAAAACTGAAGTGTCACAATGGGAGAAGCCCAGAGAATGGTGCGATCCTCGTCAAAACCAGGCTCGGCACAATTATCCTTCGCATGCAAACCGGACAGGTAAATCGGTAATCTGAATTTATTTCGTTTTTGATGTTTCCTGGGAGCCAGGTTCAAAACTGAATTTGTCCTCTTTGCAGTCACAGTATTGGACAAACATTCCAGCAACAGCCGTTCGGCTGTTGGCAACAATGGGAAGCCAAGCGGAGCCAGTAGCGCGCCGGTCAATGTCAGGGTCGACAAATTGGCGGCCGCTTCGTCCGGCTACTGGCCTCAGCATCACGATTCGGCATCTGATCCGAGGAAGCAGGAAATCAACAGTTCAGGTACTTGACCATGCATTAGCTTTTTGGAGGCAGTCTTTCGATTATCAAGACCTGGAGGACCTGACGATAACGATTCCATATTGCAGGCCTGGACGGGCAAGCGACTGACATGGACATCTGTTCAGGCGACAGTACGCCGACGTCTGAGTGCAGCAGCACGCCTGTCCACGCTCTCCCTCCTAACGTCGCTGGCCACGGTGGCGTTGCGGGTGTCGGCGGCGCAACTGCCGGCGTCGACGGCGCCAACGCGCCCGGGCCGCCTCTCACCGTAGCGTCCTCAGCGTCCTCGGCCCCGCACCATATTGTCGCTCCGATTCACGTAGACACGTCGTGTTCCGGCACATCCGCCGCAAGTAGCGCCGTGCAAGACCCTGGGCCTCCGACGCCGACCCATTCAGAGACTCAAGACTGCCCTGATGTCAGAAAATGTGAGGGGACGCTTCAATATTGATCTTCAAATTCTTGATGGTCGACAAATACGTTAGACTAATACGGTTGTCCGTGGTTTTCAGTGGTGAGCCCTCCGAGCAACTTAAGTTCCCTCCAGACGCTGTCGGCTGGATCAACGCTAGCGGCAATACGGCCCCAAGCACCAAATTTAACACCTTCACTCGCCAACTTCTATAGAGATGATCTCGTTAATCATGTTCGAGGATGGCAAGCGGATCTACTGGAGAAACAGGTAATAGGAATGAAAGTACTTGAACGGATTCCAACGTTTTCAGTTTCGAGTAAATTTTTGACCCCCAAAGTGGATGTCACACCATTGGTTCAACTTGCAACTAGCCTTCACAGACACGGAGCTGCCCTGTTGTATGGCATTCAGCCGGCTGGTTTCGCTGGAATTTGGGACAATCAGCCAATCAGAGAGGCATACCCAAGGCTGGCTCCTGCCAACCGACAGCTAGACATGCCTTCCTAAGGCTGGACATGCCCTCCAACAGCTGGCCCTGCCTACCGACAGCCCTTTGACAGCTAGACTTGCCCTTCCAATGGCTGGGCACGCCCTTTGCAGGCCAAGAAGATTCGATCATCAAATCTTCAGTGCCGGCTGTCACCGCCCTCTCAAGACGTTGAGCGGTTGCGAGTAAAGCCACCCTTTCACAGTCAGACATGCCCTCCAACGGCTTGACATGCCTTCCCCAGCCAAAAAGATTCGATCATCGAATCTCAAGCGCCAGCTGTCACTCCACCATTCACATGGGCCAATCAGAGGGGCGATCCCTAAGGCTGGCTCCTGCCCACTGACAGCTGGACATGTCCTTCGACAGCTAGAAGATTTGATCATCGAATCTTCAGTGCCGGCCGTCACTGCCCTGTTGGGGTTATAGAACCACTGGTTGCGATTTGAGCCACCCTCGGGTCGTTGAATTATAGATCCTCCACTACCCCCTTGATTATGAAGGCTAAATGCCGTGTTTTTAATTATCAAACTGCAATAGATTAATCCACCTTTCGACTTACCAGGCACAAAAACACTGCGAAGAGGCTCACGCGCTTGGCGCAATGTGCACCCGGGTTTCAGCAGAGCTTAAATGTGCACGTTCCATTGTAAGGCTAACTGAAATACAAGCAACACTACAAGAACAAAGGTGAGCGGATCTTTTTGAAACATTTTTTTTACCAGCATATCGTCCGGCGACAATTCTCCAGTAACGAGCGACGTTCTCTTGCAGGGTACTGTTCCTGCGCCAGCAGATCAAAAACCTGGAGGAATTGAAGTCGCAAAATTCCTTCATGGCCGACGACGCCTAGTTGTAACAATGCTCGTTAAAATAAAAAAAAAAGGATTTATTTTTCGTTGTCCGCGAGAAAGTTGAAAATCGCTACTTCCTTTCTGGCGGAGGCACGGCGAGTTTTTTACTGACCTGAGCGAGAAAATCCTTAGCGCGAATCCGCAAGCCTCGAATTTGTCACGATTTTCCCGACGCGTAATCGAAAATATCCCCCCGAGCCGGGGCTTTTCCCCTCGAAGGCGCCCGGCCTGCGGGAAAGTGCGCGGGATTCGGGATCCGTTCGCCGCTGTCGAGGGATCCGTCGCATCCCCGAGCCGGCTAAGCTACACATTCCCTGGGTAACGACAGGCGTCCTGGGACTTTTCGAGCCTCGTTCTGCTTAATGTTACGTTCGTTTTCTTTTTATTGTACATAATTATTTATAATGTGTCTACTATTTTAAAAAACCCAATGAAATCACGGCATGCGGACTCAATAAATGTACTCCGACGAAGCGCTCCTCATTGCTTCACGATTTGTCTTAGCGTCGCGTCACTAGATGTAACGAAACCGCGAGGTTTAACATTTCAATCCCCCCCCCCCCCCAGAAAAGAACCTCCCTAGGCATTCATCGATTTGGAACCGAAGCGTTATTTATTTTTTCGACCGATTTGAAGCCCGAGCTGTAGTTTTCCGTTGTAATTTTTTTTCCAATTTCCTAGACGAATTGCGAACTCGCAGGGCTCGGAATCGGTGTGAACGTGTCGTTGGTATGGGAACTATCGTATAAGGCTAGCAGTTAGATAATAAATTCCTTTCTCTAGGGTCACCTATCGGAAATCCTTCCCGTAATTGGCAGTTGTAATTTTTCAAAATGTCGCCGGTTTTCTTTCGTTCCGATATGATTTCCCTCCAATACTCGCAATCGGGTCGAAGGATAAAACTGTCGATTAATTCCAGCGAAATTATTTTGAAATTATTTCGAGAATAGGAGCATTTTACGGTGTCGACTGTAAATAGCAATCCTCCCACCCGAGGAATTACGGACTTTCTAAATTCGAATTCCTGACATTCAAAATCCGATTCGACAATTTTATCTATCGAACTGATACAGCCGACGAGTACAAACCCACGATTGCCGATTTGCTGCGATAGATGGCATTTGCATTTATGTAATAGAAACAAAAACCTAACGTGTTTATTTGTAAATTAGGAAATAAGTTGTAAACAATTCGATTTCCTTTGTCTATCAATTATATTGTGAATTTTCGTTCGGTTGATTTTTTCTTTCAGAAATTTGATCATCGGTAATTTATTAGCCGTTTCCTTTCTGCGGTCCCGGTGTCTTCTCCTCTGTGCGCATGTCCGAGCATTAAGGAGACCCAAGTGAATATTTTTAGGTTAGTCGAAATTACAGTTCACGTTTCGACCGATGGGGGTGAAATTTCGATCTGAACCGTTGCTCGCTTTTGATTCAAGAAAGAAAAAATGTCTGTAGATTTTGAGATGTTCGGTATCGAGAGGAGTGGTTCTATTCTTTCTTACAAAAGACTCCTGACCCCCTATAACCATCGAATCAATTTCTGAGGCCAGTAAACCAAAAAAATGAGAAAAAAATTTGAAAGAATACCGAGTTTCTCTTAGGCAATTACCGTACGACTTTCCGGCATAAATTCACCTGGAAAATTGTTCATCATGGCTTCCCTGGATAATCAGTTATTGGATAATTTGTTGATTAGGCAGATTGATAAAACTGCCCTTGTTTTATCAATGACTGATTAACCGAGGAAGTCATGGTGAACTCATATGAAAATCATGAGAAGTAAATCACATGAACGGCTCAACCCGACAACCGTCTCGTCCGCGGAGCCGTCCATTTGTGCGGCACTTGGCTTGTTGTGCGGCACTCTGCAAATCAGAGACGCGATGGCCACAGCTGGACACGCCCACCTACGGCTCGAACCGCCAGTCGGAAAGATTCGATTGTTAAATCTTTTTGGCCAGCAGTGCCCGCCTCATCACGGGTTGAACCATTCGTCTGGCTGGACCGTTTCCCGCCTTAAGGATGGAATCACCCGTACGGCTCAACCGGTGATTGTCTTGTCCGAGGAGTTGGCCCACAGGGACGTCTGGCACTCAGCCGCCTATCCCAGCAGGGACGTGCGGCACTCAGCCAATCCGAGGCGCGATCGCCACGGCTGGACACGCCCACCGACGGCTCAAACCATCGGTCGGGAAGATTCGATAATCTAATCTTCCAACGGGGTGGATTACCCAGTTCCGGGTTGCGCCGTTCGTCTGGTATGGCCCTTAGTCAATGGTTCCTTAGATAATTCCTTAATTGGTTCCTGATTAGGTGAATTTACCAATATTGGGGTATATTAACCAGCTTTTGACCTGGGTGGGGGAAGGGGGGGTCCCGATTCGATAAAACTATATTTTTTTTAATTTACAAAAATCGAGATAATTCATCCGGCAATGTGGGGTTTCGAATTCATCGTCCATCATGAAATGCGTGGGCATGTGTGTGTCGAGGAGACGAATTTTTCAATGAAATTTTAAAGTGCGAAAATTAATTTTTACAGGAATCTGATAGGGGCGTAAATATTTCGAAATGTGGAGGGGGTCTATCTGAAAATCTGGTCCATCTACTTAACTCTCGTTTTTCATACTGACGACCGCCATAACAATTTTTTTTAAATCAAAATTTAAAAAATGAGATATTTTAAATCACCCCCGTGTTTCTATTCGAAATCCACACTCGCAAAATGCCTTTCGAAATTCGGCGTTTTGAAAATTTATTAAAAAACTCATTAAAAAATTCGCCATGGGAAGCGAACGGACTTTTGACCGAGAAAGTCACCGAATCGTCTTTTGTTTTTGTTTGATCAAATCGAAACACTTGGGATTCGACTCGATTTTCTTGCTGCTAACACATGACTAGTCTTCTTTTGGAAAAATCCTTTCGTTGTTGAATTTTTGAAAAAAATGGTTGAAACGCTAGCGTACCTACTATTGTGGACCTGATGATAATTTCTTTCATCACCTTTTGAAAATGACTTATTTTAGGTAAGTTATTTTTTTAGTTTGATACCTAAAGTAAGTGGTAAATTATAGTTATTAACATGAAATGTTGCTATAATCTCTCTCTCTTCGAAGGAAACTATTTCCGGAATTTGTAAGTTCGACGGTCATTTTGTTTTTCCTTCGACATAAAAAATAAAACTGCAGTCACGCGGTAGTCTTTTTCTAAAAAAAAAAATCGAAAGAAAGAAAAAACATGGGCAGAAATGTTTGCCAAAATGCTCGTAGGTAGAGTAGAGAAACTGCAAAATTTTGGCACACGACTACTCGAACCAACTGATTCATTTCTTCTGGAGTTACAGCCAAGGTGAAAGAATTTATTATGTAATGATGTTTACTTGGGGTTTTAATTCCCTGCTTAAATTTAACCTTAAATAAATTATCTCTCAAAATTCTGTGGTTCTTTCCAACCTGTAACCCACCGATCGGTAAAAAAAAAACAGTAAAATTCCATCGCACCTGAAGGGATTCTCTTGAGGTTCCAAATGAAAAAGATCGATTGAAATTTTTCTAACAATAAAAAAGTATTTTATTTTATAAATGAAACACACATTTGAATTGCGTAGTTGAAAAATAATTTCGCGAGTTTCAGAGCAGGACGAAAATTATTCTCTAAAAACAATCGAGTGCGAAACAAATCGTGGATGAAACTGATTCACAAATATTACAATTATTTACACGA
This sequence comes from Nesidiocoris tenuis, assembly GCA_036186465.1. Taxonomy (NCBI): domain Eukaryota; kingdom Metazoa; phylum Arthropoda; class Insecta; order Hemiptera; family Miridae; genus Nesidiocoris; species Nesidiocoris tenuis. The sequence continues at coordinate 9,910,850 of AP028919.1, forward strand.
TAGGAAAATATTTCAGGTTTTCTAATACATTTACATGGGAATAAATATGTACGACAGACACAAAGCGTGGAATATTTACACTATTTACTTCGTCCACTACGGTATTATCACTAATTATCTGAGATTAAATTAACCGTTATAGTATTCGGTCGAATAATTTCATGACGGAATACTCGAACGAAACATCTCCGATCTGAAGTTACTCGGTCCATCTGTCAGTTGTATTAGGGCCGAGAGAAGAATTTGGGATCTTGACGGCTCCACCTGCAGTCGTAACTTCTCCAGCCTGGAGACGTGACTTCTCCAAAATGGAGACGTGACTTCCCCAGCCTGGGGGCGTTACTACTCCAGCCTGGAGACGTGACTTCTCCAGCCTGGAGACGTGACTACTCCAGCCTGGAGACGTGACTACTCCAGCCTGGAGACGTGACTTCTCCAGCCTGGAGACGTGACTTCTCCAGCCTGGAGACGTGACTTCTCCAGCCTGGAGACGTGACTTCTCCAGCCTGGAGACGTGACTTCTCCAGCCTGGAGACGTGACTTCCCCAGCCTGGAGACGTGACTACTCCAGCCTGGAGACGTGACTTCTCCAGCCTGGAGACGTGACTTCTCCAGCCTGGAGACGTGACTACTCCAGCCTGGAGACGTGTCTACTCCAACCTGCAGACGTGACTTCTCCAGCCTGGAGACGTGACTTCTCCAGCCTGGAGACGTGACTTCTCCAGCCTGGAGACGTGACTTCTCCAGCCTGGAGACGTGTCTACTCCAACCTTCAGACGTGACTTCTCCAGCCTGGAGGCGCGACTTCCCCAGCCTGGAGACGTGACTTCCCCAGCCTGGAGACGTGACTTCTCCAGCCTGGAGACGTGCCTACTCCAACCTGGAGACGTGACTTCTCCAGCCTGGAGACGTGACTTCACCAGCCTGGAGACGTGACTTCTGCAGCCTGGAGACGTGACTTCTCCAGCCTGGAGACGTGACTACTCCAACCTGGAGACGTGACTTCCCCAGCCTGGAGACGTGACTTCTCCAGCCTGGAGACGTGACTACTCCAACCTGGAGACGTGACTTCCCCAGCCTGGGGGCGTGACTACTCCAGCCTGGAGACGTGTCTACTCCAACCTGGAGACGTGACTTCTCCAGCCTGGAGACGTGACTTCACCAGCCTGGAGACGTGACTTCTCCAGCCTGGAGACGTGTCTACTCCAACCTTCAGACGTGACTTCTCCAGCCTGGAGGCGCGACTTCCCCAGCCTGGAGACGTGACTTCCCCAGCCTGGAGACGTGACTTCTCCAGCCTGGAGACGTGCCTACTCCAGCCTGGAGACGTGACTACTCCAGCCTGGAGACGTGTCTACTCCAACCTGGAGACGTGACTTCTCCAGCCTGGAGACGTGACTTCTCCAGCCTGGAGACGTGACTTCTCCAGCCTGGAGACGTGACTTCACCAGCCTGGAGACGTGACTTCTTCAGCCTGGCGTCGTGACTTCTCCAGCCTGGAGACGTGACTTCCCCAGCCTGGGGGCGTGACTACTCCAGCCTGGAGACGTGTCTACTCCAACCTGGAGACGTGACTTCTCCAGCCTGGAGACGTGACTTCTCCAGCCTGGAGACGTGACTACTCCAGCCTGGAGACGCGACTTCTCCAGCCTGGAGTTCTAACGTCTCCATCTGGATTCTCGTTATGCCTCATGAGCGCGCACTTGATTTCTATGACTGCAGGCCGCTATACCCAGGTCCCATGAAAATAGGTAGTTAACGGATTAATGTGTACCTACTCTTCGCCCGATATCTAATGTTCTGCCTGATTAAAAAGAACCGCTACGCTTTGATAACGCTTTACTAACAATCAATGCTACATGTACAAAAAGTAACAATCGCGAAACGTCGATGTTTCCACCTAAGCAATTTTCCCTAGGGTTCTACCCAATTCGTTAACAGTTTTGTGCGAGACCCCCCTCCCACCAACAACAGCAAGCATCGTAGTCTAGAAATGCACACAATTTTACTGGATAAAGTGCATTAAAACTAACATGATTCGGCATTCATCTGATGGGTGTAAAAATTATTGAATACAGACCGAGTAACATTCTGCTCACCTAAACAGAACGAGAGGGTTCGACCCTCAAAATGCGTTTTGACGCCATCGAATCACCTAATTTGAAATGATTATCCAGTTCGGGGTATACACCATATTCAGGTACCAGCTAGCATGATCGAAAAACATGATCTTTCGAGATCGCTATATGTTTAACCGACATTTCTTCGAGTAACATTGTTTTTATAGAATTTTGAACGATGAAATCAGCTATTGAAGAGGTACCGCTGAATTTTAGCTAGCAGCCATTGAAAATCTGCGACTCTAGCAGGTGCATTGCGACCCTCGTTTTAGGGCAAATGGGGAATTTACGTCGATTATTAAATTCTTTCTACAAAATTACCAACATTGAAACGTGGAAAATTGATGTTCTGATGGAAAATTGATATTCTGATCGAACACTGTTCCCAAAAACGCGATTTTTGGGACGCAAAATCGAACAAGAGCGGCCATGTTGTGACGTCAGACAGCCAGCTAATCGCATTGCAGCGCAAGGGAGTTCATGTGCGGTTAATCAGTGTTGCCAACTCTGAGAGTCTACAGAAATTTTTGCTGATTTTTTTTTTACCACTTGCATTTTCAGGTAAACTGTAAAAGTGTAAGATTTCTAGAGGGTAATTTTCAAAATTGAAAATCGACTCGAATTCCCCATTGCTGAAAATACAAATCAAATGAACAATTTCATTTGGAAACGGACAAATCTAATTATTACAAATAATCCTCATCATAAAATGGAAGATTTTGCGAAAATTGTGAGGAAGACACCCTTGTACTAGAAAAAATCATTGAGAATGTTGGGTAAGTTACGCAGTAAATGGGTTTTTGGGTTGGGTAAAATTTCATTTTTTCTCCGCCTTACACGGAGAAAATTTGAAACGAAAAAGAGAAGGCACCTAAAACAACGCATAAATTTTGGTAAATTGAGTAATTACATGTGTAATTAGGAGCATTTCGGAGCGAGGAAGCCAGCTACCTTATAAATAATAGGGGAGGACAATTTCATTGAAGTTCCATAATGAATGGTTGCTATAAATATGGTTGAATGGTTGCTACTGGATAAATGTCAATTTTTGGCATCAGAAATGCAACGTTTTGAGAGCAAACAGCAGAAAAGCTATGCAGATCAACACTGAAAAACTGCCAACATTTTACAACTAAAATATTTTTCCCACGATACGAAACTGTGCGCATTATAAAATTGGGTAGTGGGTAAATTTCGTTCAACATTTTGCACTCCTAACTTATCGGATACAATAAGACTGAAATTGTGCACCATTTAAAAACAAAAATATTCGGAAAACAATTTTCATGAAAAACCGAAAAATGCGTTAATTTTATTCGAATAGAAAATGTATCGTATTTATCGACGCGCTAATCGGAATCTCAAAATGAATTGTTGAGACCCTAAAAAATCTATACGGAACGTAATACAGGTACAAAATAAGATCTTTCAGATAAATTATAAAAATATAAAATCTCGTACAATACTTTGCGATAAATACCTATATGAGGAATGAGAATTTGACGAAGAAGTTCGAAATATTTCGAATGTAGAAATATAATCTCAAAAGAAATCGTTTTTTTTTTTCAATTTCATAAAAATGGTAGAATACGTCAAAAATATTGATGGACTCGTTGGAAAGGTTCGGAGAAAAAAATTATTCGACATTAACAACTGTTAAGAAGCCGTTAAAGAACACAAAACAGCAGTTAGCACGAAATGGTAGCAGAACGTGGTTCAAGATCCGAATTTCTCAGTTTTGATTTTTTTCGTGGTTCATTCTCCACAGTTTTGCACCAGGAAACTTCACTTTTTGTCGACTCGATTTTGAAAACGCCGGAATATTTTTCACCTTCCGCTAAAGCTTATCGACGTTCTGTACAGTAGAACAAATCCGTAAATTATTTATTGCTAAGAGTTATTCGACATTAAACGCGACAATATACAATTTCCATATTAATTCCATCCTAAATACGTGAAGGATTAGTCTTCGCTTGTCTTTATACAAGAGTATTCATTGATGGGAAATATCGACCTAATCGAAGAAAGGAATGACTCTGAGAATTATATCGATAACTTATTTTTAGACAAATTACCGAATAGATTTCACCGTATTGCACACATGTTCCTCAAAGTAGCTCGTGACTAGACCGCCATTTTGAGAATTTCCTCGTACGAGGTATTTTTTTGGAATAAATCGATAGATCGCGATCTAATCTGCTCGGTGTTATTTCTGTAAAAAAATAACCCACGTCCATCACCACATTAGTCTAAAAATGGACAACAAAAGCGAGCCGGAATTTCGACCTTAAAATTTAGAAGAGCGGGAATTGAAATTGATTCCAAAATTCGTGTCCTATCTTCTGCTTTAAAGATTTAGATTTAGGCCATTTCCTGCGTTTTGTTGGGCTGTGATAACTAGTATCGCGAGTGATAATAGCAATCAGCAAAACAACGGCCACGCCCACCAACGGCTCAAGCTGCTGACAAGATTCAATAATCGAATCTCTCGAGCTGGCCGCAACGACTTGCCGACTTGATATGGGCTCTTAGAATCGATTCAAACGTCGTTTTGTACATTTTTGGGCTGTTCGCAGACGTTTTTAGTTTAGCGGAAAATCACAAAAAATCGCATCTGTTGTCCATTTAGAAAGAAACGCCAAAAATGTCTACATTAATTTATTTTGGGCATAAAAGAAGGCGTTACCAATACTATAGTTGTAACATGAAATGAAAAAATCCGTTGAACATTATATGACGTCGTTTCTGTCAATCGTTCGTTGTTTTTCCAAATTTGTCTGGCATCGTTGGATGAGAAATTCAAACGTCATCGAAACGGACACTAAATTCAAATTTACATACTTTATCCTCCTCAGCCAAAATGTTAGCGCAGTCTAATGGCCAATTTTACGTCTATAGAACGAATTTCTATCATCTTTCTCGGGAATCGCCATATTTCTCCCAAAAGATATGGAAGGAGAGCATCCGATTGAAGATACTTTCAGTTTAAATTGAGGAGCTTGGAGAAATGTGGTAAAAAGTCAAATAATCGGTAAAAATTAACGACTACAATACCCTGAAATTAACAGCCGAAAGGCTTATCTACACAAATGGTAAAAAAAAACGAAAAAACTTGGACTGCCATAGTTTTCTTAAGGTGAGTACCGGATAAAATCGGAGGTAGGCAGGTAAAAAACTACCCCGCACTTGAAAAATACTAGAAGATATTAAAAAATTGAAACAGGCGGGAGATATCTCCATAGTCGAGGATTCTTGGAAATTTTCCGTCAATTTCGGCTGAGGGAATGTCGACGTATTTTGGAGCGGATTCACTTGAGGTCGACGATCGGACTGAAAGGAGACGCGGCCAGTTCGACGAGCGGAGTATTCTCTTCGGTGTGGACGCCGGGCGGCGTATGGTCCATAACAAGAATGCGGATTTTGTTGTCCAAACTGGGTAGAGGGGGAGGCGGCGGCCGGCGGAGGATGTCGCCATTCGAGGATATCGACGTCGGCGTCGTCAGGGATGTCGGCGTCGTCGGCACTTCGGTCGGCGTCATCATCGGCGTCGGCGATTCGTAAGGGACGTAAATCCGTAGGACGTCGGGCGACCGGGGCGTCGGAGTTGGCGTGTGGGCGCCGGCTGCGTCTTCCTGATCCGTGTCCTGCATTGACGCATGGAACACAAAATTGGTTTTTTGTAAAACGACCTTCTGCAAGGTCAACTGCAAGCTCAACTGAGCATAACAACAAGGCAGATAGTATGCAGAAGGAAATATTCGATTTTAATAATCGACAGTTTTCTTGCAATCGATCATGAGTTGTATGTGGATAACACAGGATCCTGATATGAAATCGATTTTTTATCGATTCAAATAATTGTCTGTCATGTTGAGGTTATGTTCTGTTACGGTAATGCTCAGTTGCGCTCGTGCACGCGTTTGCACTGTCGACATTGCGCCATGTTGTCGCGTATGCATCAGAGAAACATGGGACGACCAGTTGAATTGAACATTGAGGAGATTTGAGAGGCATCGGGTTGCCAGAGAAGAGGAAATTCCGGTTTGAACGGCAGAAATGGTCAAATTTCATGCATTTCAGGCATTTTCAAATTTCGAATTTTACCTGATCATCGCAGGCGCTATGGGCGTCAGCGGCTTGCGACCTCGGCGCCGAACTGAACACCGACAAATCAGCAGTCGACGTGATGCTCGTTTCGGCCAATGAACGACGAGACCCGTCGCCAAGCAATGAGCTACCATCCCCGTCCATACTGCCCTGCTCCAATGAGAATTTCGAACCTGGAACAAAATAGCGAGATATTCCTAGAACAAGTATCACAATGTACTTCTACTGATTAATATATTGATACTTCCCTTCTATCGTTGTTTTTGGCAACAGCTAAGAACGATAGTCTTGATTGAATGCCACACACTCAAAATTGTTAATCCTCCAGTCAGGACAAGGTACGAAAGATTAGGTACCTACTTGAACGGCGGGAACTGTGTTAAGAATGATAACAGATGATAAAAATGATAACAGACGAAGCGAAGAAAGAAACAAACTAAATTATCAGCGTAAACGCCCAAAAAGAAAAAAAAATGTACCAATATCAGTTTTTTTCGACGCTCTTTATTTTGAGGGTGATGTCAAGTGGGCAGATATCAAGGAGGCTATCGTGAACAGAAGCTATAAATGGCATGCTATGCTGGCGCGCATGCGTCAAATTTCGGTAGCCTTGACACCGGTTCCCAAAATTTGGAGACCCTGATCCTGGAGCTGATGATAAGTACCTTGTTCTAAGGATCTCTTGGAATAAATTAAAAATGTGCTACAGTCCAAGTCAGCGGGAAGTTGAGTGCGAAACGGTTAATTTACCATGCTAAGCAGTAAGTAGGTACTATGCGAAATCGGAAAGCATCTGAAGAAAATAGTGTCCGGCATTCGAGAATGGCTCATGCTGCGACTGTCGTCAAGAAAAGAAGGAAAAATGTATTTTCGCTAGATAAGCCCCCTTATCGGTGACTATAAAATCTCCTCATCACTTCCTCTGAATATACCCCATGCCAGATTTTGAAAAAAACCGAATGCTATTAATCAAATTTGAAGACCTCTCATTCGAAGAAAACAGCATGCAATATTACTGAATAAGAAAAATCTAGCATGCGCGAAAAATGAGATACCGACCAAGATTCCTTTCCCTCGCATTGTTTTTTGTTTAATAGGAGGCATTCTACCTAAAATCGCGATATTTTCCAACAAATCGTTGAGAGAAGAGTCCATTAGAGAGAGTGCAATCAAAGATTTGCGACAAAACTCGTGGGAGGTTAACACACTGTTAACAGAAGCTGGACAGTTGATTAGAGAGCTAAGCTCAGTTCGATCCGCTCTCTGATTGGCTGTCCAGCTTCTAACCTCTCATCCCCTAACCTGCCTACTGAAGGTTATCAGCATCACTTTAACACACTCTAAGTAGCGTTGTCCCAAATCGTCCAATTTCTTGATGAAATTCAGCATGGTGATGTTGTGAGGATGAAACATGAGCGGAATTTCTCAATGCCTCCTACGTACCCAGGATGACTGATAAAGGCTACAGAAACATCAAACAAAATCAATGTCAAAAAACAGACAATCCCATAATACCCCCAAGGTACGGAGACGGTCACAGCAACTTACGCACTAATAGCAACAACAATTTTGGGGCCCTTATCACGAGGTTGCTGGCCTCGAAAATTGTTGTTGCGATTGACAGCAACCAATTTGCTGCGGCCGTCTCCATTCCTAGCAGGTTTTATGGGTACGGATTTCGTTTTTTGAAATTGACCGATAAGCAGCATTTATTTTGGCTCACCAAACGACCTATGCAAAGGAACTGCTCTGAATACGGCCTCAATCATTCCATAAATTCTAGATTGCTACTGGTTTCAACAATAACCTCCAAACTGCTTTATTTGTGGCTAGACAGGTCACGGAAAGAGATCGCTGGAGGCACAGCATATGCTTGAGCGCTTTCGCTCGTTACAGGAGCAATTCATACGAGGCAACGTTCTCCAGCTCAAGGATCATTCCACAATGCAACTGGAAGAATCCTCCAGATCTTGGAAATCTGTCGGTTGTTGTGAAAAGCAAGCCGCTCTTCCCCTCCGTGGGGATCGCTCTTCGCAAACAGCAACAACATCGCCCTTGGATGCAGTTGGAACATCAAATATCAGGCAGTTTCCAGCGTCAGGCTCTCTTGAATCACTGATTCTCACCCACTCAACATCCTTCATCCAGAATCACGCTCGCTTCTTCAGATTATTGCTAATCTGCATCGTCTGCAAGTCGCTGGTCCAAACCACAAATGAAATCGAGTTAATTGAGATAATGCAGAGGCTCCATTTCATTCTGAAGCCTCAGATAATTCAAAATCATGGCTAAATAAATGCATTTTATGAGGGTTTTATACATCAGGTGTTGCTGTGGTACGTGATACGAACAGGAGTCAATCGACAAGGCAGTCGGTGGGTACATGCTCGGTTCAGCCACAAGCTACGGGGCCCCCACACTATACAATGTCTTATAGCCATCGACTTGACTGCTCTCACTCTATCCATCATGCCATTTTCGGAGTCGCGAATGCCCTAACTGGCGTCAAAAAAGACAACTCTTTCTAACCTGAGAGGTCTACCCTGAAAAATTGTTGGAAGTGAGTGTGTGGCATTATGCGCCGTGATGGGGTAAACTGCCGTGATGGGGTATACTGCCGTGATGGGGCATACTGCCGCGTGTGAGGTACATGAAAAACTGAAACGGTGCATGTTTTAGGAAGAAAAGCGTCAAAATTAATTTTCCCTTACCATATTTGCGCTTCTAGACAGTAGTGGGTAGGAGATAAGTCGGCCACGTTCCAACAGTTGTCAGTTGACCTTTATTCTATAGCAACAACGGGCAACTCGGAAGTTCCTTGAGTTGGGAAACCGTCGTCGTAAGTAGGAGTCGATTTGGGACGGATTTTGTAGCCGTGTTTGGTCACGGAGGGAATCCGGTGCGAGGAGGGTCGGCGGATATTCGGACCGGACAATTCAGGATCGGAGGGGATTTTGGTTTGTTGGTTGGAAAGCTGTCGAGGCAACGCTGCAAATAATGAAAAAAGAAAAAGAGGAAGGAGTGAGTCGAACAAAGCGGAGTTAGAGGAGTTGTTAGACAAAGAGGAAGGGTTATCCAGTTAGAGAATCGAGTGAAAATTGCGAGATTTGAGAAAAATGTTCGGGACTTTGAATAAGTTTTGCCGATTTTGTGCCCTGCAATGGTTGGTAGCCTATTTCGTCCAAAGGCAAATCCTTAAGATTGCCTCGAAGGCGCAAGGTTAACATAACCTCTAGTACGGTTTCATCAGACTTTCGATTAGGTTAACCTTGTTGTCACCAGCTCATGTTACATCTATCAAGTTACTATATTCTACGTTAAGCTAATCGAGGCATTGAAAGCCGGATGAAACAAAGCAGAGATTTCCCTATTCCGCATATTGGAGCTATGGATCCTGAATAAGGGAAGTTGAACCGTAAACCATGGTTTAATTGAGAAAGAGATATGATACAACCCTGACCTTGAAAAAAATCGCCGACTTTTTTTTTTTTGTAAAAATTTTTGGGTTTGTTAAAGAAACGGCAAGTATGAAAACTATACCAAAATAACGGCATGAAGGTGAAATGGAGAGGAGGCATGCGTGATTTTGTTAGGGTTTAGGGTGCAGTAGAAGGAAGAAGGTGGTTACCCGATAAAGAGATTTTGAATTTCAGCATATTTCTCATAAAATAGCAGAGTCACTACATTTTTCATCAATTGAGACCAGAATCCTGGTGGATGGTGCCGATAATTTTTTCTGGTTGAGGAAATCCGAATCATTAGCAACGAAATTTCAACTGAACCGAAATCATACTTTTCAAAATTTTCATTTCCGATTCAAATTTTTATCCATCTAACCACTGCGCCTTCCACCAGAGTTGGGCATAACCATAGTCGTAACAAATTATGAATACGATTCAGTCACAAGAAGTTAATTTAAGATACGATTATGCTAAAAAAAAAAAACTGAACTTATAACACATCTCACAAACTCGACCCACAAACTCAACACATAAACTCAGATTACAAACTCAACCCACGAACTCTACTCACCAACAAACAAGTTGATATTATGAGTTTAGTCCGAGAGTTGAGTTTATGGATTGAGATTGAAAGTTTGAGTTAGTGAGAAGAATGTGAGAGTTGAGTTCGTTGGCTCATTTGGTGAGTTGAATTAGAAAGTTGAGTTTGGGAGATGAGTGTGAGAGCTGAGCTTGAAAGTTGACATTGAGAGTTGAGTTAGAAAGTTGAGATTGTGAGATGAATGTGAGAGTTGAGTTTGTGAGATGAGCATGAAAGTTGACTTTGAGAGTTGAACTTGAAAGTTGAGATTGTGAGATGAATGTGAGAGTTGAGTTTGTGAGATGAGCATGAAAGTTGACTTTGAAAGTTGAACTTGAAAGTTGAGATTGTGAGATGAATGTGAGAGTTGAGTTTGTGAGATGAGCATGAAAGTTGACTTTGAAAGTTGAACTTGAAAGTTGAGATTGTGAGATGAATGTGAGAGTTGAGTTTGTGAGATGAGCATGAAAGTTGACTTTGAAAGTTGAACTTGAAAGTTGAGATTGTGAGATGAATGTGAGAGTTGAGTTTGTGAGATGAGCATGAAAGTTGACTTTGAGAGTTGAACTTGAAAGTTGAGATTGTGAGATGAATGTGAGAGTTGAGTTTGTGAGATGAGCATGAAAGTTGACTTTGAGAGTGGAACTTGAAAGTTGAGATTGTGAGATGAATGTGAGAGTTGAGTTTGTGAGATGAGCATGAAAGTTGACTTTGAGAGTTGAACTTGAAAGTTGAGATTGTGAGATGAATGTGAGAGTTGAGTTTGTGAGATGAGCATGAAAGTTGACTTTGAAGGTTGAACTTGAGAGTTGAGATTGTGAGATGAGCATGAAAGTTGAGTTTGGAAGTTGAACTTGAAAGTTGAGATTGTGAGATAAATGTGAGAGTTGAGTTTGGAAGTTGAACTTGAAAGTTGAGATTGTGAGATGAATGTAAGAGTTGAGTTTAAAAGTTGAGTTTGAGAGTTGAGTTTGTGAGATGAGCATGAAAGTTGACTTTGAAAGTTGAACTTGAAAGTTGAGATTGTGAGATGAATGTGAGAGTTGAGTTTGTGAGATGAGCATGAAAGTTGACTTTGAGAGTTGAACTTGAAAGTTGAGATTGTGAGATGAATGTGAGAGTTGAGTTTGTGAGATGAGCATGAAAGTTGACTTTGAAAGTTGAACTTGAAAGTTGAGATTGTGAGATGAATGTGAGAGTTGAGTTTGTGAGATGAGCATGAAAGTTGACTTTGAGAGTTGACTTTGAAAGTTGAGATTGTGAGTTAAATGTGAGAGTTGACTTTGAGAGTTGAGTGTGAAAGTTGAGATTGTGAGATAAATGTGAGAGTTGAGTTTGTGAGAGGAGCATGAAAGTTGACTTTGAAAGTTGAACTTGAAAGTTGAGATTGTGAGATGAATGTGAGAGTTGAGTTTAAAAGTTGACTTTGAGAGTTGAGCTTGAAAGTTAAGTTTGTGGGTTGAGTTTCAAAATTTCCTTTGAGAGTTGAGTTGGAAAGTTGGGTTTGTGGATTGAGTTTTGGAGTGGTGTTTGAGAGTTGGTTTTGTAACTTGAGCTAGTGGGTTGAGTTTGATAATTGTGATTGTGATTTGAGCATATGGAATATTAGACGATAAAATTGTAATCATGTAACAAAATTTGAAATAATCGTGATTACGGCCTTAATGGTATAATATACCAAGTGCATACCTATTATGCACTTGTGATTAAGAATGCAATTCTAATCGTTATCATTGCTTAAGACTTATGAATATAATTGTATTGTAATTTTATTCATGATTATGATCATGAGCCCAACTCTGCCCTCCACCAATAGATTCTTCCTATCATTGATGATTGGCGAATCAGCGCTAAATTTTTTTGTTCACGGCTACCAAAAACTAGTCCTCACTAAAACAGCGGTCCACACCAATATTAATTCGTATGATCGTTTTTACTGATGAGTTAATGCATTAGTAGGCGCGATATCCAACCTGAAATTTGATACAATATTTGAAGAATACGTCCATCCCTACACAAGCGATTTGATTTTGAACATCGGAATTAGACCGAGGCAATTTTGAATTTTTACAAAAGTCTGAAAAAAGCATGTCTGTCGTTCAATGTTACTTTAACCCCTAAATCTCATCTAAAATCTTACATATCTATCCCTCCCGTCTCCATTCGATCTAAACTGCCTCCATAATCAGAAAGTGGATTTAAACATACACAATTTGAAAATAATGCGAGTGTATTATTAAAATAAAGGACGATAAGGCTTTCACAAAGCATCATGCTAAAATTATGTTCATGCGTCAAAACAAAAAAAAAACATTACTATCTAACTAGCTATGGATTACGAAATTCATTGTTTACATGCATTCATTGTGCATGAATATTGCACGATAAGTATAACTAGAAACTACGGAAAATCAACTTCGGGAGCTGATGATTTGAGCCTCAATCATAGCGAGTCTTATCGGAACTCGACAAATTTTGTTATCGATTTTTTGCTGTTGTCAAAATTTGTTGTCGATGATTTAATAATCAGGTAACCAAGGGATTTTTCAAAAAGTTTTATAAAAACAATTTATGTACGTTTTTTAGCTTGTCGATAGGGTTTCATAAAAACCATTAAAAACAATTTATGTACTGTTTTCGGTTCATTTTTTAGGTTGACGATAGGTTTTGAGGGCTGGCCAAAAAACAAGTTTGTCAAAATCGGTTCATATTCACTAGTTCTCGTTAAATGGAGAATTTTCAACGATTTTACCTTATTTTTTTTTTCAACTACCCGCAAAAATTCAGGGATTTTCGGGTATGTTGCAAGATCAAAAATGAGGGGGCAGCGATTAAGGAGGCGGTTGCGACGTAAGACGGCCGGCCAATCGCCTCTCACCTGAGGCAGTGTTGCCAATGTTGCAAACTCAAATTTGAACGCATCGAGGTTGCCTTGACGGCGTCTGATTCTGTATCCGCTTCAAAACGTCTGCTGATAAGAGCGATTTTTTTCAAGGTTATGAAGTACAGGGTACCCTATACCCGCGTAACAGTTTGAGCAATTTTCAAAATCAAAAATCTACCCAAATTTCCCATCGTATTCAAACTAAACTTTCCAGAATATTGAATGGGTGTTATTCGATGGTAAACTAGCAAGATCGCTATGATTGGACTCAAACACGACAGCAACCGAGGACAGCTTAAAATTAATACACCAGATGTAGGCAATCCGGTCACGCTACACCAAAAATCAAAATACCGTAATTAATTGGACAGCCTCGAAATGATAGTCGACCTCGGTCGATCGCGAGACAAGAAGTAAAAACCAATTATGATAAAAGTGAATCGCCATTGCTTCACGCCCGATAACTGAAGTTGCCCCGGGCGTGCCCCGCCGCTCATGTAGGGTCGGATCTAGTCTCACAGCACCTAGGTCACCAATCGGGGCATCATTTGAAAAGATTGTCGTTGCTCGAAGGTAACGTGTCACCTGATTGCCCCTCCAAGACTGTCTACCCAGGATCTTCGGTGACGGAGGGTCAAGGCGTCTGCCAACCCTGAGGTTCAAAAGGAAGTTTTTGCCGTTTTTCAACTGATTTCATACATGTTCACCTAGCTACTGGTGATACAGAGCCACTCATTGTCCCACTGCTGATGATTGCCTCATTGCATGATTTTGAGGTGCAGGGCCGACGTGGCCTCAGGTTTGTGGTGGGACCAGGAAGCTGGAGCTTCTATAGGGTGGGCGGTTGGGTGGAATAACCTAAATGGCCCAACAATACAATGAATATTTCCAATTTTCAACAAGAGAGCTTATCGGTTTCAGAACAGCCGATCGAAACCCTGCAAATGTTAATGTAAACAATGTACGGGAGGATGGTTGATGCGCGTTTGACTGATGCCTACGTCGAATAGAGCTGAAGAAAGAGGTTTATCCGGAGGCCCAAGAACTAATGAATGTACCTATCCATAAGAAAGTGAGAAGCATACCAAGATACTCTATCTCATGGCAAATCCATGAGAAAATCTCATGGCGGATCCTCGGAAGATCCGTCGAATTGCGGCCGATTCGACGATTCGTAATTGTTTGAACAATAAGTTGAATTTTGATGTAGCGTATCGAACAACAAGGGGTTTCGTTAATATAACATGCTAACTCCTAGTGAAACACACATTGGAAAACACATGAATACTATTAGCAAAAATAGTTCGAATACATTTCCCTGCGAGTTGGTTTCTATGAAGGGAGAAGAAAATACTCAAAATCATGCAAAAAATGCAAAGAGAGGAAGGGTGGTTTTCGCACAGTTTTCGGCCACTAGGGATCTAAATTCAGAATAAACGGAAGATGAAGTAGAGAAAATTTATTTTCCTAAGCGACGGCGGAATAAGTTTGAGCATTGGAAGCCTGCCGGTTGAAAACAATAGGTTAAACGCGTGTTTTCGACTGTTATACGTGTAAAAACCACCCATCTGACACGCCGGTTCGTAGAACCCTAATTCAGAAATGAAAAAATCAAAATCAAAAATTTGACAAGGATTGCCGAGCTGTTAATATATCTACAGAGCGACCAGATCTGGCGACAAGGATTCCTTAGAACCTAAGGATACTTCCCTGGGAAGGTTGAGAAAACTAATGTACAACAGGTAACTGAATTAGGAAAGAGTAATATAAATACGAGAGAATTGTACAAAGTTACAATAGCCGAAGGAATGTTAACCTACGAGCTTGACAAATCAACAATTGCGTACGGGCCTTCGATTTATACAATCTTCAATCGGCCAACGACCTATCAGCTCTTGCCTTCATCGGTTTATCATTATTATCACAGACAGGTCTCGAAGGTCGGGAGAGATGGTCAAGAGTAGCGAATACTCGGTCTGTGCTCTACATTATCATAGGTTTTGACCCAATAAACAATGTGAATCTTCGTCTCCACAACACGTGTTGTCGTGCTGGCCCCTACATATATACAGTTAGGTGTTACATTTTCAAGAAAAACACATAAGAAAAACGGTGGATAAGTCACAAAAAAAAATTCATCATGTTCAAATTTTGAGAATGGTTAGTGCGAATCAGCGTGGACCTGGTTTAGTCGAGTACGAGTGATTTCGTAAGCGATTCTCGTGCCGGAGATCTGTTAGTAATCGGATGCTGAGATGAGGCTATTTCAGTGAACCGTTAGTTTGGTTAATGGTGAATCGACCGGCGGCAACCGCTTGAAGGTTATGTGCTCTTCCGACCGTTTGTAGGTTATGTGTTCTTCTTTCAAAGTCAACTCGAGGCTGGCGAATTTACAGAAAGGCCGACCAAGTGGAGGGATGAGTGTAAAGCTAGTTCAGTCTCGAATTTGAACCCGAAACGCGGACGGCGGGAACGAAAAAGGGTTAGAGGGGAAACGGTGAAAGAGAAAACAGGTGAGATGAGCAAGGACGGAAGACACGAGGGAAAGAGCGCGAACTGCACTAATCGACTGCATTCATTCACGTTACAGTCGAGTTACGATAACGTACTTACCAGGGAGGGCGGACGATTCGTCGTGCGAATGATGAGCCGCGTGGCCGTTCGGCGCCGACGTCGGCTCCACGTCGTCATCGTCAGTCGGCGATTCGGAGGCCAGCGCGGCAGCGACGGCCGTGTCCCGCCGCGTCGCAACGTTTTCACGCGTCGCTTTTTCCGCCGAACTGAACTCCATGCTCCTCCGTCCCACCTGTCAACCGATTTGATAAGTATGTCAATCATGACAACGAAAAACTGAAAGTGAAGAAGGAGAAATTGGAGGAGGGAGGAGTGGAGGATGAGAAGGGAAGAAGGAGTAGTGAAGGAGGGGAAGTGAAAAAGGGGGGAGTGCAGGAGGGGGGAGTGAAGGAGGGGAATGTGAAGGTGGCTTGGATGAGGGTGGGGCCGGGGTTGAAGGAAGGAGGAGTGAAGAAGGGGAGGTGAAGGAGGGGTGAGTGGAGGAGTGGGAGTGATGAGTGAAAAGGGGGGGGAGTAGTGGAGGGAGGAGTAGAGGAGGAGTGGTGAAGGAGGGGTGGGTGGAAGAAGGTGAGGGGTGAGTGCAGGAGGGAGGAGTGAAGGAGGGGGAAGTGAAGAAGGGTGGCGGAGTTGAAGAAGGGGAGAGTAACAAAGGGGGAGGAGAATGGGGGGGTGAAGGATGGAGGAGGGGTGGAGGGGAGGTGAATGAGGGTGAGTGGAGGAGGGAGAGTGAAGGGGGGAGTGAAGGCGGTGTGAGTGGTAGAGAGGAGGTGAAGGAGGGGCGAGTGAATGAGGGGGAGCGAAAAAGGGGAATGCAGGAGTGAGGAGGGGAAAGTGAAGAAGGGGGAGCTGAAGGAGTGAGGAGTGGTGAAGGAGGTGTGAGTGAAGAAGGGGGGAGTGGAGGAGGGGGAAGTTAAGGTGGAGCGAGGTGGAGGGGGAAGTCAAGTTTTAACGGGCGTTGGTAAACGATTTTTTGATGCAAGAGAAAGTAGTGGAGAGCAGCTACACCTCGTAGTAGGACTAAGGGGTCACAAAGCGATGAGCTAGGAATTTCAAAATTTGCTAGCACTAAGTATGTACAACAGTATTCAGTCGCGAAGAAGAGAAAATCCCGATTTCCGGCTTTTGCCCTCTCAAATTTTTCCAAACAAAGAATCAATATGAAAATGATGACGTCGATAGTCGCCATTTTGCTAATCGCCGCCAAGTTTCAAAAGCGCGTAGGGCATAAAAACTCAGTAGGGCTTGGAAGTCCTGCGTGATCGTTGGGCGGTTCAACGTAGGTTGGAGGAGTTTTAGCTCATTATTAATGATATTTCGTTGCAGATTCCGATTTTGCAGAATCAATTCATCTAATTCACGCCCGTTCTATCCGAATTTGAAAAAAAGTTTAAAATGAAGCTAAATTCACGACAATGTTATTCGAAATTCAATATCTCCTTGAGCTTCGTTTGCCCTACGGCTTATCTCCGGTGATGTCCAGCGTGAAACAGTGCCAACTAAATTGCAACGATGTCAGACTTTATACGCATATCAAAAAAATGTCAGGAGATTACAGAAAGTTAAATAATCGTGAGGTTTTGAGCATCGGGCGTTATCCGTAATTGAAAGTCGTGAAATATCACAACAGAACACATCTCAACTTTCCCTGCCACTGTTAGTAAGCGGCTGATAATAGTGTCCTACCATTTTTCAGATTCCAGAGCCAATGATAGGTACCAAGTAACAATATATACCTAATTTTTCCCATGATTCGAGAACAAGTGTAGATAAAACATTGGCAAAACAGTGCATAGAGTTTATTAATTCTGTAGGGGGTTTCGGGGTGAATTTATAAAATGCGGGGTCTTCAACTTGGTCGTCGATTAAATTCGAATCGATTTCAAACGATCAGCCGGAAGTCTAACTTTACTTGCAGACGACAGTTTCCGCTTCTTTGCCTGGATTTCGATCGAAACAATCAATTCTGAATGGTAAACTTTTGGCAAATAAAATTCGTTCTAAGCTGGGCTAACATGCGAACAAACGTCGCAGATGAACTCAGCTCGAAACAAACGTAAGAATTAAAACAGATTTTTTTGTTAAATTCTACAGTTTGAGCTATTATGCAGGTTTCTAATTGTACAAGCTTCTATACTAAGATTCTAGGAATCTATATTTTCCCTATGAAAATCAATGTTAGTTTTATTCGATTATTGATACAGAATGGGAGGTAACTACTGAAGAATCAACAGGAGCGGCTGAAATCGGTACTGCGTACCTAGTTTGAACCCAATTGCGTAAAATCCAAAAACGGGGGTTTTTCCCCAGACCGCGTCAAAACAACTCAACCGATTTTGATCATCGAAGGCTTTTTCTTTAGATCAACTCGCTTGATCCCTGAAAGCTTCAACGTTTCTAAAAAATTTGTATAATCGTTCAAAAAAGGTTAGGACTCATGATCCTGGATAGGTTAGGTTTTTAGGTTAGGACAAGACTCCCGATTCAGCCAACTAACCAAACTGTACAGTCTGAAAGAGTGTCGTTCAAGTACCGAAGTCGTTTTTTCCACACAACAAATCGTGCGCAGCCACTAGGGGTTAGTAACTATCTATAACTGCACAACAAGGTGATGAAATATTCAAAATGTACCGGATTGCTGATAACTATCACGGGTTTGGTCTCGAAACTCGAATTGCCGGCGGAAGTTCGACTTTTCAGACTATGTCTTGAGAGACGCGAAGGCGGCAGGGATACCTTGAAAACGGAATAACCGGGTGTCGTAAGGTCGTTTACCCAATCAATTTTAGTCGAGAAGAGCGACATGTTTGACATTAGAGAGGTTTACTGGTACTTGTGTGCTGCTGAGTACAAAATACATAGGGCGAATACTTAACATGATAAATGTGGAAGGCAACAACAAAATAGAGCGCGTATTTCGTACTCGTGTATCACAAATCGGCCCTTTAATGTTGAGATTACCGTGGTCTATAGCGATAGCGCACCTTTTGATCGAACGAAGGCTCCTTGAAATTTCCAAAAGGCCGTTTCGGCAATTCCGGCTGCGGCGGGGGCCCCGCGTAATCCAATTTGCTCTTCTTCAGTTCGTCCAAGCATTTGCTTAGATTTTCCATGGCGACGTCATCGTCAACCTCGAATCGCCTTTCGAGGTGGACCTATTGAAAAGAATCAAGTAATTAGGCAGGAAAAATAGAATTTTGATGTTTTTTTCGGAAACCAGCAAAGTCGGGGAGTTTTTTGACTTTTTTCCAGTCGATTCCCAGGCACTAAATACAAATTATCTTCTCAAAATTCCTTGAGACTAACCTGAAGGAATTGAAGAATATCGTCCATCCCGAGACTACTCAACTTTCTCCTATGGATTTTCAACAAATTGTAGGCCATGGCGGTCAAAACTCGCTCGCCCAGATACAAATAGACATCCCAGACTCTCAACGTTAATCTGAACGGTATCTGCAACGATAGATTAGGCTTCAGTCTTCGAACCAGTTTAATCAACGAAAATAATTGGACTTTACGATGAAAAATGGCGTTGAAAACAATTTAGGGACTTACCCGGTCCAAGAAACACTGGAAAAACCATTTGAGAGTGTAGATGCCCGTGTCGACGCCGTTCCTGTCCAAGTGCTTTTTCAGTTTGGGCAAAAATTTGTGCATGATTTTATCATGATGTTCCTGGTAACGCAGCAGCTTGGGGAAGCCCGGTATGAAGAATCCTGGATGAGGGCATTCAGGGAAAAAGCCGGTTAATTCAACCCAATCCAAATTTGAAATGATTTTAAAACATTTCAATAATCGTGTACAAAATTCTTACCGTGCATGTTGTACTTCTTATCTGAGACCAGGATCGAAAGCGCCCAAAAAGCGTCTTCTTCTTCCAAATACATGAGGAGGAGGGCAGCGATTTGCGACATGCCCTGGCAGTAGCCGATTTCGGAATTGTACATGCTGTAGGCCCCGAGCACGTTGAACAATTCTTGCTGTTTGGAATTGTACCGCTCGCGAAACATGATGTGGTCTCTGTAGGTTCGGTTGACGTCCAGATCGATCTGCCTGATTTCGGACGACCACTTCCACGCCAGTTGACGCATTTCCTGTTGCGCAGAAAACAAAATTGCAAATTTTCAAGCGACAAACTACGAATTGGTCAAATTTCCCCGCGATTGACCCACAGGAGACAAGACGCACTTCCATAATTTCCCACTGCATTAAGGTGGCAACACTGGATCGGATGCTCTTTGAACAAAATCCGCAGTGTTACCAAAATAGTACAAAAAAAATGTTGTCAAGAGCAATCGGATTAGCTGTTGACAAAATTTTATCATACAATTTTGGCAACACTGGAGATCCTATTCAAAGAGCTACACCCGATCCAGTGTTGCCAAAATTGTACACAAAAAATGTTGTCAAGAGCAACCGGATTGGCATCCGGAAAGTTTCAACATACCTGGTATTTGCCTCGGTTTCTCTTCAGAACAGAATCCACTTCGAGCATCTGCTTCCAAGCTTTCCCTCTCAAACTGTTGGGTATCCCTTTGAAAATTCGCCTTTTCAATTTCTCCGCCGGCACTCGGTCCCATTGGTTGAGCATTTTGATCCACTTCTTCTCCCTTTCCATCTCGATTTTGGTTTCCGCCGGATTGGCGGTCTCCGTAATTCGTTCATCGCTAGAATGTTTATTTTTGTCGCTGAATGAAGCGACAATTGAATGTTTAATGAAAATGGATCGTGACGAATGACGGAAAACAGAAATTGCGAGTAAACTGATGAATCGAACAAAAAATTGGTGGGGAAATAAGAAAAATTGCGTGGAAAACTCAAATCCCGTCAAAACGAATGAACATGAAGACCAAAGGCACATAAGTTAAGAAATTTGTTGATAAATTCCTGTAAATACAGTACAAAAACATTACAAAACCCAAAACTGCCAACTAGGCCCTATCTCTCCCTAACTAACAGGTAAAAAAGGTAGAAATCTTCCTTGTTTCTAGACGAAGGCTTTCGCACGTTTCAAAAAGGTGGAGAGTATCGAAAAACACCTCAACGCCGAAAAATAACTTTTCCTCACGTGCGACAAGCACACGACGAAAAAACTCAGGAGGAAGACAGACCTAAAGGAAATGATTAACACAAACCAATTGAGACAATCAATTCAACTGCCTGAGTCACAAACGAGTGGGCGGTCGGCAACTGCAGAGACGATTTCCACTGCGAATATCGACGACAGGAATTCACTTACTGTATGAATCCGTATCGATCCAAAACGTGGTAAATTTCGAAAGAAGGCTCTTCCCATGGATCGATTTTCGCTCCATCTTTCCGCCCATGGTGATACTTGGCAACGATAGCTGCACGTTCTTCAGCAGCTCGCTGCACTAGATCGTCCTCATTCATCACGCCATGTTACTCCGACTGTAAGGGAAATTGGTTAACGAATATTGAGTCAGGAAGCCGTGCAAGGGAGAAACCATAACGACAGTTGACACCCGAGTGAACACTAATTATGGTGCCGAAAGGGATGGTTCGAAATAAGGAAATCTAGGAAGTTTGAGGGTCTGGAAGTAAAAAATTTAACGTTTTTCCAGGGTGAACGAGAGTCAGATGGGTGCGAGTAGTTAATAAACTCGCCACAATAGGAAGGGCCTGAACAAAATTTTTGACCGAAAGCTGACCTGCGTGAACTCACACTGGGATAGCACTAGTTACCCTGAAACCCATAGTTGTGGGTAGAGGGCCGGAAATGGTAATTGCAAGCGCAAAATCGTTTCTATTGAAGCGGTGAAAAATTAATGTTCATAATAGGACGGTCAACGGGATCTACATGACGGGTAATGGTCCAATTGAACCTACCAACCTCGACTGATAGGTAAATGATGTAGGTGTCGTCACTAAGTTAAAACTCTCGGAATCTGACGGCGTCGAAGTTGACAGAGCCGCGGCCTGGTCACCGTCCACATCTTCGACGATATGACGCGGATCATTTCAAAATATTTAAACGCGACGAGACGGAATACATTGAATTTAGAACGAACAGGCTTGGCATAGGAGACACAACTTGCACGGAGGTGCCGAGGTGGTGTCCTCCGTTTGGAGGGGGCCGAGAAGAGAGGGTTGACGTTGAAGGATTATGTTCGACGTCGCGTTATGGAAAATGCTAATTTCGAAGTTAGACGAACAAATGCCGAGGAAAATTGTGAAAATTAACGATCGAGAGAAAACCGTGGAAAATAGTTGCGGTCGAAAAACGCACGAACTTTGACGGAGTTGAACTTTGAAGTACGAAAAGTTATCGAGCTGGCATTGAAAACTTCCTCTTCGTCTTGATTGTGTTCGACATTCTCGTACAGATTTACTCCTTCGGTGGAAGAAAGAGGGCAGAGAGCGCTTCAAATTTAGGTACGCTCCATTTCCGGGCAAATGAGGGCGTAAGTAGGTACTTAATGACTTTTTTAATGTTTCAGGCAAGGTATGCGTAGGCACCGATTTGCCAGATTTTCAGGGTCATAATGATCTGCCTTTCATTCTACGGATTTTGAGGCTTGTCCTGAAAACGACCTTGGGATCGTATCCACCGAGGTTCCGAAGCTTGAGTTCGGAGCTCACCCAACTGCCACCCGGGACCTTGCCATTGACAACTGCCACCCAAACCCCTACCAGCCCGTTGACTAGTGCTATTTTACATCGAATTGAATGGTAATCCAACCAAAGTTCGACGCGTTTGGCCATACGATGAACGATCGCCTGGCAGGGTGGCAGTTGAACACGCTCGCAAACTAGGTGGTCAGACACGACAGAAATCTGGAGTCGGTCATTCTTGATTCCTGAACCCCTATATTAGGTAGGTTAGGAATTGGCGTGAAACATTGGAGGATGGTGGACATGGCAGTGTGTCTCCGGAGGATCACTGATCGGATTTCTTCCAGAGGAATCGGGATAACGCACAGTACTCTAGGTTACACATTCAATATTTGTATTTCAGGCTAAATTCTACCAATTTTGAACGCCACGCTCCAGAGAGACTGGAATGGCGTTTTGTAAAAAATATGTTCAGTACCTATGTAAAAACGGGGATCTCGATGCGTCAGGAAACCATCAGCGATTTTCCGGAGTTGGAACAGGAAAATCGTGCAATAATTTAAAAAAGTAAAAATTCCCAATGCCCCGCTCGGAATTTGAGCGATCAGTCAATCATCGTCGTCGTAATCTTTCTGACTCTGAGCACCAATCGTCACTTGCGTCGCCAAATCGGTTTGCTCCGTTTTCAGTCTATCGCGAATAAGTTCGGCAATGGCGCGTTGAGTCCGTTTCTCCAGTTTTTCAAGCTTCTTAGCTATGTCTCTTTTGAGGTCCCAATCGGGTTTTCGAGGTGCTAACGTAGTGATGTCCAGTTCCTCGATTACAACTCGAGTTTGGGCCGCTTCCAATTGTTCCTGCAACAAATGGGAGTTATCGTATTTTCTTATCGTGAAACATTCTTACGATTATCTTCCGAAGAGAAAAAGGCGATACCTCAATTTCAGATTCGACATTTCCTGGCTTGGCAGGTTCGAGAACTGTTTCGTGCAATTTTTCATCCACCGGCCGGTAACTGCGGAAAATCGGCTTGGGGATTTTCCCACCAGCGCCTGTTTTGTTGGATTTTTCGCCAGCGCTTTCATCGTGCTTCTGCCTGAGGGCCTGAAATCAATTATTGAGTTAGGTGATGGTAATGGCTGATGGTCAAGTGATTCCTGAATTGAAAGTTACTTGCCTTCAGTCGTTCTTTCCGCTTCAAGGCGTGGTCTTCCAACGCGCCAACACTTTCTGCCATGATCATTGATGATGAATCTTCAACTTATGGGATGGGCTACCTTGACCACGGTCATAAGCCCATGAATCTTCTGAACCCGACGCAACTGAACTGAATCAGCGGCAGTTGTAAAATGCCGTGTTTCCCGACAACTTGGGATACGGATTGGCCCTTTCTGGTCTTCTAGTGTTTAAAATGACAAAATTATTGACGTTCTAAGTATCCAAAGGTAGAATTGAAACAAAAGGTCTCTTGTAACAAAAGGTAAGTTTGACTCTTGGACCGAAGTCCTCTTATCTATCACGACTACAGCTTCAGCCGTAACCAGAAGATCATTCAAGCATCATCCCACCAAAAAACACACGCATAAAAGTCCCTGGTAAGTAATAATTTTAAAAACTGGATTACTTCAGTACTTACTACAAATTCCCGAGTGAGCGGAGGGGAAACCAAGACCAATCGTAAACACGATAACAACAACAACGTTAGCAGTGTTTTTGTTGTTGACTTCGCCGTCCACCAGCAAGAGCATAGTTGAAGAATTTATTTTCTTCAGCCGAATCACAATGAACAAATTTATCCCTGATGCACCATGCTCTAAATTTTTTGTTTCCTAAAAATAGACGGCTTGGTGACGAATGACCTCTTTCTGACGTCGCAGATTGTGATGTATTGTGAGGGTTACGTCATGGTGTCGCGAAGGCCGATTTGTGATAGCGCGTCATGGAGCCTTTATCAGTAATTAGTGATTGGGCTAGTGACGTGTCGGCAATCGGCGTCTTGTGTTGTTCGTTGTACATTTCGAGATTCTGCAACCAACGTAAAATTTTTCCGTCTCGTGGCACCAATTTTGGTACGTATTTGATACGGTATTCTACCCAGTTTTCAGATTGTAAGAGTATATTCAGTACTTAATGGGTCATTTGACATTTTGCAGATTGAGGCTCTCCTGGCTCGAAGGCCCGTACCTTTGTCTTCGGATTCTAATAAAGCCGGTGATCTGATCGGAAAATCTAAAAAATCAGCATGGCAATGGTAATGATTGGTTCATTTTCCAAATTCCCTAACGTAAACAGTGTAGAGTGGGACAAAGTTTCCTCATGGAGGGGACATTCCCCGTTTTCGGGGAAAATCAGGCTCTGAGGGAGAAGAAAATGGGAAAACGAAATATCCCTATTGTAACGACTATTGTAATTACTTAATAATTAATTGAGTTAATTAATAATGAATATTAATAAGTAATTTTTAATTAATTTGTCTATCTTCTTTTGCTACAGGGTATCGAATCTATGGCCAGATACGTCTCGCCCATCAACCCGGCCGTGTTCCCGCATTTGACACTGATACTCCTCGGTATCGGGGTCTTCTTCACGGCCTGGTTTTTCGTCTATGAAGTGACGAGTACCAAATTCACGAGGGACATATTCAAAGAGCTGGTCATCGCTTTGGTTGCATCCATTTTCAGCGGTTTCGGCATACTTTTCCTGCTATTGTGGGTTGGCATTTATGTGTGAATAAAATAGTTTAATTTTTCGTTACGCTCATTACCTGCGAGAATAAATTCACTATAAAATGACTGCCCAACTAAAGGGCGCACCATTCAGATGGCAATTACTCGCATAAGTTTTTTACACTGATAATTATAATTTAATCAATTATTTTTCTGTTTGAAATTTCCCTGCTAAATGAACTTCAACTATTTTTTACTCCGAGGAAACTTGTGTATGATACACTACACCCGTAGGTCCGAACATTACTAAAAAATCGAAGATGGGCGATGTTTGTTTTTAAACTGTCGATTTTGACCGGCCTTGCACGTACGCGCAATTCTACACTCACGCTCCTGGAACAAACCTCATTTTCAGGTAAAATTGTTTGAGGGAGAAAATATATTTTTTTCAAGTTTATTGAAACCAATATTGAATATAATGCGATTTCTATTACATAATTTAGCTAGGCAGCGATAAAAATAAAGATAATTAATAATACAATATATTCACAGTATTGAAGGTTATGCGATTTTAAGCCACAGTTCAAGTACCTAAGAAATGCGTAATGCTGGGTTCACAGGCTAACGCTAGCGTAGGGCGCGCCGGCCAATCAGAGGGAAGCTTCTCTCTGATTGGCCGACGCTTCTGACGCTAGCGTTTCAGAGCATGCATTTCAACCCAGAGTATTTCAACGGTCTCTCATTTTGCGCGTTTGAGTTGAATCAACAGTTTCCAGTCCTGTTAAACCAGGTTCAACAAATGTCCAAAAAAGGGAAAACAGGTAACATTTATTTTTGAAGGTTTCTAAGATACTCGTCCACTTTACTGACAAATGACGGATAAGCTCCATTATGGTGAAAGGTTGACTTGTGCAGCTTCGATTCAGCCAGGTGTCCATTACCCATTGGGACGTTCGTTTATTATGGATACGTTCTTGCGAATCCGAAGGGCTCACTCGCATAGGGAAAACCACCCCCCATATTTGTCCATGAATTTCCCAGGTTCAGGGATAAAATTTATTCGGTGATCAAACCTTCAAGTTGGGACAGGTTACGAGGATTTCCTATGATGGCAATGATTTCCAAAAAGTAGTCCCCAAGTTCCGAGTATCCCGTTTTCCAGAAATCCTTGGAAGAAGCCCTTTGGAAAGTTCTTGAGTACGGCCTTCAGCCGCGAACAAGAAAACCGTACTTTATCATACTTAACGCTATCGTTCAATTGCGAATGGCATTCGGCTCGTATATCGATGATCTCATCACCCGATAAGGCCGGCTTTTTGTCGGCATTTTTGCATAAGGGCGCGCAGCATGAATTGTTTGCGAGAAAGGGAGCGAACTTGTTTGAGGAATACGTCCAGGTCGATGACTCCTCTTCGGAGGCCTTCGCCCATATAGTAAATGGTGTCCTCCAACGCCGCTTCCTCGGCGTAGGCGTTCAAAATCCTGAAAAAAACATTGAAATTTGAAGTACTACTCGACCCGAACGGCAACAGACTGCAATTCTGGACATTTAACCGCATAATCCACAGAGCTTACTGTTTATACAATGGCGCGGTTGTCGTGACGGCTTCGTCCACATCAATGTCTCCCTGTTCATCGAGTTCAGTGATGGCTTTTTGCAGTTCAGCTTCGCGATCTTTGAGTATCGTGATGTTCCTTTCAATGTCGACCTGGAAAATGTCGAAAATGCAAACTCGAATTGCGTGTTTTCTTGCACTCATTGCGTTACTACTTACACTAATTGCGTCATTACTTACACTCATCGCGTCACTGGAAAATACTTACTTTCTCTTTGCTGAGTTTGTCGAGGAGATCTGTCAGCTTTGACTTTCCGTTATTAAGTTCTTCGCTCGTCTGCTTGAGAATATCGTACTCCGCTTTACACTGGGCGTACTCCTCGTTCAATTTGAGCTTCAGTTTATCCTGTACAGCCGATAACAACGAGGCCTTGATATGCTCTTCCGTGATGGTTCCAGAATTGCCCGATTGCTGGGAAAAGTAAGATCGGCGAGGATAATCGAGAGTTTCACCAAGATATTTCTCAAGCTGAACTAAAATTCTGCCTTACCGAAGCTGGAGTTGGCTGAGCCAGGGGGTACATCGGATAGGGCGTCGTATTCATCGGAGGATACGCTGGTGTAGGGTACGGCGTAACGGGGTTCACTTGGCCCATTTGCGGAACCATGGGAGGGTAAGGCGACACTACGCTGGTACCGGGCATGGGCATATATGCTGGAACCACAAGATAACATAATGATAGACATGTTACGATGTACATGATAAGATAACACCTCCAGAATTCATGTAAGAAAATCATCTTAATAAGAGACTTATCGGGCATTTAAACACTGATGTTGAAGGTCACAACTTACAAGGCATTCTAGTTGGATATGGCGTTTGAACCGGGTCGGTCCTGAGCTTTGAAAATACCGGAGGACATTCGCCGAAAACGCAAACCATAACGTGTATTAGTCCGAGTATGTCTGAAACCGCCTGCGCCAGAGAAGAAAACATTGAATCAAGATCATTTCTCGGAGAATTTCGATCAAAATTTGCACTCA
Source organism: Nesidiocoris tenuis (assembly GCA_036186465.1). Lineage (NCBI taxonomy): Eukaryota > Metazoa > Arthropoda > Insecta > Hemiptera > Miridae > Nesidiocoris > Nesidiocoris tenuis. The sequence goes on from AP028919.1 coordinate 9,938,412, forward strand.
ATCGAAACTACTTACGGGATTCCAGTCGTGAAGATACGGCAAGTAAATTCTACCGCTGTGGTCGACGTGATGCGAAATCTTTATCCGCATGTCGGGTGTCGGAACGACGAAGCAAATGGGAGGAACATTGGGGTGCGTGTCCATCAGCCAAATGCAAATGGGAATGTTGTATGAGCTGCCTGGATAAAAAAGATTGTTTTTTGTTGGAATTCATAATTTTTTTTTTTAACAACTGGTATGCACTTTAGGGTTTATAGGTAACAGTGAAATGAACTTGTTGATTAGGTACCTTTGTACTTTATTGGCACGGTCCCTTCCAGCTTGAGCAATTCCTTCGTGCGGCCATCGTTGAACGCTGTTCGTAACAAAAGCCGTCAAGAATTGAGACGATTTTCGGTATTTTGAATTTCATGAGTAGATTTTTTACGAATTTTTCATAATTTACTCACTGAATCGTCCGAAGCTGGGAGTGAGGTGCTTGTACTGTTCCACCGCTCTCGTGTAATCTCTCTTAGTAACATCCGGGTTGGCATACTGTAAAACAAACAGTCATGATCAATATACGTCAAAAATTGCCGAAAAATTATATCAGTGTTGGCAATTTTCTATTTCAAATATGGCCGAAGACTTGACAACTTGAGTTGAACAGCCTTTGAAGGCTTTGGCTCCTAGGGCCTGTTTCAACAGGAAGTCCCGGACCGGTAACTTCGGTAGCCAAATTCTAACCACGTGATTGGGTGAATTTGCATGGCGTCGTTAGTAACGAGTCCGGGACTGTCCTGATCGAACAAACCTCACTACTGGATTGACCTCACTACTGGAGTCTGGAGGCGCTCATCGACCTAGCGGTCTGTTCGGAGAGGCAATCCCGGACTACTCCAGGACTAGTTGCTAACGGTGCCAAGCAAATTCAAGCCATATGATTGGACGAATTCGCTCGGCGTCGTTGGCAACTAGTCCAATAGTCAGGGACTGCCTGTCCGAACAAACCTCTCGTTATGAAGACATACTTAGTAAGACTTACTAAGTATATATACTTAGTATTACTTAATACTTAGTATTACTTACTGCAGCCCTCAAAGGTTGATCAAGAGGCGTCAACATCGCGATATCAGTTCACTTGCACTGACTTATTCCTGAATGACGGCTTATGGTAATTAGCCACCGTACGTCAACAGGAGAGCAATCTGTAAATATGAAGAACAGTATGTGGCATTGTTCTAAAACGGGATCAAAAATAGAAAGACGATCATCTACATCGATCTACTCGTTCAGCCAATCAACGCAATTAAAGCATCCAATTTGAAAATCTGGTGATAACCGTAGAAAACTAGCTATGACTCATCGCGAGCGATTGACAGGTATTGTGCATCAAGCGAGAGCTAGAATCCTTATCACGAATAGTGACAAACCAAAAATATACGTAAAACTTACCAGCCCTGACCAGAAGTAGCCAACAACCAGGACCAAGAGTCACCAAATTTAATTACGCATGAAAAGTTTGGTGAAGTCTTTTGTGTACCTCTGCTCTTCAGTCCTCAAGTCTTTACCAGCTTGCTAGAACTGCCGACAGTAGCAGCACAATCGCTGATAACAGGCAGCTCTTATCAATAACACAAGGTCAATTTGACCATGACCTGCTAGCATAAAAATCATAAAATATAAATGCATTCCGGGATGTACCGCAAAATCATGAAAATGACAATGTACTTACTTGAGTATGAAGGCATAGCAGGAACAATTTGGAAGAAAAAAAGACCAAAAAATAATGCTCCACTCCTAGTTTGGAAGCTGCTTTGTCATTGGCCGAGTAGTCCTTCCAAGTTCACCAAACTGTTTCCTATTGGTCGAGATTGCTTTACTCGAGCAGCTGTCCATCGCACTACGGAGCCAGAGTCCGGGCTGGGGGCCAAGAGCCGGAGCCTGTTTTGTATTATTTTCATCGCTAGAGCGGCTCAGCTTTTTGTATTTTCTCTGGCTTTTTGTGAGCTTGAACTTTTTTTAATCTCGAAAAGCCTCCGAACAAATAACGGAGCACTAATTTTTGCCATTTCGGTTGTATATAAGCAACTTTATGGCGTCTCCCGGCCCTAAGTCGCCCGAACAGTCGGAGAAATCAAGAAAGTACGACCGGCAACTCAGGTAGGATGTCATTCTAGTTTTTCCGGAGTAATGACTATTTTTCCTTGGACATCTTCAGCCAGTATCAGCTCACAGTTGGTTCATCAGCTCGAAAACCCCGTTGGAAAATCACTCCTCTTTATTAAACTTGATTTTCGTCTTGGCAGCAGCATACTCATGTCGCCAGCAACTTGGCCCAGCATACGTTTCAGCATGTTGGCAAGTATGCGGTAGACGTTTCGTAGTTTGGTGATATCCTATTTTCCCCGACAGGCTCTGGGGCGATCACGGTCAAGCTGCCCTGGAAAGCTGCCGCGTTTGCTTGATCAACGCTACGGGCCTGGGAACAGAAATCTTGAAGTCCTTGGTTCTGCCGGGTATCGGAGGGTTCACCATAGTCGACGGAAAGAAGATAACCGAAGAAGATATAGGAGCCAAGTGAGTTGACTGGAATATCAAGGATCCAGAGACATCAGATGTCTCTGGATCCTTGATATTCCAAGAGATCATGGACATTCCTTGATGTAACAAGAGATTCTCTTGTTCTGGCTTGATGCCCTTGACGAAATCCCTGAAGAACTGTTTGGGGGATGAAAGAGCAATCATGGGCCTGAATTTCCAATGTTGCGAACTGAGCGCGAACGGAGGAGTGTCTCAAGCTGCTGAATCTCCTCGCGCATGCGCTAGTGGATCGAGCTCTCAGTAGGTTCACTGCGCTTGCATCTCCAAGCAAAACTGCATCCTTCATCTGTCCAATTCTACATACGCATTACTGATCAGGCTTCCACAAAAGCCGAGATAGAGCGACGAAGCTGTCCTGTCCTCGCAGTGCATCATTCAACGGCTCGAGAAGCTTCATCGTGAACCTTGGCTACCCCTTTCTCCATTTTAAGGAGAGTTTCTCCGTTTTCAGCTTCTTCTTGGATATCGATAGCATAGGGAAGCCGAGAGCTCAAGTTGCCACTCAGCTCCTTCTAGAATTGAACCCCGAAGTCAAAGGAGATTATGTCGATGAAGCAATCGAAGAGCTTCTGCAAAATAATCCGGACTTCTTCAAAAATTTCACAGTCGTCGTGGCCACTTCACTACCAGAAAGGTACTTGATATTGAACCCTCTGTTGATTGTTATTCTGTTGTTGAAATGGAAAATCATCGTAATCATATGCAGGGTAATCAAATGTACCTAAATTCTATTTCCAGAGTCCTGATTTCAATGTCTGAACTTCTGTGGTTCGCCGACATCCCTTTCATTGCTGCCAGATCCTACGGCCTTATCGGGTCGACACGACTCCAACTTAAAGAGCACACGATCATTGAAAGCCACCCTGATACGCAGAATCCTGATTTGAGGTTAACACCATTTTTCAACAAAATGTTTTCTAATGGATACCCAGGAATGGGTAATAGTAGAGAAGCTTTATATCAGTAATTCTTTCTATCGATGATTTCTTGTATTTGCAGGCTGGATAAACCGTTTCCGACGCTTGTAGCGCATCTGGATTCGGTCGAATTGTCAAAAATGGATCTAAAAGATCACGCCCACGTACCTTACGTCGTACCGCTCTACGAAGCCATGAAAGAATGGCGATCCACTCATGACGGCGGCCTCCCGGAGAATTATAAGCAAAAGGAACTTTTCAAGGAATTGATACGAAAACGTTAGTTGCTCGTCTCCTGAAAGTGCGGTAATTCCAAGAGTTAACCTGGTATTACCGCCTCATTTTCGACTTGTAGGGATTAAAAAAAACGAAGACGGGGTGCAGGAGTACGAGGAGAATTTCGAAGAGGCGTTGAGGGCCGTGAATTTCGCCGTTGTTCCGACTGCAGTTCCGAAAAGCGTGCAAGAGATACTGCGAGATTGCAATTGCGTTAACCTTACGTCTGAAGTAAGTTGACGCTGAGGTCATTATTTGGTGTAGAATCGAGCGAATTATTCAGTTTCACCGTTTCGTTCGCAGAGTAAACCTTTCTGGATAATGGCCAGGGCTGTGAAGGATTTCGTCGACAATGAGGGCGAAGGTCTCCTGCCGCTTAGGGGTTCACTGCCAGACATGACAGCTGATTCGTCGAGATACATAAATCTTCAACAATTGTGAGCCCGCCGTTAACTTTCTTGTTGACGATGAGCGTACACAATCTTGAAAAATGAAACTTCACGGATTCTGCCCCTCAGGTACATACAAGAAGCCAATCGTCACGCGGAAATCGTGCAACGAAATGTACGACAGCTGCTGCGTCAGTTGGGCCAATCGACTGACGCCATCAGCGAAGCTGACACGAAACTTTTCTGCAAACACGCTTCAAATTTGGCTGTCGTCCGGGGGACTAGGATAGCGGACGAATACGATCCCAAACTGATCAACACGTCTCTCATAGGTGACATTAAACTATTATGTGACATTGTGGAGGCGTTTGAGGTGAATTTTTGAGGTTTAGGTCCACGGATATTTGATTGTGCATTTCATATTCCAAATTTGTACCTAATTCGTTCCAGCGCAAGGGGTGGAAAATTCCGAAAGCCTGATAGTCTACTACGTCATGTTCCGGGGAATCGACAGATTTTTCGCCGAATACAATCACTACCCGGGAGAGTTCGGCGACGAGCACGACATCGTTAAACTGAAAGTGAGCGACGTCCTTGGATTTTTTCTTGAGTGTGATTGTTAGCGAGGGATCGGCCTTAGGGTATCATGGAAGTAGCGAGGTCTAAAATTGTTAAATCGAATTGCCACCATATCTATACAAATAAGAGAATTTTTGGCCCGAAACCACACGGATTGATGCGTCTGGGGTCTGGACCTTTCGTTTTAGAGACATTTTGCCCGATTTCCAGGGAAGCATCACCAAACTGCTGTCGGAATGGGGCTGCGGACCTCTCGCCAAAGATGACTACGTCCACGAGATTTGTCGTTACGGCGGAGCGGAGCTCCATTCGGTCTCAGCTTTTCTCGGTGAGCATCCTCTAAGGTTTATTCTGCGCATTCTGCCAGTCGGAGCTTTTCTGCGATTGTTAGGTGATTTCTATGTTTCGCTATGCCATCGTTTTCTTTCTCCTTTTTTATTGTTTGGACGCGACGACGTGAATTTATTCACCAGCCGATGACAGTGCTCCAGGTTATTGCCTGTCTGCGATATGCAGAATACCTGGGGGAAGGGGGTAAAACAATAATTTATGAAAGTTTCCCGTCCGTACGAATTTTCTGAAGCTGTCTTCCCTGCGAACGCGAGTGTTGCCACGTTCCTGCACGCGAAAACAGTGTTGCCAAGGTGCCGACGTCAAAAACCCCTGTGACCACATCAAAAAACCCCAAAATGAGAATCCCCGAAAAACCCTCAAGAGTTAAGGACGGATTAAAAATAAACTATTTCACCCCCCACGTTGTTGTAAACAAAGGGGCAACCAGTTTTGCCAACATAGAAAAAGTTCCTCTTCACATGAAATCTAACTTCAAATAGAAATCTAAATACTCGACTTCGATTCGCTTCTTTGCCGCCAGGTAGCGACTCCTATGTGTAGACAGTAAAAGTGCGATTTAGTTGGCATTGGGGACCACCCAAGTTAACATAAGCTGTAGGGCAAGCAAAGCCCACAGAGATTCAGAGTGTCAATTGATTTTCATTGAGTAAAGTGATTTTAGCAAGATTATTCTTGTTTTTGCTTTTCAAAAACCATTCGAGAAGGGCACATAACTGTTTCACACTAATCTATATCCCAAAAATCTCGATCCTCAAGAAAATATCTCCAAAAATGCGTTAAAACTCACGTTGACTACCAAATAATAATAAAAAAATCACTGAAAAACGTAAAATCACTCGACAAACATGGGATTTCCTATCCCTAGTGAGCCTGTGCCCTACGCTCTTTTGCAACTTGGCAGCAATTGACGGCTAGTGACGTCATCACTTTGACGGTCTGCAAGAGCGACTTTTATCGTCGCTTTGACAGGCGTTACACTTTGTTTAATACAGGGTCTTGCAACTTTATCAATCAAGTATTGATTTTTTTTCAGGTGGCTGCGTTGCGCACGAGGTGATCAAATTGATTACTGGTCAATATAAGCCTGTGAATAATACATTTATTTATGACGCAATCACTACAAATACTGAAACATTCGTATTTTGATGGAAGCAACGGCTGCTGTTGTGATACCAGACCACAATGTTAACTGTACATGATTGAATAAAACACCGAGTCAACAGTTGTCAGATTCCCTGGCGGATTTCGCTCGAAATTATTGGAAAAAGTACAGGAATTCTCAAAAAAAAAAAAGGAAAAGTCTAATTATCTTCGAAAGCGGGTCTTCGGAATTGTCCATTTTGAAGGGTTTGATGAGGGGGTACCCTAGGCATACGTACCTAACCTTGTAACCTTCCATCATCGCCGGAAAACCGATAAGGGAAATCAGGTCGGGCTCGAAGCCGAAAAGCGCCACTATCAGTTCACCATAGCATGTATATTTGTATCATGTGATTTTCCATCGTTTCTCCAGAGGCCTACGAACTTCTAAACAGTCACCAAACTACATTTTGAGAAAAATGCCATATAGTAGACACGCACGTCATATTAAATGCTACGTAAATTTCTCGATTATTACAGGCGTATGACCTCGCGAACTGTCAAGGAAAAAAAGAGGATAAATCGGGGGTAAATTACGGAATAAGACGGTGGTGAGACTTTGTAAATTTACTAAGCAGTATCGATTTTCAGCAGTAATCAACCGTCGCAGGATATCATGATCCAACGTGTGAGATTGCGACCATAATCTACAATATATACGTTCATTGAAATCGTCAAATATTAACCTTAACCGGCGTTCCAAATCGCCCCATGGAGCACATGGGTTAGCCGTCGGATTGTTCTCGAACGCGCTACAATTTTTTTGCTTCAATTTCCATAATAATATTATAATGACTGATAATTTTACGACTTTTACACAATCATGAACGAGTTTTTTTATTCCTGGTAATATATAGGTCCTAAAATAAAATCTCGAGCTAGATCCAACTTAAATATAATACAAACTTAGAAACGAAGTAAAGTACGAAAATGCACGGGACAGCTAACTGAAAAAAGAAGAAAAACACTCCTGAAGAGTTCAACAACGAGCGGGTAAGATCGTGGCGGGGCGCCGTCGCGCCAATGCCGTCGCATCTCGGAGGTCCCGTCGCATTTTGACGCTGCGAACCGTCGAAATTCAATTTTTCGAAATTTTTCTGCCGGCGAAGCATCGCCGCGACGGCGCCACACTCGAGCGCCGAGTCATAATCGTATAATATTGTTATCCACGCCGTAATTCACGTCACCAAAGTGAGCAAAAAGTATAAATGTATACAAATCATAATGTTTTTCCTTTTCCAACTTGTGTGTAATCATTGTTTCACGCTACGCAATAGAATTTGAAAACAGAACGCACGGGCAATAGTGAAAGCAGTTGCCTCTCTCTCCCACCCCTAAGATTTGAACGTAGCTAACAGGCGGTGAAACGTTTCCGATCGTAATAGGATTAAGATGTACCCTAAAGAATTAAAATTCGGGGGAGGAAAAAAAACAACTTTATTGGCCAACGATGAGAGAACCGCGAACGTAAATGATTTCTAGATCGGGGGATGGAGGGTCAAGAGGGGGGGGGGTCGTGTTTAATTACATGGCCATCGTCGGAAATCCGGGGGAGAGGGTGGTGGTGGTCGGATAAGGGATGTAACCGCTCAAAGGAGGAACTTGCCCAGGATGACTCCCACCAGCCCTGCGACGATTGCCAGGACGATGATCGGCGTCTGGAAGCCGGTCTGGGCTTGACCCGCCGCCCTTTCCCACTGTTCGCGAGACGAGTCGAGTTTGTTGCGGAGAGCGCGCAGTTCGTCCTGGAAACGAAAGTTGTTCTTGTTGTACGTGCGGTGGGAAAAGTCCTAGGCGATTCTGTCTATGATGCAAGTCTAGACTTCCGAGTCTAGGGATGCAAATCGATATCTAATACAGGGTGTTCCATAATGTATGGACGGGCATTTTAATCTCCGTTGTTTGGGAAGGCAAAAAAATCCATCGGTATCCCACCAAATTCAAATATCACACTTTCGCGCGCCGCGCATGCGCGAAACGCGCACTAACTTCATTTTTAAAAATATTAACCCCAATTTTTTATTGCAGGTTCGGATTCCAAGCAAAATTTCATGAATTTTAGGCTCCTTAATCGATTTTAATGGCCGCGTGAAGCCCGTCTAGCGAGCGCGCAATCCCAAAATTGCCCCGAAATGCTGAGTCAAGAAAATACTGACTCGCACAATGTGTTTATTTATTGAGAAACGTAGCTAAGGGTCAGATGGCGGCCTCACAAGGAGATCTGTACCTGATGGAATTTTCGACAAAATGGTTATATTGTTTTCAAAGCAGACCAGAAAAACCAGCCAGATCGAAAAACGCATAGCACCACAAGTGTTGGAAAATAGGGTAATTTCATGTGCTACATGTGTTTTCCGATGTCTGCATTTTGGCGCAATTTTGGGATTGCGCGCTCGCTAAACGGGTTGCGCGCAACCAAAAAAATCGATTAGGGAGCCAAAAATTTTGCGTTGAATCCGAATCTGCAATGAAAAATTGGGGTTCCTGGGGTAGTGATTCTAAGTAAATGTGCTCAAGTAAAAGTTTTTTCCCGAAGGTCCATTCCGATGCTCGATTTTAGGACAATTCCAATCCCATTCCATTCCATTTACTCTGTAAATACGGAAGTGAAAAGGAATCGTCGATTTTAAATCGATTTTTTTGCAAATCGATTCGATATTGATCGATTGTTGATTTAAAATAGAATTTTCAGACATTGCTTTGACATGAATTTGACATCAATATCGATTGGGCATTGATATTGAACGATATCAATTTTTATCGCATTGTCGCCAATACTAATATTGATTGGGTAGGCAGTGATTTTTAATCATCATCATTTCGTCAATGATTTTGAACCAATTCAACATCGATGCCTACCTGGCATGAATGTCGATACTTAAATTAGAACAAAACTGATTTTTATCGATTTTAAATCAATATTTCTTGACGTTTAAAGAAAATCACCGGCAATTTACCTTCAAAGCTTGATTCTCCTCGCGCAGGTTATCTTTGTCTAGGATGCGCTCCATCTCTTTGCGCGTTTTTGACAGCAGTTCGCTGTCGTTTGTCGGCTGAAACAAGCGACAATTTTGAAAAAAATTGTGAAAAATTCTCCTCTTCGTGTGATGGAAATAAGAAGGAATTGGAAACGATTTCCGGTGGTTTTGCTATTGTAACCTCCCGCCTCGAGGCGCCAATTCCCCCATATTGACTCGTCATAAATCAATCCGATAGTTAACCGTAGGCAAATCAAGCGTTAGTTATCTGCGAATCGATTTTCGTTTTGTCCATGCTCCCTCATCAGAAAAATGGGTTTGTTCCAGGAGCGTGAGCGATAGGTGCAATGCACAGCACAACTAACAACAAGAACACTTTTGAACATAGCAAAAACTTGCATACGCAAGGCACCTACACGCCTGCACTCACGCTACTGTAACAAGCCCAATACGATTATTTTTGATTTTTTTGGGACTTCAGTCTCCCGCTCATGGGATGATTAAGAAGACCGAAAAAGTATCTATCTGAGGGCTAGGCAAACAATATTCGCTTTTTTTGCACAAATCCCAGTAAAAATCCTAGGTTTTCCATTTAGAGGTCAAGCCTCACCACAGAATAAGCCCCAGTAATAACAGAGTACCCGTAACGGAATGGGGCAAAGTTAATTGGAAAAACTAACTCACGGCAAACCACACTATTTACATTTACCTTCATTTCGTTTCTTTGAGCTAAAAGCCGTTTGGCGAAAACTGCCTAGAAAGAGACATCGCATTTAAAAATCTGAGGTTCGTACGTCCATCACTATTTTTCTACTCTCAGGGGCTTTACAAGATAGTTCGACTCGAAAGGTGGGAACAATTAAAAATGAGCCTGGATCGATAGGAATCGGTTGAAATTCTCCTTACCGAGTCACCGCTCACATATCGAGACGAGTCGGATTCGGCTGGCGGATAGATTTCAGTTGTTGTGGCAGTTGTCTTCTTGACTTCTCCGCTTTCCCCTTCGGGGACCTCAAAAACGACTTTGAGCTTTGTGTCCATCAAATTCTCCGGCTTCGCTTCCCTCCACTGCGGGCAAAAAGGGGGAAATATCAACAACGAACTTGAGTGTTCATCTTGTGGTTAGCAGATATGTTTGTAAACCCAGACTTACCGCATCATCTTGAGAGAGCGTCCCTCTCGGATTCCACAACAGCGTCTGCACCATGAATTTGTGCTTGTTTTTCTCGTTCGGGTCGAAGTAGGACGGCTGGAGACACACTGTAAATATCGAGTGATCATAATCAACATCAAATGCATCAGCGACCAGCGGCACTATGTTGAAGAATGGTTAATTCATCAGTATGCCCAAGTTCTAGCTAACTTTTATGCACAATCCAGGGCTGAGTTAAAAAAAGATTTACAAAACAAAAAAGAGACTATAGTTCAGCTGAAGGATCAACCAATCAGATGTGATGGCCCTGATGTATTACCAGGTGGAAGATTCTTGGCTCTCTGCCAGCGTAACCTTCCCGTACTGGTTTCCTCGTACGATATTATCCTCAGATACGATATTATCTGATAAAACGAGCACAATGGAACATCTTGCTTCAAAACCTACCATTAGTAAGATAGTACACGTTCATTGATAAGGGTACCGCCTATATTACCTCAAGGGTACCTCACACTCACATCGATAACAAAAGCAGGGTTCACAAGAGTGCGGCCTGACTGATGACGTCATACGGTTCAGCTTCCCAAGGGTCAAAAATGGTCAGAGGGGAACGAATGGGAAGCCAAACTATACTCTTGTGAACCCTGCTTTACGCCCAATAACCAAAGCTGTCCCGGGCGTGCCCTGCCGCCTTCAAGCAGAGGGTTGGGACTGGTGAGGACATAGTTGCTATCGTCTTGCAGCACCTAGGTATTAATGATACTCGGCTTCATCGCTTGAGCTGTGGACGGACAGCGCCTAGACAAGGCCAAAGATTGATAGCTCTTTGGAGATTTTTTGGCTCGACAATGAAGCTGAATCTGTCCCTGAATGGAGCTAGACGCCTTAAGGCTGAATCTGACGTCGGAGCGATCCCCCGAACATCACATTGACACAGGTGCGGCCCGCGCAGGCGAGAGGATCAGCCAATCAGAGACAAGGATCCATGGCCCCGTAATATCTACCAACGGAAGAAGTCGTGGTGGCCAATATGGCATGTAACTTTCTGCGTTTGCGTCTTCAGTTCAATTTTCACTGCCCAGCTCCACTGTTGAGACAATCATCGTCACGAGGTGGCAATCCCTGGCTACGCCCGACGGGATTGCCCAACGAACTCTGAACCTATTCTAACCCTATAGGTTCAACGCTGCCCCTCTCCACTGAAGCGGGAGAGCCAATGAGTAGCCGTGTGTCACAGTACATAAGTGCTGCGAGAAAAGAGCGACAGCGACATGTCCTGAGTAGTTCTGACCTTGTCCTTGAGGGCGGCAGGGCACGCCCGGGACATCGTCGGTCATCGGGCGAAAAGCCAACGCCTAAAACGGTGGTTTCAGAGACAAAGCAAGTCTCCAGAGCGACTCAAGCAATCGAGATATCTAAGGATTCTGTAACCCCAGTTGCCAGCAAGCGCCGCTATCTCAGCCCCTCTCCCTCTCTCTCTCGGGCGGTGGACGACTATCTCCCGTCAGGTTATCCTATCCGTCCTTTCTACATTTTCCATCCACTCGTGTTTTCGTGCTCATTCGTGTTGGTTTGTTAGTTCGTTAATACAATTTCAGTTACAGTGGATGTGATTGTGTTTTGACCGATTCTGTAACACTTCGTCTGTGAGGAGAACGTCTATGAGTGAAAGTCTCATGGATTCTTAGAGACCGTCTCGAGCAGAGGAAAAGTTCCAGCATAGCTCAAACCATGGTTAACAATCCAACAGTGAAAGTCACCGTTAACAATATTCCATTAGACACCGAAGTTATGCGTGAATTCATCACTAATTAGGGCAATGGTTTCCGCGTTCTTCTATCAAGCCTAAGGACACTTTAAAGTGTTTCCGAAGAACAACGTAAGCTGGTTTGAGACGGTGGCACACACCAAACAAACCACAACAAATCAAATACAACATGAACAAATCGACAATAAGGACACAACAAGGTACTCTTAGCTTACCTTGAATTGAAACGGTCGAGTTGGGCTTGACCAGGCCGGAGTTGGGCCGGACGCAGTATCGTCGTGGTGCCGTCGTTTTGATTTTGAAGAGAACATGGTTTTCCGTGGGGTTCGTCAATTTCATGGAAGTCAACGAAATTAGATTAAAAGGCCCTGGAAATTAGGAAAAAGATGAGTCACTGGAGGGAACGTGGGGAAGATGACACGACACAAATCCCAGGCTCGAGAAAGCTAATGAGATTTGCCTTATCTCGGCGAACGGTTTTGTGGCGAGACGAAGGGGAAAATTGAGGGGGATTTGTGGAAAATTTGAATTCCACAGTCGAACGGAAGATGCCTTTCGGCAGGGATGAAGATATCGAGTGCGGCTTGCGAAGGCGTATGCATTATTGAGGGGCAAACTGATAACCGCACGGTCATGGAACGGCCAACGTCCGAGCTGAGCAGATTACTTACATTTGAGCTTAGGAGTTGATACTAACATAAATACGATCGTAGTACGAGCATAGTTATGCGCGATAAGTCTACATTTCAACACTTTCGAGGGCAAGTTCGGCAAACAAGCAAAAAGCGAGCCATCACCATTATGGGCGGCCAATACTCACCGACAAATTTCAGTTCATTCGTCGGATCTATAATGAGGATCTGTTCTTGTTTAGCCATTTCGGCGGACGCGACTCCAACGGGGCGAGATCAAAATTTGTCGAAAAATCGGCTCGAAAATCAGGAAATTACGAACAATCACAGAACTTGAAGTGCGGACCGATCAGAGATCGCAGCGAGACGAGAACTGGAGGCGCATGCGCGTTGAGGAATGACTATCCGCTATGACGTCAGCGGAGGCCGCGCTCGAAGGATTTCGGGAACCTTTTCCAATTCGACATCGTCGGATTTCTCTCGAATTTCACGGAAAAATTGAAAACACTAAGCGGAAATTTTGGAATTCTATTGTTTACCTACAAAAATCGCTACGAAACAGTTGGCAAAACTGGCGCTATATAGCAGGCGTTGCCATTATGGAACAGCTGTTCTTGATTTTGATTAGCGTTTAGTGAACTTTTGAGTCGAAATTCGATAGGAATTTTACGCGTTCAAATTTCGGACGATCTCGTCGTTTCCTCGAAATTTGCGACCGGCACTGGACGAAATGTCTAGTTGTTTCTACGGCCGTCGTAAGTGATACAATCCGGGCTGTTATTGCTCCGTCACCGTTGCTCAGATTTCGGGCGAAGCCTCTGAAATTTCAAGGTGAGATTACGCATCCCCTCGACTTCAGGGAATCGTCTCTTTTTATGTTTATTTCGAGTTTCTGCTGGAATTAATGCGGGACAAGCGATTCGGCTATGTAAACTCAACAGGTTAACATTTCCGGTGGCGGTTGGTAGTCGCCGAACACGTCAACTGTATGGAGTGGCCTGGTGATTCATACGCTCACGCCTCTAAATACTTTGAAGCACTTTGAAGCATTTGATTCTTAAAAATAAAGGCAATTCATGATAATAATCATGTTTTTATGGAGTTTCCCACTTTCACATGGCTACCACATTATCAGGGTTATTTGTGCTGAATGACAATACATAATGCACAGCTGACGGGTGATTTCTTTGTTATAGATATTGATAAGCAGCTATGACGACCGGGGGAACATTGCAGGTGTGTATGATTCAGAATAATTTCGGGACAATTTTCGGAAGGGTGTACCTCTAGGAAGGGGGCGTTCCAGTTATGAACGTGACCTCGGGCCCTGACCTTCTGACTCCAGGCCTGTACCCAGGGTCTCTGTGGCCGAAGGGCTAAGGCGTCTGCCTAGTGAGCAGTAGGTGTCAGGTTCGAGTCCTGCCGGAGAGTGAATATTCCCGTCATTACCCACTCGATAGTATCACTATGACACTAATTATTGTTACAATACGCAGCAGTCTTGTTACTTTTCGGCTACACATTTCCAGAAAGCGATTGACTTGGTGACCAAAGCGACCGAAGAGGACAGGAACAAGAACTACGCTGAAGCGCTCCGGCTCTACGAACATGGCGTAGAATATTTTCTGCACGCCATCAAATGTAAGCGATAAAATCTTGTCATTTCTTCGATTAAATATTCCATCGACGCTATTTAACGATGGGCCTTTTGCAGATGAAGCTCAAAACGAACGAGCCAAGGAGAGCATTAGGAATAAGTGCCTTCAGTACTTGGACCGAGCGGAGAAACTGAAGGATTACCTGAAAAAGGGGAAGAAGAAACCGGTCAAAGATGGGGATTCGTCCAAGTGAGTTCTCGATCCTTACCTTTCCTTATCTGGTTCTTAAATATCCGAATGCTTTCTCTACTTCCATCTCAATTCCAGGGCTGACGATAAGAAAAGCGACAGCGACTCCGACTCCGACGACCCCGAAAAGAAAAAACTCCAGTCGAAACTCGAAGGAGCGATCATCGTCGAGAAACCCTGCGTCAAATGGTCGGACATCGCTGGGCTGGAGATAGCGAAAGAAGCGCTGAAAGAGGCCGTCATCTTGCCCATAAAATTTCCCCACCTTTTCACCGGGAAACGTATCCCTTGGAAAGGAATACTTCTTTTTGGGGTAAATAACCTGGAAATAATCTGGAATTTATGCCAATTTACGAACGTTAGCTAGGAGGAAAGGAATCAGTTTTGCGCTGAATGCAGTTTTTTCACCTGATATGCCGCATTTTCATTACTGTACTTATTTACAGCCTCCAGGAACCGGTAAGTCCTATCTTGCGAAGGCGGTCGCTACAGAAGCGAACAACTCGACTTTCTTTTCCGTCTCATCGTCGGATCTCGTGTCCAAGTGGCTTGGCGAGTCCGAGAAGCTCGTGAGGAACCTGTTCGAATTAGCCAGAGCCCACAAGCCGAGCATAATATTCATCGATGAAATCGATTCGTTGTGTTCGTCGAGGTCGGACAATGAATCGGAGTCTGCGCGAAGGATCAAAACGGAATTCCTCGTGCAAATGCAAGGTATGTTTGTTGTTTTTGGTAGCAAACGTAACATTTTAGCTGGAGGCTGTTGATTAAAAAAAAATCAATTTCTCCAGGCGTCGGCAACAACAACGACGGCATCCTCGTTCTCGGTGCCACCAATATACCCTGGGTCCTGGACGCTGCTATCCGGCGAAGGTTCGAAAAGCGAATTTATATTCCTCTCCCAGAAGAGCACGCCCGCCTGATCATGTTCAAACTACACCTCGGCAACACCTTTCACGAGCTTACAGAGGATGACCTGAAAGTGCTTGCCAAAAACACCGAAGGGTATGTAAATAATTGAGTGTGGCTGCAGTCCTGCGATGCTTTAGATTCTAAGGATCCGTCATTCAGCAGTCATCTGGTTGTATGGAGATGAGTTATCTCTATTTTGCTTCCAGTTATTCCGGCGCTGACATCAGCATCATCGTCCGCGAAGCTCTGATGCGCCCAGTGCGGAAGGTGCAGATGGCGACGCATTTCCGTCGCGTCCGCGGCCCATCACGGACAGACCCCAACGTCATCGTTGACGACCTCCTAACTCCTTGTTCGCCCGGTAGTCCAGGCGCCATCGAAATGTCGTGGATGGACGTCCCCAGCGATAAATTGAACGAACCTCCAGTGACGATGGTAATTGTCGAATCTGATTTTACGAGGTTAAGGTTTTTCCTGCAGTACCTACCGCCGATGTACAAAATCAGTGTTCTAAAAAACCGGTGATACCAAAAGCGGAAGCCGAAAAAACCGCCCCAAACAACAGAAAACTAAAACCCCCTAACAAGACGAAGAAGAGGGAAAAGTGCAGAATCCTGAGTCTTGTTGCCGCTTGATATCGTATTCGATTGGCTAAGGAAAAAGTTGTTGTCCAACCTTCCTCTCCTGCCAGGTCAAAATGGAAGAGCAGACGGACAACTTTCGATAATCTGTCGAATAAATGGACAAATCATTTTCAGAGCGATATGTCACGCTCCTTAGAATCTTCCAAGCCATCTACATGCCATGCAGACCTGGGTAGATTGACTCTATTTTTGAACAAATACGGACAAGAGGGCAGCTCCATGGACTGAAACACGACTTCCCCACCTAACATCTCGAATAAATGTTTACAACCGGCACATTTTTTCTGTCACGTCGCGTTTTCACTTAGAACATTAGAACAGGGCAGAACAACAGAAAAAAAAGGCGACACATTTTTATTTTCCCGAGCGCTTTCGCCAACTATGGCCGTTTCAGAGAGCTCCGGAATCCTAGCCTTCTCATTACTTTCACTTTCACTTTTCACGTTTACTTTTCACCTTCACTGTCACTTTTCACTTTCACTCTCAACTTTCTCTCTACACTTTCACTTTCACTCTTCACTATCTTCCCTTAAACTCTTCACTATTACTCTTCTCTCTCTTCACTATCACTTTTCACCATCTGCGCTTTCACTCCTCACTTTCACTTTTTCACTTTCACTCCTCACCTTCACTTTCACTCCTCACTTTTAACTTTCACCGTCACTTTTCACATTCACTTTTCCTTTTCACTTTCACTTTGCACTTTCACATTTACCTTTTTACTTTCACTTTTCACATTCGCTTTTCACATTCACTTTTCACTTTCACCTTTCACTGTCACTTTTCACGTTCACTTTTCTCTTTCACTTTCACTTTCACTTTTCACTTTCACTTTTCACGTTCACTTTTCACTTTCACTTCTCACTTTTCACTTTCACCTTTCACTTTTCACGTTCACTTTTCAATTTCGCTTTTCACTATTACTTTCACCCTCACTTTTACTTTTCATTTTCACTTTTCACTTTCACCTTTCACTTTTTACTTTCACTTTTCATTGTACAGTTTTACAGATGTACATCGATTAAAAAATGATCGATCAATCGATGAATTAATCGATTATTTCGATTTAACGATACCCATCCCCATTTCAAATTATCAATAGTTATAGGTTACGTTTCTATCGAATCCCGCGCAGTTTTTGGGGTTTCCTGCGCAGAGCAAACTGAAGCTAACCCTTTCGATGTTGTGCATGCCGTTCCTCGATTCCACCGTTGATTTCGATATTTTTCCAGAGCGATATGCTGGCCTCCATCGCGACGTCAAAGCCGACCGTCAACGACGACGATATGAAGAAATTGGACAAATTCACCGAAGATTTCGGCCAGGAGGGTTGAATACGAATCGTCTCGCGAAGGCCTCACCGTCGGCTACAAGCGCCTCAAATTCCAATTGGGTTCCTTTCGACTACAAAACGGAAAATTCGCGGCGTCCCTGTTATACTAAATTGTTTATTTTGAATGTTCCGCTGAATCATAGAGCGATCTTAGCGTCCGTTCGTGATCCTCCGAATATTACAACCGAATTCGAATTTTTAATGTTTTTCGTCTCCATCTTTTGCTGCTAGAGGCTTGATTTCATTGGCTATCAATCTTCTGCCCAGATTTTACAAAAAAATCCGCCAACTTTTTGCGTTTGTAGCCCCGCCGAGAGTTTTTTCTTACGTTTTTCCAATTTGAAGATTTTAGTTCATTTGTTATTCGATATTTCGAAAAGCTACGTGATCGGACTAATCGAAGGAACCTATTTTCGGTTATAGAAGGTTGCTGTGCGTCTCACGTTTTTGTACCCCTGCATCCCATTAATATCTAGCTTTCACTAATGGTGGTTACGGGAAAACCGATGGAAAATTTCTTATGGTTTGTTTTCGTTGAAACGTGTTTATTTTTTAAATGATTTTTTTCTTATTAGTACGAAAGCGGCGGAGGCGAGTCGGACTAAAAATACCGTTGAACGTTTTTTAGCGGTTTCAGACTGGAAATAGGCCATATTTCGGGTTGGCAAATTTGAGGAGTCAAAGCCACATAAATTATTCGGAAATCCAAAAAAATCAAAATTGTTCATATTTTACGTTTTTTTACTTTTCAAAAGGAAAAGAAACTTTTTTTACAAACAAAAATCGTGAAATATAGATGAAATCTATTTTCGGACAATACAAGATCGAAAATTGCATGAATTTAATTTTTTTCTGATTTATTTTACGCAAAATGCGGCTTTGTCTCTGAATTACCAAAGTGCCGTTTCAATTTAAATTGTTTCTACCTTATTTTTCTCTGTTTCGATTCCGATGGCCTTCACTTCAAAAATATCAACATTAGCTGTCAAAAATTACCAAATCGGGCTACCGATATTCCCTTACTGCCGAGGTTCGTAAAATACAATGAATAGGTACAAAAACAAGAAATTCGATCGTTCCCAAAAACTTTTTCTCGTGTCGCTTGAACGTAAATACACAATATTTTTGATAGATTTTTCCGTTCTTCTTGGACAATTATTGTT
The DNA here is from genome assembly GCA_036186465.1 of Nesidiocoris tenuis. Lineage (NCBI taxonomy): Eukaryota > Metazoa > Arthropoda > Insecta > Hemiptera > Miridae > Nesidiocoris > Nesidiocoris tenuis. The sequence continues at coordinate 9,957,080 of AP028919.1, forward strand.
ATTGTAATATGCTGCATAGATAATTTATAAATATTGAACTGTATTTTACTTCAACGCTGTATAATTAAATGATACGGAAAGAACCGAATTATTTTTTCGCCTCCGGATTATTTTGCCACGGGCAATGTCTGAATGAATGAATGACGAATGATGAGATTATATAGGTATCATGCTCTGTGAAGACCTAATTTCAAAGAGACAGCAGTAAATTTTTGCTGCTGCATGTACCGTAATTCTCATGCTCAGATAACACACTAGACTTCCATATTTTGACACAATTTTATTATATTTTGACTGCTTTAGTGGCTGTTCAGGTCAAAAATATAAAAAAACTCAGTATTCAAATTTTAAAACTCGCCTAAAATCGAAATACATTTATTTATCGGAATTTAAAAATATCCATGTATTCCGCAAGGTGGAACAAAGATTTCAAGACCAAGAATGCCCAAATCGGTTAATTTTTGTGGCTGGAAAAAACCAGTAGATGTATTCCGTATTATTACATGTGAATTTTTGACATTATGACATGTGTATTTTTACTGCTTTCGAGGCTGTTGAGGTCAAAAATATCATAAAACTCACTATGAAAATTTTAAAACTTGCCTAAAATCCAAATACGTCAAGTTATCGGATTGTAAAAAATATCCACGTATTTGGCTAGATGATTTTAGGACCAACAACGCTAAAACCGGTTCAATTTTGTGGCCAGGAAAACGGCAGATAACACAAAAAGTGCTCGCCCGGTCTTGCGGCATTCTTGGCCTGGTCTTGCGGCACTCTTGGCCCAGTCTTGCGGCATTCTTGGCCCGGTCTGACCAGAGGCCGCCAACCTCCTGTCAAGTTCTGATTCCCTGTTACTCATAGCTCGATTTAGGCGCCTTACGGCAATATTTTCCAAAGTCTCTGCGGCATTCTTGGCCCATTCTTAGAGCATTGTTGTCCCAGACTTGCGGCATTCTTGGCCCGATCGTGCGGCACTCTTGGCCTTGTCTGACGAGGGGCCCGCCAACCGCCTGTCAAGTTCTGATTCCCTGTTACTCATAGCTCGTTTTAGGCGCCTTACGGCAATATTTTCCGAAGTCTCTGCGGCATTCTTGCCCAGTCTTGCGGCATTCTTGGCCCGGTCTGACCTGGGGGGCGCCAACCTTCTGTCCAGTTCTAATCTCCTGTTACAAATAGCTCGTTTAAGGCGCCTTCAGCAATTCCTTCAGCGGTCTTGTGACCACGTTTCGCCTGGGTTGCGTATCCGAGCCTCTGTCGAGTCTCGTGACCACGTGCCGGCAGGGCTTCGTAACTGAGTCTCGGCCCGGTCTGACCAGGATAAGCAAACCTCCTGTCTAGTTCTAATCTCCTGTTACTCATAGCTCGTTTTAGGCGCCTTGAGCATTTCTTCAGCGATCTTGCGACCACGTGTCGGCCGGGTTCTGTATCCGAGTCACAGCCCAGTCTCGTGACCACGTGTCGGCAGTTCTTTGTAACTGAGTCTCGGCCAGGTCTGACCAGGGGCCCGCCAAACTCCAGTCTAGTTCTAATCTCCTGTTAGTCTCACCTCGTTTATGGCCGCTTTTCAGCAATTTTATTAATTTATCATATTAAATATTATTTTTAAAATAAAAGCAGCGGTGAGCAGATAACACACAATACTTCCATATTTTGATACGTAAATTTTTGGCTCAATTCGATTAAATTTTTAGCCATTTGAGGCTGTTTAGGTCAGAAATATCAAAAAACTCACGTTGCAAATTTTAAAACTTGCCTGAAATCAAAATATGTCAAGTTATCGGATTATAAAAATGACGAAAAAAATTGTTAACATAAAAATAGATAATAAAAAAATAAAAATAAATAAAATATAAAAAAAAATTAAAAAAAATATATAAAAAAATAAAAATAAATAAAATATAAAAAAATAAAAATAAATAAAATATAAAAAAATAAAAATAAATAAAATATAAAAAGAAAATAAGAATAGAAAAAAATAATAGGAAAAAATGAAATAGTAAACATTAAAAATTCAAATATATCGGAAGTACTGTGAGTTATTTAAATTCCGATTGATTCGGGTGTTAGGTCTCGCCGAGACAAACATTTCAGAAAGAAAGGATTTTTAAGTAATTTGAAAAAAGGTTGAGAATTGAGGTAGCTATGGCCATTTTCGTAAATTACCACAGACAGTCGGGAGTTTCGCAGGGTTCGATTCTCGGGCCGCTGGTTTTTCTCATTCATGCGAATCACCGAGCACAAAGTCCAGGAAAAATAGAAAAATCATCTTTTGGGAAAATTGATTTTATTCTCCGAAACATCGATAACATTAAATACAACATTGATTCACATCGACCGTTCAAATCTTCGTTTTCCAAAGCCTTATATAGCTTGGTTATATGACATCCAGACGGTTACGCTCGTAATTTACAAATAGTAATATTTTAGCGCTTAGGCTCAAAAATGGAATGGGAAATAAAAACGTCCGCCGAAATGGAATTACGATAAATGGAATTATTGTTATCATTTAGAATGTGATAGATGAATCGGTTGGACCCGCGCAAACAGGTATCGAGTTTATAGTAAAATTATATATTACTGTAAACAGAACGATAAAAAAACATTGCCGCTCATGGCGTCGAACACGAACGATAGGCATGTACAATAACAAACATTCAACAACACTATATTTATAATTGATGTTCGAAAATTTCGTTTTAATTTTACTCTCCTTCAAGTTTACCTGTTTTACCCATAGGGATGATACATTTTGCTACAAGTGAAACGTATTATAATCTTCAAGCAAAATATTCAAAACCCAATTTCGAGAAGAGAAAATCTGATACCCTATAGCTTACAATCAATTTTCAAATCTGCCCTGTCCCCTCGATATAATCGCCAAATTTTTTGTCGTGATTTTTTGATTCGTAAAAATCAGTCTTATAAGGTACATAAATGACGTAATAATACCGGTGAAAATTATGAACGGAGGTCGAAAGCGCTCCGAATTATGCCAGAGAAAATATGATTTTTTTTATTTAGGTCATACTTCGAAGGACATGAATTGAGATTTTTGCATTTCTGTACGACGATTAAATTTAATAAATCCGTTATCGATACATTGAAAAAATTCATCACAGAGCGACTGCTGTTTTCGTTTGTGCCATTGCGTAATATAATATTACATGTTAATATATTAACCTCCTTCAGCTGCAATACAAATCATAGTACAAGAATATCAGCACCTCGAGCTGGTTTTTCAAAAATTACACTCCTCCATAAATGCTCCATATTTCGGGGTTATTTGTTTATTGTTAATCGTTATTCCAACGATAAATGCGCGGAATTCCGAGACAAATCAGCGGAATGTCTCAAGAGTTCCATAATTATCCCTCCATCATTATCCCTTGGAACAGAATAGCCCGCTGAAATTCCCACAGAAGGGAAAACTTCCCTAAATCTAGGGGAAAAAGTTCACGTTGGTAGAACTGCTTACCTGTCGCCAGAGTTGCCAAAGCAGGGGATTTCAACCTGGATTCAGGGTAAACATCAGTGCAAATAAGCCAAGATACCATAATAGCATTTTATTATGTTAAGCTCATTTTAAGTAAAAAACACGGATTTTTCTATAATGTGGACATTTTTGAGCCAATGAGGAAATGTTTAAGCCAATGTAGGGATTTTTTAGCCATTGTGGAAATTTTTAGGATAATGTGGGAATTTTTGGGCCAATAAAGGAACTTTCAAGTCATTGTGGGTGTTTTTAAGCTGATGTAGGGATTTTTAAGCCAATGTGGGGATTTTTAAACCAATGTGGTTCCTTAACATGCCCGTTGTGTTGAACATATTCAGAACTCGAACACGAATTTCATAATAGGGAGTAGTCATGTATTGCACTTAAAAGATTTTGCTGTTTATAAGCATTGGGGGACGGTTGTTTGGGATAAACTGATCAGTAATGCAGTCGGGAGATCATTCGAAGGGAAATCTTGGACAAAATCAGTGGTTTTGATGGATATTTCGGACGATTCCGGGAGGGAAATTTTGTCAAACGGAGTTGGCAGCCATGGAACTGCCTACACATACCTGGCCTGCTATGTTGAACATATTCAGAGCTCAAACACGTATTTCACAGTTATCGCCAAGGAAGCTCAATAAAGATTTTTTTTTGATAATTTATCCATAAAAACTCTTGACAGAATTCGACCCAGAACCGCCAAAACGACGCACCTGAATAATGTAGGACTACCCAACTTCGGGGGATTAATTGGAACAAATCAGTGGTTTTGAGGGATTTTTTGGCCAACCTTGGGAGGGAAGTTTTGTCGAATAGAGTTGGCAACCCTGCACTGCCTCAACATGCCCGCCGTGTTGAACATATTCAGAACTCGAACACGAATTTCATGATAGGGAGTAGTCATGTATTGTGCTCAAAAGATTTTGTTGTTCATGAGCATTGGGGGACGATAGTTTGGGATAAACTGAGCAGTAATGCAGTTGGTGAATTATTTGAAGGGAAATCTTCGGAAAAATCAGAGGTTTTGAGGGATTTTTAGGTCAGCTTTGGGAGGGAAATTTTGTCAAACTGACTTGGCAACCTTGGAACTGCCTCAACATGCCCGCGCCGTGTTGAACGTATTTAGAGCTCAAACACGAATTTCAATGTTATGGCCATGGAAGTTCAATAAAATCATTTTTCTCAATAATTTATCCATAAAAACTCTCGACTCTACTGATTTGGACAAATATTTCACTGTTTACAGGTCGTGGGAGACAATTGTTTGGGATAAACTGAGCAATAATAAGGAATTTTGCAACTGGAAAAACGGGAATTTTCAATTTGGATTTGAGGAATTTTTTGGTTGACTTTAGGAGGGAAATTTTTTCGAACTGACTCGGCAACCCTGGAACTGCCTCAACATACCTGGAGCGCCATGTTGAACACGTTCAAAACTCGAGAATCTGCTGTTTATAAGCGTTGTAGTCGAGGTATTATTAAGGGGAAAGTCTTGGGGAAAGTTTTGAGGGAAATTTTGCACGATTTTGGGAGGGAAATTTTGTCAAACTGACTTGGCGACCCTGGAACTGTCTCAACATGCCCGCCGTGTTGAACATATTCAGAGCTCAAACACGAATTTCACAGTTATGGCCTTGGAAGTTCAATAAAATCATTTTTCACAATAATTCATCAATAAAAACTCCCAACTCTTCTGAATTTGGACGATTTTGAAAAATATTTCACTGTTTACAGGCCTTGGGAGACGGTTTTTTGGGATAAACTGAGCAATAATGTCAGGGCCGTCGCGCAGGTGGGGCAGCTGAGCAGGGAAAACGGGAATTTTCAATTTGGGTTTGAGGGATTTTTTGGTTGACTTTGGGAGGGAAATTTTGTCGAACTGACTTGGCAACCCTGGAACCGCCTACACGTACCTGTCATGTCGAACATGTTCAGAGCTCGTACACGTCGCGGGAGCTGCTCTGTGACCGTGGCTGTCTGGACAGAGCGGCCGCCCTCTTGCTCGACGACGACGCTCCGCCTGCGCCCTTCGCCCCAAGGCGCTCTGCCGCCCTCTGGGGGCTGGTGTAGGAGTACATGTTGTAGCCGGGAATGATGTGGACGCGTACGTCGCCTGACGGCCTGGCCGCCTCGGCCCTCGAGCGCCTGGAGAACGTGACGGTCGTCTTGCAGCAGCAATAGTGGAACAGGTTGACGTAAGCGTTGCGGAAATGCCGGTCGATCGTGCAGTAGAGGAAATTGTTGACGCAGGATTTGCTCAGGGCCAGCCAGGCCAGGTTGTAGAACAGTTTGGCCGACACTTTGTTGATCTGAAAAAAAAAGGGAAACAATTAAAATATAGGTAGGTATAATACCAAATCAAGAAAAAAAAACGGAATGAGGAACCTATGATAGGTTACCTATCTAACGAATATCGGACGTTATCGAAACACTTCGGAAAATATCGGAACATATTGGACAATATCCGAACATACCGGACAATAATGGAACATGTCGGAGCATATCAAAACATAACGAACGCTATTGGAACATAACGGGCAATAATGGAGCGTATTGGCTGATATTGAACAATTCGGACAATATCGGAACATATAATGTTCAAATATTATCGGAAAATTTGTGAGAAACAGTGGAAAGAAACTGAGGATGAACTGGCAAAATGAATTCGAAGTTTCAATTGAATCGAAACTTGAAAATGAAATCGAAGTTTCAAGCGAATTGAAAGTTGAAAATGAAATAGATGTTTCAAATGAAACTGAAGTTGAAATTGAAATCAAAGTTTCAAGTAAAACGAAACTTGAAAATAAAATCGAAGTTCCAAGTGAAACTTTAGTTGAAAATGAAATCGAAGTTTCAAGTGAATTTATTTCATTTTCAACTACAGTTTCACTTGAAACTTCGATTTCAATTTCAACTTTCGTTTCATTCGAAACTTCAATTTCATTTTCAACTTCCTTTTCATTTGAAACTTTGATTTCATTTTCAACTTTCGTTTCACTCGAAACTTCGATTTCATTTTCAACTTTCGTTTCACTTGAAACTTCGATTTCATTTTCAACTTTCAATTCACTTGAAACTTCGATTTCATTTTCAACTTTCGTTTCACTTGAAACTTCGATTTCATTTTCAACTTTCGTTTCACTTGAAACTTCGATTTCATTTTCAACTTTCGTTTCAGTTGAAACTTCGATTTCATTTTCAACTTTCGTTTTGCTTGAAACTTCGATTTCAATTTCAACTTTCGTTTCAGTTGAAACTTCGATTTCATTTTCAACTTCCTTTTCATTTGAAACTTTGATTTCATTTTCAACTTTCGTTTCACTTGAAACTTCGATTTCATTTTCAACTTTCGTTTCACTTGAAACTTCAATTTCATTTTCAACTTTCGTTTCACTTGAAACTTCGATTTCATTTTCAACTTTCGTTTCACTTGAAACTTCGATTTCATTTTCAACTTTCGTTTCACTTGAAACTTCGATTTCATTTTCAACTTTCGTTTCACTTGAAACTTCGATTTCATTTTCAACTTTCGTTTCACTTGAAACTTCGATTTCATTTTCAACTTCAGTTTCACTTGAAACTTTGATTTCATTTTCAACTTTCGTTTCACTTGAAACTTCGATTTCATTTTCAACTTTCGTTTCACTTGAAACTTCAATTTCATTTTCAACTTTCGTTTCACTTGAAACTTCGATTTCATTTTCAACTTTCGTTTCACTTGAAACTTCGATTTCATTTTCAACTTTCGTTTCACTCGAAACTTCGATTTCATTTTCAACTTCCTTTTCATTTGAAACTTCGATTTCATTTTCAACTTTCGTTTCACTCGAAACTTCGATTTCATTTTCAACTTTCGTTTTGCTTGAAACTTCGATTTCATTTCCAACTTCCTTTTCATTTGAAACTTCGATTTCATTTTCAACTTTCGTTTCACTCGAAACTTCGATTTCATTTTCAACTTTCGTTTTGCTTGAAACTTCGATTTCATTTTCAACTTTCGTTTCACTTGAAACTTCGATTTCATTTTCAACTTTCGTTTCAGTTGAAACATCGATTTCATTTTCAATTTCCTTTTCATTTGAAACTTCGATTTCATTTTTAACTTTCGTTTCACTCGAAACTTCGATTTCATTTTCAACTTTCGTTTCACTTGAAACTTCGATTTCATTTTCAACTTTCGTTTCACTCGAAACTTCAATTTCATTTTCAACTTTCGTTTTGTTTGAAACTTCGATTTCATTTTCAACTTTCGTTTCACTTGAAACTTCGATTTCAATTCCAACTTCAGTTTCACTCCAAACTTCGATTTCATTTCCGACTTCCTCTTCATTTGAAACTTCGATTTCATTTTCAACTTTCGTTTCAGTTGAAACTTCGATTTCAATTTCAACTTTCGTTTCACTCGAAACTTCAATTTCATTTTTCAACTTTCGTTTCACTTCAAACTTCGATTTCATTTTCAACTTTCGTTTCAGTTGAAACATCGATTTCATTTTCAACTTTTGTTTCACTCGAAACTTCGATTTCCATTCCAACTTCAGTTTCACTCCAAACTTCGATTTCATTTCCAACTTCCTTTTCATTTGAAACTTCGATTTCATTTTCAACTTTCGTTTCACTCGAAACTTCGATTTCATTTTCAACTTTCGTTTTGCTTGAAACTTCGATTTCATTTTCAACTTTCGTTTCACTTGAAACTTCGATTTCCATTCCAACTTCAGTTTCACTCCAAACTTCGATTTCATTTCCAACTTCCTTTTCATTTGAAACTTCGATTTCATTTTCAACTTTCGTTTCACTTGAAACTTCGATTTCATTTTCAACTTTCGTTTCACTCGAAACTTCGATTTCATTTTCAACTTTCGTTTTGCTTGAAACTTCGATTTCATTTTCAACTTTCGTTTCACTCGAAACTTCGATTTCATTTTCAACTTTCGTTTCACTTGAAACTTCGATTTCCATTCCAACTTCAGTTTCACTCCAAACTTCGATTTCATTTCCAACTTCCTTTTCATTTGAAACTTCGATTTCAATTTCAACTTTCGTTTCACTCGAAACTTCAATTTCAATTCCAACTTCAGTTTCACTCCAAACTTCGATTTCAATTCCAACTTCCTTTTCATTTGAAACTTCGATTTCATTTTCAACTTTCGTTTCACTCGAAACTTCGATTTCATTTTCAACTTTCGTTTCACTTGAAACTTCGATTTCATTCTCAACTTTCAATTCACTTGAAACTTCAATTTCAACTTTCGTTTCACTCGAAACTTCAATTTCAATTCCAACTTCAGTTTCACTTGAAACTTCGATTTCAATTCCAACTTCAGTTTCACTCGAAACTTCGATTTCATTTCCAACTTCCTTTTCATTTGAAACTTCAATTTCATTTTCAACTTTCAATTCACTTGAAACTTCAATTTCAATTTCAACTTTCGTTTCACTTCAAACTTCGATTTCATTTTCAACTTTCGTTTCAGTTGAAACATCGATTTCATTTTCAACTTCCTTTTCATTTGAAACTTCGATTTCATTTTCAACTTTCGTTTCACTCGAAACTTCGATTTCATTTTCAACTTTCGTTTCACTTGAAACTTCGATTTCATTTTCAACTTTCGTTTCACTCGAAACTTCGATTTCATTTCCAACTTCCTTTTCATTTGAAACTTCGATTTCATTTTCACTTCACCAAGTCGTCAAGTTTCTGAAGGATTTGACTCCCTTTTTCACTGATTTTAACGTTTTCCAATCAAAACCGAATCTCTCCTAGGATGAAATTTGTTTTCAATTTATTCCAACTCTCTTCCAATCACCGAAAGGAAAAATAATGAATTTTTTTCGTATTCATAGCGTTTTTGCGTAGATTTTCGTACAAAACCCGCACGACCCAACTGTTTTGAAGGTGAGGTATCTCGAGCTTTGTTCAAAATTCGAATCTCCTCAATTTGAATAATTTTTCGACATTTGAACTTTAAAATTTGAATCCATCCAATGGCTACGTTTGCCAATCAGTTTATCTAATGTCCGCTTTTTAAAAAATTAACTTTCGTCGTAAAAAATAATTCCGTCACTTACCGAGCCAACGAACAGGATGATACCGAAGGGCAGCCAGAATGCGAAGAACAAAAAATAACTGTACATGTTGGTCCACATGAGCGAGTAGTCCCAGCTGAAGGCCACGGGAGGCTTGAAGCTCGGATGCGCTTTCGCCAGACGGACCTAAAAAATTGGATTTTTGAATAATTCAAAAATTAGGAATAGGAATTTTTAAGAATAATTTGAACATTATGCGTTCCATTTTCAATCGATTATCAAAACATGGAATAATTCCAGGAAACCAGAGGTGCGTAGATAACACACAATACTTCCATATTTTGAAACGTAAAATTGTGACACAATTTGATCATATTTTGACTGCTTTTAAGGGTGTTTAGGCCAAAAATATCGAAAAATTCACTATTAAAATTTTAAATCTCGCCCAAAATGAAAAAACGCTACATTTTCGGAATGTAAAAAATATCCACATATTCTGCAAGGTAAAACGAAGATTTTGAGACCAAGAACGCTCAAATCGGTTCATTTTTGTGGCCGGAAAAAAATAAAATAGAAAACACTAAAAATGCAAATATATCGGAAGTACTGTGCGTTATCCGAATTCCGATTAAACAGGGTGTTAGGTCTTGCCGAGACAAACATTTCAGTTCAAGAAATTTGAAAAAAGGTTGAGAAATGAGGGAGTTATGGCCATTTTTGTAAATGACCACAGACGGACACACGGACAGACGGACAGACGGACACACGGACACACAGACACACGGACACACGGACACACAGACACTTGTTCGGGAAGTGATTCTGAGTAAATGTGTATAAGAAAAAGTTTTTTCTGAAGCTCCGTTCCGATTCTCCATTTTAGGACGATCACAATACTTCCATTTACTCCGTAAATATGGAAGTAAAAAGATAATTATAGATTGAAAAACTCCGTAAATTTCGGACAAGGGTTCGTTTTTCGAATGCAAAGACGAACCTTATGATACATGAAAGGAAGAATTCAGTTAGTATTGTAGCATTTCAGTATAAATTTGCATTTTAGATGGGAATACAGGAAAAAATTGTTATAGAAAAAAAATTAGAAAAAAATTGTAAAAAAAAATTTTTTTAGAATTTTTTTTTTGAAAAAACAATTTTCTGAAAAAAAATTTTTGGACAAAAAATGTTTGAAAAAATGTTGGACAAAAAAATTTTTGGGAAAAAATTTTTTCAACAAAGCAGAAAAGCTACATTATGTACTTTTCTCGATAGATACCTACTTATCTTGATAGATACCAATCTTTTTAAAGCAGCAATCGGTTGATTTTGTAACGAAAACTCCGTCCCCCTTGAAAAACCCCGGACGGCGGACAGCGGACAGCAGACGGCGGACGGCGTATGGTGGACCGACAAAAAAATGTTGATTGCAGTTTCGGATTCAACACCCCTTGGATTGTAAACCAACAAAAGGCGTTTTGTTTTTCAGAAAGTGTTATTTTTTCACTGACCTCAAAAAATCAATTTTTCTTAAAAAATCGATTTTTCTTGAAAATTTGATTTTTCTTGAAAAATGAACCAAAAAAAATATCCACGAGTAAAATTTCAAATTTGATTTCACCTGACGAATGGCTCTTCCGTAGAAAATCACAGTCAAAAGGGCCGGGAAGATGAAAAACACTGCAGCGACAGTCGCTTGATATGGAAGGATCCCCGCTTTCTTTCTCGTACAATAATCCGGCCCCAGGTCGTACGCTTGCTGCAACAAATAGGAAATATTATAAATTAACCTCATTATAGAGAAAATTGATGATACAGATTTATTTTTCCAATCAGGTTACACTGTCACAGGTTGAACTTGATAATTTTTTTGCAAAAATGAATTTTGCGTGATTGATTCCTCAATTCTTGACCTTTTTTCGAATTTCTTGGACTGGAATGTTCGTCTCAGCAAGACCTATCACCCTGTTTAATCGGAATTCGAATAACTCACAGTACTTCCGATATATTTGCATTTTTAGTGTTTTCTAGTTTATTTTTTCCCTGCCACAGAAATGATCCGATTTGAGCGATCTTGGTTTTAAAATCTTTGTATTACCTTGCAGAATACGTGGATATTTTTTATGTTCCGATAACATGACGTATTTTAAATTTTAAACGAATTTTAAAATTGCATAGTGAGTTTTTTTCATATTTTTGACCCAAACAGCCTCAAAAGTAATCAAAATATAATCAAATTGCGTCAAAAATTCACGTATCGAAATACGGAAGCATTGTGTGAGATCAACTAATGAAATTTCACTCTCAGGCAGGAATCGAACCTGGCACCTCCAGCTACTTGGTAGCCGCCTTGACCTTTTGCCGACAATAATGACGTTTCTCAAAAGCGACGTGCGTTAATGTCCCACTGTCTATGCACTCAAGTGCCTCCAAGTCAGCAAGAGTTCCCAGGTTCGAGTCCTGCCGGAGAGTGGAATTTCCTCCCTCTTGCAATTATATCATACCTGCATCGCCGCCAGAACAGTACAGACGATCCAAATGGACAGAACGGCAGTCGTAATACGGGCGGTCGTCAGCTTGGCGTAAACCTGCGGCGAGAGGCAGAGCCTGGCGTAATTTTCCGCCGCCGCCGACGCCAGGCTCAGGACAGTCACCATCCAGGAAACGAGGGCGAGGAACCACTGGACGTGGCAGACCTGGACGGCACCTCCTGGATGACGGTCCAGTCCTGCCAGGATGACGACGGCACTGGACGGCATCACGACGCCAGTCACGAGGAGGTCGGCCAGCGCAACGTTTACGATGAACGTGTTACCTGCAAACGAAACATAAATAACGCTAAGTACTTTTTGAGTTCTTTTTAAGTTGTTTTTTAAGGATTTCAATTAAAATTATTTACGATTTATATACCATAAAATTGTTTCGATGCATCGATACAAAAAAATCGATATTTCAACTTCAATATCTCGTATTCGCCAAACAAAATGGAATTTTTCATATCGACGACGGAGAATAAATCGATATTTTAGAAACCTGCCTCGTTTTTTAAGGTGGTCCTCTATCATGACAGCGCTGATCATGTAGACATTGCCGAGACTCCCGACGACCGCTAAGCCTGCGACGGTCAGCAGACGGGCGACGCGGCTCCAGTCGTTGGACAAGGTAACTGGCGACACCTCTTCCCATCCCCACGTGTGGTTCAGTACGTCCTCGCCCATCTGAGACAATCAAAAAACATTTTTTTCAAAAAATAATATAAGAAATTAAAAAAATTGTCAATAAAAAAATAAATAGGTAGGTAATTCAATAAAAAGTTGAAAACATATTATTGAACCTTAAAATCGGTTTATTTTAGTAAGAGACCTTCCTCCATTGGGGGAGTGCGCAGAACTAGGCGTTCCTCCATTGGGAGTGAGCGCAGAACTGGGCGTTCCTCCATTGGGTAAGAGCGCAGAACTAGGCCTTCCTCCATTGGGTGAGAGCGCAGAACTAGGCGTTCCTCCATTGGGAGTGAGAGCAGAACTGGGCGTTCCTCCATTGGGTGAGCGCAAAACTAGGCGTTCCTCCATTGGGGAGGGGGGAGCGCCGAACTATGCGTTCCTCCATTGGGGGAGAGCGCAGAACTAGGCGTTCCTCCATTTGGGGAGAGCGCAGAACTAGGCGTTCCTCCATTGGGTGAGAGCGCAGAACTAGGCGTTCCTCCATTGGGGGAGAGCGCAGAACTACGCGTTCCTCCATTGGGAGAGAGCGCAGAACTAGGCGTTCCTCTATTGGGGGAGAGCGCAGAACTAGGCCTTCCTCCATTGGGAGTGAGCGCAGAACTAGGCGTTCCTCCATTGGGGGAGAGCGCAGAACTACGCGATCCTCCATTGGGAGAGAGCGCAGAACTAGGCGTTCCTCTATTGGGGGAGAGCGCAGAACTAGGCCTTCCTCCATTGGGAGTGAGCGCAGAACTGGGCGTTCCTCCATTGGGTGAGAGCGCAGAACTAGGCGTTCCTCCATTGGGAGTGAGCGCAGAACTGGGCGTTCCTCCATTGGGGGAGAGCACAGAACTAAGCGTCCATCCATTGGAGGAGAAAAATCATTCAAGTGAGAAATTTAAGTTGGAAATTTGACGGACATTTTTTTTTTTTTTTTAATAATTGAAACGTTTATTTGGATAGTAGTGTAGTAGGGTTGTGGTTGCGGTGGCGTTGTTCGTTTGTGGCGGACATTGTTTGATAAAAATACCTAATTTTGGTACGAAAACTGCTGTACCGAATCCATTATATATTTGGACACCTTTTGTAACACTTTTTTGCAAATTTCGAAACCAGCCTAAGACAGAAGTAGGCACTTGCCAATGTTGACTAGCACCTTTTATGTTGCGGCCTTTGCACTTTTTTCATGTTGTATAAAAATTTATAAAAATCATGTGTCAAAATCTATAAAACAGAGGAATAAATTCATTTCATGCCTACCAATCAAAAGCTTTTGCTTGGATGAAAGATAGAAGAGGTTTAGTTGAAAATAGCGCTAACGAACTGGAGGAAAACTTCACGGGCCATCATGAATCAAACATGAGCCTTCGAAAGAGTGAGGTGGGACGGAAAAAGAGGTAATGGATAACTTTTTTTTCTGAATTGGAATATTCTCGTCGCCAATCAATTTGAGCCTCACTTGTATAACACTTTGCGGATTATGAAACTCTAAAATCGTTAAAAAACCTTGCATATTTAAAAAAATATGAACACGAACATAATACAAGTTACGTAAACTAAGTAGGTGCCTGAGGTAGGTATGTTTTGCAAGAATAGACCCACCTTTTTAGAGGTTAAAAAAATAATAAAAATATATTAGAGGTTAAATTATATGAGGTACTTTTTTAGAGGCTTAAAATATAAATAAACAGGACAAATTGAAAATGTCTATATTTTTATCGAGAGTAGGTTCTATTCCACTTTTTCTAAGAAAGAGCCCCATTGATTTTCCTAGCACTTATTCTTTTTTCAGTATTCAAGAAATCATTCACTACTCAACAAGCCCAACCGTGACCTCATATGAATTACTCATTATCGGTTCGATTTTTCCCCAGTCTACTAGTGGTGCGTGGGATTCCATATTTTGATACTTGGAAATCCTATTCAACCTTAAAGAAGGCATCATTTTTTAAAAATTTTATAAAAATCATGAAACCAGTAAGTTACCATTTTAAGTGCCTATGCTCAATCTCCAATGAGCATAACATACCTTGCAGGTGCTACCTGAATTTATCTATTTCTGATACAAGATTGCCCATGCGATGCCAACATCATGAGAATTTACGACGGAAAAAATGGCGATAACGTGCGAACGCGGAGCCGGGATGGGAAATTTATAACCTCGGTAAATAGTGATTTACTGCTGCTATAATGCTTTGTACAAGGAGGCGAAAATGACGGCTGTCGTTAAAGCGAAAATCGGGATTTAAAGCTCTTCATTCGCCGTTATACGCAGTGGCCATAAAGGGTAGGAACAAATAGAGAAAACAATGTTTTCTGTTGTCTGTACCATTGCAGACAAAACTGGTATATAGGCCGTTGCCAGTTGAATTTTCAGAAATTTGTTGAGGCAGCCATAAAATCCAACCAAATATGGGATTTGGCGCAAAATTTTTTTAAATGTTACAGAACAGAGTACGCCTAGTTCTGCGCTCTCCCCCAATGGAGGAACGCATAGTTCTGCGCTCCCCCCCCCCCTCCAATAAATGGAGGAATGCCTAGTTCTGCGGTCTCACCCAATGGAGGAACGCTTAGTTCTGCGCTCTCACCCAATGGAGGAGCGCCTAGTTCTGCGCTCTCCCCCAATAGAGGAATGCCTAGTTCTGCGCTCTCCCCCAATGGAGGAACGCATAGTTCGGCGCTCCCCCCTCCCCAATGGAGGAACGCCTAGTTTTGCGCTCACCCAATGGAGGAACGCCTAGTTCTGCGCTCTCCCCCAATGGAGGAACGCCTAGTTCTGCGCTCTCCCCCAATAGGGGAACGCCTAGTTCTGAGCTCCCCCCCAATGGAGGAACGCCTAGTTCTGCGCTCTCACCCAATGGAGGAACGCCTAGTTCTGCGCTCTCCCCCAATAGGGGAACGCCTAGTTCTGAGCTCCCCCCCAATGGAGGAACGCCTAGTTCTGCGCTCTCACCCAACGCAGGGACGCCTAGTTTTGCGCTCACCCAATGGAGGAACGCCTAGTTTTGCGCTCTCACCTAATGGAGGGACGCCTAGTTTTGCGCTCACCCAACAGAGGAACGCCTAGTTTCGCGCTCTCACCCAATGGAGGAACGCTTAGTACCGCGCTCTCCCAATGGAGGAACGCCAATTTCTGCGCTCTCTCCCAATGGAGGAAGGCCTCTTGCTAAAAAGTAACCGATTTTTAGGTTCAAATTTTTGAAATATTTCGACTAACTAATTCTTAGAAGAAACTCGCTAAATAAACATACTAGCTAGAAAAATTATTATTTATCCATACAATTAAATCAGACCCGCTTCTAATAAATGAGCGAGGCTCGTCCGCAAGTCGTCGGGAGTATAAGGTGTTACACCCGTCAATCGATATCATCGGATAACCTGGGGGGGATCGAGCTCAGCTAAATTTAGTAATGTAATTCTCGAGACATCGATACGAATAAAATCGGCGACGACGTCCGGAATTGAGATAAATGAACCGTGAGAAAATGCTTTTCGGAGGCGTAGGGTAAACAGAGGGTCGTAAAGGGAAAACTAAAGGGCTATTATTAGTTGAGAAAGGGAAATGTCACCACAAAGAGAAATCGAGTCTCGAAGCTAAAGGTCACATCGTCAACGGAGACGGCTTATACAAAACCTTCAGCTCGAGGTGAGACAGTTGAATTGGATTTGCAGTATTAATAAATTGAGCCAGAAATTCGGCAGTTTTCAGCAAGTTAATTAGAAATGCAGTGACCGTATAAGTATTTTTAGACAAAAAAAATTATTTTCAATGTTTTAAGTCAGTTTTGTTTTGCTAAATGTACAATACTCTGATAGAAAATTTAACCCTGAAACCAGAAAATTGCTCGAAAATAATAAAAAATTATCCCCAAGCGGAAGAATGTGAATTTTATGAATAAAATGTGGTTTAATGGAAAAAAATTGAAAAAATCGTAACTCGGTAACAGATTGAAACACGAAATTAATTCCAACATTTCAAGACCTTGCACGACCGAATCTCTTAATAATGGCCGATAGCACTTTCAATTACCCAAGAGTGAACTTCGTGTCTAAATTCGGAATAAGAAAATTAAATGCTAATTTCAACTTTTGAAATAATGAGAACGCTCTCATCCATTACGAGAATTGTTTTTCCACTTTGCATAACGCTTTCTCGATTCTCGCGAAAGATATATTTATTCCCCGCGGCTTCAAACAACTCTCATTATCTCCGTGTTCAATTTACATGTTTCGGGCGGGCGAGCCGCAAAAGCGTGCAGAAGGGCGGGCCTGGCGACCTTTCGGCTTCGTAGAATGAAAAAATGGCCATAACCATGCGACGTTCTTCTTTATACGCATTTCTTCCATTAAAATATCGAGCCGATAGCACAACTTTTCTTCCGAAGTTGGAGGTTTTGATGAAAAAGGGAATGTAGTGAAGCTAGCTGCTCCATTTTGAGGGCTCATAAGCCAATTTTGGGTCTTGAGAAAATATTTGTTTAAACAAAAATTTTATTTTGGTGATCCGAACGTCTGAACCAATTTTTACCTCCAAGCAATGAGGCAAGATTGTCAAATTATGCGAAAAAATTCTATTATTGTGCATTTCGAGCGATTTTAAGTCGTTTTAAATGTTTTTATGTAAAAATTGAAAAAAAGTGCAATTAATAATATCGGATGACCACCGCAGGAATGGTAAGCGATAAGAGAGATAACGGAATCCAGAAGTCGGGAGCTCCGATGAGCCGACCGGAATCCGAGTGGAGGAAGGTAGGAAATATCGACGGAGATGTTTCCCTGGCAACGGGCAGACACTCGGAAGGTGGGGCAGGGGGTGGGACACTGAAGGTGGGGCAGGGGGTGGGACACCCTCCGAGAAGTTCCGAGTTTCCGACCGAAATAGCGAGAATAATAGACGCAATCGAAATAAAATAATGACAAATTACGCTTGAAAATGTAATTATGAAAA
This sequence comes from Nesidiocoris tenuis, assembly GCA_036186465.1. Classification (NCBI taxonomy): domain Eukaryota; kingdom Metazoa; phylum Arthropoda; class Insecta; order Hemiptera; family Miridae; genus Nesidiocoris; species Nesidiocoris tenuis. The sequence goes on from AP028919.1 coordinate 9,974,754, forward strand.
AAAAAAACGCAAATCTAAACCGTAAGAAAATGTAATTATGAAAAAAACCTAGAGAAACGATCTCGACGGCTCGAGTTAAATAGGTATTTTCAGAGATAAGATTGTCCAGCGCATGTTAACAATAATTGCTCTTTGTTAACAAAAATTATTTTTGTCTCAAGTTGAGCTTCAAAGAAAAGGTATGAAACACGAAAAATGTCTAAAACCGGTTTTTACAGTTTCTAGTTAACTTCGACGTATTCCTCCATTGGAACAGGTGGCAGAACAACGTTCACTCGACGTTGGCTCCTTGGTGGCATGCCACTATTAGGGAAGGTGGCGGAACTACGTGAACTTTATTTACGAAATTATTAACTTAGCTTAATATACTTCAAAATGTCGGTATCAACAGCTGATTGAACGGGCTACAATAATTTCTGAGGCAAGGGGTAACTTTTGACACGCGTCTGTACCTGTCGAACAATATGAATGAATGAATGAAAGGTGATTTATTGAACAAAAAAAATTAAATAACACTTCATACAGAAAAAAAATCACAATACTGCACTGGCCGGAGCCGTCTGCAGGGGTTGGCATATGCAGCGTTAGGTACTTTAATTTGAAGCCTGTCGAACAATATTCGCCCTAGATTTTCCTTTCCAATTTCAAATTCGTAGAAATGTTGTAGCTCGGCTACCGATCATTCTCGCCGGCGGAAATTGGGCCTTCAACTAGTTTCAACGGGCCGATAATCAGATTTTGATAAGTTTGGCAGACTGTTAAACTGCGGAGCGAGGTCTGCCATGCGATCAGCGGCTTCACGCTCCCGTCATCAATTCAGCTTATTGATGGCGCACGTCGGAGGCGAATATTATTAATGATGTTCGACGTGTCGCGGTAGAAATTGACTTAATTATTCCGTCCACAAGTATTAACAAAAAAAAAAGTGCGTAGGGCTTATGCAATACCTACTTTTAGCGCATTTTTTGGGAAATTTTTATATTGGAAAAATGTCGCTTTATGAGCATACATGTCCCATTAGGCCACTGGAACACCCTAAACTGCCGATTTTTTGGCATGCATTTAAAAAAATCCTTTTGAAAAAAAATAATTTTTTTTTGCAATAAACGACTTTGTTGCCGAATAAATTTAAAAATTTTATCAAACATAATAATTATGTTTGATAAAATTTTTGATAAATTATTTATCTGTCAATTCGACTTTAAACGTTCCTATTTAATTGACATTTGTAACTTAACAGCGTTGTACGAACCCCGGGCATGACTTCTCTGCTGACTTCAGGTGGCCCCGGTCCATGTATTATGTTGCGTCATAGTCTCTGTAACAAAATAACGCAACTTATTGAAACAATGAAGATATTATCATTAATTCGCAAAAATATCACACACACGTCAGTTTGATCCGAAATATTTCGAGTTTTTAAATCCAATTCATAGTTCTTGTACAAAGTTATTGAGTTTTAGACTATTTTTAATATCTGGATTTTCGTTAAAGATTTTTTCAAAAATCAAATTTTACTTTTTTGAGCCATTTCTTAATTTAAATATTTTCTAAGGTTTTGAGATTTTTCAAAATAGATGTTTCTCGTCATGTTTATGACGAAGTGTGTCACGGTTTTTCGCACATCGGAGGCGGCACGTTATTTCAAGCGGCTGTCCATTGAAAGCCGAGCGGCCCTGACATTTTTGCCGCCGGGACAAAACAGGAAGAGTGAATGGATTTGACAGTTGAAGCACAACACGACCGAGTCACGTATATGTCACTTGGACGGCTGCCAATTGCGAGAAATTGCAGTCGCTCAAATCGCAAGATGTTCAGAGTTTTGCGAATTAATTTCGTGAGAATATAGCGGTGAATAATTTAGAGCAAAATACGTTACAAAATTAAGCGAAACAATAAAAGAAAAGCAGGTAATCGTTGCAGGGGGTAAGAATTTGATTGGTAAAACCTGTCTTATGAATTAATGCAGTTGATAACGCAGTAAAAGTAATAAGAATTACAGATATCTAAACTTGCATTAAATTTTTGGATGAAAATAAATCACGCAATATTCGCGAGCAGTAAACGCAGCAGCGATTTGCGGATAGAAGATTCTATTCATCTCCAACTCGCTGTACTGGTATTGTTCGGAGTAATGCGCTTCTGCTGTTGCCGCTGATGCCGCAACTCGCGCGGAGAATTCGAAAAATGATTTGGGGAATTTTATTTTTAGAAAAATCGCTAGGAAGTTTAAAACGATTGTTTTGCTATGATTTTCCAAATACTTTGATAGAATATAGTATTATTAACAATCGCTTAAATCTAGGGCAATCTACGCGCGTTATCCGTCTAGGAACCAACGTCGAATCCTAATGGAGGAATGATCCCAAGGAGCTAACGTTCATCCGACACCTATCCCAATGGAGGAAAGCTCCCAAGGAGCCAACGTTCTTCCACCACCTCTCCTAATAGAGGCATGCTCCCAAGGAGTCAACGTTCTTCCACCTCCTCTCCCAATAGTGGACTGCTCCCAAGTAGCCAACGGTCTTCCACCTCCTCTCCCAATAGTGGCATGCCTCCCAAGTAGCCTTTGGTCTCCACCTCCTCTCCCAATAGTGGCATGCTCCCAAGTAGCCAACGGTCTTCCACCTCCTCTCCCAATAGAGGCATGCTCCCAAGGAGCCAACGTTCTTCCACCACCTCTCCCAATAGTGGACTGCTCCCAAGGAGCCAACGGTCTTCCACCTCCTCTCCCAATAGTGGCATGCTCCCAAGTAGCCAACGGTCTTCCACCTCCTCTCCCAATAGTGGCATGCTCCCAAGTAGCCAACGGTCTTCCACCTCCTCTCCCAATAGTGGCATGCTCCCAAGTAGCCAACGGTCTTCCACCTCCTCTCCCAATAGAGGCATGCTCCCAAGGAGCCAACGTTCTTCCACCACCTCTCCCAATAGTGGACTGCTCCCAAGGAGCCAACGGTCTTTCACCACCTCTCCCAATAGTGGCATGCTCCCAAGTAGCCAACGGTCTTCCACCACCTATCCCAATAGCGGACTGACCCCAAGGAGCTAATGTTCTTCAACCACCTATCCCAATGGAGGAAAGCTCCCAATAAGCGGTCGGCCTTCTGCAAGCCATCCCAATAGAGGAATGCTTCCTACCAATATACTGAAATATATTGAAATATTTATAAATAAAATAAAAATAAAATATTTATTATAAAAATATATTGAAAATATATTAAAAGCCGAATTTTAAAGAATTTTTCACTGTCTATTACGGGGTTTTCACGACGTTTTTACAATGATGAATAAATAGGTTTAAGAAGGAAAAAACACTGAAGGGTTAACAAGATTGCACATGGTAGGAGGTGTAAAAAATAATTCAAAAGTTCGCTATAAATAAATTTATAGAAAAATATTGAAATAAAAATGTCTCCTGCCGATGCTCAAGGGAAACGAAAAAGAACTTCTTGGAAATCAAATTCGCCACGGCACCTCGTGACCAAAAAATAAAAATAAATCTCTGACCTGTTAGTTGAAAATCAAATCGCACACGGAAAAAGGAAAATTTAAAATAGAGGAAAATGAGGAAAATTTGAGAACTAAATTGACCGTTTTGAGGTCTGCATTGAACGTAGTTTTTCGAAAAAAATAATGATTCGTACGGAAAATCGGTTAAGAAGTTTTCGATTTGAAAAATTATCAAAAATTTGGCAACGGCCAGGTTAATGGGGCCATCAACCTTCGAATAGGGAAAAAGGTTGTAGCCCTGTGTTGCTAAGGGACGGACGGGCGTTAAACTCGATTAAAGACTCGGCGGATATCGGCCGTTCTTCGCATCCCAGGGGCCGAGAATTGGCCAATTTCGGGAAGCCGGCGAGGCCAATTGTCCGAAAGCGGCGGACGGAACGGGCTCATCTGAGTGTAGGGCGAGGGTGAATAGAACTAATCAACTGAAAGTGGAACGTGGCCTGCATTGAAGGGCCTGTACATCGGGTGGCAGTCGTTTAAAGACAGAATGCGAGGGAGTCGTTTTTGTATTGACATAACCGGCGAAAAACGTTACGATATCGAGAAACGAAAATAAACCAGCGGTGCGTAGATAACACACTTCCATATTTTGAAACGCGAAAGTGCGACACAATTTGATCATATTTTGACTGCTTTTGATGGCGTTTAGGTCAAAAATATATAAAACTCATTATGCAAATTTTAAAACTCGCCTAAAATCACAATTTGCTAAATTATCGGAATATAAAAAATATCCACATATTCTGCGAAGTAAAACAAAGATTTTAAGACCAAGAACGCTCGAATCGGTAAATTTTTGTGGCCGGAAAAAATAAAATGGAAAACACTAGAAATGCAAATATATCGGAAGTACTGTGATTTATTCAAATTTCGATTAAACAAGGCGTTAGGATTCCAATACCGTAAACCGGGGTGACTCTGGTACACTTTTTGAAGGTTTTTTGGTTTTTCGACGTTCTAATATTTTTTGATAGCCAAATTCTTATTTTTCTTCAGTAGGTATTCATTTCAGGAGTGTTTCTAATTTTGTTTGGTCTTCGATTTGAGCCTTAGTTTGAGTCTCAGTTCAAGTTTGAGTTCGAGTGACAGCATCAGTTTGAATTTAAGCTTGTGAATCAGTATCAGTTCGAATTTCAGTTTGAGTTAGTTTTAGTTTCAGTTTCATTTTCTGTTTCAATTTCAGCTTTCCTTTCTTCCGATCTTTGGGTTTCAGTATCAGTTCGATTTTGTGGATTAGTATCAGTTTGAGTTTGAGTACAGCGCTGCGTCTAAGCGGCCGTCGACGGTGTGACCCGCTTCTCATTTTCGACGCTTTGGCGGAAGACATTTTTTCGACGCACGGGCGCGTAGACGCAGCGCCGCACTCCCTGAGTATCAGTAGCAGTTTGAGTTTTAGTTTGAGTTAGCTAAAACTGATTATGATAATTTGAGTTTCAGCCGGAGTATTAGTATCAGTTTTGAGTAGAGAGTTCGGGTAGATTTCAGCCCTCGAATTCAGATTACTGAACGTTGAATTTGACGAAAAAGAAATATCGTCAAAAACGTCATTCAAGCGCGATAAAGACGATTTGGGATTAAGCGATTCGGATTTCCCGGAATTCGGATCGCATGGAAATTGCCGCGGTTCGGATTCATCGAGGGGGAAACTTCACCTCGATTTCCCGCTCCTGGGAGATTTTCCCCGCTCGCGTTGTCTCGAAATCTCATTACTTCCCTTCCGCATCGATTTTGTCGTAATATATTGTTTCCTTCGCTTTTGTCACGCAGATGAGCGAATTTCCGACGGGGATACGTAAATCTTGGAAATTGCTCGGTCCTATGCTCGAGAGCACTGAATGTATGAAAAATTAATAACATTTTGGAATTTTTTTGCAGAGTACAGGTTAGTGAAATGGGTAAATACATTTTTATTTTTTTCATGTTTCGGAAATATGGACAATACCATAGAAATAGGTAGATAATAGACCCAGTTGGCAAAAGTTGGAAATAGTTGGCAAAAGTTGGAAATAGTTGGCAAAAGTTAATGTCGAATAAAGGCGTTCAACATTTTTGCGTCGGTGGCAAAACATTCGTGTAAAAAACCTAAAATAGGGTTGAAAAATGGTTTTCGAAAAAAAAGGTATCACTTTTTCGGATATCCACCGAAATAGTCAAATTTCCCCAAAATGTGCCTGAAAGCGACGTCAAAATATTTCTTGAAAATTTGAAATTTAATCCAGTCGAAAAAAAACCTTTTTTCATGTCAAAAGTTGGCCTTCGAACGAGTTTTTGGACAATAAAATCAATTCGACATTGGAGGAAGGAGAGAAAATGTGCAAAAAGCGATCAATCATTTCGATATAAAGAACCGAAACTTTGAGCACATAAAGATTCCACATTTCGGCCATCTCGAAAATCTGACGCTTGTCCTAGGGTGGAAAAGTGTCAACGTCGGTTTTTCAGTATCATTTTCCATGATAAATCGACCCCGGGAAGGCGATTCACTCGTAATGAGGCCCATTTTCCATTTCAGATCGTCTGCATGGATCTTCTTTCGTGAGCACTTTTGCCCTCTTCCGAATGTAGTTCTCCCAAAAATATGTTCATGTTTTGCAGTGTACCGCCAGAAGACATGTCATTTTTTCTTCCATAATTACGAAGTGAATGAAAAATGGTCTAGAATGTTTGTTCTGTTTCATTGTTTCCAACTAGTCAGTTTTAATAACTATGGATAAATTTTAGTGTTTTACAAAATTTGTTTTTTTCAAATTTGTATTTTTTGCAAAAACTTTTTTTTACAAAACTTGTATTTTGTGAAATTTTTTTTTACAAAACTTGTATTTCTTGCAAAAATAGTGTTTTTTGCAAAATTTGTTTTTTTAAAAACTTATATTTTTTGCAAAATTTGTTTTTTTAAAAACTTATATTTTTTGCAAAATTTGTATTTTTTTACAAAATTTGTATTTTATGCAAAAATTGTGTTTTTTGCAAAATTTGTATTTATGGCAAAATTTGTGTTTTTTTTTACAAAATTTGTGTTTTTTTGCAAATTTTACTTCTGAATGAACGCGCCACCTCACAGCTTTCGAGGCAAAGAGCCGCAAAAATATTTTCTCAAAGGAAACCTTCAGGAAGAGTATACACACGTTTGAAGCCAAAGGACTGCCGGCAAAAGTATACAATATTCAGAGAAGATCAATATGATAACCGCCACCTTCTGCTCTTTTCGTATTCGCCCCTCGACTGGCCCATCTGACCAATGCTGTATCCTATCTAGCGTGTAAATCATCTACACCAAGTACTTCGAAGGTGCTTCATTTTTATGAGCGGAGTAGAGAGGAGCGGAGTAGAGAGGAGTGGAGAGAAGAGGAGTGGGGAGAAGAGGAGTGGAGTGGAGTAGAATAGAAATAAGCAGTGTAGAGTGGTGTAGAGTGGTGTAGAGTAAACTAAAGTAGAAATCAGCAAAGTAGAGTAGTGGAGAGTAGAATAGAGTAGAGTAGGAAAAAGTAGAGTGGAGTAGTGCAGAGTAGACTTGTGTAGAGTAGAGTAGTGTAGAGTCGAGTAGTTTAGAGTAATGCAGAGTAGAGTAGTACAGAGTAGAGTAGTGTAGAGTAGAATAGTGTAGAGTAGTGTAGAGTAGAGTAGTGTAGGGTATATTAGTGTATAGTGAAGTAGTGTAGAGTAGAGTGGTGTAGAAGCGAGCAGTGTAGAGTAGTGCAGAATAGAGTAGTGTAGAGTAGAATAGTGTAGTGTAGAGTAGTGTAGAGTAGTGCAGAGTAGTGTAGAGTATATTAGTGCAGAGTAAAGTAGTGTAGAGTAGAGTGGTGTAGTGTAGAGTAGTGTAGAGTGAACTAAAGTAGAAATGAGCAGAGTAGAATAGTGGAGAGTAGAATAGAGTAGAGTAGGAATAAGTAGAGTGGAGTAGTGTAGAGCAGACTAGTGTAGAATCGAGTAGTGTAGAGTCAAGTAGTGTAGAGTAGAGTAATGTAGAGTAGTGTAGAGTAGAGTAGAATAGTGTAGAGTAGAGTAGTGTAGAGTAGAGTAGTGTAGAGTCGTGTAGAGTAGTGTAAAGAAGAGTAAAGTAGTGCATTGTAGAGTAGTATAGAGTAGAGTGGTGTAGAGTACATTGGTGTAGAGTAGAGAAGTGTAGAGTAAAGTGGAGTAGAGTAGAAAAAGTAGAAATGAGCAGAGTAGAGTAGAATAGTGTAGATAAATAAGAGTAGAAATGACTAAGGCGGAATGCAGTCATCAAATAGCTAAGTAAATAAAAAACCTCACAAAAAAACTGAAATAAATTAGAAAAAATGTAAAAAATAATCAAAATGCAAAAGAAAGTCAAAAAAGCGCGCAATACAGGTGAGCAACAATTTTATTTGAACCTTTGATCCGATTTTTGATTTCAGAACGCAGTGCTTCTAATCTAATCAGTAAATTTATCGAATAGATTTTATAGAAGTTAGAATTTATAGAAAAAAAACTTAATAATGTTAAGGAGTTTCACATATGGAGTTTCACTTATCTAACCACTCATCAAACCAAATATGAAGCATTATGCAGCCCGTTGGTTTATTCGTAGTTAGCTTCAATTTTTAAATTGGATATTGTTAAATTGGCGTTTGACATTGAAGGAGATCAGGTTTTTCTCTCCGAAATAGTTGGACAAATTAGATAATTAGACATTTGCGGTTTTTTGCTGTTGTTGACCGACAATGGCTGTCATTTGCTTTTTTTTATTACCTAGTTTTTAGAAATACATGTGAGCGCGGGCTCTGGAAATCACAGAATAGATTACTGCGGTTAGGCCTGGGATGAGGTCATTTCGAAATTTGCATAACCACCCCCTCCACTACCACTGCGGGCTCCCCTGCATTTCTGTGATCCACCGCCTTGCAGAATTCGTCGAAATCTGAACCCTGTGGATAACAGTGACCCCTACTACGATGATGGGAATATCCCGCGCTATTTTCCTCCTTTTGACAGTATAAAACGACCGAATTGCGAATAGCCGGTACAGTCTTCCAAGATAACCAATCTTGCAAAACCGATTTTATTTCTCAAATTTCACATTCAAGATGAAGCTGTTCCTCATCCTCGCCATTGTCGGTGCCGTGTTGTTGGCCGCTTTTACCGTTGAAGCGTCTCCTTTCGAACCGCTTGAACTTCAAGTAGCAGGTAACCGATTTATGTACCTTAGATTTTCTTCAATATTACTTCCATTTTCATGTTTACATATAAGTATTCACTCTGCAGGGCCAATTGGAAGTCATAAAATTAAAAATCGGATCAGACTCTTTTCTTGGATTTAAATGCAAGCGCTCTAACAATGGACTTTTTTCAAATTCTTTCCTCCCTTCGTCCGTACACTGCAGATAGAAAGTTGAAAAGCAAAAAAAAAACGAACAAACCAAAATAATAAAGGAAGCCAAACAAAACAAGGAACAAAAACAAAAGAAATTAACAACAATGAGAAAAAATTAGGACTTAATAATGAAAATTTGTGAATCTAAATATCTAATGCCCTTGTGGACCTAACAGTGCAACAATCTAACAATAACAACAATACAAAAATATAGGACTTTTTTATAAAAATATGTAAATCTAGCAATTGGATTAAAATAACAATAGCTTTTTAACTAACATGTTTTCAAGTTTGTACACCAAAATTTTGAAGTTAACGAGTGTTTTTTGGCAAGAGTAAACATTTTAAGTCCGAATGTTAGGCTAAATGTCAAAAATGTTAAGCTAAAACTACCGATAACTATCCAATATAGTATCGGAATTATCGATAGTGCCTATTCAAGTGCTAAGTATAATACTGAAGCGTCGATTTCAAGGTTATCATAGCGTAGGGACTTGAAGTTGAAGAGCGTTTTTAAACTTGAATATAAATGTTAAGGTTAATCAGTTCTGTCAGGCTAAAACTATCGATAACTATCAAAAATAGTACTGGGACTATATTCTGTTGAGGCGAAACTATCGATAAAATTAATCGATAGTCAATATCGAAGAAAGAATCGGAACTATCGATAGTACCATAATACTCAAGCCAAGATCAAATGTATTCTATAGAGTATGTATCTATCGAAGGTGATATCGAGACTATAACTATCGATAACTATCAAAAATAGTACTGGCACTAGGTATATTCTGCTGAGCTAAAACTATCGATAGAATTTATCGATATTTAATATTGAAGATAGAATCGGAACTATCGATAGTGCCATAATATTCAAGTACCTTGTAAGCCTTTTTTCGGCTTCAGTAACACTTTTATGTAACGATAATAACCCTGTGCTACATGAAAGCAACAATATAACCATTACTTCACCTCGAACGAATTTATCGGTTTATAGGTGAACCTTCGGAGGGACAAGGACAGCTGCAGCCATTGGCAAGGGAGAAAAGGCGCGTTCATTGCACATTCTACCCGGACGGAAGGAGAGAATGCCATACGACCAAAGATTGACCATAAGAATGTCCATGGAATTCCCATCATTTCCACTCCAACGGCGAATAAGCTCCTAGAAGTATAATGCAAAAATCTATTTTTTGAAAATTCCGCGCTATGTTGTATAATTTGTGGAACTGGACACTTTTTTAAATAAATACGTTCTAAAAAGTACGAAAGCTGACTACTCCACTTTTTATCCACAATTCGGTAAGAGCATTAGCCGATTTTTGGGGACTGTTTTGAGACAAATTACCAATTTTTTGGGGACTGTTTTGAGTCAAATTACCCATTAAGTCAAATTACCAATTGATTCCAATTACCAATTGAGTCATATTACCAGGTTTTGAGTCAAATTACCCATTTTTGGGGACTGTTATGAGTCAAATTACCAATTGAGTCAAATTACCAAGTTTTGAGCCAAATTACCAAGTTTTGAGCCAAATTACCAATTTTTTGGGAACTGTTTTGAGTCAAATTACCTTCTTTTCAAATTACGAAGTTTTGAGTCAAATTACCAATTTTTTTCAAATTACCAAGTTTTGAGTCAAATTACTAATTTTTTCAAATTGCCAAGTTTTGAGTCAAATTACCAACTTTTTTTCATCAAAATGTGCTATAATAATAATTATGTTATGTTTGAGTGCTTTGGTTCGTTTATTGAGGCAATAATAATTATTTAATTCGAATAATCACCCTAATTTTAATAATTGAAATTAAGTGGGATATTTCGCGAATTTTTTCAACATTCGGGTACTGTACAGCGGAAGCATGAGAGATTTTTTTGTATCCTATTTCGGCGACCGATTTTCATCACAGGATCAAGGCACCACCTGCGTATCTCCTTATCGATAAGCCCGAGCCGACAGCTGTTTGTTCAACATGGGCAAATTGACTCGGCCAATCGGCAAATAGAAGGAACGTCTACTCGCAGCCCCTGTAATTCGGCCCCCCTCCCCCTAACTAGCTGACTCAGCTGGTATCGAACGATCATAAAGCTGCTGACTCAGTCCTTCAGCCGAGACTACTGAAAGGCCCCGGCAACTGGCGCCGAACGCTGACCCGAATCATCAGCTGTATTAAACCTTCGCTCCATGCCTTACTGCGATGTATAATGAAAATATAATTAATATTATTATTATTATATTATTATTATATAATTAATATTGCGAGCGTATAATATAAGAAATTAATAAGCCCAAAACTAGAGAAATTAAAGAAAATACAAGTTTAAAAAATAAATGATAAATTCAATAAAAATATAATTTAAAATAAAAAAATAATTTTAATAAAAATAATTTCAATAAAATTAAAATCAATAATTAGAATTAGAATTAGAATCAATAATTATAAATCAATAATTTCAATAAAAATAAAATGAAAAATTTAATTTAAAAAATGGGGGAAAAAATGATTTTTTGTCTCTCAACTTCTTTATCGGCTACGTATATCAAGTCTGTTTCTTTCGAGTAGCACAATATTTCAGGTCGGACTTAGCGTGCACTTAGGGGCCGACATGTCAGGCGGCGAAGCACTCAGCCGGACAGCGGACCTTGATCGTCACTCGGGCCAAAGACCCCCTGTCGTGCCTGGGGGCATTCGGGGTGGCACATTAGGGGACTTCCTTTCACTATGCATGTTAAAAAAAGTGCACGCTTTTTACCGAAATTACATTTTTTGAGTCTGAAGACGGCGTTGTATTTATACCGACTATCTGCAGAGAGCGGCAGATTTTCAAAATTTTAAATTGTGATATTGAGAAAAACGTCTTATACCCTCATTCTGGGCGTAATATTGACCAATTCGCAAAAATCAGATCTCAAATTGGTTCAAAATTGGCGGCGGAAAGTGAAAAATGGGGTTTTCGCATACATTTTTATTACCACCCGCCTCCCCCCACCCAAACCGAACTTCGTCTTCAAACTTTTGTTTGTGAAAGTAGAATAATCCATTTTCCTCCCTTTATAGGTAGGTGCATTCAGCCCTGGGTAGGGAAATGTAAACAATTAGGTACATAACTTGCGTTAACCTTGTCGGGGTTAACCGTAAGAAAAATCTCTCATCTGCTCAGGCGAAATATGAGAATCTCAAAATCGAAAATCATCGTTTTCTATTGTCTACGGCAACATTGGCCATTAAAAGCCTCGGAGGAAGGGCGTATCAAATTTCGACTATCCAATTTCACGGAAGGAAAATCGGCATTGTGTTCGTTTTCTTCGACTATGAGAACCGGGTATTGGAAATAAAGAAGAAAATTCAGACCAAACCCTTTTTGCCCCTTTTAACCCATTATGAACCACCTCAATGAAGAATAGCTCATAAAAATATGAATTCCGACTTTAAATGATTAAAATAAAGTTATACGGGGTGTTCACATTTCAGCAAATAACCGCATTTTTCCATTTTCAACCGTTACTCCTCTAATAAGCGAGGTAAACGAAAAAAGGTTATACCATTGGAAAGCTGACATTTTGAGTCAGTTTTTCCCGGAACGTGGGCGGAATTTTTCCATTTTTTTGTAGTCCTAAATGCTCATTGAAGAATCTGTAATTTCCACATAATTTGTAATTCTCTAATTTGGCCTAATTTTTGACTCATTTAACTGTATGTTAGAAAACTACGAATACCACTAGTTTAAAGGGAATTTAACGGGCTTCCAAATGGTATAATTATTTTTGTGATTACTCTAAAATGTGAGGTATTTATGGCTATTTTACTGGAATAAAGATGAAAACACGAAAAAATCTTTAAAGCGAAAAAAGTGTTATTTTCCTAAGGCTCACAAAAACGTTTATAGAACAAACATTTTAGCTTAAATATTGACTCTTTTAAGGAGGACAATATTAAGTGTGAACACCCAGTATAGGTTGTGAAAATTTATATGAGACCAAAATATTGAAATCTATTCTTTATAGCTCAGGAGATACAGAGGAGGTGCATTACTTATTGGAAAATCCCACCTCATCCATGATTTTGGAATTTTTACTCAACGACGAATTTTGTCAATAAGTTGCTATAGCCTGTCTTCGTGATACGAAAATTTGACGAAATCAATGAAGTTCTACATGGGTAAGTAAGCAAAAGGGTAATAAGTACTGACACAGTGATGACGTATGCATACGAGCGAATTGATTCTAGGAACCAAGACGTTATCCATTTAGGGTAACGAGATTTTCCTCGAAATTTCGCTCACTTGCAGAGTCATTCCTTTCATACCGCACAAGAGCCTGTAAAAAGATATCCGGCCGAGAGAGATCTTTTTACCGCGTCTTTTCGCAAGAAGTACCGAATGATCAAACGATATAATCCGCCGGTTTTCATGATGAAGGGACGCAGAATGAAATGCAGCTACAAAGAAAACGGAGAAAAAGGGAGGCGGAAATAATCAAAGGGAACTCGGATATTTTCAAGGAGCCGGATGTTCTTTGAATTAGGTCGAATTCAAGAGCAGGGGTGGCGGTCAATGAAATCGGAGCCGCCGAGTCATCCTTTTGGCTGGGGAACTTTTTCAAATCCGAGAAAAGTAAGGATCAGATTCAGATAACAATTTTTTCATTTTTTGGCCAATAACACGAAAAACGCGATAAAAAATGTTCAGTTCGAGTCACAGTTGATGCGCGTTGGGCCATGGGTCAAGCCGTCTAGTTGCAATCTATCTGCATATTTTCTCAAATTCTGAGAAAATTGATAAATTTTCCAATATTCCGAAGATATTCCGATCGCCAATAACTCGAAAACTTGGGGGTCTCCAACTAATTTGAACCAAATTTGTTCAACAGTTTGTTTGAAAATGTACGATTACAGACCAATTATGTCAAAATCGGTTCAGCAGTTCGGGAAATCTGAATGGTAGACGTTTGATGTCGGATCAATCCCACATGAAATTACCAACCTTCTCGGCCAACACCAATAACCTTCGAGAGATTCAGCAGCTAATAAATAAAATCTAAAAAGAATAGGAAATATTTAACGTACCATTGAGGAACAGCAACACGAGCGGGATGCGGCGATCGGTGACTGGAGAAAACAACAAAAGTTCTATCCTAACAACAAAAGGTGTCCTTGACCGCGTTAGGAAGAATCGCACAGTGAACTCTGAACTAGCAAAACGCTGAACGAGTGAAGTCCCGTCTATGCTGGGGGGAGGAGGTTCAAAGTTCACAACAAGACCGAGCAAACAGTTGTGTTGTCTTCTCCGGCACGGCCAGACCTTTTCTGACGCCATGGAGGCATAAACAATTTTCCAAATTCAGAAGAAACTGAAAATTGAGCGATCGAATCGGCTAGAAAAATATGAGAATATCCCCAAGTTGATATTTACCCTAAAAATTTCGAATAGAAACCTCGGGAAGTTTACGAGAAAAGCTACCAGAAAATGTTTCACTCCCGATGCCCCTTTAAACGGTAAATTTTTCAAGGGGGTTAAAAATTGTTGTCTTGAGCAATTATGACTCATTACGCCAAAATTAATCCAGCCGTGGATTCCTAAATTCGGGTGGAGTTCGTGGTGGTCAGAAATTGCAGACAACGCCAAAATTGATCCGACTACCGAAAATTCCTAATCGTGATACCAACCTAATTCTTGTTGTCAGCAGATAAAATGTCTACGGTGAAAACTGCCTTTCGATATATTATAATATCTACATCAGGGTAAGGATCTAAACAACGACAGAATATTATCTAACAAAAAACACAACAATATTAAAAAACATACTTGGAGACGGTATTTACTTGGTCAAGCCGTGATGACCACCGTCCTTTTCAATGATGAAATAATTTCATCATTATTCATAATTTCATGAATTATTCATTTTCGTCACGTAAATACCGTCTCTAAGCATGTTTTCTAAAATTTTTGTGTTTTTGTTAGATAATTTTCTGTGGTTGTTTATATCCTTACCCAGTGTTGTTTATAGGCCCTGATGAAGATATTATAATAAATCAAAGCTCGGCGAAAGAGGCAGTTTTTACAGTAGACCCTACCCCTGATCTGCTGACAATATTCGTTGAAGGGTCGATCATCCATCCACAACCTAATTCTGACTAATTCTTCTTCAATTCACATAATTTTTCGTCAATTTCGAAACACCTTCCCCTGGGCATGAGCCAGTTTTCTTAACAGCTTTCCAAATTTCCCTCCGCTATCCCGAATCGAGCGAACAGGGGGAATACGCCAATCAGGGAACACCATCTTGCGGGTTAACATCCATCAGGTGACACGAAAATTACTCGGGATCGAGAGGAAAAGGGATCGAGGGAGGTGAACAACGGTCGAGTCTGGTGTCCTGTCAAACATCGAAAGCGGAGCACATCGACAAATGCACACAAAATATTGACAGTGCCCACAGAAACACGAGACAACATCGATCCCTTGGCCCGTCAGCCTTTGCAACGTGCCATTTTCACACCATTCTGCCATTTTTGCGGCGTGCGGTTTGGGTTTTGAACAAACTTATACTTGCCTGCCTCAACAAAACAACGCCCTTATTATTTCGCTAGTCAGTGCGGACCCCGAGTCGGACGTGAGATCTTCAGCCCTTGCATGCGCCGACTGCTGGGCGTCCGCTGGGGGTGCGCTCCAACCCCTATTTTCCACCCCTGCTCCCCCACTACCGGGCTTTCTGCCGGGCGAATGAACCCCGAATGTCCACCCGAATACTGCCAACCGGACGTCTCCTGTTCAATCCGATTCTTCGCGTGATCCGAGGCCTCTCAACCTGTTGAATTGACGCGCGATATGAGGAATACCCAAATCGGCGCGCATTGTTTTCGTTGCGAAAGATCGCCGTATCGAATCCAAGAAAGATCTGCAAAACCTCGTATGTTGAAAATTCGAAATTTTACTGGAGGTGAAAAAAACTTCCCAAACGTCCAAAAACTTCAGAAGGTTCCAAACTTACAGGTTATTACGCATGTCCATAGAGAACGTATTATGCGAGTAAAGTCCAATTTCTTGACTCGAGGACACGCGCAGGGAGTAGATTTACCACTGGAGCTCAAAACCTCATTTTCCCTAAAAAAGCAACTTACGAGGTTTTGCAGATTCAGCATTTAATGCTGCTGTGCTTCGGATGTAGCAATAGTGAGCCTAAGGTTTTTCGCCGATGACCGAGGCTGTCCCGGGCTTGCTCTGCCGCAAGAAGAACGAATCTGAACTGGTAAGGACGTGTCCCACTATTCTTTCAACGGGTTTATTGGAGCAAACCTTGGAGCATGCCAAACAATGATGGGATGATGATTGATCCAATACCATGGTCGCGATTTGGGTTCGTGATTTGGGTTTGAGTTCAAATTTAGCCCTCATCCTAATTTTTCGATAACGGTTTCCATGTTTACAGCAGTAGACGGAAATCATACTCATCGAAATCAAACAGAAAGTCCAACTCGAAATTCAACTGAAACCGAAACTGAAATTCAAACGAAAACGCATACCCTTAAATTGAACTCAAACCGAAACTCAAACTCATACTCTGACTTACAATCGAACTCAAACTTAAAACCAGACTCTAACTCATCATCAAACTAAGACTGGAACAGAAACTGAAAATCATACTCATAATCCCACTCAAACTCACAATCGAACTCAAACTGAAACTAAAACTTGAGCTCAAACTCGAATTCATAATCAAACTCAAGCTCAAATGTAACTCAAACTTATAATAAAATTCATGCTTAACTTAAACTCGCACTGGAACTCATAATCAAACTCGAGCTCATTATCAAAGTGGAACCCAAACTTGAAATCAAACTCAAAATGAAACTCATAATCGAACTCAAAGTGAAACTCTCTCTCATATTCAAACTCGACCTCATAATCAAACTCAAACTCATATTCATATTAAACTCAACCTCAAAGTCAAACTCATACCGGAACTCAAACTCGAACTCACGATCAAACTCAAACTCGAGCTCATAATCAAACTCAAACTGAATCACATCATCAAACTCAAACTGAAACTCATAATCGAACTCAAAGTGAAACTCATACTTATGCTCAAACTCATAGGTACTGAAACTCAAACTCGAGCTCATAATCAAACCAACTAAAAACTCATGCTCAAACTTGAACACAAACTCATAATAAAGTGAAACTCAAACTCGAAGTCATAATCAAACTGAAACTCATAGGTCGAAGTTTGACTTGATTATAAGTCCAAGTTCGAGTGTGAGTTTGAATTTAAGGTCGAGTTTAACCATCAGTTCGATTAATTCATTATTCGATTAATTATGAACTCATGTTTCAGTTTGAGTTTGATTGAGAGTTTGAGTTTCAGTTCAATTATGAGTTTGAGTATCCGTTTCTATTTCAGTTTGATTCCGATCTATGAGCATGAGTTTGAGTTTCATTTTTAGTCCGATTTATGAGTTTGACTTTGAGGTTGAGTTTGCATATAAGTTTCAGTTGGATTATGAGTTTTAGTTCAATTTATGAGCATGGTTCAAGTTTAGTTCGAGTACGATTATGAGTTTGTGCTGCATTTTGAGTTCGAGTTCGATGCATGAGTTTGACTTTGAGGTTGAGTTTGAATATGAGTACGAGTGAAAGTTTCAGTTAGAGTAGACTTTGAGTTTGATTATGAGTCTTGAGTTTAAGTTTCATTTTGAGAATGAATTCGATCTATGAGCATGAGTTTGGATATGAGTTCGATTATGAGTTTTAGTTAGAGTTTGATTATGAGCTCGAGTTTGAGTTTGATTATGAATTCGAGTTTGAGCTTAAGTTTTAGTGTCAGTTTGA
Source organism: Nesidiocoris tenuis (assembly GCA_036186465.1). Lineage (NCBI taxonomy): Eukaryota > Metazoa > Arthropoda > Insecta > Hemiptera > Miridae > Nesidiocoris > Nesidiocoris tenuis. Next base: position 9,992,429 of record AP028919.1, read on the forward strand.
GTTCGATTGAGTATGGATTATGAGTATGATTTTCAGTTTTGGTTCCAGTCTTGATAATGATGATGATGAATTTTGATGATGAGTATGGTTTTAAGTTTGAGTTCGATTATGAGTATGAGTTTGAGTTTCATTTTGAATTGATTCATTAGTTTCAATTTGAGGTTGAGTTTGCAAATACGGATGAGTCTGATTATGAGCGTGAGTTTAGTATGATTATGAGTTTGAATTTCATTTTGGGTTCGATTTATGAGTGTGACTTAAAGGTTGAGTATGAGTTTCAATTGAGTTTGAATTTGAGTTCCATCATGAGTTTGAGTATGAGTGTGAGGTTGATTATGAGTTTGAGATTGAGTTTGAACATGAGTATAAATTTGGATTTACACCAGCAGTGTTTTAGGCATCCAAAAACTCGAAAGGGCCGCTTTCAAAATGGACACGCCCCTGAAAGCGGGCAATCGGGTCGTTGTTACAATAAGCGATACCAAGAGGCCAAAAAAGGTTAATCTGAAGAAAAAAGTGCAACAACGTTTGCCTATATAATTTTCAAATTGGTAAGAAATTACGTACAATTTTCAACAATGAGAAACAAGTTCATGTCGCCGATGAAAGTAAGCGGACGTGGGTAAAACGTAAGAAACACATTGCGATAAGCATTGATTCACAATATATCAAAATAAAGTAGTAGTTGACAAATAGAATGTGATGAATGACTGAGATAAGAAATGCTCAAAATAACACATTAGCGTGACACTATCATCTACAAAGGGATTTTCGCAAATTTTCGAAATTAACCATCTCTGCTATGCAGAAGCCGGTGTTTCTCATAATACTAAACGTTTTTCGCATATCTCTTTGTAGATGTTGACACATTAGGAACGAGATAAATCCGAAACTATAATACCGACAAAATAATTGCAATTTTTGATAAAAAATATTTTTTTATATACGTCAATACAGAATAAACTATCTTCGGTTCACCTCTTCAGCATGTATTTTCAATATTGCTTTTCACACGGATCACTGCACCATGGAATACTGATAAGCTGACACTGATAACGATCGGAAAATTGAAACCAAGGAACTTTGACCACACCAAGGCCGCGGGAGTAGGTTGCAGTGATAAGCGGTTACTCAGTAAAACTGGCCAATTACGATTGCCGAGTTCATCACAAAAACAACCAATGTCAAAAAAATCGAAAATTGAGATTTCAGCGCATTCTGGTAGCTCTCGGCAGCACTCATAGTAGTTCTCCTGAAAATCAGCTTTTTTGTACAATGGTTGTTTTTGTAATGAACTCTTCAATTGCCAAATTTAAGTTCAAACCAATGACACCAATAATTGAATGAATTATTCATCCTTCCGAAGATTCAGCATTAAATGCTGCAAACTATCCGATTGCTGTTGGAGGAGGGGGAAGAACATAGGAACTTGGTTCGGAAACGCCGATAACATTTATTGTGTACAACGCCGACGCCACCTTGACCAATCACACCGAAGCAATTTCTCACCCTCTTTTCCAGCAATTAGATAGTGAGTGGCCGACCATACGAGTGGACGAGAGTACTGTAAAAACGAGAGGCCAATTCTGGAGAAAGCGCTTTCTCTTAGGGAAGTATTGGATATTCAGATACGTAAAAAAAACTAACGTAATTTTCTAGCTAATATTGAAAATATTGCTGTTCGAGAGCCGAAATCTAAAGAATACTAAACCGCGCGTTTTGATTAGATCGTAAAACTCAAGGTGCCCGTTCACTTCTCGATCGCTTCACGGGCGCCACCTCAACCAATCGCAGCGTGACTCCATCAGCAATCGGACGGCGAAGGGGCACCTTCAGACACAGGTCAAACATACCGACGACACTCACAACTTCTCGGTAGCACCCCCATATTCCAAGTCCTTTGACGGCTCTGGACTACTGCAGCCGAATAACATTGGTTCTAATGACTGGATATCGACTCGGAGGCTGTTTTGTTACCGCCGTCGTAACTGCTGAGGCTGGCTGCTTCGCTCGACTCGCCAGACCGGCTGGAAAATGTTGAATTTCTTCGTTATAAACGCCTCTACAGCTGGCCGCAGGTGGCCAGCAACGATGATGCCTCACAATTCCAAAAATCCCTGCCCTGTCAAATCGGCAATGTCGGGCACCGTTCCAGGTGAATAGGCAATTGAAAATTGAATAGGCACCTATTTTTTAGGAATTTTCAACAATATTTTCATGCGATAGAAAACCACCAAACTAAAGCCTGAAAGGCGCCAAGTTTTTTCGCTGTTATCAATCGTGATAATGTTCTTCTACTTCATTGTCCTGGAATCGCTGCCGACAAAATCTTTCTTTATTTGGTTGCGACCGATTCAATGCCTTTCGAATTGCATAGGCTGCGGTCTTATCAGCCAATCAGATTCAATCAAGCCCACCATACGATGCACAATGTACATCGCACATCGACAATCATTGTCGACCATCTGAATCCAAACAATCCGGTCTTGCTCTTGCAGAAATTCAAAAATTTTTGCCCAAATACCTGGCGATTTCGTCTTGGCATTGCTGCTTTCTCCAGAATTCTTTCTTCAACTCTTGAAGATTCTCTTCTAGGCTGGCCACTTCGTCAGTCTTTTGCGCTAACCTGCGAATCGAAACCGAGAGCTTCCGATACTGAACGAAATTCCAAAATTTCCCGAACCACTGTGCCAATTTCATTAATAAAACGCCTGGAGAACGATTAATTCACTTACTTCGCCTCTTTTATATAAATTCGAATGATATTCATCTGTTCGATGAGCGGATCTTCCATCTCGTTGGCCTTTTTGTTCGACTCGGGAACCCAGCCTTGACCCATGCTCAACTGGGACTGCAATGGAAGACAATCGATTATGTCGATACGATGTATCGTTCATTGAGTAGAAGGAATTCGTCTAAAAATGTGGCAAATTCCTAACTTTCAGAAAACAGCTAAAAATTCCGGAACATGATAAATGTCAATGGAAAATTGCCTCAAGCTCAGTGCGAATTCGCCTCAAATGCGCATCTTGAGTTGATCAAGCGTTGGAAAAAGTCCCACATCACTTAAATTCGACATACGCATCAGGCCAGAGCTGATCAGGCATCACTTTCTGCCTTCATGTCGATGATCCTTCTGCGTTCTTCAGTAGTTTGCTGTACCAGGATTGCAGATCATTCAGGTTCAAAGATTATTAATAAAATGCTTGATCAGCGTTGGCCTGATGCGTATGTCGAATTGGAGAGTATTCTCTGTCTACTCAAGAAACGCACTGGTATCTCAGAGCTCGGGACACTCCTTAATCGATAAATAATCTATTGTTTCGATTATCTCAATAATTGCCATTTTACCCACGTCCTGAGGCCTCCACGGCTCGTTACAACAACAACAACAACAACAACATACTTGGTCAGAAGCGTTTTGAGCTTTGCTAGGCGACGTGCTAGGTTTCTGGGAGCCGGAATTCATCCTCGCATGCCTTTTCATCTTTTCCTCCTGTATTTTGGCAGTTATCTTTTCCCTGCGAATGAATAAATTGTGATAATGCTAAGCAGTACTCAAAAGTCGCTTATACGGGTATACTTTTTTTTTTTTTTTTTTTGAAGACCCTCCCCCTGATATTTGACTTCAAGTATTGAATAACGGGTCGATCCTCAAAATTTTTGACATAAAAATTAGTTGTTTCAGACATTTTCATGAAAATGATCAAATATTTATGGTAACTGGAACCCAACAATTACAATACAAGAGTGGTCAATATCGGTTCAGCAGTTACCTTCGCCTATGCTGTATCCTTTCCAATTCCTCCTCGGTCGGCAGATTGGGTAGACTCAGCGCCTGTTCGCGTAGGTACATCGTGCACGCTGAACGTATCATATTCTGCAGCCGCAACGCCTGTCCCTGTGGCGGGTTATCTGAGTCTATACCCAGTACAGATATTTTTGAGCTGAAAAAGATTGATAATTATTCGCTCTCTCACGGGTTAACCGAAAAATGATTTTAAAAAAATCAGGTTTTCATTTTTTAAAAAACCATGATTTTTTCGAGTTGCAGGTTAATTATGTAGAATGTTACAATTGTCCAACAACTAATTGTTGTTATTAACACAATACCTCTACTAGTTGCTCAAAACGAAGGAAGACATGATTACATCAGTATTGATACGAGTCAAAGACACTTTGCAGTCTTACCTGAGGACATCGATGTTTTCGGATAATCGGAGAAGTTTCACTTTGGTAACTTGGGCTTCTTTGAGGCTATAAGTCGATTCTCCGGAGCTGCAAAACATAAAATCGCACATCAGTAAAAACCAATCAAATATTATCGAATCTAATTTAAAAGCATTTTGCTGCTAGAAAGATCGAAAATTGGAATAAAAAATTCCTGCCTATAAAATTTATAGGCATGGCTTATTTAATGCATGGCTGCGATCAATGAACTTAAAAAAAAATAAAATCACGCTTATATTACTTTAGCGAGTTGGCCATTTTCATGTACTCCGCGTTCAGTTTTTCAGCCTGCGACCGATACTCGGCAAGACGTTCGTAAAATTGACTAATTATCGGTTTACTCCGTAAGCTCATCCTTTTCTCTTCGCGAACTTCCAGCAACTGGAATTTGGGTGAAAAATAGGTTATCAAACAATTATGCCGATAGAAGATACGCTAAATTCAATTCACTGTATTCAAACCACTCACGCCAATGCAATGTATGCAGAGCCGGAGCTGCTGGGGATCGACAGGCGCTTTTTCGGAGGGGGTGTCTTCTTTCACTTGTCTGTCAAGTATCCTCACTGGACAAAAAGTATAGGTAGGGTAATAATAGTCATACAAGAGAGAATGAACATATTTTTTGGGAATTCAACCAAAATCGGAAATTGATATACAAAATAACGACTATTTTTCTTGAACTCACTGGCAGTCGAAATGTCCATGAAATGGCTGCAATCGTTGCACATGACGCTTCCGCAGAGCCTGCAATGGTGCTGCCTCCTGGCCAGGTGAAACGAGCCGGCGCAATTGGGACACCTGGGTACAGCACTGCCGTCAATCCAAGGGACGATATTTTGCTCGTGAACTGGACAAGAATAACGAAATATTTGTAACGATTCGGGGGAAAAATTAAGAAAATTACTGCGTCAATCGATGTTGTACTTTTCCGCTTCTGAGGATCGGACGGCATTTTATCCAGCAATTTTTCCAACCGAATTATCAACTGATTGGTAGGGACGGCGAGCCTTTGAAGCCGGTCTTCTCTCACTTGGTTGAAAAGCGACGTATGAGAGTTTATCACACCTGCGGTCGCAACATTGACGTTATTGGAAAATACACATTAACATATGCATAAACATAAGATTTTCCATCTTCACTTCACCTATTTCTTGCGGTTCGTAGACAAATTCGAAATTGTTCGATGAATACTTGGGCGAATCGTTCGACGATAATGAAAATGTTTCCTGCTTCAAAATCTTCTTTTTGGCCTTATCGAGCAAATCTGTGAACATGGGCGACACTAGATATAACGCTTACATTCTTGATTGAATTAATTTCTCTAACAGCGTCTTGGAGGTGTAGGGGGCTAAGGAGTGACAATGTTGACATGACCTCAAAAAATACGAGCGCCAAAGTGACTAGTCGTAGACCAGAAAAAAAGTGACGTCACCGATCTAGGAGGCGCTGCAGCCGCCAATGTGCTGCCGGTGATAGGGCGAAGTTCTTCTCGAATTCAGTGACATTTTTACCGTTTTTTGGGCAGTTTCAGAAAGAGTGGACATTTGAAACAGGATGAATCGTGCCGTTTGAACGATTATGCGATCCCTTCAAGCGATAAAGTGATAATACAAAATTCTTGATTTTGCTGGTATTCATTATCATGTTGCTGCCTTGGACGATGAATTCGTCAGAAACACGATTGGAGAACTCAAGGTTTATCCTATTTTGACCAAAAATATTGGTAAGATGTGAGGAATTAAGGGAAGAATTTGTCACACGTTCCACTAATTTTATAGATTTACACTTCCCCGTCGAAGATTCACCTCTGAACGTTTTAATCAAGTCCTGCTCCTCCGAATGTTCGTCTTGGAAGTGCGAGAGAAGATTCTCCGCGGTTCCTCGATCCGACTTGCAAATCGGGCAGATGAATCCCTCCAGGACGGGGGAGTCGTTGGAAGATGCCATCGTTCCAGAATTTTGAGATCGAGAGTTACATGGTACCTAACGAAGAAGAAGCAGCAATCGTCCCATTTGATGGGAAACACAGCCTGAACGAATGAGGGAATAAAAGAAATTATGGAAATTGCGGTAGAGTACGAAAAGTGCACAATCTCATATAGATGGTAGAGATATTAAATTTAAATCAATTCATTTAACACGACCCACAAGTCCAGTACCCAAGCACGATCAACTAGCTGTGATAACGTATCTAATCAACGACGAAAGCTAATCGTGTTTGTGACCACAATCGATATACGAATCGATTTTTGATTGAAAGCAACATCTGGTAAGATTGGTAAAATTATGGGAAGAATTAATCACGTTTTCAAATTTCACTGATCACTTTCCCGACGAAAATTCACCTCTGAACGTTTTGATCAAGTTCTGCTCCACCGAATGTTCGTCTTGGAAACATGTCGTCAATGAAAAAAAACTATCGGTAAAACAATCAATATCAATCGAACTTCAGATAATCGATTCTGCCTCCTCGGCTGTTTTGCACCAGGAACCAAAACCAGAATCCAGAAATCATTCTACTTCGAACCATTATCTAAAAAATCATAAAAATTCAAAATACGCCATTAACCAGGAACCGGCCACAAGCATTGACGAGCTAAACTAAACCCGAAAAGGTATGATGTGTATATTAGTGAAGTTAGCTCATGAACCATGAATGGCTGAAAAGCTGAATGTAGTCCTACACATAGCGGTGTTTCATGTTCACAATGTTCTAGGGATGGCCAACCGGCACGCGCAGTTTATATCGAGGACGATTTTGGTAAGGAATGGTAACGTAGACGAAGCTGCTAGACTCCTCAACAGGTAACCAAAATTCGAAACTTGATTCAATAGTGCTCCAAGTACTTATCGTCATAAAAAATAACGTGGGTGTAGGTACCTATTGTAAGCTTAGTGAAGTTAGCAACGGTTCAGCAACGGTCAACTGCGTGTTTCTTTTCTAACTAATTGGTCTCTAGGGACGTCTTGGAACACATTTCTGGCTGTACAAGAATTAGGGATGGGAAAAAAACGTGAAACCGTTTCGGAGAAACGGTTTCATCAGGAAAAACGATGAAACCGTTTCAAGAAGGCTACAGTAGCCGTTTAAAAAAAACGAAAGACCAGAAACGAACGAGCCATTTCCCCGTTCCGGTTTCTCCGTTTCATTCCGTTGCGGTTGTATGGAACATAGATGCATAAAGAAACCGAAACCGAAGCAGAGAAAGGAACAGTTCACTTGAGGCCAGCTACAGTTCTTTTGAAACGTACGTTTAATTCATGGATCACGTTGAGGCCGAAACTGTTGTTTTGAAACGGTTTCGCCGAAACGGTTTCAGGGTAAGACGAAACTGTTACATTTCGTTTCTTGAAAGAAACTGAAACGCCCATCCCTAACAAGAATTGTGCCACCAGTCACATTGTACGCCTTAAGGCCCGATCCCACTATCCGGCTCCGAGCCGTCCGTCGATCCGGCATGCCGGAACAGTGACAAGTGTGACTGGGCCGACCGCAGCGACCCTTGAGGTTTTTTGTGGAACGTGCATTGATAACCTGACACGGAAAGACGGTGTGTGGGTGTGGTGGGGTCGTGTGAGGGTGAGGGAAGTTGCCGGGACTCCATGTTGAAATTGTCACGTCTTCAGTTTGATATAAATATTTAAAAAAAATATATATACCATATATATTCAGTAATTTGACAGTCCCTGGTCAATTGTGATTTTATCCTGCATTCTCCATCGTCTCCAAATTCGAGGTAAGTACGTATGTAATAATTAAATAGGTAGGTGCTCCGTGAGTTTATTTATTTACTTATGTACTTAGCTTATTCTGGAGATAGAAAAGTTGGTGATATCGGACGTTGGTTCCCTCTAGGTACGTTTTCTATTATTCGGGTTTTAATTTATTGCTGCAAATAATTTTGTGCAATTAATTAGTAAAATATTTAATTATAAAATATTAATATTATAGGTATTACTAGAATTTAGTACCTAAATATTGTAGTTATAAATGTTAATATTTATAAATAAAGTATTTAGGTACGTAATTACTGTAAAATTATTATTTTATAATTTATAAAATTATTATAATTTTATTGTATTGTCAACTATGTACACGCCTGCTGGTTAGCATACATTACACCGCTGTATATAACGGATAGGTAATGCTAGAAACTCGACCTCTATAAATGCATCATGTTCAATTTTAGGATACGCTGATGATGCCGAAGGAAACCCAGGGCTTTGGAGAGAAAATGGCACTGCCCCCGGGATTCCGCGCATAGGACGACAAGGTAGTGGACATCACACTCAATCAGCAGGTGCAGAAACATAGTACTCGTAATTTGGTACATGGAGCTTATATTTTTATTTACAGGCTTTCTCGACCTAGTGTACGAATGAGTGATCATTAGGAGCCGGGTGTATAGGTCTTAACTGCGTCATGTGAGCCCATAGAAGTGGCTCATACAACCACTTCTGTGTTCTAGCAGCATGTTGATACTTTACCTGTTTTGTTTCAGCTGTAACTCGCGACAAATTCAAGACCATATTTAACACAACTATGCAAGTGCCTTGGCAGGCTAACGTCGTTTGATAATCGATCAGCTCAATAAAAAATAAATTGTTTACTTACATTCAATAAGGTTTATTCATTGTTTAAAACCAGATTCTATAAAACAGTAAAACTTAAAAAGTAAAGCAGTACTAGTACGTAAGTAAGTACTTAAAAAGAGTAAAAACAGTACAAATTTACTGATTCGGCCATATTTGATTTATTCGTAAATCTTTCTCCGAATAAAAAATTATTCACAAATTTGGCTTGTGAATTCGTGGGTTTTCCAGTACCTACTTCCCACTCAGATATCAAAGAATTCCTGAATTTTGAACCCAAATACCTACCGTCTTTCTCGCAGCGAAAATTTACGAATACGATTTTATCCGTATGTTTTTCTGTAAGTACACGTATATTCGTATTCGTAAATGCGAGTACGAATGAAATCGTATTCGTATCCGCAAGTTTGGGATCTTAACGAATATTCGTATTGTATTTACGAATACGCCCATCTCTACTACTACCTAGGTAGGTAAAAAAAAATGCGCAACAATTTTTTTTGACAAAATTAACAAAGAAGACAGTGTTTTCAATGAAAATTTATTTCAAATTTCTTCACCAAACAAATGGACGAACAACCTGGCAATTCTTCCGGCTCTTTGTTCTGGAGGGACAGCTATAATAAAAGCAATGAAACATATTCTCAAGCAATTTCGCAATTTCTCTGAAGCGATGAAGTGGCCTGAGATTCCAAGTTCATCTGTAACAAATGGAAATAGAGTTTACCATCTGCCAGTTTACCAACTGATTACCATCTACCGGTATTAGCAAAAAAACCTAGGTTATATCCACTTTATCAATACTTGATTGCCGGAAAATCAATTATTACCAATGATAGTCATTGCTTGTTCAGATAACCAACGATTGATAAAGCGGCATTCAATGTTCAGCGGTATGGCTTACTTACAGCAGGACACGATGTGATGCTTTCAGCCTGCTTCATGCATCCCTCATGCTCGTCCACTTCGATTTCCATCCTGGGACCGAAAACAAGCCATGTAAACTTGAATACATTTCCATAAGGCCTGTTCGGACGAGCCAGTCCTGGGCTGTCCCGGATTAGTTTCTAACGCCCGACAAATTCATCGAATCATATGGCTCGGATTTGTTTGTTGTCAGTATCGAAAAGTCCTGGACAGTACGGGACTGCTTCTCCGAACAGACCCATAAACGTCGGCCAATATTTGACGAGAGTTTAAAAACGAGTGGTCAAGAGACTGCCAATCTTTAGTAGTTTTCACTCACCTGACTTCCCATCCGCCTTGTCTACCTCAGCCCACATTAGCGCCTTCAGATGGGCCTGCTTATACTCACGGGAGGCCACGTTCCAAAGGGCTGGCCGGGCCTGCACTGCGTATGTTATTTCGATTTCCTCATTTACTGTCCAACTCTGCAGGCGGGAAATATAAGAGAAAACAGAATCAGAGCTTAATTCGAGAAGACAGAATAGTCGCTTAACAAATTGGACAGAAGTTAACTGCAGTTGGTTTGTTGGTACAAACCTTATGTAGTAACAATAATTCCGCGATGTAGGTAAACGAGTGCGTTCAACTGATGCCGTTAACTGACCGACAATAAAAACATAGAATTCATCAAAACATTCACTTACCGTCATTTTTCAGTCGGAGTAGGTGCTCAGAATGAAAAATCAACAATGTTTCAGCGATGGCACAAGAGATAAGGAGTATGTAAACAAGGGAGATAATGAGTCCGTTGAAGGTTTCAATCACTGCTACAATCGTACGGCACGGGGGCGAAAAATTCAGATTTCTGAATTTCTTGACGTCCGTCACGGTGGGGTCGCTCAGCCAATCAAATGACAGGATTATCCTTCCCGAGCCGGACGGCCTTGGAGTTGCCTCCGGCTCCACCAGGGGCGCCACTGACTGTTCCGTCTCGAACTGTTCCGGCACGGAACAGGTTCCTGAGCCGGACGTCTTCGAGCCGGATAGTGGGATCGGGCCTTTAAAGGCCCGATCCCACTATCCGGCTCCGAGCCGTCCGTCGATCCGGCATGCCGGAACAGTGACAAGCGTGACTGGGCCGACCGCAGCGACCCTTGAGGTTTTTTGTGGAACGTGCATTGATAACCTGACACGGAAAGACGGTGTGTGGGTGTGGTGGGGTCGTGTGAGGGTGAGGGAAGTTGTCGGGACTCCATGTTGAAATTGTCACGTCTTCAGTTTGATATAAATATTTAAAAAAAATATATATACCATATATATTCAGTAATTTGACAGTCCCTGGTCAATTGTGATTTTATCCTGCATTCTCCATCGTCTCCAAATTCGAGGTAAGTAGGTACGTATGTAATAATTAAATAGGTAGGTGCTCCGTGTGTTTATTTATTTACTTATGTAGCTTATTCTGGAGATAGAAAAGTTGGTGATATCGGACGTTGGTTCCCTCTAGGTACGTTTTCTATTATTCGGGTTTTAATTTATTGCGGCAAATAATATTGTGCAATAAATTAGTAAAATATTTAATAATAAAATATTAATATTCTTCAATATATATGCCCTTATAATATTATACATAAATGTATAACTATTTATATGAATATTTTTATAGGTATTACTAGAATTTAGTACCTAAATATTGTAGTTATAAATATTAATATTTAATATGATTATTTAATATTTATAAATAAAGTATTAAGGTACCTACGTAATTACTGTAAAATTATTATTTTATAATTTATAAAATTATTATAATTTTATTGTATTGTCAACTATGTACACGCCTGCTGGTTAGCATACATTACACCGCTGTATATAACGGATAGGTAATGCTAGAAACTCGACCTCTATAAATGCATCATGTTCAATTTTAGGATACGCTGATGATGCCGAAGGAAACCCAGGGCTTTGGAGAGAAAATGGCACTGCCCCCGGGATTCCGCGCATAGGACGACAAGGTAGTGGACATCACACTCAATCAGCAGGTGCAGAAACATAGTACTCGTAATTTGGTACATGGAGCTTATATTTTTATTTACAGGCTTTCTCGACCTAGTGTACGAATGAGTGATCATTAGGAGCCGGGTGTATAGGTCTTAACTGCGTCATGTGAGCCCATAGAAGTGGCTCATACAACCATTTCTGTGTTCTAGCAGCACGTTGATACTTTACCTGTTTTGTTTCAGCTGTAACTCGCGACAAATTCAAGACCATATTCAACACAACTATGCAAGTGCCTTGGCCGGCTAACGTCGTTTGATAATCGATCAGCTCAATAAAAAATAAATTGTTTACTTACATTCAATAAGGTTTATTCATTGTTTATAACCAGATTCTATAAAACAGTAAAACTTAAAAAGTAAAGCAGTACTAGTACGTAGTAAGTACTTAAAAAGAGTAAAAACAGTACAAATTTACTGATTCGGCCATATTTGATTAATTCGTAAATTTTTCAGCGAACAAAAATTTATTCGTAAATCTTTCTCCGAATACAAAATTATTCACAAATTTGGCTGGTGATTCGTGGGTTTTCTAGTAGGTACCTACTTCCCACTCAGATATCGAAGAATTCCTGAATTTTGAACCCAAATACCGTCTTTCTCGCAGCGAAAATTTACGAATACGATTTTATCCGTATGTTTTTCTGTAAGTACACATATATTTGTATTCGTAAATTCGAGTACGAATAAAATCGTATTCGTATCCGCAAGTTTGGGATCTTAACGAATATTCGTATTGTATTAACGAATACGCCCATCTCTACTACTACCTAGGTAGGTAAAAAAAATGCGCAACAATTTTTTTGACAAAATTATCAAAGAAGACAGTTTTTTTAATGAAAATTTATTTCAAATTTCTTCACCAAACAAATGGACGAACAACCTGGAAATTCTTCCAAATGAAACATATTCTCAAGCAAGTTCGCAATTTCTTGGCACGAAGCGGTTGGGACTGAAGCGATGAAGTGGCCTGAGATTCCAAGTTCATCTGTAACAAATGGAAATAGAGTTTACCATCTGCCAGTTTACCAACTGATTACCATCTACCGGTATTAGCAAAAAAACCTAGGTTATATCCACTTTATCAATATTTGATTGCCGGAAAATCAATTATTACCAATGATAGTCATTGCTTGTTCAGATAACCAACGATTGATAAAGCGGCATTCAATGTTCAGCGGTATGGCTTACTTACAGCAGGACACGATGTGATGCTTTCAGCCTGCTTCATCGATGGAAGTAGAAACGTCATCAAAACCATAGTGCTTGTATTTTTTTGGGTCTCATCGGTGCGACCGAGAAAAGGCATCCCTCATGCTCGTCCACTTCGATTTGCATCCTGGGACCGAAAACAAGCCATGTAAACTTAAATACATTTCCATAAGGCCTGTTCGGACGAGCCAGTCCTGGGCAGTCCCGGACTAGTTTCTAACGCTCAACAAATTCATCGAATCATATGGCTCGGATTTGTTTGTTGTCAGTATCGAAAAGTCCTGGACAGTACGGGACTGCTTCTCCGAATAGACCCATAAACGTCGGCCAATATTTGACGAGAGTTTAAAAACGAGTGGTCAAGAAACTGCCAATCTTTAGTAATTTTCACTCACCTGACTTCCCAACCGCCTTGTGTCTACCTCAGCCCACATTAGCGCCTTCAGAGGGGCCTGCTCATACTCCCGGGAGGCCACGTTCCATAGGGCTGGCCGGGCCTGCACTGCGTATATTATTTCGATTTCCTCATTTACTGTCCAACTCTGCAGGCGGGAAATTTAAGAGAAAACAGAATCAGAGCTTAATTCGAGAAGACAGAATCGCCGCTTAACAAATTGGACAGAAGTTAACTGCAATTGGTTTGTTGGTACAAACCTTATGTAGTAACAATAATTCCGCGATGTAGGTACACGAGTGCGTTCAACTGATGCCGTTAACTGACCGACAATAAAAACATAGAATTCATCAAAACATTCACTTACCGTCATTTTTCAGTCGGAGTAGGTGCTCAGAATGAAAAATCAACAATGTTTCAGCGATGGCACAAGAGATAAGGAGTATGTAAACAAGGGAGATAATGAGTCCGTTGAAGGTTTCAATCACTGCTACAATCGTACGGCACGGGGGCGAAAAATTCAGATTTCTGAATTTCTTGACGTCCGTCACGGTGGGGTCGCTCAGCCAATCAAATGACAGGATTATCCTTCCCGAGCCGGATGGCCTTGCAGTTGCCTCCGGCTCCACCAGGGGCGCCACTGACTGTTCCGTCTCGAACTGTTCCGGCACGGAACAGGTTCCTGAGCCGGACGTCTTCGAGCCGGATAGTGGGATCGGGCCTTTAGGATTAAACACCTTGGTGTATCCAACACCTTCTCGGATAAGTAGGTAGGCTATAAAATATCTTGCTTGATTAGCGTTTGACTGATGAGTATGTCGAATTGGACTGATGAGGGATGTTTTTCTGTCTTGGAGATGCGAGCGCAGCGAGCATCCAGGTCACCTGATCTGTATAAGGAATGTGTGAAGGAACAGTTAGCAACGAGCTGTACGGACTGTATGACTGGTGGCCCAATTTTAAAATTGCCATAAATGTGTTCCTAGACGTCCCTAGAGTCCGAAAATTTAGAGAAGAAACACGCAGTTGACCGTTGCTGAACCGTTGCTAACTTCACTCTGGTCCTATTGTATTAGTAATTTGCTAAACAATCACCCAATAAATATTCAATTCCTTGCAGAATTTTAGGGCGAGAAGGAATATTCGACCAGTACAGACGGACGCGTTATTACGAAAAACCTTTCCAAGTATGAACCTTTCGAGTATCAATACCAGTATTGACTACAATTTTGTTACTACCTCGATTGGTCGAACGCCGCACTAATGATTAACCTTTTTTCCACAGCAAAGAAGAAGAATCAACTATGAGAAATGTAAAGCTATTTATAACGAGGACATGGGAAGGAAAATTCAATTTATCATGCGGAAAAATAGAGTCGACCCGTTTCCAGGATGTCACTGAATTCGATTAATTGGGAGGAATTTATTCGTAATAATGTATTATTCATGTAGCGACCATTTTACAGGTTAATTGCTGTTTTCCTATTGTTGAATAAATGATGTGAAGATACAAAATAAAGTACTTCAGCACCGTACCCTGTTCTACCCGTGGAATTGGAAAAATCTCGGCATTTTTGGCAGAGTCAAATTTTTCATAGCGGAAACGTAGAATTTAATTCCAAAATAGAGAAAATTTCAAGTAGCACAGAAAACGTCCAGCTAATGCTTAACATACGATATTTTATTGGACCGTACGTTAAACACTTCAGATAACGGTGTAGAGGTCACTCATGGTACAGGATTTCGGCTCGGATATTCTGCTCTATCTCATCTACTCTAAGTAAATGATCTATGCTCAAAATGAGTAATGATTTAAGGTTTTCGGTCATCATCGCCATGGTACGAACGTTGATACCTACTAAATACGATAAATCCTCAGACATGTACGATACTACCTAGAGATAACAGCAGACAGATACGCGATAATCCGATATTCGCGATCTCGGCTTTCTTTTACGTGTTTACATCGTTGTTTACATGTGGTTCAGTTTGTCTTTCCTCAGTTCTCAATTTCCAGTCCATTTGCAATAAAATTAGTTTTAAAAGGCGCCCTATTCAACTACTCTTAAAAGGTGAGCGGTGTTGGTGCTTGTTTTAAGTTACCTAATATTTCCCCGAGCGCTTTTGGCTTTGCAGGCCTCATCAAGAGGAATCGGACATCGCCGATAATTTGTCGATGGAGGGCCCCTGACGCCTTATACAGTCTTATTCCTCCTCATGAGGGCTGTCAGGCCGAAAGCGCTCGAGAATATACATGATGATTAAGTGAGGAAGTCGATCACCCACAATCCCATCAGTGGGTCACGCGCCGTGTAATACGTTTCAAAATCTGGTCCCTTTTGTTCCAGGTTACACGAAATTTCAATGGAGCCGGACATTTTGGCGCGTTTGGTGCCCCAAGGCAAAGAGTCAGTTCGGCCCGCTTGCCGCAAGTGCGGCTACTCCGGCCACCTGACATACCAATGTCGAAATTTCATCAAAATCGATCCCAACAAAGACATCGTACTGGATGTAAGTAGCACGAGCAGCGAATCGGACGACGACTACGTGACGCCGCTGCGAGCGCTGAGAGAACAAGAATTGCTGGAAAAGGTTAAAGAGAAAAAGGTCAAAAAACCGAAAAAGAAGAAGAAAAAGAAAAAAGAATCGTCCGACTCGGAGAGCGATTCCGACTCGGATTCGGCCGATGAGCGGAGAAAGAAGAAGAAATCCAAAAAAACCAAAAAGCGGAGACGTTCAGATTCCGAGAGCGAAGAGAAGCCGAGCGGCGATAAATCCAAGAAAAAGAAGAAGACGAAGAAGAAAAAATCCAAAAAGGCCAAGGACTCGTCGTCGGATTGATGAACCGACAGCAAACCCTACCAAATTATGAACTTTTTTATCATATCGATATTTAAACCAATTTTAGCTGGATAAAATTTGCTAAATATAACTGTAACAACATGGAAAGTTGAAAAAACCAACTCTGAGCCTCCGATTCAAACCCTCGGGAAAATAATAATTCGACAGACGGTCGCCTGGTAGTCTAGTGGTTAGACATCTGCTTGCGGTTCAAGGAGTCCCGGAATCGCAACTGATTAATCGTCATTTTCGGCCGAAAAATTCAGCCTTTCTTTCGGTACATAACCTCAATGAAGTTAGGTCTATTGAGTGCAGTTAAGCCCAGGAATCCCACGTTAGAGTCCAGGATATGTCATTGTTCCTTGTCTTTTGATACTTTGAGGCATGAGATGTAGAAACCAGCGAGATGTCGAGTGAATGAAAACTGTTCAATGTTTCGCCTACAGGTGGAACCAGTTGGCGCAACTTACCCTAACCTGCCCAATAGCTCCAAATACAGGTTCTCTTCAATAGGGAATTGATTGGCAAATCTTGGGCGCAACGAATCAAACTTATATTCATATTCACCTTTATTACTAACACTGTATACGCAAATTATAAAAATATAGCATTTCTGTAGCAAATCGGTACACTAGTTTAAAAATAAGCAATATAGCACTCGAATAGTAACGAATGTGTTTCAAAGATTCTTCAACAGTTCACGTGAATCTTGAGGAAAATATCCGCATTCAAAATCCGATATCTAGAGAGTTTTAGCTTACGACGTTTTTCCTGAAATTTAGGGATTTTCTCAAAAAATTAGAATTACCTACACAAACGGCTCACACTGCCGCCCGAAAAGGTTCGGTCGTCGAATATTTCGGGTCTTTTGTCCAATCGTTCATCTAATACATTTGCTGGCATTTGCGGGTCGTATGGTCGCAGCACTCGATCTGCGCATGCCAAGTCGGATATTGGTACAGAAAAACATTTTATTGCACTCATCAAGCGAACCCAACTCGTTTTGAGGGGTTTACAATATGGGAAAAACGCGATAAGCAAAACTCTCGAGTAATTTTAGTAAAATTAATTCACTATCTACTAGGTAACTAGGTTGTATCATATCAGTCGCCAGGATAGCTAAATTTCAAATAGCGGGTCACTATTTTATCGATTCTTGATTTCACTACGTACCAATACACGAACTAGGGGATAATGATACTTTGAAATCCCAGGAAAACCTCCGGATAACTGAGTGTACAGCCCTGCTGAACCGGAATGGAGGTTACGTAGGCAGCCTCAAACTTAAGAAGAATCTCGCCTAACCCGTTAATTTGAAATTGCTAGTTCAAAATTTCATATTAAAATACTCTAATATAATATAAATTGGATAGATAAATCAATAAAAAAATATTACGTCACACCACAAAAATGATTAGGAGTTGTTATACGCCGTGGAGAAGAAGTAGGGAGGTACTTCTTACGGCTCGTTATAAGCGGACAATATCAATCACATAAATGACTCGATCTACAATTTAAGGTAACAAAATACATTTTAATATCATCACATGCCATTATATAAGGGTCCGGTGTGTTTGAAAACCTTTTTAACAGTTTTTGAATGAAAAGAATAAGGGCTTCGAGTAATAGCGCGAAAGGAAGCGTTCAATGTTGGAGAATTTCATTTACAATAATCAATAGGTACCCCCTCCTGAGGAGATTGTGTTATCGAAATTTCATGTTTTCGACTTGATATTGGGCTTAACCGCCCTTTAAAAGCCTCAGATCCCAAATTTTACCTCAAAATCACGTTCGATTGAGGCATGAATAGATATTTTGATGACGTCATAGTTTTGGGTGGCCTTCCGACAAATTGAGAGAGAGAGGGATGAGCAGATGGGTGCATAAAATCAAATTTAGGCCAAGTTAACGATGCAGATCACATTGCACCTGTTTGCATTCGAAGCGATAACGTTCTTATCGCGAGTCAATGTTGAATCGTAAAACCGGAACTCAGATGTATGAGATGGTACTAACCAGGTTGAGCTTGAACGAGGGCTGATCTGGATTTTGGCAAGTTTCAGGCTGAAATGGCAACCCTAAAGTCAGACGAGGGTTGGGAGAGGGAAGAGGAGTCTACTCTAAGGGAAACAGCTGTTAAAAGGCGTCATAAATGGTGACCTTTCCAGACCACTAAACATATCGATAATCCTGAAGAAGGCTTCAGCAAAACCTCAGGGCCGGATCAGACGCCTGTAACAGCCCACAGACTCCCAAACGAGGGTGGGGATAGTCGCAAAGCCAATAACAAGTGTTACAAAAGTCGATTGCAACTGTTACACTCCGGATACGAGAAAACCAGGATGGTTACACGACGTGGGGAAGAGATTCTCTCGAAAACTTCTGGGCCCACCTATCCCGTCTCTGATTGGCTGATCCTCTCACCCCACGTTTGAGCGTGTCATCGGGCTGTTGCAGGGTTGACGTCTGAGACGTAGAAAAGCTCTGAATTTAGATTAGACACGTTTTAGGTAGAAGGTCCGAATGGTGATACTGGCCAAGCAACATGGCCGCCATCCAGTGTAGCTGATCATCCTTGGCAACACCAGCGATTGTCCATCCGAAATAAGGGTATTCCTTAGTTCTAGAAAGAAAATTTGTAGAAAAATGATAAATATAACCAAGAATATGGATAGTTCTTCTAGGGGTGTGCTGGATTTTACATTTTCCGCGTTTCCCCATTGGTCTTTTGAATTTTTGGATTAACAGGTATTGGATTTTCAGCTAAAATGACTGCATGTCAATTTTTGGAATAAACTTGATTACGTGATATAATTGATAATACGAACCTTTTGACCGGTTCATTCTTCTCGATGAATGTAATGGCCCACCTGCAAATAGGGGGCATGTAATTTAAAAATAATCAGCACCAGATACATTAATTTCAAATACGCAATTACGTGGAAACTAACCTCGTAGATGGGTTCCGTTTGGGTTCATGGCCGACGTACCAAACGATATCCTCGATTTTCCAATCGGCTATTTTGACAGAACACTGAAAGCAGCCAAATATCAATAGCATAAAACGCTGTACAATAGAAAAAAGGTTAGCTCTGTACAAACGGTTAATCCAACTTACAGCCTTGTCTTTGTAATAGCTGAGTTTCGCCTGGCTGAATTCGAACAGGTAGTTCTTGAAGGATTTGCTTTTCCGATCGGCGAACTTCAGCTCACCACATTTTGATATCGGCGGTTTAGCCTGAAAAACCCCGAATGGGAATCAAGTTTTTATCTATCAAAGATTCTATCCAGGAAATGAACCTGCAGTGACTGTCAGAAATCATGACATGTGATAGTACAATGTGATAACACGATATATGATAACGCAAACAATGGTAATAGAAATGTCAGCTTTGTCAGCAAAAATCGCTTACCAACGGCATGATTTCTCGGTAAATCGTGTTCAAACCGAGGAGGAAGTAGTTGTCTTTGCAATCGCTGCTGTCCCAGTAAGCCCAGCGCAGCGCAACGTCCAGGACCTTCTCCGTATGGTGAAGAGGCCGGGACAGGGCGCCACCCAGGACCATTTCGGTCAAGCAGAGTTCGTGGGCAGCGTATTCTGTTTTGGAAGCCAGCTTCGCACATAGTTCGCCAGCGTCCATGTTTGGCTTTACCTGGAAAACAACATTGGAATATTCAAGGACGGTTTCCTTATCGTATCTCGCCGCCGAGGCGGTTTGGAGGGTGGCTGAATTCCCGACGCTCATTTTGGAGTTCCGATCCACTGATTACGGCAATCAGTTACATTATCAAAAGTGTGAGCGTATCTCGCTGTTATCAAACTCACCACGACCGTAACGCTTTCCTTCGATTTGGCTCCTATGTAAACGGAGATCTTGAGGTCGCCCGACGGTTTAGGCGGCGGCAAGTTGGGCGATGAGTTCACCCGTTCCAGCACTTCCTGGATGCGCTTTTCCCGATCGACTTCCTCGCAATCGACGAGAAAAACTGCCTTGTAATGAGCGATCAGGTCGCTGATCACTTCGCATTCTTTTTTCGACCATTCTAGATTCCTCTTGCCCTGAAAATTATGAAGAAAATCAGCAACCTTGCCAATGCAGATTGAGGAAAAATATAAACTCTCCGTACCCGACTCTTACCTTAATGTTAATCCACAATTTTTGCGCTACGCAGAGGACAGAGAATTATTGAAGATAATGATTCATACAGTTAGAATTTTTGCCTTCGCAGTTTAGTTCGAGCAGCAAGGCAAATTTATAGCTCTCCAAAATATTGACAGCAGCCAAAGAGCCAATCTGCTTCAGAGGAATAGCAGATTGGCCCTTTGACCGACCAGCTGCCGACATTTCTAGGCACTCACCTCGACGCTCATCAAAGTCGGCGCCCAGATGGCAGCCAAGTTTTCAACGGGCATCTTATTTTTGTCCGACTGCTCAGCTATGAAATGCAGATGGCCGATCAGACGACGAGACGTCACGTAATTGACGGCTGGCAGTTTGTCCAAAAGCGTGCGGTACATTCCGATTTTGTCGTTTGCGCTGCACTTTGCATCTAGAAAGGTTAAATTTTGAGTAGAGTTAGTCGATGGAATATTCGTATACAAAAAAAAAACAATAATGACCTAGCAAGTTATGGAACGTACGGGCAGCGTTGCAAAAGAATTTGTGGAGCGCTGAAGAAAACAACGGATCGGGTAACTCGCGGAAGAATCTCTTCAGAACTGTCGAAACATCGTGTTCCGTGTATTCAGTCCGGCTCAACTGAACGGACCATGCGTCCGCTCTCATCAAGGACATGAGCTTGTTGACGCTAGCGCTGGATCCGCTTCTTCTGTAGATCCCTTCCGACATGCTTCCTGGAATTACGTCATTTTTACACTCACTCAGCTCACTAAATGAGTCTCAAGAGTCGACACCAAAATGATCCATTTGTACCGTGAGCATAGATGAAATTGATGCACTTGTCTACGAGAACAGGGACGTCAGTTTTGTTCAACTGCTGGTCTTCCAGAGCCGGGCCGGAGTTCATTGAGGTTAACTTGATAGCGTTGCACCACATGCGAGTCTCAGCTTCCGAATCCATCTGTAGGTAAACCACTAAATCGACCGTGTACACTTGGATGTAGGGCCCGGGTTCGCCTACACTGGAGCATCCTCCGCCTTCCTCCGCATTCAGCGCTAAGCAACAGAAACAGTCAAATTATCATACCAGGAACGGAATTTCCACAAAAGCTCTTGCAGCACGCCAGAATGAGGTACACTGAGAAAAATCGTCGGTTAAAAATTTTGAAAATATGCGGTTAATGATGAAATGCGGTCAAATTTCCGACATCAACAGACTACGAAAAACCGAGAAATGCCGAAATGTTGAAAATGCCGCCCCCCAGGCCATTTTAACCAACTATCCTACAGATTTGACCGACGTTTGTCTCGCGGCAACCGTAAAATGCGGTCTAAGGATGACCTTGAAACACTAACCGTATACAAAGGTCTGTCAAAGTGGAAAATATTTGCGCCGAAACTAAGAATAGGTGAGGTTAGGAAACCAGAAGTCGGTTACTGTTCATACTTCAACCGCGTATGGGTTGTTCAATTGACCGTTCAAGTTGGTTAATGTGCCGTGAACACGGTTAAAGAAACCAAGTCAGTTGTTTTACATAAGTTAAGTCGGTTAAAGCGTACTGGAGCCCAGTCGGTTAACCCATACTTTTGACCGTATAAGTCTGTTATTGCACCCCATTTCCGTCAATTACGGTCAAACCACTACAAGAAGCCGGTTGTTTTACATAAGGTGAGTCGGTTAAAGCATACTCGTGTATAGTCGGTTAACGCATAGTTTTGACCGAATTCGTACCAACACAGGTCTGGCCGATTGACATTAACTTGAACCTTTCCCCACTCCTCCAGCTTAGAGTCGGTTATTGCAGTACTTTCACCGTATGCAATACGGTTAAAACATAGCAGTAACAGAGTAGAGACCGAATATCTTTCTCTTTCCGTCCTAAAGGTCATTGGCCGATTGACATTGACTTGTACCTTTCCCCACCCCTCCAACTTATAGTCGGTTATTGCACTACTTTCACCGTATGCAATACCGTTGAAACATAGCAGTAACAGAGTAGAGAGGCGCCCTGCGCATGTGCTCCCCCTCCAACTTGTAGCCTCTACTTGGCTGTAAGGAGAAGTAGGGATCATTCCTCTTTCAACCTCGGTCGTAGTTAAAACGTTTGTGCGTCCACAGTTTTTGAGAGATCTTCTCCCATCGCCTCTGCTTCATCAGCAACTTATCCGTCATTTATTCCGGCTTTGACTCGCGCGTTTCTCGGCAATCGGCTCTCACGGATCGGATATTTCTCACTTCGGCTTGACCTCGGCTCTTCTCTTGATTCTTCCTACTTCCTGGCTAACACGGGTACGCCTATTTTTGGACAAGAAAATGGTAAGTAAGTGTGGACGTTGGGTGGATGATTTGCAGTATATTGGTTGAGGCTGTGTGTGCATCAGGCTGTCTTTCTGATTTTTTTCCATTTAGTTCTGAGGAACTGACGGACGACGCCTGCAGCCAGCAATAAAAAAAAAGGAAGATTGAGGACGTGATCGACGTTGAGGGTAAATACTATTGAATGAAGAGAGATTGATTGTCAGGTTCATTGTGCGTTGAGCATTTTTTCACGATCTAACAAACGGCTCTTCTCGACGACCCCGATTCTCAAATAGTGCAAGAGCGGCAAGAGGGGTGCAGGGCGGCGCTGAATCATCTACATTCCTCGAATCTTGGAAGAAAACGGCCGGTAAGCGAATAGCTTACGCAAAGGTCACGAGTTTTGAAGACTACCTCGACACGGTGATAATTATCGGATTTTCCCATAATCGGCCAAAAGCTGGTGAGAAACTAATTTTTTTTTTTTTTTTTTGAGTGGTACTTGCTCGGTTGTAATTTTCAGCCCTCAGATGTATTAACAGTGTTTCGTGTTTGGTTTCTCAGCTATCCCTTGATTTCCAACAACTATACCTGGCACTTGACAGTATCGCCCTGCCGAAGAACGTCGCCAAGTTGAAAAACGCTATATTGAGGCTCACTTATAGTTACCATTATTGTAAGAATTTGTACAAATAAAAAAAACATATGTAGGTACCTATTGACTGTATCATACAGGTTTAAAATGTTTTATTAGTAAACGTATGTTAACAACTGCATCCATCACATTTATAACTTAAAATGTTGAGATGTTCCTGTTATGCTAGTCAAATTTTATTTTTAGGTCGCATATTTGGAAAACAGTTATGTACCATGAAGAATCAGGCCCACTTTCTCATTATCATTCTAATAATATGTATACCTAATTCGTTTTTATTAAACAATATATTACCAAAATGTTACTCAAATTTCATTTTCAGATCACATGTTTGAAATTCCATTTCAAGTGGGCTACATTAACCGTATTTCTGGTCGGTTGATGTACTCCACTGTGGAATGCGGTCAATGTAGTACAGTGACCGACTACGCATACGGTCAATGAAGTACCATGACCGATTAGGCATGCGGTCAATGTACGAATAAAACCGAATAGGTATGCGGTCAATGAAGTACCTTGACCGACTAGGTATGCGGTTAAAGTAGAACTATAACCGACTACGCATACGGTCAATGAAGCACCATGACCGATTAGGCATGCGGTCAATGTAGGAATATAACCGAATAGGTATGCGGTCAATGAAGTACCATGACCGACTAGGCATACGGTCAATGAAGTACCATGACCGATTAGGCATGCGGTCAATGTACGAATATAACCGAATAGGTATGCGGTCAATGAAGTACCATGACCGACTAGGCATGCGGTTAAAGTAGAACTATAACCGACTACGCATACGGTCAATGAAGTACCATGACCGATTAGGCATGCGGTCAATGTAGGACTACAACCGAATAAATATACGGCTAATGTACTGCTTTAACCGATTAGATGCAATGCAGGTTTTACCGACTTTTCTTAGGGTTTAACCGACTATTAGGCGGTTGCTAGCCATTAACCGCATTCACGTAAATTAACCGACTTTTGTATTAACCGACTTTGGCTGGGGGCGGCCCTACATTAACCAACTCCGGGGGCGGCATTTGTATTAACCGACTTTTAACATTAACCAAGTTGCAATGCGGTTGCTAGCCATTAACCGCATTCCCGCAACCGACTTTTGCCCTATTTTTTTTCTCAGTGTACTCACCTGTGAGACGAACTTTCTTCAGCCCGATTTCCTTCGTTTTCTCATTCAATTGGCAATAGTATAGTACGCGATCTTGGAGGAGAATCCACGCAGCTGTCCACTCTTGAGTGACGCCCTCCTAAAAAGTTGGAAACGAATTGTAGAGCGAATTCCTGCTTAAGAAGATCAGCGCATGGGAAAATTAATTTATCCAGTGTTCCTCTAATCACCTTCAAGAAACATTGTCCTGCTTTGGAGAAATCAGCCGTCAATTTGGACGGAAATACGTTGGTAAGGCTTTCCAAGAGCTTTCTCATCCACATTTTAGCGTCGCCTTGAGAAGTTGTGCCGAAAACGTGAGGCTTAGCCCGGCCCGCAGCGCTGACTTCCCAACAATGCACGTTCTCACCGTCGGAGCTAAAAGCAATTCAATATTTTATGAATTTCCCAAAATTTAAGAGCACGTTCTAGTCATTGGTTCACCAAAACTTACCCCAATCTAGGTGTGGAAATAATCCGAATGCTGAGTATGTTGTCCAAAGGTATGATCTCTTTGTTGGTCGAGTTCTTATCGGGAGCGAGCAGGAGTTTGCCTTCAGAAAGCAGGCACCATCGGCTGACGAAATCCTTGGGTTTCTCGCCGTTTGACGGCGATTTCAGGATATACCCGGAATGAGGGCTCTGCAGAGGTTTCTGACTGACACAGTCTTTGCCCCGCGACGTTTTCCTGGCCAACACCGGTGACCACGGGGTTCCGTCTTTGAGAGTTTTTATCGCTCGTTTCATGCTCGTCCATCGAACTAAACTTGATAGTTTGCGGCCTTCCTTCGGTAATGCAGGCAGGTCTTTCTGCGACTCTTCGATATCAGCAAAAGCATGGTTATCCATGGCAACCCTGTGATACATCAAGTACTCCTCATTGCATGTATTCGATGAGTCGGAGTCCGGGAGCGAATCAATGCGCGCAGGAGGTTCTGGAATGGCGTAAATATCCGCCTCTTGAGCTAATTCTTCCAATTCTAGCATCCGTTTCTGTTCCAGACGTTGTCTCTGCCGTTCTTCAAAAAGCGGATCAAACTCGTAAATCACAGATCTGGACAAGGAAGACCGTTTATCTTCTGCATCCACTTGATCCTCTCCAGGAAGTTTCCAGTTCTCATAAAGGTCGTTTGACGTGGAAGACCTGCTTCCAGTCGAACCTGACAATTCCGAGTCCCTATCTGGTCGAAGGTGGTCGATTTTTTTCGGCACGAGGCATTCGTTAGTCGAGCCTTCATTTTCTGGGATCAGTCTCACTCTAGTCGGTTCGCCACTGTAGATGTTTTCAGCAGCTTCGACATAATTTTCATCCACGGCGACGTTCTCATAACAAGGACCGGGGATTTTAGTCTTGTTGAATCCGTGCACGATGTCGTAGAACTTCCACGATTTGCAAGAATCCGCGCGTTCGTGTCGAGGCTCCTGCGGCAGGCAGGCGGCCCCGGACATGGAAGACGTGTCGGACATAGTTTCCCAGCAGCTCGAATCGTCTTTCTTAGGAATAGGGAGCTCTTCGTAGTGCGAGGTGGATTTGGCAGGTGAATCAGGAGATGCACGCATAGGTACGTATCCCGAGAGAACGCTCGAACCAGATTTGGCTGAAAAAAAGAATGCAGCCTCCAGAAATGAAAACAAAAACTAAAACGACAACTAATTGGCGTTTCTTTCGTTCATCCTTTTATTCAGTCACGTAACAAATAAATGATATAATCGATGAAAAAATTCGAATTTTACCTGAAACCAACTCATCGTAGATGGACTCATCCGGAAGCGGCGGAGGAGGGTAAGATGGCGGAGGCAAGGATTTGACATTGTCGTCGCAAGGTACGTAGATGTCTTCCGATGCAAGCGGAGAGCCGAAAGAGATCGACTGGAAGACATCTGCCGCTGGAAGCGATTGCGACTTGAGGAAATCATCTTCCGTTGGTTTATTTGCGGCAGCGGCAACTTCATCAGGTATTCCCAGAGTAGTCAAACGTTTGGATAGAATGTTTCTGACAGAATTTTCCAATTTATGGCTAACGTTTCTCGTCGACTCCAGGACTGCAGAACTTCGTTCTTGCACGTTACTCGTTACCCGACGAAGCTTAATTTTGGCTCTGGTAAGGCTGCTGTACGCATGCGCAGGAGGAGGTGTCGAATCGCGGTTCGGGTCGACGTCTTCTTTCGACGAATCAGCCGAACGGGATTTGGCCTCGTTGACGTTGACGATCGTCCTCGGCAAGGGTACGGGGGCTTTCCCTACAACTGCGGCTCGAGAACGAGGCTGAGGAACTGGTCCCGATAAATCTCGGCTGGTATCTTCCATAATTTATACCCTTACTACTTCAACCCCCTCCAAGAGAATTCGATCCAGACTCACCTACAGACTAGGTGGACGAGTAATGACCGTTGGAGATTCCTCGGAGCTTCAGATCTGCAGAGACGTGAGCGAGTGCCTTCGTCATTACGCGTTCATTAACACAGTGAATCACCCAGGATGGAAGCAATTCAGAATGCCGGAGCATGGGAACTTGATTCGGATTGTCATGCAATGTTCTCCGCCTTCAAACTTACAGCCCTCATACCCGGCCTCCCTTCGATACACCAATCACGAATAGCCGCATAAATATTGACTAGTGACGGTCCAGATAAAATTTTTATCATAAGACATACCTAACTTATTCCGTCAATTCAATTAGAAATGGCAATTAATTATGGGATGAGAGAGAAGCCTCCAAGGGCATATACGGATAGTCCGAGCGTTGGTGGATAATTCATCAGCGATCCCGATGAGTCACCGCTGAAACAGGCACTTCCACTTGTTGCATTAGTTTTTCAAACTCAGCGAAGGGTAACTTGAAATTCCACAAGTCGCTAAGCAATGTGGCGGTGGCCTACTTGTTTTACAACGTTCGACCAACGCCGAGGTACGTGGAGTGAATGCGAAGAAAAGAAAACAGATACATGAGACGATCTTAAAATAGAAAAACAGAAGAGATAAACGAAAAATAAACAGTTCTGGGAAACGAGTACAGAGAACGCGAATTCAGCGAAACATATGACTGGATGTCAGGTTTTGCAGGGTCGCCAACTTTTCGACGTACCGGGCCGTGGTAAATTATTATTATTTTTCCAAGAAGAATTCAGGAAAATGTTCCAAAAAAAATTTTGGTACAAGTGCCAGAATGTTGGATTCATATCGGTTTGCTGTCTGATCAGCGTTAGCCTGATGCGTACTATCCGTGAAGGTTTTGCAAACGCAGGATCGCTACTAGTGCAATCGATATTTAGTCGCATGTTTCGATTATCTCGAGGATTACCCTTAACAGCGCCTGAAGGTTCGATTATCTTGATAATACACTATCGATGAGTGATGATAACGCTTGAGTGCCAAAATTTTGAAACTGATGGAAGGTAGGCATCGCTATAGAAGTGGGTACCTATTTACTTGATGAAAAAATGCAGATGATCTTCGGGCATTGTAAACAAAAATTTAGGAGTTGGCAACTCGCAAAAAGGTCGGAATAATTATTTTTCTTAACAATTTGGGGGTGGGCAAGAATATAAAAACAACTTACGTCTACCGTTCCTAGGGCGGTGCTTCGTTTTTCCAGTCGACTTTTGCGCTGACGTCGAGGAGTCCCACTCGCGGTCGTAGCGCTCCCAACGAAAGCGGCGGCCGACGGAACTAGTCGGGAATGCGGAGCCGCGGAAGCTGATTGGCCGCTGGCGAGTCAGTCGGTGAAGTTGTCCATGTCGGGTGTACGCGGTGACCCTCTTGCGATGGACTAATTACCCTCATTGCCAATTCACAATGTTTATTTAGTAGTGATGTTATTTTCATGAAACTTTCGTGCGCGTTTGACCTTATTTAAATCGTTTGCGCGGGCCGATCCGTTCGCCGGGACGCGTAATCATCATTGATGCTGGACTGACAGTTCAAAATTAAGATGGCGGATTCCAGTTATTACCAGGTTAGTACCGAATCTTCTGAAGGATAATTTTCGATTTTGAACATATTCAGGGCCTTTGTAGGCTCATGTTTCGGGCTACTTTTTGCCCCTACCTTCAAAAATTATTTGGCAGCAGTTCTCGCGCAACTCCGCCTACTCCGCGTTGGTGATCCCGAACCTGTACCAACACCGACGACGGTACTTTTCTGTTTTTTCTTCCCAACATCCGCTCTACCTTTGTCCAAGCTTCTTCAAGGCTGTTAATTTCCGTTTTTCTGGCAAGTATGAGTCAAACCTTGATGGACTTTTCGGTTAAATTACCTCGTCCGAATGTCGGAAAAACGCCACACTCATTGTTGGACTCCTCCGCGGGGAGGTACCGTTTCTCCAATTATTAACGGGGCATTCCCTTGTAAAGAAATCTTCCACAGACGAATGAGGACGTTAGCCGTGCACTGCAGTTATTCCTGCAGCGCATTATCCTGGTCAGATTGTACTAATTATTCTGCCCATTGAATGTACTTAGGTACTGAACGTTGGTGTGAGTTCATTAGCCACTTTCGGACTCTCGACGTACCTGTTGATTCATTTTGAGCGCGAGATCTTCTGGGAACCTATCGGCCTGTGTTTTTGATGAATTATTTTGCTTGCGATCTCTAACTCCAAATTTGGTTGATCTGACCATTGCCTAATGCATCTGCTGGTATTTTCAAGAAAATTTCTGCATACGAAAAATCAGTTGGCGACGTACATTATGGGCTTTTTTAGCACCATGATCTGCCAGGTAGATCCACGTCAGGTGCGGGTCTGACGTGGCTTTGGTGGACCCATGAAGCTGGAGCTTCCTCATACTGCTCATCGTTCGAACCGGTTCCTTAGGTTGCGACTTGGGCTTTGTGCCTGTACCACAAAGGCTTCCCAATCCCCCTAGAGTCTAGAGCTAGCTCGAGAAAGTTACCCAGTTCCTCATCCGGCGCATTACTGACTCATGAATAAGTGGATGATCGACCCGTAATACTGCGTAGGAATTTGTCAGCGATCAGGGGTAGGGTCCCTACCCCTGATCGCTGACAAATTCCTACGCATTACTGACTCGTAAGCTTTTCAGTTCTCTAACCGCCGCCATATACCGCCCCAAGGAATTTGGGATTAGCAGAGTGAATCTTCAGCTTCCTGGTTCCACCACAACCCTGGGGCTGCAGCTGCCTCGCTCCCCAAAAATGGATTCCGCCCTCGTGGAGTAGAGGGTTTTGTGAAACCGCAAAAAACCTGCTGTACTTGGTTGGCTGGTATTTTTTTACTAAAATGTATGTTTGTACGTGGAAAAAGACTAACAACACCATCATGTTGTGACTCAGCTAATACGCATACTGTTTCTCGCCCAGGGTCGCTGGAAATTGGCTCATCCGCCCGCTAGTCCGAAACGGCATGTACGTTACGTTCAAATATTTGGGTTTTGCGCGTGTTCGAGTGAATTCTGTAGTATCTGAGATACGTATCGGTTTGGGTAGTCCGATTTTTGTGTTTTTTCCTCCCCTCGAATCGAGGAGCATGATGGATTTATTGGAATGCTGCGATTTGGTTTGGTGAATTGATGTATGCTTATCGAACGATGACGGTAGTTTTACAAATAGATAGCTTGTATTTCATGAAAATCCCCTAAAAAAATAAATTTGTCAAATTATCAGGTAGGTAAGTCTATTGAGAAAAAATGTCGAATTCAACTCGTATCACCCATTTCCTCAAAAACATTATTTAAATTCAGCTATAATTTCAATTCAGTATTGTTAGCTGCCACCATTTTATGGAAGATAAATTTTAGAAGCTCGACCATTAGTTAGTTCTTCCATGGGCTCTGCAATCCAACTGAAAAACTGTCCCCAAGAAGAGAGATTTCAACCAAGTATGGGAATAATGCGAGCGTTGCCTACCCGCCAACCGGTTTGTGTTTTATCCTACTAGGTACCTCCACTGTTACCTTGTCCAATATTCTTTCAATTGAGCCTTTCAATCTTCCATCCCATTATTTACCTAGGTGTAAATATGTAAAAATTAGGTTAATAATGTAAAAATGTAGGTATGTAAATATTTTCGGGTCTTCATCTCCGCCGTTGGATAATAAACAACTCATTTACCCCAAGCATTTTACCTGATGAAATTAATCAACCAGCAGTAGCAGTTTCGTTCAGCGCGCTCTATGTGGCCATTTAGTACAAAACGCTCGGCTCCTCTGCCTGATAAATCTTCCCACCTATCGCTCTGTACACAGAACAGCAAACAATCCGACAGGAAAGGTGAGCTTGTCATGGGAACGAAGAAAACAAAAGGGGCGGACGAGCTTAGGGAAACGTTCAGGAGTTTCGATTGTTTGGCCGAGTCGGTAAGAACTAAGAAGATAACGCGATAACAAGTTCGTGGTGGGAGACGCCGACTCCTTCCTTCTCGCTCAAGTGAAATTGCTTTGATCGTTCCTTCCACGGCCCCTTGAATCAAGTCAGTCGGTTGTATGCTTTCGCAGGAGGCCCAGTACCTTACGTCCGCGATGGTTCTTCACAAATTGGATAAACACGTCAAAATGAAATCGCTCCTGTTTCTGGTACGGTGAACACGAATTTCGCACAAAAGTAGACATCACATTGCATCTTCCGACTGATAGTAGTTTCTGTGAAATTATCAATTCGGCCTGATTCGTGCACATCTCGGTCAATTTTCGATTACCTTATTTCTCCCATCGTAGGGAAGTGGGGCCAGAATTATCCGTCAGTTTCACTTGCAGTGGGGGATTTTGACGTAGTCTATTATGTGTTAGGGGATGGGTAGACTCCAGTTCTTATCATTTTCGAATCGTTTTCAAAAAGTTTTTAATGCCACCGAAAATTTAAAAAAAATGTCAAAAAAAATTCAAAACGAAAAATTGATTGAGTTTTGGTCAATGGAAATACCTAGGGCTGCATACTATTTTACATACTGTAAAGTTCTCAATACTTCCGATCGTCCGCTTATTCGGACGTCACAAGAATATTGACGACTCGGTATCGGCACCTGAGCGGCCAAAGGGCCAATCTTCATAGCAGATTGGCCCTTTGGCCGTGCAGGTGGTTGGGGGATAATTTGGCTATGAGGTAAACCGGCCCTAAACATGAGCAAGTTTCACGAAAAATCTTCAGTTTTTACCTCATCCTTGGTATGCTAGATGGCTGTTTGTTTCAAGTTTCACGATAGCTGCGGTATCGCTAATTGCCTGTTCAACCTTCAAGTAACCGCATCTTCCCAACCATTCCTTTATAAACACATTTTCATACCGAACTAGAAGGCGTTTTGTTCGTTGTTTGCAATAGTGCATTTTGATATTGAGCTCCAAAACCCGATGATTTATCCTGTAGCGTATTGGTGCACCTTTTACTACATTTTTACTTCCTTGTATTAGCCACAAAAAATCTCTGTGGTCTGATGTATTTCACGATAATGCACGGAACCGAATTCGCCTCATATTCACACCTTTAGATTGCGCTTTCGATTCTTTGATGTAAAACGTTGAATTTAAATTTTAGACTTGTTATAACTGCAGCTGTGGAAATTTTCTTTCGTGCCTTCGTCTCGCTCAGTTTGTTAGTATTGACTTTGTCAACAAGTGCTGCACATTGCAGATAAGATAGAGATGCTGAACGGTTGAGATGATCTAGAACAGAATCTATTGCTGGGCCTTCGTATTTTACTTTTCATCATACAAAACAGTAAATGAGTGCTCAAAAGTAAAAATACCGAAGTAGGTTTCTCAGCAATTTTGTTTTTTTGGGCGCTGAAGCCGAATTTTCGATTGCAGCAAAAATTCTTGAAGTTTTCTGGCTTTTTCTCTCAATTCATCTAAATCTCCTCGGTTTTTTTGAAAACATCGTTTTTGTAATTTTTATGGCATTTTCGAAAACCTATGGATCAAAAATTAACCTATCAATCAGAAACATGCCTCCTGAAGGAAGTCGGGATGAGAGGGTCATTTTCCCCATTAATCTCGTGATTTAATGCTCGAAAGGAAAATCACTGTAATTTCATTTTGGCCTTGTCCCAACTACCCATTTGTAACGTAGGTAATCGTTGTTACAAAAATGTCCTGTCCGCCTGGGCCTCCTTATAAAAATGGTCAGTTAACCTTCGTCTCGTAATATTCACAATGGGTAGTTTATTTATGTCGTTATCTCCATATTGGCGTTTGTTTTGAAATCGTACCATTCATGCTAATGTGAAACACGAAATGATATCAATATCCAATTTCAACCATTCAAGTGTTTTTCTAAAGAGCAATATGGGGAGCTCCGGCTTCCTGGTTCCACCAAAACTCTGAGGCCACGTCGGCCGCGCCCTTCTGAATTTTAACATGTTTCAATCGGCTAAATAGATTCTAGCCTGTGCCCCCCTCCCAAAAAAGGTTTAAAGGTTCAATAATTTTATTCCTTGGTGATGATTCTTGAAGAATAATCAAAATCCCTCTCTAATTTTCTGTCATTTTCGACCATGTACCTGAAAAAAAGATGAAAAATTGGTTTGAAAATTGATTTGACGGTTTTTCACATATTTTCTAATGTCATAAACACCGGAAACATTCGCTCGACTTCCGCAGGATTCTGCTGTTTAGCGAAGAAATCAAAGCTTCCATCTCCCTCAGTCCCTGCTGATGTTTGTTTTCGTCTCAAGAACCGTTTAGAAGAACTTAATTGATCGCTTTCGATCATTCGTGAGAGGGTCGTAAAACAATTTAACGACCTTGGATCTGCTCCCTAAGAATAGCATCCACTTGTGCCCCCTCCCCCCTGAAATTTTGTTGTTGCTGTCGATTGAACGTTTTCTCCGTTTATTTCCAGGGCGAATACATCCGGCATCCGGTGCTGTACGAGTTGAGCCACAAATACGGCCTGCAGACGGAGTCCGTGCCGGAAGCGGCTCTGCCCAATAAACTCGAAGAGCTGAAGGAGCTGATCCGCCGCGAGATTCGGAAAGAGCTCAAAATCAAAGAAGGCGCGGAAAAGTTGCGCGAAGCGTCCAAAGATCGGAAAAGCCTTTCGGACGTGGCACATATCGTGAAAAAAAGCAATTCGAAACTGTCCGAACTTCAAGCGGAACTTCAGGAGCTCGAGTCGCAGATCATCCTGACGCAGGGGCAAGGAGAGCCGCCCAAAAATGGACATGGTGAGTGGGATTTGGTTTTTATAGAGTCAATTTTTGGATATTTTATGGACTTTGAGTGGATGTTGAGAGCCTCTTGACCTTAAAAAGGATTTCTCCTCCCACCAATAAGTTGCTAGGTCACCGTATCAATTTTATTCGTACGGGAACAAAAGCAAAAGAAGAATCAGTTTCTCCACCGCCTTGTTCCCTCTGAATGAACGTGATAAATTGCTTATCTACGGGGTGGACCGTATCGAAATTGAGTAAGGTCGCTATTTTACCCATTAAATATGCACCGGTACATTTGGCAAGTCGGCCGGTGAATGTGTGAGTTGCGTTTGTGACGCAAGACCGAAAGACGCGAGGGCTGCCAAAGAAGTAACCCAATACGTGTTCGGACCTTGTCGAATGCGAAGGCTCGGGCGAGGTTTTTTATCTTTTGGGGCACCTGCATTTTGCCGAGATTTGCGCCATTCGGCGTCATTCTCCTCGAAATGGTGATCACTGTATTTTATTTTGAGAGAGACATGGCTAATACAAGTTTGAGTTTCAGTTCCAATTTGAGTTACTGTTCGAGTTTGAGGTCAAATTTGAGTTTCAGTTCGAGTTTGAGTTCATGTTTGAGTTACAGTTCCAGTTTTTGTTGAAGCATCTATGATGATGTCTCTACAGTTTTATGTATTGCTTAAATTCAAGATTTAAGCATACATATGTTCTGGGATACCTTTGGTTTTCTTGATGAACAAACAAATTCCACTCTTCTGAATAACTCTGACCAACCTATGTGCTCTCTGAATTCAAACAGCTTAGGTACATCACTTTTCTATAGGTTATGGGCCCAGTTGGTCTCTCCTTCCAGAAGTCCTACCCTGATTTTCGATAATTCCATACCTATTTCTTAAAGATCAGAGTTCGAATCGTGCAGTTTCAGGCGCTACGAAGCCCATAACCTAGGCATATGACAAGGAAATGCAAGAAATGGATTTTTAGTTACAGTCTGAGCTCTTGATATCTTATCTCGAGCTACCCTTGTATACCATCAAAAAACCTGCCCACAGTGATCGCATGACTCACATTTTCATGGCCTATAAGTTAAAATTTCATCGGAATTGACCCAATTTGAATTCTTCTTCTTCATCTTTTGGCCAGATAAACGGTTCGCTCATGGTCGTAATTTCCCATAAACCGGCGCCGCTTCTTCGAACCGTCGTCGGCGTATCATTTTTCCGATACTAAATATAAACCGCAAAGGCATTGCAGAATCTAGGAAGTCCATCGGCGGGTAACTGATGGTTTTGAACGAGTTCCAAGTTATTATTTTTTTCAAAACCTGAACGTACAAAGCTTGGCAATTACTTACGACTTCCTCCTCCCTCGATTGTAGGCGAGTGAAAAAAGAGGTTTTCTGGAGGATGAAAACTGTAGCATCTGCTGCCTTATGAGACATTTTATCAGATGCCCGTATAAAATGCGTCGCACTTTCCATTCAAGGGACGTCTGGGACATAACCTCGAAAAAATCAGGGTTTTCTAATAAGCATATCATGAAAAAAAAAAAAAAAACATGCCAAAAATGAAACCCAATTTAACAACCTAACTTTTCGGCCTCTCAGTAACCAGTGGCTTGGTTCCAATTTGATAGTTTGAGAAGAAGTAAAAGATCAAGGGTCTCCCCAAACGTTAACTAAAATTCAAATGTAGGCTCAAACTAAACTTAAAATCAAACTTGAACTGGAACTCAAACTGAAAATTAAACGTAAGCTCAAACTTGAACTGAAACTTGAACTAAAACTCAAACTGGAACTGAAACTCACACACGAACTCAAACCCAAGCTCAAACTGAAACATGAACACAACCTGAAACTTGAACACAAACTGATACTCAAACTCAATCCTAAACTGAAACTTAAAATCGAACTGGATCAGGAGCTCAAACTCAAAATCAAACTTTAACTCAAACTGAAGCTCAAACTTGAACGTAAACTCAAACTGAAACTTAGACTGGACTGAAACAAAAACTTAATTTCAAGCTCTAACAGAAATTTCAGTTTGAGTTTGAGACAAAGTTAGAGTTTCAGTTTCATTTCGAGTTTTAGATCAAGTTTCAGTTCGAGTTTGAGTTACAGTTTGTGTTCTAGTTTTAGTTCAAGTTCAAGTTTGATTCACGTTCGAGTTTGAGTCAATGTTTGAATTTTCGTTTCACTTTGAGTGCAAGTTCGAGTTTATGTTAGAGTTTCGATTCCGTATTGAGTTACAGCTGTATTCAAGTTTCAGTTTGAGTTAATATGTGAGTTTGGGTTTGAGTTCCAGTTCTAGTTTGAGATTTAGTTTACGGTTGAGTTTCACTTCGAGTGCAAGTTCGAGTTTATCTTTGAGTTTGAGTTTTATTTGTGTTTGAGTGTCAGTTTGAGTTAAAGTTTAGGTTGGAGATTGAGTTAAAGTTTGGGTTGGAGTTGGCGTTTCACCTCCAGTTTCAGTTTGAGTTCAAGTTAGAGTTAACGTTTCCCCATATGTTATGGGGGGTATT
Source organism: Nesidiocoris tenuis (assembly GCA_036186465.1). Taxonomy (NCBI): domain Eukaryota; kingdom Metazoa; phylum Arthropoda; class Insecta; order Hemiptera; family Miridae; genus Nesidiocoris; species Nesidiocoris tenuis. Next base: position 10,028,523 of record AP028919.1, read on the forward strand.
GTAGGAGGGTCTATTAGAGGATCTACTGTATTAGGATTCACCTTATCGGTTCACTAGTTGGCAAGGAAGGTGTACGTGGTTAACTTCTTCAATTGACTAGGCTCCCGTACGAAAGAGAATCTGCCCAAGGGAAGTTGCGTTCTCTAATTGCCCAGTAAGGCTCACGTTTTTGATTTACACTTGAAAAAGGAACCTTCCAAAATACCTCGGTCGCAGAAAACATCGAACCTTTCTCCTGAAAGTCTGTCGATTTGCGCTCGCGTTGTAACCGTTTCCTATCCTCCGCTCAAGTCCGGCGAATTCCTTCCGGCCAATCGGCCTAAACATTGGCAATTTCCTCGTTGGAATCACCTTTTATCGCGTGCTGATCGGCCGGCCAATCGACGCTTTGATTTAAGGATCCTTGCGCAACCCTCGGAACGGACGATTCAATTACGCGGAATTGACTGATGGAAGCGAAGGATTTCATGGCGGGTGGCTCCATGGAGTGAAAACAGTACAGGGTCCAGGGGCGGCTTCTGGCAGGACAGTGTTGCCAAGTTGGGGGTTTTTTAATGCCCGAGGGGGATTTTGGGGGCGAAATGTTTCGGGGGTTTTTGCGCAAGTCAGGAGGACTGGGAAGAACTAAGAAATGAACAGCTAAGTAGCGATAGAAATTGTCGAATTCCTGCAATAAGTACATCATAAAGGACCTCATCAACTATCCTCCTTCTGCGCATTCTTGTATTAATGTTTATGTTGTTGTTGTTTTCATCTTCTTCTTGAGTGTTTCGTATGCCAAGAGCTATGTACGACAGTGGCTTTTTTTGTGTTTGTTTGTGTATTTTGGTCGGTCCCTGCCATGTTTTTGCTTCTCCCTCAATCAAACGTTACCGGAAATAGTATGAAATCAAACCGATCAAACCATCGTAATTCGAAGGCATTACAAAACGGAGAAAGTGAACACATAAGGCACTTCTATCGCGGCTGTTCTTAATTAGTATAAACAGATATCATTACAGGGAAAGAGAAATCAAACAGAAAAGTAACTGGTGATAACTGACGAGTGATATAACTGGTTTGAAACTGTGAAACGTCTCGTGTGTCAGAGCTCCAGTGCCATCACAATTAGAGCCTCGGGAGAGAAATTACCGCTGGATAAGCCGAAATGACGTGAAAGGGAAAATGGCAAAATTTATTGTCGCTCTTTTCCTTTTGCGTTTATTTGTGACTTGGTTTAAAGGGATTTTATTTCGGGATATTATTTTGAAAAATTATAGTTTTACATAATATTATTATATTTTAAAAACTTAATATTTTTACATATTATATTTTTAAAAAACAACATTTTCACATATTATGTAAAAATTGGCACTTTTTCTATGACAGGTCTGAATGCGAGTCTCTCCCGATTGGTAAAAGTTTCTGCTTTTCCTTAGCACACCGGAGAGAACAATGATTCGCCCGTTTTCATAGCAGATAACTCATTAGAGATCGTTTTTACTGCCTGTAAACTCGAGAGTTGTTCCGAGTGACTCAAGGCGTACGAGGACGTCCGAGGCTAGGAAATTTTCATAAAAATGTTCATAATTTATGAGCCGAGTGTCGCCATGCGTGGAAGTCAGGTACCGTTATCGGTAGAACGCATCTAACCCATTTCTGAAAGTGCAGCTAGACGAGCGAGTATCCTATTTTTGAATTTGGCCCAAAAGGACAAACATTTTCATTCCCGATGGTTTTGATCTTGCTCTCGATTGAGGAATTAAAAATACTAGTAATGCGTAGATAACAAACTCCCATATTTTTACAAAATCTTGCTGTATAGTCTGTAAAATCGGTTCATTTTTCTGGTCTGAAAAAATATAAAATACTGAAAGTATAAATACCTACCTATATCGAAAGCATACTGCGAATTCTGGTTGATCAGGGTGATAGGTCTTGCCAAGACGAACATTTCAGTCTAAGAAATTTGGAAAAAGGTTAAAAATTGAGGGAGATACGGCCATTTTTGTAAATTACCACAGACGAATAGACACTTCAGGAAGTGAATTTTCAATCCTAGAGCGATTACAATACTTCCGATTACTCCGCAAGTACGAAAATAAAAATTGAAGTGCGAGGAAAATGTTAATTTTTCCGTTGAAACTCGCCTCCGGATGAAAAACGGCTTATAATTCGAAATTACTTTTCAAAAATCCTTCGCTGCGTGGAAAATAAGCCATATTTCAAGACGCCTTTTCACGAAACCTTTCGAAGACCGTAGCTGAGAAAAATTGTGAGAAAAAACTTCCAAGCGGGAGGAGACGTTAAAAAGACGTCTCGACGTTGAAGCAAGACCAAACTTTTTATATTTTTAGGCGCCTCCCTCGTTTGTTAGTCCCGACGTCAAAAATAATTCCCCTTTCACGAGTTTACAAGGTAGCCGTGACGTCATTGTATTCGAATATACTTGACGAGGAGGATTTACATGTTTCGAATATTTCTGTATTTATTTCGATGACATAGATCCGGTGAATTATTAGTCGGCTTGGAGGCAGAGATTGCGCGTAATTTTGACTTTCCTTCTCAACATCGTTTTGGGGGCATCGAAAATGTATTCGAATTGATTCGTATTATAAGTATTTTTTCAATCAATAGTACAAGTCAGACCTTCGAGTTTGGTCTAGGCATACACAAGTACATACCTATTCATATTTTAACGTTCAACATGGGATCTTGGAGCGGACAAAATCTGAGCTTTCTTTGCCATACTCGTCTTATCAGTGCGACAGTGCCTGCTAAATAAGTGGTGTCTGACTTTTATGGTGCGTTCGAACTCAACTCAAACTATTCTCAAACTCAATTTACAAACTCAACCCACAAACTCACCTTGGAAAACACCACTTATAAACTCAACTCAACGCTCGAATTCAATTCACAAACTCAACCCACAAACTCACTCGAATTCATCTTGAACTCGATTCAAACTCAACCCAACATCTCTACTCAAACTCAACTCTCAAACTTAACTCACAAACTCACCTCTCAAACTTAACTTCAACAATTCAACACATCTACTCAACTCTCAACTTCACAATCTTGACACTCAAACTCACCTTCACAACCTCAACTCTGAACTCACCTCAACTTACAAACTCAACCCACAACCTCAAATCTAAAATTCATTTTCCAAGCTCAATTCAAACTGGGTTGAGTTTGTGAAGTTCATTTTGTTAGATGAGTTTGTGAAGTTGATTTTGTGAGGTGAGTTCGTCAGGCAGAGTTTGGGAGTTGTGTTTGTGATGTTCAGTTTGTGGGTTGAATTTGTGAATTTCAGTTTTAGAGTTGAAATTGTAGGTTGAGTTTGTAAGTTGAGGTTGACAGTTGAGTTTGAGAGTTGAGTTTGATAGTTGTGTTTGTGGGTTTAGTGTTTGAGATCAGTTTGAGAGTTGAGTGGGCTGAGTTTGAGAGCTTAGTTAGTGGGTTGATTAGTAGAGTTAAATCGAGTTTCACACTTGGATTCGAGTTGAGTTTGTAAGCTGTTATAATGTATTCTTTTCAACTTGGGATCTTGGAGCGGACTTCTTCCTTTAACATGGGACTTCTTCCTTTAACTTCTTCCTTTAATATGGGACTTGGGAATGGACCAATATCCGCTATCCGATCGAAAGATCGTGTCCTTATTCCGTCGGTTTGAGCCTCAGTGGATTTCCTCCTTTCTCCAAACCGCAATAATCCAATAACTTACGTCAATATTATCGTAGAATTTCCACGCAGGATATTGTTGGTCCGATCCCTCCGCGTAATGCAATAACTTCGGTATTTATCGATTTTTCAATCCTCATCAATGTTTTGCGTGAACCCAAAAATCGAAAAATTGTTTTTGAAAAATATTTTTCCGTATTTTTTAATATTAATTTTTCTTATATTTTCATTTATTTGTAAATTCACGTGCACCAAAAAAATTCAATTTCTCAAAGTTTGAATTAATGTTTTTTCCTGGATTCTCTCCGCTGAAAAACTCGCAACTAAGCAAAAACTCAATTTCATACTCGGACTGTAAGGGTCGTGTTGCGATGGCAACTTCCATCCGACCTGGGTATTTTTACGTGGGCGAACCCCCCCCCCCCATCCTTTTCTCCTTTCCGATCGACTTCCACTTGGGCTCACCCACGTACAACAAAAGCCCCTCAGGCATGTCGAGTATCGAATCTCTCGGTATGAATTTGTCTCCAGTGGAGGTTGAAAGACAAAAAAAAACATGTCCAGGGAAAAGTGTAATTCTGCTCAATTATTAAAATAATTGTTTTCGGTCCAAAAAATACTCCTGAGAAAAATCAGCTCTTTTAAAAATGACATTTTCGTTTTCAAATTCGATTTCAGCTTATTCCCTCCGCTTTTTTCTTTCTCCACCCGTAAAACTATAACTAGTAGGTAAGTAAGTAGTAGAAGGGTGCTGTACGAAATATTGAACAATTTCCTTTCAAACTGAGCGTAACTCCAACTATGGACAAAAAACTTAATGTACGTCTGTCACGACGTAAATTGGTCCACGTTCAACAGCCAACGGTCCACAAATTGGCGCCGAAATTGGCCGATCGATAAAGTAACGCGAGGATTCGCGTCGTTGAAATGTATGCGAATATTGATGCGCCTCAATAAAACGACCATATGGTTAGGTGGGTGTGCGTACCGTTTTGACGAGTTGTGACTACTAAACGTGTTTCCGTCACCAAATAACGGTTCGATATCATTTGCCGTACTTTCGTCTCTTCAGGTTCGTTATTTATGTTGGCATTTTTGTTTATGAGCTGTACGTGGGTGTTGCGATTCGATTTTTGCCCATAAACGGGGGAATTTCCGATGCGTAATTTTCGGCCATTATTGACGGCTATTAATTTTGTTTCAGGTGAGTCTCATTTCCTGTCGCCTAATGTTAATCGTGAGTACCTACCGAGCAAACTTTTTAATTTAATTTTTTTTAGGCACATGACGCCGTTTTTGGCGTTTTTCGATCTTAAGGTCAAGTTTTAGCGATTCTGTCGTTTAGGGGTTTTTGTAGGCAGCTAAATTTCCCACATTTTGGGTGGTTTAATTTTATTATTTATCCTTCAGATTCAGGAAGGACAATTTTTGGAAAGTTTTTTTATTCGGGTTTATCTTAAGATCGCGTTTTTCCCCCAAACGGCTGATCCGAACCCCATGAAATTACGCATCAAAATGTTTGTCTAGATTTGACTAGGCAGAAAACTATAGCCATGCATGACAAAACTTGGGAGGAAATTTGAACAAATTTTCTTTGGGACAATTTTTTGATCCGGCGCTTCTTTATGGCCGAAAAACGCCTAATATGACGTGGCATATATTATATGCCCATTTCGACTATTATCATCTCTCCTACAATCGCTGATGATTCTGGCTTGTTAGGTTCCCAGCAATTTACAAAAAAATCCGAGTTTCCATTATTTGTGTAGAAGTGTAGAAAGTGTAGGTTCAATGCCAACTCGTCCAAGGACCTGGGTTCCCAGTAAATTTTAATGCTAATGAAGAGAAACTGTGTGTGAGCATATCATATTCGGTTCACGAATTAATAGTAAAAAGCCACTCGCCGTACATCGGCTAGTGTCGAAAATAATTGCCGTCGAAGGTTACGCGTATTTTAGAGAAAAGCCAGGTGGAGAAGTGTTAGTTTTGGCAAGACGGTTTGTGTACTATTTTTACTGAAAAACGTAAATATACCTCGTTGCAAGGCCAATGTTTTTAGAGAATTTTCAAAATCTTAGGCGCCTCGATTATTTGCAGTTTTAGTTTGAGGGTACTTTGTCGTCGCTTGGAGAAACCTTTTTTTTTGTGGGGAATTTTGAAAAAAGATGGAGATATTAGGTACCTCGTATAAGATTCCAAGATGATTCCCTTCCCCAAGGTCCAGGCTATGCTCTACCTCGTACTGAATAGACTACTAACCCAATTGCGTCGCCTCTGAAACTCAGCCGTTGCGCATTGCGAGTCAACCGAATCGCGGAAGTATTCATTAAGTTATTAGTATTGGCATGGACCGAAAAATCTTCTGTATAGCCCTCAACCTCTCGCCAGTAATGGTTTCTTCCTACTCGGTTTCTGACCGTACGGATTTATCTTCGCTGCGATGTTATCGTTATGCGGGACGTTTATCGTGAAAGTTGTTCATAAGTGTCGAAATTTTGATTTTAAATTGTATGCAAGGAACACTCTCACTCCTCGCCCTCGAATGACAGTATGATCATCAGTCGATCGTTACTCAAAAACTAGCGTACCATAACTCCTGTCTATGGTTCTTAAGTTACGAATTTCGTTGGTACTGCTTGCCCTGAACTGGGAATTCGCCACTGGTCAATATGACGATTTTGTCCTCGAGTCCTTCCAAATCAACATCATCGGTCAAATTTAATTTTCATATTCCATTTTGATCCCAAGCTTTTGGACTTTGATGCTCTTTTATGCTTGCCTTGAAAATTCCTAAAAACCCGACTCTCACGACTGTCCGTAGAAATTGTCCATTAGGTAAGGCCTGTCATTCTTTTAGCTCATTATAAAACTGGCCGCTAAGTTGAATAACCTCTTGACGTGACAGAGACGCGAGACAGCGTCAACTAATGGCAATTCTGACCTACGTACTGATTCGTTCGGCTCTTTCAATCTTTTCTATTCTTATTGATCATTCGGGTTGGTCCGTCGATCAAAGTGTCAAGTTGGACGTTCTATTATTAGGACGAATCTTGTTGAACGGTGGGACCTGTAGCTGAATTCCATATTGACGCAGTAAATTAGAGTATTGTAGTTGTTGAAAAAATAAATTTAGAACCTTCCGTAAAATAAGTTAAATTTTGTTAATTAGACAGGTGGATTTAAACTAAAGGAATATTTTCAAATAATCTAATTAACCTTCCTTTTTTCAGATTTTAATTAAATTTTAATTATTAAAATTTGTTAGAAAACCTTTGTAAATTATTCATTGCAGAAACGGGGAAAATACACTATTTACACGTACCTATCTTGTTTTCTGGGAGTCCGTGCACTATCTTCAGTCTTAATTGAGGTCGTGCATTTCGCTCAGGAATCTTTTGTCTTCCATTATTCATCTTTTTCCTCGATTTCATTGCTGTCTCCGAGATTTGTAGAACCAAATCCTAGCTGATGAATCTGGTCTGGTTCGCCGTGCATATCGGAATCATGCCCGATTGGACCTGATGGTCTATTGACATAATATTTGGTGCATCTTATTCCGTCTTGGAAATAATAAACTGGACACTTCCACGTCCACAATTGTGAATCCCAGTCTTCCCTTGTCGAGTTCGAGGTAATTTACCCAAAACCTCAACTCCTATTTTTTTCCGAAAATTCGTGTTCGCCATGGGTTTCTGTTAACACTTGTCATATTTCTCGTTTTCCGCTCCTTCTGCTGATTCGATAATGTGTGTCAACTGTCAGCCCTGACTATTGCGTCACTGGTGTTCCATAACGAAAGCAATTCAGCTTCGGTTGTTTCCATTCGACCCGTCTCTCACGATCAGCATCCTTTCGCCAAATTGTAACCCTTTGATTTCATTAGTCACGTTGATTGACCGGGAACGCTCAAGGTCCTCGATTGCCTTCCTGCGTCCCTTCGCAGCGGAAGAGAACTTCAATTTTGGTCAATTTCATCATTCTTATCGATTTTCGACGTCGGGGGAAGTCATTCGGATGGAAATCGAATGAAACTACTTCCCCCTCCTTCCTGCAGGCCTAACGGTGTGGATATACCCCTCGTTTGACATGAATAAACATCGGCATAATTCTGGCATTGGAGCCGTGCGAATTAGCTTGGAATTACCACAATAATACGTTGATTATGGGCATTTTACGTTCACAATATTACCCTTATTATGTCGGAATTTTCCCTCATCGAAGAATCGATTTTGTTCGAATGTACCATCGGGAAGTTAACGCCATTAAATGGGGGACGAATGTTGTCCCCAGTCTGATAACGCCTACCAACTAAGGCTATCATCTTCTTAAGAGCAGATAGCGCCGCAACTGACGGACGTTCTCGGTAGGGCCGTGCGTTCGGTTCTTCAACAGGTCCAGACATACCAGATATAATATATCTGATATTATCATTCTGTTCCGATTACCAGTTGCGCACTTCTCGAAGCAAGTTTCTGTCTGTCGACAACTCTTTATCACTCACGATGGATTCAACTTGCAAATAGTTAACTGGATGACGGGAATAGGACAATGTCATGATGTTCTCAACATCCCAACTTGGGGGCATTCTTGCCTATGATTTTACTCCATTGGTTCTTTCTCTGCAACCAGTCACTGGTTTTCTTCCCTAACGCTGTAACAAGCTTCTCGGTCGTTGCTCTTTCCCTGACCTACCTCAGGATTCCTCGGTCTTTCGTACAGATCAAAATGAATCAATCATTGGCTTTACTTCCTGAGACTTATCTCCCTCTTGGTCGATCGCTCAGATGTCTCCCTCTCTGACATACCCCCAGAACTACTTGGTTGGTCGCTCAAACTAAACCAGCTGACGGTTGACCCTACCCCTGATCTGCTGCCAGCAATCTTTCACGGGTCGATCATCCATCCACGATAATCCAGCAGAGGCTCTGCTTTCCTACACTTACCCCTCGGTTGTATGCCAGATGGATCCTTCCCTGACGTTCTTCAGAGCCCCGTGGTCGCTCAAACATTCGAAATTCATCGTTGGGGCTTCCAGGTACCTTCAGGAAATTTTGGTCCACTCGTGCCTCTTGGTCGTTCCCTCTAATGCCTCCCTCCCTGTCAACTCAACTTGAGTAACCTCAAGTCTTAAAAATTTGGCTCAAACTCGCGAGAAATGTTCGGATCGATACTAAACGTTTCATGCTCCTTGTCATCCAACACAATTTCTTTCGCAATTGCGTGCCGGTGTCTCGTCGGAATTCTCTCCACGCAATCTTGGGTTACCCTTCTAGAAGTCAAGATGAGACCATGTTTACTCAGGGGGGCCAACATTATCGACCTCAGTTGCGTGCTCTCGCCTTCCGTTCCTCAGATTCTGCGACTGTTTTCATGCTGACTGCCTCCCAGTCAGTTTGTTGAAGAGTATCAGCACCGGGATGGGACGAGATTGATTTGACCTCGTTCGTCAACCCAGTTGACTCGGATGTATTCTATCCATTACGAACTCACGATGATTTTCGGCTCACAATTTAACGGTACGATAACCTCGCTTGTCTGGTGCTTTTGCTTTTGCTTTTTTATTTGGTTGTTTTGCTCTATCAATCAAATTGATAAGTGCAAAAAAAAATTGTTTTTTCTAAAAATTGAAAAAATTTACGATTACGATTAGATAAATATCTTATAGTGCTTTCCATTATCAATTTTTTCCAATTTCGTCCACCGTTTGACCAAAACTGGTTAATGTCCTCGGGAAATTAACCATGAGAGTAAAATAATTACTTCCGAATTTGAGGTCCAACTTACAAGGAGTTATGGAAAGGATATATCTATCAGGAAGCCTATAAAGAAAGCGTCGTGAATGATTATAAAAGAAGGGATTCTGTAATTTACTTAATGGCTCCTAACCGCCCAGGAAATGAGCTGTACTTTTGACGCCATCGGGATAAGTACAGTACTGTTCATTGTGACCAACTGGCTCTTACGACATACCATTTTGTCCGTCCATCATCAATGCTCGTTTTGAGTCCGTAAAGTGAATGACGGTTTTGTTCGAATGCAAAAAAATTTCAATTCACTTTCCAATATTAGTTTTGTGTTTTCTTGAAGACATCCAACGCAAGTTGGAAATCCACGGAGTTTCCTCTCGACGGCTCCCGTGTAAATAAACACATCCCAGTTTGACGACCCTGCTGTCAACGATGAATTCATTCATCTTTCTCCCACCTGCTATTCCTCCATTCATTATTTGTTCGGTAGTGGAAATTTACATTTTCAGAGCGCTACCATCCATAATCAGCTTAGGGCGTGTCGCTATTGTTCGTGAAATTCGAGGATTGGCAAGCGTGGGATACGACTACCGTTCTAATCGGTCGTGAAGTGCTTTTCACGTTTTATCAGGTTTTCGATATTTATTTATCGCCAGTCTCACGATAAAATGTAAAAAATCGAAATTCCAATTTTTCTTAATTTTTGATTTTTATCAGATTTTTTATTTTCGAGAAAGATTATCGTCATAAGATTGGGCCAATTATGTCAGCTGTGCACAACAAGGGATCGATAGAATCAATAAACTCTGGAATCGGGCCAGCTTCTGCGAAACAGCGGAGCCTCAATATTGGCGTTAATTCTTGGCCCCGGACGATAATGAGAAACGATAGTTCCCTAACTTTCCGAGGAACCATCAATATTCATTTGAGGATATGCGTAATGAAGAATGAATAATGATATCGGATTTCCATGCCTTTGATATGAACCGGGTCGCCGAAGCTCGACGAAATTACTGGAATGTAATTGCGTATTGACCATTTTTACCAATTTCCCAACTATTAGGAAATGATTTAAATTTTAAATAATTCAAAACTCGGTGCCGGAATTGAATGGAAATGTAAACAAAATATCGTCAGGATTTCAGAGGTGAAATCTCAACATTAGGAAGGATCATTACTTTTTTATTCTTCCGTATTTTCGTACACATTTTCCTGGTTTGGCCCTCTGGTTGCTAATAATCCTCTGTCTGGCCATGAAGGTGGAACAGAATTCTGAGCTGCATAGTATCGACGGAACGAAAAATTTTTGCTAAAAACGATTAAATGACATGATCACCTCGTATGTCAGAAAAACCAAACTTTTCAGGAGAGACAAAAAACTGTTATCAGTGACTCCTTGAGATCCAAATACGAGGTTCTCAAAAAGGGCGCTAGAGAGCAGAAAGATGTATTTTCCGCCAAAATTCGAATACCGGCCGATGAAATACGAGGATTTCATTCAGAAAATGCAATTGAACAAATGGCCAAATTTCGAGGTTATCATTCGAGGTTATCATACGACGTTATCATTCGAGGTTATCATATGACGCCATCGATAGGCGTCCTCATCGAGCTAGAACCAGTGGTACCTAGATAACACACAATACTTCCATATTTTGTCAGACAGACGGACGCACAGACACTTGTTCAGGAATTGATTTTGTGTAAAAATTTATGAGTGAACATTTTATCTGAATCTTCGATCACAATGCTGCAAATATGAAGAAAAAAAAGGAGGAAATTTCTGAAGCCAACTGCACCAAGCTGATGTAACACAGAACTGCCAATTTCCTTACACGAATTTGTTTACATAGCTGGGAAATGTTCGAAATGTCAATCGTTGCACAAGCACCTACTGAAAATTGAAGGCGGCAATGCTGCGGTGTTACAGCAACAGCGCACGTCTGCCATTGCATCAGACGGCGGTTAATGCTTATAATTTGCGGACTACGTCGTTCAATTAGACCGAAAGGCAAAGACATGGCAGAGTTCACGGTCCATCGATTTCGGCAATAAGGGAACTTTCACTTTTTACAGCCCGCGTTACAGTAGAAGGTAACAGTCGGATCAAAATCTCGAATGTTTCCCTGTTTTCCCAACGATTCGCGCCTCCGATTGATAGCGAGAGGCGCCTCTGATAACTATGGCTCTCCCCGCAGCTTTTTCCCTAATTGCCGTGAAAGTGTAGCTGAGAAGACCGACTTCCCACCGAGCCGAGTACACGAAAGATACTAGGTATGGAAAAATCGGACGATTTTTGTCCGAAAAAACTATTTTCCTTCCGTTCGGATACCCCCGTTGATGGGATCATGAATTTCACTCTCCGGCAGGACTCGAATCTGGAAACTCTTGCTGACTCTGGCACTTGAGTGCATAGGCCCAGACAGTGGGACATTATGGCACTTCGCTTTTGAGAAACGACATTTAATTACCGTCGGCAAAAGGTCAAGGCGGTTACCTACTCGCTGGAGGTGCCAGGTTCGATTCCTGCCTGAGAGTGAAATAGGTATTATTATTTGGTCTCATTCGTACGAGATTTCCGAAACAGACGTGGAATACGACATGAAAACCCTCACAAGTCGACTTGAGTAACCTCCTCCTTTTGATGTCAGTTAAAAATCGAACTGCGCACACACAGCGAGCATAGGTTGATAGGAATTATATGATAAGAGTATGATAAGGATTTTGCTGTCGAAAATTGCGATGAGGAATTATTGGCAAACAACAATGGAAATGGGGTATTCCATTTTGCTGAGTCACCTCAATCGTCCAATTTTCGCTCAAGGAATTAACCATTCGCCCAAACAACAGTTTCGCATTCGATTATAATTTGAGGCCGAATTCCACCTGAGGACGAACCTTTCGCACTAATCGGATGACTCACGAAATAGCGCCCATCTGGGGTCCCGGGGTACAAAAATAGGAACTCGAAAGGATTAAAAAAGAAAAAAAGTGTGGACTGTGCGAGGCCGGTGGAAAGGACCTGTTGCATCTCCGTTAGAGGCTCAAGGACATCGGCGGTCATTTACCGAACGAGGCGCCTCCTAGGCATATTGGTTCATTTTTTGAGAAAAATGAACAAATTCAGCACCTCCCGAAAATTTGTTGTTTACGTTTCAAGGGGTGAAAAATTCGAATCTGCAGTACAAATTTAGATATTGGGAGAAATCAGTCGACATTTTATAAATTTCATGTACCTAAATATGGAAGTTTCACTCACCGATGGTTAAGTGTCAATTTTTCTGTCAATTTGTAAGTAACTCGTATTTTTTCCCGCCATCCCCTTGAGCTTTGAGATTGACCTCAGTTTACAAGGTGCCAATTTCCTGTTGCTGCAATATCCTTACCGCACCGTAATATTACCTCGGTGGATCCGAGTTTACTCAAAGAACAAAGTTCCCAGCAAGTTCTCAGGGGCGGACATTTTTCCCGCCGCCGAGCCCTTTACATAATTTCTTGACAAAAGAAACCCGTATAAACTGCGATTATTAAGAGGATGATGTATAAGTAATTACCATGGAAATGAACGGGACGCGGCGGCAAAAAATTGCGAAAAAGTCGGAAGTTGATCGATTGAGGCAGTGTAATGGATAACTGCATTGTGAAAGAGGAAGCCAGTTACCATAGGAAGAGCCTATAAAATATTGATTATGTCTGGTGCACGACTTTCCTTTTCGATTTGAAAATTTGTGTTCTTATGGAGTTAGGGCCGACTCTTTAAAAATTTTTAAACGGTGAGGGAGTTTCTCAAAAAAAAAGTTTTTTCGCAAAATTTCACAAAATTACAGGATTTAACAAAAACTTTACAACATCATATACATACTCACAATAATAGATTAACTTCAATAAAAAATTATCATTAGTCGTACCTACATGTTGGCTAATGAAACAAAAGAATAACCGTCTCATTCAAAAGTTGTGCCGGTTAAGGCCGGATGCTGTGCTTTGTCACGTAGAGCGGCTACGCAGCTTCCTATACGTGGAAGTCCTCTGAAAGGGACACGAACTGCGCAGCCATGTTATGTCTGATTCATGCTGATATGAGTTCACGGCAGAGAGATTGAGAAGGTGCAACACTGCCCAAGTCAAAGCATGGCAAACGGACTGGGCAGTGTTGCACCTTCACAGTCGATATTTCCCTCGATTCTCAGCATTTTTTCAAATTACTTGCCCTCGGCCTTTCTGATTACTCAAAATTCGAATTACTCGCACCTACTTTCGGAATATTGGCATTACAAGTACTTTCTATTTTTATTTTGCCCGCAAAAGTCAACCGATTTGAGCGTTTTTGGTCGTAAATTTGGTCGCAAAGCTTACAAAAATATGGGAGCATCTTCTGCGTTCCGCTGGGTTATGCCATATCAATCCAAAAAATGCGATAATTCGGTCCCCGATTCTACTTGGGAAAAGATCGTGGAATTGTGTGCCTTTTTTGGAATCGGCTGGAATTTCATCTCTAGAATGTGCGTAATCGTCCATGTCGGATATCGTAGTTCTGTGGGTGGACTGCTAAAAAGGTAGCCGCGTCCCACTTTCTGTTCTTTTGCAGAAAATATGCTAATCGAATTAAGCCATTCGGGCCCAAAGTCGTGAATCATTTCCGTACCTAAACACACTGTAATCACGTCGGTAACCTGAGATTATCCTGTGTATGAAAATCATTCTCCCACACGGAGAAATTAGCGTCGCGTTTTTTCAACAGTCGTTGATTTATCGTTTTTCGTTTTACAACGGCCCAAAAGGTCAATCGTGATTTCCTCCCTGTGCATTGTCCAAGTGCAGTTTACCCTATTTTCATAATGTTAACTCTGACTCTTTAAATTATTCAGTTTTGTACTTCGTTATCTTCCATTGAAATAAACGGATAATAGGCCCATAAATATGTTCTCCGGGGCGTACATGCGACTTTATAATGTTTACGATCTCGATACTTTGCCTATGTACGATATCATAGACATTCTTCTCTCTCAGGCTTGAAGAATACGGCCCAACCTTTGTGCCAGGTTGGCCAATTATTTTTTATCCTCTTAAACTTTTCAATTATTACAATAAATCAATTAACTGTGTAAATATGGGGGTGAAAATGCGGGTTTTCGATCGTTCGAATGAAATTACGAGCTGTCATCTTCAAGTCAATGGCAGACATTTTGAGCGCATCATCCATCCAACGGTACTTACGTAATTTTCCTTTCGGAACTGCTAATGCGACTAGGCATGGAAAATAAGTGACGTTTCAACTAGGTTTTTTTTTCAAGAGGGAAAGTGAAGTTTACGTCACGACTTGTAACCCGCCTGTTAACATTCAATCATTTCTGTGCGCGCTGTAGGCGAATGTTACATGGTCCGTAATTTTTAGGGGAATTAGTGGCGCGTATAAATTTTGGCGGGTTTGTAGCAGCTTATCAAAGGGCAAAATATCGATGCTGGTGCATCAAAGACTGTCCGCCATGTCGACACAGGCATGAAAAAGAGAAGAAGAAGAAGATATGAATATCGAAATTCGTCGATATTTTTGTAGCGATATATCGAAAAAATGCCGGTAATTCGCTTTGAAACGGAGATAATTGGTAGAATGAGCATGGCTCACCGAATTTGATCGAGAAAACCAAAAATTGGAAAAACCATTATCCATTAACCAGTTGTTATTGTTTGAGAAATCGAGACTCGATTCTCGATCGTCCTGAATATCGATAAACCGTCGTGCATCTCGGTTATTCTTACCAACACACATGCTGTTGCTCGATCTTTTCCATCGACAGCTGATCAATGCAATTGCTTTTCCGAGTTGAGTAACTACCATTCTTCGGCTGCCCGGTTCGCATGGTATGCTACAGGAAGCTCGCAGTTGGATAACCCGAGGAAAAGAGCTGTTGTCCCTTTGAAAAATCGCGCCTCATTCCTCAAGAACAATCGACGTTACATGACTAATCGAGGAAACACGTCCGATCTTCGTTGGGCGCAGTCTGAGAAAAAACTACTGCCCTCATTCCTCAGGGATGCACCGTGCGTTTTCCGATCCTACGCACTTGTAAGTCCTCCAAAATAAAGTCAATTTGGTACAAAATTTCACGGTAATTTTTTATGGTGGTACCAAAATATGGGAGTATTTGGTGTTTCTGCGCCACAATTGTTGGCGAATGAACCAATTTTGCGTTTACGGTTTCGAAAAATTCTTCCCCAATCTTTTGATCCATTTCCACTTTTCAGTCGATTCCATTACCTATTCTCTTTTTCCACTCTGTGACTTGGGATTTCGATCCATGTATTTTCCTAATTTTGTCCACATTCTCCCCTTTTCCACCTCGGGGGAGATACTGTTGAATTTTCTTCAGCACCCTTGAATCGCGATGACGCCACTGCGATTCATTCAACATGGTCCACCTGACGTTCTTATCAGCCTTATCGGTCTTTCGCCGCTGTTCAACGTTGCTATTGTCCCGTGCGGTCCTTTGTGCGCATGAAGTTGCTATACGTGTCAGACACCGTGGGTGGACAGTATCGCGGGTTTCCATTGGCACGACCTCAGCTATCCCCGGGGCCCACGTTCAATGGTATCGCCATTGTGACCGGTCAACGGAGAGTTCAAGGCCGCTGAGGACGGTGACCGATAAATTTAGACGCTCATTGTCGATTAATTTTGTATTGAGGTGCTCTCGTATAAGGCTAACTTCAACTTCGAATAGCGCTCAGGAGTCAATGTTGGAACAATGTGTCAAAATATCAGTTTTCCGGAAAAACCAAACGGGCTTTTCTGGCATTTGTCCGAAATGCTAAACCGACTCGGCCCTTTCTTCATTCCTGCCCTGTTTTTCTCGCCATTTATAAAATTTCGATTTCCATTCTCGTAAATCATGGTAATCGTATGTGCATTTGGACCAGTGTTCCCTTCTTCGAAAAAGAATGATAAATCGCTCTGCGGAGCCCACTCGTTATCGAATGGATGGTAATCTACCTGAAGCCGGCAAAAAATGCCATCTATCAGCTTGGCTTGTTGTCATATTTATGTAACGAAGGCTCTGTTGGCACGTTCATCGATCGGTTCACGTTTATCTTATCTTGACGATTTCTCACCTACCGATTTTCCTCTTGTTCGTTCGAGTGGTGATTATTTCGACCTATCCCACTATCGCTCATTACTCTCTCGATGGAAATTATAACATTTTGTCAGGACCACTGGTTTTGCAGGGATTCCATTGGTGAAAAAAATACTACAATGCCCATTGAAAAAGTTGCTCTATGGCGGTTGGTAGTGTGCCGATTGAGAAAGTTCATGTAGCTGACTTGAGACAATCATTACTGATATCATTGGGAAATCGCCGTATGACCGATGCAAACGGATATAAAAAAGCTCCGGTAAAAAATGAGAAGCAAAATGATGCGTGGGCGCAGGACGAGTCGGAGTCGTATCGTAGACTGAGAAGAAAGATGAAGATTAGGAACATAGATAGCGCTGTGTACCTACAAGAGAGGAGATAAAAGCTGTTGTTGCTGGTGCAACTAATTTGCCCTCACTTTGATACAAGGTAGACATACATAAATTGCTTTTCAACGCTAACTGATTCTGTGGAAATAATTACCTACTTCTACATTTTTTGAAAATGCATTTTTCGTTTTTCCTTCCTTGTTCAGCGATTTTTTGGACATCCAGGGAGAGGACGAATCGTGAATTTACGACGGCCCCAAGCGACGAAACGCAGTTTTTCCTTCATTGACCGAGGCGATCTTATCATCGCTATTTGCAGCTCGTCTTCAAGCGCCAAAGCGTATCTTTCCAATTTTCAAACCAAGTTTAATAACCGCTCTTCCCGTCAATGGGTGTAGTTTCACCGAGTTACCCGAGACGCTCTTGCGTAACCGTCGCTTTAAATAGATGAACGCCGCTGGTGAACTCAGATCGACGCGATTGGAAGCGATCTTCGGAGGCAAAAGTTCATTTCTGCCGTAGAAACGATTCAAAAACTCATGCACAAGTTATTGAGAGAATTGCTGATTACGTCATTATGTTGAGGAAGTAATGTGCGCCATTTATGCCCCACAACCTAATAACCGGCTATGGATCCCAGCCTTGAACATGTCGGTACTAAGATCATCTCCACCACGTCCGCCCAAAAAAAGGCTCATCAACATATTTCAACGTCGGATTACTTAATTGGCGTACGATTCTATGAGAACGGCCTCCGTGGCGAACAATGCCGACACGTTCATCGCATGGCGCGCGTCAATTCCTTAAAAGCGGCTCCGTCTGGCCGGACTGAACCAATTTCTGGGCTAATTGTTGTGATTCGAGTACGAGACCCCCCGGGTATGGGACGGCCTTGGTTTCTTGGTTTCACACCGACCAAGCGCGGATGAATGCGAGTCTGTTCGCGAACCTTTAGAGCGCATTTACCAAGGCGCCTCCTTTGCGTCGAATAGGTATGAATAAACCGAACTTTGAATAAAACTTTTATATGTAGATAATGCTATGAACATGCTCACGAGCGCACAAAGGAACTACATGATAAAACCTCAATCTGACACGCGCACGAACATGAAGAGGACGCCATCGCGTTGCCGACAAGCTGACAAACTGCTGACTACAGTAAACCATGCAGTGTTGCCAAAGTTGAGAAGGCCAGAGTGCACTGCCATTGCCATCGGCGACATCGTGTGGATTATTTATAAAAAATTCGAATAGCTGATCCGGATTGATGTTTTTCGCAGTTTTTAAATTTTGCTTGGCTATGCCGCTCGTTATTTAACGTAATTTTAATAAAAATTAATTATTAGTTAATAATTTTAGTTAACATCAATTTATTGAGAATTATATTTTTATTTTTCAAAAATACTGATATTTCCCTGATTTTGTCTAATTTCGAACACGAATGTTCGCCCCATGTGGACGAGCCTTGGAGGTAGGCTCACACTAAAAATCCTCTTCTCCAAGGTCAGCCTACGAGCAGTCGAAGGAAGCCGTTTCGACATCTTTCGGAACCTAATTTGATTCGGAGCTTTTGGTAGTCGGAATCTGACCAAGGTAGTAATATGCCCCTATTTGGGATACGGGGCACCCTTGGAACGCGATAGTTAGTTATACAGGACGCGAGAAGCGGCCTTAGCGGTCGAGAATGACCGACGACGCGTGTCCGAGAAATTCACCGCCTATTAACATGGGGTTAATCGGTTTTCAATACATACCATATAAGTTAACGCCGATTCTAAACCGACCGCAACGACATTGAAAATGACGATCTTCATGGTCGAAGAGTACGGCGGCATAATATTGTTGTTGTTGTTTTATCTGTTTCCTGGTGGCGCTGATGTGACTATTGCGGCATAAACCTATGGCACCAGGAATTTGATAACACACAGTTCCTTACTCCATATTGATGCATGCGTGATAGAATGATGTGATAACAGATGCGTACGTTTGTGACGACAAACTGTGTCCTCCATGCAATCAAATAAGGCAAATTGTCTTCGGAACAACAACTGATCCTAGGGGCGTATTCTAAGCTTTTCAGTATGAAAGTTGAAAATATGTCTTCAGAAAGCTGGGATCCCAACCTTCGGCCAACTCCCATTGCACAATGTGTGTGATTTTTCTCATGTCCTTCCAATTATCCTATTTCCTCAGAGCGATGGCCTCGCAGGGTGGAGATACACCATCATGTTTTCAGGGATACTCTGTCCACTGTTATTTAAAGAGAATTTCCACCAGGAATTCGCTGAATTCTTCAGGGTGAAATTGTTTAACGGTGAAGACGCCAACGCCTCAAGACGGAAATTGCCGCTAAATTGGTGGCAATGAAGATGAAACGCTAGCAATTGACCGGTCTAGTCAATTTTGAAGCGGCGTAGGTGTCTCCCCAAGGAAAAATCGTCAGACCCCGTATCGAATACGTGCCAGAAGAAATTCGTCCGAATGATCAATTAACATACTTCTTTTGACACTGGTTGACAATTATCGTTAGAGAAACGAGCGGCTTAGCCTTTGAGGCTAAAGGAAGCCGCTACTCCGATCTTATCCTGATCAGGGATCGAGTTGGACGATAATTTGTCATGCTATCGGCTAATGGGAAGACGATCTGTGGAACTGTTCATTTGTCATGACGGGCATGAGCTGGTATGGCAGAAAGTGCCGAGCACGGTACTTCCGATTTTCACATTTCTCCTTGATTGGCGTTTATTTGTTTTTAAGGCCTCAGTTACTGAATTACGTTGGTCGGTCCTTATTTTGATGCGCCAAATGTTAAGCCAAATCCATGATATTTGGATTTGGAAAATCTTCGAAAGGTCAGAATTCTGAGGAAGCTGGTTCGACGGTTTTTGCGGTCGGGCCTTCAATTACGGACGGGTAGACATTCGAAAGATCAAAATGATTGCCTTCGGATGAACTTTTTTGCTCAATATTGCCCATCACGAGATCATGGAATTTTTCCAGAATAATGTTCATCACCGTTGGTCTTATTGAAGAGTCAATAAACACGGCTATTCGAGGTATCTTGTCTTGGCTTTTCATTCAGGAAAAATCCGTTCACCAATGAAGAGTTGAGTCACTCGTCATTTGTTTTGGTCGAAATTTGACCTAACCTAATTATAGGTTAACGGAACTAATGACCGGCATTGTGAGATGCGGTCGACTAGACGAGACGATGAGTCATATGCGTCGTCAAATTACGACGGACGTTGACAACGTGATGCGAATCTTATCGAGCAATAAACCACTCCTACCATCAGTCTGATTCATCGTCGTATTCATGTTCACGGGCGAATCGATAAATGACAATAATTGAATTCTGTTGCGAATATTATGCATGTAATACGCCAATTTACTCGAGGATTTTAATTGAATAATTCGAAAAAACTACTTTTTTGAGGTTATGTCAACAACAACTCAGGAGAAATTGCGCCCATTTTATGCCTGCGATAAAGAGATCTTCCCGCAGGTGTGGCAACATAAACGTTTTCAGTGCGTTCTGGTGACCTTAAAAATAGATAATAATAACATACCCTGATAACATTATTACCTTTGTTAAACACCACCTGAATGCACTGGTGGCAGAAAACGTTTATGTTGCCACACCTGCGGGAAGATCCCTTTAACGCAGGCAGACTCAAGGCACGATTCCAGGGGGATCCTGAGTTGTTGTTGACATAACCTCGAAAAAAGCAGTTTTTTTAAATTATTCAGTGAAAATCTTCAAGTTTGCCCAGTCTTTTTAGGTTATAAACATGGAGTTCAGGAGAACGTTGTCGTGTAGGACAACGAGCCTCAAATGGTCAAAATCGGTTTTGTATTCCAAAAAAAAAATTACACGCAAACCCGTAACGGGAGGTTTTCCTGAAATTTGTTCAGAATACTGAACCGCTTTTGACTATGCAAGACTTTTTATCCCTCCCTCGATAGGTAATCTAAAAAAATAGACATCATTTTGAGCAAATCGTTGAACGATTATTCAAGAACAGAATGATTTGGAATGCTAATTTTTTTAGGTTATGATGACATTGACCTCTACCTGGCGGTTGTTGCGACTTTACGACGATGTTTAACACTGTTCCGTTACGACATTTATTTACTAGATGCATGTTTTGAATACAATATAAAAAAATTTGTTTAATAAGAACTACAAAATCGCTTGTTTTGTGTATGCCCGTGAACCCATACATCTTTCAACTGCTTGCCTATTCCGCCAATCCAGTGTTGCCAATTTAGAGGTTTTTTTCGCCGAAGTATTTCTGCACAGTGTTGATAGTCATCGTTTACTTGCTTTCCCACGATGTTACGTAAAATTTCCGAAACACCTCAGGAAGGTGTTCGTCTCCACCTGAGAACGGATGCTTGCGCATCACCCCACGTCTTGCGGATGTCGAAAACGTCCAGGTCTAATTGGACCTTCTCACCTCCCAATTATCCTAGTGTTGTCTAGTTTTGTCATTCTATGTAAGAAAAAGTAATTTCGCTGTCGCAATCTCTACACATGTAACTGCATAATTGACGCCTGAGAAGTCCCTCGTGGAGCGAATAACTTTAACACGCTTGTATTTTCTTCCTACATGTTGGGGACTTCAATTTTTATATGCTACACGATAATACAGAATAATATACATATTAATAGAATTAATATTATTAGAATTAAATATTATGTAGGCTCACGAGGGATTTCAATAAAATTTCATGAGAATTGCTCCCAAAAAGTCAAAATAAAGTTGTTGGAATTTCGATTTTTTTCAATACCTACGTTTTTATAGGATTTAAGAAAAATGTTCGAACGTACAAAAATGAATAGGTTAATGTGTAAAAAGAAACAAAATTTGTTTTGTGTTAGCTCTACGACAGGAATACTATTCATCGCTTGAACGGCCTCTTGCCATTCACCGGATGTTTGGCATTTTTTGTCGTTCTGATAAAATCGGATATCAGGTTCGATTGTCCCTGATCCAATTAAGCGGCAAGGTGCTGACGCATAACTCGACTGCCATCGCGGTTCATGTGTAAAACGTGATCTCTTCCATTCCAAAGCCATAGAGTGACAGAGAGTACCGGAGAAAAATTGACGTTTCAATCTTCAGGAGAGTGAAAATGTTGAAATTGTCAAAAAGTTATCTTGGGTTTTTCAGTCAAACGGTTTGTCTCCCTGTAAAATTAAATTGCGAAATTGAAATTTCGGTTGAGAGAGAAATTTTTTACTGTTGTCGTTTTTAACTTGATTATCAGAAGAGCTTGAAATTTAATGGAGGTTTGACACTTGATATCATTATCTCAGTATGTTTTGTAATAATTTGTTCAATAGAAGTCTGACTGATTCGTGTTATTTTGTTTCAGGTATGTACCAGACGTCTCACCTGCTAGCTGAACGTGAGTCAAATCTTATAGTGGGCTTTCTTCCTTCTTAACCGTGTAAACAGTACATGTCTAAACTCGTTGCAATATCGGAGATTTCGGATCTGCAGGGTAGGGTGTTCACACTCAAATTCGCTTTTTTCAAGGGGTCGATTATTCAGCTCATTTTCCGCGATTTTTGTTCCATAAACTTCTTTGTGAGCCACGAAAAAGTACACTTTTTTCTCTGAAGTTCTGTTTAGGATGTTTTCCTATGGTTTTTTATCGTTGTAGCCACAAAATTCCTCGAAAGTTCATGGTTTTCGCCCAAGCATTAACAGGAGTCAAACAACTTTTTAACGTGTCATATCTTTCCGCTGGTGAGGTTTTAGATATCGGTTGATCTCGGACGTTCAATTATATTCGCTCCATAAGGAGGCGTCGAGTTCTGAAGATGCCAGGTGTTTTTAATGCGAATAGATCTGAGTCAAGGATTTACTGGCTAAAGTGGTTTTAATGCGATTCTTATGAGCCATAGTTAACATAATAAGGTACCTCGTGACAGATTCTGCAACACTTCGTGGAAAAGAGAAACTAGGTAAACATCCTTTGAACTTTTAAGGCTTTTTTAGAGCCTTCGTTAAACTGATAATAGCTGTTGGTTCCCATGTACTTTCAAAATTTCTTCAAATTTCTTCCCCAGTAATTACTTAATTAGTTGACTTTGATCTCGGAGTCGATTTTGATCTTGAAGTTGATTTCGAACTCGAAGTTGATTTTGATCTCGAAGTTGACTTTGATCTCGAAGTTGACTATGAACTCGAAGTTGAGTTTGATCTCAAAGTTGACTTTGATCTCGAAGTTGACTTTGATCTCGAAGTTGAGTTTGATCTTGAATTTGACTTTGATCTCGAAGTTGACTTTGATCTCGAAGTTGACTTTGATCTCGAAGTTGAGTTTGATCTCGAAGTTGACTTTGATCTCGAAGTTGACTTTGATCTCGAAGTTGACTTTGATCTCGAAGTTGAGTTTGATCTCGAAGTTGACTTTGATCTCGAAGTTGAGTTTGATCTCGAAGTTGACTGTGATCTCGAAGTTGACTTTGATCTCGAAGTTGACTTTGATCTCGAAGTTGACTTTGATCTCGAAGTTGACTTTGATCTCGAAGTTGACTTTGATCTCGAAGTTGACTTTGATGTCGAAGTTGACTTTGATCTCGGGCTTGTCAACACAACTTTTTGAAAGTCAGAGGTTTTTATTCGAATTCAGAGGTTTTTTCGGTGTTTGACAGAGGACAAGGCGACGAGTTGGCAACACGGCTTAAATTTCGATTTACGATTAGATGAGTTCATTAATCGCCCACCAGATAATTCTAGATTTAGAGAGGGGAAAACGGGTGTACCACTACAACAATTGAAATTCTCTCGATTTCTGGGAGCCCGTTCGGGGTGGGAGAAGGCGGCCAAAACAACAACATTTTCTGTTTGCCTTTTGCTTTGTTTACTTCTCTTCTCCTTTTGTCCCAAAATTACTGTGCTTCGCGTGCCCTTCGCCTAACTACGGAAAATTCGCACTTTTGTTACCTCAGAATGTCGTCTCCTTCAGCCGCTAAAGTGCATCGATAAACAGATTCTTTTTGCCCATCGACCATCACAGCTGAATCTAGCTTGAAACTTGCTTCAAATACATTGATAAACCGGGTTATCTCCAAATGGACGTAGTCCTCGCGTTATCATCACGTCAGAATTTCACTCCTCGGCGCTCAGTTCGAATTCAACTCCTATTTCGGATGTTCGAACTCGGATCGAAGCTTCAAGGTTGTTGTTCCCTGCGTCAAACCGCGCCCGATTGTTCCTAGCCGAAGCCTAACGCCGGTTTTTTGTTGTTCGCAAAGCCGTCGGTTCGTTTCTTTCGTGTTTCATAACACTTCTTCATTGCCACCCGCCCTTGACCCGAGATACTTTGCTTTGGTTGGCTCGACTCTGCCAAGTAATAGCGTGATCATCCTCGTGTCTGCTTCTCTTCGTATATCGGCCTCTTCCTAGCGTTAGCGCTTGTTCACACGATAAACAGTCGTTCGCGTTACTGGTATGGCGAAGTCGCCGAATGAGCCGCTCGAAATGGCGACGTTCTTAGGGGGCGATAACATTGGCATTGGCGCATCCTTGACCCAATATTGCCATCGTTAAATTGGACTAAATTTTTGTCAATTCAGGTACAATTGTAACTTTCTTGCTCTCATACCTTTTGGGATATGGCTTGCCGAAAAATAACACTTTAAAAAAAAGCTTATCCAATCAATAATTACTCGATTCACCCCTCCCCCTCCCGTCCTTGGGGAATCCTGCTCACTTTTTTCAATCAGTCGTTCGTGTGGTAGGGGCTCGAGCCTCGTTCATCCTTGTCTATTGGTTATTCTACTCGGGTACCAGGCCGTGCCCATAGCTGTGAAAATCACATTCGTCCTCTTTTCCGAGTCAGATCACAAGCGGACGTTTATCCAGTTCCAATACACGTACACAGCGCATGTGCACGAATTGCGTAGATCCAGGACATCAGTCAGCATCAGTGTGGAATAGCAACTAAATATTGTTGTATATGGTGCGACCTGCAATATTGTGTGGCAGGTCATGGACTAGAGCGAAAGTTGAATTATATTTGTGCTGGATTTTTGTTGTCGCTAGGAACTTTTTGACGCCTTTCTCTTTGACACCTTAGTGCCGGTTCACTGGTGTTTTGAAATATCTGCGCTGATACAGTTGCCTCTTATCACAAGCAGTGATAACAGCATCAAGTTGTTGAATCTTTTCTTTCAGTATAAGGCTCAACAGCAACAACTACCAAACCTGATGCTCTTATCACTGCTTGGGGCAAGTTGGTATGGTAGTTGATGAGTTAACTTCTGTTATCATTTATGGGTCCAAAAATCGAAATGACTTTCCCAATAGGTAATCAACAGCGAATGGCCTGTGGTTAAACCAGCCTATGGTACGCGCCTTTTCCTCATCTGTTGACCGTAAAAGTGTGACATCACTGCGATTTAGTTGGCACTGAAGAACAAGATAAACCGTAGAGCAACCGAAGCTCACGGGTATACAAAACGAGTGAATTTTGAATAAAATTATCATGAAAACTGTATTTTCAACTTTTTTACGGATTCGGGTATATCACGGGCGTGAATGAGTTGAAACGAGTGACTTTTTGTCGTATCAAGTGATTTTAACATTTGTTTTTCTTGAGATTTCCATTGTTTGAAAAAACATTCAAGAAAGGCTAATCACGGTTTTTGATGAATTTGTGTCCAAAAAATCCGAGTCTGCAAGGAATATTACCAAAAAATGGTCTAAGTGACGTCATCACTTTTTCGGTCTATTCATTATTGAAATTTTTGGACGTTGATTCGTCGCCGATCACGTCAGTATTGCCAACCTCCGATCACTTTCATTTTTCAGCGGATCGGAGCTCGCAAATGAAAGTTGCAGACGTTATCCGATCTGACGGGCGTTACCTTCGGGTCTGAAGGTCGCGTCCGGGCCGGCCGGCTTGGCGTGTCGTCGCGTCGTATATCTCGTATCTCGGACTTTGCTCTTGCGTCTCGTAAAAGGGAACGTTCACTTCTGCGTCCCACACGTCGCGTCGGGGTCTCATCGCTTCAGTTGTCGTTACGTCTTTTTCGCCCACTGCGTCTTCTGCTCGGAATTAAATTACCCCCGGTAGATAAGATCGAACCGGTGCAAGAAAACCGTCGTGGGCAAACTTCGATGGGGAAATTTGTGAGTTTTTGACCTGAAGTTTTGAGGATAAAAAAATTTAAATTTCTTTTTAGATTGCATTGTCATCTTTGAGCATTCCTAAATCATCGATTCGGTTCAAAATTTCAAATTCGAAAATATGGAATGTCTGCGCGCCGCTGGTTTTTTTGGCCCGAAAACGTTAGGATCCTTCCATCTGGTCGATGACTCCGCCGGTGAATGGCCGCCTTGGCGGAGTCGAAGTTTCACTTGCTCGTGAAGCTCCCGTTCTTGGCTTTCTAACGTAACGTAGAAGGTCCGGTCCAGACTTGTCTGCCCACCAATATCTGATTGATAAGCCGTTCTATCCGCTCGGAGAATCGAAATGATCAGGTGGTTGTTGTCTGTTGGAAAATCTGTTGTTGGCAATCGACAACTAGCGTCCAAATGGCCAATCTGCTATCTGTCATGAAGCAGATTGGCCATTCTGCGGCTCAGGCGTCGAAGTGAAGCTTGGTGAATTTTGGGAATGTTTTCAATTTGTACCTAGTGATTTCAGGCAGATTGTAATTTTTTTTACTCTCATGGTATTCAGACTGGGGGGAAAATCACTTGTACCGACTCACTTTTACTCAGAGTAGCTGATATGTCCGTCTGTGAAGAAAACTGGCCATAAAAATGAACCGATTTACTGTTTCTTGGTCTCAGAATCTTAGTTTTGGCGGAAAAAACGTAGTTTTGATTCTTGCAGCCTCCGAACAAGTCATGGAAAAATCAATTTCGGTTCAACATTCTACTCAAGTACCAAAATATGGAAGTATTTTGTGTTAATATGCACTACGGTTATCCTCTCCTGGTTATCTCCTTATACCAATTTCGTGCAAAACAGTCCAATCAAATCATGGAAGTATTGTGTGTTACCAGATACCCATCTTCTGATATCAAGGTACAATTTGTCAATACCATGGGCACTGCCCTAAGCCAAGGATTGTTGGCTCATCTGTAGGCAAAGTGAAGTCCAGTGAAAGTGAAGTCCTCGCGGCCACTTCCTTCATCCGCCTTCGAAAATACGAGACCCGTTCGACGTCCTCCCAGTCGTCGATCCTCTGGCCGGATCGGCGGGTTTTCTGGTTAAATCATAACCGACGGGGCCACTGCCCTCTGGTAATAGGAGACCCCCGTGCGGAAAACGAGAAAGAAAGTTGTGTTTCGTGACAGAATGGCCACTTTTATGTCATGTTGGTTAGCGATCGTTAAAGACATCATAATTCGTGACGTGTGCAATCTTCGGTGCCCTATGGATGTTACGTAAACTCGGTTTGAAACAAAAAGTAGGATATGCCAAAAAACTAGCTTAGCAGCTTCTAACTTTTACTATACTTCGGTAGTATACGAAGTGCCTAACATGACTATAGTATGAAATGTGGACGTGAATCCTTTTTTTTTTCATAGGTATGATAATTCATAATATTTTAATAAACCTACCTACCTAGCAATTCTTTCTGTTGGCATTACTGCTGATTCTTATTCATTGTTTAAGCGGCATATCGATAGTAAATGTGTAAATCCTTGTAAGTCCAAATTCAGACTGTCGGGGTAAATTTGTCAGGGCACCAAAATAACGTGCTAGTTTTGCACCATTTCTGGAAGGTTTTGACTTATAGGTTATTGCATATGGCTACAGAGAAGAAATGAGACGAAAACGGAGGAATCGTGCTTCACTTGATGGATCAACGGCTCAAGTACTACCCATAGAGCTCAAATCCTTATTTTATCAAAAATAAGAGACTCGCGAGGTTTTACACTTTTACTATCAATATTCAAATACGATTTTTTTCCAAATGAATTTATTTACAAATCAGATCTCGTGAAGCGAGCATTTCCCTCGGTTATTCACTCGGAGGGAAATAATTTTCGAATTTCTCTTCGAAAGTACAATTTTTCGATTTGTACTTCCATCGTATTCGGCTCCATTCGACCGTGGTGATCCCGTCCCTAGCGATTTAGGAAATTGGCCAATATTCGACGAAATGAAGTTCTTTCTGTTGGAGATGGCCCCTTGTTCACGGTTTGTTAACTCTTCGGTACAATAGTCTTGCGCAACTGGCGTCCTGGTGGCCAAGCATCCGCGCTCTGATAGGATCCCCCATCAGCCGCTCATCCATGATTGGCCGATCCCTGGTTCAATTTTCTGACCCCGATTTCTGCATAAAGATATGCGCACGAGCAACTTTCTATGGGCTGCTACCGCGTGGGATAGACACCCGAATCGGTTCATTGGTGCGGCAGGAAAACCACATTAATTTTAAATTTTTGAGGAATTAATTTGAAAAAATTAATAATGAGTGGGGCAAAGCGATTTTTGAGGTAATGTGGAATGTTAGGAACCCATGCAAATGCTTACATATTGCCTCGATATAGGCACTGCCACTGTTATTTTTGCCAAAATGGCTCTTTAAGTTCAGGAAAATGTTCGCAGAAAGAAAAGCCCTGTACAAACGAACCGGTCCGAATTCGGTTCGCACGATTGTCTCGCCGTTTTGCGCCGGTCGACAAGTTGAGTCTTTGACGTGATTATCATCTTTCATCAAAAGGTCCTTTGTTCGTGAGTAAAATTAGGCTGACGGTTCCCCATTGTTCTGCCCCCTATTTAAAAGTGCGGAGTTTTTATGCTTAAACTTTCCTGCGTGGCCGAATTCTTTTTTTAATCGAATTACAACTGCAAAAACATAAAAGTGGTTGTCTACGTAGATAGGGAAAGTTTTTACGCGTACACACCTGACCTGATGGAGAAGTAAATAAAAATAGGTAAAAATGGAATTTTTCAGCGTTTGATTGAATGTCCCTCCAAAAGAGCACATCTTTCGGGAGCATTCCGATGTATGCGAACCATTTGCTTTGCAGATCATTACGTTCGTCCTTTGCTTGAACTTTATTGAGTCGAAGTCGTAAAACGTAACAGTTGGTACAGCTCGTGACAGATGCCATTCCGTTGCGACAGGTGCCGTTTTCTTTTAGCCTCTTTGCCTCTCCCGAGGAGCGTTCCGTGTCTCCCGCCCTTCGGCCTGCCCCGTGTCTCAACCTGCCTCAACGTCCAGTCGTTTTATGCCCCTTGTCCCAGGATAAGATGGGAAATGAGCTTCGATATATTCTTCATATAGGAGGAACTCTAAGAAAAAATATTTTTTTTAGTTTTATGATTTTTTTTTGGGAATATTTAAAATAAAAATTGTAGGAGGAAGGCTGGCTAACATTTCCAGAACCAATACATTTCGGTGCAGTCGGCTCAGCTACCGCAGATTCTGCTACCAACGTCGGCCATTCCATCTCCTATTGTTTCGATGGCCGGATTCGCTTCAATGGGCCAGACAGGAACCACGATGTGTTCGCATCGCTCCAGTTCTCTGCTTACGGGCTATGTCCTATCTCTCGGCCCAGGGTGCGCTAGTAGTTTCGACTGCCACTGCCATCAATACGCATTGTGTCCTGCCTGACCTTTTTTCGCCTATTGAATCGGCGCTTCGTCGATCCAAAGTGGCGCTCAACGGCCTTCCGACAAATCCACTTTTCGGCGAACATCCAGAATTCTTTTTTAGAAGAGTGAAATAAAACACAGAAGACCTAAATTTTCGATTTCGTTCTATTTACTGGTTTTAGTGGAAAATACTAGAGAAATTACAGAAGAATTACGTTCGAGTTGTTGTATTGGGTTCTCGATTGTCCCTCGGCCATCACAGTTTGCCGCAAATTCCGTGTAGGTAGACGAAATGGAGTTTAAAAATGATTTTGTGACGATTGGAGACGAAAGTAATCGAAGCAAAAGACAAAATTGCCTTTGTTGTTGTTGTTGTTGTCGCCTTTTTCCCGCCCAAACAGCACAATATGTCCCTCAGAAATCGAGGGAAATTGGGATTGTTGTAGTGGTACACCTGTTTTACCTCTCTAAACCTAGAATAGTGAAAGTTTGTTGGGCGATTGGTAAACGTAAACCGCATGGAAGAACAAAATTTCCACTAAATTTCTTCTTCCATGACGTAAACCGTTTAATCGTAAACCGAGAGTTGAATTTGAATCTACATCTCGCTACAAGGAGATATGATAAACCGGCCCTAAATACGTTCATATTCACGAACTGATGTTGCACTCTTTCATGGCTTCCATGATGGCTTTCCTCGAATTCTGCTTTATTTGTTGTGTGAGCTCATAACCGGTTTGTTGGCCCTTACGCATCAATTTAAATTCTACAATATCAATTTTTGAATTTTCAGATGGCCTCGTATCGCCGATGTCCGGCCTCACGGTCGATTCGCAGGGGAACAATTTTTCGACGGACCTTCGCCTCGTGTCTCTCGAGAAGCAGCTCAATATCGAACTCAAGGTAGGCATCGTAGTTCATATCAAATTTCGAGAAAATCTAGATTCATTTTACAATTTTCGTATTTTCTCCTCGAATATCGGGGGCATTCTTCGCAATTTTTAGCGACTTTTCATGACTTTTTCAACAATTTACGGATTTATAGTACCTTTAAGAAAAATTTTATCTCAATTTCTGTCCCCCAGGTTAAACAAGGAGCTGAAAATATGCTCCAATCATTGGCGAGCAGCGGACACTCGCGCGACAAAAAGCTCATCGGCGAAGCGCAGCAGATGTTGGCCGATTCGAAGGCCAAAATCGAATACCTGAAAATGCGGATAATGAAAGTCAGGCAGAACAGAGGATCTCCCAGAGGTAACGACAATGTGTCCAACGGGGAAGTCAATAACAAAGGTAAACATTGAATTTGGGCTGGTAATCATTCCTGAGCTTAACGTGACTGCAATTTTTTAAAATCAATTGCTATGTAGTGGAAAACGTTGATTTCTTTACCGAGAAAACCACTTGATTTTTGAATTTGAAGATAAAAATGTTCATGTTCTAGGCAGGAATTTGGAAGCGCCCGGGTTGGAAGATCGCGTCGAAGAGTTGCGCCACCGCCTCCGCATCGAAGCCGCTGTCGTCGAAGGCGCCAAAAACGTCATACGTCTCCTCCAAAGTACCAAGGTCGCTGATAAAAAAGCCCTCCACGAAGTAAGTTCAGTGTATTTTTCCGCCCTGCTACCAATCAGCCGTCTATCGACCTAATTTTGGTAACCGTGTTTTTAGAGGAAACAATTTTGTTGTTTCTCATGTATAATACTACGCCTTTTACTCTCATAGTTGCGTAACATTGGTGTAAAATGGTGTTTCGGTATGGTAAACCGGAAATTAACGGTGGCCGACAGGCCTATAAAAATAGAATCCGCTTCCGACTAATCCGAAGTTTTTCGTATACGTCAAAGCTTGGCGGTCTAGAAGACGTTGTTATCGGGTTTCACTGCGCTACCGCAGTTGTTGATTTGGGTTTTATTTGAAGGCGTCTAGAATTCTCCCCCTTCGATCCCATTCTCGACCACCTGACTTGACCCCTCCCGCCCGGGCGGCACATTTCCTCCACGAAATTCTCGACGTTTCTTCCCTTCCTATATATCTTCCTCCGCTGATCGCCCTGGGAGTGGGAGGCGTTCGGAATGTTAGCTGTGTCGGGATCGGTACGGAAATAGAAAGGCTGCCCCATGCGGCTGGCAGGCGTCCCGATATTTGCCAGGGTGCGAACCCGTGCCACTGAAATCTCCATCGGCGGAGAAGATTAGTCCCGATGCCCGTTTCCGAGGTCCGGTCCACAACTCCCGTCGTGCGCCACCTGAGAAAGTAATATTGTCAAATACGCGTCGCCGAGTAATGACTCGTTCGGTGAACATGTGAAAATCGTGATCGTGCCCAGTGAAAGATGTCAGTGGAATATGGATCATCCCGATCGGAGGCGATCTATTTACTTTGTGCCAAGTCGCCAACGAAAAATAGTTTCGTCTCAATAAAATCATCGGATCGACTTTAGCCGCGATGAGTTGAGAAAACCGCATTCGCCCCCGAATCGAAAATGTCCAACAAAGATTGGTCGCCTAGCAACAACGTCGAAGAGTGGTCCGTGCACGCTCAGGTCTCATTCACGCCGCAATTCGCCCCGCAGACGGGCAACGTCTTCTTGACGACCAACGAAGAGCCCCAAGGAGATGCTCAGCGGCCGCCGATCGGAGCTCGGGCTACATGTTCGGTGACCCTGGCCGGTCATCATACTGTTACATTAACATGTTCCGAAGTCCCCGACCAGCCCGTGTCGACAGGGACCCCCGTCATTTCCCAGTCGACGGGACCTCAGGTTTTCCACTTCTGCCACCGCCCGCCGGCTGAGAAGCCCGCCCGGCACTACCACCCGCCCCCGACGCCGCCTCCGGGCTCGACACCGACGCCGCAGGATCTCTTTTCGGTGCCGCTGCTCAAAGACGCCGCTTCCCAGACGTCGGCCTCCAACGTACCCCAGGTCGTCGAGGAGCAAGCTGCCACCAAAAAACGGAAGGTAACTGACTCCATGATTTTATTAACTTATTGGAATATACGTCATAGGACTTCTAAAACGAGAAAAGATGTAAAATCCCCCTGAAAATTCTTTCATATTACCTTCATGGGTTTCTCTCAATGATTGTAACTATAAACCAATTTTGTCGTTTGTATGAAATGTACGAGCCTCAAAATTGCATTTGTAACAACAGACAAGTTACAAGGCTTGTATTTTGTTCGAGTGCCCAACTGGCTGAAGGCTATGAACTAAAACCTATCGAATTAGGTTATCTCCCCCCCGAAAAATTAGGTTATCTCCCCAAAAATTGATTTTACAACGTTGTAGTGGAAACGTTGATTTCTCGCGGTAGTTGACGCCTTGAGAGATTCGGCGATTTACCATTCTTGAGTATGAATTCCCTCCACTCGAACGCTTTCACCCTTTCGGCCATCCTCAAATCGATAGCCTGGTCTTGGGTTCGGAGTAACTTGGCGTTGGATGGCGTCCGCCTTTGAAGTCAAATTTGCTTGCCAAAAAAACGAACAATCATCGCGGGTAACAATTGAATCGACAACGATTTCAGAATAATCTAGATTGACTAACATTTTGGGACATGGCAAAGGCGCTCTTATCACTAGAAAAAGGGGTGGAACTGATTTTATTTAGCGAGACCTACGCAGTATAACTCTTGTTTCTCGTTCTATTCGCATTTCTGTCACGTCCATTTGTACGTTCCACAAATCGGGCCGGGATCGCCTTGGGAGAAAATCCCATTTCGCATTTACACGGTTTGAAAACTCTTCTGATTGTGATAAACTGCTTCTTCGTCTCAGTTCAGCGGAGCAGCAAAAGAAAACATTTTAATACCTCGGTTAGGTGAGGTTTTTGGCCCTGGGCCAGAGGCAGTTCCAATTTTTGAATCGTTTCCACCGTCCAGTGAAATTCTGCCGGTGACTTAGTACACCTGAGAGAAATAGGGTCGGCCTTGTTCAGCTAGAATATTTCCGTCCTATTCACAATTTTTGTGCCCCTTGGCTGCACCCGTTTTGGTGGTTGAAATGGCGTATCGATAACGCACTTATCGTTTCTAAAGTTCGGCCATTTTTCAGAGAAATTGTGAGGAAAATTTGTCAAATTCAAAAATTTAGGTGAAAACTTGAATTAGTAATTTTTTTTACAACTCCGATGTCTGGGGGTTACGTACACGTACGGACCTTCAGACAAGAACAACGTTTGTTTCTTGTAGTTATCTAGTGACGTAGCCTTGAGTTCTGGCCTCACGTTTCCTGATCGGCAATATTTTGTTTTTTTATGCTTACAGTATCGGCCATACAGGCGATCGCCCGGTCGTACAAGAGTCAGCGAGGCTGCCAACAAGTCGACGGCGAGCAGCAGCGATGGCAAAAAGAACCCGCGCACGGTTCACATCGACGTTTACTGCACCGGATCCGAATCCTCAGATTCTTCTTCGTCTTCCGACTGCGACACGAATTCGACGCCTCAGACTGTTTTCGAATCCGACCAAATGAAAGTGGTACACGCCCGAGCGCACAGCGACTCGTTGCCGCACGCGATCCTCCGCCAAAGGCGTCGCGTCCTTAGCAACAGCAAATTGGACATCCTCCCCAAAGATGCGAGCAACTCGACCGTCAGTACGGGATATCCGTCTCCCAGGAGTTCCATCGTGTCCAACACGACCGGCGGCTTCAGCCTCTTGTCAGAAAGTACGGTGTCGTCCAGATTTTCTTCGTCCGTCAACAATTCGAGCGTCGCAACGTCCTGGAAAGACACGGACCTCGAGTCGAATCCGAGTTTCATGAAAAGCGATAGTTTCGATTATGAAAACTCCTTCGACCGGCTGAGGATCAAGGAGAAGGAGAAAATCTGGGGGACGAGCGGCAATTTGGACAACGACCAGCCCAAACGTTTCTACAAGCGGCCGTTGCCCGTCGGATCGCCGAGTTCCGACTCGTCCGACGACGACGACGACGACGACGACGAGGAAGGCCTCGCCTGGAGTTTCGGCCGCTACGAGGACATACAGAAACGCCATTTGAAACGCGAAGACACCGTCAGGCACCAGTCGCAGTCGAGCGACACGTCCCACGTATCCCGGCCGGTTCCCCAGCAGATTTCCAAGTCGGGCAGCGTGAGCGATACGGAGGCTTCCAATTTGAAAAAGTACAAACGCGACGCGTCGAAAATCGCGCCGTCCTCGCTGCCTAAGGCGACCGGGAATTTCAAACATTGGGCCAAAGCGGAAAAGTTCGGGCCGGTTGTGAGCTTTTCGAAAAAGCCGGGCCACCATGTCGGGCCTTCGAAAAATCCAGACTGCTCTTGTGATACGTGTAGATACTTTTTCGAACATATTTGCTTCAGGAACAGGACCCGATCGTTAGGGGACCAGCCTTTTGCGGACTTATAGTTCAAAAATCTGGATTTATATCGATGTCAGTGCTTGTACGCAATGTTTCGCTTTTGTTTACGATTGTAGCTCTTGAAAGGTTACATGGTTGATTCGGGACGTCCTCAAACGGTTTGCAAGTTCCTCAAAAACAGTCTAGTTGTTCTTTTACCGTTATTGCAGAGTGTTGAGACATTCGAATAAGATTTTTTCTGGAAAGCCTACATGGAAGAAGAAGAAGAAGGAAGTTCCGCCCCAGGGAACTTGGTTGAGTGCACCTTTCAACTTCTTCTTCTTCTTCTTTCATGGCCGCTGGGTGAGTGCACCTTCCTTCTACTTCCTCCATGGACGCCGCTGGACCAAAAACCTCACCGAGTGGGTTTTTAGGGTTTTCGGTCATCTTGTTGTTGCTGGGGTCATAAAACGTCATGTAGCACCTTCGTCTGTTTGTCAACTTATGGCATTCGCATAACTAAAAGATGTGTAGTAAAGGTGCGTTAATGGAGAATTCAAACTAGCATGGAAAATGGCTGGGCTGATGTGCATGCACCTCAATAAAGCCCGTATCACACGTCAGAAGCCCGGATCAGACGTCAGACAGTTCCCCTCCCCATCCCACTGACCGTCTGGACAGATCCCACAGACCTATACTTCGGCAATTTCGTCAAGCAAATTAATTGGTCATTTTTCAAAGAAATAATAACAAACATTAATGCAGATGCCTCAAAGTGAACATATCAGCTAATCAGAGAATAGGGTCTGTAGTCTGTACGCTGGTCTGTACGTCGCGTAGTGTCTGTCTGTCGTGTGATATGGGCTTCATACGTTCTTCAAGCATGTGATTTCCTTTGTTATTGCTGTATAAAACCTAGGCATCAGTTGATGGAGCCCCAAGCGCTGGAGCTCCAACATTTTGGAACTTGGAATCGGTCTTTTTATCCGATTGGTATTTACTCCAGTCTGAAGTCCATCCAGATCAGATCAAAACTGTATTGTAACGTATTTTGGTTCATCAGTCATTTTTATCGATCCGTATTTTTCGTTAATTTTGTAGATATTCGTGTGAACGAGGTCTGAAAGACTTATCGCCTAAAGCTTCTCTAATTCTAGTTGTCAGTGTTTCTGAGATGGTTTGCGACCGACAAACATCGTTTACGATAATTATTGAAAAATTATGGACGCTCTGCTAACGGTTTTTGTCGGTTGCCATAAACAATCTCACGGTACCGTAGACTCGCAGGGTTGTGGATACTAAGCTTTAAAGACAGACTCCGTTATCAGCTTATCTGCCGCTAGATTATTGTAAAAAACGCCATGTACCCACGCCTCGACAGAAATGTTAACGTGAAAATGACGATCGACCATTTTGCTCAAGCTGATTGTGAAAAAAGTTTTTTTTATACCAGCCCGATTCAAATGTGTTGTTCTATGCGTTCGATTTTTGTAAGAACTAATAAATTATTCAATTATCTACACGTTGAATTTCCCATTCTTTTGATCTCGCAGAAAAATGAAAAATCCAACAACCCTTAAAAAATGAGCTCATTTTGAAATTTGTTTGCAGTTTGATTTGATTTGCCGAAATCTCAATTCCGAAAGTCGGACGATTCGAATTTACTCAATATCAACAAGGCTCAAAAATTATCGTCGCTCTGCCAATCCCAGGTGTTGAATGTTATTCTTGTTTTGAAAAATTCGAGTAATTCCCAACGCCTGCGCATTTCTGGCTGCCGTCCAAACATTCGTATGAGCGTTTCCATTGCCTATGGCACAAGATCATAAGTCGGGCTCAACGGTCGAATTTTACAACAATTCTCGCGCATTTTCCCACTCGTATCTTGGCAATGTGCGCCGACTATTTTGACTCGGTCTCCAAGTTTGATGACCGATCTTTCATCATTCATGGGCTACCGATTTGGGGGATTTTCTCGAAAACCTTCCTCATTCGTGAATTTTTGTGGGATTTTAATCGCTATTGATTCTTAGAGTATGATTCTACTATGTGGAAGAGCGGGGGGGGGGGCATCGGATGGAAGGCAGTTCAATAAAGTTATCATGATCGATCACCACTTAACCAAAGTCAGGTGAAGTTGGACTTTGGGAGATTCCGCTATGTGGAAGCATTCCTGTTTGACTGATGCCCACTGCAGCAATTTGCTTGAAACCATGGAAGTCCAATTGCTGGAATAGCCAAACTAGGGATAGCAAAAACTGCTGTTCAAGGTGCATGGAGGCCGAAGTGGTGCAAGGGGGCGATTTGGTGAGATCGGTCAAAGTGGCGTCGTCGTAGTATCAATAAATCCCAAGCCACGCCCCTTCGCACCCCCTTGTCAAATTGCAAGGGAGCGCCGTGGTGTTCGGGGTCAACGTGGTGCAAGGGGGCGACGTGGAGAGATTGGTCAAAGTGGCGTAGAACCAATAAATCCCAAGCCACGCCCCTGGTCAAAGTGCAAGGGGGGGCTACCTCCTCAGCCGTTTTGTTGACTATTCAGCAACTATGCTGCGATCCCAGTGCATGAATCAGGCATCCTTTCAAGACGCCTCAAGTGATACTTCGAACCTTCCCACTAATCCCTTGTCCAAACATACCTCTGCTGTGGGAACGGCCAAATAAACGCATCTCTTCAATCATTTTCTCTCAGTTTTCACCTGTGTTATCAGTGTTTACTGATAGTGTTTGCTCTACAGGCCCATATGAGTCTCAGCGAGTCCTCGCGGAAATTGGACCTCCTGCGGAAATCGTTGGAAATGCGAAGGCAGGAGTTGCCGCCCGACTCGTCGGCGGCTGTCCAGCTGAAACACGAACTGGAAAGCGTCCAGTCGGCGAGTCCGGTGCCGGTCAGCTACACGAATCTGCAGCCGTTCAGGGACAACTCGAACCGACCGCTGTCCAACCATCCGTCCTCTCTAAGCCGCGCGGCAGCCGTCACGGGAAAACTTGAAGTTCGGTTAGTATCTTTGTAAGAAATCCAAGGTTTTTCAGTCACCTGCTGATGAAAAGCCTCATGGCCTTAGAGGTCTTCAAGCTCGGTACGTACTTGTATCAGATGCCGGTATCGTATCACCCTTGCGTAGTAAGCAACGCCCGGTTTCCATGAGATCGAGTGGGAAATGGCTAGAATTTCCTCTCCGGCAGGATTCGAACCTGCACCTCCTGCATTCTAGGCAGAGGCCTCAGCCCATTCGACCTGGGAGAGCCTGGGATGAGACAGTCTGCGTCCTTTGACGTGGATACGCCTTGTGGATGCCGTTGCGTCAGATTTGATACGCAATGGTGAAATACGGGCATATGACACAAGTGTGGACCCAGCTTTAAACAGCTGTAGAAAGTCAACTCTGCATGTCACTCCTCATAACAGGGCCGTCCGTGGTGTGGCGGCGACGGGGGTAAGATTCTGTCAAGCGCCCCCACCTCCACCCATCACAAGCTACACTCAAAACCAAACACAGTGCGATCGGCAGGTGTTTACAGGAATCCGGAATCAACAAAATTTGTTGTTGTGTTGTTATTTAATAACAACTAACCTCTTGTTCTCCCTGCCGTAGCAGCGACCCCCCGCCACTAAACCGCTCTGCCGATCGATTACCTGACCACCAAAATCGACCGACGTACTTCGTTTTATCAAAATGAAACCAAGCTTATTTGCAGTAAATAATTGATTTCCTCATCTCATCAGATTGATGGGCTGCCAAGCTCTCCTCGAAGAAGTGCCCGGCCGGTCGAAGAAAGAGAAAGAATCATCATCAACGCCCGGAGACCTCAGATCGTTCGTCAAAGGAGTCACCAGCCGTAGCTCTAGCAAGTCATACAGCATTAAAGATGAAATTAGTAGTGAGTGAAAATCAATTATGAAAAAAAAATCTGTGTCGACCATAACATACATTTTCAAACTAATTGTTGTTGTTTTTGTTATTTTCAGACGAGATCATGGCTGTTATAAAGTTAGATAATCAAACTGTTGCCCAAACGAGTTGGAGGCCCTGTTCACAACAAGCCTGGGATCAGAGGTGGGAATATTTTCATCATTTCCTCGCCTGAATTTTGAAAATCAATCTAACGAAAATTCGACAAAAATTGCATTGAATTTCAACATTTTCCGTTCCGCAGATTCTCCATAGACCTTGACAAGTCCAGGGAGCTGGAAATCGGCGTCTATTGGCGAGATTGGCGATCCCTTTGCGCTATCAAATTCCTCAGATTAGAAGAATTCATAGACGATATCCGGCACGGAATGGCCCTCGAACTGGAACCCCAGGGCCTCCTGTTTGCCGAGGTAAACAATCTTATCATGTACGTAGCAGTTCGATCGTTCAGTCATTATGCTGTCTTTCAATTGTTCAACGTCGTCTTTCAGATCAAGTTCCTCAACCCCATGATATCGCGGAAACCCAAATTGCAACGGCAGAGGAAAATCTTCAAACAGCAGGGCAAGAATTTCCCCAGGGCAAACCAGATGAATATCAACGTCGCCACTTGGGGTCGGCTGCTGAAGAGATCCTCGCCGTCCATACAGCACGCGCGCACGCACTCGGAAAGTCCGCCGTCAGGTGAATAATTTGCATTGATATTTGACGAAGTAAATTCCCATTTGTCACTGGGTGGTCCGACTTTGTGCTCCTGGATTACCGAAATTTGGCCTCTTCAGGGTCGACATCGACAGAGACCCTGGAGGTTAACTATGACCTCTTTATGAAGTCTAGATGGGCGAAAGCGCCTGGTAGTTATCATTTAATGCCAATGCTGCGTTCTATGTCTTTCCCTCATCTTGATCTTCAAAATGGTATTACGCTGTGACGTCATGCCATGGTGACGACTGGCACATAACTAACGCCGAGTCCAAGGCAGGACGAATTTCATCGGTTTTGGGACTTGGATTCGGCATTCGTTGAATGCCAGTTTCACAGAGGGTAACCGATTTTTACTGCAACCTACTTTCGCAGTGTAAAACCCGATACAAATCAACAAAGGAACAAAATTTGGTTATCCCTGTCGGCCTATTTCTGGAGCCGCGCACTCCCGAGGTGATTTAATCGAGATGTCTTATCACAATTGCGGTCATCATATCGATACCTTAAATGGGGATATGTCCGAAAATGGCATAATGAGAAAAATGCCAAATAAGTTTTTGATCAATTTACAAAAATGAAGATTTCCCCCATAGTTTTCAATTTCATAAAAAAATTCGCTGAATAAAAAACGTTTGTCTGGCCAAGATCTACAACCTCGTTTAACCAGAACTTTGGTAGCACTTAACACTTCCAAGATAAACACTTTTTAAATATTTGTCGTTTTTCCATTTTATCGTTTCTTAGCCCCAAAAATAGATAAAAGGATCACGATTCTTGGAGTGACTGATCGGTCATGATGAGTAGATTCTTTCGGTACCGAAATCTCAAAATCGATATTTTGGGACGTATCCCCTTTGTGCTTTAAGGTATCAATATTGTCATAGTATTAAATACAAAAATTTTCAAAGTTTTTGATCAAGTTCGGCATCAAAGGTTGGTGTTGGCGTCACAAAGTGGCGTCTTGAAGGCAGTACCTATCATACGATCGGCTCAAACCGCATTACAGGGGGTCACGGCCGGCCGGAAAGATTCGATGATTGGATCTTTTTGCCCGGCTTGAGCCGTCGCGTCGTCGGTACTGTTTGCCGTTCAGATATCG
The DNA here is from genome assembly GCA_036186465.1 of Nesidiocoris tenuis. Lineage (NCBI taxonomy): Eukaryota > Metazoa > Arthropoda > Insecta > Hemiptera > Miridae > Nesidiocoris > Nesidiocoris tenuis. Next base: position 10,068,993 of record AP028919.1, read on the forward strand.
CCCTATGATTGAAAACGGCTTCCTTCAAGTTAAATCACCTAGTGCTGTGAGACTAGAGCGATATGTCCTGTTCACACCCTCTTGTTGAGGGCGGCAGGGCACGCCCGGGACAACTTCGGTTATCGGGCGAAAAGCCAACGCCTGGAACGGCGTTTCACTCTTGAATCACCTCGGTTCATGTTCCGCTCTTCTCACCCACGGTTGCATGGTTGTACTTTGTCACGTTGTGCAAGAGTGTTGCAAATTGTTTTATTCTGTCCTTTTCCCCTCCACTGCTGCCAGGATTGGCAATGGCATTCTGTTGTGACAATATCATACCGACGCGGAGTAAGATGTTCAAGTCGAACTTCCATAATTATTTCAATAACAATTACGGTAAGCTCAACTTGCAACTTCAGCGCGGGGCTTTCCAAACTTTGTCCAACTGTTTCGAGACACAATATGTTAGCCTCTCATTCCTCACGATTCCTAACTCCAAGATCAAAATTCTGGGCTGTAAACAATTTAACATAAGTACGAAGTTCATATCCTGACGAGTCATGTTTGCCCTACGGCTCATCTAAAAATGGGTGATCTTTCGGAACCAAATCGAACTCAACTCGCAAACCAACAGAGAAACTCAACCCCCAAGCGCGACTCTTGGAAATAATCTCAAATTCAACTTCAAAACCTCGACCCACCAACTCAACTCACAAACTCAACTCTCAACCTCAACTCACAAACTCAACCCACAAACTCAACGCATAAACTAACTTCATAAACTCAACGCATAAACCCAACTTCAAAAAATCAACTGAATTCTCAATCTCAATTGTTCAACTCAACTCACAACCGCAACGTCTCAGACTCAACACACTAACTCAATTCTCAAATTCATCTTTACAAACTCAACTCTCAAACTGAACTCACAACCTCAACTTACAAACTCAATCCACAACCTCAACTGTCAATTCATTTTTCAAACTCCACTTTGTATGAATTGCCTCAACTTTACAACTCAACCCACAAACTAAACTCTTAAACTCATCTATACAAACTCAACTAACAGACCCGACTATCAAACTCAAGTTTACAGCCTCAAATTCACAAACTTGGAACACTAACTCAACTTCACAAACTCAACTCCACACACTTAACTTCAAAAACTCACTCCAGCATACAATCTCAACTATCAGGGCATTTTTCAAACTCCACTCAGTTTGAATTGAGTTTGATAGTTCAGTCCGTGAAGTTCAGTTTGTTAGTTGAGTGTGTGAAGATGAGTTTGAGAGTTTAGTTGGTGGGTTGAGTTTGAGCGTCGAGTTTGTGAAGATGAGTTTGAGAGTTGAGTTTGTAAGTTGAGGTTGCGAGTTCAGTTTGAGAGTTGAGTTTGTAAGATGAGTCTGTGTGTTGAGTTTGAGACGTTGAGTTTGTGAAGTTGAGTTTGAGGTTGTTATGTTCAGTCGGCTGTTTGAGTGTGTTGAGTTAGCTGGTTGAGTTTGATAGTGGTGTTTGTGGGTTCAGTATGTGAAATCGGTTTGAGAGTTGAGTTAGCTGGTTGAGTGGAGATGGTGAGTTGAGTTTGGGAGTTGTGAGCTGAGTTGTTGAGTTTGCCTTGAGAGTTGAGTTTTTCAGGTCAGCCTGAGAGTTGAGTGTGTGAGTTGAGTTTCTTAGTTCAGTGTGCGGGTGACGATTTTTGTAATCACAAACTTGACTCGAACTCTACTTCAACTTAGTTGACTCATACTCTGTTTCAAGTTTAGCCCGAGTCATGTCAAGTTGGTTTCGAGGTTTCGTGAGTTTTAGTCGAATTCGAGTTGTAAAATATTGTTGGCACTATTCCCATACCTGCTCAATATGCATACTATGTTTCAAGAAAATTAGTTCAGCCTTTTTCAAGAAGCCCATTGAGAAACACCACGTTCAAAATTTTTTTTACAATTCAGATACAAATTTGAGAAAATTAGACGAAGAAAATTCCATGTCAGTTTGGGAAGCTCTGCTGTAGCATTCGATCACCGATGGCACCACAAATCCAGCGCTTCGCACAATTGTTAGATTGACAAAAAATTGGTTAACTTCGACCCGGATTGTAATATTTGTTTCCCAATTTCATGTTACTTGATCCAAAACATTTAAGTTTATATGACCCATTTTTCCTCTTTTGGGTTCATTTTTCGAGAAATGTAGTTACCGAATGTTTTTCGTTCCAATTTTTCTTGTTACCTAAACTCCGACTTGAACCTTGGATAGCTCAGCACACTCACTCTCACTATATTTTCAACGTAACACTCCAAATGTTTGTTCTGGCGCTGCCAGTTCTGAGAACAAACCAAAAGTAACGCACAATTTTATTCTTATCCTTTGTTGTTTGGTACTCCTTTCTCAGAGTTCTATGAAGTCGATACACGTGACCAAAAGAATGAATATCGTCATTCGGCGTGCAACAGTGATTAACTCGATTTTTGGCAAAAATTGGTATCACTGGATTGGTTTTAATACGGGAAATCGGGTGGTACCACTGCTTTGCGCGAATTTGGGAGAAAAAGCTGTCGGAAACCATTCAAAAGCTCTGTCATTGGTTGGGTACAGCTGTTCTTTCCGACTTTATTTTTACATTTTTACTCTATTTTCTAAGCAATAATTCAATTAACTCATTGCATGGATACCAGATCTTTGGATTCCCTGAAAAGTTGAAAAAATCGAATAACTGTTGCATGCCGAAGGACGATGTATTGATACCTTAAAGCACAAAGGTGGATATGTCCCAAAATATCGATTTTGAGATATCGGTAACAAAGGAATCTACTCATCAGGACCTATCGATCGATATTATATCGTGATTCAGGGTTTTTGGAAAGGGCCGGTTTCAAAATCCTGCCCCAAGACAGACTTGTCGCTGGTGGGCCGCTGGAGCCAGCATGTGGATCTTCGGGGATTCAGCTGCCAAGAACTACCCGGCTAGATCCACTGCTCTCTAGATGCAACCGAGAAACCGGCCCCAAATTCTCCGAAATCTGGGAAAACAGCTGTATTGCACTTTCTGTTTTACGCTTCAACTTCGTCTTCCGATTTGGCAGATTGCGCGTTACCGGAGCGGAAGCGACCCCTTATCGTTACGCCGACGACGCCAGTCGACGAAAAGGCGGAAACGCCCGGAGAAGCGCCCGACCCGGCGGCTTGCGGCCTCGGAGGCGCGCGCCCTCTGGGTATCCCAGTGCTGCCACCATTGCCGCCGGACGTCAGTCCGTTGCCGTCGGCGATCACCAATCGCAAGCGAGCTCCGCCCCTGCCGTCGACGCCACCTCCCCCTCCGCCCAGGCTGGACGTTGAGGTAAATAATTTTTTGTTTTTGTTGTTAGAGGCTGGAATTTTCGTTTTTGAGCTAAGACTTCATTCCTTGAAACGATAAGTTTAGTTTTTGATAATATCGATGATATTATCAGGGTTTTGTATCTAATGGAGTCTGTAGAAAAAATTCAAAATTCAAGTTACTCCTGATTTGGGATTTGTAGCTGTCCCTTCCAGCTAGTAAACTGGCGCATGCGCATCTGGTGATTTCCAGTGCGCGTGAATCGGTCGTACTTTAAAACAAATCTTTTGGAATTTTCAGTGAATCGTAATCATTTCGTAATCTGTGGTTTAAAGATAGATTTTTTTTTCATCAAGTATCAGTTGAGCTTCTAGCCATAATTTGAAGTTGATTCCAAATCCAATTATTTCCCGTTTCAATTGGCTTTTTGATTATTGGGTTTTACATATTTTCCACCCGGTAACTACCAATAGTTGAAAATGCTGTTTACCTTTTTTAGACTATGCCTTTTAGGTATTGGTTTTGATTTTCATCTTGGCATGCCCACCGTTTGATCTGCATCGATTTGCGCCTTCTTTTTTCGGTTTCTGGTACCCCCTCATTCCTTGACTGAGCACATTGGAAATTTCCCATTCACGCCAAGCACTTTAGACTTCGTCACGTAAATTTCGCACATTGTGGAGGCTGAGCACGATTTTTAGGAAATGCTTCAAATCGCGAATCGAGCGGGAAGGATGAAAATGTGATGTACGTTACAGGATTCCGAATTTTGGGGGTTCATTTATTTTGGCTAAGGGGAGACCCCCAATAGTCGAACAAAATCTCAAAACACTGGGTTCCACAATAAACTGACTCCCGAGCGAAAATTCAAGTCCATATTGACTCCTTGGAGGAGGTCAGTTCTAACTGACTCCCGGGGGGAACAAAGCTGTTAAAAGGTGGTAAATGACTCCCCGACTGGCCTCGCACTTATTGCAAACTATACTTTATTTTAGCTTTAATTCAATCCTTACCAGGTTTTGGGCCTGATCAGTGTCAGCCTGATGCGTATGTCGAATCGGACTAATAAAGATGTTTTTATCCCATGGAGATCTTGATTTGGTCATGAAAATTGGAAAGAGGCGCAATCGTTTTTGCGGGAGTCAGATTTGTTGTTGTTGTGTTGTTGTTTCGATTGTTTGGGAGTCAGTTGGGTAGGTAACCAAGGTTTCACGTCAATGGCCAAATTCACGGATACTCTCGTTAGATTTTATCTACAACCCATACACACCTGTGTGTTTATATATATTTGTGTTTATAGCGTAGAGTTGCCATTTTATGTTGGCAATAGTAAATGTTTAGGCCGTATTTATGTTTTGTAAATAATTCGATGCCATTTTTTATGAAATTGGTGATGATATAGCCCACCCGAAGTAGCTAGATCTACTAACATGGAATAGTCCAATTTAACCATGGTGGTTTACGGTTGTAACTGTACTCACAATTTCATCCCTCAATCTTTTGAAAAACCATCGTGCGAAAAGTAAGTAAACATTTTTGAAATCGACGATTTTTCACTGAAAGGAACGAGGTGGACGACCGGAGCGAAAAAAGACTGCGGAAAAAGCGAGCATTTTCGGTTTTTGGTGCTTGGTATAGCACGGAAATGGCAATTGGGTGAGTTTGACCTGTTCTTGCAGTTGGCTAGCGCACTCAGGGAATTTGATTTCCTCCAGGAGGAAGAGCGACCCGTACCAGCGCCAAGGACAATACTGTCGACGCCAGTGTCCATACAAGCGTCGCCAATTATTGAATTTCCACCGGATGAGGTATTTGTTTATGTGTACTCGCAGAAAGTCCAGACTGTTTTTACTTCGGTTTTTTGGGAACGGGTGCTAATATGCTCGCTGTTTTTCCCCCTCGATTTTTTGACTCCAGTTTAGCTTATCCGATCCTCATATTGATCAATTGATCGCTAAAACCCAACTAATTTCGACTTATAGGAAGTGGAAAAATCCCTTTGAGGAATCCAACGAGCTCAAAAAATTCAAAATCGGTTCAGTAGAATTCCCTCAAATTGGCTAAAACGCAAAAAAGGAGAAATCGCGTCAAGAAATTTCCAGCAAATCCGATTAAAAAACAAAATTTTCAACAATACTCGGGAAAAAAACCCTATCCTATGGTAAATAGAGCGAGGAACCCGGAAAAAATACTCGAAAAATTCTAAACCCACGGCATCACCTTCAAAATTGAGTTTTTGGGGTTTATCGAAAATACCCTAATTATTCCAAATTGGACCCCTTATGGCCGGTTTATTGACGAAATTTATCAATCCGATATCCAAGGAAGCTTTAGATAAACATTTCCAATGAGATTTTTACATTCAAATTTGATATAAATACCACGATGGAGAATTTTATCTAAAGCTTCCTTGACTATCGCATTGATAAATTTTGTCAATAAACCGGGCCTTAACCTTTTCCAATCGGATTGCCCGGACAATAAGCAAACCACAACTTTTAGGACCAACCGCGCCAAAATCGGATCAGTGGTTCGTACGATGTTGTGGCTGCAAAATGTTGACCAAATTTTGTGGCCACAACATCGTACGAACCACTGATCCGATTTTGGCGCGGTTGGTCCTAAAAGTTGTGGTTTGCTTCAATTTGGTCCATATTGTCCGGGCAATCTGATAGGAAAAGGTTAAGGGGTCCAAAACCCAAAAAAACTCTTTGAAATTATGACTCTTTTGACATTCGAGCGTTTTTGAGTACGTTAGAGTGAATTAAGCGGGTTCTCTTACCCGAGGTGCACATCAAGGATAAATTTGCTAAACGCCCGTTTTTTTTTTTTTTTTTAAATCGGACCACCCCAAATCGACGTTTTGGGGTGTACGGCGGACGAGCAAAAAAATTTTATTGTAGATTTGTGTTCTAGTACCTCTGAAACGTAAAAGAAACCATTTTCAGGGGGTGTTTTAGAAAAATTTTGCTTGACCGACATAGGTAGTACCTACCTTATTTCTGGAAATAATGTACCAAAAATTCGGAACAATTACTATATTCTTGTTCCGTGTCTGGTTGTGCTGTGCGGGCTTAAATGTGTACGTATTCTTGTAATTGTTTTCCATCTGGATTTTTACGTAATTGATAAATTGATGTAGGTATCGATCTAATTCCTCGTACTTAGTTTCCAATCACCGCTCACGTATTTCGAGCTTTTTCTCGGAGCACGGGCCTTTTTCCCTCTTCTACTTCGAGCTTGTCGGATGTAAACCCATTTTTTGAGCAGCACGGTGGTAGCACTTGCTAATCGTTGAATGTAACACCGATTTCGGTCGAAAACCGTTAGAACTTGTTTACCACTTTGACGTTTCCCGTAGACTTCCTTTAACGCTAACGTTATTGCTTTTCTCAAAAAAAAAAAAATTGTCTCTAATATTTCTACTTTATTCCATTCAGCCCGAATTCGTCGATCGCCCTCCGACTCGAAATGTGGAGTATCGAGACAGCGCCTACGAGTCGAAACGGCAGTCGCAATTCGCCGGAATTTCCATGGACAATTTCCGATTGCTCAGCGTTCTTGGGAGAGGCCATTTCGGCAAGGTAATTACAGATATCTAGATAAGATACCTGTATCCTTGGAGATTTCTGCATTTTCTGTAAGCCTCTAACTCATGCCGCTCTAGGCCAGTATTTGCACATCAAGGGAAAATTCCCCTTTTTAGGGAAAGTTCCCTTTTAAGAGAAAATGTTCCCTTTGAGGGGACAATTCCTTTTTGAGAAAAAATCCATTTAAAAAATCCTCCCTTTTGAGAAAAAAATCCATTTAGGTAAAACATTCCTTTTTTGAAAAAAAATCTCTTTTTAGCAGAAAACTCCCCTTTTGAGGTAAATTTTCTCTTTTGAAAAAATTCCCTTTTAAGTAAAAAATTCCCTTTTTGAAAAAAATTCTTTTTTAAGCAGAAAATTTGCCCTTTTGATTGGACAATCTCTTTTTAAGTGGAAATTCCCCTTTTAAAACGGAAGTCCCTTTTGAGGAAAATTCTCCTTTTTTGGGGAAAAAATCATCTTTAAGGGGAAAGAAAAGGGAAAATGGAGGGGAAAATCTGGTTTTGAGGCCTAGGGCAAAGCCGAATAATGGTAAAATTGTTCGTAAAACTATCGATACTGTCAATAGTCATATAATATATGACATATAATATATTATAACGAAATGCTATCGATAGTCCGATACATCAAAATTTCTATTGATAGTCCGATATATCGAAATGCTATTAATCGTGCGATATATATCAAAACTGCTATCGCTAGCCTGGTACATATTGAAATGCTATCGACTGTCCGATGTATCGAAATGCTATCAATAGTCTGATACGTCGAAATGCTGTCGATATTAAGCCATCACTACTGTAAACCGAATTTTGCTCCCCCAGGTAATCCTTTCGCAGTACAAAAACACCGGAGAATATTTCGCCATAAAAGCGCTGAAAAAGGGCGACATCATAGCGAGGGATGAGGTCGAATCGCTCCTCTCGGAGAAGAGGATCTTCGAAGTCGCCAACACGATGAGGCATCCGTTCCTCGTCAATTTGTTCGCCTGCTTCCAAACTGAGGTGAGTCGAGGCGAATGTTTTCAGTTTTGATTGATTGAGGTAGGTTCCAAGTTGTTGAGCTAGGTTCTGAGTTGTTGAGGTAGGCGGGGCACGTCCACGACACTTAGGGGTGCGCGGAATGGAAGTTGGGCGCAGCCAAAGTCAGAATTTCGGTAAGTGGTACGTTGGAGAAGTAAATCGCCTTTACAGGTGACGCTTCTTGCCAAAGATGTCCCGGGCGTGCCCTGCCGCCCTTGAGAAAACTGTGAGCGGTAAAATTCTTTCTCCTTCGTATTATCTTCCATGTTGTTTTCGTATGTCTGCATGTACCCCGGAACTATTCGCCTTCACTATACCTTGTTCTTGTTGTGTTCCTTAGGCTCACGTCTGCTTCGTCATGGAATACGCCGCAGGAGGGGATCTCATGATGCACATACACGCCGACGTCTTCAACCAGCCTCGAGCCGTTTTCTACGCCGCCTGCGTTGTCCTGGGACTCCAGTATCTCCACGAAAACAACATAATCTACAGGTAGTTGTTGAATCAATGTTGTTGTTGGTTAGTTGTTGTTGTTGTTGCTTAGTTCTTGTCAAAATGCGAGGGAAATTCGGCGCGCTTCGATTTCAGTTTCTAATTCTCTAAAATTTCCCTTCCAGGGATTTAAAATTGGACAACCTGCTGTTGGATACCGACGGCTACGTCAAAATCGCCGATTTCGGCCTCTGCAAGGAAGGCATGGGGTTCGGCGATCGGACCGGCACTTTCTGCGGGACGCCGGAATTCCTCGCTCCTGAAGTTCTCACAGAAACGTCGTACACCCGAGCGGTCGACTGGTGGGGCCTCGGAGTCCTCATATTCGAAATGCTGGTCGGAGAGGTTCGTTTGACGGATATAAACATTCAAAAGAAGTATTTTGAAAAATTCAAAAAATTTTTGAAAAAACTCAAAAAGAGATGAAAATTTTTGAATTTTTTCAATTAAAAAAAAAGAATTTAATAAATGTTTTTTTTTTTGTAAAAAAATTTTGAAAAAATTTAAATTTGTGAATTTTTTCAAAATTGAAATTTTTCAAATTTTTGAATTTTTGAAAAATGTAGAAAAAATTCTAAAAAGTGATAAAAAATTTTGATTTTTTTTTAAAAAGGAAATTTTCAAAAAAATAGTTTTTTTTTGTATTTGAATTGCAATTTTCGTATTCCAGTCACCCTTCCCTGGCGACGACGAAGAGGAAGTTTTCGATTCAATCGTCAACGAAGAGGTCCGCTACCCGCGTTTCCTGTCTTTCGAATCGATCGCTATCATGCGCCGGGTGAGTTTTTTATTGGCATTTCAGGCCGATGAAAAAATTTCAAAAATTGTCCACACGAGGAAGTCCTAACGGCCAAAGAGGAACAACAACAACAAAATTAGTAAATTACCAAGTGCTGCCTGATAGATTGATGAAATGGGTACATGGAAATAGTCAAATATTTGAGTCGAAAAAGGAAAGCGATCAGTTTTGCGGGGAATCGATGAAAGAAAAAATTCATGCTAAAAATTTGGATCCAAAAAATTGATAGAGAATTTCGTTCAAAACTCGAGAAAAATTAAAAAATTGATTTTTACAATTTTTTTTCTGCAGTTATTACGTAAAAACCCATCAAGACGACTCGGCTCCAGCGAGAGAGACGCCGAGGATGTCAAAGTGCAATCTTTCTTCCTCAAAATCAACTGGGAGGACCTTCTGATGCGAAGAGTCCGCCCTCCTTTCGTACCCACAATTGTAAGTTACCAATTTTTTTATATGTTGAAATACGTTTATTTGTTCAGGCGTTTCGGGTAGTTTACGTCAGATTAACGATCCCTTCTGAACGGTTGGACTTCGGTGTCGAATGTTCTTGAGCCTTGGGTTGTTTTGTAAAAAGAATACCAAAATTTGATCCAGGATTTCTTGGTTTTTTGGTAAAACAAAAATTGTTTTCCTTCAAAATGCTTTTGAACTGTTGCCCCCATTTTGACATAAAGTTTACCCACCGATTTACCTAAAAAACAAGAGTGGGAGGGGGACGTTGAGGTATATCCTCGAAGGAGACGGGTTTTTTACAAATATCACAATACCTGTATAATCATTAATCATTTTTGTACCTATTTTGACGGTCTGCACTTATAAAGAGGTCGATTTTCAGGGAATAAACCTCCGATCGTCGAAATCTTTCCAAAATTTCCCATTTTCGTTTGCCTGCCCGTCCTCCCGTCATCCTTGTCTGCTTTTGAGACCTCTTTTTGAACTGGCCATGTTTTCAGGCTAACAAATGGATGGATGAAAATGGGGTAATGTGTTTCCTGGATGTTCAAGCTCGATTTTTCTACCTTAGTTTAGCGACTGCCATTTACCTGTACATTCGAGCCCGGAACGATTCTATCAAGCACACGACTCTATGGAAAGATTGCCCGATTGGCTTCGATTAAATTCGGTCCAAAAGTGTCTGAAAAAAAGTTTGCAATCGGTTTCAAAATAACTGGGCACATTTTGAGAATGTTTTCCCTTGTAAATCGACTGTCCCTGCAACGTGTGCTTTGTATGCCTTTATTCGTACACCATAATCGGCATGCAGCAGAGGTTAACTCAATTTTTGGCAAAATTTTGTTATTGGTATCACTGGATTGGTTTTCACGGGGAATCCGGTGGTACCACTGACTTGCTGGCAGGAAACTGTTTTGAGCAACACTGCTTAACTTTTTTTAAGCCTGTAAAAGTTGTTGTCTTCTGCTGCGATTCGAAAGCTTTCACTGTGGTCGGGTGCAGCTCTTCTTTTTGATTATCATCAACTTTTTGTTACAATTTTACTAAATTTGCCAGGTAATTTCTTCTTTATCAATTCTTCTTACTCCTTTTTTTGTGTTCAGGATCAAAAAACAAAACAACAACAACAAAAACCAAAACAACAACAAAAAAAAACAACAAAAACCAAAACAACAACAACAACCAAAACAACAACAAAAACCAAAACAATAACATCAACAACAAACAACAACAACAACAAAAACAAAACAACAACATCGACAACAAAAAAACCAACAACATCCAAAACAACAACAACAAAAACAAAACCAACAACAAAAAATAGTTTTTTGTTTTGTTTTTTGTTGTTGTTGTTTTGTTTTTTGTTGTTGCTGTTTTGTTTTTTGATCCTGAAGTTGAAAAAATCGAGTTGATCGCTGTTGCTTGCCGAGCAAACGAATTTTGCATGTCTTCCCGCTGCTCTTCCTCGTTCTCCACGATCGTTTGCTACCTTGACGTTTGACTGGCATGGAAGTGCCGCCTGTGCCTATGCTGTAATGCAATGGGATAATGAATCGATTTTTTATCAATTTTTCAAGTTGTAAATATCCTGTAAATACGAGAGGGTTGCCCCTGGTGCCGCAAAATTTATCAGTCTCCAACAGGACTCGAACCTAGCACGTAATTTTGTTAATCTAATGATAATTGATCTATTGATAATATTATATCAACCGAGGCCGCCTGCAGGGGTGTAGAATGGTTGCGCAATTTTTCTCCGAATTCTGAATTGTCCCTACTGAGGGAATTTTTTTTCTTGAATTCCCCTTTAAAGTGTAGCCATAAGCGGGTCAGGCAGGTGCACTGCATTGTAAATATCCCTGAAATCTCCCTGAACTAAAATTGTCATATATCGTATACCCAGGACGAATATTGATGAATAAACCCGTATAAACCCCACCTTGAATGTGAGATATCGACCCGTAGTTGATTATGGATGTCAGTTGACCCTACTCCCGATCAACTGACATCCATATAAACCCCACCCTATCTCTCCCTTGTCCTCGATAATTGTCCTCAAACTCCATCAAATTGTAGGTAATATAAAAATATTCCAAAAATTTTTTCACCCTCAACTCACGATTTTTCCTCTTTTGCAGAGTTCCGTCGAGGATGTTAGCAATTTCGACGAGGAGTTCACGTCGGAAATGCCGGCCCTGACGCCCCCCAAGGACCCCAGGACCCTCACGGCCGACGAGCAGGACCTCTTCAAGGACTTCACCTACATGGCCGACTGGTGCTGAGCCGAATAATCGAAGAATTGCGATTAATTGTATTGGACAATCGATAAATCGAGGGTATCCTCCCTCGCCAATCAAATGTACATACAGTGCTACCATCAAGTGACCTTTGGACTTCACATTTGTTCGTCGTTAAGGACTAGAATTTCTTTTGTTCGTACGGAATTGTTTGCATTATTTATGGTATTCCCGAATGAACGCGTCGGAAAAGACGTATATTTTCGTTACGTTATCAAATTCAACTGTCGATTTCGCCTTTGCCAAATCTCCTCGGAGCTTCCATGTTGTAAGATTGTCGAAGATCAAGCCGACTTTGCGTTTGACTTTTGCTATCAACTTATCATTTCCTTATCGATATTTTTCCACTCGTCTGACGAATGTTTTCTATTTTCTCGCACTCTTCCCTCGCTCCTTATCTTCATCGGTTCTTATCGCGTAGTTTCCACTTATTAGCCCGCGTATTTAGTGGATTTTGTAATATGGAAAAATTAAGCCAGTCTGCAGAATCGATATCGGATTGATAATCGGATTATTTCTCTCCAAATATTGACAAATGGACGTTTTTGAACTCGTGTTGTAGCTCTCTGTGTTTGCGATGGATTGTAATTCCACTGATGAGAGTTTTCTCGATTTTTGTTTACCAACCTTCCGTTAACATGACTGACAGTTCTGCCAACTCAATTTTGGATTATTCGATTTTAGTCGGAAGTAGAAACCCTCATAAAGTTAATCAAATGTTGACTTTGGGCCACTTTCACCTAAAATTTAACAACTTGTTGAATTTATTGACTCGTACGTTGTTGGTTGCCAGTGTTGCCAAGGTCTGGGCGTCAAAAACCCCCGAGACAACGTCGAAAAACCCCCAAATCTCCCCAAACGAGGAAAAACTCCCAAAAGTTAAGACGAATTAACAATAAGCTATGTCACATAAAACATAACCTAACTCCCCATTTTACATCAACAATTTTAAATAGTACCTAAAACTATTAACTATTAAATGCTCATTCTACCTATCATCCAATTTATGCATAGAATCAAACCTTTAAGCATGACAAATTATTTTGACAAGTGAAGCTCACAAAGTATGTAAACATAGCAAAACAACAAAAACAACAACATGAACGCAAAAGCAACAACAACATATACAACAAAATAAACATGGCAAGTAAATAAACATAGCAAAACAACAATACAAATAAGTTATGTACCCTCAGTTAGGTAGGTACATCCCAATTCCCTAATGTCCTATATTTGAGTACCTATTTGTGTATCTTTCAAGCCAAATTGCTGTACAGTGGCGGTGCTGCTGTACTTGACCGTTATTTCTTCATTTTTCAATTTTTCCCCGTCCCCTTGAAAACCAATCTTGTTAAAAGCCCCAAGAAAACCCCCAAAGTTCCCCTTGAAAACCCCAACATTTGGCGGAGAACCCTCAACTTGGCAACACTGATGCTTTTTGATAGATAGTGACTAGCAGCAACCAAAACACTGGTAAAATTCATTAAATTCAACGAGTTGGCAATGGTTTTTGGTGAAACTGGCACTTGTTGTTGTTTTATCTAGTTCTTGGTGACTTTTGTGGCACTTACACTCTCTAGCAAGATAACAGCCTTCTTCTTCTTCACTATCTTCTCATTAGGAACATGACAGACAGTATTCAAGATATCAGTCAACTTAGAATATCGACGGGAGTAACAGTGATAACAACTAATAACGTATACAAGCTGTAGTATATGGTTTTGCCTGAAAATGTCCTCTTTTATGGACTAACCTTGCGAATAGGGACAGAATATCGAAATATCAATATTTTTCTAGTTCAATATGAAAGTGGATTTAAAAAAAAAGAAATAATTATTTCCTGACTCTCCTTGAGGGCGGCAGGGCAAGCCCGGGACAACTTCGGTTATCGAGCCAATATCAACTGCCAATAGCTTGAAACTGCGGTTCCTTTCCTTCCGAAATTCCCTACAAATACGAATTCTTCCCTGCATTTGGCAACCCTGGCAGAGATTATGATTTTTTAATTATCAATGATTCAGAAAATTTCATTATCGATACTTTCGATTCGATTCCAGCCTGTTATCGATTTTGCTCTTATCTAGCGGAGAAACGAGAAACAATCCATCGCAGCCGTTGAACAGACAATGAACAAAACTTAAGACATCAACTTCAAAATTGAGTTTTTGCGTTTTTTTTTTGAAAATTGACCATACTAATGCTGACTTTACCCTTTAACATTTTCCGATTGGATCGCCAAGACAATATACGTGCCCTACCCCACCCTGCCCGTATTCCACCCCCCCCCCTCCGCTGCACCAGATTGAAAATTCGATAATTTCCCTTATCTCGTAATGCACCACGAATCATCACTGAGCCCGGATATACCAAAAGCGAGCTGTTAACGATAATTCTTCTGTATCAATAATGATTAATATTAAGCTTAGGCCGGTTCTACGCTTTAATCATTTGACAAAGGGATCCCACAAGTATTAACCCACCTTATAATGCAAACATAATAGATGTATCTGTGATATTTTACCAGTTATTTAAAATATTTCGACTCGTAGTTTTTACTTTAAGTCACTTTTTAGGGCCCAGTCTGTATTTTAAATACTAATGCATATTTTTAGCCGGACGGCTTAATGTAAATTTTACGTTCGTGGAGTTTGATAAACAATTCATGTATCGGAAATTCGAAATTTTTGAAATTTTACTTTCGGAACGTATATTTCGAATGTTTTATTAAAAATGTGGCGTTCTGAAGGAATTTTATGGACTTGAGAATGGAATTATAAAAAATTCTTCGTTCATTCGATAATTTTGAAGGTATAAGCCCTTTTTTAGTTTTTTTACGGTTTTATCGAGTTTTCGATACATTCCGTGATCAATTCTTTAATTTACGGGCTATGTAAACCTACCTGTATATTTAATTGTGGAATTAAGCGTGAAAAATATTACAAAAATAATTACGTCGTCGCATAATTCCATCACAGCAATATTTGCAGTTGGGTACAAGGCCGTTTTGCGTGTTTTATCTTTTCCTTGTCATAAGAAAATCGTTAGCGACCATTCCGAGAAAATACTCAATTTTCCTCGTAACATCCTGTT
The DNA here is from genome assembly GCA_036186465.1 of Nesidiocoris tenuis. Lineage (NCBI taxonomy): Eukaryota > Metazoa > Arthropoda > Insecta > Hemiptera > Miridae > Nesidiocoris > Nesidiocoris tenuis. Next base: position 10,084,025 of record AP028919.1, read on the forward strand.
TTATTTTTATTATTTCCTCGAATAAATTGCGGGAAATTTTCCCTCTTCAAAACGGACCAATGCCCGAAAATCCGACACAAAAATTTCTATATCAAACGTGGCTGAAAATGCTCCAATATTCGACAAATCCAAAATTTTTAAATTCCGTTTTGCCCCATCGTGAATTTTGAGTTTTTCTTGGAATACGGCTTCGTATTTTCGTCGAGCTATATCGTGAATGTAAATATATATTTATATTATAAATACATTATAGTGTCTTGATAGAGTATCGCAGCACACCAATAAATACGCTAATTTCATTTGTAGGTAATTTGTAAATATTGCGCATTTATCGCGTACATTGATTTTGTAGATATTCGACAAAATAGCGTTTGTGGCCTTTCGGATCGTAATTTTGAAATTCTCAAAATTGAGTAGGTACCAGTTGACCGATCGTTGTGGAATGTTCAAAAAATGTAGCAATCCGAATTTCGCATATGGAAATATTTTTGAGTTTCGTCCGTTACGATGGGAACGGCCACAATTTAACCGATGGGCCATAAATTATTGTACTCGTGCGTGTTTAGATGTGTCGTCTAGTAGAGGCAGTTGTAGTTGACTTGTGATCGTGGCCAAAGTAACAATAATATGGATATTAACCTCTCGAATATGTAAAGTAGCCTTATCTCACTCCCGATGGATTGTAACCGCATGGAACTGTAACTGTGCCTTGGACCGGTCAAATCCGGGGAAAATGAAGAGAAAAAGGGGACAATTCAAAAAAATTCCCTCCCGTTTTTTCCTTTTTTTTTACAAAAAAGGGGGAAATTTTGAAAAATATTTTCCTCCTGTTTTTTTCGTTTTTTTGCAAATAAAAGGGGTAAATAAAAAAAAACCCTCTTGTTTTTTCCTTTTTTTTTTGCAAAAAAATGGGAAATTCTGAAAATATTTCCCTTTTTTCTGCAAATAAAAAAGAGGACATTTTGAAAAATATTTCCCTTTTGTTTTTTTTCTGTTTTTTGCAAAAAAGGGGGAAATTTTGGAAACTATTTCCCTCCATTTTTCCGCGGACGGATCTAACATTGTAACACCTCCTGCCTTCATGAGCAAGCCTTCGGACTATTTTGAGTGGAAAAAAATTTTTTCAAAAAAAATTCATCTCGAACAAATCTGAGACTACGGAACGAAAAAGTGCACACTGGAATTACAATAATAAACGCAGTCCTTACATGACATTAGATACAAATTCACGATGTATTCGTTAAATTTAAACATTATTATCTTGTATCAAAGCAATGGTGTTAGTGGCAAATAAATTGTTTTACGTGACAGTAAGAATGGACGATTTTTCGCTAACCCCCGCATATTCGGTTATCTATGTACTTGTTGTAGATTTGTTATGATTTTTTATCTCTACTTCTGTGATCTAGAAGAGGTAGGAGTTAAAAAAATGGATAAAATATTTCAATTTATTAAATAACGTACACCCGTAAATCACATTTTCATCCTTAAATTATCAGTCTCTCATCGGTTTGAAACGAGGATAAATTACGGTTTTTGAACATGACAATATTCTGGTAACAATATCCCGAAATTTCAAAATTTTCGATAAATTCCGGAATTAAGCCGCAATAGCCTGTTTATCACTTCTATTTACCGACTCTGAATCGGCATTTTGGAGGCTTTTTAGAGACGTATTCTAACTATTTATCTAAACGTAAGATTTCCCTTTGTTGCATTTGTACAGCCGGCGGATTTTCTTGATGTCGCTCGGAGAAAAGCCGCTTCGCTGTCCCATCCTCACCCCGGATTTCTGTGAACATGGCGACTCATGATTTCAAGGTTCTGCATGTAAATTCGTGGTAAGTTAATTCAGGTCATGCTCACCTTGGCGACAATTGTTGGCATTTGATTGCTGGAGAAAGCGTACTCCGAATAGTGCATCACGCTGCCGTAGTCGTAATCGATTCCCAGGCCGTCAGTCGAAGAGCGACTCGCCTTTTCGAAATTGTAAGCCAAACCTTGGGGGGATGAAAAAGAAAATTTTTCATTAAATTAATTTATTATTTATAAGTTTTTATTTTATTTTTTCATTTAAGGTCACAAAAATTAACCAACTTGAGCGTTCTCGGGCCCTAAAATTTTGATTTTACCCCGCAGATTACGTGAATAGTTTTTATATCCCGATAACTTGACGTATTTCGATATTAGGCGAGTTTTAAAAATTGCATATTTTTATTTTTCTGAGCATTACAGCCTCAAAAGGTTCAAAAAATAATCAAATTTTGTAAAAAAATACGTATAAAAAAAATGGAAATATTATGCGTTATCTACGCACCACTGGTTTTAATTAATAATATTTAATACGAAAAATTATTAATAAAATTGATCATAACAAGTTGTTGGGAGGGCAGATGCGCCGGATATTGCTGAAAAGGCGCCTAAAACGAGCCATGAGTAACAGGAGATTAGGGTCAGAGGCACGGATACGAGACCCAGCCGACACGTGGTCACTCGACCGCCAAAGAAATATGGCTAAAAGGGGCCAAAAAACGAGATATGAGTAACAGGAGATTAGAACTGGACAGGGGGTTTGCATGCCCCTGGTCAGAGGCACGGATACGAAACCCAGCCGGAGGCTCGGATATGAAACCTGGCCGGAGGCATGGATACGAGACCCAGCCGACACGTGGTCACTCGACCGCCTAAGAAATACTGCTAAAAGGGGCCAAAAACGAGATATGAGTAACAGGAGATTAGAAATGGACAGAAGGTTCGCATTCCGCTGGTCAGAGGCACGGATATTAAACCTGGGCAGAGGCACGGATACAAAGCCTAGCCAGAGGCACGGATACAAGACGCAGCCGACACGTGGTCACTCGACCGCCAAACAAACACTACTAAAAGGGGCCTAAAACGAGATATGAGTAACAGGAGATTAGAACTGGACAGGGGGTTTGCATGCCTCTGGTCAGAGGCACGGATACGAAACCCGGCTGGAGGCTCGGATATGAAACCTGGCCGACACGTGGTCAATAGACCGCCAATGAATCACTGCTAAAGGCGCCTAAAACGGGATATGAGTAACATGAGATTAGAACTTGACAGGAGAGTCGCATGCCCTCGGTCAGAGGCACGGATATGAAACTTGGTCAGAGGCACGGATTCAAAACCCGGCCGACGCGTGGTCACTAGACCGCCGATGACGGATCGAAACTCGGCCGACACGCGGTCGCGGTTGGTCCCCCCCATTGAAATCCAGGGGACGGGCCTGCGCCAGAGTTGGGCAGTGATTAATTATTCGGTTAATTAATTAACCTCCAATTAAGAAATGAAGTAATCGTTCGTTACGTTCCATTAACAACTACTTTATCTATTAATAATTACTAACAATCCTAACAGCAATCCAACTAATAATTACTAACAAATAATTCCAATATTATTTTGGGGGAAACAATTACTATAACTAATAATAATTATTGCTGTTGTTAGTAATTATTACTCACAACTAATTCACAATTATTGTGAGGGAAACAAATATTTGTAACAACTATCAATTGTAATTTATGCATGCAAGCAGTGAATTGTACGCATTTTGCGCAATGACTATTAGCAATTAATTCAATTGTAATTGAAGCATCCGAGCAATGAGTAATTGGAGATAATTGTACGCATTTTGCTCAATTAACGTCTTTGAGGGATTGACAATTAATAATAAATTTAATAGGAGGAGTTCAATCATCAAGCTTCATCCAAGATGCTTCAGAGCAGCACTTCGCCATCAACGTCATCATGTCACTTTTCCATACATTATTTCTCAAAGCCAAGCTTCAGCGATGCTGCCATCTTGAGAAGCAATCATCAAGCGAGACTGTAATCGAGCAACGCTTCGCTATCCGCAAGACTATCAGGCCAAGCTTCATCTAGCTTCGTCAAAAAGCAAAGCTCCATCAATCTTCATCCATGATGCCATATCGCAGCAATTCACCATCAACGTCATCATCAAGCCACTTTATCCAATATTTCACAAAGCCGAGCTTCAACTATGCTGCCATCTAGGGAAGCAATCATCAAGCAAGGCTGTCATCGAGCAACGCTTCTGACTATCAGGCCAAGCTTCATACGCTTCTTCAATATGCAAAGCTCCATCAAGCGTCATCCATGATGCCATATCGCAGCAATTCGCCATCAACGTCATCATCAAGCCACTTTTCCATCCACTATTCCACAAAGCTTCAACTATGCTGCCATATTGAGAAGCAATCATCAAGCGAGACAGTCATCAAGCAGGACTTTGCTATTTGCATGATCATCAAGCGACGCATCATTCATGATGCTTTCGGTCAACACTTTGCCTTCTACGTCATCATCAAGCCACTTTTCCATCCTCTATTTCAGAAATCTTCAACTATGCTGCCATCTTGAGAAGCAATCATCATGCGACGCTGTCACCAAGTGACGCTTTGCTGTCCGTTGCTTCGTCCGCTTCTTCAAAAAGCCAAGCTCCATCAAAGCTATCATCAAAAGACGCATGATTCATGATGATCTCGAGCAATTCTTCGCCATCTACGTCATCAAACTGCTCCACCATCAGGCCACACTTGAACATCAAGATCCACCCATCCTGTCGGCGTTCCTCTGCCATCACCGACACTATACATCTTCTATCTAACATAAATCGTCAATATAGCATACCCGGTTGGATATTTTGATATCGGATCGTGACATAGTCATCCCGCTCCCATCGGTTCTGCTCGTGCAGGAAGCCGAGGGCGTGCATCAGCTCGTGGACGACGGTCCCTTTGGTCGTGACGCATCCGGAACGCTGCAGGTTCAACTGCTGAGCGCCGCCGTTTTTGCCGACCGAGCTCCAGCATCCTGAACTGTCGCTGGTGATCATCAGATAGTCCGGCTCGGCCGTCCGGCGGACGAATCGGACGCACGTCTCTTTGGCGAAATCGGCGAATGCCTGCTGAATCAGCGATCGCTCCTCGTACGCTGAAACGTGAATCGTTCAGTTACTTGGTGATTTTTGAGTGAAAAATCGGGTCACTGTTGAGTCAATTGGTGAAATCGAGGGCTTCGATGCAACTTCTCAGCTAAAATCATCGGAAGAGCATTTCGACTGTGAAGGTCCAACACTGCCCAAGTCAAAGCATCGTGTCTTTTGGGGGCGTCTGGGTTGCCTCTCTCAAAATTTGAATTGGTGCCAACTTGGCATACCATGCGTCCATGGCAAACGGATTGAGCAGTGTTGCACCTTCACAGTCGATTTAAAACTGATTTATTCCAATCTAAAAGATATTTTTTTTTGAACGCTGAAGACAATTCTTGCTTTGAATTTTATCTGGCAAAATTTCGAAAATATTTCACAGTCGACTTACAGAATGAGCCAGCGATGACGTAGGGGACGATGCCTCGTTTCCATCGTCTCGCCGTGCGCAGGCTGTTCCTCGACATTGGCTCCGATTGCTGGCGGGGAAACAAAATATCTCCTTCCGGGTAGTCGCCCAGTTCCTCCGGATTTACGCCCGATCTTTCGTCCCAGCTCGACAGTTTCACACCTGATCGAGGAAAGAAATTTTCGACAATTTTTCACGCTCTTGGTATACCTGCCAGGTTTCAATTTGCAAACTCACTCGCAAAATTTGCTAGTTTTCGAAAGATAAATTACCTACCTACGTTTTTTTGAGAAAAAAATTTGGAATTTTTTTTTTGAAAATTTGGTCTTTTTGAAAAACTGTCCGCAGCTCATCAGAGGTAATGTGATTGGAATTCTGAATAGATGTCGAGGAAGTGTCTGACATTGGCGGATACCGCTGAAGAAATTCCATTGTTCCGCTTATTACGGATCCCATTACGATCTTGAATAACGAACAGCTCGTGGATTCAGATCGTAGGAAGAACGCGAGGGCGACGATTTGAGTGATCGCGATCATCCTTCCGATACACTTCCTTCTCCAGACGAAATTGCCTAGGCTGCCCGTGGGCATGGAACCAGTGGTGTCTAGATAACGCTCAATTCCATGTTTTGACGCGCAAATTTTTGACGCGATTCGATTACCTATATTTTGACTACTTTTTAGGCTGTTTAGGTCAAAAATATCAAAGAACGAATTTTAAAACTCGCCTAAAATCAAAATACGTCAAGTCGAAAATATTCACGTATTCTGTAAAGTAAGACAGAGATTTTAAGACCAAGAACGCTCAAATCGGTTCATTTTTGTGGCCGGAAAAAAAGCAAAATAGAAAACACAAAATGCAAATATTAGGAATTACTGTAAGTTATTCAAATTCCGATTAAACGAGTGTTAGGTCTTGCCGAGACAAACATTTCAGATCAAGAAATTTGAAAAAAGGTTGAGAATTGAGGGAGCTATGGCCATTTTTGTAAATGACCTCAGGACAGTTGTTCGGGAAGTGATTCTGAGTAAATGTGTACAGGTAAAAGTTTTTTCTGAAGCTAACTTCCGATTCTCGATTTTAGGACGGTTCCAATACTTTCATTTACTCTGTAAATATGGACGTAAAAATTCGAAAAAGGTCGAAATAGTCATTTTTGCGATCGCGCACAGACCAACGAAGAGTGACTTTTTGAGTTAATTTTTTCTGTAGTGGCACAACTTGTTAGGGGGAAAAGGAGGACTTTGGAATCCTGCTAAAGTCCAATATCCAAGCGCGATATCTATTATTATCATTATTGGCTTTTATTTTTATTTTTTTGAATTTTTTAAATTTATTTTTTCAAGATTTTTTCAAGCAAGTTCTACCCCTGTAAACCCTCACCTATGAGATACGAACCTGTAAAAGAGCTCGGCCCCTGGAAAAGGCTGTCGCCGAAACTCAGCACCAGATCCTGTATCGCGTCGTTCAATTCTTGCTCGCTGTTCTGCCCTACGACCGTCGCTATAGCCCCGACGAGGAGGCACAGCCGATACGACAACATTTTCTTGCTGTCCGATCCGATCGGACGATTCGACCCCAACGTCGAGCACTGACACCGACTTATGGGCGAAGCTCAGGGTCACCCTCGCCTCTTATACTGTCTCTATCTCCGTTCCCTTCTTTCTTTTCTTTCGTTTTATCGTCGAGTCAACACCTTCCACTTCACCTCGAACTTCGTCGACGGATCCGAGTAGCCTATGGATTCGTACCAACTTTTTGCCGGCTATCGACAAACGTTAATCTCCAATACAAACTTCCTCGAAACTTTGTCGCCTTTTTATTATCTGTTTGTCGACGACATCTCTTCCTAAAGCCCTGGATGCGGAAATATTTTCGATTTGCACGGGAAAATGCGCCTGGGTATATTGAGCTTATATCATGATACCAATAGTGGAAGTGCAATGCTGTGAGCTCAAACTGGTACCTACCTACTTATTGGAACTCAAACTCAAACCGAAAGTTCAAACTTAAACTCAAACCGAAAGTTCAAACTTAAACTCAAACTGGAACTAGATCTAAAACTCAAACTGAAACTCGAACAGAAATTCAAACTTAGTCAAAATCAAAAGTCAATTTTGAACTCAAACTTAAACTCGAAAAAAGTCAAAGCACGAAAAACATAAAGTCAAACATAAAAGGTCGAAAATTAACTCAAACTGAAAGCCAATCTTGAACTGAAACTGAGAGTCAAAGCTAAACTCCAACAGAAAGTCAGAGTTAGACTCAAACTGTAAGGCAAACTAAAACTCGAACTAAATGTCGAAGTTGAACTCAAACTGTCCTTAATTAAACTCGAGCTGGTAGACAAACTTGAACTCGGAATGAAAGTCAAAGTTAAATTCAAACTGTAACTCGAAGTCAAACTCAAACTTAAACTTGAAGTAAAATCACACACTCACTCAATTTCAAGCGCAAACATAAATTTGAATTTCAGTTCGAGTTTCAGCTCGAGTTTCAGTCCAAGTTTGAGTTTAACTTTGACTTTCAATTCGAGTTTCAGTTTGAGTTTCACTTCGAGTTTCATTTCAAGTTTGAGTTCATCTTTGACTTTCAATTCAAGTTTCAGTCCAAGTTTGAGTTTAACTGTGACTTTCAGTCCGAGTTTCAGTTCAAGTTTAACTTTGACTTTCAATTCAAGTTTCAGTTCGAGTTTCAGTTTGAATTTCACTTGGAGTTTGAGTTCAAGTTTGAGTCCAAGTTTCAGCTTTAGCTCTGACTCTCAGTTTGAGTGTCAGTTTCAGTTCAAGCTTAAGTATCAGTTTGAGTTTGAATTTTACTTCAATTTCAAGTTTGAGTTTGACTTTCAGTTCGAGTTCAACTTTGACTTTAAGTTCGAGTTTAAGTTTCAGTTTTGTTTGAATTTCACTTCAAGTTTGAGTTTAACTTTGACTTTCAGTTTGAATTTAACTTCAAGTTTGAGTCCAAGTTAAAGTTTCAGTTTGAGTTTGAATTTCAGCTTGAGTTAAAATGTGAGTTGACTTACAGTGAGAGTTTAAGTTTTAGTTCCAGTTCCAGTTTGTGTCTGAGTTTGAGCCTAGTTTGAGTTTGCGTACATGTTTGAGTTTCAATTACAGCTTCAGAGTTTGTGCTTGAGATTCCGTAAGAGCGTTAGTTTGAATTTGAGTTTATGTTTGAGAATCTGATCGAGTTTGAGTTTGTAGTCGTTTTGCGGTTTGGGTTTGAGTTTCACGTTGAGTTTGAGTTTCAGTTCGAGGTTCTGTTTAGGTTTGTGTCAATGTTTTCGGTTTTTTTGTATTTTGTTATGGTTTTGAGGTCAAGAAACAACTCAACCCATAAGTACTACATCCGTACCTACCTATATTTTTGATGTTGTCCATCATCTCATCTGTCTCATTGTCCGCTTGAAGGGCCTTCAATTTTAATATTGGATGGCAATTCTCTGAAAGCTTTGTAAATACACTCATTGCGAAATCAAATCAAGAAAATAATTACCGAACATAAAAAATCCAATCAAAAGAAAGATCGCCCTAAAACAATAATTCTATTCGGAAGTACTGAGTGCGGCCATAAGTCAGTAAAATATCAAAAATAATTCATCTCTGAACTTTGGCCGAATTGCCTCAACAAATGGAACGTCCGTATGAGAGGGTTCATTGACTCCGAAACGTAAGTGCTCGACGCGCAACACCGAGCCAGATAAAAATGTAAATAGAACATAATATATCAATGGGCAATCATAATTATAATCATAATAATATGAAACAAGTGTTCGTAAGGAGCAAATGAGTTTGCATACAATGAGCTAGAAATTGCGAAAGGGTTTTTACCACCTACATGTTTAATTTCAAATAAAACCGCGTACTTATTGGTTGCTGAGTCTGAAGAATGTCTAGAGAAAAGCGCGATTCTCAAAAAAGCTCAATTTTCTTCGCCCAAGAATCTAAAGTTTCTGATAAGAGAAAATGCCTGAAATGAGGCTTCCCAGGGTTGTAGGTACCGAAATATTTGAATAGCAAGATATTGCTCGATTCACAATTTTTCAAGTTAAATTTGAATTTAGAAAATTTTTGGGTTTACCATACACGATTTTTTGATAAATGTCATCAAAATTTATCTCGGGTTTCTGGGCGCGTGACCACATTCTACGATAAATACCATTTTTTTTAAATAATCTATATAAAACTCTTTTTCAAAATTTGTACGAACCACCCTATATCTTTTCTTCAAATTTTTGGATGACCGCAATTTTTGATTTGTAGGTACTCAATAAGGAAACGAATCAGAAATGAAAACTAGAGTTGAATCAAAACGCGACAAAGTACCGACCAAATCATTCAAATTGCAATTTTTTGGAATACGTAGTTAGGCTGTTTTTGTCAATGTGGTAATTAACTGAGTCTACCTAATAAAATAACACGTCTGGCGCCTGGTCACCTTGAAGAGCACGGACGGTAGTTAGATGAGCTATTGCAGGTTACACTTGGGTTTCATTTGAAATTCGCATGATTCATCACAAGGAGATGGGGCACCACCCTCGTCCTCCGGTGTTCCCAGTTTCCGTTCTTTCCATTTCCTGATTTGACTAGCGCGAATTTACATCAATCGGTCCGCACTTCCTTTTTGAGGCGATGATTTCGTTTCAGGCGAGGTCGAGGCATTGGGGAAAGGATGGAACATATTTTCAATGAAAGTCGATAGCTGACGATTGGATCGTACCAACCGACGTGAAGGAAATTCAACTCGAACCATTCTGCATTGATTTGGCTAAAAAAATGCTGCTAATTCTTCCACTGGGGCTTTGTTACGCTTGGTTGCCATTCTGTGATTTTGTCATGTACTTACATTAGATCAATATTTCTCCTCCGTTTTTCTCCATGAAGAAGAAACGACGAGCAACACAAATAAATATTTTTAGCAAAATAAATGCTTAAACTTTGGATGAAAATTTTTTGCTAAGCTCAAGATTTTGCAAATATTAACACCTGAGCGGTCAAAAGGGCCAATCTGCTTTATAGGTGGGGATCGGAAGCTGAGGATATGGAGAAATCCATAAGTCCTGGCAGCCAGCCCTACAAACAGTCATGAGGGCTCAATTCTGGAGCTATAACTTCTGAATGGCTTTATTATTTATTTAGAATCAAAAAATCCAACTTTTGGAATACCTTACGTACATATTTGGCAAAAAATGCATAAAAAACCACGTTTTTCAAGATTTTAAATTAACGACTGGCTTGGCTGAAGAATTAGAAGACGTCAAAGGTGAACTGCAATGAGTTATCAAGGTGGCAGTGGTTTTAAGGCAGTTTGTAGAATTGATGAGATGTACAAGGGAAATTAATTCACTGGTTTTAAGGATGTTTTGGGTAGCATCTCAAAGAAGGCACATTTATTCCAAAGATTGTAAGCGTAATAGTATCTAGAAAAGTAAGTACTTGAAGAGCATGTGAAAAATCGATTCTTTAAAATAACTCACAGATTCAATCGAACGGCGACGGAGTACTACAGAAACATGCTGATATCGTACGAAGCTCCAATGTCGTCCAGGGTTTCGAGCGAATCGGTCAATTCTGCGGCTTCCAAGTCGTTCGATATGAAACCGGGCAGTTTGTGGTAATTGTGCGCTCGCAATTTCCCCACGAGCGTTTCAAAAAGGGTTTTCATTTCCCTCGAATTGCACAAACCGGACAAGGCGGTGACTTCTCGGAGTCGCCCGTAGTACAGGGCAGAGTTGCTGACATCGTGTTCGCTGCTGATGATGTCGGGGAACGTCCGAGGAATCCGCACGTTCATCGGTGAGACGAAAAGGGCGGGTGACGTTGGGAACATTTCATGACGAAAGCCCTTCAACGTCACCGCTTGAACGTCCAATGTGTTCTCAAGGTCTACAAACGGACATAGGCTGGAGTACTTATGGCGTTTCAGCAACTCCAAAATGTCGTAGTCGATTTTCCGCTCTGGAAAGGGGAAGACGACGCCGCCTCCGACGAATTTCCGGCCAGGCAAGCCCAGCAACGCGACGATGTTGGACATTTTCACGTCGAGCAGACGTTTCAATCTGTACGGCGTGCTGAAGAGTTCCAGGCCGGCTGCCATGATGCTGGAGCTTTGATAGGCGGAATATCCGTCGAACGACAAGTTGTTGAAATTATTGAAGGTGGCCCCATCCGTCCAGAGGTTCACCCGCGTGCTGAAAGGGGCCACTAGATCGCTCAGGTCGTTACTCCTGGAGAAATTCAACGCTGTATTGACCAAACTGGTGAACAATTGTTTTCTACCTTCTATGGCATTCATTTCGTAATCTTGCAGGCTGAAAATCGGGACGGTGATGATAGACTTTTTGCCGCATTCGTCGCGAATATACTCCAAACACGCGCTAGCCATGCCGGCGTACATATTTTCGCATTCCGTCAGTACGTGGAAGCCCTGCACGATGTCGCAGGATTCCAATTGGAACCTGACGTTGTCTTCGAATTCGTCGGCGAACGAAGGAGACTTCCAGATTTGTCCTCCGACGGCGGCGGTCGTCTTGGCCAGTTCCAGACCGGACGTCAATTGCGTGGGAATCGTGGTCAGAGATCGAGGGTGCAAATCGAGGGTCAGCACTTCGGACCAAGAGTTCGGATTGAGGTTGTATTTCGTCTTTAGAAGGACATCTACATCCATAGAATCCTCCTTGTCTGCAGCTTCGCTTTGCTTCGCCACATCTTCGTGATACTCGTTCTTTTCCGGAGCCGGTTCCGATCTGAGGACTTCGACTTCGTCGCTCTGCACGGCTCGTTTGACATCTTCCAATTGTGGAGCTTTGACGAAATTTCGACCCGTTTTCGAGAGGCTGTGCAGCGACTGCTCAAAATCGACGACGACGAGCCGAGGCGTGTAGGTGAAAGCTCCGGCCTCGGAGGTCCCTTCGCGAAACAATACGTCGTGGTTGATGTCACTGGGAAAATCGGGGTTGAAGCTGAAATTGGCGTTTTGCAGGTTGAAATAATGAGCACCGACGTGGTTAGGGAGACTTCCGAATTGAACGGTGATGATCTCTTTACCGGTGGCTGACATTTTTGGGGGCCAAGTACTCAATCGAGTAGAACAAAAATAGGTAATCACAAAATAATGAATATTTTACATTTGCGTAGGCTGGATGCTGCAACTGAAACTGTACGCAGAGAAACTGGATTTCACATATACACACATCAGCAAATTCATGGATGAACACTACGGCTAAAATTTGTGCACATTTTCGCTGGAAAACTAGCACCTGCGGTGAAATTCGGTAGAAAATTTAGCGGAAATTGGTACAAAATGCATACCGTTATGATCAATCTGCTCGTGTTTACAAACAAGGGTATCAGCAACGAGTTGATAAAGTCAAGGCCAATATCTAAGCCTTGTAGAGCATATAAAGCGGATTCACGGATCTGCGGTTAGAAATTTCCGGCTAATGAGAACAATTTTTTTCATTTTTCACAAATTTCTAGCTGGCAGTAAAGGTTTCCTTGCCCCATCATTTCTCAGAGCTGCTCGTTGTCTAGTCTGACACCAATTCCTTCCTAGAGCCCTGATCTGCCTGCCTGCCTGTGTGATGACTTTGATGACTTCTCGTGTCTCAAATTTCAGATAAACCAGGAATTTGTTGTACTTAGGGCATTCCCTCTCATCATGGACGTACTTACAGGAAGGTAGGCGCGAATTTGAGGACTACAAATCCATCGGTAGAGGCGCCCTAGTCGCACGGCCGACAGATCAGAGGGAAGTATCAACGCAATCAAGCAGTGTTGCTGTTGTTCGCAAGGTGGGGCGAGAAACAAACCTCGGCACAGCTTGAGTGCTCATTTGGCCAGTAGAGGGCAGCAGCTGTTGTTGTGGTCTGCGCTCTCTCATTCCGTGCGAAGATCATCTTCCCCGAGTCGACGTAGAAACCCGTACCCCCCCCCTCCATGGTACACTCTTGTATCTTGCAGTTGTGTTCCCATCGCGTTCGCTAGGCTAACTTTCATCTTCGCGAGAGCATAATTATGTTTGTATTTCATTGAATTATCGACTTTCCCGTTCCCGTTCTGGCATCTTTAATGTTTTCTCAAAATGAAAATCCGTCGAAGGGCCATCACGTCGGTTTGATCGGTTCGCCCCGTCGAACTAAGGTACGACTTTTTTTCGCTTCAGTTTCAGACCAGTCGCCTCTCTCTCACACTCGGAACCTATTTCCCTAGTTTCTGTTATGCGAGACCTACTTTTGCCGTCGCTCGGACCTTATTTCTCTCTTTATCGCTCATAAGTGCTCAAGGGCAGTTGTTTTTCGTAAGGGCTGAATCTCAATGAGCCAGTTCGGTGAACATTTTCTCGAGAAATTGGCCGAATAGTGAAATTCTCTCATACTTACCTAGTAGCTGTTCGTCTACGCCTCAACTGGTGGTTAACGTTTCGCCATCGCCTTACCATTTCCGACCACCTTATAACTGGCACGATGGTAGGTATATCTGTGTATTGTAAATCACCGTTGCCCGTTATAGCTGCTAATTTGTGCTCACCAAGTAAAACTGAAAATTAGAGCCGAAAGTGTTCCGCTGTTTCCCAATAAACCTGCCAAGACGTGACAGATGTACGGTTGAATTTTACATTTTTTAGGTCAACTATTATCGAAAGCTGGTTCCCCTTATTTGCTTATAGCGTAGTCTATTCTCACTAACAGTCATGAGAGAGCAGCCACTGAAGAAAAGTACGCTCATGTATATCTGTGTCTCTAATGATGCGGTGAAACTCCCAGTCGGTTGAGCAACGATTGTCACAAATCGCAGCTATCTCGCCTACTAATGACATTTTTGCTTTTCGTCTATGGGCCTTTACTTTTTTGGGGGTTTTCTTATTTATTGCCGGAAAAAATACAGGGGTTGTCCAGGACTCGAAGCCTTGAGGCCATAAGATTTTCGGACGACCGATAAAGCGAGCCTAACCAATCATGATTTCCCAATCGAGTTACAATCCAATTGTTCCCGATTGCTAGTAACACGAATATGAATCCCTGATTATTTCATTGAGCATAAAAAACGCTGCAAATTTATTCTGAATTCATTATGCTTGCTTTCCTTATTTTATGACAATTCCGCTCGTGGTTTTTACTCACTCACGTTGAAAACAATGTCAAATTTAGTGCTTGGTTACTGTTGGTCTCCTATCTGCCAACAGAGCTACCAACAGCAACCAACGAGTTTGTGACTTTAACTAGTAACCTTAGGAGATCCTTCGTGAATTTTCAATAAAAAAATTTTTTTAGGTCAACTGCTTGACTATGATATACTCGAGGCATCCGATTTGCAAAATGTATCATACGTCGCGATAGCCCGTGACACATTCGGGCAGTGCGGAATTATGTTACGATAGTTGGGCGGTAGATTTCTGTTGAAATTTGCTAGAAAATGTTCGTTATCCATTTTTACTCTTGCAGGAGGACAGTCAGATAAACCGCGGTTGTTATTGAAATTTACTCCTTACAACTGAAGGTACGTTGCGGACATTCGATCGTGTTTGCAGTGTTGTCTTCGTGTTTGACTATTTGCGTTTGCCCCCCGTTTTCCTGCATTTTGTTACGCCATTTATAGCGGCTTCCGTTTCGTTTTGAAAACAACTCCCCCACTGTTTTCGCTTTGCTTGACTCAGACTGGTTGAAGGAAAGATGCGTTTTGAATTTTGAGCCGTCCGTGATTTGTGGGAGGCATTGGGCAATGGCCTCATCCCTTGACAAAAATCGCGATTCTACGTGTGAAAGTTGAATGGTGCTTGCATTTTTCGAAATAAACGATATTTTTGTATTCTTGCTCACTAAGATAACTACATCATGTTTCGTAAAAATCATCGGCATGTTCAATTGATAACGATACATTAATTGAAAGCTACGATGACCTGCAGGCCGATTTTTTTGTGTGTGATCATTAGCTTTTAAGGCACTCAATCGCACCATTCGTTGTTTTTCGATTGTTTTTCAACATTTTGTAACAATTTCTTCGAGAGCGTTTCTCGGCTGCATGCAACTGTAATGTTTTGTTTGTTGCTTGAATAACTCGCCCATTTTATACTGAAATATCTTCAACGCTATGTGTATGATGCTTGATGAAACACGATTATCCCCGTTTTAGGTTCAGTAGTGGGAAGAAAATGCGTTAATGATGAACAAGTTCAGGTCTAGCGCAGATTATTCTCCGGATAGGAAATTTGTGGAACCATTTTTTTGGCTTCAGGTTGATTTTTACTTCCATATTTACAGAGTAAATGGAAGTATTGTGATCGTCCTAAAATCGAGAATCGGAACGGAGCTTCAGAAAAAACTTTTTCTTATACACATTTACTCAGAATCACTTCCTGAACAAGTCCGTGTCTGTGTGTCCGTGTGTCCGTTAGTCCGTCTGTGGTCATTTACAAAAATGACCATAACTCCCTCAATTCTCAACCTTTTTTCAAATTTATTGAACTGAAATGTTCGTCTCGGCAAGACCTAACACCCTGTTTAATCGAAATTTGGATAACGCACAGTACTTCCGATTTATTTGCATTTTTAGTGTTTTCTATTTTATTTTTTTCCGGCCACAAAAAATCGACCGATTTGAGCGTTCTTGGTCTCAAAATCTTTGTTTTACCTTGCAGAATACGTGGATATTTTTTATATTCCAAAAATGTGGCGTTTTTACTTCCATATTTACAGAGGAAGTAAATGCACCACTGGTTTTGGTATTGTGATCGTCCTAAAATCAAGAATCGGAACGGAGCTTCAGGAAAAACTTTTTCTTATACACATTTACTCAGAATTACTTCCTGAACAAGTGTCTGTGTGTCCGTTAGTCCGTCTGTGGTCATTTACAAAAATGACCATAACTCCCTCAATTCTCAACCTTTTTTCAAATTTCTTGAACTGAAATGTTCGTCTCGGCAAGACCTAACACTCTGTTTAATCGAAATTTGGATAACGCACAGTACTTCCGATTTATTTGCATTTTTAGTGTTTTCTATTTTATTTTTTTCCGGCCACAAAAATGGACCGATTTGAGCGTTCTTGGTCTCAAAATCTTTGTTTTACCTTGCAGAATACGTGGATATTTTTTATATTCCGAAAATGTGGCGTTTTTTCATTTTGGGCGAATTTTAAAATTTGCATAGTGAGTTTTTTGATATTTTTGACCTAAACCCCCTTAAAAGCAGTCAAAATATGATCAAATTTTGTCACAATTTTACGTTCCAAAATATGGAAGTATTGTGTGTCATCTACGCACCACTGGTTTTATTTTCAAATCGAATGAAACCTGATGAAATGATGGGTAATACTTTGTTTTCAACTCTGCACCTCATGATTTGCGTTCAAAGCACGAATTGATGAATAGACAGCGCGCAACCGCACTCAGTCTTCAAATAATTGTTGGCTAAATAGCTTTTCTTTGTGGGAGCATTTATTTTTTAAATGTTATCAATGGCCTCCTGTTTGAAGTGAATTTGTCGCCCTGAAATAGCTTTTGGTTTGTTTATCCAGCATTTTATGTACGAGCAACGGCCAATTCATGTCATTATAAAAATTGCAATTTCAAAAATGCTGGATTTCGAAGCGTTTTTGTATTGAAGCTTAGTTCAATACAATATCCTTCCAATTTCCATGCGCTTAAATATTATTCTCCGATATAGAGACACTTGGATCATCATCTGTTGATATAATTTTAGTGCATTGGACGCCTAACATGGTATTGAGGAGAGGTCATGCGAGGCACAAGAATGTTCCCGACCCTCTTGAAGCTACTCCGAAACGGTATGTTGTAAACTTCCTGCCCTTTTTGTCTCCTGTGCTCCGAACATGACGCGAACTTTTGCTAAAATTGCCCTCGTTTCTTAGTGTCACTACTATCCACGCTCAGCGGAAGTTCGCGCAGGGAATGATCCGTCCGGCAATGAGTCCGATCAAGGAAAAAGAGAAAAGACAGAGCGGCGGCAGTGCAGGCCCAAGTTTCCCTTCTGGTGGAAATACCAGCCCTGCACCTTCGTCGGCCCCGTCGACGTCGACTGCCAAGCGACCGCGAACCGTCGACTTCATCAATTACCTCGCCTTCCGACGTCAGTTTTGAAATTGGAATGAAAATGGAGACAATTGCAGCCTGTCAATATGTTACATTTTACTGTTTCCAACTGCAATGGGCCGTATTTTGATTTCAGCGTTCCTAGGCACCACCTTACTTCCTCAGCCGTTGAAGAATTTCACCGTCACGACTAGACCTCAAAAGGCCGAGGCCAATTTGGGGTCATCGTCTAGTCCTTCCAAACAGCTCTCGAGTCCAACACGACAGGTGCGTATTTGACTACCTGCGTCACTGTACTCGAAAAAAAAAAAATTAAAATTACAGGAAGTCTCAGGTTAACAGCTGAGGCTCGCTGGTTCGAGCCCTTACTCCTTCTTTGTTCCCTTATTACCTTCGAGTGTTCATGTCAGGCACAGCTAAACATTTATGGAATCTTCGCATTTTCAGGAGCAGGATGAAAACAAAGCCAAAAAAGCCAAACAGGCCAAAAGGGCCGTTATGCTGTCCAAAAGCAAAGTTCTTGATCAACGGCAGCGGAAAACTCGACTCAATGCGATCGTTCAAAAAGGAGGTAGGCCAAGGGACGGATAATGTTGAGTTGGGTGTCTTCCAGATACGGAGGCCTCGAATTGCAATTGTTTCGAGTACCCTCGGATGGTAGCGCGATAATTAATGATAATGTAAACATAATTCTTTCCAGCGAGCAAAGTGTTGAAACCGAGGAATCGGAATGCGCCGATTGCTCAGCAGCATCTGAAAAAAGTGGTCGCCGCATCCAAAATGAGCCCAAAAATCCAGAAATTGAAAGGACGCCCAGCCGGCTCCTTGGCCAAGTCTTCCCATCCTTCGATACTGAAGAGGTATCTTTTGCCAATTGAGCTGAATTACAGCCTCGGTATTTTATCATGTTCATTATTGCCTATATCTCTGGATTCTCGTGATTTCAGGCTCGGAGCGTCCAAAGAGCGAGCCGGTCTTCGATCTGCCGGCCAGCTTCCTCCGGGGAGCGACGCTGGAATCAAAACAGACAGGAAACCTCGTTCCGATGCCAAAATGGCCGTGAAAAAGCATCAGTCGGCCTCGATTTTGAGTAGGTCTTGCTCTGTAGTTCTGGAAAGATGCTTTGAGAATATAAGTCCTATGGTTAGGTCTTGCTCTGTAGTGATGGAGAGACTGAGCGAGGATACGATTCCTGCGATAAGGTCCTGCTCTGTAGTACTGGAGCGTTGCTTCGACGAGGATGTCAGTCGTGTGTGCAGGCCTTGCTCGGTTGTCCTGGAGAGATGACGTCTCTTGTTTTGGAGAATTTTCAATTCTTCGGATGGGTCGCCTTTCTGGCACCTGCACCTGCACACCTGCAAAAAAACCTAGATTCCAACCTATAGTGTAATTTCGGCATACAATGATTGTTTGGGGTTCTTCCGCAAATAATCACGATAAAGTAAATTATGAACAAAGAAGAAAAACCGAAGAGCTAACCGGATGTAACCGTCTGGCCCTCTCCCGAGTCAAGATGAACAATTATTTCAACTGAAGCGCAATATCTGAAGATCAAAACTCAAATCGTTCAGTTTTTCATGAAAAAGCCCGGCTCAATATGCCTGGCACAGAATGCAAGATGGCTCAAGTCACCAGATGTACTGTTAGAAAAAAATGAATTAGGTACTTGGCTATTGATACTACCAATCCGAATCTAATCATGTCTTATGGAAGAAATGGCGCTCTAGAAATCTTCGTAGTTTACGGTTGAGATTGCTACTTTCAACCCTAATGCAACTGAAATTCTCAAAATATCGATTGAATTTTCAGGAAACAAAAGCAACCTGCGTATGCCTTTGAGGCTGAAGACGAAGCAGAACGCCAAGAGAGCAGCTGCTGCGGCGATTCTCCCCAAGCTCAAAAGAGATCGTTTACTGGCGAGAGGGAATCTGAGAGCCAAGAATACCCCACCGAATAAAATCCTCAAGTAAGAGTTTGTCCTGGTTTTTTTTGGTTTAGTTGATTTTGTTATAAAGCGTCGAGCATCGTGCAAAAACTGTTTTTGTTGCAGCCCTGCTGTGAGGCCGAGCAGAAAAACAAAAACGGCCGCTTCTCTTTACATGGAAATGATTACGAAAGATTTGAGGAGTCCTGATGAGGATGATGAGTCTCCAGAAAAAAGTACCGAGTCTGGTAAGTGATGGGGCTGAGCTATTTTGCGGAACTGTTGCCGCAGTAGGCACCAATTTATATTTTATTTATTATTTTGCTTGCATTCTAGACGGTGGGAGCAGTACTCCGCAGAATACGAGACAAAGAAGAAGCTTAGGGACGAGCGAGATCGACTCTACGCCGCCTTCTTCGAAATCTTCCTTAAAAAAGAGTACCAGGGCGAGCAAAGGCTCAGCCGCCTCACCTTCGCCTTCCACATCTGGAGCGGCTAGACGAAAGGCTATCGCCGCACTTCCAAGCGGGAAGAAGGTGAAAGTCAAAAAGGAAGATGAAGCGAACGATAGTCAAGGGGATGAAGCGAGCTCAAGGACTTCCCGCAAAAGTTCGCCCCCGCTCAAGAAGCCGGGGAGGAAACCGCTGAAGAGCGAGTCGCCCGAGGCAACGAAGCCCGGTGCTGCCAAATCGGCCATGCCAAAGAAAGGAGCAGGGACGAAGAAGTCGAGTCCCGCCGATGAAGTGGAAGAAGATGAAGCTTCTAGTCAAAGCGAGGATGAAGAAGATTCAGGATCTCGTTCCAACGTAAAAAGATCTAAAGCGCCTCAAAAAAGCGTTTCTTCCCTCGCTAAAAAAGCATCCCTGAAATCGGCCAAAGAGATGAAAAGCGTTGGCAAAAATGTTGAAAAAGACGTTTCACCTAAACGCTCCACCAGATCTGCTGGAACAGCTGGTGACTCGTTGCCTGACGCACAGCCCAAAACCAATGAGAAGAAGGCGACCCCTGGGGCAACATCCAGAAAACCCTCGAAACTGGCGTCCAAAGATTCTGAATCTGGTAACCATCCGAGTGATAAGCTCGCTAAATCAGCTTCCATCAAACCTGCGGTCGACAAGAAAGCAGCCGCCCGGGATAGTGACGATTCAGAAAGCGAAGACGAGGAAACGGCTGGACCGTCTTCAAGATCCCAATCGGTCAAAAGCTCCAAAGGGGCCAAGCCTGCTGAAAGCGTCGAAGAATTGACCAAGAAATCAACGACGAGAGTAGGAAAGCGAAATGCGAATAAAGCCGCTCAATTGCAGAGCGAAAGAAGATCGACCAGAAGACGAGCCAACAGCTCGGACGAGTCGGATTCAGACACTGACAAACTCCCTGAGAAAAGAGTGACGAGGAAATCGAACCAATTCGTCAAGACTAAGGATACAGCGGACAATTCTGAAGACTCGGATGGAGAGCTGTCGCCCAAACCGAAGCGAACCAGGCGGCCGATCAAAGCTGAAAAAGATGACCACGACAGCTCCGACTCTGAGAAAGATTCAAAGAGCAGAAAGCCGCTTAAACCCAACCTGCCCAATACTAGGAAAGCTTCTTCGAAGACTCAGATAACCGACGAGTCCGAAGACGAAGAAATGAAATCGGAAGACACGCCTAAAACCAGGAGAAACGAAAAGAAGCAAGAAGAAAATAAGTCTGCCAAGAGCAAGACGAAGAAGGCAATGCGCGACGAGAGCGCGGACGAATCGGAGGACGAAGTTCCCGCTAAAAGACTGAAGGCGAATATTGTCAAAAAGTCCGAATCTGCTTCCAATTCTTCAGATAGCAAGCAGAAGGTTGCTGGTAAAAAGGCTTCCATTGGCCCATCCAAATCCAAAGAGGAACCTCTCAAGAAAGCGGTTCCTCCCAAGGCATTGGAGAAGGCTGAAGCAGAAGCGGAAATTAGTTCGAAGCGGACGACCCGGGTTAGCACGCCAACGATACTGCCAGTTGAGGTTAGCAATCCCGACGCGAAGGAGACGGCATCCAAAAAACCGACGGGCGCCACCAAGAAAGCTGGCAAAGACCAAATTGTACCTCCAAAAGAGAGCGTTGACGATTCCGAAGGCCCTGAGAAGGGGAAAATGGTCAAATTGACGAAGGACGGAAAAGTTCCTGCGAAACGTGGAAGGAAACCGAAATCTCTCGTCAATCAAATCGAAGCTGCTAAGACCAGTGTCGAGACCAGGCCCACCCGAACTCGCCGGAGTGCCGCTGCCGTGAAGAAGGAATCCTATTCGGAGCTCAGCGATGTTGAAAGTGAAGAAAGCGACGTTGCTCTCCCCAGGACTCGAGGCAGGCGGAGCAACGTCAGATACACGGAGAAGGATTCGGAAGATGAGGAGTCGGAGGAAGAAATGCAGGAGGAGACGGAAAAGAGACCCAGAAGATCCACCCGAGCTGTGTTCTGCTCCACTTTGGGTCTCGACATCGAATCTGATTTCGACGATTTGGACGATTTCACGACGATTCCGATCCAAAAGCCCAAACCGGTTCCAACGGAGGCGAAAGCTGCTGAAAATGAGGGAAAGCCGAATAAAACTGTCAACAAACCTACTGGAACTAAAATTACCGATGGAGCTGTTAAGAAAAGTGATAGCAACTCGATGAAAGGCGTCGCCGACAAGAGAATGAAACTCGATGATGGGAATGCATCGGATTCGTCAATGAAGAGAACCAAAGGGCTGAAAACCAATCGGAAAGATTTCTCAGCTGATCAGCCAGACATCGTAAAAATTTTAGAAAAGAAAATAGCTTCTCCATCAGTCGATACAAAGCCCAATTCAAGCGCTGTGTCAGTGCCAAAGGAATCCTGCAAGGATCCAATTGAATCGCCAAAAATTTGCGTCGCTCTCAACGGGGATAATATAGAGTCGACTAAGAAACCCGATTCTCTCCCAACTACAGATTCAGTTCTGTCAAGGGAGCCTGAGGTGAAACGAGAGCCGCCGAGAGTCTCTCGCCGATCATCTAGAGACCTTGCTGATAAGGCTGTTGAACTTGACCTGGTGCTCAGAGTTGAAGATGATGCTGACGATCAGAGTCCGCCAGCAAAATTAGCGAGCTCTAGGCTCGGACTTGTTGGAAAATCTGTCGATCAGATAGACCGCGCTACTGATCAATCTAAAACAGTTGGGGAGAATTTCGATTTGACTGTACCCAACAAAGAGCACTACGAAGACGGACTTGCTACGCTTGCTGATGTTGCATTTTCCGAGCTTCAAAGCAGGAAAAATATCATGGAGAGAAAGCTCAGCTCTGATTCAGCGACCAGTTTCTCTTCTGAAGATGTACTCCTTCCAGTGCGGAGGGATAAAATAGTGCCAAAAGCCAAAGCTGATCTGCCAACTGTTCGGGAGAAAACCGAGTCCGACGAAGAAATATCCGATGTCGGGAACGAAGACACGGACGACGGTAGTTCGTATGACGAATTTCGAAAGGCGAGCAAACAATTCAGGCGCAAGAGGTTGCCCAGGCGAAGTCGTAAGGACGCATCAAGACCTCAGTCGCGCCGCCCAGTACGGAGTGTCAGACTTGCTGCTGATTCTTATGTTGACGGTGATCTGTCCTCATCCGACCGATCATCAACGCCAGACCTCGTCCAGGTGAAACCGACACCTAAAAAAGTCAAAAAACCGGACGACAAGACTCCTGCCAAGCACTCCACAGCGCCCAGGCTGCAATCTGGTTCTGTGACTGCCAGTAACTCTCAACCACCACCAAGCGCTGTCTCCCCTCAAGCCTCGCTTGTGGCTGAACTGAAGAAGGCCAAGGACGTGCCTCAGCTTCCTGCGAAAATAGCTCGAGACCAGCCCAAACCTACGCCGTCTCCGAGGGATGATATTCCCAAAACTGCCGAACCTCCCAGACCTCTAGCGCTTCATAAATCGACCCCTCAACAACCTCAAGTAAAAATTTCGCCTCCTCATCAGGCGCCTCAAGCTGAACTGATTCCTACCAAGTCCCACGTATCTCTCACCTCCCCCAAGGACGGCGCCAGCGTTGACGTAAGAAATAATAACTCGATGACTCTATTCTCAGGGGTGTCTGGAGTACGTGTCATGAAGCCTGCCATGAGCGATAATCGAGCACTGCTGGGGAAACCGGGGCCAGCTAAAACAGATGCTCCTCGTCCCTATCAGGCAGCTCATCCTAAACTTGCGAATGAAACTCCTGGAAAAGCCTCGCAGTCTATCCAACCTCCGTTCCCTGCGCACCAGAATCTGCAGCCCAAGGATCCGTACCGCGCTTTCCCTGATGCTGCAGCCAACCTGAGTGCGTTGGACTTGAAATCAAAGCCGAACATAGGTGACACGTGGAAAAACGCTTTCATAAACGCCAAACTTCCCAAGCCTGGGCAACTGTCCCCAGCGCATCATTCGAGCGGGGGCACACCGTTCATTCGCAAGCAATTCCCAAACTCTTCTAAATCGGCCAAACCTGAAGACTCTAGACCGAACCCCTATCCTCCTACTGCTAAACTTCCAGGTGTTCAAACATTCAAAACCTCTGCGTTTCCCCAATTCAGCAAAATTGGGGGCCAGTCCCCCGGTCGGATGCCAGGTTCTATGTCTCCCAGTCGGCAATCCCCTTCAGGACCGACCGCGGAACCCAAAGGAAACGTATACCTGAGCCCTGCTCGTGTGAAAGGGTCTCCAGCAAAAGCTGAGGACAAAGTAGAAATCAAAAAAGTGGACCTCTCCCCGCAGAAATCTCTAACTCTCCTACAGTACGAAAAGCGGAGTCAGGAGCTCATCAGCAGTTTGAAAGATCCCCAGCCAGTGCTTCTCGATGGAAGCAAAACGTACGTGCAGGCGTATCCGACCAAATTGAAGGAGTACAGTATGGAGAAAGCTCGCAGTCAGGTCAAAGCCGCTCCGTTACCTGTGCCTTCTCCATCGACCGAGGAAACCTCCAAAACGGAGGGCGGCAAACATTTGAATCTCCCCTTTGCCGTAGAGCAAGCTTTCCGGAAAAGATCTCCCATCACTGTAAAAAAGCCGGCCAAACCGGCAGTTGAGAAGAAAGCCGGGCCCTCCGTCACGATTCCTGAGACTCCAGCCGCTGTAAACATGGAAACTTCCAACGCCCCTCGCAACCAACACGCTTCTCCCACAGTCTCCACATCTGTCACTAGAGTGACCACGAATTTGGACATATTGTCAAAAAAGAAGGTCAACATGACGGACGAAGAGATCAAGAAATGGCTCGAAGACGACAGCCCGAAAGTGCACTCGAAAGATTGCGGGCTCTTCGAAAACAATCAGTGCAAATGTAGTTACAGAACGAGCAGCGAAAGTATGCAAAATACGAGCATTCTTGTGACTGAAGTTATCAAGAAAGAAGAGCCCAAAGTTGACCACGGCGTCGTTGAGCCTCCAGTTCAATTGCGAGAACTCGATTCGGGTTCCAAGTTCACCGCTGAAACAATATCTACCTGTAAGGTGGAAGATTATAAGGAGAAAATGTTCTCGAAAACCCCCACAGCTCCAACGCCTGAGGTAAAAAAGGAGCTCGTTCCTCCTGCAAACGTGCCAAAACCTAAGAGACCGTCAGCGTCACCTGCTGACAAAGCCAAGCGAAAATCGTCAATGACCGAAGACGAAATGTGCGAATTCGATTTTAGATTCGAGCGCACGTCTAATTCGCCGAGAGAATCCGGTTCTGACATGTCCTCGCCAACTCCCAGGGACGATGTGTCGTCATCCAATGACGAGAAATTGGACGGAGCCGGGCATTCGGCTTCGGAGCGGAAAAGTATCTTCATGCAGAGACGTCCTGCCGCCAGTGGCCTCCCAGCCACGCCGAAACGAAGCCATCTGTCCAAAAGTCCTTGCGCCTTTTCAGCCGAGAACGAATCGAGCGTGTACGCATTTGATGACGCGCCGCCCCCAACTGTAAGCAATCCTTTTCGACGGCGGGGAAGCCGTAACCGAAGCAGCGAAGAGGACGGTCCTATAGCGAGCTCCTCCATAGCCGTTCAGGTCAACATAGAAAGCCCAGCAGCGTCCGCTCCGACGACGGAAAACAGCGAGCAAGTGTTGGAAACATCGACGCAGACCGACCAAAACGAGGGGCAGCTCTTCTATTTCCCACTGGGCGGTGACAAAAATCCTCAAGAGGTGATACAGGGGGTGCAGGTGAACCTTCAGAACTTGCAGAGCACCGAGGGTCCCGAGCAGAGCGTCATCATGAAGGCCAAACTTGTCACGAAACCATCAGCTGCTGTCAGTCCACCTTCGCTACCTTCAACCGTCAGGTAAGGGATCCGGCTTCATTTTCTAAATAACTTTTGGAATTTCCACAAAATTGGGAGGCTCTTGAAAACGTTGAAAATTTTGAACCTTGCAGGCCGCTCAGCGATGCGGGCAGAACGACTCAGCGCCCCGAACAGAAAGTCAGGCCGCTTGGCTCAAATCTGGAGCATTCCCCGGCGAAACCACCAGTCGTTTCCGTTCAGCCGACCGTTCGCGATCCTCAGCCCAGCAGTTCGGTGACGTTCAACTCGCAGGGCACAACTACAACTATCGATCGGCCAGCACTGGCCACGAGAAGCACACAAGCTGCTGGATCCCCTCCGTCTCCAGCGCCTGCGCCGTCTGCACCTGCGCAGTCGACATCTGCCCAGGAGTCACCGCCCCCCGCGGAGGCCCCTGCCGCAGTTGTCGAACCGGCGCCAGCGAAACCCCCGGCAAAAAGGTGACTGTACATTCTGTGGGAGCGTTATTCAGAATTTTGCAGGAATTTACGGATGTATTTGTCTATTCTATTCAGTTCATCCACCGGTGCGCGGCGGAGTTCACCAAACGAATTCCCGAATCCAGGAACGACGCCAAGGATGGTCGATGCTCCCACGTTCTATCCTACAGAGAAGGAGTTCCAGGACCCGCTCGAATATTTCGACCAGATCATGCGGCAAGCTCAGTCGTTCGGTATTTGCCGTATCGTCCCACCGGCTAGTTTTAAGGTAGGAGCGCCCTTTCTTCACTGCTACGAACTCATTATAGTGATGGGCCCTTTCGTTCCCTGTCAGAAAGTAATAATCTTTCCTGTTTAGCCCGAATGTAAGGTAAGCGACGACATGCGATTCACAGCTTACAATCAGTACGTTCACAAAATGTTGTACCGATGGGGTCCCAACGTTCGGGAAATGACAGCCATCAAGAAGTACCTGGCCACCCAGAGCATCGCCCTCAAACAGCCACCCTGGGTTAGTAAACGCTTTCAATTTGAAATTATCATCCCGAGTCGAACTTCGAGTAAGGTTTTAACGAGTATTTTTGGGTGAATCTTCCGGTAGATCGGCGGCATGGAAATCGACCTTCCTCGCCTGTATCAGACCGTCCAGTCGTGGGGCGGTTTGAAAGAAGTCATCGAGAAGAAAAGATGGGCCAAAGTCGCCGATACAATGAAAATCCCCAAGGCTGCCCAGGATCGGGTTACCAAGCTTGACGATATCTACTGCAAGTTCCTACTACCTTACGACACGCTCTCGCACTGTAAGCATTAGTTCATTATTTGTGTATCGATGTGTTGAGCTACAACAAACTACATTGTCGTTTCTTGTTCTTCAGCCGAGCGGAGCAAACTGCTCGAAGAAGTGGACGCCGAATGGACGGAAAGGGAGCGAAGGATAGCCCTGGAAGCGGAACGGGAGTCGAGGGGCGAGAAGGAGGAGAAAGAGGAGAACAGCGAGAGCGAAGAAGAATCCGACGATGGGCGAGACGAATGTATCACCAAGGTGACTACTTCGATTTATTATCTAGCAGATCTCGCATTTTGGAAATAAATTGGGCTCGTTTCAGGAGCGCGAGTGTAGGCATGTGCAGGTGTAATGCGTATGTGCAGTGAAAGTTTTTTGGTGTTTCTGGGGCGTTACCTTCCTAACCTTGCACTACGCAGGCGTTTTCACAGATACCCACAAACCCAAAAGTGTCCCAAAAACTCCAGCATGTTTTTAAAAATTCTGCAAAATCGTTCTCGGTGATGAGCGTTTTCTTCTTTTCAGGGTCGTACGATGCCGTTGAGCGGCTTCTACAGGATAGCCCGCAACACGATGGCGATGTGGTTCAAGGAGCCCAGCCCGAGTGCCAAAGAGGTTGAAAACGAGTATTGGAAACAGGTGACGTCGAGGAAACAACACGTATGCGTCAATTCGGGCTCCATCGATTCGGGTTCTTTCGGCTACGGGTTCCCAACATCGAAATCGAGTTCGACCGCGAGGCATCCGTGGAATTTGAAAGTTCTCACGAACAACAGCGGATCGATTCTACGCTCCCTTGGGCCGCTTATGGGTAAGCGATGGATTGATAGCGTAGTTTTCGCAATTAATTGATCAGATTATGGTTTATTCCTAATTTGGAGGATAGAGGTCATTAGCTTCCAACATTTATGGTGGGATCAGGAACCCAGGAGCCTCCCCATGCCGATCTTCAGGATTTTGGACCGGTCCCTAGAGCTAGCTTGAGAAAGGATTCCATGAGGAACAGATTTCGCACCATGGAGTGGCGGTCGAAAGACCAGAATTTCATGCTCTAGGAACAGTTTCTGTGAAGTCATTTGGTTTATGTTACCACCAATTTTGGTACAGGCGTGACAGTGCCGACCCTTCACGTGGGGATGCTGTTCTCCGCCTGCTGCTGGTACCGCGACCCCCACGGTCTTCCTTGGATCGAATACGCGCATACAGGAGCGAACAAGATTTGGTAAGATTGGTTTACAAATAGATTCTCTTGAGAACACAAATCGCACTCGATTCCTAATTCCGTTCCTCGATTGTAGGTATGCGGTTCCCGACCTATGGAACGAGGAATTGCACGGCGCCATGCGAACAATACTGCCTCGCTACTGTCAGGACAAGCCGATCTGGTTGGCCTCCGACACGGCCATGGTCCCTCCGGATCTTCTCGTCCAGCAGGGCGTCTCCCTCTGCCGGGCTGTCCAGGAGCCAGGACAGTTCATCCTCGTCTTCCCCAAAGCGTTCACATCCACCATCTGCACAGGATACATCGTATCCGAGAGCGTCTACTTTGCACAGTCGCCCTGGCTCGACTCAGCATCGCAAATCTTCAAGGTACTCCTCGGTTTTTTGATCACCGACCCTCCCCCACCCACGTCCTATCAACTCATTTCCCCGTCTCTTTTTCCAGGATATCAAAGAGAGCTGCGAGCAACCGGCTTTCTCGCTCGAGCGGCTCATATTCAGCATCGCCACCGACCAACGTTCCTCGGCCGAAGTACTTACCCAGGTAAGCATCCGGACATTGCCTTGATTGAAACTAATTATTATGAGATCGCCTCGATACTGAAGAACCTTCCGTTCCCAGATTCTTCCCATGATAATCGAACTGAAAGACACGGAACTCCGACTTCGTCAAGAGCTCGCCGACTTGGGCGTCACGGAAACGGAACGGCTGGCGATATCTAAGGGCAGGAAGAAGAGCCAGGAGGACCAGCAGGAGTACGAGTGCGAGATATGCCGTGGAAATCTCTACCTTTCTCTTGTAAGTATTGTCGCTTTTGTGAAATTTGAGTCGGTGAATCGGTGAATTTTCATTGGTGGGTCTGTCGTGGGCAGGGTCGTCGCTTGGGTGGTTGACAGGGAGGGGGGGGGTACCAGGGCGCCACGCGACGGCCCTGCTCGTGAAAACAGATTACTTGCCCCATTACCAATCTTCCATGGGTAATTCAACAGGTGGCCAATTCCGTTGAAGAGGCGAACTTCTGCCTGGACCATTCGGTCGAAACGCTTTCCAAGGATAGGTCCCACGTTAAAAACTGCAAACTCATGTTTTCATACGATGAAGTAAGTACCTATTTCCAAAAAATAATTTCGATGACTATGATTGGATGGCTTAAGTCTGCGACATGAAGAGAACGTTGGTAACTGGTGGTAAAAAAGCGAATTTAAGTCAAGCGATATTAAAAATGGGAGCATTTCGACAGTGAATTTGCAAAACTAAGTACGTCAAACTGTAGAGATTACCTAAAAATGAGGAAGGCGATGGACTTTCAGGTTATTTCTTTTGGGCATGGAGACTATTGACCTGTGGCGAAAAACGGCCTATTTTGGTGGATCGAGTGCCTCCTGATAAACCATAAAAGCTCATATCCTTATTTTTGAAAATTTTGGGACACACGGTTTTTCAAATTTACTGTTAACTGAAAATGTTTCTGTTTTGTTGGCAAAACTGCTTTGCCCTTGGTAATCGATTTCGTTTGTGTGTTATCGGTATCAGTGCTGACGTTCGCAGGGAAGACAATTTCAGAAATGTTATGAAAACGGATGACTTTCTCCGATTTTTGTTTCAATCCGCCAGTCACAGGGCCGCTTTATCAATAGTCGGTTATCCAAAAAATCATAGACAAATCACCAGGCCACTAATTTCAGGGTGATTTTTGGGTGGATGCGCATAGGCTGTGTTTCCGAGAAATTTGTAGCCAAGAGATCGGTTAGTAATTTTTGGATAACCGACTATTGATAAAGCGGCCCACAGACTCTTACGTTTTCTTTATATCGCAGACAGACATTCGGCCACACATTCTTCAGCTTGTGGTCTTCTGATAGTTAACACTTCTGTTGTAAAGGCATCAATCTGTGTTCAATGATGTCTATATCGAAAGCGCCTCTAATAACTGCAATTGTGGTTAGGGACGTCAATATTGACGTTTTTGGTTGCAAAACAATAGAACTAACGCCCATTAACCTTTGTGTAACTGATTGATGATATTCAAGTATTGCACTAAAATTTGTAAAAAAATCATTCCAGGAGGAAATGGACGAGGTGATCGAGAAGGTAAAGCAGCGGATCGAGGCCAAATCGTGCAAAAAGCAAAAAGCCACTACCAGCAGCAAGTCGTAATCGGATTAGTTTTTTTCCTTGAAAACACGCAAACCAAATAACGCAAAACACGCCAACTAGTCTTTGATAGTCATGACTCCCTATTGGAGGTTTTAACGTGTAAGTAATCCACTTGCAAGATAATATATTTTAGCGAATAACTATTACTGACGAGGGGAAAAGGGAAAATCCCCGGAAGGGGAAATTTATTCGTACTATCTCATTCAAAAGGAGGAGGCACTGATTGTTTTCGCACAATTTTCTTCCCCACATTTTTAATTAAGACGTTTCGCTCTTGGTGGGCTTTTACTTCGTTGTGTACCTATCGTTATTCTTGTTTTACGTCCCGCAATATTTTGAAATGTGTTGGCTATTGTGTACAAAAATTTCTTCCTAGGATAAATTCGTCAGAATCGTATTTCAGTATTGGGAAATTGCCGCTTTTTAGGGGTCTCCTTCGCCCCTAAATGAAAGTTCATGAATAGTTCAATTAACGAGTCGTTGGAGCCTCGTGTAAGCGATTGATTCCAAAAAAGTTATCAGCGTTAACAGTCTTGTGATATCGCGAAGAAGTCAACTTTATGATGGGCTGCGTTATCGCTCCAACATTTCTGGGAAATCGTCTAAATTCTAACGAATATCGACTTTTTATTTAAATCAATTTTTTCCTGTATTTTTATAATGTATTTTTTGAAAATTTCTAGTTCGATAGTGTCGAAAATGTCTAAGGAGGTTCAAGAATAGACCTGATCAAGATTTTGAAAAAATCGTTGAAAAGATTCGAAAATTAAGCTGCAGTTTCAAGTACCGGCTACAAATCGGGTAACGCTTCTTTGACAAATAATTAACTCTACATCGGTAATTGATAATTTAGAATCTAAGGTTAGCTTCGTTGACTTCTTCGCGCCAAAAATCTTCAGCGTTCAGATTTTCGCTGGACATCGGTAGGAGAATTTTCTGAATTAATTCCGCTTAAAGCAATAATCCAGCGTATTCTTTGCGATTTTTGAAATTAATTTTCACCTGGTTCGTGAAAGAGGGGAATCACTTTTTGTAGATTAGTGAACCGTAGATTGTACGAGCTGATATCCTCAGCCGAGTATTAAGTACTGAATGCGCACGCTGATAGTTTTATACCTTTGATAGTAAATTGTGTGGGAGTATATTTTTAAAAGTTGGAACTTTGTAATCGCTAGTGGGAACAGTTATTCGGAATAATCTATTTCTAGCGATCCCGTTACTCGAGTGGGCCAGCTGATGTGCGCATGTTTAAAAACAATGGAAAAATGTTCGGTCCTTTTGGTTATTGATCCAGAGGTGGTCGATCAGCAAGCATTGGATGGCCAAAATCGATTGATTTTGAAAATTACCCTCTAGAGGTTGGTTGATTTTGAAAATCACCTCAAAATCGATCGATTTTGAAAATTACCCTCTAGAAATTGATTAATTTTAAAAATCACCTCTAAATCGATTGATTTTGAAAATTACCCTCAAGAAATGTGACACACCCCTATAACCATAGGTACATAACAAAAAAAATCACTTATTAAAAAACAAAAAAAAATCACGTAACAAAAAATATTTCTGGAAATAATGTACCAAAAATTCACCTCACCAGCAAATGCCTGATGACCGAAAGTGATGAGTCAAATAGCAGATGTGACGTACGTCAAAAAATCAATCAAATTCGCGTTTTCAATGTTGGCAACACTGCTTCAACTCTGGATAACCGCATATGAACCTCCTCGCTATAGGCGATTGGCCGGCTGCATTCTATGTTGCAACATGGCCGCCCCCTTGCCGCTTGCTTTTCAATTTGCATGTGGAGTATCAATTTTCTACTTTTTTTGAGTGACTACTTTTAAAAAAAATTGTCAAATCTCCACCATTTCCAATCAACCTCTCCTCATGAAAACCCTAAAAAACGTATTCACCAAACCTTATTCATGAGGACTTTAGTCTGCGCGCAGAACTAGATGAACAACAACAACAACAACCTTTTTTCGGGCCTGAACTCAACACTACTCCCTACCCTAATTACTGATACTTGAGATTTTTTACTTTCGAGTCAAAATTAAACAGCGGGGAGGGAGGGATGTTAATTATTGTTCATTATTTGTTTCTGGAATCAAGGTGGCACTGATTTTTGGAATGGTGGCCCAAGTGTCATAAATGACCCCCCCCCCCGGGCCCAAACTCAAGGGGAAGGTGAACGAAATGCTCGATGGTTTTATAAATTCGAATTTTATTCTCATTCGTACATCAGCTGATCGGCTTTGCGGTTCGCACATCATTACGCATGCTCGCCGTATATTCGCTTAAAAAAAGCCTTGAATCGCAGGTGAAAGTATTTTTAATGTTGCACGACCCGTGGGTTTACATTAAGCGTAGTTCCCCCTCTGTAAGTGACTCATTTTGGATGTAACTTGTTCCCTACAAAATTTCGATGAGCCTCAGTATGCTGAACAGATCTCCAGTGTTGCGATGCCGTGGGAATTTTCCCCATAATCTGGGAATATTTTGGCAAGTAAAAGATTCCCGGGAAAAGAGAATTTTTCGAGAAAGATCGGGAAATTCTGGAAAGTTGAGCTAAAGAAGTGAAAACCGTAGAATTTCGGTGTTTTTTGTTCCAAGCCAAGAGAACGAAGAAGAAGTTGTGTTGGCGGCATTGGTGAGAATGCGATTTTCACCTCTTCCTTGCACCTCCTCACTTCATTCATACCTTTTTATGAGCATGCGCTGGAATTTTTGGGAGAAAAGTTATGACAGGCATCGCAACACTGCTCCATAATATTCGAAACTTTCCAAAATCGCTCAGACCACCCCATCGATGCATGTTGGTTCCTTCATTTTAGTTGAATTTTGGCCATCGCGTACTCAAATTAGTTACGGGGCCTGCAAAAAGCATAGAATACTGCATGAAATTGCGCATGTCGTATTCAACAACAAGAATCCAACAAAATCCTCCTTCGAACCCCAAAAAAATTGAATTTCAAGAAATGTATCCTTCCTACATTGGCTAAACTGTAATTTCAAAGTCTCCTCAGGGGTGTCAGAATTTCATTTTTCAACTTAATTTCCGGATTCACCACCCTATCGATAGTGAAAGTGTAAAACCTCGTAAGTCGCAATTGTTGATAAAATAAGGATTTGAGCTCTATGGGTAGTATTTGAGCCGTAGATCCATCAAGTGAAGCCGGATTCCTCCGTTTTCGTCTCATTTCTTCTCTGTGGCCATGTCCAATAACCTATAAGTCAAAAACTTCCAGAGGTATTGCAAAAACTAGCACGTTATTGTGGCACCCTGACAAATTTCCGAATTTTGACTTACCTACAAGGATTTACACTTTTATTATCGATATTTTCCGCTCAAAATGCGTTTGAGCAAAGGTTTGCCAATGACGTCACGCCGGTGACGTCATCGAGTGCGAGGGAGGGGGATTGAGCTGCGTGACGTCCAAGTTCGTGTATCCGTTTTAATCAAATTCTGCAAATCGGAGACCCCCCATGTTGAACATGTATAGGGAAATCGAACTATCTTCAGAGACACAATTTCCCACTCGTTGCACTCAGGTTGCAAACATTTTTCAAAATTTCGAGGAAAACATCAATTTTTTCCCCCAAATTTATCGCTAGCAAATTATCACCGCCAATGGTACCAGCTGTAAAGCGCATGCGTAGCTCGGCCAATCGTCAATTCCTCATTAGATGAGCCCATCCCCAAAAAAAACCCATGATCTCAATTTTTCGTCAATTTCCTTCACCCTCGACAGATTCTATGCACAAAAATGATAAAATTCAGTTTTCCATTGTCGAGCGCTGAAATTTCAATTAAACGGAAATTGTTATAATTTCCCAAAACAGTGAAATTAAGCCCCGTCAATTTGCCATATCGTTCAAAATCAAATTCCGCAGGGACAATTGATAAATTCGTGTATCGCTCTCCCGTACGCACACAAATTCCATTAGGTTCTTAAGTGTCGCGATAGTTAACCTGATTGCCTTCCCTGTTAGAACGCTTTATATGTATACAAAATATGAACAGATTATATATATTCATAGCGAGCACGTGAAAAAGCATATATATTAGCTAATTATTTTTTATATTTATATATAAAATCGTGTAGATGAGGTCTTTCAATTGTAGTTAGCCGAATCGATTTCCCCGTATTAGATTTCCTTAGGTTAACATTATCGGTCCAATTTTCTCGTTAGCAATTTTACATGGGAAAGTCGACGTCATCCGCTAGGTTACCTTCGGCTTATCGGGCCGATTATCCGTTAATGTCGGCCGGGTAGGGAATTATCATGATCATGTGTATTCGGTGTATTCATAAACTTATCTATCATCCATCTAGTTAGGAATCCAAGATGGACCAAGTAGCTGGACATCCTCCTAGTAATGTAATCATTTTTCGACCCGAATTTACTTTCACTTTAATTTATATCATTTCCGTGATAACTTTTCAACGTATACTTACTTAACGATATCGAAATGAAATTGTATGTTATACCTCGTGGTTGATTATTGAAAAATTATTTTAAAAATGCTTACGTTGTAAATTTATATGATTATTCTGAATGTGAAATGATTTGTATTCTAAACTTTACCATTTACGAAAAATTCGTGGTTTGGAATATTTATTTAATAAAAATGTTGAAGTTATCGAAATAACCTCTTTTCTTTTGCCGGCCTCCATAATTCTATACTTAGTGTATCTTAATGACCTTTTCTAACCTTAACCTAACCTTAATAACCTATCTACCTACCTTTTATTCTCGAATTAGTCTCTTTCCGATGGAATCGTCGATATTTGGCGCATAGATCGTTGGGTTTCGGTTTTTATCGGTTAATCCGACCCTAGCTCGTCTTTCATGAAAGTTACCAACACCATGGACAGCTGAAATTATAAAAAATGATTCTTTTGCTTCGTATATAATAACATCGCGTTTTTGAGTCGCTCTTTTCCGTAACGCCGTATTACCCTCAGGAAATAAGCGTAACTGATCCCGATGTAATTTCCGGTGAACAGCTGAATCCTGCCGAACTGATTGCGTGGCACCGATCTCAAATGAAAAGATAGGAGAGGCTGCAAAAAATGAAAAAAATCGAATTTTTTTTTTTTTGGTACATGTTTTTGAAGCGGGTAAAGCCGTCTAAGCGCTGAGACGAGATTAAAAACTAGTTATTGTAAATTATTGAGTAGATACTTTATATAAATGAAGTATAAATGGGCCCGATTAACCGTAAAATAATGGTATTTCGTGCCTTACCATCACTTCGATCCTCTTCTTCAACATCGCATCGAAAATCAGTTGATTGAATTTTTCAGCCTGGGGAAAAAAGGATCAAAAGTGTTCAATTGTGTTGATCACAGGGTAACACATGGACTTTGCCCAAAAAGATTGAAGTGACATTTTCTAAAACCCCTGGAATGACGATGGTCGAACCCTCCATCGAACTCAACCCGCAAAATCGACTCTCAAAACTCAACGTTAAAACTCAACTTACACGCTTGACTCACAAACTTAACCTACAAACTCAACTCACTAACTGTACATTCAAACTGAACTCACGAACTCAACATTAAACTGAACTTACAAAGTCAACTAGCAAACTCAACTCCCAAACTCACCCCACAAAATCGGCTCTCAAACTCAACCTACGCACTCAATTTAGAGGTTCAACTCACAAACTGAACATTCAAACTGAACTCACGAACATTCAAACTCAATCCACAAACTGAACATTCAAACTCAATCCACAAACTGAACATTCAAACTCAACCCACTAACTCAACTTCCATACTCAACCCACAAACTCGACATTAAAACTGAACTTACAAACTCGACTCACAAAGTCAATTCACAAACTCAACATTAAAACTGAACTTACAAACTCGACTGACAAACTGAACCAACAATCTCAACTCACAAACTGAACATTCAAACTCATCTCTCAAACTCAACTTTCAATCTCAATCCACAATCTCAACATTAAAACTGAACTTACAAACTCAACTGACAAACTGAACATTCAAACTCAACCCACAAACTCATCTCTCAAACTCAACATTAAAACTGAACTTACAAACTCGACTGACAAACTGAACATTCATACTCAACCCACAAACTGAACATTCAAACTCAACCCACAAACTCATCTCTCAAACTTAACATTAAAACTGAACTTACAAACTCAACTGACAATCTGAACCAACAATCTCGACTGACAAACTGAACATTCAAACTCGACATTAAAACTGAACTT
The DNA here is from genome assembly GCA_036186465.1 of Nesidiocoris tenuis. NCBI lineage: Eukaryota > Metazoa > Arthropoda > Insecta > Hemiptera > Miridae > Nesidiocoris > Nesidiocoris tenuis. The sequence continues at coordinate 10,120,526 of AP028919.1, forward strand.
ACAAACTCAACTGTCAAACTGAACATTCATACTCAACCCACAAACTCATCTCCCATACTCAACTGACGAACTCGACTCGCAAAGCCAACCAACAAAAATCAACTCTCAAACTAAACTCACACAATTTGGTTTGTAAGAGAGTTGAGTTTGAATGTTAAGTGTGTGAATCGAGTTTGTATGTTCAATTTTAATGTTGAGTTTGACGGTTCATTTTGAGAGTTGAGCTTGTGAGTTGAGATTGAATGTTCAGCTTATATGTTGAGTTTGTAAGTTTAGTTTGAGGGTTGAGTTTGTAAGTTTAGTTTGAGGGTTGAGTTTGTGAGTTCAGTTGAAGAGTTGAGTTTGTAAGTTCAGTTTTTAGGTTGAGTTTGTAAGTTGAGTTTGTTAGTTCAGCTTTGATTTTGAGTTTGTTAGTTGAGGTTGAGAGTTGAGTTGGCGAGTCGAGTTTGTAAGTTCAGTTTTTAAGTTGAGTTTGTAAGTTCAGTTTTTAGGTTGAGTTTGTAAGTTCAGCTTTAATGTTGAGTTTGAATGTGCAGTTTGTCTGTTGAGTTTGAATGTGCAGTTTGTGAGTTGAGTATGTGGGTTGAATGTGTGAGTTGAGTTAGTTTGTTCAGCTTTAATGTTGAGTTTGTAAGTTCAGTTTTTAGGTTGAGTCTGTAAGTTGGGTTTAGTTTGAGAGTTGAGTTTGAGTGTTGAGTTAACAGTGCAAGTGGAATTTGGAATTTGAGTTGGTGGGTTGAGTTTGATGGCTGAGTTTGTGGGTGTAGTTACCTAGTGAGTTTAGTTTGTAAGCTGACAATGTTACCAAGGTGGCGAAGTCCACCATAAGTTTAATGTTAGAGCGACGGAAATTTGGAAAAAGTGAAGACTGACAAAGAGACAGAAATTATCTAGAAAGTGACCACCGATTTGATCCCTATTTTCACTATCGCCAATTTTCCTTCGAAAATACGGATGTAAACTTCACCTCGTCCGACACCTTTTCGCAGGTGTCGATAATCTGCCACGGCAGAAGGAACGAATAGACAAAGTTAACAAGCGTGCGAATCATTCGGTCGTCTTGCGCCCAACTCCAGTTGCCGGTTTGAACTTCGCTGACGACTTCAGCCAAATTTGCCGTAGCCAAAACGACCGTGACGAAGAGTATGTAACACCTGTAGCTCAAATTCAGCTCTTGACAGCCCAATGTCAATTTCCAGTAGCGTTTGGTGTACGCTTTAAGAGCAATGCTGGACTGTGAAGTTTGCTTCAATTCCGAGCGCATGTCTCTCAGGCACAAAGAGGCGATTTTGATCGCTACGGAGAATTGCAGGCCGATCATCCGGACGAGGAGTTTCATGGCCAGCCTCGCCGCGCACCTGAGGGCCAACCTGCTGGAGAAGCAGTTCCAGACGAAGTTGCCAGCTGTGACGGCGATGAGGACCGAGTCGACTTGCAGGTACATCGGCCTGAGCATTTTGAAAATCGAGTACCGACGACTGCCTGCCCTGTAAGCGCTGTTTATAAGTTCGAAGCCCCTTTCGACCTGCCGTCTGCGGAATACCAGGAATAACAGGTTAATCAATAAGAACGGGGATACCAACTGCAGGTCCCCCAAGTTCGGATGCAAGGCGCGAAACGAGATCAATGGCAGGATTGTAAGTAAACTCCAGAGGAAGCCGAGTTTGGAAAATCGGAGGTCCTTCCTGAAGCCTCTGAATGGAAATAGTCCCAAGCATGCGCAGAAGAGAAGAAGCTTGTATACTGGCGGTTCCATTGCTGAAAATTCGAAACTGAAGGCTGATTCAGTAACGGTGAGGTAATCCATCCAGAAAATCGACGGCATTTTTATCGAAGCGATTGGTCAGCGATCAGTTCTTATGACAGAAATATCGACAATACTTAGATATTGTCAAGGATGGCAATTGTTAGAGTGGAAGAGGCGCCAATCAAGATCTTCTGCCAATCAAGCTTCTTGAACTTTCTGACTATGCTGGCCCAAGATAGCAAGGGCAGTAAACATTGCCAGGTGTTAGTTTGCCAAGGTTTGTTTTCAAACCTTGAACCTTTTTATTGACTGATCCTATCTCTCAATATTCAGCTCATCACCGAAGGGGAGGGTAGTCGTGATTTTGAAAATTAATCGATCTTTACTTCCATATTTACGAAATTTTGCAGGTTTTAAGTGGATCAGAGGTTGAGAAAACTTCTTCGTGCAGCAGCATCGCAAATTAACTGTCGTTAGACTTCTTTGTCGCTTTCAAACTTTGATTCTTTGGATAAGGGCTTGGGTTAGCTTCATTTTCCTTTGGTGCTGTTCAAAAAGGGGGGTAGGTTCTTGAGAATGCATACGCTGCATGCCGCAAGTGGCTCGCCAATTTCATACGCCCGAGGTGAGGACCTTGCCCTTCCTACGATAGTGAGTCGCCATGATGTCGTCTTTTTACTGGTGTTGCTTGAAGATCGTGTTTTGTAGTCAGTTGGACATGAACGATCTTCAAGCGACATCCAGTAAAACCAAGACCCCACATCAGGGCGATATGTCTGTCGTAGAAAGAGCTTGGACCTCACCTTGAGAGGATCAAAGACTTCATACCCCCATATGTATGCCCACCAAATGGTATACCCATATGGTATGCACCATGATATGACTAGAGGGAGATAGAAGAAGAACGCCTTTTGGGTTAAAATGCAGTTCACAGCAGGCCACTTACAGCAAGCTTAATTCTTGGAAAATTTAGGGCAGTTGGGTCCCTTTACGCTCCTGAGGAGAGACAACCAAAGTAGCTCCCAAAAAGGAGAGTATGGTTGAAAGTGCTGGGGCGGAAATCGAAAAAATCGACCAAAACCCCCGAACAGTATGAGCCCTCAAGGGTCGGAACTATCATCGGAAATGAAGACTGTCTTACAACATGCCTTACCTCCGCGACTAAAGATTCGCAGGATTCTATGATCTGCCAAGGTAAAACAACGTGGTACACGACGCTCATCAAACTGAAAATCTGCCCATCGTCAATTTGCCAAGTAAACGCGTCCGTTGCAAAAGGTGCGAAGCATACGAGCGACGTAATCATGGTGGCCCATATGTAGTAGACGTAACTGATGGCCAGCAGTTTACAGCCTGACACCAACGTCCTGTACCTCTTGACGTACTCGATTGCCGCCTGTTCCTTCAGACGAGTCCTTTTCAACTCGGAACTCATCTCTTTCAAAGAGGCCGCCGCTATTTTGATTCCAGTACTAAACTGCAATCCGATCATCTGGGCCATGAGCTTCGACAGCAAAAATGGCAAGCTTTCTATGTCATGATCTTCTCCCAAGTAGAAGACCCTTATTACTTGGTAAGATTCGAGAGCGATAAAGAGTACATCTAGGCAGAATACTGTTCTGTAGAGTCGCCACAGAGAATAACGACGGCTGCTCGCTTCATAAACGATGTTTATTCTTTCGAACCCCCTTTCGACTTGTCTTCGGTAGAATGCCAGGTAAAACAGATTAATCGATTGGAAAGCCGAATATGCGGTCAGCCATTGCAGGTACTCGATAAACATCAACGGCACGAATGAAACAATAAACATTAACCAACTCCAGGCGAAGAGGAGCCAGGAAAATCGAAGGTCCCTTCGGATTCCTCTGAACGGGAAAAAACCCAAAAACGCGCCAATGGATAGGATCCTGGACAACGGTTGTTTCATCGTGGTCGGTACGGGACTAATCATTCGCGGCCATGAAACTCATTAATGGCATCAAGCGTTTCGAACTTGGATTCCAAAGATTGACACCTGCCACCTGATAGCGTTTTTTGGTTTTGTCTACAAGGGCCATCTAGCGATTGAGGAATGCAGTCCACCATTTCGCAGACTACTTTCCAATATCCGCCAGGGAAGTGTTAATCAGGCTCCCTTATCAAAAATTTTATCAATTTTGACGATTTTTGTTCACGATACTGCTGACGATACTGCAAAACCTTCAATACTTAGCAGCGATTTTTTTTCTCACATATACACGGTTCATTTCTGCGTCAAATGCCAACTCGGTAAGTGCAATAGCCGATTTTTGGCGGGAAAGTTTAATCGAAATTTGCAGAACTCCAAATTTTTGTTTTTATCACAACATGCTATCAATCAGCAATTTTGTTCAATCGAAATTTGCAGAACTCCAAATTTTTGTTTTTATCACAACATGCTATCAATCAATTTTGTGCTCCGGAATGCTCTTGTTCGTGCAATGAGGGAATACGAAGTGACTTTTGAACTCTGACCTCAGAGTGAGCTGAGACAAGTTTATTCCAGTGACTCATTTGTATCACCTCTCGCTCATTTCGATTAAGAAAAATTTGCCGTTTTTACCAATTCGGGTTATTAAAACATTACTTTTTTAGCGTACCGATGAAAGGACTGGACCAAAACTGAACCACCGACTCGACAATGTCAACCGGCCTTTGAGATGCGTCTTCTATGCACCGCCACAATGGCCGTGTAGAAATGCAGCGGTGCATTCAAACCCTTTTGTGTGACGCTTTTTCATCAATCTCATCAACACTTTCAATTGATGTCGTTCATGTAACTTCGAACAATGGAGAATCCCCGCAGTTTCGACCCGAGCAAACGTAACTTTCACCTGAACGGATAATACGAATTTATCGAATAATCAGACGAGTGTAATGATGTTTGACGCCAGTTATCCCTACTACCTATGGTGTATTGTATCCAGTATTGTTCATCTTATCTTCCCGTATATAAAGAAATGCCGATTAACCGACTTCCCCAGTTTTGATTTGAGATCGGCGCATTGAATGTCCATAATGGCGTAGCATTATTTCGGAGGTAGAAAACGAACTTTTTTAAAATAACATTCATTGAGATAACGGAAATCCGATTTTTTACAGCTCGCAAAAACGGTGACGATTCGGGCCCCGGAAAATTTAAAAATTCATTTCTCGGCCGAGCGGATTTTGTTTTCAGATCGTCATCAACGGCGTAATGGACGCTGAAGAGTTCAGGAAGCATGCGAAAATGGCCATCGACTATATCATCGACTACAATGAAAACATCAGAAACAGGTTTAAAAAAAGTTCGAAATAACCCACAAATTCGACCCATCGTATCTCCTCCAATTTTGCACTTTTTTAAATAGGTTTTGTTTTGAAAAATTTAAATTCAAATTTTCTTCTCTTATTCAGGCAAGTTTTGCCGAGTGTTGAACCAGGTTATCTGCACAAATTGATACCATCAACCGCTCCGGCGGCTCCGGAAGATTGGTCGGTTATCATACCGGACATAGAGCGCTTCATACAACCTGGGGCAAGTACTCTTTTTAGACATTTTCAATACTTCGAGCTCGAATGTTCGATATTTTAAGGTTGAAAATTGACTGTTTTATCCGTATTTTCAGCTCACGCACTGGAACTCTCCGAATTTCAACGGGTTCTTCCCTGCCGGCAATTCGTATCCCAGCATTTTCGGAGAAATACTCAGCGCTGGCCTTGGATGCGTCGGATTTAACTGGGTGAGCATATTATCGAAAAACAAATTTATGCTCCCTCCTCCTTACTTACCTAATAATAATTTTCGGATTTTTTTCGTAATTGTTGGTACATCAATTTCAAAAATAATGTAATCGGTCAGGAAATTTTTTTTGCTACCCCCTCAAATTTTCACTTTTTACGTCTCAAAGGGTTTAAAACACAAATCTGCAATAAAAACGCGTCTGCCTCGAATTTTTTTATTACGATTTCTCATTTTTTCACGTTTTCCCCGTTTTGAGGGGTTTCTACTGAACCGATTTCGAATTTTTCGATCTCGTTGGATTCCTTGAAGATTTCTTCGCTTTTTCCACTAAGTCAGAATTGGATGGATTTTAGTGGTCAAACATTGGCGTGAAGTCTAATTTTTGACATTTCAAAAAACCGGTTTTCTACTCTTGGACGAAGGTTCTCAATTTCAGAAAAAGGTTTTTGGGTAGCATTGGCAAAAATTGGCGATTTTCGGCGACTCTCCAGGACTGAGAGAAATGGAAATAACCAATTTCTCATAAAAGATCCGTGTCAGACTAGAAAGAATTTCAAAAAAAATTAATCTTACATCGGATTTTTTGGCATGAATCTTTAGGTATTGACGAAAAAACATGAAATTTGACGTTTTTTGAGACTTTGATTAGCCTGATCGATTTCAGGGGTAGTGATGTGGCCTAAATCGCGTTTTTGACAGTTTTCTTGGTTTTACGGCCGAATTATGGGTTGTAGGCAAAAACTTGATTGAGAAGAAAATTTCGGGCGTTAAATTTCCTATCAGATGCATGCCCAACCCCAGTTACGGACTATTCTCACAAGTTAGTCCGCTTATTGGCTCGCGACTGCAAAAGGGCTGTTTTCAAGTGCTATTACTCCAACCGTAGGCCTTTTAACAGATCTATCATTTACAGATGCTGAGCCCTGCGTGTACAGAGCTGGAAGTGATCGTGCTCGACTGGCTTGCCAAACTTATGGGTCTGCCGGAACATTTCCTCGCTGAGGCCCCAGGACCTGGAGGGGGTATTATTCAAGTGCGTAATCACCTAAAGTACCTAAACAATGATGTTTCGAGGCTGTTGACAAATAAATGGTGAAAGGTTGAGTGAAAACTATGACTGTCCATAACTGTAAGCTGGTTGTCCAGAAGCGCAAGGTTTTGGTGATGTTCCTTTGCGATAAAACTAGTTATGAATAGTCGATGAGCAAGCGAAAAGTAAAGTAAACCGCCGTTCCAGGCATTGGCTTTTCGCCCGATACAGGCAATATGTTGCAGCGGGGGGGGGGGTCACGGGCAGGGTGGGGTAGGGCACGCATATTGTCCGGGCGATCCAATCGGAAAAGGTTAAAGGGTCCAAATCAGCATTAGTATGTTTAATTTTCGAAAAAACACAAACTCAATTTTGAAGGTGATGCCGTAGGTTTAGATTTTTTTGAGTATTTTTCCCGGGGTTCTCGCTTAATCTACCATAGGATAGGGGGTTTTTTTCATTCCTCCACAGTCAAGGCGGCTCAACTTTTGAGGAAAATTCCATCGCTGTGATTCGAGTTTTCCTTTTCCCAGCTTTCCACACAAGTTCCGCTTGTCAATTGCAGGGTTCCGGAAGTGAAGGAATACTCGTCGCATTGCTAACGGCCAAGGAAAGGACGGTGCGGCAAATCAAACCTTTGCATCCCAATATTGACGAGGGGACCGTCAAAGCGAAACTCGTCGCCTATTTTTCCGGTCGGTCAACTATTCATCGGGGAAAAAACAATAACATTTCAAAACAAATAGGGATAACGTTTTGGTCCGCATTTTCAGACCAGTCGAACTCTGCCGTGGAGAAGGCTTGCCTATTGGGCTCGGTTCGGATACGGCCCATCAAATCGAACCCGAACGGAACTCTGAAGGCCTGCCAATTGAAGAATGCTATCGTCGAAGACCGAGAAAACGGATTGATTCCATGTTTCGTGAGTAGGATTTCCAAAACGTGGGTTTGACATTTCTGGCCCAAGATCTGGCATCTTGGCATCTCCGGACCGACTTTGGGGATTATACGCCCAAACAACCATCATGTGACTGTCAATCGAGTATTGCCAACATTTTCACAGAAGGGTTTTGGGTATGGCCTCAAATTTTTGAGTTTTTTGCGTGACCTATTTACTTTTTTCTGTGTACAGGTCGTTGCCACCCTCGGGACAACGGCAACTTGCGCCTTCGACGACCTGACTCAAATCGGCAGCATCTGCGAAGCTGAAGGAGTTTGGCTGCATGTCGACGCTGCTTATGCTGGCAAGCATTTTGCTACTCATGCATGAGAATCGGCCACTTGGATTTTTATCAAACGTCACAATCCTTTTTGCCGATCCCCGCAATTGTTTAAAGCTGTAACAAATTGTTTTTGTAGGCGCCGCATTCGTATGCCCCGAGTACAGATATTTGATGGCCGGCTTGGAGTACGCTGACAGCCTCAACATGAATCCGCACAAATGGTTACTTGTTAACTTCGATTGTTCTTGTTTTTGGTAAGCGCCACTCAAACTTTTTTGGTTAACTTCGATTCTTCATGTTTTTGGTAAGCGGCGTTCAACTTTTTTAGTTAACAACGATAATTTTCTCTCAATCGGTTTGCGAGTAACAGACTATCTTGTCGAAATGCGGTTGATGCAGTTACGCAAATAACTCCATGTTTAAATAATGTTAAGAATACAATCCGGCCCGGAGGACCAAATTAATTTTATCAATTTTCAGGGTAAAAGATAGAGCCCACTTATTGAACGCGTTTACTGTCGATCGCGATTATCTGAGAGATCACTACAGCGAAATCATGCGGCAAAACTGGGCTCCGAATTTCAGGGTATTTTTTCTCCAACTTTTTGCGAATCGAAAAAATTCGTGATATTCTGCTGCTTGGAAATCAATCGATTCGTGTATTTCTTCAGAATTGGGAAATCCCTCTTGGAAGACGATTCCGGGCCTTGAAACTCTGGATAACGCTCAGAATGTTTGGCGAGTCGAATCTGAGAAATTTCATCAGGAAACAAGTCAGTATGGCGAAACGGTTCGAGAGCAAAATCCAAGCGGATTCGAGATTCGAGCTCTGCGCGCCCGTCTGTTTGGGACTCGTGTGTTTCCGGATCGTTGTAAGCAAAAATCGATTTCCCTCTACCAAAAAATAAATATCAAACGTGTAAACGACATAATTTCTCGTTTTTTTCCCAAAGGGCGAAGAGTTCCTAACCCGGGAGCTCCTCTCAGTGGTTCTCGATTCCAGAGAATTATTCCTCAATGGCGCCACCCTCCATGGGAAATATTTCCTCCGCTACGCCATCTGCAGCCGAGACATGGACCTTTCCGATGTTGATAAAGGATGGACGATAATTTCGAACGCGACTGAAGCCGTGTTTTCGAGACACGCTAACAAAAGTCAACAAGTGATCGCCGATATGACCAACGCAAACGTCAATACCCTCAAAGCTGGTATATCCAGATGAGATATTTCACTTTTTATGTGCATTTTTCAAGATTGTGCAATAAATGCCTTCATGCAGTTCCATACTTCTCCCTTATACTGCCCCATCATACCCACCGAAGCCAGTTCAACCAAATTTGATGTTTTTCTTCAGTTCATGTGATAGTTAGGGATCACGAGCGCAACTTTTGGACAGCAGCAACAACCTAGTACCAAAAGTTGTTGAGAAATTTGAATTTTACAAAAAAGGACTTCTGCGGGGATTAGTCACAGACCCTTCCCCCAATTACCCTACATCAATCCGGCCCGTACCCAGGATTTCAATTGGGTGGAGGGGGGGGCCGCAGAAAAAACTCAAGAACGCTCAAATTGGTTAATTTTTGTAACCAGGAAAAAAGAAGATAGAAAACACTAGTAGTGCTAATATTTCGGAAGTACTGTGTGTAATTCGAATCTAATTTAGACAATTTTGAGGGTGGAATTGCATTTGGTAATTTTTGCAATCGCATGTTATGCTCGCGTAACTTTGCAAAAATTAAGCTCCTCTGAAAATAATGTGAGATAAGTGAGGAACATGCATGAAAAAAAATAAACTGTTTTTTCGCCATAATATTCCTTGTTAGGCTTCGAAAATGGTGTTATGGTGGATGACGGTTCGGAAAAGAGGTAATTAAAAGAGGAGAGAGGCTTAGTGAAATCGCAGATTTGAAGTCGAGCGGGAAAATGGCCGGCCGCAAGGTTACACATCTTCCCGTGAACACCAGTGCAACCTCATCCCAGTTCATGTGTGTTGCGAAAGTGACAGGACGGCGATAACGGATTTTTCGCCGTTACTTTAAGGAACTACGTGCAGTCACGTCCGCGCAGTGACGTCATACGGCTCACTTTCATAGGGCCCTTTTCATTAGCGTTTTTCACCAGGAAAAATGTTGTTTTTTTCATTGTAGGCCATCACAACATCATTTTCGCATCCTACACAGCACCATTCTGGCGGAAAAAATGGACTTCGTTTTTCATGCATGTTCCTCAAGCTGCGTGAGCAAACTCCCTACTGGCAAAAACTCTTTCCGCTAGAGCGCGCTGCTTGCCCTCGAAGCTATTACTGGAGTTATGGCAACACTGGAGTCCGCGTAATCAGCAGTGGTGCCAAAAACACGATAGAAAACGATACCTAACCGATGTACCTCATGAAGCCATTGCGATGGTAATTTTGATGCTCCATTCCAAATTGAAATAAAGAAGGAAATATTTATCGTATTAATTGAGCTTGCTCGGTTGGGAGAAACAGCGGTTGCCGCATTTCACGTGAGCTGCCGCAATAGTTCGTACGTACGATAAATTTAGACGAGACATACGGTTAATCATTGTCGCTCGTCCGGCAGCCCTGCTAGATCCACCTAAACGTGCGCCATCTTGGGCAACGCTTTCCGTCGGCTTCCATTGGTAGAGTTGGAACTTTAGCCGTTCGTTTCCGTCAACTGTCTTTTAGCCAGTACGTATCTCGAATTATCCGATCGATCCGCGTAAAATTATTTCTAACGCGCGGAAATCCCTTTCTGCCGAATTCGGCGTTTTCTCCCGGCCGGTGATTTATGAAATAATCGTTCCGCAGGTTGCAAGCCTTCTTTGTTGTTCCGTCTCTGCAAACAACCCAACAATGGCGGATAACGACGATCTTCTCGACTACGAGGACGAGGAACAGGCGGAAACCCCAGCAGTCGACGGAGCGGCCGACGGAGCTCAGCGGAAAGACGTCAAAGGCGCCTATGTCTCGATCCACAGTTCGGGATTTCGCGATTTCCTCCTGAAGCCGGAAATCCTCCGAGCCATTGTTGACTGCGGGTTCGAACATCCATCCGAAGGTAAGATATCTGGTTGTTTTATCTTGTTAAAGAATGAATCGTCACCCTGGGTGTTGGTACTTCTTTGATTTTTTCGACTATCGGCGGTGATTTGCCGTTGTTGTGCTTCGTTTTCCGTTCCTGGAGCATTCCATCTCGCTCGCACCGTTTGGCAGAGTCGGGAGTGAGAGAGAGCGAGTGATTGGGGAGGTTACCGAGGTTACCTGGTGACACCTCTGGGTCGACCCCCGTTCAACTTGTCTGACTGGCTGACTTTGGGGTGGGAGTGGTTCTCAAGCTACGTTCAGTTTACGGGTTCCTGAAGAATACAAATAGATCCTCTGGTTAAATCTCTTTTTTAAGCGACTTCGAAAGGTGGTTATTCTAGTTGACTAGTCGTGGGGGTGCTTTAAGTGTATTTTTTTATTCTATGCCACTCGGTGTCTTCTGAAGCCTTTCTGATGGCCAGTCATTCTAGACGCCTCACTATTCCCCACCATGCTCAATTCAGAGAACTTCACCATGACAATGGATGAGCCACGACAATGGCACCAGATGTGAGATTCGGACATTCGCACCAGACTTGAACTGTGGCAATGGCACCAGCCTCGAACCATGGCAAGGACACCAGAGGAGCCATGACCATATCACCAGACTTGAACTATGTCAGTGATTCCAAACTTGAGCCTTGGTTCTGGGACAAGACTTGAGCCATGACAAGGACACCAGACTTGAGTCATGTCATTGACATCAGACTTGAGCTATGGCAATGAAACCATTCATGAGCCATGACAATGGCACAGACCGAGCCATGGCAATGACACCAGGCCAGAGCCATGGTATTGGTACCAGTCCTAAGCCATGACAATGACAAGATGCTTGAACCATGTTAATGACTCCAAATTTGAACCATGAAAAGGACCCCAGACTCAAGCTGTGGCGATGAAACCAGGCTTGAACCATGTCAATGACTTCTAACTTGAACCATGAAAAGGACACCAGGCCCAAGCTGTGGCGATGGCATCAAATATGAGCCAAGACAATGGCACCAGGCTTAGGCATGGTAATGGCACCAGACCAGAGCCATGGTATTGGTACCAGTCATGAGCCATGACAATGACACCAGACTTGAACTATGTCAATTATTCCAAACTTGAACCATGACAAGGACACCAGACTTGAGCTGTGGCGATGGCATCAGGCTTGAGCCATAACAATGGCACAGACTTAGCCATGACAATGACACCAGACTTGTGCCTTGGCTTCTGGGACGAGACTTGAGCCATGCCTAGAACTTAAGTCATGTCAATGACACCAGACTTGAACCTTAGCAATGACACCTGACTTGAGAGATGGCAATAACACCTGACTCGATCCATAATTTCACCAGGCTCGAGCCATGAATATGACACCCGACTTCCATAAAGTATTTTTACGAATTCTCAACTTCATCGCAGAAAACTAACGATTCCCTTTCATTTACAGTCCAACACGAATGTATACCCCAGGCCGTCCTCGGGATGGACATCCTGTGCCAGGCGAAATCCGGTATGGGTAAAACGGCCGTTTTCGTCCTCGCCACCCTCCAACAGATGGAACAATTGAGCGACAATCAAGTCACTGTTCTCGTCATGTGTCACACCCGAGAGCTCGCCTTTCAAATCTCGAAAGAGTACGAGCGCTTTTCGAAGTACATGCCTCAAGTGAAGGTGAGTTTTCCCCGAAGGGATCTACCATTCTGTGCATGACTAAGGCCCGTATTCACATCACTTCCTAAGCTTTAGGGGCCGTCCTAAGGAGGGCTCCTATACGAAAAACCGTTTCATGAAGCTTCCTAAAGGGGCTTAGGAGCGCCGAAACTTGAGGGAGCCTTTTCCTGAGGGCCCCTTTTCGTTAGGTAGCAATCGGGCTGCCTTTGGGCCCGAAAGGGGGCCTTACTCGGTTTTTCACTTCACCAGACGGCAGCCATCTTGCATTCCCAGTGTAAACAAACCGCGAATTTATCTTCCGATCGCTCATCCATTTCGTTCCATTCAGTTTAATTATTTATTTTTCTTCGTCGCGGATGATTTCATCGAATTTGTGCGAGGAAATCAAGATAAAAACATTTCCAATGGTCTGAGAGCGCCTCTGGACAAAAGACAGCAATCGTGTACCTTCGTTTCGTTACGTGTATTTTTCGGAGCTCTTCGGACGATTCTGGTAAGTGCTCATAATAATATTATGGGAATATTATTCATTCAAATAATGGGTAGTTATTCCTCATTAGGAGTTTAGAATTCTAAAAAAAAGTAGGTAAGGAGTAGATACATAGATCAGGCGCATCAGCGGTTTAGCTAACCCAGAAGTAGGCAATACCTACGAATTTCATGTTCTTCTGCTGATTCCAAGTAATATATTAAGTACTCAGTATTCAAAACCCTAATCTAATGCCTTCGGTTGTAGTACTGACTGTTGTAGAGTCAGATTACAGTTGGCTGTTTTTCACGAAATCGGCACCTCCATGCTAGTTAGGTAATGGTTTTCTCTGACTCCCATTTTTCAAATTTCGCTCGTTTTATTTCAGGTGAATACTAGCGATGATGATTAATGGGTCCGTCGGCAGCGCACGAATGATTTGAAATCTCTGGACGCACAAGTTCCTGAGCTGAAGCGAAAGGGTTCTCAGAGGGTACCCCTGGTTAAGCTACAGTGAAGCACCCCACACCCATAAAAATGTACATTTACCATCAGAAATAAGCCTCTTGTATTGTTTTGTATCTTGTATCGATCCAGGGGTATGGTACCTACGCTTAAAGCCGAATTTATTGCGTGGCATGATGCGAGTTATTGTAAAATAAATTAATTTATCCAGTATTCGTCTTGATAGTACCTTGCCTAATTCCATTATTGGGAAATTCCGGTGTTCTTTCATCAAGTCAATGATTAACCTGTGCAATCACTCAGACAAACAAGAGCAGCAAAAGATAATTTATGTTCATACCTAGGTACTTGATGGATTTCTTACTAGAAAATTTCTAGTCATCATCTAGTCATCAATCTATTCTCAATCAATCAATTCTAGTCATCAATCATTTAATGATGAAAAAGCTCCAAAATAGCCGCAACTATGCAAAGTCCTGCAAACTGTTCCATTTTGACCAGGATTATTGTGGAAAAAAAAGATTTATGATCAGACGTTTATTTTTCACTCATGAGTACAGTAAGTAAGTAGGTACTTAATTAGGTATGTAAATAATTACAGGTGTTCACAATGCTTTTCAACGTAAAACCGCAAAACAGTGGTCATTGCATTCTGCCAGTTCAGTAGGTACACGATTCTTTGGAGATGAATATTTCGGGCTTCCGCGTTCAGATGTATGAAATACTTCGCATTCTTTTCGATTGGCAGTAATTTTTGATTAGGTACCCTGTAACGAGAACTACACCAGAATTTCTCCAAGATCACTGAAATTAGGACGAAAAACACAAGTTCCATTATAGATGATCAAGAAGTGATCGAAAAATAACTTGTTTGTTTACATTCCAAAATTAAATGCCCAAAAAAACTTTTGTTGTTGTATAACTTACCTCTTTTACTGACATGGTAGACATAAATGTTGTCAAAAATAGTAAAATCGCATGCGATTGCTGTGTGAACGCGGCTTGAAGTGCGGATTTTTATAAGCTCCGTGGCGTCACTTTTGAAATTTCGAAAGGGGGCCTCCCACTGTAAGGCCCCCTTTCCGAGAAGCTAGGAGAGTTCATGAATAACGTTTTTCAAAGGAGGCGTCCTATATGTTAAGGGGGCCTCCAAGTAGGAGGCGTCCTAAGAAGCCAGATAGGAAGTGATGTGAATACGGGCCTAAGTGATTGTATGTTTATGCAAAAGAGCTCGAAATGGTTTCCGACAGCTTTTTCTCCCAAATTAGCGCAAACCAGTGTTACCATCGGATTCAAAGTGGAAAAACGAATCCAGTGATAACAATAGCTCATTTTTGCCAAAAATCGAGTTATTCACTGTTGCATGCCGTCGATTTTCAATCGTAATCATGGCGAAAATGGTGTTCAAATTGTGTTTTCCGGAGCTTTCCGCCACTCACGAAGACGCGCACTTGTGAATCCGCCGTAATTGTGTGCAAATTGCCGAAATTTGCGATTTCTTCTCTAGAAATTGTCTAAATCCCGCGCTATTTTCAGGTATCCGTTTTCTTCGGCGGCCTTCCCATCGCCAAAGACGAGGAGGTCCTCAAAAGCAACTGCCCCCACATTGTCGTCGGGACGCCGGGACGTGTTTTGGCTCTGGTCCGCAACAAGAAGCTCAACTTGAAAAATTTGAAACATTTCGTACTTGACGAATGCGACAAGATGTTGGAGCAATTGGGTGAGCTATTCGGATAATTTTCGGTTTTGAGTGAAACATGACTCCAAAATGCTCGGGACAGCCCCGTTTTGAGTTTTCCCTCTCGATTTTCTCGATATTCGGCTTCAAAACTGTCGAATTTCTCGTTTTCCAGACATGAGGCGCGACGTGCAGGAGATATTCCGCAACACGCCACACAGCAAGCAAGTGATGATGTTCAGTGCCACCCTGAGCAAGGACATCCGGCCCGTCTGCAAGAAATTCATGCAAGATGTAATTGTCAAAACGTTGTTGCTTCTTCATTCTTTTCAACACGTCCGGTGTCGCGTGTCGCATCCCCTTCCACCCGCCGACCATTTTCCGATTTCCCAAAGCTCGTCCTTCTTCTCCGGTCCCGGTTCGGTTTATTTCTCCGCCTTCCGGCTCTTTTCCGCCATCCGTCATCCCAGCCATCCCGTCTACACAATTCCATCTTCCTCTTGTCGGATCGGTTTCGCTTGTCGAACTTCTACAGTATCTCAAATTCATTCTCCCTGGGGGCGGGCAATTTCCCAATAACGTCCGTATTTAGTCTCCAACATCTCCCGGTCGAGATGCCAATAAGGTCGTCAGTCAGTTTGATTTCGGCTCTTCTTTCTCTCGAGAGAGTTTCGCCTTGAAGTCGATGAAGAAATCGAAACCGGCGATTCTTTTGTGGCGAAGGCTCGAATACCCGCAAGCGGCGGCCAACAATTGTCCGAGCCTGGATGGGACCGCTTGATACGTATGTACTTAACTTTATGCCCTGACTTCATCTTAACAGAAAAAAGACAGCGACATCGACGATCCTCTGTTATTTGCACCGTGTGAACTTATGTCTTTCAGGTCCCTGCCTCCTAAATTTGCGTGCGAGGAAAAATTTTTCGAAAAAAATCGATCCCAAGTTCGGTGGCTTTCTTGATGGAGGAAATCGAGGGTGTCAGAGCAACAATCGTCATTTTTGCCAAAAATTATGGTTATGCATAATATATTATGCATATTATGGTCGGAAAGCGCGGATTTGATGAAATTTGAAGTTCCAGCGCACTTCCAATAGGATGTGCCCAATTCACGTATTAGATAACAGCAAAATTAGAGAGGTTTTTGGAAACTTCGTCCTTTTTGCCTTTTCGTAGTACAAAATTAGTAGTTTGTACTATTCGTGTGCGAATTATGAGAAAGTTCGTGAACGAGTTTGGAAATTCAGGGACGAATTTGTAATCATGGACGTTGCCAAGCAGAAAAAACAACTCAAACCCGAGTTTTTGGAAAAAATCCATTTTTGTTTACGTGCCTTCATTTCCCACGCATTCAGGATTTGCCCTGTGACTACATCGTACAAACTACTGATTTCGTAGGTACTACGAAAAGGCAAAAAGTACGAATTTTCCAAAAATTGTGTAGGTAATGAGTTTCACTTTCAGCGATTTGGCATCGTTTACCGTTTCAGAGGAGGCGATGCTCCTAATTTTAGCGCAAATGCGATTTTATTAGACTGTTTTTATCGTATTTTTTAGCGTTTTTTCCACCCTTGACCACCAGGGTTTTGACTTTTCTGAAAAGTGACCAAAATGACGATAGGGGCTGTTGCTCTGGGACCCGCGAAATATTCTACATACCCTGAAAAAAGGATTTTCCCTTATCGTTGTTATGGTTTAAATCATTTACCTCGGATTGGGAGTTAAAAAAAATTTACTTTTACACTTTCGCTCGAAATCGTTTTTCAACTGTCTCCGCTATCCACGGGCCAAGAGATTGGCATTATTTGCCCAAATTCCTCCATCTCAATCCTCATCTTTTCTCAATTTTGCTGGGAAAGTAGCACACAAGTAGTTTACAATTCATCTAGTTGAAAAATTCCTAAAATGCGAAAACTCTGGGATTAACAATTTTCGAAGGGTTAACATTTTCCGAAAAAGTTGAAAATTTCAGGGGGCTTGAAAAATTCAGGTTGTGAAATATTCCGGCCGACTTAATTTTACACTTCGAAGGCGTCACCTTCCATTGTCGTTTTCTATGTCGAGAGTTTCTATGTTTAGCCGATGGAAGTTTACGTGGACGACGAGGCGAAGCTGACGCTGCACGGTCTCCAGCAGCATTACGTCAAACTGAAGGAGAACGAGAAGAATAAGAAACTTTTTGACTTGCTTGACATTTTGGAGTTCAATCAGGTAAAATCGATTGGCGGTCTGACGATGCGGAATTTTCCGGACGAAATCGTTTTCCAAATCGTTTCAATTGTCCCCAAAAGTCCGTTTAGAAAAATGTTTCCTACGTAAAGCTGAAATTTCGACTCAAATGACTGCCGGAATTTTGTAATAAATTGAATTCATTTTCAGGTCGTCATATTCGTCAAATCGGTGCAAAGGTGCATCGCTCTCGCTCAACTTCTGTGCGACCAGAATTTCCCCGCAGTCGCAATCCACCGCAGCATGCTTCAGGAAGAGCGGCTGTCCAAATATCAAGAGTTCAAAGATTTCCAAAAGGTAAATTTCCATGTTGTTGGTACCTATTTTTCATGTGCTAAAACAGGCCCGTAGCCCGGTTTTGGGCCTTGCCCTCCAGAACTTTTTGAAACTCCGAGACATTGACGGTTTTTCGGTTTGTTCAATACGGAAAATTCCGACTGAATTGCAATTTTTCAAATTTCAGCGCATTCTCGTCGCTACCAATCTTTTCGGACGTGGAATGGACATCGAAAGAGTCAACATTGTATTCAATTACGACATGCCCGAGGACACTGACACCTACCTTCACCGAGTAGCCAGGGCTGGCCGTTTCGGTACCAAGGTTAGTAACGGTTATCATTTTTACCGATAATTTTTCTAATAATAATTGAGGAAAGAGTGATTCCGTAGTGATGAAAACAAGAACTCCCAACTCGGGTTGTTTGTATTCCTTGTAATTTTTTTTAATAATATGGTAATGATAGTAATTGTGGTAATGATAATAATTGTGGTAATGATAATATAATGGTAATCATTTGGACATTAGTCGGCGAATAGCTCTTTTCGAGCTTCCAGTTGACAGTTTTTCCAACTTGCCCTCAAATTTTATTCGGTAACGACGGGTATTTTCTGAAGAATAATAACTGACGCACTTGAACGGCTCGGTCGCCAACCAGTGGCGATCTGACTTAAATCAAGTGCTACAAAAAATTGCGAAGGATATTTGCTCTGTTCGATCATCTTGTCGAGGAGAGTCAGAAACCTGTCGGACAAAGAATTCTTTGGAGATTCCCCTGGATTTTTGAGATTTTTTCCATTTCGAGATTTGAATTTGAAAAATATTCGACTCGTCAATCGATCTAGATGGGTTGAATAGCTTGACCCGATGCTTAGATCAGCACTCATTTCTTACAACATAATCACTCATCAATGGTGATAACGTTCGTTTTGAGTGCCATAATAATTCGGAGGTAATTAGCTCCTTTGGAATATGTATTTTCAATGGAGTCAGTCCCCTACCGCACAAATATTGTTTGAGATTATCAAAGAGAATTAATTTTTGGAGAAATAACGGTAGAAGTCGCATTAACATTCGTTGGGGTAGCCAAAAATTAAAACTGGATGCACAGTAGCTTCGGGATGCGCCAAAAATCTATTGTAATCCGCAAAATCGATAGTTTCGTCCCAATTTTGGCCTTAAATCAATTGCCAGCCTAAAATCTTAATTTGCATTCAAAAACTTTTTTAATTTACATACCACAAAAACGGCTCAACCGCCCAACGACGCGGTCACTGCTGGCCTGAATGATTCGACAATTGGATGTTCTAAGGCCGGCGGTTTGAGCCGTCGACAGGCCATCCTGGGCGATCGTGTCTCTCATTGGCTGAGTGCCGCACGTTCTGGGGCAATGAAACCGCCTCAGCGGCTGAGTGCCGCACATTCTGGGACTACAGCCCCGCCTAGGCGGCAGAGTGCCGCACGTTCTGGGACCGACCCGCCTAGGCGCCTGAGTGCCGCACGTTCTGGGACTACAGAACCGCCTAGGCGGCTGAGTGCCGCACGTTCTGGGACCGACCCGCCTAGGCGCCTGAGTGCCGCACGTTCTGGGACTACAGAACCGCCTAGGCGGCTGAGTGCCGCACGTTCTAGGGTTATGAAACCAGCTAGGCGGCTGAGTGCCGCACGTTCTGGGACCATGGAACCGCCTAGGCGGCTGAGTGCCGTGCGGATTGAGCCGTTCTTGTGATTCCTACTTCAAAGTGTGTTTACAGCTGTTTTATGCGAATTGTTGTTGCAGGGTCTTGCCATCACGTTCGCAAGCGATGAAAACGACGCTAAAATTTTGAATAGCGTACAAGATCGTTTCGATGTTAACATTACCGAACTGCCGGACGAGATAGACCTATCCTCTTACAGTGAGTGAAACTTCATCCTAATATTGTTAGATAATAACGATTTAACCAACTCAAATTCTACCGTGTAACCAGAAATCTGATGCCGGAATATTTTTCATTGCAGTTGACGGGCGGTAGATCCCCGATTTTGGAACGTCTTCAAAAATGTATTCCAGAATTTCGATCATTTTCGCGCGGACCCGCGCGTTTTATTCTAATTTTTTTGTATCGTCTCATGGAAAACAGCATTTCTGTGCGAAAATAAACTTCGATTGAACTTTGATTTTTTATTTTTGTGTAGCTATCCGATATTGACAGTTTTGTAAGATAGAGTAGCTAGGTGTTGCTTCTAGTTTCGAGTGAATAATTGACGATATTTGAATTTTACTGGATCACTTTCGAATAAAGAAGTGTTTTTCACTGGAGTTGAGCTTTTCCTTTCATTTTCTTTTGACGAATCAAGCCCCTTCTTATACCAACATTGAAATGATAAACTCAAATTGCGGTTCATCTCCAACCGACATTTTCCTTCAATATTGTGGAAGGGAATTGGAGATCAAAAAATTTATGGAAAATGTTCGCTGAAAATGTTTTATTCAATTATATTTATCCAATTGCTCTCGGCAGAGGAATTGATGATTTGTAAAAAAAGCTAATCAAACCAAACGTTTACTTCTGGTATCCACCTTTCAATTCGATTCGACCTGGAGTTGACTTGTCATCTTGTTTGTCGACTTTGATGTGATAAAGTTTTAGGTCTTCATCGCCGACGGTCGACGGAGAGCCACTGAGGAGATCGTGGCCTTCGGCCGTTTTGGGGAAAGCGATGACGTCTCTGATGGACGGAGCCTCGACTAAAATCGACATCAAACGATCCAGACCTGCAATCGATGGAAATCGATTGTAGTCAAAATCGTCATAATCGTAGTCGAAAAACTTTAAAAATCTGTTTCCAAATGTTTACCAAGAGCGATCCCTGCGTGCGGCGGAGCTCCAGAGCCGAGAGCTGTTAGCATGTGCTGAAGCGAGGTTGGATCTATTCGGAGGATATCCTGGAGAATGTGAAGCTGAAGGTCGGCGTTGTGGATTCGGACGGACCCTCCGCCGATTTCCCAGCCGTTGAGCACGAGGTCGTAGTGGAGTCCGCGGACCTGTACAATCCGATTTGTAAATTGTGAGGTTAAAATCCATAAAAAAAGAAATGGGATAACAAGTGGTGAAGATGTTAATAGGTCCGTTCCCAGGAAAAAAGCGATTGAACCCGAAAACCTAGGCAAAAGAGCCAGAAGTGTCCCATAACGTTTGAAGTGTCCCATAACCACTCGCATGAAAATGGTGAGTTTTGGCACCAGGTGTGGGGATATTCTAATAAATTCAATCGTTGCCTAGGTTTTTGGGTTTGATAACTTTCCGCTGGGAACAAACATGATATCTCCGACGGGATAGGCTGGAGTCTCCAGGGCGGCTCATCCAAGATGCCTGGATACAGATTCTAGTCATCTTGGATCAGTCCCATGAGTGAAACCTTTTTGACAGCAAAACCCTCGCCCCTCCCTGCACAAAGCTTGCGTTTTATAGGAATCGAAGCATACAATCAACTTCATACTCCACATATGGGGTGACTTGAAAATGAATGAGAATGAGGAATAAGTCCCAATATTCACATGACCAGACAACAGCGCCTACCTAGAGGGTCGATCAAGCACAACATGAATTATCGATTAATTATTGAGTGCGACACCCCGAAATCTGAAAACGAAGAAACTCTGGCCTGGGATCAAATTCAGAGAGATTCAGAGCGACAGGTCCTGAATAGTCCCAACCCTCATCGAGGGCGGCAGGGCACGCCCGGGACAACTTCAGATATTGGGCGAGCCAACGCCTGAAATGGCGGCTTACTTAGACCTCAGATTGAATCCTTGAAATCTGGCATGACCTACCCTGAGCGGTTGTTCATCAAGCAGCCGGACATCTTCAGGATGTGGAGCCGTGAACGGATGATGCGTAGAGCTCAAGGATCCATCGTCTTCCAGCTCGAAAAGGGGAAATTCTTCGACCCAAACGAACCTGAATTTGGGCCCAGGCGAATCCCAAGATCCGGCCAAGTTTTTGCTTCTTAGCAGCTTGATTGTGTCGATCCGCAATTTACCTAAAAGTTTGCTCTGTGAAAAATTGAGAAGCGGGTTTTACAAATCCAGAGATTTCGTTGAGGAGGGTTTTCGATAGGTAATCAAGGACGTTTTCCTAGGACGAAGTAGTATTCTTGTTTCAAATGGCTCTCGAGTACTCACGCAATTCTTGTAGGACGCATCCGAAGCGATATAAACCAAATCTCCTTCCCTTAGGTTGAGGGACTTTTTCAAATCATCCATCCGCAAATCGACGCCCAGTTTGGCCAACTGTTTTTCCCAGTCGCTTCCAGGAAATTTGAGCGTTAGAATGCGGCACGAGGGGAAGGTTTTGGCATTTTTCAGAATGCTCGTCCGCTCGGAATTGGACAGCAAGGCCTGCCTGTCCATAAAGTTGCAGTTTTTATCTGATCATTGTGGCAAATATAGTGAAGTATAGGTACTTGAGCCGTCAACTTACCGCTGCTGTAGGGATGACTAGAGCTCGGATTACAGGATCCCCTTCAGCTACATGAAGATCTTCAAGCTAGAAACGTGAATCCATGGTGAACAGACGATTCGCGTGTAACTTGAAGTGTGTTAAAGTAAAGTTGGTTACCTTCCCTCGGGTCAGGGTTAGTGATGTGAGCTTTGGAGCTGGACAGCCAATCAGAGAGCAGCTCGAATTTACCTCTTCTTATTTATTGAGTTTTATCTCTTCTCTGATTGGCTGTCCATTCCAGAAGTCCCAAAACCCAAGAGGAAAAGTCCCAAAACCCAAGAGGAAAAGTCCCAAAACCCAAGAGGAAATGTCCCAAAACCCAAGAGGAAATGTCCCAAAACCCAAGAGGAAAAGTCCCAAAACCCAAGAGGAAATGTCCCAAAACTCAAGAGGAAATGTCCCAAAACTCAAGAGGAAATGTCCCAAAACCCAAGAGGAAAAGTCCCAAAACCCAAGAGGAAATGTCCCAAAACCCAAGAGGAAAAGTCCCAAAACCCAAGAGGAAATGTCCCAAAACTCAAGAGGAAATGTCCCAAAACCCAAGAGGAAAAGTCCCAAAACCCAAGAGGAAAAGTCCCAAAACCCAAGAGGAAATGTCCCAAAACTCAAGAGGAAATGTCCCAAAACCCAAGAGGAAAAGTCCCAAAACCCAAGAGGAAATGTCCCAAAACCCAAGAGGAAATGTCCCAAAACCCAAGAGGAAAAGTCCCAAAACCCAAGAGGAAATGTCCCAAAACCCAAGAGGAAATGTCCCAAAACCCAAGAGGAAATGTCCCAAAACCCAAGAGGAAATGTCCCAAAACCCAAGAGGAAATGTCCCAAAACCTGCAATAAACTGTTCGAGTTTCAACCCCTGGGATTATTCAACTCAGAAATCCTCACCTGAGGAGCCATAGTTAGGTCAGGTTGGTCGGTGCCGTACAATTTCATGGCGTCCGAGAGGGAAATCCGATCGAAATGACCGCTGACGCCCACGAACGAAGGTAAACTGGCCGACAACAAGTCTTCGACTAGTTTGATCACGCCCTCAGAATCAGTGAATGAAAGCTCGATGTCCAACTGAAGAGCGAAAATTGGTAAAATGATTAATTTGCCAGATTCTATGCATTTCTCAGGGAAAGCGATTCCAGGGAAGATGATTTTCATGGAAAAAGTTCAGTACCTGAGTGAATTCGGGCTGCCGATCGGGCCGTGACGTTTCATCTCGATAGCATCTGGCGATTTGGAAATACCTGCAAGCATTCGCAAATGAAACCTTCCATGGTGATGACTTTTTTCGGAAAACACCGCAAAATTCAAATAGTGAAATTCATTCAACCTGTCAATGCCTCCGACCATCAGGAGTTGCTTCAACTGCTGCGGGCTCTGGACCAGCGAAAAGAACATGCCCGCTTTCTGCGTCGGGACGACGAACTCCTGAGCGCCGCCGGGGGTTTTCCTGAATAACGTGGGCGTTTCCACTTCGACGAAATCCCGCCGATCGACCAGGAAACGGCGCATGTCGGCGAACAGTCGCGAACGGAGTCGCAGGTTGCGCTGCATTTCGGGAAAGCGCAAGTCCAAGTAGCGATGCTTCATGCGGAGCGTTTCGTTCGCCTGGGCAACACAAGGGCGCACATTTGGTACGATGACAAGGATAGTACGAGTCTTCGTCGAAGCGAATGTCCCACTTTTCAGTGGAAAAGAGCCAATAATATCAAAAAATCTTCTTTCCTCGACGACTGGTGGTGATTTTTCGGAAATAAACCCGGTTTTTTGTTATTTTCCGGCAATAACGAGTAAAATTTTTGGTACAATACAAGTCGGCCACACACTATCCGATTGCTGGCTGTATGAATGTGGATGAACGTGCCTTAAAAACCCCATTAAACTTATTGGGTTCAACGCCACCTTGACCAATCACAGCAATGCATTTTCTTACCCCCTCCACCAGCGATCGGATAGTGTATGGTTGACTTCATAGCCACAAAATACTGGTGAAACAGACCTTGTTGTGATTCCTGATTGAGAACGGCGGATTGTCGCAGGCCGGATTCAGGACTTGAACATCGGTTGCAGCGATTTCCACCTCACCGGTCTCCATGTTCTGGAAAAACGGTTTTTTGAAAATATTCAAAAAATATCTGACTAAAGGGAAAACCGCATTCCTGCCCCTAGTTGAGGCGAAATCAGAATGATCACCTTATTCGTCTGTCCTTCAGGTCGCCGGATGACTTTTCCCTCAACCATTAGAACACTTTCGAGCGGAAGGTTGGACAGTAATTCTTTCTGGAATGAGAAAATCATCAGTCATGATCGATATCGAGTAAAGTTATAGACAAGCGCAGGTAACCTCCAAGAAGTTGGCGAGCATTTTCGCTCAGTTGTCGGCGATTGCTGAATCTGCAAACTGGACCAAATTCGTGTGGAGTAATTGAGAACTTGATGGTTAGCTCAGATCCCCACAATAGTGGAGATTACAGGTGATATGACCCTAGATGTTGCCTGATTTCGGCACGAGACGGATTATTTTGAAGTTTTTGGAAATGTCGTACTTTTTGCCTCTTGGAAATTAGCGGGTGTACGAAGCGGTCCCCTGGCAAATCGAGAAATGCTATGAAAACTGTTAGCTCCCGTTCCAAAGTTGACGAAAAGTTCGGATTGGATTTTGTTTGCATCAGTTACGTTGATGCCAACAACTTCAAGCAACGATTGGACGATCGTTTAAGGAGGAGAAAGTTCGTACACGAGTTTGGAAATTCGTACAGAACTTCGGAGACGAATTTGCAGCCATGGACGTTGCCACGCGGAAAAACAAACAAAACATTTCAAACCCGGATGGAAAAAATCCATTTTTGTCGCTTACGTGTCTAAATTTTCCAAGCATTCCCTCGATTTGCCAGGTGACTACTTCGTACAAACTATAAACTTCGTACTTCGAAGTGACAAGAGGTACGAAATTACCAAAAACCCTATTATCTAGGTACCTCAAGAGATAAGCTCGAAGATGACCCACATGATTGTTAGCGATGATCTGCGTGCTCCCGTAGGCGTCTCGCAGAGTGATGAAACTGTTCATTCTCACGTACTGGACCCAGCCGCACAGAAGAACTCGACGGCCGACGTCGTCCGCTCTCAACTCTCCGCAGGTATGACTCCTCCACGAATAGGCGTTGACCTCCTCGTCCTGAAATCAGCGGATTCGAGATAGTCGTTGAAGAAAAATACCAGAAATAATGTACCAAGAAGTTGGACGAATTCGATCGAAAATTCGGCCGACTTACTTTCGAAGAAACCGTTGAAGTCCATCTGAGGAGCCGTTTCGCTGCGGAGAATTCCTTCCAGTTCCCGCCGAAGACACATCTAGCTTTGGACGACCACATCTGGTCTTAACATCTGGAATACAACTGGAAAAAAATTCAGTTCAAGAACACACTGTAGGTAGCTCAAACTGAAACTCAAACCCTAACGTTTCGAATTGATACTGAACCTTGAACATGAACGAACTGACTCTAATTGAAACTCATACAAGAAGTGAAACCCAAACGTAAACTCGAACTGAACTGAAACTCAAACTTGAATCAAAACTAAAATTCAAGCTCAAACTGAAAAAATGAACTCAAACTAGTTTCAGTTCGAGTTGAAGTTTGAGTTTCAGTTTGAAGTTTGAGTTAATGTTCGAGTTTGAACGTAAAGTTTAATTCTGAAACTCTAACCTAAACTCAAACTGAAACCCTTATTCAGACTGTAGACAACACAAATTTCACCTCAAACTCCGACGTTTCGAATTAGTCAAACAGAAATTGAAACCTTGAACGTTAACGAACTGGAAACTCAAACTGGTACTTCAACTCAAACTGAAACTCAAACGTAAATTGAACTGAAACTCGAGCTCAAACTGAAACTCAAGTTCAAAGTGAGAAAATAAACTCAAACTGAAACCCAAACGTAAACTCAAACTGAACTCAGACTCATAATGAATCTCGAAGCCATAGTCAAAAAGTCATAGTCAACTCACAACGAAACAGCAACTCAGACTCATGATCAATCACGGAGTCAAACTCAAACTCACAATGAAACTCAAACTCGAACTCATAATCAATCTCGAAGTCAAGCTCACAATGAAACAGAAAATCAAACTCATAATCAAACTGAGATGAGTTTGAGTTTCAATTTCAATGTGAGTTTGATGGGAAGTTTGAGTTCCATTGTGGGTTTGACTTCGAAAATTGTTTAGAGTTTCCGTTTCATTGTGTGTTCGACTTCGATTTCGACTATGAGTTTGAGTTTCATTTGAGTTTGTGTGTTCGACTTCGAGGTCGACTCAAACGTAAACTGAACTCGAGCTCAAACTGAAACCCAAAAGTAAACTGAAACTCAAGCTGAAAAATAAACTCACACTGAACCTCGAACTTCAGTTTACGTTTGGGTTTCAGTCCCAGTTTGAGTTTCAATTTCAGTTTGAAAGTGAAACTTTCATTTGAGTTTACGTTTGAGTTTCTTTCCAGTTTCAGTTCCAGGTTACTTCCGAGTTGAGTTTCAATTTCAGTTTGAAAATCAAACTTCGAGTTCAAGTTTAGTTTTAGTTCCAGTTTGAGTTTACATCATTTTTCCATCAACCGAAACGGTTTACTTTACCAACTAGAGATTGTCCTCATACTTGAGTAATTTGTGGTTTCATGTTGAAGTATTGTGTATGACTGTTGGGTTTATCCGTGAAGTTGTCAAGTTTTCGTAAGACTTGAGTTGTCAATCTGAGGTCTCAATAGACTTTTTGATAGGAGGATGACACAATTAGACAAATTGCAATGTGTCATGAATTGAATCAACCGTGATACATTTTTTGGCTCTTCTGAAGTAAAATACGATACCTCGCCGATACTTGACAATACGTAACACGATTGAGAAAACTGGGACGTAATTTGACTTTTTGATGACTCGTAATATTACGTGTTTACCTGAGCATATAATACTGAATCCCCCTTCGCTAATATGCTGTCAGCCACAAATAGAAAAGCGAATAGATTTCAGAAGAAAATTTGAAATACTTCAAAATACTTGATACTTCATGGAACTGGAGCAGACGATCCAGCCAGCCAACGTTGATAGATGCCGGACCTGATAAGATTTCGGCGAAAAGGTCGGGCTGATAAGGGATTTTTCAAAAACCAGGTGCGCAACCCGCCGTTTTGGCTGTTTGACTCAAACCAGAAATAATATTTCGATAATAATAATAATAATATTATTATCGAGGCGTAGAAAGCCCATCAAAATTGATAAATACGCCTACTTACCAAAAATTCGATCCGTTTTCCTTTTCACCCGTGATGCGAGTCTGCGGGCTGAGTTTCGTACTCGAGCGGGGATTTTTCGCAAGTGAGCGGGAATTTTCCGTCTGGTGACGTCCAACTTGCCGCATGTTCAAGAGTGACGTATGAACGTACAAGTTGTACGATTAGTACCTTTCCTACAGTTCGGCCATTTCTTTGTTGTATTGTGCTAGTTGATTTGTCTTTTCTGGTGAAAATCCCGATTTTATCCGACTAGCGAGAAGGATTTCGCCAGTTTTGATTCACCCTCTTGTTATTCGCTGTCGAATTTTGCCGATCGGTCACGGATTCGCGTCAGATCCCGGACGACTTCGCAAATGTACGCAGCAGTTGGCCACTGAGAATTTATCGCTATTCCAGAGGATATCCTGTCTTATTCGGGACGATTTCTCGGTCCCAATTTCGAATCGTAAGATCGTCCTCCTGTCGCAGTCGGTAATATAACGAATCACATCATGTCGGCTGGACCGTACAGCTATTCGTACATTTTCAAATACATTATCATCGGCGATATGGGAGTCGGGAAGTCCTGCCTGCTGCACCAGTTCACGGAAAAGAAATGTAAGTTTTCGAATGTTGGGAATTCACTTTGGAAATGTTAATTCGGTATAATACTTCATGCTATTCTCCTATTCTGCAGTTATGGCCGATTGCCCTCACACTATCGGAGTCGAGTTCGGAACGAGAATAATCGAAGTGTCCGGACAGAAGATAAAACTCCAAATTTGGGACACTGCCGGCCAGGAACGGTTCAGGGCTGTTACTCGGTGAGCGATTTTGACTTCGAAAAATCAATTTTTCCCCCAGCCGTCCGATAGATTGGACGCTCGTTCGATGCCCTTGAGAACGGAACAATACCCCCTTATCACTCTGAATCATCTTGTCTACGAGAAAATAAGAAGAGTGTCCGGTTTTTCTCGACTTTATCTGGCCTTTCGATCCTGATGGAATATTATCCTAATGAATGGCAATTGTTGGGTTATCGTCTACGAGAGCACCCTACCCGGTGACAGACGCTTTTAACAGTCTTTCAATGTTTCTCAGCAATCGAAATTGATATTTTGTTTCGATATTTCATCAGCTGACAATTAGATTCAAGAACACGACGATGATAGACGCTTCATGTGAACCCAGCTCAATGCACTATCAGTGCCTGATAATAGGAACAAAATCATCCAATCACATGGCTTGAAATGGCGTCAGTTGCTGGTCCGGGACTGTCCAGAGCAGTGTTGCCAAGGTGCCAACGTCGAAAACCCCTGAGACAACGTCAAAAAACCTCGAATTCCCAAAATGAGAAAAACAATCCCGAAAAACACCCAAAAGTATAGGAGGAATTTAAAATGAACTATTTCACATAAAATAGGACCTATCTCCTTATTATGCATCAACAATTTCAAATTGTACCTAAAACTATAAACTATTTAATACTCATTCTTTCCCCATGGGCATTAAAAACCCCAAATTTGGAGAGGAAACCCCCAATTTGGCAACACCAGGGCTGGCCTGATCGAACAGGGTTTGCTCGAGGTTAGGGATGCAACTATCGGAGAACAATTTCGAAGTATCAACTATCGATATTTTGAATTGACATCAAAATGTAACTTGTTATTGGTACCGATGCAGAATATTGACGTTTTGAAATGTCGGACTGTGGTTTTTCCAAGAGATCCTGATTTCAAGACTACAAAAACATTCGACTGATAAATACCTATCTTCATTGTTAATTTAGAGGATACAGCATAAAAATAAATGGGTATTGCGTATAAATCATGCGCAATGCTATCTGATAGGGATGAGTATCGATGGTTGGTGGTCCCGAAACATCGATGGTGAAGGACTGAGTTTTGTTGTTGTCCATAGGTTTCATTGTTGTTGTTCGTTTCAGTTGTTCATTTGTTTGTGTTATTCAGTGTTGTAGGTTTCAATGTTTTCTGATCTCCGATCACGTTTACATCCAATGTTTTTCTTCTAGTAAAGGCTGAATTTGACATAATTTTAATGCCATTTTTGTGAATTGTAAACAAAAAATGTATCGGACCCAACTGGTAGTGCCATTCCGATATATCAGGATTAGAAATATTCGTAAAGATATCGATATATCCATAAATATCGATATTTCGATGCATCGTTATTTACCATAACTCTGTATTCCAGGTCGTATTATCGTGGCGCTGCTGGCGCTCTTATGGTGTACGACATCACGAGACGTTCAACGTACAATCATCTCAGTAGCTGGCTGTCGGATACCAGGACTCTAACGAACCCAAGCACTGTAAGCATGTACTCATCATCTGTCACCTTAACGACCGAATTTCGAGCGAATATTAACTATGCTTCCTATTGTACAGGTGATATTCCTGATCGGGAACAAAAGCGATTTGGACGGCCAGAGGGACGTGACATACGAAGAAGCGAAACAATTCGCTGACGAGAACGGCCTGATGTTCGTGGAAGCCAGCGCCAAAACGTATGCATTTTGAGTTTCTACAATTTGAACACTGTCGCGTGGGTGGGGCGATTGGGGGGGGGGACGGGAATTTTTACTACCGGAATTAGTAAAAAGTTGTTTTTACAATAACAACATTAACATTCTGCTACAATAAGTACCTAAAAGATAATTACTTGAAGTAGCAAATGTTTCAGTTATTGTTGCAGAATTTTAATTTTGTTGTTGTTATGATATAACAATAACAACAACATAATTTCTGTTGTTATTAACTGAAATATTTGCTATTTTAAGCCATTATCTTTTCAAATTTGATTTATTGAATATTGTCAGTCGGCGTGCAACACTGATTTACGTGATTTTTGTCAAAAATGAGTTATGGTATCACTGGATTGGTTTTTCCATGGAGAATCCGGTGGTACCACTGATTTGTGCGAATTTGAAGCTTTGAGAGTTTTTGAATCACAGCTGAAGATAGCTACTTTTACGGGCCTAAGGAAAGCAGTGTTGCTCAAAACGGTTTCTGACATCTTTTTCTCCCGAATTCGGACAAACCAGTGGTACCACTGGATTCCCTGTGGAAAAACCAATCCAGTGATACCAATAACTCATTTTTGCCAAAAAACGAGTTAATCAGTGTTGCATGCTGTTTGTTCTAGGTAAAACTTGGTTAGATCGGTAGAAATAAATATGAACGAATCAGTTTGAATTTATTTCACGTACAGGAAATCGTCACGGAATGAATGACTTCAGATAGGAACAAAGTCAGCACAGATTCAATACACCGAACGATATATAAAAGCAAAACGCACACAACGAAAAAACACATCCCAAATCATACGGCGATGGTTGCTAAGACCTCGCCACCTGCTTAGATACCAGGCTCAATTAGTGAAGCTGCATCACGGGCCGCCGTAGCGAACTGAAGGTTCGGGATCGAACATCCTCCCCCCGGCAATGAGGAGGGCAGGGCTAAAAGAGTTGAGGGTACACATTGGGAGGTTGCAGCGATCATTCTTGGGATGGCAAAGGACATAATTTTATCACTGGTCTTGTTTTTGGCCCTTGTGCAGTGATGATTTCAGCCACTCTTGGAATACCATCTGGCCCTGGATGGAGGTCTGTAATTCTAGCTAATGGCCATTGTAATGGTGGGGCATTATCCTCCATCATCATGACTATGTCGCCGATTTTAGCTGGTCGATCAGGAGTGTTCCATTTTTCCTTGCTTTGCAGCGTACTCAAGTACTCATGACGCCATCGACTCCAAAACTGTTGGGACAAATCCTGAACAAACTTCCACTTCGGGAGAAAGGACTGAGGCGTAGGAAAGGGTTCGACAGGTGGAGCAGTTAATGGGCGTAGATTGAGGAAATGTGCTGGAGTGAGGACATCTAAATCGGCCGGTGATGATGAGGTAGCGACTAGTGGGCGGGAATTGAGAATCGCCTCAATTTTGGTAAGGTAGGTTATTAAAGTGAAAAGAGGAGGGCATTGATTTTTCAGAGTAACCTTGATGAGTCGTTTGCTGGATTTGACTGCTGCCTCCCAAATTCCCCCGAAATGTGGAGCACGGGGGGGAATAAACTTCCACGCCGTCCCTTGCCTGGCTGTATGTTGGACAAGGGAATCTGAGTGATCGGGGCTATTAAAAACAGACCGCAGTTTGCTCAGATGGTTACGTGCACCCAAGAAATTGCGACCGTTATCAGTCCAGACAACAGCGGGATAGCCTCTGCGCGCTGTGAACCGGTCGTAGCACTGCAAAAACCCGTCCGTGCTGAGATCTAAAACTGCTTCAAGGTGGACCGCCTTTGTTGAAAAACAGACGAATACGCAGAGATATACGTCAATCTCCCGAGAGCCACGCGTTCCTGTTATAGACGCTTTGATAGGACCTCCATAATCGATACCAGTTTGGTTAAAGGGGTAGACCATGGTCACACGATCCATGGGGAGTTGCCCCATTTCAGGTTTGAAAGGCTTTGGATTAATGGAGAAACACCGCTGGCAGCCAGTCAGTCGGCGTTGCACAGATTTTTGCCCATTAATTATCCAAAATTTGTTCAATATGTAAGCATGAGTAGCTTTTGGTCCTACGTGTAAACAATCTTCATGGGCTTGATTGATGATCAGATTGGTCAATTCACTGTCCTGTGGTAATAGGGCGGGATGCTTGGCGTCGAACGGAATTTGAGCATACTTTAGACGACCTCCGACTCTAAGAATACCGTTATCATCTAGGAAGAGACCAAGTTTTTTGGTAATTTTGAGTTGAGGCTTTTCTAACTGTGCATCCTCGATTTCAGAACGAAGACGGAGCTTCTGAACACGCTTGACAAGGGTGGATAAAGCAGTACGTAACTCAACAGATGACAAGGGTCCAGACGACCTATTTTGAGGATTTTTTGTGTTATTTGAAAAACGAAGGCACCAAGCAACCACAGATTGAAGATGGGATAGGGAGGAATATCTTGCCTCTAGTTCAGGGAAGAGTTGGGGAACTTCATTTGAGACATTAAGAAATTGTTTGGTCCTCTTTTCTTGAAGCACTTGAGGATCGTCCATAGTAGCTCTGACCCGAGAAATAGGCCACGCATCAGGGTCCGACGCCAACCATTGAGGGCCCTTCCACCAAGAACGATTATTGCAGATAGCTTGGGGGCTTAATCCTCTCGAAGGGAGATCAGCTGGGTTTTGGGAAGATGGTACATGAAACCACCGGTCCGCCCCTACAGATTTGAGGATTGTTGATACATGGTTACCAACAAATGGTTTCCACGAAGGAGGTGGATTGGCTGTTATCCAAGAAAGTGCAATGGTGGAATCGGAAATTGCGAATCTTTTTGAAGGATCAACACAGGGAAAAACTTTGGTGAGTTTCTGAAAGGTGGCCGAAAGCAAGGTTGCTGCTAATAGTTCAAGGCGAGGGAGGGTTTCAGGTTTAGACGGCGCAATTCGAGCTCGAGCAGTAATGAGAGATGGAATATACTCGTCTCCTGCTTTGGTGATCGAATATACCACCGCAGCGTATGCCCGTTCGGAGGCGTCGGCGAACCCTACGAGCCAAAGGGGGCCACGCGCATTGGGAATATGTCTAGGAACAGAAAGTGTTTCTAGCATAGGTAGGGTTTTTGCAAATTCGGCCCATCGTATGCATATCTCCTCTGGAAGAGGCTCATCCCATCCAAGCTTTAAGCGGATAACTTCACGCTGTAAGAGCCGGGCATAAACAGCTACAGGGACAATCCATCCAAGGGGGTCAAAAAGTTGACCCACCTGTGACGCGAGTTGACGTTTTGTGGAAATTCGCTGGCTAGTGGACACCTTGTAGGAGAAATCATCGCTAATGTTGTTCCAAACCAGACCCAAGACCTTAACGGGCTTCTCGTTGTCGAATGACAGATTGACAGCCTGGGAGGCTGGTAAGATGTGATCCCTAGGCAACCCTTCAAGAAGTCTTGTATCATTTGCAGCCCATTTACGCAACTCAAGATGAGCCGAATCAAGAAGTTCAACTATTTGTTTCCTAGTTGCCATGGCTTCTTCAATAGAATCGCCTCCCAGAAGGATATCGTCAACATAAGTTGAGCCTGATAGGGCTTGGGAAGCAAGGGGATATGTGGTCTGGGAAATGTTTGCTAGCTCTGCAATGACTCTGCATGCTAAGAAAGGCGCCGATGCAGTTCCATACGTAACTGTTGTAAGCCTGTATTCGGAAATAGGGTGGTGGGGTTCGGGCCGCCAGAGAATTCTGAGAAGGTCCCGTTGGTGATCAGGGTGCATGATTTGTCTAAACATCTGACGGATATCCGCTGTAATTGCATACTTGGAGGTCCTAAAATTAGTGAGTACGATTGAAATATCCTGCTGTAGTTTTGGCCCGGTCAACAAAATGTCATTGAGACTTAAGCCTCCTGACGATTTTTGGGAAGCATTGAAGACCACTCTTATCTTATCTGGTGGATCATCTCTTTTGTGGACAGGGTGGTGGGGTATATAATATGTGGGTTGTCCAGGATAGGGAGCAGAAGCCAGTTCCATGTGACCAGACTCAAGGTACTCTGTCATGAATTTTTGGTAAGCAATTTTGAGGATTGGGTCACGGGAAAGTCGTTTTTCAAGTGAGAGAAATCGGGTAAAAGCAATTTTTCGAGAATCCCCAAGGATTGAAGGATTATGTTTTAAGGGCATTTCTACCATAAACCTGCCGTTAGGAAGACGGGTACAGGACTTGGAAAAAATCTCTTCTGCTTTAATTTCATCGGGTGTGAGATTGGATGCAGGCTGCACATCCTCAACTGTGTACATTCTTTCCAATAACTCAGCCAATTCTTGATTTGAAATAGCGGCAACACTATATTTATGACAGTTGGATTCAGGAGGAACTAGATCAAATGGTGGAGCACCCGCGGGCAAGTTCACACGAGTTGGAAGTACACTGAGTGAGTTGACTAGCTGCCACAAATCCACAACCGTCCCTTTTGAATTCTTGAGTGGTGGGTGGGCCGAATGTAGAACCATATTTCCAGGAAATAAAGTATGCCAATTTGTACAGGACTCGTGTGAAACAGGGCGTTTGGGATTTGCATGGCAGCTAAAGGATAACTTAGCCTCATGGGTGAGTACTGAGTGAGGTTTGCGAAGTTGGTAGAGAGGGCGTTGCTCTTTTGGTGCCTCAACAATCGGCGGAGCGAAGGAAGGAGTGTTTTTAGAGCCGTTTACTTTTAGGGAAGATGATGATTTACTAATGGCTAGTTTTTGTAATCTGCGAGATTTTTGCCATTCTCGAGAGAAGTTTCGAGAAGTAAGTTCATTGTCAATAGTCATAATATCAAACGAAACACGTTTGGTCTGCGGAGGAGACACGTTCCCTGATGCGATCCAGCCAAAAAGGGTTTTTAAAAATCTAGGTGAGCCATTTATCGGGTCAATGTGACCACCCAAGAATGCGTAATTGAAAACATCACTGCTTAGTAGTAAATCAATGGGCAAAGATTGGTTGAATTTAGGGTCAGCAAGGAATAGGTTTTTACAATGCGGCCATCTTTTTTCGAAGGAAACTACGGGAAGATGATCGGTAACTGTGGGAAGTACGGTGAATTTTATGAATAAAGGACTTGGAATTTTACGGTTTTGCATCGGGAAATGAAGAAAGGCTGATGTTTGACCACATTGACTACGCACACTACTTCCTCCAACACCTGAAATGGAGATGTCACACTTGGAAATTTCTAAATTGGCCGATTTAGCCATTTTGTATGAAATCACATTTGCATCACTGCCGGTATCCAGCAATGCACGGCCGACAGTAACGGTAGACGTTGCACCGCTGCCAATTTGGACAACTGCTGTTGGAATCAACGAAAAACCTCTAGGCTTTTGAAAACTCGATTTAATGCCATTCGAATTTGAAACTGGATGGAAGATATTTTTTGAACATAGACATGGTGAAATCGAGGTCTTCTGCGGTTCAGTGAAACTTAACTTGTTGCCAAAATCAGCATCTGTCGGCCAGCACACGCCTCATAAAGGAGATTGATTTTTTTCTGACATCTTCATTTCACAAGCGTTGGAATGAGTGGCCGGAACAAGAAGTTCTGAGGATAAGTTTGACAGGCCAGAATGATTTTGTGAAGGGTATAGATCAGCAGAATCAAAATCTGTTGTTTTGTAGTGAAATGGTGAACCTTTGACCCAAGTGAGCTCATCCTCAGAAATTGCCTGGTTAGAGAAGGTGGCGGGACTTACCAAAGCCCTTGAGATTGGACGGAATTCGTGAGCGTTGTCATCGTAGGCGTTTGGAGATTGACTGTTGTGGCCAACTGAGACAAAATGGTCTGAAGTTGATTCTTGGTTATCCTTTTCTTGAGCGTCTGGGAAGGCTGCAGGAGAAGGCATTCGACTGGCGCCAGCAGCCACTTGTTGTCGAGTAGCTCTTGCGATGGTATCGTCTGGGAGAGTCGAATGAGGTCCAAAATCATGTAGAAAAAAATGATGACGGCCTTGGCAAGTGCGGCATGAGTAATTGCTCCGGCATTTTGACACCTCGTGTATGCCGCCTAGGCAATTAGGGCATACTCCTGCGTTGAGAACGGCGCTACGACGTTGGTTCAATGGTAGCTGAAGAAATTCGGGACATCGATACATTTTGTGATGTTGTCTGCAGTATTGGCATTCCGTCGAGCCCTTTTCCCGGTTTGGGGAACTGCTTTGAGGACGAGAGATCACAGGACTGCGAGTTGTATTGTAAGGACGAGGAGATGTGGACAATTTTCTTGGAGCTGGTTCTTTGTCCCTTACGGCTAAGTTGCGATGAAGACGAGAGCGAAGAAATTCGAGAACCATTTCAACAGTGGGAAATCGGTCCGAACTTGCGATTTTTTCATCAAAAAATGTTTTGAAAAGGAATCCAGGGATTCGGCGTATAATGAAGTGGTAGAGGATGGCGTCAGGTTTGTCTTCAACTTGGAGAGAATCTAGAGAGGAGCGATAGCTCTCAATAGATTGAATGAAGGTCAACAGATGATCAGGATGGTCAGATTGGATATCTGCAATGTCTGAGATTTTGTCTAGGACGGCCATCGTAAGAGCATAACGATTTGTGTTTTCTGCGATCAATTCATTCCATATTTCCTGATAGGTTTTGGTTGGAGAAATATGAGATTTGAACCATACGAGCATTTTCGGTCCAAGTTTGCTTCGAAGAGCTTCCAGTTTGTTGATATCAGGAAGGTTTGGTATATTATGAACACACTGTTCAAAAATCGTCCGAAAACTCGAAAAATCGAGAATTCCTCCATCAAAAATTGGAATGGACGGAAACAAGGCGTTCATGGTCGATATTGCATTGAGGCATGCACGATTCAAATCCGGGGTGGGAGGAGGTTCCGGTTGTCCTCGAGGGTCTGGAGATAAGGTTGGATGATCGTCCATCCACTGACAGAGAGCATCCTCGGCTTCCTCTCGAGTAACGAATATTCGATTGCGAATGCGATCAATAATAATGTCGAATTTGATCAACTGCAATCGAGGCCAGAAATCCTCTAAGCTTGAGCAGAGGTGATCAAATCGGTCAATGTAGCGATTTATTCGGGATCGAGAAGCACCAGGAAGTACGGGTACTCGCGCTCGAATTCTGGCGAATTCCTCACAGTACGTCAGTGCAGAAGTTACGACCGAATTCACAGTGTCGGTTGCTTTCTGGGATGAATAGTCGATTATCGCACAAGCTTCCCGGATTTTGGAAAAAAAATCTTCTAATGATAACTGAGGCTCAGCTTCAGAGGCTATTCTAGTTACCTCGGGACTAATATTCTTACTTTTGGCCATGTTCGATAATAGGTCAAAACACGGGGTTTGTTTCCGTTTGCGAAGGAACGTATCACAAATTCACTAGATCCCGGGTTTCGGCACCAATGTTTGTTCTAGGTAAAACTTGGTTAGATCGGTAGAAATAAATATGAACGAATCAGTTTGAATTTATTTCACGTACAGGAAATCGTCACGGAATGAATGACTTCAGATAGGAACAAAGTCAGCACAGATTCAATACACCGAACGATATATAAAAGCAAAACGCACACAACGAAAAACACATCCCAAATCATACGGCGATGGTTGCTAAGACCTCGCCACCTGCTTAGATACCAGGCTCAATTAGTGAAGCTGCATCACGGGCCGCCGTAGCGAACTGAAGGTTCGGGATCGAACACATGCCAAATGACGATTTGATTGTTGGCAGTGAGCATCTGGAAATGGAGTGCAAGGGGGCGTGGCCTGAAAGCGGAATTGGTTTTTGCGCAGCCTGGAAAGATCAAATCAACGTATTGTACTCAACTCCCACCCCTTGACTTGCCATTCTACTGATTCTAGATGCATTTCTGTTTTATCCCTAGGGGCGAAATGGTTGAAGAGGCTTTCTTGGAAACTGCCAAGAAGATTTACCAGAGTATCCAAGATGGAAGGTGAGTTTGTCGTATTTGACGTACACAATTCTGATCATTTGGTGCATGGAAGATTTCAAAATACTGGAACCTCGAGCAGGAAAAAATTTCATTTGCGAAATTTTCAATTTCTAGATTGGACCTGAACGCGGCCGAGTCAGGAGTGCAACATAAACCATCCCAAACCGGTCGAACAACTCTTACCAACGATCAACCCAACAAGGATTCTTGCTCTTGTTAGGTAAGTGACTTTCGAACCAAGTTTAACTTGTGGCTTGTTATCTCCAAATCGACCCTTGCTTTAACGATTATTTGTAAAACCTTGACCTTGGAAGAACGAGGTGATAACGGTTCAT
The DNA here is from genome assembly GCA_036186465.1 of Nesidiocoris tenuis. Lineage (NCBI taxonomy): Eukaryota > Metazoa > Arthropoda > Insecta > Hemiptera > Miridae > Nesidiocoris > Nesidiocoris tenuis. The sequence continues at coordinate 10,158,683 of AP028919.1, forward strand.
ATCCAGACTCCGATTCTTTGCTTGCGCGACATGCCTTATCAACGTTGCTGTTGTCTCGTTAGTTGTTTTCTGATAAGTTCTGTGAATGATTATAGCGTTGCTGTTATCACCGTATCTTCTGATAAGTTCCGCGAATGATTCTAGCCTCGCTGTCATCACCTTATCATCTGATAAGTTCCGTGAATTATTCTAGCCTTCCCAATTTCACCTTAGTTATCATCTGATAAGTTCCGCGAATGATTATAGCGTTGTTGTTATCACCGTATCTTCTGATAAGTTCCGCAAATGATTCTCGCTTTGCTATTATCACCTTATCTTCTGATATGTTCCTCAAATGATTCTAGAATCTTCTTCTTCTCTTTTTCTTGTCTTATCTGGACGACATGGCGGACAGTGTTTATTGTTTTTTTTTTTATATATATTTTTCCAATTTATTTTTTCTAATATATATTCCATTGATATATATTCTAGCCTCGTTGTTATCACCTTATCATCTGATAAGTTCCGCAAATGATTCGAGCCTCGCTGTTATCACCTCATCTTCTGATAAGTTCCGCAAATGATTCTAGCCTCTTCTTCTTCTCTTTTTCTTGTCTTATCTGGACGACATGGCGGATAGTGTTTATTGTTTTTTATATATATTTTTTTAATTTATTTATTTCTATTAATATATGTTCTATTGATATATATTATAGCCTGGCTGTTATCACCTTATCTTCTGATAAGTTCCGCAAATAGCCTCGCTTTACCTCCCCGAATTCTATTCGTTGCTTCAGGTTGACCCCTGGTTGTGCGAAGGGAACCAATTTCCCGGTAGCTCACGACAGCGCAGGTGCTCTGGCCTCGATTGAAGAGCTCACTTCAAACCAAACATGTTATTTCTAACCTAAACTTTATTCTACCCCTCCCCTCCCACACTATCGAGGAAAATGTAAATATTCACATCGCTATTGGTGGTTGCACACGTCGACTTTTCATTATTGTTATTGGATCTGACTCCCTCGCTCCTTACTGCTCCCCTTCACCCCAGTATTCTTTCGTTCGGTGCGTTTTAGTCGAATTTCGATAACAACCATTGGTGAAAACAGTTTTTTTAAAATTACTTACCCTAACTTCGTAGGTAAACTAAAATATTCAATGGCATTAGCTTGAAGAACATTCCACATAGTTCGTCAAGCAGGTGGGACGTAGCCTCGCAGTTTTTGCGATTTTCGATGAAATTAGTGTTTCGATAGGCGATACGAGTAGCTGCAATGCAGATCGCGATTCCAGCTGTGTCCCCCCATCGTAGGGAAGTTTGTGTGATGTTTTCGAATTTAGTTCGCCCTGTCGGCTTCGCTCGAGGGAGGGCTAGGCAATCCGGCTAAGAGAAAATGGACGAAAAACTCCGATTCGGATCCATAATTCGCTGGGGAAGTCTCGTTATACTGATAAGGGAGTCATACAGGTTATATTACGATCTCAGCAAACCCCAGCAATCGGCCTCTGATCGTTATTCGCCGTACAGTTAGCGTTTTTGGCTCTTAACTAGGTTAATAACGTTTTTGTCTGTATTTTCATTAGTTTTAACATATTTCGAGCCAGCTCGACGAATATCACCCGAACATAATGGCCCCTCCATCCACAACGATACGTTATCGTTGTAAACCAGAAATAAACCAAGTATTAGGGTTGTAATATGACGTCACGTTTCCCCAGCTCCGTCATCAGCGCTGGAAATAACAGAAAAAGGCGTTTCTACTTTACCTTTTATCCGTGACGTCCCCATTTCTTTGTTATCGCCGGTTATCAATACTCAATATTTTCACAAATTGGAATAACCTGCACGAAAATTCCCCCGGACAGGAAATCGAACTCCTCGTGGGGATTTCACTGAGCTCGATTACGTCATCATGCAGGACGGCGTCATTGATAAGAGATAAGGTAGAGCCGCCCTTTTACTCCTACTGATAGCCCTCCCAGTATTCCCCGCCCCACCTTTCCACAATTAATCGGTATCCTTCGGTATGTAATAAGCCTCCTTATGCTAGACATGTATTTGCTTTGCGTTTATAGTATTATAATGTACAGAATTGCTTGATATAATATATTTTTTCCATTTCAAGTTCTGAAAAAATTGTTGAACGTTATTATTGAAGTTGGCTCTTGATAACCTAGTTTCCTTTTTTCTCTAGTTGTCGGAAGAAAAATGTAATTTTAACTAAGCCATTCCAATAGTTAACAGTAAGTACGTGTATTGCCGCATGAAATTATTGCAATGAAACAAGGAAACGTTAACGACACGACCGCTATACAGTCATATCATTTGTATTTTGTGTCAAATAAAACATCAACATCAACAACTTTCGTTTTCCGTTCTCATCCGGGTTTGTGAAAATTCCCATTCACTATCCGATTGGCTAAGAAATGTTGGGTATGTATCTTAAAAAATGTCACGCACGTTAGAAGAATATGGTATCTAAAGGGAAGAAATATTTTTATTCGTCGAACTATGACATTATTTGAATAAAATTCGTAAAATTCGCAGTCTTCTACAACCTAAGACATAAAAATTGCGAAATTCACAATACTATATGGAAAAGCTAACAAATCCCTTCATGTTCCATTGATTCTAAATAAAGGCAATTGCAATCGACACAATATGCAAGTACAATATTGATTTAGTGTATGGGGTTTAAACAACAAATGATAACGTTTAACGCCAAAATTCATTTTTAAAAAAATCGCTAAATATTTTAAAAAATTCGGAAAACCTCTTTTTTTTTTAAACTTATTCCAGAGTCAAGGGAACCCCTAAGCCATTTCTCGTAAAAAGGTAAATCCTAGTACTTGGAGGACACTAACACTAACAAGTACATTTTGAGTTCGGGACCGTATCATGGAACATGAAGAGGATCTGCACTCATCGTAACACTTTCTCGACACATTTACAAAGTTCGTCAAGTTTTACGTGGAGTTCTATAGAAGCAAATTTACAAGGCCCAGGGGCAAAATCCGGTCGTGGTATGGGTTTCCAGGCTGACGACTGGGAGACCGCAGATGCGCCGTCTGGAAAAATCGACATCGAGATCAACATTTTTGGAATTAGCGTATGGAATAATTCCAACAATTTTTAGAGAAAAGAAGATGCCCTTGGTGGGTAAACGCAAATCCGGCCCAAAACATTCGATAGTCAGACCTGAGGCTTGAGCTGTCAGAGGCGGTTGTGGCGATCGCGTCTCTGATTGCGTGCTGCACGTTTTTGTCCTATTTTCTACAATTTTCAGAGAATAGAGACTTCCATAAGATGCCCTTGGTGGGTAAACGCAAATCCGGCCCAAAACATTCGATAGTCAGATCCTGCGGCTTGAGCCGTCAGAGGCGGTTGTGGCGATCAAGTCTCTGATTGAGTGCTGCACGTTTTTGTCCTATCCCCATCAATTTTCAGAGAATAGAAGATGTCCTAGGTGAGGAAACGCAACTCCGACCCAAAACATTTGATTGTCGGATCCTGAAGCTTGAGCCGTCAGAGGCAGTTGTGGCGATCACGTCTCTGATTGAGTGCTGCACGTTTTTGTCCTATTCCCAACTATTTTCAGAGTATAGAGACTTCCATAAGATGCCCTTGGAGGGTAAACGCCGCTCTGGCCCAAAACATTTGATAGTTGGATCCGGCAGCTTGAGGCGGTTGTGGCGACCGCGTCTCTGATTGGGTGCTGAACGTTTGTGTCCCATTTCCACAATTGCCAGGCGGGCTGAGGGCCGCTTAACCGCACAACTGGGCGGCTCCACAGACTCCTGAACCGCTTGATAAGCTCTTGATATGCATTGGGGCTTTCCGTGTTCGCAAGGGCACACAGCCATAACTATCCAAATATAATATAACTTGGATAACTTTCCAATATAACATAAGTTTTTACCTGATGGCGATGTCAGCTCTTGCAGAAAGCGCCTGCTTGTTCTCCATGGAAAGGGCGATGACATTCTCCCGCCTCGCCTTCCTTTCGGCCAATTTCCGCTGGAGAGCAGCGACGCCCATGATCTTCCTGGTGCTTTCGTCTTTCGCCCCTCCTGCGGGGTCGGAAAAAGTCAATTCTAACCCTTCATTCTTCTTCCAACATAAATCGTCAGAAATCGAGTCGTATCTCACCTGGGAGTATTTCGGGATATTTCTCCTTGAGTTTCTTGATGTATTCGGGGCTGGCTAGCGTGGTCGATACGCCGAGACGGGCCAGCATCTCTCCGGCTTCCCAACGAGCTCTGACGGACGATCTGTCGCCGTTTTTGACTTTCTTCTTTTCTGGACAATCGGCGATCAGGGACAGCCAATCGACACCCAGGGCGTCCCCGATGGATCCACCTATGTAAAAATTGAGAAGGGAAAATGATACGCCGGTATCTTCAGGCAGGTGTAAATGAGGAAGGCTACGGACTTGCAGGTTATTTCATTTGAGAATGGAGAAGAGACTATTGACCAGTGGTGAAAATTGCCTATTTTGGTGGATTGAGTTCCTCCCGATGAACCAGAAAGTCTCGAATCCTTATTTTTGGGACCTGCATGGTTTTCGGAATTCACGGTTCATACACCTTCGAGACATAGTTGTATGACAGGTGATGATCCACAAACCAGAATTGGTGGTCGATTATCAGGACTGATGACACACCTCAGACTCCTGTCCTTCTCTGAGTTGTCTGTGTTAATTTCACCTTCATCGGGGCTTGGGACAGTTCTTACGGTGTCATACGCGACTAAAGCTGGGTTCACATGTGCGTAAAAGTCTGCGTAATCTCCGTACTGCGTACAGTGCGTAATGAGATCTGATTGGCTGCCAGGTAAATTTACCAGGTAAATTGCGCGCGCGTAAAATTGCGAGCCAATCAGATCTCATTACGCACTTTACGCAGACGCAGATTACGCAGACTTTTACGCACATGTGAACCCAGCTTAAGGATAACCGAGAAAGAATAGGAGGAGATAGGTTAGTTTGATCCAAGAGTAAAGTAGTCAAGTCATAGGGAGATTCAAATTCGAGAAATCACCTTTATTCATTTTCTCCTCTTCAAGTTCTTCGTCGGAGATTTCCTCGAAATCCAGCCCGACCATATTTTCGTCATCGCCGGGCCTGCAACATACGTTATCAATAGTTATAATTTTGAGCTCTTCTTTTTTTAAATTTTCAAACTTATTTTGAGCTCTTCTGAAGCAGCTGTTTTTTCGAATTCAATCATCTCACCTAGGACTATGGGCCAAGGCGCTGTCATCAGTCGGGCCTTCCGCTCTTTCGCCCTGGCCGCTGGATGCGTCGCCAAGGGCGTTTTGGGACGACTCGCCCAACCGACTGTCTTCACCTTCTGTGAACTCGATCTGGTGCAAGACCATACAACATGTTAGGTATCTCGAAGTTAACGTTCCTATTTGGTGGATAGAGGTCGTCAGCCTCCTTTATTATGGTGGGATCAGGAACCAGGAGACTCCCCATACTGCTCATCCGGATTCTGAACGCCTATGGGGAGCGGTAGGGGGAGTCTCCTGGTTCCTGATCCCACCGTAAATAACGGAGTTTCCAATAAAGCGAAAACGTACATCGTCTCTATTGAGAATGTCATCTGGATCGTCGCTTATGTCGCTGACGTTGTCAAGCGCCGGCGGTTCGCTTTGCCTCGGTTTTTTCATGATCTCGTCGCATTCTGCCGGACGCTTTCCCGAATTGTCTGAAAAAAATAAACCAGTATAACACGTCAAGCTCGGAATTGTAAATAAGATTGGTAAAATATCAGAGAAAGAGAGAGATATCTTTACCTAATTCTTTCTCGCTGGTATCAATGGGAGGATGAACTTCCTTGTCTTTGGAGCCGCTTCCGCGGCGGAGATTTCGCCTGAAACGGAACGAATATTTTTTGAATTCGTCCCGAGCGGAGCGATTTTAGCGAACAATCTGCGAACGTTCGCAGCGTAAAGCGTAATTCGATTTTTCCAACCCATAGTTCCAAGTCACCTATCGTCAATGGCGCGATGATGAGGTAGCTGCCTGTTACCATGCCAATCCCCACCACCTGCCCGGTCGTACCCCGACCAATCGTCCGATCCTTCATCTCGGATCCTGTAGGAAGTACGTCATATGATAACACCAACCGTTTTTGGCCTGTTCATTGGCTCGATCGCATAGCGTCAAAACCGACTATTGAAAAACTAGAAATGGCCGCTCTGTCGCAAAGTGCAGTAAAGGCATTTTTTGAACTCGTGTTCAAGGTATAAATATTAAGGGATAAATTCTCTGAAAGATATGCCAGGTAAGCTTCTGCCTTAGCAAGCACATCAATCCGATTCGCATGCGCAGCAAAAGTTCGATCGCTCGTCATTTTTCAATGCGTGAAAATACTCAATTGAATGCATCGCTCTGCCTACCTGGATGACTCCCAATCCCTGCTACGGCTCGACGAAGCATCTTGGAAATCGGAGCCTCGATCGTTCGACCAATCAGCGCCGCCGCTCGATCGAGATGGTTTCTCTCGGTCTCTGTTCGGTTCATCATACCTGTCAAAATGAAGGAACAATTCAGTAATGGGACGGGCAGAAATCCAGATTCACTCAATCGGTCGAATCAATTTGAAAGTCGCAAAATAGTAGAATTTCTCCAACCTGGAAGACTGCGACGGCTGCTGTCTGTCGCCGGCCCAGTTGCGCCCTCTGTCGCGGTCTCGGCGGTCTTCGTAGTTGCTTCGGTTGAGGCGATCGTCCCGAGGGCTCAGCCGGTCACGCTCGCCTTCATATCGACTCTTATCAGCGCCTGAAACCGAATGAAAATAATGTAAGGAAATAGAGTAGCAAATTCACCATTCTGCGACTGAAGTGAACTAGAATCACCTCGATACGGGCTCGACGAATAATTTTTGTCGTCCGGTTGTATAATCCGCCTGGATTCGTACGGGGGTCTGTCTCCGAATCTGGACCGCGAACGTTCCCTGCCTCCTCGCTCCAACGATTTGCGATCAAGAACTCGCTCCAAGCCACGGTCACGGACGCGCTCACGTTCGTAGCTCCTTTCCCGCTCGGAACCTTTGCCACGATCAAACCTGGAAGAAAAAGGTTTCGTTCGCTTATTTCAAACACAACAACGAATGGCTCCATATTAAGAGACTCGGAATAACCAGCAGAAGACGAATGTCTGGCATATCCCTCAAAAATCGGCATTATGACTTACTTGTCATAAACCCTGTCGTGCCGTTTGTCAGGCATCGGAACAGACGGTCGCGGCATTTCGCGACTTCGTCGTTTTGTATCTTTCCGGTCCCGATCGTCACGGAGGCGCTCTTTCTCCTTGAGTTCGCGCTCTCGCTGGCGCTCCCTGCAGCGCTCGAGCGCTTCGAGCCGCTCCTTTTCTCGGGCCATTTCTCGTTCCCTTAGCTCTCGAGCTTTGACCCGGTTCCGAGGATCATCGTGGGTATCTTCTAGAATGAGTAATCGGATAACGTTAGAACATATCGAAAACCAGGAAGGACTCGGTTGATGAGCATTTCTAGCTGGGACTTACTCTTCTCTCTGTAGGCTCCTTTGCGCCCTCTTCGGTCATCTTTCTTACGAATGTCTTCCTTCTTCCTTTCTGGGGTTCTGTAATATAATCAATACTCATCATTGGCGTATTGAGGGTAACATCACGAAAGTTGATATTCTAATTCTCCAGTACTGGTCTACTCTCAGAGGAAAATCGGGATAGATAGCTGACCTCACTCTGGAAGACGTGGTGGGACGAGGACTCCGAGGCCTCGACCGTCTGGGAACCGAAGCGCGAGCGGGCGGAGTCCTGCGCCGACCTCGAGAATTGCTCCGCCGGTTTCTCCTATCGGCTGAGCCGCTTTGCCTCACAGGTGAATCTCTGCGAATCTTGGGATTACCTGGAATTATGAAACCACAAATTAGTACAACTCGATTTCAGGCACCAGCAATGTCGCTCGGCTAACAGCGCAAATCGGCGAACCTCTGAGAGCGAGATCATTTTTCAGCGTCACCTCGAGGGTGATCCCTTTGTAATCGCTGGCAGATGTTTTGCTCTTGGGCGATGACTTCCTCGACCCGCTCCGCTTCCTCCTCGGGGGTGACGTCCCCGCAGCATTGCCGCTACTGCGAGGCTTACGACTGGCATCTCGAACGCTTGAACTGCTGTTCCTGGCAGGCGAATCCTTGTGGCTGCTGCTTTTCATACTGCTTGAAATGTAAGGGATAGATTATAAGATACAATAACGCAATTTCAATTCGATTCAGGGGCAAGAAAGCGACTTACTTCGGTTTCTTCGTATCGGATTCAGCTGACGAAGATGAGTTGCACCGCTTTCGAGTATTGAACTTCTTAGCAGCGCTGATACTCGATGAACTGGTCGATGTGGAAGAACTCGCCGAGCTGGAGCTCACACTGGACGTTGAACTGCTTCGAGAGGCCTGCAGAGTACACATTATCAAGAACTACTGAACTGAGTCGGCCAAAAGGCAGAGAAGCGAACGGAATTAGCGCAATAACAAAATTGAGCTATCAGGCCAATTTTCAGGCCCAAAACCCACAAGCAAGCAGTTAGTTGAGCTCTGATAAATCAAGATATGTTCACAAATCAGATGACATACGTCACTTGCCTTGGTAATTTTTTTCGAAGAGCTTCCTTCTTTCTTCATTTGCAACTCAAGTTCTCTCTGTAGGGCAGCTCGTCGTTTTTCCAACACCTTTCAATCAAAATAGAGCGTTACACACGGATAAACCATACAATTTGCTAAGAAAAGTTACAATGGCCAAAAAAATTTTCTTCACTTTTTCATCTTCGTATTCCAGTTCAGTTTGATCCCAATTTTCCCAAGTGCTAACTTCCGGGCTCTGGTGTTTTCCCGACGATAGCAGGCGGCCTTTTTCGTCGTCAAGTTGTCTGCGCAAGACACTCGAAGCGACGTGAAGGTCAGTCTCTTTTTTACCGGAGGCGCCTGCAATGGAAATAAACGGCCGATTCCAACAACGTGTCTGCACAGACTGCCTTCGACAGCTGATGGCTGGGAAATTGTACTCACTTCTTTTCGAAGGGCTTATCAGCGCGTGACTATGGGCGAACTTGCAGGATTTGTCGTAGGAACAGGTACCATTCTGGGCCCAACTGCGGCAGTACGATTCGGACGAGGCTGTGTTGACGGAAAGGCTGCGCTCTATCGAAGACCGGCTGGACGCGGCTTTTGTACCCAAACGGTCGAAAACACTGGGACGTTTGACGCCGAAGCTGGAAGCCGATTGGCTGCTCGTGTTCGGCAACTCCTTGCTGCTGGTCGAACTTCCAGAGACAGTCGAAGTCGATCTTATCGTGTCGCTTGTCTTTCCGGTCTCAGTGCTCTTCCGTTTGCTCGTCTTTGACATTCTGCCCGGCGTCCCACCGACTCACCGTTCGATCATTTCTGTAGGGAATCGATCAAGAACACAGTTGAAAAGGGCTACTGTAATAATTTGAGAAAAACTGAACCCCCCTTTGTGATTGTGGTGGACGATTAGAATGGCAATTTAGCAGGAGATTTCTGGCAATGTAGTGTAAGCTATAGTTTAACTTGGGATCGGCATTAGACGATTCGCGACAAAGACATATGGGAGTTTAACATCTGTGCCTTACATGACCAATGTCGAAGGCAACCAACATCAAGAATCAACAACATGGGAGGTTAAAAGCCGAACGGTTGATAGAAGGTTGTGTGATGTGAGACAGCCAATCAGAGAGCTGTTCGAGCTACGCTCAGCTCGATCTGCTCACTGATTGGCTGTTCAGCTCCAAAGGTCTAACATCACGTCCCATAACCTGCTGACGGAAAGCTACGCCGCTTATCAAATTGTCTCGAGTGATTTTCATCTTCATAAGCATCAGCCTGACCACATACAGAAGAGACGCATAAAAGAGCACTGAAGAGAGCAATAAAATACAATACAACAACCTCAATACAGCCGGGTATCCGGGAGCGTACTTATACCGTCAGCTTCTTTTCCGAACACAAATTCATATTTTATAAACTAGCTAGTAGTACGTAGTAGTAGTAGTAGCTAGTAGTGTAGCTACAGCAATAATTGTAAGTAATCATTACTTAGGACAAACTAGGTAGGTGAACTAGCCTTACTTACGTGGGCTGATTAACAAACATAAGTCCAAATTGCCGATGACCATCCAACAGTAACTTTTTCACTGCTAGACTAGCATTAGCACAATAGCCAGAGCAGGACGAAGCAATATACAAGAATTATGGATAGACAATTTTAATAAATAATTCCAAAATTAAATCAAATTGAATATCAAATCAAAAGAAAAGAGATAACTACACTAGCAAAGTCCATGTACGAACCACACACGGAAACGACGCTAGTGATGGGCGATACCTATCGATATGAGTATGGTATCGAATATCTTCTTTCGATACCAAGTACATTTGGTATCGAATATTTTGCTTCGATACTAGTATCGGTATCGAGTATTTTTCCCGACTTCAGAAAAAATACTCAAATGGATAGTCTCAAAATTACCTGCCTACTTTATTTATACTAACTAATAAAATTTACAAAAGGGACCGACTTTCGCCAGCTATGGTTGACAAATTGACATTCCTGCGTGGAGTAGGGAAGCAGTTCTGGGACTTGACAGTGTGAATGACACCGTTGATGTCGTTTTCCTCCCCATCTCCATCACCACTTCTTCGACATTCGTTTGATCTTATAGGTAAATAACTTTTACACATAGAAATGACCTGTTAACCTTGTTGAAAAGTAATATAACGTAAAATAAATAACGTCAGGGCTTAATAGTGTTATTTAATCTGTTATTTCTATTTTATTACCATTTTATTCGGTGTGTGAAATGAAAAAGTACTCATATGATTCGATACTCTTCAGTATCGAATATTTTCTTTCGATATCTGAGTAGTATCGAATATTTGTTTCGATACTAGTATCGAGTACTGGTATCGAATATTTTGTGGTATCGCCCATCACTAAACGACGCACACCGAGACATGAAAATATCAAAAGACAGATGGAAACACCGAAATCCACTCCCCAGCAATGGCAACACTGACTGGAGCCAGCATCACCGTAGTTGAAACTACAATCGATTGTTCGGTGGCTGATCTTGATCAACTGGATGGATTTTTGAAAATAGAACTGACGTTGTCGGAGGGATTAACCTCAAAAATGATCAAAATGGAATGAATTTTTTCAAATAATTTACTCTCTTATTTCTCTTGTTCCCTTCTTTTCTCCTTTGGGAACGGGATTGCACGTGGAGAACAATAACGAATAATCGATTGCTACATTGTCATCTGCGATTCGCCCATTCTGAGGGGGGTTCTAGTGCAGTGTTGCCAAGTTGGGGGTTTTTTAGTGCCCGAGGGGGATTTCGGGGGTGACGTTTTTTGGATGTTAGGCAATCGGAAAGAATGAGTATTCAATAATTTATTGTTCTAGGTACAATTTAGAATTGTAGATGTATAGTATGGATTTAGGTCCTATTTCATGTGAAATAGTTTATTTTTAATTCCTCCCTAACTGTTGGGGGGTTTTTCGGAAATTGTTTTTCTCATTTGGGGATTTTGTCTCAGGGGTTTTTGACGTCCGCACTTTGGCAACACTGTTCTAGTGTGTGCTTTCTTTTCAAAGTTCAAAGCTGTACCCACACACGTTTGTTTACCACCTAAATTTTTAAATTTTCTCTCGAATTTTAACTAGTAACTTATCAAATTACTACTCGCACTGACAACTTTTCTCCTCCATCATCATTGAAAAAGTGATCGCTCCAATGAGGTGTCGCAAGTCGCCGTGTTCGCTACCGAGAAGGACGTTTCGCAGTTTACCCCAGACGAAGATCTCGTGTAGATCATACAGAATAATATTCCTCCTAGAATAAGCGATATTAACGTTTAAACATTTTTCGTTCATCGATTGAACCGCAAGAATCATGGGAGTTCCAGCATTCTTCAGGTGGCTGAGCCGCAAGTACGCTTCGGTCGTCATTGAGTGCATCGAAGAGGGGTGGGTACAATCATGTTTACATACATGTAGAGTTTCAATAATAAAGTTTGATGCAAGTTTAATTATTGTTAGGTGGTGGTAGTACGTCGTACGATTCGATAATAGATGTAGTCCAATTTGGGGGTCAATCTGCTCCAGAGATACCCAGCTGATTGGCCGCCAAGGCGTCGATAAACCTATCGCATTGCACTAGTATGATGAAAAATGCTTGATTATCATTGACCTGATGCGTATGCCGAATTGGACTGGAGTGGTATGTTTTTTGTAGCGAGCGCCCTGAGTGCTTGATCTAATTTAGGGCCGGTTTTTGATTTTTTCTAAAGCTAGTTTTATCTAGGGAAGCTTGCATTAATTTCCAAGACATTTTTAGTATGACGTTCGATGAAAGTATGTCCTAGGTGAAATTTGGATAAATCTTAAGCGTCCTTGGATAAATCTAGCTTTTAATGAATTGAAAAACCAGCCCTTACGACAATGGATCTGTTGAGGGAGCATCGTAAGCGATCTGACCATAATTTTGGGATGCCTTTGAGACACAGAATATCCAATGCTTAGGGTACATGGTCTTCTTTTATTGATGATCTTATCTCCTTATTGCGGTGTGTCCGAGTTCCAGTGCAATCGATATAATCGTATTTTTCGATATCTCGATATTGATTGAGCCTCCTCATCCTGTGATGCGCTAGTACCCAAGTGTAATATCTGGATCTTCAGATTGGATTTTCGGGGTTACCGTTAGACAATTAGATTACCTATTCATGCTTGCAATTCAACCATCTCATGCGCAGTTACGGAGACGAAAATGCGCAAGTCGACCCCTCGCAGCCGAACCCCAACGGCGTCGAATTCGACAACCTGTACCTGGACATGAACGGTATCATCCACCCCTGCACTCATCCTGAAAACAAGCCAGCTCCAAAGGACGAGGACGAGATGATGGTCGCCATTTTCGAGTGTATCGACCGCCTTTTCAATATTGTCCGACCCAGGAAAGTTCTGTACATGGCCATCGACGGTGTCGCCCCTCGAGCTAAAATGAACCAGCAGCGGTAAGTACTATAGTTCAAGTAGCCTTTTTGGGGAAATTTTATTTATACTTTTTAAAAACCTTTAGCTATGAAGAACCCGGAGGTTATTTCGATTTTTGTTGTGCGCCTGATTAACCGGTGAAATTAATCTTTGACTATTGCTGCAGATCGAGACGATTCAGAGCCGCGAAAGAAGTCACCGAGAAAGTGGAACAGATCGAGAAAATCCGCAATGAACTGATAGCAAAGGGATTCAACGTTCCACCTCCGAAGGAGAAGGGCTCGCATTTCGACAGCAATTGCATCACCCCGGGAACCGAGTTCATGGCCAGACTCACGGAGTGTTTGAATTTCTACATTCACGACCGCCTCATGAAGAAACCCGGTTGGAAGGGCATCAAGGTGTGTTTCTTGGAGGAGAAGATTCAAGACTATAAATCCCTGGCTCCAACATTAACCTTAATTAATATTTATTTCAGGTAATTCTATCCGACGCAAGCGTCCCGGGCGAAGGGGAGCACAAAATCATGGATTTCATCAGACGGCAGCGGGCTCTGCCCGAACATGATCCGAACACTCATCATTGCCTGTGCGGAGCCGACGCTGACCTGATAATGTTGGGTCTCGCCACTCACGAGCCGAATTTCACAATAATTCGCGAAGAGTTCTTGATGAATCAGCCGAAAAAGTGCGACATCTGCGGCCAGCAGGGTCACGAGTTGAAGGATTGCCGCGGTCTGGACAATATCGATCCGGACTTTCCCAAGATTGACATCCCCTCTGGGGCCTTGACCAAATACATTTTCGTCCGGTTAAACGTCTTGAGGTAATGACGGTTTGTAGCTTTCTTTCATGACGCATGCGCAAAATGTCCCATCAGCTGGTGTTTCAGAAAGGTGCCCTACATTATTCTTTAGAAAATCGACGAAATCCGATAATATTTGTCGTAACGATTCTTTTCAGAGAGTACCTGCAACAGGAACTGATGATGCCCAATCTTCCGTTCCCTTACGAATTCGAGCGAGTCGTCGACGACTGGGTTTTCATGTGTTTCTTCGTCGGAAACGATTTCCTGCCCCACCTGCCGTCGCTGGAGATCCGGGAAGGTGCAATTGACCGTCTAGTCAATCTTTACAAGAAGACCGTCTACAAAACGGGCGGCTACCTCACCGACTCGGGTGACGTGAACCTCGAACGCGTCCAGCTCATAATGGCCGACCTGGGCGTCGTCGAAGATGAAATATTCAGAAGGCGGCAGAAGAACGAGGTGAATTTCAAAATGCGGAATAAACAGAGGGACGCTGCCGACATAATGTCGGCGAGGAAAACTTTCCAAGAGATGATGGAAGAGATACACCAGGAGGAGGCACTGGACGAAGTCAAACTTTGGGAGCCCGGCTTCAAGGATCGCTATTACAAGTTGAAGTTCAACCTCGAAAAAGATGACATCGCGACGCGGTTCAAAATCGGCTTCGAATACACGATCGGCCTTTGCTGGGTTCTCAAGTACTACTACCAGGGGTGCCGCTCGTGGAAATGGTACTACCCGTACCATTATGCGCCTTTCGCGTCCGACATGGTTGACATGGGCGGCGGCAAGGTGGAATTCGAGAAGAATACTCAGCCCTTCTCGCCGTTGGAGCAGCTGATGGGAGTCTTCCCGGCTGCCAGCGGCAATTTCGTCCCTCCCGCTTGGGCCGACCTCATGACCAACCCGACGTCCACCATTCTCGACTTCTACCCCAAGGATTTCATGATCGATCTCAACGGTAAGCGGCAGCTAGCCAGTGGTAATGTGCTGATTTTTCAGTTTTCGCGCTTTGACTGAAGGATTTTTTTTTATTTTTAGGAAAAAAATTCGCTTGGCAGGGCGTAGCCTTGCTACCATTTGTTGACGAAGCCCGCCTTAGGAAAGGTTTGGCTCCTGTCTACCACACTTTGACGGCGGCCGAACGGAAGAGGAACGAGAAAGGCCACGATCGCCTTTACATGAACGTCGGAGCCGACTGTTTCGATTTCGTCCGCAGTCTGGACGCGGAGAAGACGCGCGAACAGGATCAGACCGATCTGACGTCGGTTGGAGTCGTCGGGAAGATATTCATCACCGACAAGCGCTTCTTCTTCCAGGGATCGCTCTTGAGCAGTCCCATACCCGGATTGGACCAGGTGCATCTTGAATCGATAAAAGCAGCTGAATGATTGGCTTCGAGCTAGTTTCGCTAATAATTTTGGTAATTTTTATCTTCTTTTCAGGTGCAGGAGAACTCAGTTCTGTGCGTCAACTTCAAGGATCCAGCGTTCACGGACGATTACAAATTCATGGCTATCAGGCTCCCGGGCGCCCAAGATCCGCCGCGGACGCTGGGCAGCGGCTCGAACAAGGGAGGCCCCATCTTGGGCTTCAACCCGCGGACGGACCGTGCGACTCTCGGCCAGGCCGGGCATAGGATGATGCGCCACGAGCTGCCAGCTACGCATTCGTACATTCCGCTCGGTAAGAGTCAGGCGATTTCGAGATTTGTTGGGGTTTCATTAGCGGGTGAATTCAGAATGATGAGCAAATTGTCGTTCGATTCCAGGCGGAGGACGAGGCGGCTTCGGAAGCCGTGGACGGGACGATCGCAGGGATAACGCAGCTCCTTACCGAGGCGGCGGTCGATCGTATCAGAACCAGCCGCCCCCGTCTTCTTACTCGGCTAAGCCCCAGATGTACAACAGCCAGAGGAACTACCAGACGAGTTTCGACGCTCGAGGGAATGCCCAGCACGAAAGGACCAATATGCAAAATAGAGGGTACAGCACCAACGGCAGCCAGCAGTTCGGCGGTAATAAACCTTTCGGAAGAGGAGGTAACAATTACCAACCTTACCCCTCTCAGAATCGAGGAGGCCGTGGTGGCGGAGGCGGTTACGGCGTCGCCGGAGGCTACGTATCCCGACAAAACCCTCAGGGAGGCGGTCGGGACAACCAGTATCACCCTTATCAGCAGCAGGGCCGCCAAAACCAGAACTGGGTGAGCGGATCCGGTTCCCGTTACCGATGAAAATCAACTGCCAATGCTTCGAGTGTTATTGATAAAGAAAATGTCAAGCCTCTTGAATATTTAACTATTTTGCCGACGCGGCTTGATTTGGGTACGTTTTATATTTTTTCTTGTTTTCGTCGGATAGTAAAAACGAATGACCTATCCTCCGAAATTGTTACTTCATTCTCCTCGCCCCACGCACTAACTTGAGATTGGAGAAAACTGCTGTGTTGCACGAGGTCACGTACCAACAGGCCCGTATCTAGGGGGTCATTTACAAAAACGGCCATAGCCTCCTCAACCTCAACCTCAACCTTTTTTCAAATTTCTTGGTCTGGAATGTTCGTCTCGGCCCTATCACCCTATTTAACCGAAATTCGAATTAGTCGGTTTCGTCAATTCAATTTTGTTGGGACAATTTCACTCTCAAAAAATGACATTCTAATTACTCACAGTACGTCCGATATATTAGCACTATTATTATTTTTCCCTGGTCGCAAAAATTCTACGCGTTCTCGTGCTTAAAATTTTGGTTTTACCCTGCAGAATAAGTGAATATTTTTTATATCCCGATTACTTGACGTATTTCGACTTAAGGCGAGTTTTAAAATTTGCATAGTGAGTTTCTTGATATTTCTGACCTAAAAAGCCCAAAAAGGTTCAAGAAATGATAAAATTGGGTCAAAAACTTGGGTATCAAAATATGGAAATATACTTGATCATTGAATGGTTTTGGGGAGGATAGATGCGCTAAAATATTGCTGAAAAGGTGCCTGAAACGAGCTATGAGTAACAGGGGATTTGAACTTGACAGGAGCTTCGCGTACTGGGCCGAGACACGGAAACAAAATCTGGTTGAGACTCGAATACGAAACCAGGAACAAGACTCGAATACAAAACCCGGCCGACGCGCGGTCATGAGGCTGCTAAAGGCGCCTAATACGAGCTCTGAGTATCAGGAGACTAGAACTTGACAGGAGCTTCACGGATCAAGCCGAGGCACGGATCCGAAACCCGCCCGACACGAGGTCATAAGTCTGCTAAAGGCGCGGTTACACTTGCGTTGTTGGGCCCAACACCGAATAATCGCCCGAACATTCGTCTATACTCGGAATATCCCGAATATTGACGCGCAACCCGCACACACTTTCGGTGTTGGCGCTCGACCCCGAGCATCGACGAACATAGTACTTTCATCCCCAGTGAGACACATCAATCGTCTTACCAGAAAGAAAACCAGTGGTGCGCAGATAACACACAATACTTCCATATTTTGAAACGTAAAATCCTCACAACAAACTGACCACAGTTCAAGCTGACCTCAGTTCAAACTGACCTCAGTTCAAACTGACCTCAGTTCAAACTGACCACAGTTCAAACTGACCTCAGTTCAAACTGACCACAGTTCAAACTGACCACAGTTCAAACTGACCTCAGTTCAAACTGACCTCAGTTCAAACTGACCTCAGTTCAAACTGACCACAGTTCAAACTGACCTCAGTGGTTTTTTGTCCCGCGTCAAAGGGGGCGAGTATTGGCCAACTTGTGTATTCGTGCAGCGTCTACACATGCGGCCGAGGAGTTCGAACTGATCTGACTTCGAACTGATCTGAGTTCGAACTGATCTGAGTTCGAACTAATCTGAGTTCGAACTGATCTGAGTTCGAACTAATCTGGGTTCGAACTGATCTGGGTTCGAACTGACCTCAGTTCAAACTGACCTCAGTTCAAACTGACCTCAGTTCAAACTGACCTCGGTTCAGGGGAACTCAGATCAGTTCGAACCCAGATCAGTTCGAACTCAGATCAGTTCGAACTCAGATCAGTTCGAACTCAGATCAGTTCGAAGTCAGATCAGTTCGAACTCCTCGGCCGCATGTGTAGACGCTGCACGAATACACAAGTTGGCCAATACTCGCCGCCTTTGACGCGGGACAAAAAACCGCCTTTTGACCGAGCATCCCCGAGCACCAACATTGGCGAGCATTCGGGCGAATATCCCGCGGTTACACTTGCGGGAAGAGGCCGACGAATATTCGGTGTTGGGCCCAACACCGCAAGTGTAACCGCGGCTTAAAACGAGCTCTGCGTATCAGGAGACCAGAACTTAACAGGAGCGTCACGGATCAAGCCGAGGCACGGATCCGAAACCCGCCCGACACGAGGTCATAAGGCTGCTAAAGGCGCCTAAAACGAGCTCTGAGTATCAGGAGACTAGAACTTAACAGGAGCGTCACGGATCAAGCCGAGACACGGATACGATACCCGCCTGACACGCGGTCATGAGGCTGCTAAAGGCGCCTAAAACGAGCTCTGAGTATCAGGAGACTAGAACTTGATAGGAGCGTCACGGATCAAGCCGAGGCACGGATCCGAGACCCGGCCGACGCGCGGTCATGAGACCAGGCGAGACTTCTATATCCTACTTTCTTTTTCCCTGGCCACAAAAATTAACCAAATTGAGCGTTTTTGTTCTCAAAATCTTTGTCTAGCCTTGCAGACTACGTGGATTTTTTTTATATTCCGATAACTTGATGTATTTCCATTTTATCAAGTTTTAAAATTGGCCTGGTGAGTTTTTTGATATTTTTGACCTAAACCCCCTCAAAAGTAGTCAAAATATAATCGATTTGTGCCAAAATATGGAAGTGAGTATCTCATTTCAAGTTGACAACCTGCAGGAGAGGTTCTGGGCTTTGCAACCTTCCTTCTGCGCCACGGTTGTTTTTCGCCTGAAAACCGTGATACAAAGGAGCGTGAAAAAATAGGTATTTGAGTTTTAAAATAGTTTATTGTATTTTACATCCGCTGATAATTTAAAGTAAAATTCAAATGAGGCAGTCGGCAGTCAAGACTTTGCAGCTTCCTCAACTAGATTCGGGTCAGAACTTCAAACTGAAACCAGGGCCCCCGGCAGCGAGGACGTGTCGTTCAGCGATGGCTCCCATATGGAATCCTTCGTCGGTATCCTCCTGTAACATGGTCATCCCAATTTGAAGCTATCATATACCTAAAATCGTAGCTCAAGTAGTGACATCAGCTGTAAAGAGATAGCTGGTGTTGCGACTCTAGCGTTGACAAGTCAGGCACAGAATTAGGAACGTTCTAGCTTCCTTGCAAGACAACAAGATTTCAAGACAGCAAGATTCAGATGATAGACTCCCTAGGGTGGATTTTGATGAAACTTTCCAGTAGGGGCGAATTGGCTTAAGGGGCTAGTTGGCAAACGGCTTCTATTTCAGGCTGTAGATGAGAAAACGCTGCCATTATTCGAGGACAAAAACAGCCTTGCTGAAAAAAGATAGCTTATGCCAACTAGCCCCAAGCGTAAGCGCTTGATTTGTAAGCTGTGCCTTCGATCACTTACCAGCTGTTTGAAATCGCGACCGCCCGATGGCGGCTTTGGTGAGCAGACTTTCTTGATTTTGTGCCCTTCCGACTTGGCGGGCCAGGTGGGAAACATTGCCGGATCGATGGGCAGAGGATTTTCACGGAAATATTCGTGTCCCAGAGCCGACTCGGCGGTCAAGCGCGTCGACGGGTCGTACGTCAAAAAGCTGGAAAACGTTGAAAATCACGGATAACATAAAACTTTTACAACCCATTCAAAAGCGATGATAATGAATATGTTCTATAATGACTAGACTAACCCATTAAGAAGGTTAAAACAGGCGTCTGTAGGGCGCACGCGGAATTTCGACATCAGCGTCGAGACGGGAAATTCGGCGAAAGTTATCTTCTGCACGGCCGGAAGACGACTGTAGCCGGGCCAGATGTTTTCATTTGGAGTACCCAAAGTTCGGAAGATCTTATTGAGCTGGTCCTGGTCGGACTTTCCGGTAAAAAGCGGTTCCATCATGAGAAGTTCGGCGAATATACAGCCGACCGACCACATGTCGATTGGAGTGGAGTATTCCTGGAACGGCAACTGAAGAACTGAGAATTTCCGTTAAAAAAACACAATTCTAAGGATAGATAATGTAGGGAAATGATTTCTACGATACCTTGCCGCCTAGGAGCAGCTCAGGAGCGCGGTACCAAAGCGTGACAACGATCGGCGTGTAGGATTTGAGCGGCGATCCGTATTCGCGAGCGAGGCCGAAATCGCCCACTTTCAGAATCCCCTTGTGCGACAGGAGAAGATTGGAAGCTTTCAAATCGCGGTGGAGTATCCAATTGTCGTGCAAATGGGCCACAGCTCGGAGCAGCTGTTGCATCAAGCACTTGACTTCACCTGGTGGCAGAATGGCGATCAGACTCAAAAATCACGGACTCACCTCCGAAAATAACGAATTTCGCCAAAATACTCACCAGCGAGAAAAGCCTGTTTTTTGCTCTTCATCGTCTCCATCAGCGATTTGAGGTCGTGCTCCACGTAGTCCATTACGATGAAGATCTTGTCCATATTGCTGCCGACGACGATCTCTCGGACAGTAACTATGTTCGGATGTTGGGCCTGGAAAACGCAAAATTCTGAAATATGCACCGATACCCACCGGATACACCGATTCCGTCCAAATGATGACATGATTACAAAGGTCAGAATGATGATGATGAAGAGGATGACAGCTTTGATTGAAAACGGACCATAATATTGAGATTTCATGAGATTTATTGCTGTCTTACCTTCAACAAGGTGTTGATCTCTCTCAGCGAAGTGATAGGAAAACCTTCTTTTTCCTTTTCCATCTTCAGCCGCTTGAGAGCGACGGTTTCGTTGGTTCGCTTGTCTCGAGCTCGATACACCACTCCGTACGTTCCCTCTTCGATCCTTGAAAAATGAAAATTCGGGGTTTCAAGTTCATGAATCGACAATGCAGGGGAAATATGTATCTCAAAACACCCTCACCTGTTCAGACATTGGAACTCTTCGACTGAACGGCAGCCTTGAATGGCAGGCAAATAGGCGGGTAACGTGTCTTTGGCGAGCTCCATCTCCTGATCATCCTCGCGGTCAACTTCGGGAAGCGGCGGAGTCGAATCTTTACCGCTCGCCCGGCCGTTATCGCTGGCTTCCTCATCCGTATCCTCCTCTTCTTCTTCGCTTTCATCTGGAAATGCCATCGGTCAAAATCCCCGTAAAACTACCCCGAGACCCAAGAGGTACGACGCGCCTACTTACCGGACCCCGAAGTGCTCGAATCGGACTCGGAATCTGTAGACCGGGATATCGACGGAGCTGCTGCTGAGCCATTTTTGTTCTTCATCTGCGGAGTGTCCGGCTCCTGGGGAGGCGTCGAATCTTTCAGTTCCCCTTCCTCCAGACCTGGAGCTGTCGCCGTTTCCATCGGTATCGGCGACTGCGACTCATCTGACACGACCACAAGGCCGGCCTTCTCCATTTCGGCTTGCGCAGCCGCCGCTGCAGCTTTAGCAGCTTCTGCTTCAGCTCCTGTCAAACGGGGAAAGAGATGGAGGCAAAAATCGACGATAGCGATACACACGATACCTCAAGATCATCAAACGTCGACAACTTACGCAGCTTCTTTTCACGGCTTCGACTGCGCTCGCGCGCTTCCCTCCTCATCCTCCGCTCTTGAATGTCGTGTCGGAATGTTTCTTTCACTCGCTCTGCCTCCATCAAACGCTGTCGACGCAGATCCCGTTCCTGATCTTCTTTGCTAAGCTGAAAACAATGAAAATAGCAAATTTCAATTCCGAATCGCCTTATCAAGTAGGTATTAAAGTGTGCCAGTTATTTCGAATTAGCTTTAGTCCCAATTCGAGAACTCCTTTACCGGGGCGGGCTTCTCCTTGACAAGATGCCGCCTCTTTTCCAGTTTGTCCCTCAAGTCCCTCTCGATTTCTCTATTCCGCCTAGCGATTTCCTCTTTCTGCTTGGTTTTTTCCCTTTCATCGCGCAGAAGTCGATGCTCGACCAGTTCTTCGTGTATGCGGCTCCTGTCATCTCGTCTGAGCTCGTGTTCGCGACGCCTCGAAGAACTCGAAGCCGAAGAACTCCTCAAGTCTTCTCGACTTCGTGAGGCGAATTCGTCTTTTCCGGAGAGTCGGTCCCTGCAAATGAGGAATGACAATGAAATTGTTATTCTGAGACATTCCTGACAATCGACCGGTGATCGATGGTAAATCAGTACCTGTGATGATGATGTCTTTCTTCACGGTGTGACCTCGAGTGATGGTGCTTCTTTCTATGATCGCTCGCTGCACCCTGAGAACAATTTGATATGAACGAAAAATATTAATACCTCATCAGCCGTATTAAGCCTTAAAAACAAAACAAAAAAAAAGCTCTAGCATCAATACTCACATGTTTCTTAGAAGAAGAAGAATGTTTGGTTTTGCGAGGTTTCTTCTGAACATAAGCTTGAGGAGGTTTGATTTCCAAGTTGTCCACGTCTTCGTCGGTCAAACTGCAGAAAAACGAGTTCACTAGATTTTTGGGACGATTCTGCTGGGCATGCATAGATCGGCATCCATGGAAACAACAACATGAAAATTCATGGTTTCCATTAGAGAAAGATGGAGAAAGCTGGACATCATCGAATCGTTGATGTTCAACATGTTGTCGTGTTTGGGACCTCTCCAAACTCAAAATTTCCGGTTGTTGTGGCCCACATGGTCCAACCGATGATGGGTATGATAGTGAACTGGTGTGTAGGATGGAATATTCATCCGATCGACCAATAAGTAGTTAAAAGGAGCTTAACTCACAACCTCAAGTTCCTCAGGAACTTGATGGTGTTGTGCCTAGCCTACCAAGCTGAACACTCCATCTTTGAGAACCTCTAGGATGTATAAAAAGCAAGTAAAACTCCATAACTAATTAAAAAGTCTTTACCTTAACGAATCTAGAGAAGGTTCTTGATTAATCGCCATGGGGGACCGTTTTAATTCACCGTCTTCAAACTGATCGTTCATAATACGATGTAACAAGAAATTCTACCTATTTGACACATGAATGCTGCTGCACTAACAGCTGAGGGGTCACAAGTTAATTTCTATTCATTGAACACGCGATTGTATGAACACAAAACTCAAAAACAAGCCGATCAGGAACTCACAAATACAACACAATTCGCAAAAATCAACACCTTGGTGGGACCGAGCAAAGCACCAACAACATGGCAGTATGACGGCAAGTTGTTGTTGTTGTCTTCCTACGTCGTATGAGCCGACGGCCCTGTAAGACATGGGTGCTCGCAGAGATTACAGATATATGCTCGAATATACAGATTACGAATTACAGATATATGGTCGAAATCGCAAGCGTGACAATCGATGAATTTTGTGTTTTGGTCGTGGTCGTGGCTCCCCTATTTACTAGGAGTGCTTCCAAATAAATAATAATTGCTCAAATTGAACTGGAAGTGAAAGTCACACTCAAACTCAACCATAACTCCTGTTTTGAATCCCCTCCAGGTCATCTCTTGAACCCCTTCCAGGTCCTGTCATGAACCCTCTTCAGATCCTGTCTTGAAGCCCCTCCACTTCCTGTCTGATGCCCTCCGAATCCTGTCTTGAAGCCCTCCTGGCCCTATCGTGAAGCCCGCCACCTACTGTATTTATGCCCTCCAGGTTCTGTCTTGAAGCCCCTTAACGTCCAGTCTGTATGAATGATAGGACGTGAGGGCTTCATGTGACAGGACATGGAGGGCTTGGCAGGACAAGGAGGGCTTCGAGACAGTACTTGGAGGGGCTTCACAACAAGACATGAATGGCTTCAAGATAGGGCCTGGAGGGCTTCAAGATAAGAGATGGAGGGCTATGAGACAGTGTTTGGAGGGGCTTCACAACAAGACTTGAAAGTCTTCAAGACAGGACCTGGAGGGTTTCAAGACAGGACTAAGAGGGCATCGAGACATTGCTGGGAGGGCTTCAATACAGGATGAGGAGGGATTAGAGACACGACCTGGAGTGGGTTCAAGCCAGGAATGGTGGGCTTCAAGATAGGAGGTGGAGGTCTTCAAGGCAGGACCTGGAGGGCTTTGAGACAGTGTTTGTAGGGGCTTCACAACAAGACTTGAATGGCTTCAAGACAGGACCTGGAGGGTTTCAAGACAGGACTAAGAGGGCATCGTGACATTGCGGGGGGGGGGGCTTCAATACAGGATGAGGAGGGATTAGAGACACAACCTGGAGTGGGTTCAAGCCAGGACTTGGTGGGCTTCAAGATAGGACCTGGAGGGCTTCAAAACAGGACCCAAAGGGCTTCAAAACAGGACTGGAAGGGGCGTCAAGAAAGGACCTGGAGGGAATTCAAGACAAGACTCAAAGGGCT
Source organism: Nesidiocoris tenuis (assembly GCA_036186465.1). Lineage (NCBI taxonomy): Eukaryota > Metazoa > Arthropoda > Insecta > Hemiptera > Miridae > Nesidiocoris > Nesidiocoris tenuis. Next base: position 10,182,980 of record AP028919.1, read on the forward strand.
TCAATACAGGATGAGGAGGGATTAGAGACACGACCTGGAGTGGGTTCAAGCCAGGAATGGTGGGCTTCAAGATAGGAGGTGGAGGTCTTCAAGGCAGGACTTGGAGGGGCTTCACAACAGAACTTGGAGGCAGGACCTGGAGTGGGTTCAAGCCAGGAATGGTGGGATTCACGATAGGACCTGGAGGGCTTCAAGACAGGACCCAAAGGGCTTCAAAACAGGACTTTAGGGGGCTTCAAGAGAGGACGTGGAGGTTCAAGACAGGGCGTGGAGGGCTTCAAGTCAGGACTTGGAAGAACTTCACGACAGGCCTTGGAGGAAATTCAGGACAGGACTTGGAAGAGCTTTTTGACAGTTTTTGGAGGTGATTCAAGACCAGACTTGAGGGCATCGAGACAGGATGTAGAGAAGGAGGCATAGTTGACTAGTTGAGCATTTTCTTAAAATTTAACTTGCATATCGACGGCGAAGTGGTGAGATCTCGTATCTCCATTTTGTTAAGACCGCCACTATTCCTATGGTACCCTATGTAACCACATAGAATTTCCATGACATCTCTAACGTGCACGTGCAGGTACGAAATTGGAGGTACGAGATCTCACCACTTCGCCGCCGATATGTGAAACAAGGAATATGGCTGCAGACTAGAGGAAGAGACAATAAGTTTATTTTATTCACATGACTATAAAAGTATTTTGAACCAGTCTTCGATGGAAATTATTCTAATTTCACGGGGACATTACGAATCGTGGTGAGTATAGATATTATTTTCAGAAGCAGCAGATCGCACGATAGACGTCATCGCAAGACGGTGCCCGAATCCAGCTCAGCAGATAAGTCAGATCCCGGGTCAGATTTGGACTGACGTCCATCGTTTCGCGACAGTTGTTTGCTGCCATCTTGTGGATTTCTGCAACATAATAATCAATGGAATGACTACTAATGTTAGATTCATGAATTAAAAGGTAATAATAAGATGATGAAGGTTATCATTCTATTTGGTCTATTTAGCCTTGCAATGATGGAATAACATCATAAGTTAGAAACTATTCTACAACCATTTTAACAAGCTCATAAGAGATTAATTGAAAAAATATAATCGATTGAAAAAAATTTAACTCACCAATTATTGGTCATTTTTTGGTCTTCTGTCTGATGAGGATAGTGTACGGGTCTGGGCAGGTGTCCATTTCAGCGCAGCCGTGGAAGGTACGTGCAAGTCGAACGAGCGATCAAATCGGAATATACCTCAGGTGGCGCATACTCTCCTTTTTATATCGGTCCTTATCGCCTTCCAATTTTCAAGGAAAGTTCTAGAGCTAATAATAGACGTCTCTGAATAATTAACCTTTTGAATGACACGTCCCACTCGTCATGAGTGGTTAACGGGTCCGCCGGCTATTGAAAGAAGAGCACCAATCTCGTTTTTTAGAGGGGCATCATATCGAACCAAGATAAAAAATTTTGATGGCAATTATTGAGACCATAACACTTGATCATTGAGTCGTTACTCGCGCCGATGGTTAACCGCTCATCGTTTACGACTATACCAAAATGGTGAATACAGCAAATGCCTTGATGGATCATAGATTTTGCATGGTTAATTATCCCTGAAATCTCACCGAAGTAAAATTGAATTAGGACGCGCTATGTCACCACATAACACAATTTACAAAACTTACATCAAAAATTCAATTGCCCTTATCACAAGCAGTGATAACAGCATCGGTTTGGTGGATGTTGGGTTAACAATGTCCATTGATATCAGTGATTTTTGAATAGGGAATAAACAACAACGCCTGAGGTAAATCCGGCCTAAGGCGCACGACTTTCCTTTCCCTTTAGGGCATAGATTTTTTAGAAATTTAGAAAACTTTTACTAGTAACATTCAGAACTTATAACATTAGAAAGAATACAAAATCGATCACATTTGTCCATTGTGTTTACGAGAACCCAATCTGAGCTGATCTATTCGCTATCTTCTTGTTCACAGCCTTCGTCGTCGTTTTTCACTTCTTCTTCCTCTTCTTCTTTCTTTTGTTGCTAGAAATATTGACGATCTTATAAGTAATTTGCTAACCAGATATCAGAAGCAGATTATAGAAATTACTCGAGCGCTTTCGCCCTCTCGATCCTCGTTCAGTGATAAGTAGGGATCAGATTTTTATGTATTTAAAAATGCCAAATATGTGACATATATATGTATTAATTTTCATAAAATATGTGGAAAATATGTAAAAAGGTTGAAATATTTGCAAAAAATATGTGGAAAGGTATAAATATTTTCAAAAAATGTGTGGAAAATATGTAAAAAGGTTTAAATATTTTCAAAAAAATGTTCAAGCCCAAATGAACAACAAGATTTTGTTAAATTATTTCCAGAAATAATGTACCTTTGTAATCGGTCGGGTTTTTTTTTCATCGCCCCCTGAACATTTTTCCTTTACGTTTCAGAGTGTCTCGATAAAAATCTGCAATAATTTTTTCCCGTACGCCGTCTGAAGCAAAACGCATAAAAAGAGTTGTCCAATAAAAATAAAAACCAGTGGTGCGTAGATAACACACAATACTTCCATATTTTGAAACGTGAAATTGAGACACAATTTGATCATTTTTTGACTGCTTTTAAGGGTGTTTAGGCCAAAAATATCAAAAAATTCAGTATTAAAATTTTAAAATTCGCCCAAAATGAAAAAACGCCACATTTTCGGAATGTAAAAAATATCCACATATTCTGCAAGGCGAAACAAAGATTTTAAGACCAAGAACGCTCAAATCGGTTCATTTTTGTGGCCGGAAAAAAATAAAATAGAAAACACTAAAAATGCAAATATCTCGGAAGTACTGTGCGTTATCCAAATTCCGACTAAACAGGGTGTTAGATCTTGCCGAGACAAACATTTCAGTTCAAGAAATTTGAAAAAAGGTTGAGAAATGAGGGAGTTATGGACATTTTTGTAAATGACCACAGACGGACAGACGGACACACGGACAGACGGACACACAGACACACGGACACACAGACACTTGTTCGGGAAGTGATTCTGAGTAAATGTGTATAAGAAAAAGTTTTTTCTGAAGCTCCGTTCCGATTCTCAATTTTAGGACGATCACAATACTTCCATTTACTCTGTAAATATGGAAGTAAAAATAAAAAAAATTAGCAAAATTTGCTAAATTTAAATTTAATTCATTCTAGTTGTGAACCTCGGGAAAACTACCCAAAATTAGCAAATATGTGTTTTTGTGGACCAAATATTTGAAAAATATGGATTTATAGTGGAATATGTCAAAATATGTGAAATAAAAGTGGGTTTAAACGGTTCAGAAAATGTCAATATGAACACGCCTACTTGAAAAACATCAGTACATTGCCTAGAAAAAAATATGTGAACACATACGGATCCGATCCCTAGTGATAAGTAACGCAGAACAACTCAAAATTGGAGATTTACCGCTATAAAAAATACAAAATTGAACCCCTTTTTCGCTCCTGAAGAGAGACAAGAGGACAAAAACCAAGCATACGCCGACTCGGAACATGAGGCAAGCATATGCCGCTACTCAGCATGAGAAACAAGCCTGCGTCCCAGAAATCCTGTAACTGACAGCAACTTACGACCGGCTTCTGCTTGTGCGAATGCTGGTAGAACACAAACGATACTCCGGAGCCCCAGCATTGCTTCAGCACGGGATCGATGACCCACCGCTTGTCGGAGACGTGATGCCAGCACGAGAAATCGTTGGTGCAGTCGCTCTCCGGCGGAGGCGCCCGGGTCTGGATGCCGTTCACGCATCGCGCACACTTCAACCTGCAATTTACCATTTCAGGTGGCTGGTATATAGATCTACACATTTCTGATGTAGAAAAATTTCCTTCAGAAATAAAAAGAAAATGTCGTAGATTAAGCAGCAACATGCTTTAACTCAATTTTTCGACTTACTGGTCATGCGTGTCACTGCGGGTGTTTTCTTTGTACATGAAAAGAGCCTTGAGCTCGTTCCTGCTGAAATGGCATTTGACGTCTTCTTCGCAATCGACGACCGACGACGACAGGGCCTTTTTGTGAGCCTGCCGTTGGAGCATCTTCTCCTCGATCGAACCGGTCTGCGGTCAGATTTATTGAAAAATATATTTAAAAAAAAAATTGAAAGAAACAATCGATGCCTCAGGAAAAACTCTGGAGTCTCAATTACGTAATTCATTAACTCGATTTTTGGCAAAAATGAGTTATTGGTAGCAGTGGATTGGTTTTTTGATGGGAAATCTGATGGTAACACTGATTTGCGCGAATTTGGGAGAAAAAGCTGCCAGAAAACGTTTTGTTTTGCTCTCATAGCGCCAAAATTAGTACTTCGGTGCTGAAAATTGGTAGTTCGACGTTTTAGAGAGCAAAAACCAACAGAAGAATTGGATAATTCTTAATTCTGACCAGATTTTTCATAGGAGTTTCTATTTTTTATAAAACGATAGAAATCGCCGGTATTTGGATTTTACCGAAATGAACCGGTAGATGTAGCACGGCTTCTTCTGGCCGTCTCTCCAAACTCGAGCCATCGCTTGGTCGTCATTGGCCGGATTCCAGTCGGGGTCGAACATGACCAAACGGTTGGCCCCGATGAGGTTCAAACCGCAACCGCCGGCTTTCGAGCTCAACATGAATATGAACAAGCCGCTGTCCGGTTGGTTGAATTTTTCCACCACCTGCAAAATTGGAGATTGAAGATAACTGACTCCGGAAGAATCAAAACGGATAAAACTGGCTCCCGTGGGTCCAAAAACAAGTCAAAATACCGGGAATCTAATTCCAGGGAGTCAGTTGGAACAAAAACGTCTATAGAGAGCAATTTAGGAATAACCTCCTTTAAAGGGTCAGTTAGAACTAATTACCTACAGCGAGTCAGTTAAAAACAACCCTTCCTTGGGAGTCAGTTGAAACCAACATCCTACAGGGAGTCAGTAAAAAGTAATACATGCAAGAGAGTCAATTAAAACTAACATCCTACAGGGAGTCAGTTAGTAGAAAACCTTTTCTAGGGAGTCAGTAAGAAGTAATCTACCCCAGGCAGTCACATAAAACTAACCTCTTCCAGGGAGTCAGTTAAAACTAACCTTTCCATGGGAGTCAGTTGAAACCAACATCCTACAGGGAGTCAGTTAAAACTAACAAATTCTAGGGAGTCAGTTAGAACAAACCTTCTCCAGGGAGTCAGTTAGAAGAAAACATTTTCTGAGGAGTCAGTAAAAGTCATCTACCCCAGGCAGTCACTAAAACTAACCTCTTTCAGAGAGCCAGTAAAAACTAACAACCTCTAGGGAGTCAGTTAGAACTAACAACTTCTAGGGAGTCAGAACTAACAACTTCTAGGGAGTCAGTTAAAACTCACCCTGCTCAGGGTGTCAGTAAAAACTATCCTTAACCAGGGAGTCGGCTAGAATTTTGATTTTACCCTACGGTTGGGAGTCAGTAGGTGCTTTTGTTGACTGGGAGTCAGTCAGTCACACCCAAATAGAAATTATGATCCCCGAATTCTTCAGTGTTTCTCACGAACATAAAACTTAAATACCTTAAATTTTGCTAACTGACCTTCCCTCGATTTTTGATGGACATAGATCCGTCCAAACGAACGTATTGGTAATTCCTCACAGCGCAAAGTTTCTCGAACATTTCCAACGTTTGAGTGTAATTGGATACGAGTACGATTTTGTCGGTTGTGGTGGCCTTAATAGTGGCGAGGAGGCAGTCGAGCACCATGACTTTGGCCGAGAGCTCGATTTGGACGACTTTCCTGAAAGTTTTTCAAAAATCACATTATATCAATAATTGATCGAATTATTTGAGATACATTTTTGCAAAGAACAACAACAGAATGATGTCTAGTAAATATTGATGATTGAAATCACATTATATCAATAATTGATCAAATTATTTGAGATAAATTTTTACAAGCAACAACAACAACATTTACTAGAGTGAATATTGATGTCCGAGTAAAGCTGTAACGTGCCTTCTGAATTTGTCGACGTATCCGTTCGGTAAATATTTCATCGCACCGTCGAAGCCGTCTTTTCCCTCGAGAACCTTCTCCATAACTATGTCCGGATGGTTGCACAGCTGTTTAAGCGATGTGACGACAGAGAGGGCGGACAGTTTATTCGGATTTTCACCTCCGTCTGCGGAAGCTGCGAGAGACCAGAAATGGAGCGAATTTAAATTATAAAAAGCCCGGATTTGAAATCAGATTTTTTTAGCGAACTAGCGGTGCCCTGATGACATATTTCCATATTTTGAAACGGGAAATTTTTTATTGAGCCCAACCACACAACCCAAAGAAAGAAAATTGAAAAAATGTGGAAAATTGATAGAGATATGGCTGGTTTAGTATGGATACTGGTCGAGAAAGATTCCGAGTAAAGGCGTGGAGCGAAATTTCTTCCGAACATCTGATCCGATTTTCAATTTTTTGGCGATCGGGTACCTACTTACCAAGGTTACTGCTTAGAGATTCGAGGGTGAATTTGTTTTGCTATTTTTCTCCATATGTTATCAAGGGGAAAACAAGGGGCTTGTCTTATATTGCGCCATTGCGCAATATTCGAGTGCTCACGTTCGAATATGGACTGGGGTCTAAATCTGGATAAGTGCCTACTCCAAATCGCGGTCAACATCTGCCAATTATGACGCCATCTAGGCAAATTAGTTTTCGCAACGTGACTGAACGAAAATAACGATACTTGACAATTCAATTTCGGTCGAGCACCTTTGAGCACCTTACGTGCCTCGTCAGAGGCGAGGAGGTGCTTGTACAACTGTTCCTGGACTCCGGACATCTTGACGCAGACGACGAGCTCCGTTTTGAGTGGGAGATACTGCGAGAGCAATGCGGAAGTACGGCGGATCAAGCAGCTGTTAGCGAAAGAGGGAATTCGCTATGAAAATATGAAAATTTAGCCGGCATAGTGCTCATAATGGCCGGGTTGACATGAAAATTATGGATAAACAATTCTTTCCAGCTTATGTTAGATTCTGGAAGCCTCACCGATTCACTATCCCGATCAATTCGTCCAGCCTCTCCTTGGCGACTGCTCGGTCTTTGTCGCTAGAATTTGCATCCTGCCCTCGAAGAATGGGGTTCTCGAATTGTCTTCTGAACTCCTGCGGAGAATTAAATGAGTAAATTCGAGTAAACGGGCGTTGCTTTTCTCTCGGTAACCGAAGCTGTCCCGGGCGTGACCTGCCGCCCTTACGGGGAACGTTGGAACTAGTTAGGATATTTCAGATTAAATTCGGAAGAACTTCAAGGGTTAGATTGTAAAATTTGAAACGCAATCTTCAATATGAGATTAGGTGCACAGACCTGAGCAGTTCCGAGTATTCCTTCGTTCACAAAATGGACCAAACTGAAGTATTCGAGGAGATCGTTCTGGATCGGAGTCCCCGACAATAAAACACGTCGGCGACACTTCAGTCCAGTCAGGGCTATATAAGTCTGGTTCTCCCTATTCTTCAACCTGTGCCCCTAAAAAAAGCAGAACCAGGTGGTTTATATAGCCATACAGTAACCTCTAAATTGAGTTCGTCATTGCACCAAAATGACTTCCATTTTTTGGCACTCACCTCGTCGCAAAGGACCAGTCCGATATTGCCGGAATGAAGGATTTTGGCGTGGATTCGGAAAGTCTCGTACGATATGACCAAAACGGGATGCGTGTTCCGCCGGCCCGGGAACGCCGTCATGAACCGTCTGATCTGATCTTCGACCACTTTGGCACCGCCTCCTTCCACAGCTATGGTGCCCACCCTGCCGTGCAGCCATTTGTTTATTTCGTTACACCAATTCTGCGGAGATCGATAAAAAATGTCGGTAAACGTTGTTTTTTTAACAACAGGGGTTGTCGAACTGCGTACCATTTATACCTGAATAGCGAGGATAATTTACGAATAGTTTTTAGTAAGCAGGGTGATTTGATGGTTAACATAAAATAAGCCAGATCTGCGTTTGCTTGATGCATAATATCAAATTAGAATTTTTCCTTCCAAGGATGTGCGAGGGCAGAGAGCTCAATCAAGGATTATTTGAAAATCTTTCTAGATCAGTGTTTGCCTGATGCTTACGTCGAATTGGGCCGATGAGGGGTGTTTTTCGCTCTTCGAAACGAGAGCGCAGTGAGCAATGATTGATCTAATCAAGGGGTTACTTAGGAAAATGAATGATCAAAATTGGCCTGATGCGTATGTAAAATAAGAGCGATGGATGATGTGTTTCTTCCCTGAACTATAGGACCAAGGGACTCGTGCGCAACCGCATCGGTAAAGAACAGGGCGCAGTTTGATTCCACCCGGAGCAACAGTACACCGGTCCATCCATAGCAGCATCTGGAGCATACAACCAGAGAGCAATGGCGAAACTGAGGTATCATGTCAGACAAACCTTGACCAAAGAGCTCGGGCATACAATAATGGCCTTGTCGATGGCAGGTTTCGCTTCCGGGCTCTGGCGGAGTAACGTCCACATGAGAGTGATGCACTGCAGCGTTTTTCCAAGACCCATTTCATCAGCCATGATGCAGCCGAATGCATCTTTGATGCGGACACCGGTCACGCATTCGTACATAAATTGAACACCCTTCGAACAGTAAATACGAACAAAAATTATTGAAATCCCCCAAAGTCCAAGCCGGCTATTGATCTTAACAAGTCCGATCCTCACCTCTCTTTGGTGAGGCCTTAAGACGTTACCGAGTATCGGATCGACCACAACGTGCACGAGCTGTTTCTCTCTGGAAGTAATACAAACGGCTTATAAAAGATGCTGCTCAAGTCCAACTACAAACATCCAAGGATCATAAATCAGTTTGCTCACTTATCTATTTTGAGCGCATCTGTGGCGCTATACTGCGGCGGCGTGAACAGAACTAAAGCGTTGGGCTCCAACGGGTCGTGCAACGGTCGCCGAACACCATCCCTCCGGATTCCGAGTGCCCGCCCGGAACAACCGCCGGTGTATCCGATTAATGGGATTTTAAACGGCTTGGACAGTATCTGCTTTATGCGCTCCTCCTTGAAAATTCGAATATGCCAGAATTGATGGCCTCGGAAAACCAAGGGTGGAAAATGTGTCGACATGGAAAACAGGTATCGTACCTACATGTTCTGAGGCTGCAGCATGAGAATCGATCAGTAGCTTGGGCGAAGATGGTCCTTTTTCCAGAGTGCGTTGAAGTTTGAGGTAAAACGGCGAGTTTACGAGAGTGAGAGGGGCCCTCTGAGGAGTGAGAGGGCCCCTTTTCGGGCTCGGACGACCATCCGAATCTTCGTCAAGTGCTCTCTTGGCAAGTTGACTTGGAGCACTGCTACGCCGCTGTGATGAAGCAAAAAAGGTACATTATTTTTTAGTAAGTATTGACGTATTTGACCAATCAGTAAGCCAGAACGTGCCTTCATGCAGTCAGGATTCGTCAAATATGGACCAGAGTGAAGTTAGCAACGGTTCAGCAACGGTCAACTGCGTGTCTCTTTTCTAAATTTTCGGACTCTAGGGACGTATAGGAACACATTTATGGCAATTTTAAAATTGTGCCACCAGTCATACAGTCCGCACAGCTCGTTGCTAACTGTTCCTTCATACATTCCTTATACAGATCAGGTGACCTGGATGCTCGCTGCGCTCGCATCTCCAAGACAGAAAAACATCCCTGACATCAGTCCAATTCGACATACTCATCAGTCAAACGCTCATCAAGCTCGATATTTTATAGCCTACCAACTTATCCGAGAAGGTGTAGGATACACCAAGGTGTTTAATCCTAAGGCGTACAATGTGACTGGTGGTACAAATCTTGTACAGCCAGAAATGTGTTCCAAGACATCCCTAGAGACCAATCAGTAAGAAAAGAAACACGCAGTTGACCGTTGCTGAACCGTTGCTAACTTCACTAAGCTCAAATATGGTCTGTAACAGGAGGCCGAGGGGTTTCAAGCAATTGAGATAAAGCACTAAAATTAAAGACAATTGAATTCGTTTTACCATTGCAAGTTGGCGTCCTCTCAGTGTTTGAAACGCAATTCGATTAAATACATTTATTTGAGTACTTCACGGGCCAGATACCCATGACCGACAACACGTACGAGCAGAGACGTTATTCCATCGTGATAACCCCATTTGTTAATCTGTGGAAACAATATTATGAAACAGAAGCAATAATTACAGTAATTGAACAGGCCACTAAACGACAATAATTCTTGTTGTAACATGAACTAGCCAAGTACCATCAGCCCGGTGAACTCAGGAGTACGCCGCGCGAAAACAAAAGTAAACAGTGATAGTGATAAGAAGGCGCGCGAAGAAAGTTGTTGTTGTTTAGACTTGAAAAGCTGAATGAAGTTGGGTGACAAGAATATTTCCGTGAGTATGTAGACTTTTGACAAATGGAAAACAAACTCATGTCGAGAAGATAAGTAAGTAAATAGGTATACTTATTGCCTTCTTTTCAATAAAATATAATTAGGTACCCAGGTAGTTTGATATGCTGACACTGGTGGCCTAACTACCAAAATTGCCTACCTTCTTCAAATTTGCAAAACATCCGCCCTGAAAATATTTGTTCTTTAATGGTTATATGGTGTCTAGCCGACAGCCAGCCCACATTTTCCGCCCTTTACCGACCTACAATTGACCTAATCAATTACCTATTGATGGAGAATTCCCAAGAAGGTCCATGGTTCATGTTACCAAGAGCAACGTTCGAGCAAGTTCGAAGACTGCCAACTGTAAAATCGATTATGTGCTATCGAATTTCGCACAAATAGCTCCTCAGTCGATGTCAAGATATCGATTATCTTCTATCAATGGGTGCTCACTTCTTTGTGGGAAACGCCGTTTGCGTCGCGATTTCTTCAAGATTTTCCCCCTAATTTGCGGGTAGGAAAGTAGTATGGTGCGGTAGAGTAGTATGGGTAGGATGGTGGTGGAAGAGTGGCGATTCTGCAGCGGGTCTCCTCAGCAGTGACGTCACCATCCCGATCCGTATCGATGGTCGCTATCGAATCGATCTATTCGTTCGTCCACCAATGTTCTCATTTTAGCGTGATAAAAATTATTTTCCAAATTTATCAAAGTTTCGAGGCTATCTCTGCAGAGTGGAAATCAACAGAGGTAAGTACAGTACGGTAGACAGTAGCGAGTCGACGAAAATATTTTTTAGACTTTCGTTTCGGTCAAAGGAGTGCACAAGGAGAATGTATGTCTGGAATTTCCTCCTTGCTTCAGAACTAGAGTAGGGGGTCTATTCCATGTTAGCAACTCGCCGGATGTTAAAATTCTCGCCTGCGTACCACACCAATCAAAACATTATCAAAATCTGAATCCACTTCTATGGTATCGATCGTGTGAAATCGATTGTAATATCGACACTCCGAAGCCCAACCCAGCCTACCCCCTCCATATCGGCTAGCTTTCGCCCTGATTAGGGACGTTACGATACCACCAAAGTATCGATACTCGTTCCGATACGATATTTTTCGTAGAGTATCGATACCCTATATTATCGGCAGAAAAGTATCGATATTGCGATAATATCGGATCAAAAATATCGATACTGCCGATATTATCGATAATTTTACACTTGGGGAAAAAAATCGTTAGGTATTACAAGGGAAATGAAGTATTAACATATTATTACATTAATTAGATATAAACGATCTTTGGCGTTATTCTTGCGAAAAAATCAAGATTTTTCAACACAGAAAAAAATCCCTAGGCACTCGTAACTCGATTACTTACGTCCTTTTGAAAATAGCTGAGCGCGGAACAAGCAGTTGAATAGAACGATCGAAATGGTTTCGTAAAAAAGAAAGCAACGGGGCTCAGAGATCACTAATGAATGTCAACACTCAGGGCAGCCGCACCACGGGCTCAGTGCAGCCAGTACGTGGGGGAGTTTTCCTTTCACCATGGGATTTTCCCCCTCGAAATTCCGACCCAAAATCTTGAGCTAAGGGCAATTAGAGCTCTACGAACTTTCCCACTTCTTCTTATTCTCTTCTTCTGCATCACCATGTGCCGCAAACCGGTCGGATCCGGCTGGTTTTACGGTGGATACAAAATTGTTAATTTTTCGAATTTAGCAGAGAATATCGGTGGGATCGGTCACAAAATATCGATACTTTCGATATTATCGTGAGAAAGTATCGATACCACGATAATATCGTATGTAAAATATCGATACAAATATCGGTGGTATCGGAAGAAAAGTATCGATACTCCGATATATCGGAAGTATCGTAACGTCCCTAGCCCTGATGATGTGGCAAGTGGGAATGGGAAGCCCAGCTCGACCTCAAACTCGGGAATCGCCATATTGATTCAAGTGTTCGCCGTGAGTTGGAGGACAAGATCCTGTACACTTTGAGGAGAAAAATGTATCATTTCCAGGTTCATCTAAACAAACCCAAAACATGATTAAGATAACATTAATCACTATTTTAGATTCTCTTGCCGTGCTCAAGCCAATCTTTACTTGCTAAAAGCCTTCTGCGACCGAGCGTCCCGAGTATAAAGCTATTCGAGAAGTTTGAACAAAGAACCCCCCCCCCTCCTATCGCTCAAAATTGATCGGACTCAAAATTGATGTTGACTGTCCCAGAATCGACCGTAACGTTGTTTCATCCGAATTCGCCTAGACCAAATTGCGTTTTAGCTTTGCGTTACGTGCGGTCCAGTGCGTAACACAAAAAAAAAATGGCCCTGAAATCGGAAACCCCATCTCCGCCCAACGGCGTGGTCGATATAACCCCTAATCCTAAAAGGTGCAGTAATTTATCAAATTTTGTCGGAAAAACCAGTATTTTTGACTTGTTCGTATTTTTATTTTCTTGAATGACAATTTTATGTTTTCTGTTGTACGGAGAATTCTGCAGGGTCTGGCGTGTGACCTCGAATTCCCGAGGCCACGCCCGCACGTTTCTGCGTCGCGCGTTCGGTCGGACGGTTTTCCCGAGCTGCGAGTTTATTTTCGTTGCTCGGGGAGCTGACCTACTAACGATCCCCGGCCCCCTGAACTAGAAAACTAGATTCATGTTGCTATGATAACACCGACTCTACTCAACTTTTAGCTCGTTCCGATTGGCTGATTTTCCTACGATAGATTCACCATTCCTTTCTGGGAGGTTCCCCTTATTTGCATTGGGGGACGACAACCTCAAGGTGTTCTGGAGTCAGTATTTCTCATAGGCTGGCTTTCACCCGCCAGTCCGACGCTTCGTGAAGGTAGGAATAAACAAACAAAAAATTAAACAGTAAAATCGAAAGAGCAAAGACTACAGCAGAGACGATGAAAAATTGTCCAGTGAACTCGTAAGATTCTCGAGGCAGCAAATATTGTTGAAAAATATTTTGCGCCCTAGAGGAAAAAAAAACTTCGAAGACATCAGTACCTAAACTAGCTTATGACATTCACTGAATCGCCATGGTTTCGTCGTATTGGTAAGATGAATTTTATTTTAATTTATTTTATTTCATCCAACGAAAGTTTCCCGGCTGGTTTCCCTACTTGAGGGCGTCAGCTCGTTGATTTTTTTGTTCTAACCCGCACTTGAAATTTTAAAAATAGATTTATACTAAAATAGCGAAATATTTTTACCCTAATTTAGATTTTCTAGATTTATCCGGTACTTTTTCCTCTAATTTTACGCATAGGGTCGTCGATTATTGAGCTTAGTTCTCATTTTGTAGGGTAGGGGGAGATTATCGGTAGTTGAATGATTAATTCCGTATTGTTGAATTTCAAGGTCAGTTTCGTCATCTTTTCGAAAGAGGGTAGAATCGAGAACGGGTATTTCCGAGAGGTTTTATCCATTTCAGTTGGAGGGGTATAGTTGAAATTTCCCCAGTTCCCCTTCCATAGGAACATGCGTGCAAGAGTTGGTCCTCCTGGGGGGGGGACCTCACTACCCCTCTCCTTTCTCCAGTTTCCCCGTCCTCGTCTAACTTCCTTTGGTAGAAAGGGAGAGAGCCGTTTGTTGAAAAAATCCTACCTTCCCTCCGACTTCCCCTGTGCAGGGCCTCTCCTTTTAAGGTGGTTGACCTTCATTGACCTCTGCATCCTCTCCTGAATCGGTCTAGTCACCGCAGATGGAATTCGAAAAGTATCACTTTCCTTTTCTCCCTGGGTTTCTGGGATGGGTAACCTATCTTTGTGAAAATGTGAAACTCCACTTTTGCCAAAAAATGATCAAGAATTTTGTCCCAATTACGTGAAAATCATTCTGTCATTTAAATCGTAGAAAGAACGGTCCTGAAAAAAGTCTATAGGCCTATTTCAAAATTTAGGAATAGTATAGAAGGATTACGAGGGTGATTCTGGGGGGGGGTTTGAGCTAAATACGTTTTCTGTCAAAATTTGTACGGATCGCTAAAAATTTGCTGTCCATTTTTTCTGGGTTCCCTTTAAACTGAAGTAGGATCCACTCACAGGCTTATAGCTATGCTGTATACGCGTATCTATTTGAAAAACAAAGACCGTTTTCTTCAAGAATTTGAAATTATCAATCGCCAATTCAAATTTCACGGGGGAGAAACGTGATTGGTACCATTCACTTACTTACCTTTACGATTCCTTAGCCCATCAAACGTTTAGGTGCCCTGTAGGTTACATAGGTAAAACTGCTTACTGATAAGTAAGCCTTCTTGATCGCTGATAATTCTGTGAAATGCGCTTCAGCATTAAAAACATTGGAAAATTGGGATTGATTTTCATTTTATCGATTGAAATAATACTATAGTAGTGGCTTCATGCCTTGAAAACCTATTATGCACTAATTCCTGCATTAAATTAACAATTTTTTAATACTAATTTTTGACCCTTTAAAAAAAATTCAAAATTAAAAAAAAATTTTTGAGTAGGTAGGTAGGTTTTGGGTAGGTAAGTACATGACACAAAAAATTGGCAATTTTCTACGACTCTCCCGAGAAAAATGCAAAAACCTAACGATGCGTAGGTAGATTTCGAAAGGAATTCCATCTATGAGCTCCTCTCATTTTCCTCTCAATTATCTCAACTTTCTCCATTCATCCATTCAATTCGGGCAAGAGGAAAATCCACCAATGAATTTAGCCTCTCTCACCTATCCCCTTTTTTAAGAAGTTTTAAAGAAGTTTCTATCCCCCAATAAGGGTAGGGGGTATTCGGCCAAATATCTGCATAATAACCTTTTGGAGCTGAAAAAGAAGAATGAAATTTACAAGATACCGAGGTTGCTTATGATTCCAATGGGTTTTCTTTAAAAACATCATTCTAACAAACATTTTAAAAAATATTCAAAAGTTGTCATCGAATTTTGGAGGGACAGTTTTTGTCGAATTGACAGACTTTACTAAAAAAGAATCGATCCTAAAATTCCTTTCCTACTTCCTATCCAATCTTCGTAAACGTACGAGTGAAAATCGTTCTAAAAAAATTTTTTTTTCTGTGGCTTTTTCTCAAAATTGAACTTAGCCAACTCAAACGAATTCATAGTGAGTCACGTCATGCTAAAATGAGTCGGCAATGATCTCTCGAGAATGAACGCGATTCAAGTGGCATTACTCACCGTCACACCTGCCGCTTTCGGACACCTGTAGGTCATCGAAATGTGTTACGTTTGGGGCCGTGATCGTCGAAAATTGGGAAGTCAATAACATTTTATGTTATTCAATAACTTATTAAGTAGTCTTTTTTAATACTTTATGTAAGTAACTTTATCCTGAAACTTTCTAGTTAACTAATGAGTCAGTGCATATTATTTAATTTCACTCTTAATAATAATTATATTGATAATAATTACCCATTCTTGTAATGATAATGAAAAACTTTGTTCCGCAAAGAACGTAATGATAATTTTACGCAAATTTTTAATTTACTAGGTATTATCTAATATACCGATTGATGGGTACAACGAAACAAATAATCACTTCTTCAAATTCTAAACTAAAGAAATAGGCTCCTCCATCACGGAAACAGAAAATCAATAAGGTCAAAAAATTCGTAAATTGTCAAGAAAATTCGTCAGCGGCATTCATCAGCCGAAACATTCTCATCGGGGTAAAGTTAGATTTTTCAGCCTCGCATCACTGGTAATTCTGAACTTCCTAACCCGAAAAATCGAACTTTTCCGTGATATGGGATTATCCGTAAACGTGACAAAACCTGAGTCCGGCGCGCTGGTGTCTGTTGACATAATTTCAGGACGACCTCTGGTCGCTAATCGTGCGAAAATAATTTCTGAAAGTCTAGAAAACTCGGCAAAAACGCACGATCCGTCAGGAATTCGCACTTTTCCAGGACATTTTGGTAAAGTTTCTTTTGGAATGTCCCTTCTAAAAAAAATGGCGGAAAACAATGGAGCCGTACGAGGCATAGTTTTTTATTGATTTTTGGATGCTAAATCCAATGAGGCTACAGTCGGGTTGATAGGAAGCGTTCAGGATTTTTATTATGGAGTTAAGGCTCATCAACATTTTAATCTAATCAAGCCATCTCCTGTTAGGCAATTGTCGGCAATCAATCGTAATGATAACCCCGGAATTGCACGTTGGCTGATATTTCGAAAATCCGGATCGGAAAACGTCATTTTTTCTGAAGTTCATCATTTTGTGGGTCCATGACTAATAAATTGGTTTCTTATCGATTTTTTGGAATCGTGCCTTCATTCGCGGTCAGACGACGTGATGATTTCTTGGTCAGGTTGAGCGACGTGTATGAATGTCCGCAGCCTTTTAAAAATATCAAATTTGTGTGTTGAGTTTGAGGTAACTGGACATTTTAGGCGGGTTTTGAGTTCGCATAGTATGTTATTTGATGTTTGTAGCCGCCAAATTAGTCAAAATCAAATTGCTTTCAAGCATTTGCGCATATCAAATATATTGCGTGCTATCGGCGCGCCACTGGTTTCATCATAGAAAATTTCGAATGATTCTCGATAGATCGCTTGAAAGTTGTGATCTACGTTTTATCCTACTTCATTCGTAGTTCTGCATCGTTCGCAATTTTTTTTTTCAAGGACACCCCATCCAAGGGGTCCCCTCGGTTGTAGCGTCAGTCGATTCTCGTTCAGACCCAACAGACCCCAGCAGGGAGTCGTAGGATCGATTTTCTCGGGTGTCGTCTGCGCCTGCTGTCTTCGTCCCTCCTTTCCTCTCCACGTCGCCATTCACACTGACCTTGATGGTGACGGTGGGGAAAACAGGAAAGGCGTTATTTTGACGTCGTCTTCCTCCTTTGCTTACAATGTCCGTCTGTCAATAGGTCACTGAGTTAAATCTAAATTTGGCCTAGAACATTTAGAAATTCGAAAGATTCAGTTGCAATTTGAGTCCGAAATTCATCGAATTGGCGCTACAATTTCTGGACTCACCTGAGCGAATGAGGATGACAAAATTGACGGATTCTACCATTTGGATCATCTCTGCGATCTGCTGTTGTAGTCGAAATTCGAAATTTTTATGAAAAATGTAGAATATTATTTAGGCTAATTTTACGAGGCAATATTTGAAGGGCGTTGGGTACAAAGGGTCTAAGTGCCAAATTCCATTTTTCGCTGGTTTTGTTGATTTCCACACCTACAGACCAGTGGGATATTGTCTAGAAAGGGCCTAAGTGCCAAACACGTCTCATCAGTCCGCCACGAAGCATGTTTGCCAACCTCTTCCATCCAAAAATTTCAGAACGGTGGGCAAATCATCTTTAAATTTGCAATAACTTTTTTTTTGAATTTGGCACTTAGGCCCTTTGTACCCAACGCCCTTCATTTATTGGTACCTACTCACGATAGGGGCACTCTCAAATTTGTTTGGATAATGAAATAAAAGTGCTCCTATCTCAGGCGTCGATCGAATTAGCATCCGAAATTCTATAGTAAATGATACATCACGACGCTTAAATTTTTCCGTATGATGAGTAGGTTCGCAGGTATTTTTAAAACGAAGGAAAGAGTCTAGTAATTTGGTCCTGAATGGGAACAAGATTGATTTTCCTGAAAATTTCAAAATTCTCTCAGAGGAAAAATGCGGAAGAACGGGGGTTTTTAGTCTAAATTTCGGGAGTGGAAGTTAAACATTTTATCTTCTATAGCGATTATAAAGGTTCATACTTGTACAATACACCATGATTATCAGAAGTGCGGAGGGAACCGTAGTATGCCCAATGTCTGGCGATTCAGTGAATTTCACCCTCCTTACCTTTTATTATATGGACATCCTTCAGCTTAGTGAAGTTAGCAACGGTTCAGCAACGGTCTTCTGCGTGTTTCTTTTCTAACTAATTGGTCTCTAGGGACGTCTTGGAACACATTTATGGCTGTACAAGAATTGTGCCACCAGTCACATTGTACGCCTTAGGATTAAACACCTTGGTGTATCCAATACCTTCTCGGATAAGTAGGTAGGCTATAAAATATCTTGCTTGATTAGCGTTTGACTGATGAGTATGTCGAATTGGACTGATGAGGGATGTTTTTCTGTCTTGGAGATGCGAGCGCAGCGAGCATCCAGTTCACCTGATCTGTATAAGGAATGTGTGAAGGAACAGTTAGCAACGAGCTGTATGGACTGTATGACTGGTGGCACAGTTTAAAAATTGCCATAAATGTGTTCCTAGACGTCCCTAGAGCCCGAAAATTTAGAAAAGAAACACGCAGTTGACCGTTGCTGAACCGTTGCTAACTTCACTCTGGTACATCCTTCGCGAATCGCGATCAGCAAAAATTGGTACTTAGGTATTTCCGTAAACATGAACACCTACTTTAACCCAAACACCAATGATTCATCTTTCCGGATGGGTTCTGGCCTGATGACGTGGCGCAGATTGCAGAAACGTGCGAGCAAACGACCTTGTTGGAAATTTTGGCAAATCCCGAAATTATCCTCGTCAGATTTTAGAAACATAATTTTCCTTCAGTGCTCACGACGATGAAGAAGATTTGGAGGACGGAGAGATTTTCGACGATGACGACGAAGAAGTGGCGCCGGCCCCAGCGCCGGCCAAAGTCGAGCCTCCGGCGCCGCCGAAAGAGTCGATTGCAACGATTGTCGCCCAAATTCAGCAAATGCAGGAAATGGAAAGTGCGAATATGCGACGGCGCAATTCGCCCTTGGACCGAGGAGGGCGCCAATCGCGACTCCAGCGCACCAAGCGGCTAAAGCGGACACGAGAAGATGAGCGACCGTTTGTTCCAAAGGTATCCAAGATGCGCAAACTTGCACTATCTTCGAAGGGATTATTGCGTTTGTTCAATATCCGCTCTAATGTCATAAGTATCCTGCAAATCGGTATCTCATTTTCAGAAGAGGCGTAAGAGCGAAGAGGACAAGCCTCCCCGAGAAGCGCAGGAGGAAGACGAAGAGATGGGAGAAGACAATTCGCCCGCTAATCACCGCGAACGGGAAAGGAATTGGTTCTATTCAGGTAACCACCGCAGACTCGAATTTCAGAACGTCCAACTCGAGAGATGTTGGGATCCTTCATGCTATCAGTAGGAGAAAAAGGGGAGTTGGGCGTATCAGTTTTATCACTGTTGTCATCCCCTGCCCCTCCCGCCTATTAATTCCTGACCAGCCCTAACGTTCTGTTGTGACGTCAGTGATAAGAACTGATACGCCAAACTCCCCTTTTTCTCCTACTGCTATAACTTTGCAGACCTTGGTTAACAATGCTGAATTCATTTCCAGACGAAGAAGACGAAATTGGAGGTCCAGACAATCCTGACGGCGGCCTTGGCATGGGAGGAATGAGACGAGGCCGCGGTCGAAGGGATTTCGGACGAAGTCGACGAGGATCTCGGGGCCGGGGTGGCAGCCGTCGTGTTCCACGAAGGGAAAACAACTCCCTCTGTAAATTTTTCCTCCAGGGCAACTGCCATAAGGTAAGGAACCCTGACCTTAGCTTCCTTTACTTGACAATACTTCAAGTGTCCTCCAAGCGCAGAGGAGGCGTCTAAAACGACCGACGTATTCTCAATTTCGACTGCTCCCACGATAAATCGTATCTTTCGGTTACAGGGAAACGACTGCCAATTCTCCCACGACATCCAGTCGAAGAAATTCGAAATGTGCAAATTCTACATGAACGACTGTTGCGTCAAGAAAGACAAATGCGCCTACATGCATGAAGAATTTCCCTGCAAATTCCATCATCTCCGTGTCAAGTGCTATGCGGGCAAGCGCTGCAGGTTTTCGCATTTCCGCGTCTGCCCGCGCATCAAACAGATGCTCATCAAGGTAGGTTGAAGGAATGGGTAAAGCCTTCCCCACGCCATTTGGGTTCACTTGGTCGCCTTCATTTTCGCTAGCTTTTTGAAATTCGGGGAGTTCCCGTGACCCTTCTTGCGTGCTTGTAAGCCTATACATCTTTCTCATGTCTACCAATGGTTTTGCAGGCCAATCAAGGTGACAATGACAAAAGTTTTCTTCAGCATCTTCAGACTACGATGGATTCAAGGTCACCGACCCCGCCTGATTACAGTGATTACGAGACTGCCAATCCCAACTCGAACTATGTCACCGTTACTAGTACCAGGTATGCTACTTTTCAGTGAGCTTACAATGGATTTCACTGGCCTTTGACGCTCCTTTCTCTCTGCTCGTACGAGTTCCCTCCCTTTCTTGAAGATTGATTATTATTCCAGAAAACGAGGCTCGAACCGAGACGATATCACTGTGGATGACATTGACCTTATCAGCGACCATGATATGGACCCAGCGGCACCGTCGAGCAGAAGCCATAGACATGGAAGCCATCACAAGGGCCAGAGCAGCCATCATAACAGGCATAGCCGGGATCAGCACTCCGACCAGGACCATCAGGATGTGCCGGATAGGAAAGAGCACGAGCGACCACGTCGGGATAGATCGCAGCGCGATTACGAGCGCAACAGCGACCGTAATAGTGATAGAAACAGCGATCGCAACAATGATCGTAACAGTGATCGTAATGCTGAACGCAACGACCGGGATCACGGGAGTAGCGAACGTAGCCACAGGCATTCTCAGCAGAGACACAGGAGCGACCGTAGAGGAGAGCACGGTGGCAACCATAACCAGCCGGTCCATGAAAGCGGACAAGCCTCGGACGAAGGGGAGGGAAGGACGCCAATGCCATCTCCATCGCAGACGTCACTTGACAAGTAAGCGTCACTTATGTGCGAGCCGTTTGCTACCTACTTTATGGCAGAAACTGGGTAATGCGAAAACTCTGAATTTCCGCTTCAACTCGTGGAGCAGAGGCGTTCCTTGCAAGATTTACATGCTAACATTTTCAGGGACACCGACGGTGACAGCAGGGACGACCGGTCCAACACGCCCCCGGTCGAGCATAAGAGAACAGCTGACCGCTCAGAACGATCATCCAGACGGAAGCGCTACAGCCCGAGCCCATCTCCCCCACCGAGCCAAGCTCCGCCCCAGCCTCAACGCCAACCCACCCAGCCTTCCACCTCTGGTGAGTTTTACCTAATTATTCATCAAACAATCAAAAATTCCATCGACACATTATCTGAAATTACCATCACCAATTTCCTCCTTGCAGTAGCTGTCCATAGGTAGGTAGTTTAAATTTGGGAATTCTTGGGGTATTCTGTGGGCCTATTCTGTAAACTGGAATCAACATGTCTCTGGAAGTCAATATCAATTCGCCATGGCAAATCTAATGACAAAATATGACAATTTGTGTAATGAGTTGATAGCGACTGCCATGATATTGCTTCAATTTCACAGAATTAGCCCCCAGAAGCCATTTCTGTTGGTTGGATCGTTGCTCAAAGGTTTCTTTGGTCCCAGCTACCTTCCTGATTTTTATTTGTACCTCAACCAGTCGATGCATGTAGGTAATTTCGCCTCCCCTTCACCTCCAGGCTCTAGATGCCATATGGTAACTTCTGCCTTGGCAACCGACTGAGTTGCTGCGATATTAGAATTGATCTCTTAATTTATTGACCAAATATTCATTCGCCATTCATCCATAATCAGATTTGAATATTTCACCTGCCTTTCGGGCTCTGAGCTAGTTCGTAACTATCGATTTTTAAGATATTCGTGTATCAATTTTGCCATCTTGGCGATCATTAGAGATTGAGAAGGTACAAAAATAGCTGAATTCTATTTCAAGTTTATATATTAAGTAAATTGCGTGGACTTATGTTGCAAGTAAGAAGCGAATTTTGAATTTACCTAACCGAAACCCTGGGCTGCAATGCTGTAGTGCTCCCTACATTTCCCCATTTTATGGATATTGCCATGACGTTACTTCAGCAGGCATGCCTGCATTCCTGAGACGTCTTACTGCATTTTGAAGCTTCACTTTTGGAATTCTGAATGGATTTTGAGCAACTCTACGATGATAGATCCGAATCATGCTAGAAATGCAAGTCGCAACGCGTATTTCAGCTAATGCACGATGTGCAGCTTTTGTTGTCAATGTCATCGAAGCATTCAATGCCAGAAAACGCTGCAAGCGCATTCCTGGATGCTCTGCAGATCAACAGATAGAGTTTTGAAACCTTTCCTAGGATTTTTCTGTTAGGATTGATTTTCAAAAGCATACCTATTGATTTGGAGTAATAGCAGCAGCAATAAAGCCGTTCGGTTCCGATTGTCGTGCAAAGTTCTGGGTTTGCTCATGAACCATATTTCCAGAAACTCCTTAAATGTTCCCAATTGAACTCTCCAAATATGTTAGTGTCAGAAGAGGATAAATTCATATACGATAAATGGCTTTCAAAGAACGATAATTCCATCGGGCAGCATACATTTTTTTGATTTCTCGATTTTTTATTCTCTGTTCCAGAACCGGCCTCTGATTTGCCATTGAACCTTCCCAAGAAGCAGATGGAATTGTACTTGAGAATTCAGCAGCAGCAGAGAGAAGCAGGCGACATAGAGGTGCGTGCTGAATTCATCCAAATTTACGCTCAAAATATCTGATTATTTACAAACACATCCATGGAGAACGAACATTCGCGGACCCCTCGTAAATCTATCTTTATTTAATTCTTCAAGAAGCCTACGGCGACATTCTCAGAGATCTGCAATTCAGCTGTCCCAAAACTTGCTTGAATAATTTAAGACAAATTTCCAAATATTTACAGGAGGAACAGCGACGGAATAAGGAGGACGAGTTTGGTGACGAGAACTGGTATTCGTCCGACGAAGAAGCCGGAAGCGGCCCTCTCAGTTCGATTTTGAATAAAATCTCGAACCGGCCCAAACAGGAGCCCCAAGAAGCTCCCAAAGTGGCGCTGCCCAATGTTAACGTAAGATTATCCACCTTTGAGTACCTGTTCGCGTACTATGTTACTCAATTTGGTATTAACCAGAAACCAATTCACAAATGTCGCAGGTGCTGCCGGATTTCGACGTATCTGCAGTTTCCAAATTGCTCTCGTCCGTTAGAGAAACTATCGAGCAGCAGAAGAAAAGTTCGCATCAGCCTTCGAGTTCTCAACGGCCTGCGGCATCTAGTGCCGATACTGGAGGGAACGACTTGACTATCGACTTCGGCGCTGCAGATGAAAGACGGTAAGACCGAATATTGATGGCTGTCCCATCCGCACAATGATTTCTGGCCCACCCAACTTTGAACAACCCGATGTACGGTTAACAAGGTGGTAAATCTATCAGAGCAACTTATTTGACGCCTCAATTCTTTGCAGAAGAGATCCGAGGATGCGGGTCGAAGCTTCTCCTCCTCCCTCCTCTTCGACCTACCTGATGAATCTGCCTCCGCTTGACATGGACCTTCGCCTCGGCTCGACATCGGGCCCTTCGACGTCCGGATCTTCGCTGACCTCAGGCGACGTCGACCTGCGTCAGCTGCCTTTCAAGCCTGTGCCAGTTCATCAAGCAGCTCGAGAGATCGATGCGTCACTGTCGGCGAATCCCCCAATACCGTGGCACCTCGTCAAGGTGCCGCCCATGCCGCCGATTGACTTTTCGCATGTTCACCCCAAAGTAAGTAAATTTTTGTACGAATTCTGGTCTTTCGATCACCGCTACACTACAGAGTGGAATCTATTCCTATGTTTGAGGATAGAGGCCGTCAGCCTCCATTATTTACGGTGGGTTCAGGAACCAGAAGACTCCCCATACCGCTCATCCGGGTTTTGGAATGCATCCATATGCACATGATTTGTGCCTAACCCACAATGATCACCCATCCCCCTAGAGCAAGCTCGAGAAGACGCCTAACTCCCAATCCCACATCCGGCAGATCCTTGTCCTTGTCATCCTGCCACAGCAAGACTTGCCCATGTGCATATAACCGGTCCAAAACCTGGATGAGCGGTATGGGGAGTCTCCTGGTTCCTGATTCCCGTAAATAACGCAGGCTAACGGCCTCTATCCTCCAAATTAGGAATATGGGAAGCTGTTTTCTGAACCAGCTCATTCGTCAATTCTTGTTCCAGAACGTTTTGGATCCTCGCTTGAAGAGATACATCGGCGAAGGAGCTTCGTCTCGCATGTCAGCCCACGTAGCAGCCCCGGCCAACCCGCCGCAATTCATCGGCCATCCTCCGGCGCCCCAGCCTCCGCCGAGCCAATCGCAGCAACCGGCGCCTTCGACAACTCGCGATCCGAGACAGCGCGCCCTCGCCAACGACCCCCGCCGCATGGCGCAAGCCTCGGCAGGCCCAATGGTAATACCGCAGATGCCCCCAATACGACCCATGCTGGGGCCCCATCCTTTCCCCAACGGACCCACGAACGGACCCAATCTGGGCCCTTCATTCCACCCTCACCAAGGTCCACCAATGCCTCCCGGAATGTACCCGATGCCTGGCGACTCGGACATGAGAAATCCGAACATGAACGCTTTCCCTGGAGACGTCGATTTGCGATTCCCCCCATCGGGCCCGTCTCATCATCATCAACATTATCCATAATATTTACCCCCCTTTCCTCCCCCGCAAGGGCCGTGCTTCAAATTCTAAACGCTGTACAGTTGTACAGTTTTTTATTCGCTTCAAATTTATCTATCGTTGTACATAATGTTCGTTGTTGCGGCGTGTAAATATATTTTTTAAAGCTAAGGCTCAGCCTAGAGAGTTTATTGTATCGTTCGGAATGGACTAGCACGTACCGACGCTCGATGATTTCGGGGAGAAAATTGTATTAAATTTTATTCTGAGACTGTTCTCTTCTAATTTTGCAAGCACCTTGGGTCTCTAGGCCAGGATGCTGTCTAAAAAGACTTGGAGTTTCCGAATGCCTAAAAATTATCCTATCGGAGAAGTCCCTCTTCCTATTTGGGAAAAGGTGCTGAGAAATCCTGTTCAGTTCCTAATCGCGATCAACCGGTTTGCCGTTATGACGCAGCCGATACTGATAAGGCATTAAGGGTCATCCCTGAAGAAGCATACTTTCATTAATTTATCTTTAAGGGTTATGATATGATTTTATATTAGAAGAAATCGGATTTTATTTATTTTCAGCCATTTATCCTATTTAGTTTTACGCCTATTTAATAACAAGACTATCTAAACTTGCTGTGTTGGAGGGAAAGACGCAGCATTTGCTGGCTCTTGATTTACGCTTGTGCAAACGCTTAAAGACGAAAAGATTGCGTGTTATCTCGATCCAAGGTGGTCTTCCAAAATTGGGATGGTGTTTAGCAGGGTTTTGTACTTTGGCAAATAATCATTGACTGACCGGTTGCTAGTTGTAATGACGAAATATCAAACACCCATGTGATTTGGACTAGTGTACATTGAAATATAGTGCGTATGAAATTTGAACTCTGTTTTCTCTACCCTCGCGAACTGTAATCACGTCTCCCAAACCTCCTTACGGAAGGTTATCAACGTTACTTTAACGTTACTTCGAAGAATCGCTTTGTTCTGCCAGTCGTGCTTGAGTTTTTTGCAATCAATTAAACAATCATTGATGTATTTCATCCGAATATGAAAAATTCAGTCCTTTTAGTTGTCTTGGAGAAATAGGGTATACTTACCCTATTCAATTTTTCATTGTTTAACATATTGAAAATACCATTTTTTATGCTTCAGTAAAAATTATGCCGTAAGTAAATGCGCGCTCTAGAAGGCTGATGGAATTCTGTGCGCTGAACTAGAACAAAAAGTAAAACGGAAACTGAAGCTCTAACTCAAACTAAAACTCTACCTCAAACTTGAGTTTAATCTGAAACAAAAACAAATAGTGGAACTGAAACTCAAACTAAAACTCCGACTCAATTTTAAACTCAAACTAAACTGAAATTGAAACTCAAAGTGAAACTAGCACGAAAACAGGAAATAGAACTAAAAGTGAAACTCTAACTTAATCATGAACTCAAGCTCAAACTGAAACTACAACTTAAAACTCTACCTCAAACCTAAGTTCAAACTCAAACTGAACCGAAACTCAAGTATAAATTCAAACTCAAACTGAAACAAGAATTAATTTTTAGTACAAGTGGAGCTCAAACTCTAACTTCATCTCAAACTCAAGCAGAAACAAAAATTGAATCTGAAACTACAACTTGAAACTCAAACAAAACCGAAGCTAAAACTGAAGTTGAAACGGAAATTGAAACTCTAACTCAACTTTAAAACCGAACCCAAACTGGAAGTGAAACTAGAACTAAAAGTAGAACTGAAACTAAAACTCCAACTTAATTTTAAACTCAAGTTTCACTTCACTGAACTTAACAACTGTCACAAACTTCAGTTTCGGTTCGAGTTTTAGTTTTCGTTTGAGTCCAAGTTTGGATTCGAGTTTCAGTTTCAGTTTGAGCTCGAGTTTGAGATTGGGTTCGAGTTTCAGTTTGAATTTTAGTTGTTGTTTCAGTTTGAGCTTGAGTTTCAGTTTTTTAGTTTGAGTTTATTGATTTCAGTTCCACTTTTAGTTTTAGTTTTCTAGATTGAGTTTGATTACAGTTTTAGTTTGAGCTCAAGTTTGGGTTTGAGTTTCAATTTCTGTTTTAGTCTGGGCCACCTTTGCTCAAATTGAAGTTTTCAGTTCCACTTTCAGTTCTGGTTTCAGTTTTAGTTTGTGCTTTCGTTTGTATTTGGGTTTCAGATTAAGTTGGAATTTCAGTTTGAGTTTTAGTTATAGTATTAGTTTCAATTTCAGTTAGAGCTTGAGTTTATGAATTTCAGTTCCACATCTTCTTCAGTTTTATTTCAGTTTTAGTTTGTGCTCAATTTTGGGCGATTGGATTTGGGTTTCAATTTCAGTTTTAGTTTGTGCGTGCGTTTGAGCTACAGTTTCAGTTCCACTTTTAGTTTGTTTCAGTTCAAGTTTGAGATGTAATTTGAGTACGAGTTTCAGTTTGAGTTTTTGTTGTAGTTTAAGTATCGGTTTAAGCATGAGTTGCTTGAGTTTCAGTTATTTAGTTTGAGTTCAACAATTTCAATTTCACTTTTAGTTTCAGTTTTTGTTTTAGTTTCAGTTCGAGTTTGAATTTTAGTTTGAGTTTCGGGGTTTTTTAACTTTTACCTAGTTCTAGTTCATTTTTGGGCGTCACGATGCGCTCGTTATCTCTTGGGAAAAAATTCATGTAATCATGAAATTTAGGTAGTTAGGGAAGACGTTGGTGAGAAAAAAGTTTTGTCTTCCGCTGCCGACGATTCGATACCGCTTAGATAAGATACCAGAGATAAGATAACATAAGCTTTTCTTGTTCCTGCTTCCTGTAGTTCTCTGTTATTGTGCTCGTGGTCTTACATTTTCAAAGATTCGACAGTTTATTACCTGTTGATTTTTCCTAAGAAATCAAAAAAGAGATTTTAGGATATTTTGAAAAGTATTCAAAACGATTAGTTCCATCTGTGTTCAACTTGAGTTGCAGTCTTTTTGGGCAACATTCCTACCATTTACATCGCGTTGACCAATGTAATTTACGTCGAATACCGATTGATACTTTTTATAAAGTATTTTCACCATGAATTACGGTATGTTCGGTCGCTCGTTAGTGAGAACATTGAAAGCTGGCAGTCGCCGATGCTCCACCGGTCGTTTACCCCTCGGTAGTCAACAGGTCGATGCCGGTTCGAAAAAAATCGACGAAACCTCTCGCGTCCCAGAAAATTCTGACTCGATCGGCAGTGAAGCCGGTGTGAAACGTCTGCTTGAAGAATCTGCAAGTTTCGCCGATGACATCCCTCAGAAGGGCGAAGAGGCCTGGTCCACATCTCCTTACCCCAAAGGCTCGGTCGTCCGCAGCCAGGTATCATCAGCAGGATAAAAAAAGTCTCATTTTTTATGGAATTGGAACGATCCGAAGGCTCTTGGTTAAAATTTTCCCTTGAAATTCCGTTTAAGATGATGTGAAAGTGTATACTGCGATTTTAATGATGTCATGGCATAGGGTTGGTACATACGAGTTTGGGTCGAAAAGAGAGCTTGTTAACGACATGCCTTAATGAACGAAATGACATGTTAACGAAATGACTTGAGTTGGCAAAGTTGTGGTTGTTACGAGTTTGGATCAAAAAGAGAGCTTGTTGACGACATTGAGAGGCATTATTCATTTTCCAGTCAAAGTTTTGACCATCACCTAAAACCAAGAATTGTTTCCATAAACAACTAAATATTGCTCCAATTTCAGGCTCTACACTCGCTGAGGCCGTTGGTCAATCCGAAGGAAACGTCAATTATCCTATTCCCAGGCCAAGGGACGCAGTTCGTCGGGATGGGTAAGGATCTGACGAAGTTCCCGGCGGCCCGAGACTTGTTCAAAGAGGCCAGCTCCATCCTTGGCTACGATATCCTCAAACTTTGCTTGCAAGGGCCGAAAACGAAGCTCGACAGGTAAACGTCCGTCTGAACACTTTCCGAATCCGGCCATCAGTCGTTGATTTCCTCGATTGATTACTTCTGCAATCCTCTTACCCTGGAAATGTAGATCCGTAAATTTTGCCGTTGCTCCGATTGCAGAACGGAATTCGCCCAACCGGCTATTTTGGTTTGCTCCTTGGCGGCCCTGGAAGCGTTGAAGGAGGAACGACCTAGCATGATTGAGAATTGCATAGCGACTGCTGGTTTCAGTCTTGGCGAAATTACAGCCCTCGTGTTTGCAGATGTGATACCGTTCGAAAAAGGTTCGTCATTACGTCAACTTAGGGTTCGTTCCAGGAGTGTATGGGCATGTGTTAAACAAGTTAAGCAACTCCCCAGCTAGGACACTCACGATCAACATAAGTGTCGTAGCTGGGGAGTTGCCTAACAAACCTGCTTACCTCATGCCTGCAAACAACCCCAGTATCTGACTCTGAAGTAATTCTGGATAACCTCTCGAGCAATCAAAGCAACTGTTACAATTTCACGTAATTTTACAGCTGTCAGGCTGGTTAAAATTCGCGGCGAAGCGATGCAAGCGGCTGCTGAACTGAACAAAGGCGCCATGGTTACCGTTCTGTACGGGCCGGAATCGAAGATCAACTTCGCGTGCAAGAGTGCGAAAGAGCACGCTCTGTCTCTAGGCGTTCAAGATGCGTGGTGCGGCATAGCCAACTATTTATTCCCGCATTGCAAAATCGTCGCCGGTAGCGAAGAAGTAAGGCAAAGTTCCCATCAAGATGGTTATGAATGATACATTTTCTTGAAGATTTTAAGCGTTTACCCTGTTACGAAGAGCCCGATGTGCATATCAGCTGTTGTAGGAAGGTTACAGAGACACGGCATCCCTTTGGGGACCTTTTGTCTGTTAATATGTTGAGGGCGCAGAAGGTGTTAACTTAAGGGCTGTTGGGGGAGGGTCTGATATCCGACTCGCACCTTCAACATTACCTCTGATTCCAGGCGATCAAATTCTTGGAAGACAACAAAGCCGACTTCAAACTGAAAAGGCTGAAACGCCTGCCAGTCTCCGGCGCCTTCCATACTCCTCACATGGCGCCGGCTGTTGACGTGTTTCGTAAAGCTCTCAGGAAAGTTCCTCTCGGCGATCCCATCACTGCCGTCCATTCGAATATCGACGGCAAAATCTACCGCGACGCCGAACACGTAAGACGGCAATTGCCTCAACAGATAGTCGCTCCTGTCAAGTGGGAACAGACGCTGCATGTTCTCTACGAGCGACCCGCCGACGTCGAATTTCCCCATACGTTCGAATGCGGCCCCGGCAACAGTTTGTCCACCGTGCTGAAAAACGTCAACTTGAAAGCGTGGAGTTCGTGTACGAACGTACCAGCGTAGCGAGTTTTACCGGAGCTAGTTGTAAATAAACGCCAGGTATGCATTTTTATATTGATTTTTTTCCACTTTTTACTAGATACCTACCTGGTACCTTAAGGCTTGAAAGTAGCTAACCCTTAAATCCTTTTTCTTCCTTGTAAGGGATGTATCCGAAGGAAGGGGAAGTATTCAACGAATGATTTGTTGCTAACGTTCTGAGGCGGGAACGAATCTGATAAGATCTTATCAATCTGATAAGCTATCTTATCAACATGATAAGCTATCTTATCAACCTGATAAGCTATCTTATCAACCTGATAAGCTATCTTATCAATCTGATAAGCTATCTTATCAATCTGATAAGCTATCTTATCAACATGATAAGCTATCTTATCAATCTGATAAGCTATCTTTTCAACCTGATAGCTCATCTTATCAGTTTATCGGATTAGTTATTGGTTTTGAATCCAACTTTTTGATAAATCCTCGATCAGTAAGCATCCACAATCCCGAAAATCACATTTTGGTTTATTTTAAACCTGTGTTAACATGCAAGACAATTCTTAACCCATCAGGTCTCCCAGCCAGAGGTACTCTACTCCCCCCATGCCATAAAATCGTGACGTTTTACGCAGGAATAATCTAGAACCAAATAAAAACCATTTCAGGGTGAATCGACCTTGGTTCTGGACAGGCCCTTTCTAGCCAAGTTCTCCTTCCGACCGCCTAGGTTAAAAAAACCTCAAATACTCAATATTCCAAATTTTCTCTGGATAATTCCTCATTGAAGATAATCAGATCTGTGGAGCATACCAACAATCGAATAGTCGATAATTTACCAATATTTTATTCTGAGCAATTTCTCAACGATAGCACAATGTGATACAAAACAAGAAATTTACAATAAAATTAGCCTAAAACGTCGTAATGTAATAAGTTTATGTACAATTCGTCGGTAACATTGGAAGGCGTGATGACTTGTAGGCGCTGTATATTCATCGATACAAAAACGATAACCTAAAATACATCAACGTATGTACACTTTTGCTAGCAGCTATTACCATTGTACAAAACGTATGTACAGGCATGAAAAAGATACATAAGGCCAAGAGTTGATAATCATGAATATCATACGATTCAAGCAATATCAGATCCGAACACTGAGCGAACGAATTTTTGCTTATGTCGTGTAGTCAAAACGTGGAACTGACAGGTTATGTTTCGAATTTCTCGAATTTTGTTTTATACCATGCAGTATGAAGGTTCAATTTGGCTCTTATGTCTTGCTATTATGGTCATTTATTGAGCCAAAATGTGTGGTATGTACGCAACGTAGGTTTTTGAAAATGTGTAGATAGTCTATTGCAGCACTAACCAGGACAGTGACACTACAAACCGATAGAACCGGTCGTAACTTTTGTGTTTTTCAGTATTTTTACCAAGAATTTTACAATATTTCTTCAAAAATTTTCATCCTCGTTCGCCGATTTGCGTCTGACGAAATAAGCGAGAACTGATAAGGTTGGTCTCCTTAACAATAACCTGCTCAACACGGCAATATAACAGATTCCGATTTGAGCGAACCGTTCCAAAGAAAAGTAGTGCGCGGTAACTTCTCCGCATTCGTGGCATGACTAGATCTTTTAAGTAGAACGTCCGATAATGACGAGCCCGTTTCCTTCGATTTGGAATCGATTCAGATTTTTGGCACCGGTACGTTTGCGGCTCGAAATTTGTTGAGATAGCTAACCCATCAGCGAATATTTTTCTACGCTTTGGTACTCTTTGGTTTTGACAAGTCCCGACGCCAGTACGCGTGATCTGACAGGTCAAGTCCGTCGGGCAGCTGGACGACGTATTGGGAAGCCGCTCCTCCCCCTCCAGCCCCTCTTCTTGGTAACGACATCGTGTTGTACCTGGAATTAGGAAAAAGCGATGATAACGTCCGGAACCATAATTCCATGGATTTTCTATTACAGGCTAACAGGCGTCTTGGGTTGGGTATTTGCTATCGTTTCTCTCTATGCAGCTTCGTATAAGCGCCGAAATTCCAATATTCACCTCGCTTCGGATTTGATGGAGTGCGTATAATCTCGCGTGCCTCGCCGTTTCAGCGTGAAATCCCGCTCTCCCGTCGCTTGATAAGATTCTCTCCACTGGACCCAACCGTGGCGGCAGATCGGATCGACCGGGCCCCAGTTCCTCGTAGGCTTCAAACTGCTCATCAATTTCTGGAAAATAACCAAAATCATGTACCCACTGATGGATCGAGATGATTTTCTGTAGCGATCGAACCGAGAGGGTTACCTGGGCGAAATTGTAGTCGACCTGGTTGCAGATCTGCCAGACGGCTACGAAGCAGATGATGAACCAGAGGAAGCCGTAGAGGATCCAGCCGGTCAGGTAGACCCAGTAGTCGTCGGTGTTGCTATCTTCGCCTGTGAGCGGGAGCAAGAAGAAAGATGCCAGCTCCGCCCCCTGTTGGACGATAATCCTTGATTAGCTTCACCGCCATAATGCTAGATTATCAGAACTCGCCGATCATGAAGATTTCCTTGTACGCCTTCCATAGCGGAAATACGCTGCACAACGAAGGCATACTCACAATTAGGAAGATCGGCGTCGTGAACCAAATCGTATTCCAAAATTTGGACAGCTTATAGCCCAAGACGAACTCGAAGTCGTTTCGTATCGATTCGATGCCGTAAATCCAGATAAAGCCGATGAGCTCGAGCGCCGTCGACAAGGCGACCATGTGCCCGATGACGTAATAGTCCAACATGTGCAGGAATTTCAGTTTTTCCTGAAAATACAAATCATTTCGCAGAGCGTGGAGTCGATGGAAAATTTGCAAGTGTTACGTCGAGCGTGTTAAAGTAACGTCGATAACCTTCCGTCAGGTTAGGGGATGTAATGCGAGGGCTTTCAAGCCAGAAAGCCAATCAGAGAGGAGATCGAACTGCTCTCTGATTGGCTGTCCAGCTCCAGGACGCAAGGAACAGTTCGAATTATGATCGCAAATCAGCCATCCAGCATCCTGCTTCAATTGTGGGGAAAGTGATCACCGGATCGACGATTTTGAAGAATTTTTCCGAAGTATTCCTCAACTAACCGGCAACATCACGGCAACTCCAGCTGCAAAACCGACGGCACACACCAGAGATGCCACCACCCACGAGCGGCACTTGTTCTTCGTCTCGACGACAATGGAAACTGTGATCGTGTACACTAGAGCGACCTTGAAAAAGATACAAAGAGTTAAATTTTTGGTTTTTCTTTGTAAAATAGTGTTACTATTTATTTGAGAAATTCTTCTTCTATACCATGCTGGTAAAGCCGCTGAGGATGATCAGGAAATATGCCAGCATCGCCCAAATTTGAGCGTCCTCTCCAAAACAGCAGGAGGCGACCTGAAAATTTCGAAAATCCGAATTCACGCGATACGACCGATGAAATATTTCGATTCATGACTTCATCTTGTATGATGACTCACCTTGTAAATCAAGTTCATGACCATAAGAAGGGGAATTTCAGGATCGAAGGAAGATCCGCCGATGAGGTCGCCCTGCCAGAGGTAAACGAGCGCCACGGCGCTCAGCCCGATGCCTAGGTTCCACAAAATGTAGAAGAAAGCGGCCCTTGAACAATTTGAAAATAGTTTTATAAATTGGATTTTGAACTCTCTTATTTTTGAAATTGACGTTGAAATCGATATACAAAAATGAAGGAGCCCTACATACCAGAATGCGTTGGTTTTCGAGTAAATATTACCGGCGCACGTTGTTATATTTCCAAACCCGATATGGGTAGAAAAGAAGAACTGGACCATTGCGTAGTACCACGTCTGCGAAAAGAAAGGTTAACAATAGGTTCAAGTATTTCGGTATGCAATCGGTCAAGCAAAAATTTTATACAACACCCCCTAAAAATTCTTTCTAAAAATTTTGGCCAAACATTTCGTCTAGCCACTTCGTACTGAACCACTGATCCGATTTTGACAGAACTGGTCTTGAAAGTTGTGGTTTGATCCAACTTGAGGCATATTGTCCGGGCAATCCGATCGGAAAAGGTTAAGGGGTCCAAATCGGCATTAGTATGGTCCATTTTTGAAAAAACGCAAAAACTGAATTTCGAAGGTGATGTTGGAATTTTCTGAGTATTTTTCCCGGGTTTCTCGCTTGATTTACTATAGAATAGGGGGTTTTCCCGAAAATTTTTGTTTTTTAATCGGTTTGGCTCGAATTTCTTGACGCGATTTCTCCTTTTTTCGCGTTTTAGCCGATTTGACAGAATCGATTTTGAATTTTTTGAGCTTGTTGGATTCCTTGAAGGTTTCTACACCGTTTTCACTTCCTGTAAGTTTCTGGAGAAGCCGTCTGGAGGCGGAATTGGAAAACCCAACACTATATAACCTAAAAAGCGCTTTCGCCGGAAAAGCCGTTTTCCTTAGCTCCGTGACCACCATTCGCACCCTTAACAGTTCATAATAACACTCATTTACGTCAAATTTGAACACTGGATCCCAGCTCAAGTCGATCAATCGTTCGAGTCCTTTCGAGTCGACGGAAAGTTGTTGCGTGAGTAGAGCGGCGATTCCTGCGAGCAAGGGAAGCGTCAGGAGCAGAGCCGACAGCCGGTACGAACGAACGCCTCTTGAAACTCTATAAAACGAAGGAAAATCGTCGATAAAATTTGTAAAAAATTAAAATACCGAGGTGGGAAAGATGAGTGCTTACGAGAGAAGTACGAAAGCCCAGAGGAGGAAGAGGAGCGTCACGTTGACGCCGAACCACATCGGATCCTTGTGCAGTGGCTTCAGAAACGTATTTCTGCAATGTAAAATACAATTTTTCGAGTAATTCCGGCAAAGTTGATTAATTTAGAGAATATTAACGCGAAACTGACTCGAGGCAGGAATCGTCGGTAGCGGCTGCGGTGACTCTGGGCTCGTCTGCTGGGCCGATCTGAAAAACGCGATTATTGAGAATGACATTTGTATTTTATCGCGCCATCGAACACATGAATAGCAGTTTTATCCGTTGGGCAAGTCGTTTAAGATTTAGAAAAATATTCCAGTGCAACCGGGCGGACTGAGCGGCTCTCGGACCACAGTCGAGGACTACATGGTTCGAATCCGATCTGAGAGCGTGGACCAACTAAAATTGAACGTAATTGACAATTTTTATGAAAATTCTCTAAAAATCCCATTTTGGTACATTATTTCCAGAAATAATGTACCTATGTAATTGATCAAGAAAAATTTTTTTACAACACCCCCTGAAAATTTTTTCTTTCACGTTTCAGAGGTTCTAGAACACGAATCTGCAATAAAAATTTTTTGTCCGTACGCCGTACGCCGTCAGCAGCAAAACACATAGAAGGAGTGGTCCGATTTCAAAAAAAAAAAACGAGCGTTTAGCAAATTTTCCTGTGACGTGCACCTCCTATAAGGGAATCCTCTGAATCAACTCTAGACTACTCAAAAACGATCAAATGTAAAAAAAGTCATGATCTCAAAAACAGTTTTTTTGGGTTTCCGATCCCTTAAAATTTTTTGATCGGATTCCCCTGACAATATGCCTCAAGTTGGAGCAAAACACAACTTTTAGGACCAACCGCACCAAAATCGGATCAGCGGTTCGATACGAAGTGGACGGACGAGATTTTGGCCAATAATTTCGTCCAGCCACTTCGTGTTGAAATACTGATCCGATTTTGACTAAATTAGTCTTGAAAGTTGTGGTTTGGTCCAACTTGAGGCATATTGTCCGGGCAATCCGATCGGAGAAGGTTAACGGGTCCAATTCGGCATAATTAGGGTATATTTTTGAAAAAACACAAAATCTCAATTTTGAAGGTGATGCCGTGGGTTTAGAATTTTTTGAGTATTTTTCCCGGGTTTCTCGCTTGATTTACCATAAGATAGGGTGGTATTTCCGAAAAAATTCGAAAATTTTGTTTTTGAATCGGTTTGGCTTGAATTTCTTAATGCGATTTCTGCGTTTTCGCGTTTTCGGCAATTTGAGGGAGTCCTACTGAACCGATTTTGAATTTTTTGAGCTCGTTGGATTCCTTGAAGGTTTTTACACATTTTTCACTCCCTATAAGTCAAAATTGATTGGGGTTTAGTAATCAAAAACTGGTTTAAAGACTAATTTTTGACCTAAACAAAAAATATTTTTTTGACCCTTTAAAAAAATGTTAAAATTCCAAAAAAAATATTTTTGAGTAGGTTTTGGGCAGGTACATGACACAAAAAATTTGCAATTTTCTACAACTCTCCAGGACTAAGAAAAATGCAAAAAACCGATTCCAGCTGGAAAATCCAAGGTCCTAGCCTAGGAAAAATTTCAAAAAAATGATGGATTTGACTTCGGGGTTTTTTGGCGGGAATCTTTAGATATTGACTATGAAACATGAAATTTGGCATTTTTTCGAGATTTTGGTCAACAGGGTCAATTTTGGGGGCAGTGACACTGCTGAAATTGCGGCTTTGCAGTTTTCTTGGGTTCACGGCCTATGTTCCAATCGGTTCAAGGCGTGAGAAAAACAAAATGGCGGCTGTAGCATTCCCACCCTTGCTCTAGGAACCGCCTCTTTCGTCGTTTATTGGCTCAGAACTGCAAAACTGCGATTCGGCTATTAGAAACTGTAAGTGTGAAGCTGGGATTAGTCAGCTTATCTTAATGGGGCGGATCTTGATAACAGCTGTCACCTGTTAACGCGGTTAACAAAATGGCTGCCTTCTAATGGGTATCTCAGAAAGCAGCCGCCAGGTATTTTCTTTTTATACCTACCAATTTATTCATCATTGTGAAAACGTACCTTTTCGACATCATTGAATTCACGGTTGACCATAACTCCACAATTGATATGATGATAAACCGACCTACTCCAATTATTTGAACTTTATTTTCTGAGATACCCAGACAAATAATGTACCCATGTCACTAATCTACTTAGCAGCGTTTTTCACGCATGCAATATCAACGACTTATTTTGACTGAACTTTTGAAGTATCAAATTTTGAAGTAAAAAAAAGCACGATTATTTTGACTAAAAAAACCAACACTCACCGTATACCGGGGTTGCATGACGATGGCGGTGCATTCAGAAAACGGAAGCGGTCCTTTGGCGCTCCACAGGCCGTAAAACAGGGCAATGGCCATCACGACGGGATAATAAATGGACAAGAAAAACGAGCACAGGATTTTCACGTAGCCGACGCCTGGAAGAAGAAAATGTCGAATTCGTGACTGGAGGTTGCGCGATAACAAAAATGAGAAAAACTCGAAAAATGAACGCGGAACGGCGAAAGAAGCTAAATCGGAAGCCGATCAGGATCACCGGTAATGAAAAAAATTGATAAAAATACTCGCCTTTCAAAATGGGGACTGCTCTCCAAATTTTGGTCGTTCCTTGTTGGCAGAATTGTCCGAGCACGATTTCCAGGAACGTCAACGGTATCCCGAAGAGGATGGTGATGGCAACGTAGATTATGAGGAACGTCCCTGGAACGGAAATTTCGAGATTTTTCAACACCCATCTTCTGGTTATACATTTCGCCTAAGGCTATGATTTATTGGCTCTCTGAGGAGGCCCAGACGGGCGAAAGCGCAAGAGCAATGAATCAAAATGTCGCAGAAGCGCTGAAAGGTGCAGAATTTCGATTTTTCAAATTCAATCGCCCTGTAGCAGTGTCTACAGTATTGTTTATTTATTTGTTTAATTAAAAAAATAATTTATTTCCAACGTTTTAAAGATTGATCCAAAACAACCTCAAAATTAATTTCCGTTTCTAAAAACAATAAAAATTCATTCTGGTCTCAAAT
Source organism: Nesidiocoris tenuis (assembly GCA_036186465.1). Classification (NCBI taxonomy): domain Eukaryota; kingdom Metazoa; phylum Arthropoda; class Insecta; order Hemiptera; family Miridae; genus Nesidiocoris; species Nesidiocoris tenuis. The sequence continues at coordinate 10,220,957 of AP028919.1, forward strand.
CTTGTCTTGTACACATCACCAAAAATTGGTGACAGTCCGACGTGATTTTTAAAGAACAAAAACTTGAAAATGAGCCATACTGGAGAAGGCCAATCAACGGCAGGAACTTCCGCTGCAGTTCAATCCAAATCGGTGAACTTCATACCTCCGCCTTTTTGGAAAGCCAATGTTCCAATATGGTTTGGTCAGGTGGAAGCACAGTTCCGAATGAAAGGCATCAATGACGATGACGATCGTTTTGATTGCGTAATCGGCGCAATAGACTCTTCGGTCTTAGCACAAGTCGGAGATCTGATCACTAATCCCCCTGCGTTGAATAAATATGACACGCTCAAAACTCGTCTAATCGGATGTTTCTCGGACTCGGAAGAAAAGAAGCTCCAAAAGCTACTTCAAGAGACCAAACTCGGTGACCAGAGACCAAGCCATTTACTCAGAGAAATGCGAGAATTAGCAAATAACCGCGTAAGCGAAGAAATTCTCAAAACCCTTTGGCTTCAACGACTTCCAGCAAATGTTCAAGGCATACTTTCTGTAAGCGCTGATCCTAATTTGGCTACCCTTGCCATCCTAGCCGACAAAATCCTTGAAGTATGCGACCCACGTAATTCGGTATGCGTAGTCAACAATGAATTACCAATAAGGAACAGATCTAGGTCACCAAATGCTGATATAGCTGACAGAATCGAGGCTTTAACACGTCGTTTCGATGAGTTCGAATCTAGGTATAGTAGCAGACTTCCTAGACCACGCGATCGATCTCGGACAAGATCTAAATCACCACGACGACTATCTAGGTCAGCTAGACAAAAAGTGGACGATGGTTCATGGCTATGTCGATACCATTTCCGATTCGGTAAAGATGCTCGTAAATGTGAACATCCATGTCGTTTTTCTAATGTTAATAAACAGGAAAACTAATAGGCCAATCGTGTGACACGGCGACCGATTGTGGCCGCACGACAAGCCGTCTGTTCATCAACGACCTAAGTACCAAATACAAATTTTTGATTGATACTGGTGCCGATGTATCAGTCGTTCCAGCTGATGCAAGCGATCTTCCGAATTTGACAAAATATCAATTATTTGCAGCTAACGGGTCGATTATCTCAACGTACGGCATGAAGCTCTTATCTGTCGATTTAGGACTACGACGTTCGTTCCAATGGCCATTCATCATCGCTGCAGTATCCAAGCCAATCATAGGTGCTGATTTTCTCAGTCATTTTGGCGTGTTAGTAGATTTAAAATTTCGTTGTCTACGAGACCCTGTCACATCTCTAACATCTACTGGAAAACTTGTTAGGGATAGTGTTTTCTCTGTCACAACCGTCAACGGATCATCGACATACCACACCCTTCTGTCACAGTTCAAAGAGATAACTATACCGTCATTCGAAGTCAAAGACTCCAAACATGATGTTGTCCATCATATCGTTACTCAAGGTCCTCCCATATGTGCTAAATTCAGACGTCTAGATCCAGTAAAATTTGATATAGCCAAACGTGAATTTGAGTACATGCTTGAACAAGGAATCTGTCGTCCTTCTAAAAGCCCATGGTCCAGCCCCTTACACATGGTTCCAAAAAAGACAGGAGACTGGCGTCCCTGCGGAGATTATAGAGCTCTCAACGCCGTCACGCAACCCGATCGTTATCCTTTACCCAATATCCATGATCTGACTCAGGATTTTGCCGGTAAAGTAGTCTTTTCGAAGGTAGATTTGTTGAAGGCTTACCATCAAATTCCCATGGCTGAAGAAGACATTCCTAAGACAGCAATCGTTACCCCTTTCGGTCTTTTTGAATTTCCAAGAATGACGTTCGGTTTATGTAACGCCGCGCAGACTTTTCAACGTTTTGTCAACAAGGTGACTCGAGGCCTTAAAAACGTTAGGGCGTACATTGACGATTGTTTGATCGCTAGCACTTCAGAGGAGGAACATCTCAACGACCTTCGAGAACTTTTCCAACGCTTTAAGGAGTACGGTGTGACCATAAATCCTGCCAAGTGTGAGTTCGGAAAAACTGAAATTGAATTCCTAGGACACACAATTTGTCGAGAAGGAGTCAAGCCAATCTCGTCAAAAATCGAGGCTACGGTCCAATTCGAGCTTCCTAAAAACACCAAAGAACTTCGTCGGTTTTTAGGAATGTTCAATTTTTACAGACGATTTGTCCCAAAGGCAGCAGATCACCTCGCAGTTCTGAACGATTGTCTGAAAGGCTTAGGTGCGAAACAAAATTCTGACATTTTGTGGACATCTGAGAAGATCGCAGCATTTGAGAGTTGCAAAGAACATCTAAACCGAGCTGTCATGTTAGCTTTTCCTCAATCAACAGTCCCATGGTCTCTTATGGTCGACGCCTCGGACACAGCAATCGGAGGAAGTGTACAACAGCTCGTCAATGGATCTTGGCAACCCCTTGGTTTCTATTCACGGAAGTTGAGCGAAAACGAACGGAAATACAGTGCGTACGATCGTGAGTTACTCGCAGCTTACGCATGTGTAAAACAGTTCCGATATTTACTCGAAGGACGTATTTTTACTCTATACACCGATCACAAACCGCTCACTTACGCATTCCGTCAGAAATCAGACAAATCCTCACCTCGACAAGCTAGACAATTAGATTACATTGGACAATTCACAACAGATATCCAACACATTTCTGGAAAAGACAATGTAGTTGCAGATTATCTTTCTCGAATTGAATCGATCACGACTCCACTCGACTACACCAAACTAGCTGCAGAACAAAGAGAAGAAGACCTCCCTAGTTCACTAAGTGGTTCTTCTTTGACCTGGAAAAGGATTCTCGTGGCCGATTCCAACGTGCCAGTATATTGCGACATATCGACAAAATTCGTCCGACCATATGTACCTAACAGTTTCAGGTTACAGGCATTTCGGTCTATCCACAATCTGGCGCATCCTGGAAACCGTGCCACATACAAGCTGTTGAGCCAACGCTTTGTCTGGCCCTCTATGGCAAAAGATTGTGCTGAGTGGGTTAGAACTTGCACTGACTGTCAACGAAACAAAGTTCAACGACACACACACAGTCCGCTGGGAGAATTTCAACCTCCGGAAGACAGATTTTCACAAGTTCACATTGATTTGATAGGCCCACTTACACCATCACAAGGTTACACATACGCTTTAACCTGTATTGATCGTTTTACGAGATGGGTAGAAGTGATTCCCTTGTCTGATGCTAGAGCTGAAACCGTCGCCAACGCATTCTGTTTCCATTGGATCAGTCGATTCGGCGTTCCAGACAAGATCGTTTCAGACAGAGGTCGACAATTTGACTGCAGTCTCTTCAAGGAACTCGTCAAGACTCTAGGGATCACACACAACCTCACATCGGCTTACAATCCAAAAGCTAATGGTATCATAGAGAGATTCCACAGACAGTTGAAAGCAGCAATAAGGTGTCATGGCACTGAGAAATGGGTTGACGTTTTGCCAATAGTCCTGTTAGGCATTCGAACTTCGTTGAAAGAAGATCTCAAATGTTCAGCAGCCGAACTTGTCTACGGAACAACGCTGCGACTCCCCAACGATTTTTTTGACCGTCATAACGTTGCTAGTAACCCTTCGCACGAGTTTGTCGTTCAATTGAGAACAGCAATGGATTCGTTGCGTCCGCAGTCAATGAAGTGGCACTCTCACGCAGCCATTTTTGTTCACCCTGAACTGAGGACATGCTCCCATGTTTTCCTTCGACGCGACTCGGTACGATCTTCTTTACAGCCACCGTACGACGGACCATACGAAGTCAAGAGACGTCAGGAGAAAACTTTTACCATTTCGATAAAAGGAAAAGATCTCTCTGTCTCCATAGATCGTCTAAAACCAGCTTTTATGGAGAACATCGATGACTCAGGACCGTTGACATCTACAGCTCTAAATTTTTCCTACACAACTCATCCACATCCCAATGCCACACCTCATCCACATCCCAATGCCACACCCAGACCCAATTCTACACCCGCTATTCCTGAAACAGCTCCTCATACTCCAACCAACACCAATATAAGTAACAGAGAAAACTCGACTCAAGAACCGACGCTGATACCTTCTGATGAACGACCAGACACGCGAGCGACGACACAAGACGCACGAACTGACTTGCCCGACGTTACGCCTCCGAGATCCAGACATCCTCGAGTGGATCCACCAGATCCGACGAGAGAAAGAAGAACGCGATCGGGGCGCGTCGTTCGTTTCCCCAGCAAATACAAGGACTTCGTGGTCTACTACTGAGGAGGGGGGTGTTTGTAGCAGTGTCTACAGTATTGTTTATTTATTTGTTTAATTAAAAAAATAATTTATTTCCAACGTTTTAAAGATTGATCCAAAACAACCTCAAAATTAATTTCCGTTTCTAAAAACAATAAAAATTCATTCTGGTCTCAAATCTTGTCTTGTACACATCACCAAAGCCCCAATACGCAGTCGCGAATCTCACCACGCAAAAAGGATGTACCCGTAGTGGACATTGTATGGAAATTCGTTTATAAGTAACCACTAGAAAAATTCAAAAGCGACGCCGTGTGGGAGCCATTGTCCAACGGTACCTACACGTAGCCCATTTATGGTCGTCCTGTCCATGGGAAAAAACAAATTCGAACGTTGCCGACATGTATTTCAACATAAGTTACGGTCCTCGTCCGCGACTTGAACCAACGCAACAAGTCGAGAGCCTTGAATTCTTACAAGTTCAAGAAGATGATCCAGTAGGCGGTGGACAAAGGTTAGACAAGTACGACCCGCGTCTGAATAAAGTATCCGAAGAATATGAGTCAGTCATACAGCGATGGAATGATGAGGAGGAATGATTTTTGAAGTATTTTGAAAGTGGTTTACAATTTTTGGCCGCTTCAGAACATGTTTTTGAGGTTTTGAATTCCTATGTTTGCTACGTGCCCGTTTTTCGATGCACTTGAAGCTACTTTCATATTATAAAAAAATTATTTTAATAAAAATATAAAACATTTTTGAAGATTTTTCTTTTTGAAAAGTTTTTTTGTATAAAAAGATTTTTATTTTGAAAATTTTCATTTTTGAAAGATTTTTATTGTTGGAAAATTTTTGAAAAATGTATTTTGAAAATTATGATTTTTTAAAATTTATTTTTAAACATTTTATTTTTAAAAGATTTTTATTTTTGAAAAAATTTTCAAATGAAAAAATTCATTTTCACCTAGATTGTGAAAAGCTTATGAAAATTTATTTTCATATGCCCGTCCTTGCAAATGTTGCCAATAGCAGTTGCTGGTACATTGATACAAGATTTATGGTGATGAACCGACACTATGTTTTCCGATGGTTGATAGCTCCTGAAGATGGCTGAGATGCCAAAAGATCTAGAGTGATAAATAGACGATGTCAAGAGGAAATTATTTGTCAATCAACCACTGTGCCACAAGAAAGAAGGTACAGCAACAACAATCAACCACAGTTGTGACCAGTGTTGTCGTTGAATGGGTTGATATTTTGCACGGTACACGAAGTTGCCCCGGGCGTGCCCTGCCGCCCTCAAGGAGAGTGTAAACATTAGTTGAACGACAGATTGACGATTTCTCAGCTATCGTATTCCTATCAACTCAATTTTTCATTACCTATACGCAATTATTTTCGACCTCGGCATCACACACGCTAAATCCGCGAGGCATACGTTAAACAAGGATAAGCACATCAGGTTAGTGGGACAGTCCAAGGTTTCAGCGGACTGCCGTTTAGCATTCTGAACGTTCGATTGACAATGGTCTTGACACCCACCGGCATCGGACGGACGCCGATTGTGTCACAGGAAGGTGCGATTCAGCAGATACTGTAGGCAGACCAGTTGACAGACCGACAGACAGTCGATGACTGCGATAAAGGGTTGTACGATGATTGAGCCAATCTGATTGGCCAATCCGCTAAACAAAAGGGGTGAAATCATAATTATCTTGAGGGTGGAAAGATGAAAACGCACTTGCCCCAATACCCCGAAGCACTTGCCCCATGACCGAGGCAAGTGCATCTCTTGAAACCATAAATAGTTATAATTGTAAAAAGTAGGTAACTTGAACTTTCGATTCAAAGCCCGCCCCATCTTACACCTAGTATTCCATCGATAAAGAAAAACGCATAAAAAATCACGCTTCAGAATCACGGATTATGTGTAATCATAGCTAAATTTGCTGTAAATGAAAGTCGTTTTTCATTTTATATTCGTATTTTTAATGTTGGAGTTGAGAACACAACTTTTGGAGAGTCATAGGTTTTTAGTTGAATTCAGAGGTTTTTTGGTGCTCGAACAAGGGAAAGCAAGGCGACGAGTTGGCAACACTGGTGTGAAGTCGAAGTTCACTTTGATCTCGAAGTTGACTTTGATCTCGAAGTTGACTTTGATCTCGAAGTTGACTTTGATCTCGAAATTGACTTTGATCTCGAAGTTGAGTTTGATCTCGAAGTTGACTTTGATCTCGAAGTTGACTTTGATCTCGAAATTGACTTTGAACTCGAAGTTGAGTTTGATCTCGAAGTTGACTTTGATCTCGAAGTTGACTTTGATCTCGAAGTTGACTTTGATCTCGAAGTTGACTTTGATCTCGAAGTTGACTTTGATCATTTTTTATTCGTATTTTTTAATGTTGGAGTTAAGAACACTACTTTTTGGAAAGTCAGAGGTTTTTGAAAGCAAGTCGACGAGTTGGAAACACTGGATGCATCGCACCCCAGGTAGAAATGGATCAATCTTATCACCTTATCAGTTCATATCCCGCCTTTAGCCTACTGAAATGTTTTTCTTGCGTGCATGATTTTTTCCGTTTCATAGTGAGTTTTGCTAACTACACTTCGATTTCTCAGCAGCGTTTTTGGCAGTTATTTTTTTGCTATATAGGTATTTTTCCGTACAATGTCCAAACGATGAAATCAACTGAAGGCCATTTCAAGTGAACTAGAGTGAATTTCTTGAAACTGACTTTGGAAGAAAACATCGATATTCGTTGGTTAAACTATCACTTGACCACGACTATGCAATAATCAATGATTGATATCCAATAATCTCGATGAACAAACCTCCACCGTGCATGACGACGATCCGGGGAAGGCGAAGGACATTGCCCAGACTGTAGGCCAATGAGAGGATCACTAACACGGTTCCCAGCCTCGGAAAAAAGGAGCATGCCGATTTCTGAAACAGGCCAAAAAAAACATAACGCGTTACAGAAGTGAGCAAATCGCATAATATGAGTGTGTGATGTTGGTATCTGAATACGTAACACGTCCTACACGTGTACCAACTTCACACGACTGTTCGCCAAAAGTGGATCCATAGTATCAAAATGATACGTAAAATGGGCACATAATGAGGAAGTGGTGCCAGTAGGACTTTGGAATCTATATCCTTATCCTTACTCTAGGCATTTTGTTGTGTTAAATGCCTCAAAAACTTTGCAATCTAAAGAAATTTCAAATTTAATTGCTGAGTTCGAAAATTTTTCGATAAAAATTAGGTCATTTTTTAAAATCTTTCATCTTGAAAGCAAATTGCTGGGACAAATCTGCGAATACGTTGTCTTTATCTAGAAATTATGAGGCACGACGCGATGTTATTCGTTTGGAGGTTTGAGACGACAGTTTCCTGACCAGAATTTGAGGTCGGCGGGGCACGCCCGGGACATCTTCGGTTTTCGGGCGAAAGCTATGTCTGGAACGGAAGTTCGCTTTGATTTTATTAGGTAGGTGCGCATCATCGAGCTTAGCAGCCTCAAAATCGGCCCAAACCTTCCGAAAAAATGGTTTAAAATTTTCATTTCAAAAACGGAAGTACTGTGTTAAAGCGCCACTGGTACAGCGATTTTCGTCAACTTTTACATGTTCTCACTGGTGCCTGGTGTATTGTTCATCCATGTAACAAAGTCCATAGTTCATTTATTGCATACGTAGACGTAGGCCCCTATAAACCACCTTTTTTTCAATTATTGTTTTTTATTTATTCATTTTTAATAAATTCTTATATTTTGCTGAACCTAAGCTCGGGATACCTACACGATATATACACACACTCAGCGATCTTTACTGTGGAGGTATAACAGTAAAATTGTTAGAAACTATTGCATTTTTTATCGCGTTCTATTTTTCGGTCGATAAATCTCCTAGGTTGTTCTGGGGTTCTACCTGAGCGGCCATCGCGACTATTCTCATTTCTCTATCGACTTCCCCGTTCCAATCGCGCCTGCGCGTCTGTCATGGGCTGACATTTTTTCAGGTCGATGTTAAAATATTACTCACCACTTCCGAGTTGTTAGTTCATGAGTTTCCTCCAAAATTTCCGGGACTAGTAAAAAAACTATTTTTAAAATATTTTTTTAAGCTTTCTTATTTTTGGAATTTTATTTCCAGCGGCTGGCTTGTTTTTATTATTATTTTTTAATGGTATCTATGTTAGAATACGGTATACCTTCCGATGGTCAATGACGTGAGATCTCGTAAGACCCGGAAGAATTTTCATTGGTGAAATAAACTAAAATTTATTAATTTATAAAATAGCAATAACATGCCTACAAAAAAATTGTTTTTGTTCCCAAAATATGAATAACTCTCTGTTTATTATCTGAGTACTCGAGTATTACCTCGGTACTTGGGTAGTTTTGAATGTTTAAATTTTCCATTTTTATTTTTTTTTAATCTTTACCTATTTAAATTGTAAATAAGATTTTTCTTAATAAGTGGGTCACATTTATTATTGGTCATGGTCAGACTCTTAACTAGCGCACTTGAAAATCGTCCAACTTGTTAAGATTAGTGTTGGAAATGAGGAGATTATTTTTTTTCGAGGCTTAATTTTTTCCAACCTCCACCAAGGTGAACATAATTTTCCACCTCAGTTGCCGAGCTCGTCGTTCCGTAAAAAATAGTCGAACCCTAAACGGACCGTTGTGTTCTGGCCTTTTTCTCTCCGCTTTCCCAGAGAACAGTGAATTTTTTTTTTGATTTTTCAACAAATTTGAGTTAGGTCCTTGCCAATATTTCAGTAATCATCGCTCAGAGAAAAAAAATTATATAAGAAAATAGAGGAAGTAGAAATGTGCTAAATGCGGAGGCTTTTGAAATAATGAAAGGCGCCATTAAAGTTTCGCAATTTTCAGCTCAATAAAGAAACCCTTGTTGAAGATTGTAATCCATTTCTCAGCTTGTAACAGCCCAATTCGCTAGTGAAATGTCGGATTGCTATCGTGGGTAAAAAAGCCGGGCGTTGATTACAATTAGCATTGTCCCGCGGGGTTTGAGCATTTCAAACTTTTCCCCGGCTCGACTCATTCCTTTGGCGACAAGGACAGATAAAATAACAAACTCGAAGGCACAAAAGGCGACGAGATTCGCAATTAGGTTGAACGCTGCGAAAACGTCGAAACAGTCGACTATCTCGTTTTGGGTAAACTATTTTTGATAAAGGATTCGCGATAACGTCCTTTGTGCGTTTGCCGGTCGAAAAATCGACTATCCGAATTTTCGTAAGACCTTGACCTTCGAGGGGTTACAAAATAAATGAATTATGGAGATACAGACTAAGTAGTACATCTCAAAGTTCATGTTTTTTAGTCAATCCCTAAAGATTCATGCCAAAAACAGGTTTCATGGGAACTCGGTTTTCGCATTTTTCCCAGCCCTGGAGAATCGAAGAAAATTTCCTTTTTTTCATGTCATGTTTTTTTCTTAATTTTAGAATTTTTTAAAGGGTCTAAAAAATAGTTTTTTGGGATAACAAAAATTCGACTTCACACCAGTTTTCAGCTTTAATTTTGCTTCACTTTTCTCATATATCGACACCTTTGCGGCAAAAGGGCCAATCTGCTATCTCGAAGCAATTCGCTTTTGAAGCCGTTGTTGGCGAAAGCGCTCGAAACATCGAAACAGATCATCGCCATATAAGGGGCCAGATAAACGATCGAATGGGGCGTATAATACGCCGCGTATTATGTTTTATCATTTTATGGGTTGGTATATCTTTTATCAGTTCAGTTATCAATTGCCGATACCTCCCAAACTGACCAGCACTTTCCTTGAGCTGTGGGAACACGTAATCACTTCTTCGCTCACTTACTTCAATTAAGTTCAATTCGGACTGTTTTACGTACAATGCGTTCCCTCAGAGGATCGTCCTTGCCGTAGGAACGATAGTGAAACTCGTTTTGTGGGAACGACCGTTTTGAGTTGGAGAAGCGATTCAGAAACTCGGAAACTCATCGGGGAACTGACTCAAAACGTACGCGGAAATGGAACTCGTAATTGGTGCTCATGGGAAGGAAGACTTGAAAATCCTTAAGAGGAGTCAGTAGGTTGATGTTTAGGTACATAAATCGACGGTCCCACAGCAACACCCCGTATCGTCATTTTTGCCAAAAATGAGTTATGCATATGGTTGGAAAGCTCTCTCCAGCACGGATTCAATAACATTTGAAGATCCATCGCAATTCCAATAGGATGTGCGCAATTCAAGTATTAGATAACAACCTGCATTGTCATTGTGTCGGTAACAAGCTGTACTTTCAGCTATTTGGCGTCGTTTACCGTGTCAGACGATGTGGCCTCGCATGTGCTTCAAATTTTACCGCAAGAGCGATTTTATTAGACTGCTTTTATAGTTTTTTTTTAAGTTTTTTCATTCCTTGACAACCAGGTTTTTTGGCTTTCCTGAAAAGTGACCAAAATGACGATACGGGGTGTTGCTGTGGGACCGTCGAAATAATGTTACGTTCAGCGGAACAAGGCAGGCGCTCATTCACTATCCAAAAGCTGGTCGAGGGATTGGTCCAGGTAACTCCAAATTTGAGACCATCAAAGTTCATTGGCGTTTCTAAGCCAAGTCCCCATGGTCATCTTCATTGGATGGAGCAAAGTTCGCTCAGCTAGCATCTGGAAGTTTTTTCACTTCCTCTAAAATGATGGGCCAGTGTTGCCTTGGATGTTTTCTCCCCAAATTTGGTAGTCGGAAAGAATGAGTCTTAAATAGTTCATGGTTTAAGGTGCTATTATGGTATATGATATTATATTAGTTCATGTTTTATGTAAAATAGTTGATTTTTAATTCGTCCTTTTGGTTTTTTCAGGGATTTTTTTCTCATTCGAAGGGATTTTGGGTTATTTTGTCTCAGGGGTTTGTGACGTCCGCACCTTGGCAACACTGTGTTAGGTTTTCAATTTATTTTGAGATAACTTTTTTGACAGATTACTTTGAGATCAATAACTTTTTCGACATTTTATTTTGAAATCATGACTTTTTTGACATTCTCTTTAGATATATTGACTTTTTTGTAATCAAAGTCACGAACTGCTTCGAATTTAGTGTAAATATCTAGTACGCTAACAAAAAAGACAGATTCGAGTTGATCACTGGTTGAGGAACCTTTCGAGCCTCCTAACCCTCAAGTTAGGCCGATTTACCTAAGGTTCCCACATCCTCTCGAAATCTCCCCAGGACTCAACGGGAAAGACGAAAAGTGGCATAAAGAAACGGATGCGGTTTCCGATCGATTATTCGAACAAAAAACGGATTCCGATGAACGGGACAGAATAGCTGCACATCGCACACGGGTGCCCACGTCGTGAATGTAACGGCCTACATTACCTGCCTAATACCTACGTTACCTGCGCCTGCGGTTCTCGAAGTTTCCGTTGCTCGATTTGTATGTGAACACGTCACATCGACAGGGGGGTCTTCAGGTGAGTCAGGGAGGCATCGATCGGAGCTAGAAATTTCCTCATGACGCGCCAAAAAGCGACGGATGACACACAGTACTTACAGATTAGAAACGCAGGTCAGGACAATTGAAGAGTTCATAACAATAACTACAAAATTTGACATTTAATGTCAAAAAAGCGGATTTTAACAGGAGAACGGACAAATTGCCAGTGGTAATGCTTGTTTTTGTTAAATTGTCGGAAGTTTAGAGCGATATAACTCCTGACAAAGGCTGTTTATGATTAGAGACAAATGCCTATTCGATGAGTGCTACCGAGAGCTACCAGAATGCGCTGAAATCACAATTTTCGATTTTTTCGACACCGGCGGTTGTTTTTGTTGCTCCTGATGAGGCCCGTAAGGTCGAAAGCGCCTCTGCTTATTTCTAGAGGTGAAATCGTCGAAATCAAGAGTAACTCTTCCTTTTTCTCGATATTTTAAACTTATAATTTTTTTCTTTCATTTCGGGTATTTTTACATTTGTTTTCCAGTTCGACTGTTTTTCTTCATGAATCGATGGTCATGATTCATGAAGAAGCCGCTACTCTCTATTGACTTCAAAATGAGTTCATCTCTCGTTGACTAATTAGCCATTGTACTCGTATTTTCTATTGACGAGGACAAAATAAGAATTCGTTATTGTTTGTGCTCTCCTTACAATATCCTGATTGGAATCTAGTCAATTGAAAGAGGATACGTTGACCTGCGATCGTTAAATTCACATCCTGCAGAATTACGCCTGGACGTTGACAAAAACCGCAAGATAGCCCACGTTTTTCTCCATTAAAACGTCGATTTTACCTCTAAAACATTAGATAAATTAAAAAATGACTATACCGTTGGATAGCTGACATTTTGGGCCAGTTTTTCCCGAAACGTGCGTGGGAGTTGGTCTTTTTTTCTAGTGTTGAACGAATGTTGAAAAAATCCTAATTTTCAAAAATTGAGCACTCCTTGAATTTGACCTAATTTTTTACTTTCCGAACTCAATCATACAGAGCTGCGTGTACCGTACAGTTACTGGAAATTTAACGCTCTTTCTAACGGTATCCTCATTTTTGTGATTACTCCTATATTTAAGGAACTTATGGCCATTTTACTGAGACTAAGTCGAAAACACGGGCAAAAACTTCAAATGGAAAAAAGCGTACCTTTTCTGGGGCTCACAAAAAAGTTTATGGAACAAAAGTTGTAGCAAATGAGCTGATGAATCGACCCCTTTAAGGAAGGCAATATTGAGTGTGAGCAGAGTACTTTGAATCATTTTCTTGAAAAAGAAAAAAAAACAAATATCTGGAATAATTTTGATGAAATTTTCCGAATGAATTTTTCTAATATTCACAAAACGGCAATTTATCGCAATTCCTAATTTGCACCTGTCTGCAGCAAGGTGAGCAAAGGTGATCCTTGAAACCTTGACCCTGACCGAGAGCTGTTGCGCATCTCCAAACTCCGACGTACCGAGTCGTGACATGAATGACGGCAGAACGCCCGCCGATCTCATCATCGCCATAGAGGAACATCATCACTATTTCCATCGCATTTGTTGTCCAGCTTCCCGGTTTTCAAGGATATCATCCTACAGTGGCATTTTTTCCTTCAATGCGTACAAAAATGGACAAAAGAGCAATTTTTAAATTTTTCATCAATTAACCTGTTTTGGTGTCTTTAGAAATAGTCGAGAAAAGCTTCTTGTCGAAAGAAAATTTCCGACTCACACAACAATGTGAATGTCTCGAATAGGTATAAGCTAATAAGATCAATTTTTGAAATTTTCGGCCACATGTTGATTGTGAGCTGAAAAATGGTCGATTTTGTCGAATTAAATTTTGAAATTCTTGTTCCCCTCATAACATTATTGCCTTGATACAGTTGGCTGATAAGCTAGATAGTCCGACCGTAAAAAAAAACACCTGAAAATTTTTTAAAAAATCCCAAAACACTTTCTACCTATGGCGACCTTAAACGCCGACCCGCACTGTTTTCAACAGCTGTTCCACCATTTAATGAACCAGTATTCTACGAGTCTAGTTGCGAAACCAGTCTGTGACAGACCGAAGACCGACCACAGCTCAATGAAGTGAACCAGATGAGATAACTATAGCGGCTAGGTGAAGGTTGGTGGAAGGAGGTGCGCAAGGACGCGAACCAGTTCCATTTCAAATGAACGCGCGGTGTTGCATTAGTTGAAGCATAAGTTCAATGCGACTGGCCAACTCAATATTCGAATATTTTGAACACGATAATATTGAAAACTCCAAAAATCAGCATCGCTCGCATCCCTGTGGTCTAGTTGTTGAGGCCTTCAGACAAGAAATCTGGAGGTACCGGGTTCGATTCCCGGTCTGCGATCACCATAGGTGAATGCTCAACACCGAAAAGCCAGTAGTACAAATAAAACAAAAACAATAACTCATATTTCCCCCCTCCCCTCATATTTACCATATTAGATTGGTATTCCTATGTACCAATAGACCTTCACCTTCATAAAATCTTCAAAATTGCCATCAAATTCCGACAAACAAAATGTAGCACACGGACAAACAAAATGTTACACGGAACATCCCCACGACCAACAGCTGCAGAGCAACAACAACAGATTGGCATTCCAACAAAGTTGACACGCGGAAGTAGGTAACAGGCACGAAATTCACTACCTACGAAATCATTAAATGACAAAATTTGTCAATCATTACTTCAATGACAAAATTTAAATGACAAAATTTGTCAATCATTAAATGACAAAATTTAATTTTGTTTCATTCACTTCGAAAAACGTGCACTTGCTTGCAACCCAAAGAACCGGTCTGAATCCCGGATGACGATAAAAGCTCCTGTTTCCGGGCCACTAAAAATCCAAATTTTTATCTAGGGTATGGATTTTACCAGGAATGAATTTCGTTTCCGCTAAAATCCCCGCCCGTAGAAATCTTTGGCGCGTACCGTGGAAAAAGCAGAAACGGGTAATAGCATTCCCACAATTAATTATACTTTCCCTCCCGTTCCTCGCTGAATATTTTACCCGTACGACAATCGTGGTCAAAAGTGCACCCGAGAACTCTTTCCGAGTGCTGGAAGCCATGAACTTTCTCAAGGACTCAAATACGAGTTCCTCGGCCATTGTGCGAGACTTGACCGGCGGATTCCCACGCATTTTCCACGTACGTGAATACCTGATGCGAATTTATCGTGTTTTTGATCTACTTAAAATTCGATCACAAAAACCCTAGATATATTGATGAAAACAAATAAAAATGAAATTCGCATCAATTCATTTCAGAGAATGAACTCTCCAATTCAACCAACAAACTCAACTTGCTCACTCAACTCTCACACTTAATCCAAAAACCCAACTCTCAAACTTAATCAAATAACACAATTGACAAACTGAACTTCCCAACTCAACCCACTAATTGAACTCACAATCTCGACTGATAAACTCAACTCACGAACTGAACACGCTATCTAAACTTTCAAACTTTACTCTCAAACTCAACTCACTACTTACGATCTGACTCAAAAACTCCACTTCCTAACTCAACTCAAAAACCGAACCAGCAACTCAACTCTCAAGAGTTCATCAGCTCAGAGTTGATTTTGTTGGTTGAGTTTGAACAGTTGCGTTTGAGAGTTGAGTTTACCTATAGGTTGAGTTTGAGAGTTCAGTTTAGAAGTTAAGTTTGTGGGTTGAGTTTGAGACTTCACTTTGTGGGTTGAGTTCGAGAGTTGAGTTTGTGGGTTGAGATTGTGAGTTGAGTTTGAGAGTTCAGTTTGGAAGTGAAGTTTGTTGGTTGAGTTTGAGAGTTGAGTCTATGAGTTGAGTTTGAGAGTTGAGTTTGTGGGTTGAGTTTGAGAGTTCAGTTTGGAAGTTGAGTTTGAGAGTTGAGTTTGTGGGTTGCATTTGAGAGGTGAGTCTGAGAGTCTAGTTTTAAGCAGAGTTTGAAAATCAAGTTTTTCAGTCGAATTCGTAAATTCAATTAGGGATCTGAGAGTTGAATTTAAGAGTTAGGTTCGAGAGTTGAGATAGTCAGTTGAGTGTTGGGGTAGAGTTTGCAAGTTGAGTTTGATTTGAGAGTTGAATTTAAGAGTTAAGTTCGAGAGTTCGAGAGTCAGTGAGTTGGGTTTGGGAACTGTATGTCAGTTGTCCTCGTCTGTACTTCATCATTTCATGAATTTGTCCCACACGTCGATGTCATTCTCGTTTATGAGTTGCGGGAAATTAGTAATTTACTGAGACGAATACTGTTTGTATGGAAAGCGTTACACGAAGGACGGGAAGAACACGTGACGTCACGCATTACGACGTGCGCGTATGAAGAACGTTTTGATGTCAACGTTGTCACCGAAGACAAACCAAGAGGAAATTCAAGATCACTTTCTCCTCTGACACTGGATGAAAGTCAGGGTTATTAGCTAACACCAGTTTCATAGGTAATAATAAAAATGTTGAGTTTTTTTTACGGATTCGTTCGTCAAAAATGGTAGAAAACGGTTCGGTACGAAGGAGCAAGCCACCAGCGCTCTCCTATCTGATTGCTAATATTAATAAGTATCGGTACCTAATTCGTTATCCTAAAATAAAATTTGAAAAAATTTTCCCAACTCACTTTGATCAGCCGATTGAAGTCCAACGCTCTCCATTTCGTTGTTCTCCAACTGTCAGAGGACATGCCACTCACATACTGACCTAGTTGGAAGTAAATTGTTAACAGGGCCAGCATCGCGGAAGGGTTGATCTTACTATAGGGTACGTGCTCATGTTACGACCTTAAAAAAGAGAGGGGTTCATTGTTTCGGGGTAGTTTTTCGAAGGGTGTCCTTCCGACCATTGTCGCCCTTTCAGAAATTCGACCCCTAAGTTTGAGTTGAAAATTGAATAGAGAAAAATTTACATTAAAAATGGAGGATTTAAAACTTCATTCAATCCCATGTTTGCGTTGAAATTTTTTTAAACTCCTACCCAATTTATATCAAGAAGGCCTAGACTGAGACCTAGGAAGACTGGCAGTGCTCCGTCAGTACTTTGGACTCTGGGCTTGAGATAAGATGCGCGTAGGAGCCTGCGCCTTATCACGACTGATAGTTCAAAGTGCATAGGCGTTCTTGGAAAAACTATGTATTCCACCCGGGTATCGACATCCGTTTTCATCGCGAGTGAATGTGAGTTGGTTTCTGGCTTTGATGCTGGAAAGTGGTTGTTTACTTTTTATTTTTTATCTGAAAACGCGAGTTCTTGCTGTCTCGAGTTGCGCGCCCGCGACTCGGTAAGTTCCTAATTTGTTTACATCCTTCCAATAAGTTTTCTTTCAAATCGTTGGTCGCGTTTGGATTTTTACTCGGTCCCAATGTCATCGTACCGATTTCATAGCGAGGATGTCACGAAGCACCGGTAAATCGTTTGCCATTTCCGGCATCTGAATGGCTTCCCGACTTCCGGCCTTCCGATCTACATGTCAGGTCTGAATGGCTCGGATATCGGATCTAGTCAGGCTGAACGGCAGTTGTACAACTTGGAATCGGGTTACTACCGCAAAGCACGCCACCGAAGGAGAAGCATCTCAATTACAATAAAATCCCAGTCTCTCAAAATCAGATTTTGGCGCATACAAATCGCGGAGAGTTTCTTCTGGTTTTGCGACGCAATCGCCTACTCTACGGAGGTGGAATGATTCAGATAGAAGATAAATTTCTTCAATAACATTGTGAACAACTGCTAGATACATGGGAAGCACTCTTGGTTTTGAACATCATTTTTTGCAATCCAGCATCTCAGGCATGGTATCAAGCTCACGATTTCTGAATGTATACAATCAGATTTACCTATTTGGAGAAAAATCGCCGAATGGAAGTGAGGCGTTGATAGCCAGAGTGGACCATTCCACACAGGTGTTGAACTGAGAAAATCGCATTTGAAAATTTCGACTAATTTCTTGTAATTGATTAAGGGCCTTGTTATGGTGTTTTGAAGAAAAAAATACAAGCATTCTTGGGTGAACAGATGACTCATGAACCATAGGGACATTTCTACAAGCCACAAAGTCCACTCTGGCCATCAAAATCGGCGGACAATTTGCAGACGGACCATTTGAAAAGTTGCGCTCTCTCTTAGCACATTCGAGATCGAGTCAAATTTTAATAATAATTCGATAGATAGAGCAACCACAGACCCATTGCACTGTATAACTCATTTTTGGACAGTTTGTGGAATGGTCCACTCTGGCTATCAACGCCTCAAGTTGTGTTTTCGCAAAACAAAACCCGCTAATTGTTTGACGCACATTTGGGTGCATAAATTAATAGCTTACTTTGATCGACAATAATCGCTCCGACAATTTGAAAGAGGCACGGCGCAGAACGAAGAGTAATTCCACGTTAGAGAAGAGCATCGCCAATGTGAGACTGGTTACTTCTAGCTAACAATTCGCCGAATAAACTGTCACGTGTTGGAACATTATGACGAACGGTGACTTTTATCACGGACCCCGTTGAAGGCCACTGAACGAAAACACCTTCTGGTTGGAGAAAGATAGGTGTGACTAAGTCGGAATTTATTTACAATCGTGTCGAAAATTGCGGAAAATCTATGGAAAAAGAAATTGATTCAAGGTTCTGTAAAGGTTCACATGAAAAGTTTTCAATGCCTTTCAATTGACTGTGTATACATTTTTTTTGGATAGGTAGGTACATACCTATTTATTTTTCAATTTTTGTTTCGCTCATGGGCAGCCTAGTGTCTGACTATGCCGGGGAGCTGCAGGCTATGCCGGGTTCGATTCCCGTAGATGATATTTTTGTGCCACAGCCTCAGGATTCACGTCATCCCTTCTGGGTTTCTGGAAATGATCGAAATTGGAGAACTAGCCCCACTCTACCCTACGGGTTGAGAGTTGACATTTACTCCCGGCCCATTTTTGATATCCAACTTGATTTTCTCTTCGGACCAAACACTTTGAGAGTGAATAAATTGCTATACAAATCGTAACTGGCTTCGAGACGAATATCATGTATGGTTTATGACAGTCCCAGTTTCTGTCCCATGTATGGCGACACAAAGATTGCCAACCGGTGTGTCATACCTGTTGTATGTTAACCGGTACGTCTATCTATCGTTGGTGTAGTAATCAGATAGGACACGACCACAGTTGAGGTTTATGTCACCGATTAGTCTCAGCTACCTAGTCGGGAATGTTTCGTGCATTTCATGCCGGCTCGAGGTGTTTTACGATGGGTGCAAATCGTAAACATTTCAGTCATGCAAGAATTTTCTCCTAGGTCTGATCTAAAAGCCAACTACGAAATGGTTGATGACGTCTAACTTGAAACTCCAGTTTGATCATTTTTACCTTGTATTCGTCAATGCGTCAACAATCACTTCATTTTGCAAATTTTTCCAATGATTTTGAAGGTTTTTGTCCAATGTCTTTTGTATTTTAAGGCACATAACATGTGCACATGTGGGTGATTCCAGAAAAAACTGCAATTTGGGGGTTTGCCATGGCAAAAAACTAACCTTTGATTTTCCGTATACCCCTAATTGAAACTGGTCCAAAAAAAGGTCTAGTTTTGGAAAATATAAATGGCGAGATACATGTATGAGAGATACAGGTTGGCAATTATCAAATATCGGAGTTCCGAATTGTATCAAAATAACATCGATTGTTCAAGGGAGCGAGCCCTACTGGCAGATTAATGAATAGCACAATCGATTACTTCGAATAATCATCCAATCAATTGCTTCAATTAACCGCTTTGATCGTGCGGTAGTCAATTACTTTGATTATGTACTAATTGATTACTTTCATCATTCAACTTTATCGATTACTTAAGTAAGCTACCAATGCGATTATTCAACATTATCGATTATTTCGATTATTCAAGTAATCTACTAATTCGATCATTCAACTAATCGATTAGTTTGATCATTCAATTTAGTAGATAACTTTGATTATTCAACTAATTGATTATTTTGATTACCTATTTAACTAATTGATTATTTCGATTATTGATTACTCTAATCATTCAACTAAATGGATTACCGACCAGTAAATTCTGGAATAATCGATTATGTTTTCAGTCAACGCATTTTCTAAAACTAATCGATTCATTCGATTATTTAATTTCTTTTACTAATTGAGCTTCTTATTGCTTCGATTATTTCCAATTATCGATTACTTCAATTAATCAATTACTTCGATACATCGATTTTGGAACTAATCGATTGGTTGTGATTCAATGGTCAGATTAGTTCGATTAATTGGTTAGCTCAGTTCGCCAATTTGGGACTTAATTTCTCTCGATTAGTTTGAATAATCGATTGTCTCCAATCATCGATTAGTTCGGTTAATCTCCGAATTCGATTGATAATGTTCATATTTCTGACAATCACGATAATGTTCAAGCTCAGTGGTGCTCACATTCGTCGCCAGCCGAGATTTCCATCGAATTTCACAGAATAAAATATTTCTCGGGTTAAAATTTATCATGGCTCCGAAGGCCTTCCTGGAACCGCCAGTCGTAACGGATGACATAAGCATAGTTTTGAACAGGTATCCTGTTAAAAGTCTTCGGGTGATTCTGAATGGGTATTCGGTGAAAATGCAAATGATCTCAGACCGAAGGTATTCGACTGCCGATGGAGAAACTGCGACCTTCAAAACGATGGGCCTCGAAATAGCGACAACGTAATATTATTAGCATAATACATTTACTATACGAGCTTGGAAATAAAAACGAAAATATTTTTCAAGTCTTTGAAGAGTTCGTCCGGGTATTTTCGAATCCGAGGTGAAAGGGGGGTAAATCATCATAGAGGTCCGTACAATTGGTTGGGACAGGTTACGGAAGAGGACGTACTAGGTACCGTTGGTAGTTAAAATTATACCTAATAAACGTTTCTTCACTTTGAAAAAGGCCACTCGACTATATCGGTACCTACCTTTTTCTGCCCATGTGACCCGGAGTCCGGCAAGCGGTTCTCTCCTCCGTTTGACCAATGTTGTAAAACCTCGAGGGAGAATACGGGAATATCGTTATTTCATCAGAAGTGGTCAATTTTCGCAATAGTGTTGCTGTTTTGTACGAATTAGGGCGAAAACCACTGAAAATTTTCAAACGTTTGATACATTATTATTTCTAAAAAATTTGTTTGCATCTTGTGGCGAGTTTTGGTAAAAATTGTTATTTGTTTGCCATCAATCCATGATTTTATTAGGGCTAGGGAGGGGTAAATCGGCCATTTTCTACCCAAGATGTCGCCATGAAGAAGGAAACCATCTAACTTGTTGTAAACAACTCAGACTGTGGGGTAACTAAATAGTAGGGCAATAAAAAGAAAGCAACAACAACAACAACAAAATAGTAGGTACCATTGTCTACCTTTTCGTACTTGAAATAGCGTAATAACAATGTTATTATAACATAAATAATTATCATAAAACGTAATAAATAAAAAATTACCTAACATCAAAGCCGAAATTGCCTAAAATTGATAATAAATTGCCAATAATCATAATAAATCAAAATATTATTTTGGCTTAAAAAATGGTTGTTGTTATTTTTCTCTCTTTATGTTGTTTTTCTCTCTTAAAAAATGGTGTGCCACACTGAGAGGGATTTCTGACCTCGTCATTTCCGACTCGATATTTTTGGAACTTCTCGTTTAGGCGTTGAAAAAAAATTTGAATCGTAAAAATTAAATGCCCACGCCCTACGTTGTTTCCTCGCAATTCAACTCTCCGATTCTATAATAGTATAACAGGTATTAATTTACTGGTTCGAATTACTCGAAATTCTAGCTTTTATTTACATTCCATGCTCGGTTTCCTGCGTAGGTGCTTCATGCTCAGCAGACCTTAGAAACAGGAAGACTCCGGTGCGCTGATGTCTGTAATTTTGAAAATACCGAGGCTTACACCTCCACAAGTAAAGGCTGACTTGACTTGCCGTTTCGAAACCTTGACGGTGAAATATTGCGGTTTGCGCATGCGTTAAATTAAAAGCCGATGAGACCGCGAAATTTCAATGATGCCCAGTATCGAATCTGAGCAGCGGTTAACTCTTTCACCTATTGTGAAAACAAAAACCGCCCCGGTGAGAAAGGGAGCGCGTGATAACATAGTTTTCCGTTAATCGGGGTCGAGAGGCTTGAAGAGGCGATTTCCAAATACGGTCAAGTGACTCAATTACAACTCATGTTATCACTGTTTAAAATGCGTCATACGAAAAATGCGAGACATTCCAGGCTGTTGACAGAAGCAGATAGGACAAAAACTACAATACTCTTGAATTTACTCACTTGTTTTTTATGCCACGCAATCTGTGATCTGGGCCAGAAAAAAAGGTAAAAAAAATGTTTGTGTTCATGTACCTTTAGGTTCGGTGGTCAAAAATGATAAAAAATGTACTAAAAGTCTCTACTAAGAAAGCTCTGAACACAGTTTTTTGGTATTTTCGTGTTTTCCACTTTAACTCACTAAAATGGCTGTAGCTCCTTCAATTTTTGAGGAAACTCAAATCGGAGGACACCGTTGGAAAGCTCGTGAATTTTCCTACAAGAAAAACGCCATATCCGACTTTATTTTCTTGGAGCTATGCTGAAAAAATGAGGTTAGACAAAAAACTGGCGAAACTTCTATTTTTTCAATAATTCTTCCAAGGATTTTTACCTAAAGTTTTCGCAGTCGATCAGAACGCAACCCTTGGGAAAAACATGGCCGAAAACTCAGCTTTTCAACGGCATAGTCATTTTCCTTTTTACACTATTCCTAGGTTGAGAAAATCGCGTCTGAATGTCGAAAAACGTCTTTTTTTGCTAAAATTAAGACTAAGCGACTAAAATAAAATTAATTGAAAGCGAATAAAACTAAGACTAAAATGAATGCCTTCCAACGGTAAATATTTGGGTTTACTTCTAAATCGAAAGAGCAACACGAAAATTCCGGAAACTGGGTGTTTCAGCGGTATACGGAGAATTTTCAGGGAGAGACATATTTTGAAAATCACTTTGTAGAAAATTTCCCTTCATTTTTTTAAAGTGTAGACAGCCGATATACTAGTAAAATTTTTATATCGTGAATAAATACGGTTATTTTCAAGCTGAGATGAGAAGCGTACGTTTTATTTTCGAATCTTTACGGTTCATTTACGACTACGATGCCTGAGACACGTAACCGTACACGATCGATCACTTTTGTCAGATGACAT
The DNA here is from genome assembly GCA_036186465.1 of Nesidiocoris tenuis. Lineage (NCBI taxonomy): Eukaryota > Metazoa > Arthropoda > Insecta > Hemiptera > Miridae > Nesidiocoris > Nesidiocoris tenuis. Next base: position 10,243,907 of record AP028919.1, read on the forward strand.
GACATGTTCGAGAAAATTCGATCGTTCTACCATGAGCTGTAGCAATGTGTCAGCTTTCGCTTTTGTTGATCGTTTTCAGGGGCCTGTACTTTTGATGACTTTTGGATAAAACAAAACCCGACATCTTGAAGGTTCGAAAGAAACTAAAAGAAATCAAAATTTCATATCATATCATTCATATCATTCATATCATTCATATCATCATCCTTGACCTCGCCAAGGAAGTGGGAACAAAATGAGCTGCTAAACACGTCCCCTTTGGTATAGTTACCTACTTCAGGTGAAACTTTGATACGGAAGAAAGCGACGGCACGATTCAAATACCTTCTGAGGCCTTACTTTTAAAATACAATGTTTTTTGCCACAAATTATACAGAAAGACTTCAAGTACGAGCAATTTACTGATTTTTTTGCCAAGTAAATACTTGGATACAACGCTAAAATAATTTTAAAAATATTTAGTTACAACACCATAATATTTAGTATTATATTATAACACTATACCAACTAATACAAAAGATCGATTAACAAAATAAATGTAACGAAAATTACAAAAACATAAATATACTTTACTATGAACACAGAAAACACTAACGGTATTCTGTGTCTCAAAAGGCATCCCGAAATGAGGAACATGCATGAAAAACGAAATCCATTTTTTCCGCCAGAATGGTGCTCTTTAGGATGCGAAAATGATGTAGTGATGATCTTAAACGGAAATACGACATTTTTCCTGGTGAAAAACGCTAATGAAAAGTGCCCTTTTGAACGTGGCGGGTAGCATTGTGACGTCACTGTGCGGGTGAGACTGCACGTAAAGTAACGGCAAAAGGCGAATGGCGCAGTGGCATCATATCAAGAAAAAGAAGAAGAAGAAGACGTCATACGGTCTTGTTTGTTTTGATCATTTGGATTTTTCGTGATTTCGTCGTTTCATCGGAAGAAAGTCGTAATGAGTGCTCATAAAAGAAGGATCAATGTGTTGTTGGACGGTTTCCAAAAAGCCACGGCTGAGAACATTCCATTCGTCGATTTTGAAGCCCTACAAGAGTTTTATGAAAAGCACCCAGACGCCTCGCACTCGTATATTGTTGCCGCGCAACGTTAAACCAAAGTTTCCTCGTGCTTTCGGGCTTTGACGGCACGATCACCATTTTCTCCGGGTCTTTATTTCCATTCCATATTGTCGAGTACTGAGTTCATCAACAAAGGTAAACAAACATCGCCCCTTCCTATCACTACACAACACGCATGAACTCGGAGGAGGTTGCACTGGTGTTCACGAGAAGATGCGTAACCTTGCGGCTGGTCATTTCCCCCCTCGACTTCAAATCTGCAAATTTCACTGAGCCTCCCTCCTCTTTTAATTACCACTTTTCCGAACCGTCATCCACCATAACACCACTTTCGAAGCCTATAAAGGAATATTATGGCGAAAAAACAGTTTATTTTTTTTCATGCATGTTCCTCATTATGGGCAGACCGCTTTCTTGTTTTGGTTAAGGCAATAAAGTTGTTTCTTCATTATGAATTTAAAAAAATTTCTTAGGTACTTCAAATAAACTCAATTTTAAAATGAAAACAATAGGTTTAAATGACACTTGACGTGAGCAGTGTTGCCAACTCAAATAAATTTAAATAATAAACAAACACTTGACGTGATCAGTGTTGCCAACTCAAAAACTTTGTAAATTACCATTATGGTAGATCTATGATAGACGGACACACAGACTTCTGGAAGTGATTCTGAGTAAAAGTGTAAACTTTATTTTTTTTTTGCTAAAAGTGTTTCCTGTCTAAACGTTTTTTTCTGTGTAAAAGGTTTTTTCTGTGTAAAAGATTTTTTTCTGTGTAGCGGTTTTTTTTAAAGGTTTTTTTCTGTGTAAAAGTTTTTTCCGAACCTCCGTTCCCATAGTAGATTTTAGAACGATTACAATACTTTATTTACTCTGTAAATACGGAAGTAATAAACAAATAAATCAAGAAACAACGGAAAAATCGTGCAATAAGTTAACATGACGGAAACAATGTTACATACCGGATATTGAACGCCATACATCATGTCAAAGTAGTCGGACCCCATCCAGGAATCGTCGTCATCGTAGTAATACCAGCCCATCTTGCAATTAATCCAGTCAATTGGTAATTTTTTAGGCCTTTGCTATTTTAATGTCGTAAGCAAGTACCTGTTTGAACAATTTACCTTGGAGCCCGTTTGGATGGCTATTAACAACAACACAACAACAAAGAATTGAACGATGCATTATTTATATTTTACCGCGATATCAGCAAGAAAAATTGAGGATTATTAAAAAAAATTTTGAAAAAAAAAAGGTTAAATTGAAGTGGCCTTGTTGACCGAGTAATTTATCGGAAAAAAATTATTAAATAATCTCCTCAAGCGCTCCTCGAAATACCGTATTCGGACATTCTCTAATTGGGTAAACAATGTTTTTCACTGATATCCGCTATCACCGCCGAGTGCCACTCGAACGTCTCGGAAGCGAACGACCGACTGAAGAGCTCCGAAGGGTCAACCGACAGAAATTATTCGCGTTAATCGGCGATTAACCGTACGAAAAACCGTATTAATCGGAGATCCGTGAGGTACCGGCGTCCGTTACCGATTGCCGGGTTATCGATACCGGCGCTAATCGGGAGGAAGGGGCGTAACGGGTAAGGGAAGTGAACATATTCCATGTTGGTTTCCTATGACGGAAAAGGAGCCCAATTGGCGACTCAGATTAACGATGAGCGCTCTAGCGGCCGAGCGGCGGAACTAGTATTGGTTGGACAACCCCGGCTCCAGTCCCTTGGAAAGCATAGCCATTGACCAGTTTTTTGATGAATTTTCTTTGATAACTCCAGAATGTTCAAGCTCGAGTGATTTTGTACTTTTCCGTATGGATATTGGTATTGTTAACGCGAAAGAAAAATGAAATAGGCCCACTGACTTATACTAAAACATTGTTATAAGAAGTCTAAGTAGGATATCTGGGTCTCAATAGGTCTCAGATCATGTCATCACGCTGGTTTTGTTTATTTTGGTGACGAAAATTTTCAATTTTCTCGCACGTTGCCATTCATTAGACTAATCATACAAGAGTATAAAACCAGTGGTGCGTAGATAACACACAATACTTCCATATTTTGATACGTATGTACCTACCTACATTTCTGACGCAATTGAATTATGTTTTGACTGCTTTTGAGGCAAATAAAAGCATCTATCTATTGATCAAAATGTTAATCGCAGGTTTGCTACGAAATTTTTACTTCCATATTTACGGAGGGAATGGAAGAATTGGAATCGTCCTAAAATCGAAAATCGGAACGAAGCTTCATAAAAAACGATCACTTATAGGTACACATTTACTCAGAATCACTTCCCGAACAAGTGTCTGTGTGCCCGTCTGTGGTCATTTACAACCAGTGGTGCTTAACACACAATGCTTCCATATCTTGAAACGTACATATTTGACAAAATTCGATCATATTTTGACTGTTTTCAAGGGTGTTTAGGTCAAAAATATCAAAAAGTTCACTATGCAAATTTTAAAATTCGCAACAAAAAAAATCGTTCCATTTTTGGAATATAAAAAATATCCACATATTCTGCAAGGTAAAACGAAGATTTTGAGACCAAGAACGGTCAAATCGGTCCATTTTTGTGGCCGGAAAAAAATAAAATAGAAAACACTAAAAATGCAAATATGTCGGAAGTACTGTGAGTTATTCAAATTCCGATTAAACAGGGTGTTAGGTCTTGCCGAGACAAACATTTCAGTTCAAGAAATTTGAAAAAAGGTTGAGAATTGAGGGAGTTACGGTCATATTAGTAAATGGATGAGATTCTGTCCAACCAATAGCCGCCATTGTAGAGGCGACCGCAGCGCACTCATCGGTAATCTGAGTCGCCAATGTTCGATTTGACGGTCACGTACCCGGCGCATGTGCGCAATGCTAATCAGCCGCGAGTTTTTGCACGCCCCAGGTACCGTATCGTATTATCATATTGTTATGGCTTATCGTATTATGAGATCATGATGAACATGTTGACGGAAAAATTCAATCGACCAAAAAAAAAACAATGCTGCTAAGTGACATGTGTTCATCATCATAATAGCGATACCTCAAAGCGCTAAGGGCATAATATTATGTCCCAAAATGACATATTATGTCCACAAATATCAATTTTGAGATTTCGGTACCGAAAGAATCTACTCATGAGGACCTATCGATCGCTCCAAGAATCGTGATCCTTTTATCTATTTTGGGGCCGAAAAACGATGTAACAGAAAAACGACAAATATTTAAAGAGCGTTTATCTTGGAAGTGTCAAGTGCTTCCAAAGTTCCGGTTAAACAAGGTTGTAGATCTCGGCCAGAAAAACATTTTTCATTTGGCGAATTTTCTTATGGAACAGAAAACTATGGGAAAATCTTTATTTTTGTAAATCGATCAAAAATTTATTTTGCATTTTTCTCATTATGCCATTTATGGAGATGTGCCCTTTGTGCTTTAAGGTATCTGATGATATCCTGATATCTTTAAGGTATATGATGATATTATACGCATTATTATTATACAGATTATGATATGTGATATTATTGTAGGAGTCAAAATTCGTGTACAAAAATAAAACTGCGAAAAACCCGATTTCGGCCTTATCGCTCCCCCGAAATTGACCCTGGTGACCAAACTCTCGAAAAAACGCCCAATTTCATATTTCTCTTTCAAAATTTAAAGATCCGAGCCAAAAAAACCCGAAGTCAAATCCGTCATTTTTTTGAAATTTTTCCTAGGCTCATACCTTGGATTTTTAATGTGTGATCGGTTTTTTGCATGTTTTTCAGTCCGGGAGAGTTGTAGAAAATTGCAAATTTTTTGCGTCATGTTCCTACCCAAAACCTGCTCGAAAAAATTTTTTTTTTGAAATTTTAAAAATTTGTTTAAAGGGTGAAAAAATATTTTAACCAGTTTTCGATCACTTAAACCCAACTAATTTTGACTTTTGGGGAGTGAAAAAGGTGTGAAAACCTTCAAGGAATCCAAGAAGCCCGAAAAATTCAAAATCGGTTCAGTGCCCTTGAAATCGCATCAAGAAATTCGAGCCAAATTTTTCAAAATTCTCGGGAAAAACCCTATTTTATGGTAAATCAAGCGAGAAACCCGGGAAAATTACTCGAAAAATTCTAAACCCGCGGTATCACCTTTAAAATTAAGTTTTTCCGTTTTTTTTTTTTTCAAAAATATACCCTACTTATATATTTTAAATGTTAAAGGGTTCTGAAACCCAAAAAAAAACTGTTTTTGAAATTATGACTTTTTGACATTTTAACGTTTTTGAGTACTTTAAAGTGAATTTAGCGGATTCTCTTACCCGAAGTGCACATCATGGATAAATTTTAAATTTTCCCGGAAATAATGTGCCATGCGATGAGGAGAAAATCGGAAAAAGTCCGAATTGACTTTTCCCACTTGAAAATCGAAATTGAGCATTCAAAAAAATGCTTTTGTTGCAGAAAACCTGCGGTCTTCTTTTAACATTTCGGATTTTCTCGCCAGCATTTCATGTAGGATAACGGTATCCTTACAAGGCGGCCCTTTTTATATAATGTTCGCGGTCGGCGAGCACGCCCGATCAGGCTGCGCACATAAAAAATAGCGGTCGCCATTTTTTAAGGTACCTCGGTACGAGCTTTATCTTAAACGTGCTCGAGGCCCGTCAACATTGTTACCACATTTTCAGTTCAACCACCTTCGATTTTGACAGCTTCGGTAAAATGCGCCTAAGAATTGCTACCTAACATAAATGAACAAAACACCTGGGCAAATATTGACGAGTCGACTTTATCGGAGAATCATCGACCGAATAGTCGATTTCGTCTTCCGCACCGCCAACCTTGGATGTTAACCGATGTTAACCGACTGTTATAACTCGAAATGCTCCATAATCGACAGTATTTTCAGTTTGAAGAAGTAAACAAATTGAAATTCTGAGCTACTTTTAAAGTGTTTTGAAAGTGTTTTTACGGCTAAAATTCGAATTTTTCGAAACATTAAAAAAATCGAGACTGTGGCGGGCTTAATTATCAATTTTCGAACCTAATGAGACCATCGGTAACGCAAAAAAAACCGTACGCTTTGCCGAAATTCGGTTAAATTCAATTTAAAATCGGCTCGGGGAAGTAGTGCAGTGCGCACGCATTACTCAGTTACGGCTCTCGGCGTAATCGACTGTTACGCCCTGGGAAAATCGGGCCGAGTCGTGGAAAGATGAGCCGCCCGGCCGAATTAAGTAACGAATAGGGCCGCATAGGCGGCGATTCCCAGCCGAAATATGACCGCCCGATTAGACCGTCGTTAATTCAGGCTTCACTTTCGACTTTCCAGCCTTTGTTTACACGCGAGTCCGAAAAGTTCGCTTTCTGAAATCGACCGCTTCCGCGCTCGGAAATGTTTCCGTCGTTTTTACTTACGAAAATCGGACCGGAGGTTCAGAAACTTCTTATCTTGACACTTTCTATTCGAATATTCCAATTTTATTTTCGAAATATCCGATTTTTTATAACTAACCGTTTTCCGCTTTGACCGCTTCCTCAATTTCGTTCCCCAATTGAATCGCGGCCGGTTCGTAAAAAAATTGTGTACGCCAATTTGCGGTTTTTTGTCCGCTTCGTACAATGGAAGGCCAAAAAATAAACTGGCGTAGGTGATCGCATTGTTTTCGAAGGAAAACGAAACGATGCGGTTAGGAGTTCAAGGCCGGCCGAAAATGGAAGACGGAATATACACAACTCGCTTGTTTTCGGTTAATTTTCGACGTATATTTCAATTTTCGCGCATTTTTAATGCCCAATAAAAATTAAAAAAAAAAAAAAACTTTCCACAAAAATGTTAATGCGACTCAAAATTTCAAGGAGATAAGATAAAAAGCTAAAACTCGACATAAATTCCGCTAAATTCGGATATGAACCGTCAAAACATAAATTGCAACATGATATGTGAAAGCATGATTTTTTTACCTACCCCAAGAGCACGTAGTGGAAAGTGCGGATGGCGGCCCGGGATCGAAATCCGCCGGCGATCGCGATGAAAAAACGCGTCCGATTACATCAACGGATCGGAACCTGACGTACGTGTCGCATTTATCCGCGTAATAGTCGCCGATCGAGTCTCGATCGAGTCCCGGTGACTTACATCGGGCGAAAGTCGATCGAAACTTGGAAATGCGACCGGCGGTCTTGTGGGGGAGTACCGGTTCGGGCGTTAAGTCATCCGCGGCTCTTCCTTGATATTATTTAGACCGCCGTTTGACAAGCGGAATTAAAAAGTCGAGATTTTTCGGTTTGTAGCTTAAAAAAAAAACGGTTAATTTCGATATAATGGAACCGGTGGTGCGTAGATAACACGCAGTACTTCCATATTTTTCTTCGTAAATTTCTAACGCAATTTTATTATAGTATAATAATATTAAATCATTATAATCATTAAATCGTTATAATCATTATAAATCAAAAAACGCAATTCTATTATAGTATAATAATATTAAATCATTATAATCATTAAATCATTATAAATCAAATAAACGCAATTCTATTATAGTATAATAATATTAAATCATTATAATCATTATAATCATTATAAATCAAATAAACGCCATTCTATTATAGTATAAAAATATTAAATCATTATAATCATTATAATCATTATAAATCAAATAAACGCAATTCTATTATAGTATAATAATATTAAATCATTATAAATTTCACAATATATTGTATTGTAAAATTTATAATGATTTAATGATGACGAATATTTAATATTGTATAATCTTGACTACTTTTGGGGTCAAAAATATAAAAAAAAATTCACTACGCTAATTTTAAAGCTTGTCTAAAACCAAAAGACGTCAAGTTATCGGAATAGGTATAACAATAATTGTTACTTTAACAATTAACAACAATTACTGTGCAAGGTAGAACAAAGATTTTGAGACCAAGAACGCTCAAATACGCAAAAAACTGAAGAAAATCGTAAAACTTATTAAATTGTACAAATTATTACATTAATTAATAAGTTATTAATAATAACTAATGATAATAATATAATAATTAATTATATAATAATTAATTATGTAATAATTAATTATATAATAATTAATATTATAATAATTAATTATATAATGATTAATTATATAATGATTGATTATACAATGATTAATCATATAATGATTAATTATATAATTATTAATTGATAATGAATTGAATACTTGAATTAATAATTAATTGATAATGAATTGAATACTTGAATTAATAATTAATTGATAATGAATTGAATAATTGAATTAATAATTAATTGTAATTATAATTAATTACATTGTACAAATTGTTGTTTTTCCGGGCTCCGTAAATGCCGTGAAGTCGCGTGTCAAGTCTTATAATGAAATGAATTTATCTGGTCAATAAAAAAATACAATGAATAGGCACGAATGCAAAAAAAAATTCGCAGTGATGAAAAAAAAAAGAAACTTATCAGAATCTATAGGAATCATCAATCCCATCGAATACAATGGACCAGTAATTCGAAAATACTACGTCAGGAATAAAAAACGTTTTTCCTCGCGTTATTTATGCCTGTCGAGTAGAACCGGAACGAATTCAGCGACCGATTATTATCGGCAATAATAGCGACGCCGATCCTCTTCAATGAGCTCTTCTTTTCAGTCGGAAATTGCGCCGCGCGAATTTTGTCAATCGCCCGTCCGCAAAAACTGTACCCTTGAAGTCGGTCAGCGGTTTTTCTTGTCCCGGGTACGGTCGACTGCATTGAAAGACCGCAGTTCCACTTATTTTCTCGGTCAATATTCGGTCGGGAAAGTCGGAATTTTAAAATCGTATTCGAAACGTCAGTGTTAAAAAAAATCGAAACTTCTTAATCACGGATGTCTAATAAAGAACGGATTTCACTGAAAGAATTAACAAATATCGGCGATTTTTTAAATCTGATGATCGTCGGTGAAAGTTCAGCGATTTTTTCCGGCTAATCTGCGATTTTTCAACGAGTGGCACTCAGCTTTATCGCTTATCTCAATTTTCGGCGACGAGGCGAATTATCGATGAACTCTCGAGAGACGTCTGGTAATTACCGATGCCGAATGATTCATTTCGCTTTCGACGCCTGACGTTGGCGAGTCGAAAATCTCGTCGGAGGAATTGTTTTTCGATAACTGACATTAGCCTTTCCGAGCAGATGAGTAATTTTTCGGTCAATTATTCGGTACTGAGTCGATACGTCTAGCGACCTCTTTCTTAAAGCGAAAACGCAGTTCTGACTTGAATTGAGCCAAGTAGTTTCAGACCTGGCTCAATCGAAATTTGAAATCTTTCCAGAAAACGCAAAAAATTCTTGTGAAGCATTTCTGTTATTGGAGCGAAATCATTTTTTCGGAAGTTTGGTACCTACATTATTTCCAGAAATAATGTGCATTTGTAATTTTTAATCGGTTTGAGCCGGATTTCGACCGTAAGGTGTTGCAGGGCTATAGAATGGATCATGAACTTGCGAAAAAAGGAAAAAAGTTAATTTCGGAAAAACGGGTTGACACGGTTTTGAAACTACACGCCTCAATCGAGACTGAAGCCACGAGGCCGCGCTGGGACATGAGACCGGGCCGAGACTGAAGCCATGAGACCGGACCGAGACTGAAGCTACAAGACCGCGCTGAGACTCGGTCTATAGACCGCTGGAAGGCGGTTAAAACGAGCTATGAGTAACAGGGGATCAGAACTTGACAGGAGGTTCGCGGACACCGGTGAGACAGGGCCATGAGACCGGGCCAAGAGTGAAGGCACAAGACCGCGCTGAGACTCGGTCTATAGACCGCTGGAAGGCGGTTAAAACGAGCTATGAGTAACAGGGGATCAGAACTTGACAGGAGGTTCGCGGACACCGGTGAGACAGGGCCATGAGACCGGGCCGAGACTGAAGCCTCAAGACCGCGCCAAACTCGGCCAATAGACCGCTGAAAGGCGGTTAAAACGAGCTATGAGTAACAGGGGATTAGAATTTGACAGGAGGTTTGCGGACTCTTGTGAGACAGGTCCGTGAGACCAGGCGTGACTGAAGCCAAAAGACCGGGCCGAGACTGGGGCCGCAAGACCGCGCCAAAACTCGGCCAATAGACCGCCCAGGGACTCTTGTCAAGCTCTAATCCCCTGTTACTCATAGCTCGTCTTAGCCGCCTTCAACCGTCTTTTTATCGATAAAATTTCAAGAATTTCTCTAATATTAAATTAATAGAATTCTAATAAACTATAAAATGTTCATTAATTTTTTGCCTTAGCTCAAATAAATTTTAAGCAACAGTAATATTCAAGCAACAACTCTAAGTAGCATATTTCTAGAAGTAAATTATTCGAAATTAAATTTATCTCGCGTAATGCCAATTCTTTGATTACTCCTCCATATTTTAGTCTTGAAATTCCCAATAAATTGTGGTAATCAGGTAAACAACTTTAAAATCTATAATATTCATTCAAATTTTCCATTTTCTATTTCCAAACATATTTTATAGGTACTATACCTTCCAAGATAACTTCAATAATAAAAGGTCTACTTCGAAGAGAATAAATCGTTGAATAAATCGTCGGCTTTATCCGGAATCTTTAAGGGTGAAGTTTTTGGTCGTATAACTTCGAGGATTTCATCATTGTCATGGCAACAATAGAAAAGGGCCGGAAACAGCCCTACAGGTATACAAATGCTTCGTGGGAAACCCTTAGTTATCAGGGGACGATCGAGAGCTGATAAAGCGCTCAAAAAATAGGTGGGCACTTTATTCTGATGTGAAATACCTTGTTCAATTATTCCTTTGAAATTTAATATTAAAAATTGATTTTTCTCATTTATTAATTTTATCTTTAATTGAAGAAGTTTAAGAAACATTTTTCGCCTTCTAACGTTTAATTTGTCATTGCTAATCATCGTACCTACGTTTTTGTCCTTAAATACATCCCACCAACATAAATATTGTCTGTTTTGAGTAAATTTAATTACAGACGATCGACCCTTCCTTGTGAATATAGGAAAACGTCAACTTACGGAATTAACGTTTTCCTTTAACGTCTACTTTCCTCACAAAATTTCGACTGTATCAAAATTTGAACATGTTGAAAAGATTTTAGTCTCAAATCATTTTTCAAAATTGACCCAGCTACAATTTCGTATTCGGAGTCAAAAGTCAAAAACCTATCGTTTCAGAGCCTTGGACGATTGAAATCATCATATTATGATGATTTTTCACTCTGAAATTCAAATTTTGGTTGACTTTTATATGACATTTTTCATTTTTTTGATGAAATTTGATCTGATTTTTTCAAAAAAAAGTTTCTTATAGTTGTTTAAATTGGCAGGTAGTATGTACCTGATTCATTTCGAATTAATTTTTAATGTTTTAGTTTTAACATGAAAATCATTCTAATCATAACAAATTCGAGCATTTTCATGTTAGTATCTAGTTACCTACCTATACCTTTAATATGTACCTTTACCTATTTTTATTTTTTTCGTGTTTTTCAAGTTTTTTCAAGTTGATTAATTGTTTTGATTAGTTAAATTCAACATAGAATCAGTTTAGTTTTATTTCGTTTTTACCATTTCCCCATTTTGTTTTTGTTTTTGGATAATTCGATTTTTCGGGGTACCCCCATACTTTCGAGGGGTATGTCCCTCGGCATTATTGCGGTAAAGCGATGTTTAACTGCCGTATCATTCCAAGACAGTGGAAGGACAGTATTCAGTCAATCGTGTCAACTCAGCCTCAAGTCCCGCCAAGGTCGTTGGGTTCTTCGACGTTTTGCAATACTGACCGATGGCCGGTTTTTTAAAAAAATTCCATTTACTCATTCAATGCATGCATTATATGCATATAATTGCGTCCAGGAGAAAAAATAACGTTCGATAATACCAATTTCCGTGATGTTAATTTTGCATGTTATCCTTGACTTTTCAAGACTTATATTGACGATTTGAAGAGTTTTCCTCCAAAACTGCATTCATCCACTTTCGAGTTTTGTCGATATCGATTTCATTTTCGATTCATAGCAGCTTTGGTACCTATAAGCAATCGAAAATCGAAAAAACTGAATCGATATTGGCAAAAATCGATAGTGGATGAATGCAGTTTTGGAGGAAAACTCTTCATTTGATTTCAATATGGGGCACGGACTCAAAAAAAATTTCTGATTTTCTGAAAATTGTGATTGAAATAGATTATTTTGTCATCTTTTTACGCATTATATTTCCAATGTAGGGATGGGAATCGATTAATCGAAATAACCGATTAATACGGCAATTAATCGATTAATTGTTAATCGATGCTTACATGTTCGAATAATCGATTAATGTGAAGCGATTATTCAATCGATGTTTTAATTAGCTGACCCCAGATATAGCGAATAAACTGCTTTTCCTGAAAGTTAAATAATTATTATTTTCAACTCCAATATTGTTCACGATACTGCATTTACATTTTTCAATACATTTTTTTTTGTATATTTTTTACATTTTTTCAATACCTGGGTACTTTTTAGTAATTTTTTCAATACTTTTATTTACATTTTTTACAATTTTGTTCAAGTTGAGTTTGTTGTTTTAATTGTACCCACCCAATTTTATCTCAGGCTTCGATTATTAATCGATTAATAAAATCGAAGATCCAAAGTAATCGATTCTCCGATTAATCGTTACCCCAATGTTCGATTAATCGATCACTTTTTCCAAGTAATTTATTAAATAATCACCGCCACTGCAGCCGATAATTGATAATAATAATATTATTGTTATTGATATTGTTTACTACAATTGATAATAGCCGCTCCTCGGCTGCAGTGGCGGTGATTATTTAATAAATTACCTGGAAAAGTGATCAATTAATTGATTAATCGAATATTAGGGTATCGATTGATTGATTACTTGGAAAAGTGATCAATTAATCGAATATTAGGGTATCGATTAATTGGGGAATCGATTAATTTGGATTGAATAATCTTCGATTACATTAATCGATTTATTATTTTATTATTATCTTCGATTACATTAATCGATTTATTATTTTATTATTTTTATTTTTTTATTATTTACACATCAATATTTCAATGACGCAATGTGTCATACCTATCGACATTAAATGTCAATTTGACCACATTGTTGTTGTTGTTGTTTCATCTGGTTCTTGGTGGCGCTGATGGCGCTCTTGTGGCCATAGGAAGTTTTTTTGTGTGATTTCTGATCCCCATCAATTTCCCCCGAATGAATTGTTTAAATTGGAGATTTGACATTATTCTGGTACACCTGATTAAAAACACGTAGAAATCGTTAACACATTCTGCCGACGTATAATTTAACATACAATTTCGATCCCCTGCCAGTAAAACAGCTTACCATAAATGAAGATAAGCTGCTTATCTTTATGCTTATCTTTATTTATTTAAACGGCTGCTGTTTTTCTGTAACGGCAGAATAGGTATCAAGTTTTTGGTTTTGTCTCGCAAAAATTTAAAAAACGTTCAAATGTAAAAACGTTTTGAATCGCAAACGAAGATTTTGGGTGGCGTCACCTCTTCATTTTTGGGCGCTTTCGTCCGTTTAGTCGTCAGAATATTAAAATGCCTATTTTAACTTAGCTAACCTCGATTGTACATAAGTGATAAATATTTACGTATTAATACGTATTTAGATAATATCTAGTCAACCATGCACAGCCACCATACCATGATACCGCTAAGGTAGATCAAAAATAATCACTAAAATTTTCAAAATACGGTGATTATTGTAGGAAATGGTGCAATTATTGATCCCAGAACCAGTTTATTCGAGTGCGCAATTTACCGTGGGGTGGGGGAATTCGAAAATTTTGCTGTACCTTCGGTTTCTCAACTGTCGGCTCTGTGTTTTGGCCAGTTTTGTCTCTGAAGGTCGACCGTCGTTCTAGGGTCCTCGCCTGTTTGAAATCATGCCATTTTAGAGATCGAGACCGAAGAAAAAATCAAAATTGGGTCGAGGAAATCAAAATTTAGGCTCTCGAACATTATAGAAATTAAATTGCCACTCAGCTGAACAGAAAGTGAGGTAAAAAAGCCATTATTGCACATTGTGTCAAATGTTAATGGTAAATTTTACGCTAAATTTTGGATAATCTGTCGAATTTGAAATTTATTCGTCACCCAGCGAGAGCGAATGCGATAAAAGCGCAATTTTTCGAATAGGTAGTTGCGTGGAAATCGATATTGTCGTGAAAATTTGTTGCTATCGAATCGCCGTTGTCATGACAACCGTCGTATTGCTATGGTGACGTCCGTTGCTATGAGTAGGGGAAATATGGCGCTGCAACTTTTGGGAAAAAGGTGTACCAACCTAAGGAAAAGTTTCCCCGATTTACAGGGAAAAAGCCAAAATTCGATTCTTTGTCTTATGATGAGTACACAATGTGTACTCATGCAATGTGTACTCATATCATGTCATGATATGATGAGGTATACATACATTTGAAGGGTAAGGGGAAAGAACAGGAAATGTCCATTTTTCCCAAAAACAAGCTTAATAGCGCATTTTGTAGGAATTCAAAGGTACTAACCGTATAGTGAAACTCCAAGGGGAAAAAAGTATAAATGTCGCACTGAGAAGCAACGAAAGATTCGGTGTAAGGGGAAAAAACATAGAATTTAAAATACAAAACCTGCTTTTTCTCTAAAAGTACTTTTTGTGACATTCCTCGTTCCTTCCCCTTACCCTTCATTTACATAATATTTTATTATATTATAATACATATGAAGTTGCGAGTAATTTCCCAACTGTTGGAGTGGGAAATAGGTAAGATATTGGACATTTTAAACAAAAAAATCGTATTCTCATAACTAATTTGTTCGTTTTTCCCTCAGCGTGGGATATTTTCCCTGCAGTTGGTACACATTTTTCCCTAAAGTTGCCGCGCCATTGTATTTCCCCTACTGTTATCATCATGACAACTGCCATTACTATGGTAACCGCTGCTGTAAAAGCCGCCTTGTTGTGGAAACTATGCACGTCTAAATAGTGATGGCGACATTTTTCAATATATCGATTTATCGGTTTTCCGATATATCGTTAGCAACATATCGATATATCTGAGATCAAATATCGATGTATTGAGGTTCGATATATCGGCAATTAATTTTTCCTGAATCCTGCTAATATTATTTGTTTAATTTAATAAATTTTTCCTGGAATTTTTGCTTTTTCCTGGATTTTGGACGTAGATGTACCGATATTTTGGAACAGAAATATCGATTATTGGTCCGATGTATTGGAGCTGAAATATCGATGACGATATATCGATATATTGGTAGCAAAATATCGATATTTCCAATATATCGATATATTGGTAGCAAAATATCGATATTTCCAATATATCGATATATTGGTAGCAAAATATCGATATTTCCAATATATCGGTAGCAAAATATCGATATTTCCAATATATCGATACTGGTAGCAAAATATCGGTATTTCCAATATATCGATATTGGTAGCAAAATATCGATATTTCCGATATATCGGTAGCAAAATATCGATATTTCCAATATATCGATATATTGGTAGCAAAATATCGATATTTCCAATATATCGATATATTGGTAGCAAAATATCGATATTTCCAATATATCGATATATTGGTAGCAAAATATCGATATTTCCAATATATCGATATATTGGTAGCAAAATCGATATATTGGTAGCAAAATATCGATATATTGGTAGCAAAATCGATATATTGGTAGCAAAATATCGATATTTCCAATATATCGATATTTTGTTGCCATCTAAACGGTTATTCCTTTATACAAAACCTGTATGTCTTCAAATGAACATGATATGGATATATTTACCTATATAAATCGATATATCTTATCTTTTTGGAGGGCTAGAATAGAATTTTTCGTAATACACTTTCGCGCACCGCGCATGCGCCAGACGTATTTCTTTCGGTCGTGAACCGCATCTTCACGTTGTGGATTTGGATGGCAAATTACACGGGACGTGAGAACAATTAATTTAGGTACGAGTCAGTGGGAACCAGTCGGCCCACGTGAACGCAGGTTGATTGATAAATCTTTGGAAATCGTGTAGGCTATGGTGCAACAATACCAAGACCTGAAAATCTGGCCAGAGAACAGTTAACCGATCGGTAAATCCCATAAGCTGCGGGTGGTTTGGAAAAATTTCTAAAAATTCGCCATTAAACACGAAATTGCCGCGAAACAAATATAGCAAGCGCAGCATCTGAATACATGGAAATGTAGGAAATTTTACTGGCTACAAAACATCATATAAATGCCAATGTTGTAAAACCAGTCGTTAACGTCGAAAATCGGCAAAAACCGAAACTACTTTTTCCGAAAACGTCAATTCGCCCGGAAAAATTGCATTTTTAGGTCGAAAATAATGAAACTAAAAATTTTCCTTTTAAGTGAAACATTATTCGCATCCTTTTTTCAATCTGCAGGTACTTTTTTCCTCTTATTGTTTCCAGGAATTCAATTGCCGTAACCGTAGAGGATCAACAAGCATCTGCTTTCTCTCGAAGAAAGGAGAAAAAAACTTGCTATCGCCACTTGCTGTACAGGAAGGATGTACAGGGAATGAATAATCAATTCCTATAACAGCCTGTTGCTATTGTACGCACTCGTTGGATTTCCAGCCGAACGGTCCAACACTTTCTTCGAGAAGACGCCGACCGGAAACAATTGGTTTTTGATTTTTTTACCGGTTATTCTATTGTTGATTTTTTTTTAGCTAATTCATTCGATCGGTTCACCACTATTTTACTATTTCTAAAATTGTATTAGAGCGATGCCATTTTTCATTTTTTTTTGCGCTCAATTCGGAAAAAAATACTTTCGCGCCAACCGCTCGAGCCGGAGCAGGCGCAAATGGCAACAATTTAATTTTTTTAAACAAGGACCCCCATTTTTTTATTGCAGATATAGATTCTGCGCAAAATTCCGTGAAAAATTCATACCCGATTTGATTGTACTACAATGTACCATTGCTTGTACTACAAGCGCTAGTGCAAAATTACAATTTTTCAAAACCCAACCGTGGCACATGTTAAGGTTTTATGACAGTATTTTTGACGCCAAATCACTTGGTGATGTCAGTTATCAAATTTTATTTATCATTTTCAAAATTTTTTACAAAACATTTAATTTTTCAAAATTTTTTACAAAAATTACTTTTTCAAAATTTTTTACAAGAATGATTTTTTTTTTTAATTTTTACATAATTTATTTTTTAAATTTTTTACAAAAATTATTTTTTAATTTTTTTACAATAATTATTTTTTCAAAATTTTTTACAAAAACGATTCTTTTTAAAATTTTTTACAAACATTCTTTCAAAAGTTTTTACAAAAACGATATTTTTTAAATTTTTACAAACATTTTGGTTCATTTTTCTTAAGAAATGAACCTTTGTAATCGGTCAGGAAAAAAAATTTTTTAACACCCCCTGAAAATTTGTTGGTTTACGTTTCAAGGGGTGTAGAATCCGAATCTGCAATAAAAATTTTTTGTCCGTCCGCCGTACGCCGTACGCCGTCCGCCGTCCGGGGTTTTTAAGGGGGAAGGAGTTATCGAAAAATTTTGAAATTTTTACCAAAAATCAAGTTCCGTATCTAGTTGGTCCTAACGTCTCGGCAGAACCCTACCTTAATTTTAAGGCCAGTAAAACAGCTGTTGAAGTGGTAAAAAATTCGTCTTTTTAAGGAAATTTGCAACATAGGCATGTGAGGTATCATTTTCTATAGATTTTTCTATGCTGAATCGAATGAGACCATCGCCACGCCAGTAGCTTCAACCGTTTAGGAGTTATTGCAGTTTTAGTGAAGCAGTTTTGAGTTTTTTTAAATTTCCCCAATTCTTAATTACTCGAAAACTACTCGAGCCACAAAATTCGTTTTCCACTCGTTGGAATCCCCACAAAAACTTCTGTCCTCCCGATATCTTCAATTTAAAGAATTCGGTCGCATTACACAAATCAGCAAAACAAAAATTGGAAAAACTTGAGAATTTGGCCTCGGCTCTTAGATACGGTTGATTGATCTACTTACGACTACTAGCCTATTACACCAACAAGGTGACGCACTCACACTTCGACCAGTTGCGCTTGGCAACATGAGAGCGAGTCAGGCAGTCAGTCAGTCTGAGGCATGAGGCATTTTTAATTTCATTATTCAGAGAATTTAATAATTATTATTATTCAGTTAATTATGAAGGTGATCAAGAATAGATTAAATGGTAAATTTAACGGAATTGAACGATCAGCTGCGTTGAAAAAATGGATAGGTAAGTAAGTATTTATCAAGCGAAGAGGATGATTATTTTTTGCCTGGTTGAAAAAACGTTTTTCTAAATAACTCATCTAAAATACAAATTGATACTGAAATTATAGAATAATAACAGCTAAATTCTGTGTTTAAGGAGTACCGATATATCGTAAGGTTTGTCTTTGCAATCGAAAAATGAACCCCTGTGCAAAATTTGCAGAGTTCTTCGGACATAGCAAAAACTAATCTGCACATGCCACTGATCTACTTAGCAGCGTTTTTCAAAAGTTTTTACAAAAACAATTTTTTTTTAATTTTTTACAAAAATTATTTTTTTAAAAATTCTTTCCTTAAAATTTTTTACAGAAATTATTTCTTCAAAATTTCTTACAAAAACTATTTTTAAATTATTTACAAATTTATTTTTTCAAAATTTTTGACAAAAATTATTTTTTCCACACTTGGGGTCGGAAAAATTGTAATTTTTGCGCTTATTGAGCTCTATGAAAAAATGTAATCGGCTATGAATTTTTCGTACAATTTTGCGTGGAATACGAATGCGCAATAAAAGCGTTGTTGAAAAATGCAATTTTATCCAAAAAATACCTAACATTGGCGAAAATTGGTCAATTAGGTAGTGAAAATTGTCGCAAAAGTGTCTTTCGATTTTAGGCAAATTTCCAGATTTTTCCAGCGTTTTTTAAAATATTTCTGATCCTAGCTGCTTAATAATCAATTAAAATGATAAAAACCTGATATGAATATGTTTAACAGAACGCGAAATCGAAAGTTTCGCTTTTCCATACCTAATCTGCTATTATCCTACCTATATTAGTTGATAGAAAGCGAAGGATAACGAATAATGAGCTAATTACTATCTCGTAACGTTATCTGCCATTCGTCATCTCACGCGACTGACTTCGCAGAAAATCGGATCAGACATCCGTTTTTTTAAGTTGTACTCGCATTTTATTTTATAATTAAAAATACCAAAATAAAATTGATACCTATAAAAATTGATGTTAACATTTAATAATCAAATTCGGTAAATACCTATTTACCAAAAATAATAACGAAAATTAAAAAATTCCCTCATTCAATATAATATATTATTCACCTATATTTATGTATAATTTATGGCGTAAACGGAAATTATAAGTTCTAAAATACAAGGCAACATGACCACAAGCTACAAATCAATGACAATAAAATTTATTGTCAATAACACAACAAATCAATGACGATAAAAATATTTAATATTCAATAAAATAAAAAATACACAAAAACTACCCACTTTTTAATGAGACCCCTGAAAATCACCTTGGAAAGACCAGAAAAAACCTCGGATTTTTGATTTGAAAAACAAATTGTTTTTTTTTTAAATGAAATAATTACTGAGTCGATAAGGAATTCATGACACGAAGTTAAATACTCAATCGACAGTCGATCGGTCATGAAAAATCCCGCAAGTTTCACTTGTTTTGACGGAAAGGCCTTGAACAGTTTTTCCCAATGACGTAACTCGGCGCTTCTTCATCGCCTCCGCAAGATCGAGTCGCGTGCGCCGCCGCGATTTGGCGGAAGTCGTCACGCGACAAAATGCAAAAAAGCGGATTTTTCGGAATAGAATATTTTTCGGTAAAATCGAGTTTTTATAAATTTTTCAGTCCGATTCGATTTTATTAAAATTTATTATTATAATTCACTATTTCGAAAAACTTTGATCTCATGATATTACATAAAGGACCTTTTTCAAAATCCTGATTTTTATGGATTGTTATAAAAAATATTGTTAATATTTACCCGTAAATACGAATTGATTTGTTATTGTGTGTTGTTATGATGTGTAATTTTTTTTGCAACTTTTACCTATTTACCTTTTGGGAGGTAAACAATTTTGAAATTTTGAAAAAAAAATCATAAGCTCACCTTAGTCGGATCGCCGACGAGTTTTGTTGTAGAGCCCATCGGGGTCGGGCCTTGCCCCATGATCGCGAGTTCGAGCACAGAGGCGCACGCGCGAACCTGTCGATCCTGCACTCCGTCTCGCGGCGGCTCGGCGCGACAACTGAAGCGGCTAAGCGCCTCCGACTCCGCAGGATCGAACGGCGGCCGCTGGTGCTCGCGAATCGTTGTATTTCGCTCAGATTTTAGAAAAACCCGAAATCGGCCAAAAATTCGGGGGTACCTTATTCAATTTTATTGGAATCCGATGCACCGATTTGGTTTCTTGGCCTTGAAAAGCGGGGATTTAGCTCAAAAATCGATAAAAATGTCATAATCATCGGTATGGGGTCACCAAAAAAAAAAAATAATAATAATAAAATGAAATTAAGCAGTTGATACTTACGTAGAAATTGCGCGCCAAGTCCAGCAAATCCGTCCAGCGCATCTCGCAGGCTTCGAGCAAGAACTCGCGCGATTTAGTAAGCGGCGATTTAACGACGGAATTACCGTCCAAAAGTCGAATTAGCTATAAAGGCTTTTTTCCTCCGCGAACGGTAAATGTGTCGTAAAAATCATTGCCAATCAGAGACGGGTGATTTGATTCTCAATTTTTTATACCGCAATCGAATCATCGAAAATAGCTTTTTTCGTAAGCACAAAATCGCGATTTTTTACTTTTTATAAAACTGGTCAATTTAAAAATCAAAAATTTTCAGATTTTTTTGTACGAAGAAAAATTACTCTGATTTTTATTAATTTATCGAGTTTTTGATTTCGAATTTGGTTTTGATTTTGATTTTTGATTCGAATTTTGAACGTTCGTCTGAGGAAAGCCTAAAATTTTGCCATGCCAAAATTTCAATTGCGCACATTACTTTCGAGGAATTTGTACTTTTTTTCTCTATTTCTACGCTGTAAATTGATAAAATTCCGCTCCCACGGGCACAAACTACCGACTGAAAGGACGGGCGGGTCCATGTTATCATTCGTTGTAAATCCCGGCGTTGTCGTCTATCTTGGAATGATAAACGCTGAGTAAACCGACGAATACCTTCGTCACACGGCGACTAACACATTCAGAAGATGATCACCAAGGACTTGGCCCCTTGAAATCCAACATTTTGTAAACAATCTACAAAAATTGTAATTTGTACACTTATTATTGGGCCCCAAACACCCATTAGTGTTGTAGCACTCATTTGCAACAATTTTGTCCGCATCAACTTCTTCCAAGAGAACATACAGATTTTTCGCTATGAAATTTTTTTCATTAAAAAACCGTAAACTCAAACTTGAAACTGCATTTTGCACTTGAATTGTGTACCCTTGATCCTTAAATTTGAACCATTTTTCTTCCGTAAACTCACTTTTTGAAACCCGTCTACAAACCCACCACTCAAACTTGAACTTTTCTCAAACTTCAGCACTAAACGAAAATTCCAAACTCAAATTCCCAACTTCAACATTCAGCTTCATATTTGAACTAGTATCCCAAATTCGAATCGTACAGTTGAACCTTGAACTCAAACTTCCACCACGACCAAAACTTTAAAGCTGATCTCAAACTGACAACAAAACATAATACTAACACCTTAAACCTAAACCTAATAGGTACTTGCATTTTAATCTGAAACCTAAAACTCAAACCTCAACCTCAAACCTAATACTCACAATTCCAAATCAAACCACAAAGTCAAACCTTAACCTCAAACTTTAAACTCAAACCCAACTCTCAGACTCAAACTTAATACTCACCTCTTAAACCTTTAATTCGAACCTCAAACTCACACCTGAAACTCAAACTTAACAGTCACACCTTAAACACAAACTTCAATCTCAAACCTCAAACTAAAAATTGAAACTCACATAATAATCTCAAACAACAACTCGAACTTCAACCTCAAATTCAAACTTAACACTCGCACCTTAAACTCAAACTTCAATCTCAAACCTCAAACTAACACGTTAAACTCAAACGTAAATGTCCAACTTAACATCAAACTCAAACCTTGCACTTCATCTTCGGGTTTGTTTTGCACTCAAACTTGAAACAAAAACCTCGAGCTCAACCCTTGAAATCAACTTAGACCCAACAAACTTCAAAATTAAACTCAAAACTTACTCATCACTTCAAACTTGAAAACTCAACTTTTCTCAAACGTGAACCTCGAAAACTTGGAGTTAAAGTTCAACCTCAAACCTGAAACTCAGCTCTCAAACTCACACCTTAAATTCAAACAACAAACTTCAACCTCAAATTCAAACGTAACATTCTCACCTTAAACTCAAACTTTAATCTCAAACTCGAACCTTGCACTTCATCTTCTTCATCTTCGGGTTTGTTTTGCTCTCAAACTTAAAACAAAAACCTC
This sequence comes from Nesidiocoris tenuis, assembly GCA_036186465.1. NCBI lineage: Eukaryota > Metazoa > Arthropoda > Insecta > Hemiptera > Miridae > Nesidiocoris > Nesidiocoris tenuis. The sequence continues at coordinate 10,266,593 of AP028919.1, forward strand.
GAGCTCAACCCTTGAAATCAACTTAGACCCAACAAACTTCAAAATTAAACTCAAAACTTACTCATCACTTCAAACTTGAAAACTCAACTTTTCTCAAACGTGAACCTCGAAAACTTGAATTTGAAGTTCAACCTCAAACCACAAAGTCCCTCAACCCTAACCTCAAACCTGAAACTCAACTCTCAAACTCACACCTTAAATTCAAACAACAAACTTCAACCCCAAATTCAAACGTAACATTCTCACCTTAAACTCAAACTTTAATCTCAAACTCGAACCTTGCACTTCATCTTCTTCATCTTCGGGTTTGTTTTGCACTTAAACTTGAAACTAAAACCTCGAGCTCAACCCTCGAACTCACACCTTGAAGTCAACTTGAACCTTAACCTCAACCACAAACTTCAAAAATGAGCTCAAAACTTACTCATCACTTCAAACTACGCTTCTAACTTGAAAACTCAACTTATCTCAAACTCCAACGTTCAACTTATTTTCTAACTTGAACCTCGAATACTTGAATTCAAAGTTCAACTTCATGTTCGAGTAGAAGGTTTGTGATTAAGGGTTGAGTTTGAAATGTGAGGTTTTTTAGTTTAAGGTTACAGTTTGAGCTTGAGATATGAGTTTAAGATGTGAGTGGTAAGTTTGAGTTTCATGTGTGAGTTTGAGTTTAAAGTTGAATTTGAAGTCGAGGTTTGTGTTCAAGTTTAAGGCGAGAGTGTCAGGTTTGAGTTTGCGGTTTGAGCTTCAAGTTCGAGGTTTGTGTTCAAGTTGTGAGTTCAAGATGAGGACTCAAACATGAGGTTGCAATTTGAATTCAAGTGTCTCGAACACTTCATGTTTGAGAAGTTAAACGTTGAAGTTTGAGATGAGTTTTCAAGTTTGAAGCGTATGTAGCGTAGGTTGAAGCGTGAGTAGTTTAGTGTGACGTGATGAGTTTTGAGATCAGTTTTGAAGTTAGTAGTTTAGGATTGAGGTTCAAGTTGACTCCAAGGTGTGAGTTTGAGGGTTGAGCTCGAGGTTTTTGTTTCAAGTTTGAGTGCAAAACAAACGAGGATTGCAATGATGTTCGAGTTTGTGGTTTGATTTTTGAGTAGGACATTTACGTTTGAGTTGAAGTGTGAGTGTCATGTTTGAATTTGAGGTTCTGAGTTAGAGGTTCAAGTTCGAGTTTGTTGTTTGAGTTTAAGGTGTTAGTTTGAGATAGAAGTTTGTGTTTAAGGGTTGAGTTTGAAATGTGAGTTTTGCAGTTTTCTCGGATTTACGGCCTAAGTTTCAATCGGTTCAAGGCAAAAACAAGATGGAGAAGAAAATATCGGTGTTCTTAGTTTAAGGTTATAGTTTGAGATATGAGGTCAAGGTGTGAGTGTTAAGTTTGAGTTTCAGGTGTGAGTTTGAGGTTTGAATTAAAGGTTTAAGAGGTATTAAGTTTGAGTCTGAGATTTTAAACTCGAGGTTTGTAGAGAGTTTTGAGTTTAAGGCGTGATTATTGGGTTTGAGCTTCAAGTTCGAGGTTTGTGTTTAAGTCGTGAGTTTGAGTTCAATATGTGAATGCAAGGTTTGAGTTTGAAACCTGGGTTTGAGGTTAGGGTTCAAGTTTTGAGTTTAAGGCGAGAGTCTCAGGTTTGAGTTTGATGTTTGACATTAACGTTTGAGTGTGTGCGTGTTTAAGTTTGAATTTGAGGTTGAAGTTTGAGTTTAAGGTGTGAGTTTGAATTTTTAGTTGTAGATTTGAGATTGAAGTTTGAGGTTAAGGTTTGAGTTGGAATTGTGAGTATTAGGTTCGAGGTTGAGGTTTGAGGTTGTGGTGTGGGTTTGAGTTTGAGAGTTGAGTTTTATGTTTGAGATTGAAGTTTGAGGTTTTTGGTTCAAGGTGTGAGTTTTAGGTTTGAGTTTGAAGATTGAGTTCAAGATCTGTGTTGATATTTTGAGATTTAGGTGTGAGTGTTAGGTTTGAGGTTTGAGTTTAAGATGTGATGTTAAGGTTTGAGTATGAGACGGATTCGAGATTTGTGTTCAAAGCGTGAGTGCTAAGTTTGAGTTTGAGTTCAAGATGTGAGTGTTAGGTTTGAGTTTGAGTTTAAGGTGAGAGTGTCAGGTTTGAGTCAGAGATTTAGGTTGGAGGTTTGTGTCTTCAAGGTGAGAGTGTTAGGTTAGAGTTTGAGGTTAGGTTTCGGTTTTGAGTTTTTAGTCGGGTTTTAGGTTAGAGGTTTGAGTCCGAAATTTGACAAACGGTTTTTGGACTTTGCTGGAAAGCCCTAGTCAATCACCAGATCCGAGAGAACTGTACGAGCTAAATGATTGTATTTTCCGCAATAAGTGTTTGGAGGCGAGGAGATAATACGAGAGAACGAAACTCGCGGTATTTAATTTTACAAATGAAAAAGGCGATACATGGTAAGAAAAAGTTGTAGTTGACTTTGCAGAATTACAAAGGAAAAGTGCGAGTACCTTAATTACTATAATGAGAGGTTGGGAAATCAAAATGGAACATTCCAATATGGCAGTCAACTATAATTATTAAATACGACGGGAAAAAAATCAAAGCATTCTCAGTGTAAAAAGATGAGACAACTAACGATATATTATCGGGTTCATGTCAAACCCGTACGAATAAATGCGGGGAAAACCGAAATATAACGAATTATTGCTTACAGAGAAACCGAAAACACTCGGTATTGCGGCTATTATCAATTTTGCGATTTGAACAGAACACCAATCGCCGATTCGAGAGCTCGACGTTTTGACTAGATTTTCAAAATTGGAAAACGAACTCCGAATTCGAACGAATCAGTCGAGTACCGAAACCGGTCGATAACAGGCACGCGGAAAACGGTTAAGGGCGGGTTCCGAAACAATAAATTCGGATACATAAGAGTGAAAATGATTCGTGTCAGAAGCAGCAATTGTGATATGGCAATGCTAAATTTCCCGGCGACGATTTCCCTAGAAATGAAAAACCTTATCGTCGGAAAACTATGAATGTTTTTTCCAATCTATAAACGACGGGATGGTGATGGGCAAGCGGTCGACGTATGTCAGAAAAGCAGTCGATGGTGGTAGAGACAAGGATGGGGATGGTAGACCAGCACGAACGGCGGGTGGCGCTGCTGGACCGGCACGTGGTGATGCTGATGCTGATGCTGATGGAGAGGATGACCTACTGCTGGCATCGGCTGCACCTGAGGGTGTCAGTAGCGTTGGTCGTGCTGATAGTATCCGCCGCGACCTCCTCCGCGCCCGCCTCGACCGCCCCTTCCTACGGTAACACGGAAAAATGAGTTTTTGTATACTGCACTTGCCTCGCACGACCTTATTTAATTTTAATTACAATTTTTTCGCACCAACTAGCACTGGCTACAAACCAACCCAGTGTGAATTGAGTAAGATAAAATATAGATTGTTTAGTAACCAAAGTTGAATGCATCGGAATGGGAGCAGAATCGTGAAAAAGCAAAAAACATGCCAATTTGAGGATTTACCGGTCATGCAGTAATTTAAGGGTGTAATAGATTTTTTAATCTTAATTTTAGGTCAAGGTTTAGTTACATAAAAGTCTGTTAATTGCACAGTAGGAATAAAAATGCCAATCATCATTTCTGGAAGCAATCAATTGAAATCTTGCAGGCATAGGAAGTAAGGGCGGTTCAACTGCATCAATAAACCTGCCCCAAGACACGATAATCGATAATTTTGAAAAGTGGCAATGAACGTAGGCATTTTCAATTAAAAACAAAACCACGTCTCAAATTATTCAACCATTACCAAAGGAAGAGCATCAGGAAACTACGAATCTACGGGTAGAAATAGCAATTATCGATAGAAAATATCGATATTCCTTCGAACGATCGGGAGAGAAATGAAAGCGGGACAAGCGAAGCGGAAATCTCTCTTATCGCATGCTCATCTACCTCTGCCTCCTTGAAAGCCACCGCGTTCCTGATAGCCCGAACCTCCGCTTCGATCATTGTGATAGCTCGGCCGCTCTTGGTAGCTGTGAGCGCCACCTTGATAGCCGCCTTCCTGGTACGTACCTCCTTGGTAGCCCCGGTCTCCGCGGTCACCTTGGTAGCCGCGATCGTTGCGCTCGCCGTGGTAGCCCCGGTCGCCCTGGTAGCCTCGGTCTTGGTGGCCCCTGTCGCCTTGGTAACCTCGATCGTTCTGGTGGCTTCGCTCGCCCTGGTGGCCCCCTCGGTCGCCGTGGTAACCGCCTCGGTCGCCCTGGTAGCCTCCGCCTTGGTTCCAGCCTCCTTGAACGCGGCCGCCGCGGTCGCTTCCTCCTCCTCGGCCACCTCCTCTACCGCCTGGAAATCGAGGATCTTGAGTTAATTGACCATTCGATCCCAAATTAAGACCAACTTTAGTCCATAGGATGGATTTTGAAAAAACTATTTTCATGGGGATGCGGGAGGGTTAAGACATAACCTCAAAAGGCTCAGCTCCATTAAAAAACTGCAAGGAAATCGTAGAATCTTTTGAAATTTTGTAGCTTCATGGTCATCAGAGGGTCGATTTGATGAGCAAAGGATTCAAATGACTAAAATTAGTTCAGTATTTTTAAAATTCTTTCACAAACACAATATTTCTTATCATTTTCCTGAAAAAAGGTCAAAATACTGAACCGATTTTGATCATTTAAGGCGTACCTTCCTCAAATTGACAGTCCGATGAGCATAGACCAATAACATTTCAAGATATTGTACCATTTTCATGGAATTTATTGCCAAAAACTGCTTTTTTCGAGGTTATGTACCTCAAGTGCCCTGAGCACAGGTGAGGTTATTGGGAAGGATGGTACGTACCTTGGTATCCGCCACCGCCTTGAGGACCACTGGCTCTGGGTGCCCAGCTGGGCATCTCCGGAGGTGGCGGCTGCTGATCGGCTGGACGTCCTCCTCTGTCAGGCACCTGCGATCAACCAAAGTTCAAAATAGCGGGCATAACATGATTTAAGGAATAAAATTCATTCTAGTTGCCTAAAAGTTCACCCCCCCCCCAGACATTCTATTTAAGGAAGAGATATTGAATAATGTAAATTTATGAAAACTCCCTTCGGATTTTTCTCAAAATCCCACTTTTGGGCCTTGGTAGTCCTTCTGCTGATCGACAGCGAAACGAGCCTTAGTAACACACCTTGCCGATGATGACTTTGTTGATGGAACATTGCGTGTTTTTCCTAACGTTGGAACTCGAAGTTTTCTCTAGCTGTGCCAAATGAGCTCGGGCGGCGAGGAGATCCGATAATTTTACATTCGTAGTTGTCGTCAGCTGATTTCGCTTGCTGCTGAACGTTTCGGCGATTTCGTTCTCTTTCCCTTTCATCCTCTCGGACCACTGGGAATGAAATGAATCATCAAACGACCGATGACTCGATTGTAATGCCAAAATACATCGTTATTCGTTAAAAAATCCGCAAATTACCTGGAATGATTGTATTGTAACGTCTAGACGTTTCATCAACGTTTTCCGCCTTATTTCGTACTCCTCCTGCAGATCCTTGTTGACTTTCTCGAGGGCGGCCCACTGCTTGTCGTTCAGTTTGCCGTTGAAAAGCGGAGGACTGATGAGTATGTTTGACATTTCTTGCACCTTTGAAATAATCGGAGATGATAGGTTGAATGATAACGGTGCCAGTTGATCTGGTGTGATCCACAAATTAGGAGAAAATCGAGTTGGAAAAAATGACGAAATAATTCCCTCTGGCAGGAATTGAACCCAGAAGCTTTGGACTGGAAGCCAGACGCCACAGAGCGAATAGAGGCTGATTGAAAAACAGGTGACTCCAGGACTCATCCACTTCGAAACCAAAGGTATTATTCTTGAAAAATGTGTTAGCTGCCGAGAACATACGCATTTGACGCACATTACGTACCTTGGAGTTAACTTTGGTGAACATCACGGCTGGTGTGATGTTGGCAGGCGGTTTTGGAAATTCGAGCGCCATTAGCATCTTTTTCAGATTGGCGGCAGTGGGAGATTCGTTCTGAAATGAAAAGCACAATTCTGGAAGCTCCTAAGATACTTAATTAAACATAAAATTTGAAAAAAATCAACAAATGTAGCATTGCTGAACGCTGGTTGAAAAAAATATTAACAACTGCGGAATTAAGTTCCTGATTTTCACTCACGATGGTCAGTTTAAGGTTGGACGTAGACGGACGGCGGACGCTGAGTATGCGAGCACCGAACAGTTCATTGATCAGGAAATCCAGCAGCTTCAGCCGATCGTTTCGGGTTTTGAGACGCTCCTCGGCGTTGCCTTCCGTCAGCGATTTGTACAGGCATCCTGGAATATACGCAAGGAAATGTCAGTACGAGAGAATCGATCGAAAATTGTCTCCTCTGGCAGGGCTCGAACCTGGCACTTTCTGCTCAGATAACGGGGACCCCGGCTGAGGGAGGCGCACGCAAGGGACACTTAGCGAAATTACTTTTTTATTTCCCATTTTTCCAAGGTTTTGATAGTACTGTCTATTATTGGTGGTTCAGGATAGCCAGTGAATGCGTAAGTTTGAACCCTCCGGATGTTTCTCTTTCTGGACCTCCCAGACTATCAGGAGCCAGGCTCCGAACACCGAAGAGTTGAGACGTCGCTGGTGAGCAGGAGGTGCCAGGTTCGAGTGCTGCTGGAGGGTAAAAATCTTAACCATTTCCCACTCGACCTGATTCACGCTTAGCAACAGTGGGAGGCTCATATTCAACCAAAAGGAAGAAGTTGAGACAGGTAAGTTATCCATTCACCGCAGGAAATCGGAAATAATTTCCTCATAATCTGCCTACCGAGTTCTTTGAGAAAACTGCTCAGCTCGAGTAGGAAGGAGAACGTGTCCGCTTCCGACGATATCGCGTTCACATGTTCGTCCAGATTGTAAAAATGTTTTATCTCCTTGGACAGCCATTCGACGCATTTCGTATAATCGTACGTCAACGGACCGTCGGCGACGGCTTTTTTCAGTCCATTTTCATCCAGAGGATAGCTGAAAAAATCGAATTTTTCCGATAAAACACCGCCGAACAGATCGTTAAGACTCGGACCTGATATAACGAGTTGTAACTCACTTGAGCTGTTTGAGACCTTCGAGAACGTCTAAATCCATTTTTACGAACTAATACAAGCGCATACAAATAGGGAATTACAATGTAAAAAGATACAAAACTGTTAAAAACACGACCGGTGAATATCGAAAAATATCACAAGAACGCGACTGCACTGCGAGAGCGAGACAAACAGAACGGGAACTGTAGCTATGTCCAACATGTATTATCTATTGGGCACTCGGGCTTATCAATGGATTTGATCTCTGTCCAAGCTATGTCGGCCACAGCAAGTTACAAAATAATATCATTGGATGAAACTTCAATTTTCGATTCGCATGGACTCAAATTTGGAATTTTAAGGGAGAAAACACCCTTTTCTCGCCGGAATGAATTTTAAATGTAGCTTGTCGCTTGTGATTAATTTATACGAGTATTTTTCCGGGACAGCCCTGGAAAGTGGCAACACTGCTCATTGGGACTGGAAAAAGGTACACTCCCGAACAAGTTGGTAGGTAAGTAACGTAATTAAATTTTAATTATATTATTATTACAAATAGCATGAGTAAATATAAATTTGAACAGTATTCAATTTTGGTATAGTGTACCGAAAGGTTCAGTTATCGAGATAATCGAAGCATGCGATTTTATATCGATAGTACTAGAATGGGGAGTGATAGATCATGCCTGATTGATTAGCGTTTGCCTGATGCGTGTGTCGAATTGGACTGATGATCGAGGCTTTTTCCTCTAGGTTGGTCAGCTCAAGATTTTCGTTTTAGGCAGCATCTGAACTAGCGGAATCGATTTATCGAAACTTTCAGCGCCCAAACGTAGGAAAGCCAAAAATTCAAAAACTACTATTTTTAAAAACTGCAGAAAAATATTTTGACCAAGTAATTATGTATAGCTACTTATTGATCCTTCACTCTGGAATTTTTTTAAAATATTTTCCACTTTTACGAATCAGCTTAGCTCAGTTGCGTCTCGCGATGTTGGCAACGACTCAACAGAAGGACGCCATTTTTGTCTACGAGCTGAGATAATGGATTCCAAGTTGTTGTGAACATTGTCCTCTGCAACCTCTGTTGTTTTGGTGGCCCTCTCTGGAATTCTGGTTGAAATTTATTACGAAATCCTGAGTGATCATCTAAGTACCTATCTACATTTTTTACACGTGAGTAGATTACGCCTCCGAATTCGAGCGCTATGCTAGGAAGGAAATCTCGTTGTAAGCAAATCTAGCGTACGTGAATGTCATGTTCGTCGTGTACGTTGTAGCATAGTTCCGACACTGAACTATCCTACCTGGCACTTTTATCCCTAGATAAATAAGTAATTGCTCGATCATGGTTGGGTATTACATACGCCGGCTGGTAAGAAAATCAAGTCACGTAGAAGCCGAAACTTCTATTTGCAGCAATAGAGCGGAGTATCGAAGTTTTGAACGCGTCCTACACTTCGGCGTGCTCAATAGCAGGTTTCATTCATGTCCGAAGAATCTATCGAGCATGGGTACTTCCCATTGTCCTTAGTGTTGCGTTTACTTTTACTCTGTTCACATGACTGAACATCACATGACTGAATGGTACCGCTGGAGCATTCGTTGTGTCGGATTTCGATGTAATCAGGGGGCCGTACAGCATACGATTCAACGCAGCGTAAATACCAATGAGAAATAGACAGTGTAGGTGTAAAAACTCAAAAAATAATTGACATGGCTCCTACATTAAGTTGTAACATGCTAACGAGCATCAAAACCAGTGATTTTCTGCTGGGATTACATTTATTCACATGGACGAGGTAGGTAGGTGTACCAAAACCCAAAAGGCTGTTCGGACAGCCTGGACTAGTCTTGGACTACACCGAAGTTAGGTGTTAGCAACTTCAAGGAAATCCAGACATTTGAATTGGCTTGGTGTCGTAGGACTTGTCCAGGGCTGCCTGTCCGAGCAAACCCAACGATTGGGCGAGGGCAAGGGTCAAATCGTGACGTGCTCGTGCTGGTTCTATTTTTCTCCCAATTAAGCCCAATGGATTACTCATGAGTCTAACGAACACCCGGTCAAATGCGATGTGGCTATTCGGGGGTTTTGGGTCAAACATTGAAAAAAATTCGATGTTTTTGGACAAAAAAAAACCGTGGGTTTGGGCAGCCGCTGCTGAGGGAAGGCAAATCTGTCGCTTCGCTCTCCTTCTCAGCCTTCTATCGCTGGCTGACGACTGTCAAGTACTTTTTCATGTCCCTAAACCTCCACATCATATCCAGCATGCCATTTGTGCTGGTATTGAACGGATTTCTACTCAACGGAATTACTGAGAAATGACTTGAATGTTAAGAATAAGCTATGCACCGAACAGAAATTGGAATTTTTCTAGGAAGTACCTTTGCTCACACTCCGGATTATCTCAACTTTGACACTTTAAAAGTTCGTTCACGTTTTCCCTTATCTCGTGGCTTTTCAATCTTATCGCGATGAAGATAACTTTCTCAGAATCGCTGCCCACCTTTGCCCTAGGCCTTTATGATTTCAACAACCCTTCACTTCCTATCTGCCCTGAGTCTTCTCCCCCTGGGACTATCACCACACTATCTTCTTCTAGATCATACCCGCCGATACCCAAAGTTTGCTGCTATTTTCTTTCATAAAAAAATAATTCACCACAAAATGATCTATCAACTCCTAAAGAAAAGGCTCCCCTAAAATGAATATTGATAAGGTATCATGAATTTTATTACTCAAAAGTACTTAAGTTGAAAGGCCATCTTTCCTGCCTCAAAGCATCTAATTAGGACGCCTTCGTTTATTGAGATTGCATTGGGGTGATTTTCGGGTTTTTTCCTCTTGGAGAAAAATGGTTTGTTCCAGTGCCTAGATCCTGGTAGGAACGTAGATCCCCTCGGTTGAATAACAAATTTGGTAACTAGGTATAACAATACATGAATAAACAGACGGCATGGCATCCCTCTGAAATTGCTGTGTTCCAATCGCCAAAAGAAGTTTACAGCCTGCAGAAATGATCCTAGACGCTGTGGTATAAATTAAAGGACAGCAGGCAGTCAGCAGTAAGCCTTTTTATGTACTTATGGGTTAATGAGGCCCAGCACTTGATCCAGTTTTTGCGGCATTTGCCAAGATTATGCTTCCTGTTGATCGATTCCTGATGCTGTCCCCATTCCGGATTTGGAAGACGGATTGAGCCCTCAAGCTGGGAATAGAGAGAAATGGGACATTCTTACCCAAAATTTTTCTCAATTTCTCAAATCAAAATTTAGTGAGATCTAGGAATTACAGTTTTGAGAGGCCGCCCTTGACGTCACCCAACTGCTAACCTGCCTGCCGATCGTCGTCCTCCGCGGCGCCAACTGCCACCTATAGATGCCTGTCTGCACCAGAGAGATACTCAAGTGCCACCCCACTTGCCTAAGCAAAAAAACTCGTCCGTTTGTTGAACTCCCATTGAAATTTGAGGTTTTTGCCTTCCTGCGACTCAATTAACCCGGGAAATTCTCTTTCCGATGTACTGTACATGGGTACCGATGTGCCATAATTAGGCATATCGACTGTGAAGATGCCACACTGCCCAATCCGTTTGCCATGCGATCTATGGATGCGTGATATGCCAAGTTGCCACCAATTCAAATTTTGAGAAAGAGGCAACCCAGACGCCCCCAAAAGGCACGATGCTTTGACTTGGGCAGTGTTGCACCTTCACAGTCGATAACATGTCCCCTGGTTTCTTGGGACACGATAACGCCTACTGAATAACAGGAAAAACCTATGATAGGAGTCTTCCTTGCGAATTATTGGCATTAGTCAGTAAGTGTCATGAATTAGGAATTGGTACACCGGACCAACAGTGGCCCTACCCTGAGCCAATTTAGTACACTCCCGGGTTTGACGTTGGGACTGTCACTGGCAATGGGAAAGTGTGTATGATACGCCGTCTTCACCGTTTAGCCAAACACATCTAACCATAGTTGAATTCCCAGTAAATGGATCAAATTTTAATTCAACGTTAAATACGATATCCCTGGTGGGTAGGTACATCTTGTCAACAGGCTGGTGGTTCGGGTGGCAGTTGGGTGAAAAAATTGGAATGGCTGGGAACCGACCTACCAAAAATGTCCTTTCTCCTGCAGATCAAATTTACTGTGGGAAAATGAGGAATCTCCAGGACTGCTTTCTGAGCCAATCTGGACCACAGGCCAATCACCTTCCAGGCGAAAAGTGCTTTCCCTTCCAACAATGAAATTCCAAGCCCAGCATCCCTTGGCTATTTTGGCCCACTTTGAACAGTTTTGGATTGGCATTCCATTCGTAACGGTCGCTAATTCATTAAGTAATTAGTCACCAGATGCACGACCTGAAGACAATGACCCTTAGAGACAATGGCCAAGAGATAGTGACCAGAGGGTAAACGGTAACGCCTCCGTTACGTTCACGTTTACCTGCCAGGCGCCCTTCTGTCTGGGGGTGTCTTCAACTTTCTCCCGTTCAGTCCTCACTCTGGGTCTGACAAGATCAGGCAGTCGTCAATCGTGATCAGTCGTGTAAATATCGTCTCTCTGAATCTTACGCATTGATTCGTTTTCGAGATTTAGTTTTAAGTTAGTAAAAGTCGCAAACGGTTTTCTCGTCGAAAATATTGTTCGTGCGTTCTCCAATGAATTCGATTTCGTTTTCCAAACGCCGGCATTTCGACTGGCGTTCCACCAAGTTTCATTACAGGTACGTAATCAAGCTCATATTCCTCTGTTATAGAAAGGCGAAATGGAACCTACCAAAGCTCGAAATGCGCCACCCACTCATCTAGATATGCTATTATTTGCCTTTTGAACATGATACTTGATCTCCCGGCGTCACTACCAAAAGTAATTGTTGCATTTTCATCCGTTGGAGAACATGTATGCTTTGAAACATTATCACTCATTTTATCGGGGCATTCGCAGAAAAGACATGTGGTCATCACAAGGTACTCAACATCAGAGAGATGCACAGGGCAACCATCACAACCAGAAGACCTTGGGGCTCACCTCCGCCATCACTCTGGCCGGACCCAAATCCATAGATGTGCAGAGGACAAAAGAATTGGTAGAAGCTCTGAAACCATACGGTGTCATGGAGTCGGATGAGGAGCTGAATCACAGGTTGGTTTGAGTCATTTCTCATTTTGGCAATTTTCAATTTGGAAATTTCTTTTTTGTTTGGTGTTATATCGTAAATTGATGAGTAGTTTGGGAGAGAGACGAAAAGACGTCTCATCAGTTTTATTACCAATATCCCAAGCGCTTTCGCCGATTTGGGCCTCAGACGTTTTTCATGGGCTGCAGGCGAGCTTAGGGGAATGAGGTGTATAAAAGCCATTAACCGTCGTTGTTCTCAACATATATAACAAAAAATGTTGAAATTAAAACGAGATTGCGTGCAGCAAACTGGCCAGTCTACTGCATATCGTCCCAGTCCAGGCAGAAGGGCGTATGTGAGAAATAAGGGGTTTTGGGACAATATGGTCTTTTTTAAATTTGTTGAAAACGACGACCCCTCTGGGCGATTTCGACGGTTTCTGACCCAATTGCTCACAGCATCTCTGATTAATCGTCTGAAGATTTTGGCGAAGTCGCTTGGAATCAATCAAGATTATCCTGCATCCACTTATTAGTCCCAACCGACGCAGCATTTTGCCTGTATTCTAACCGTGCAATTTTGCGATCAGGATGGAAATACTCAGCAAGCTCAACCTGCTTGTCAAAGAGTGGATACGGGAGCTGAGCGTGAATCGGAACATGCCTGAAAGCGTTGCCAATTCGGTCGGAGGGAAAATCTACACATTCGGTTCTTATCGGTTGGGCGTACACCACAGAGGGGCCGATATTGACGCCCTGTGCGTCGCCCCGCGCCACATCGACCGATCCGATTACTTCACGTCGTTTTTCGAAAAATTGAAGCTCCACCCCGACGTCACGGATTTGAGAGTGAGTTTTCCATTTCTAGTCCCAGTAATGAGTGAAGACCCAGATTTGTAGAAATTTATCATTCAGTGTTGCCCATTTTTTGAAAATTTGAATTTTTTTCCCAGGCGGTCGAAGAAGCTTTTGTCCCGGTCATAAAAATGAACTTCGATGGCATCGAAATCGATTTACTGTTCGCTAGACTCGCTCTGAAAGAAATTCCTGATTCTATGGTAAGCAAAACAAGTTATTGCTCTTTGTTCAAATCTGCTTTGAGAGAGCTAATCGCAAGGCTCTTTTTGACGATTTTTCTTACAAATTTCTCATTGTTCAAGGATCTGAGAGACGACATGCTGCTGAAAAATCTCGATCAAAAGTGCGTCAGGAGTTTGAACGGTTGCCGTGTGACTGACGAAATCCTGAGGCTGGTTCCCGATATTGAGAATTTCAGACTCACTTTGCGAACTATCAAACTTTGGGCCAAGAGTAAGTAGATTTGTTTATTTAACGTTTACCGTTGATTATCGTTCGATTTTTTCCTCAATTTTTCATTTATTTGTCTTCCTCCAGGACATGGAATTTATAGTAACGTGATGGGCTACTTGGGCGGTGTATCCTGGGCGATGCTCGTCGCCAGGACGTGTCAGCTTTATCCGAACGCCGTCGCTGCGACGTTGGTGCATAAATTTTTCCTCGTCTTCTCGCAATGGAAGTGGCCTCAACCTGTGTTGTTGAAACAGCCCGACAACGTGAACCTCGGCTTTACTGTGTGGGACCCAAGGGTAAGAAACGTGGTTAGTTCGTTTTTGTTCGCTCACAGTGCTGTTCGAGGGAACTCATTTAACAAATCGTTTACAGGTGACCGTATCGGATAGATACCACTTGATGCCAATCATCACCCCAGTCTACCCCCAGCAGAACTCAACGTTCAACGTATCGACGTCGACGAGAACTATAATGCAGAACGCGTTCAACGAAGGCCTCGCAATAACGGACGATATTCTCCTCGGCAAACTCTCTTGGGAGAAACTGTTCGAAATCCCCATATTCTTCACGAAATACAAGTAAGTTAATTGTTTGCCGGCATTTTCTCCGATTTGTCGTTTTGGGAGCTCTGTTGCTTTGTTGCTTGTTTGCTGTGAGCTTTTTGTTGTTCAATTCGATAAAATGAAAACAAACTCGTCCCAGGCACTTCATCGTCCTCATCGCCTCGTCAGCCAATCAGGAAGAGCACCTCGAGTGGTGCGGCCTCATTGAGTCCAAAGTGCGACATTTGGTTGGCAATTTGGAGAGAAATCAACATATCATGCTGGCCCACGTCAATCCTGAGAACTACTCCGCCCCGCCTTCCGACGCTGAAACGTCGGCCGCCTCCACGTCCATGTGGTTCATCGGGCTCGTCTTCAAAAAGCTGGAAAACCTGAATGTAGATCTCACTTACGACATTCAGTCCTTCACAACATCAGGTATGTCCTAAGCTTTTTGAGCTTTTCATCGAATAATCGATTCTATCAAACTATCGATTTTTTTGTTGTACCATCGTTTGAAGTGATTTCGGAATATCTGGATTTCGGATTTGGCTTGTGAAATCCCCCGAAGAGCAATCGTGTCTTTTCGAACTGAAAAATCTTGAGACTACCATATTTTATAGCCCTCCGATTTGAGCTGATCGTTTGAGGATGCAGGGATGTCAGGGGATGTTAATCTAACTACTAATGCTATAATGTTTTTCTGTTCTAGTTCACAGACAAGCCGTGCAAAGCAAAATGATCAAAGAAACAATGAAGATTGAAGCTAGGCATGTGAAAAGGTTAGCATTACCAATTTCCTTATTGGATTATCTCGAATCGAATGTTATGCTGTCTTTCATGTTGCTGGTAGGGTGTTTCCTAATTGATTTCCGGTTGATATAACCCCAACTGACTCCAGGGCATGGCGAAAATAGTCTCCCCTGACTCCGGCAACAAGGTTAGTTTTAACTGACTCCTGGCAAGAAAGTTATGCTTGATCAGCATTGGCCTGATGCGTATGTCGAATTGGACCAACGAGGGATGTTTTTCCTTCCAGCGCTTTATCTACGTTAGGTCGTTACCCTGCTTGCACAGAAGTCAGTCAATTCTGAAGGGATTTCCATGATTTTCGGAGCCATGAGGGAGTCCGTCAGATCTGCTATGTCACCACACTCAGTTTTTGAACCTTTGGGAGTCAGTTAGCTATCACCCGCTTTTAGGGTAGGGAGTCAGTTAAATCTGCCGGGTTTTCCCATTTTGGTCGGGACCCAGAGCCCGAAGCAGTCAGATCTATAACATGACCAATCTCAGTTTTGATTCTTCGGGAGTCAGTTAGCTAACGCCCGCCAGTTAATCGCCATGTCCCCTAGAAGATATTACCAAACCAAAGATACATCATATGACAAGCGTTGACAGCTTAGCCAAGAGACGGGGAAATTTCCCTCCAGGTAGGGAAAGTTTCCCCGTTTCCTTGTTTTTTCTTTTATCTGCGGAGCAAAAGTGGTCAATTTCAGGCCTAGGAAGGGAAATTACATGTGTTAATACCTACCAGCAGTGACTGAAGTAAAATGACCGTCGAAATGAAACTTTCCACTTGACAATTTCTGTTTTTCTGTCTGTTCCAGGAAGCAGTTATCTGCTTATCTGCCCGCTTCGATACTCAAACGTGAGAAAAAGGTTGGTAGTCGCTTCGCTGTTGAATCCGATGATTCCGAAGATGTCCAAGTGCGTGTCTCGCTAGCGAACTCTGCCGCCCATTTGGCCAATAACGGGCACCGGTCTCTTGTCCCGCGGTCCACATCCGACATTTTCGCCAAGATGTTCGGTTGTATCGAATTAAATGCCGCGTCGGGCTGCCCGCCGAGCAATCTCATAGCCACTTCTTGATTCGCCATTTTTGCCCCCCTCCCCCTCCCCCTCGACATTTTGACAAAATTCCAGTGACTGAGAAAATAACGCAAAACGCAAAAAAGAGAGAAAAATATTATTCAAATTAAAAAAGGAGCTGATTAGGGTTGCATTAGACCTATGGAAACTTTTCTTATACAAGTGATATTCAAATTTATGAATAAAATTGAAACTTCCAAAGATGTTATTGATGTTGTACGTTTACGTAGGTACGATCCCGTGGTGCGTACGAAGAATTAGGTTTTAGTCTTGTGTGCCGATCGCTTCTATGAATGAATCTGAGAAAGCAGAGTGAACTTTTTTCACGTCAGCATCATCTTCAGTTCATTCACGTTATCGAATGATTGCGTCATTTTTATCGAGGGACCAATCCGAGTTTCTCTTGGGTGGTAACAGTACGTGGAAGTTACGCTTCACCGAATTTTCCAAATAATTTTCTAGCTTCGTGGTGTATTTGAATCGAACAAATTTTTGGGAGTTTATGTACCTACGTGACGTCGGTCCAAAAAAAGACGATAATATAGATGAAGCATATTATACTTCATGAGTAACAGTAATAATTACTGTTAATTATTAGCCGTGTTGGGATTTCGTGAAAAATTGGACCTCGTATTGCGAAGATCGCTGTATTACAAATTTCAAACGGATAACTTGCCAGAATCGGGGGTTTCTTTATAAAACGAGTGCGCTTATGAATTACATTTTATGTTGTGCGTGTATTGTGTTTCAACTGGTCGAATTTTCATTTCGATTTCCTTCCAGGGCGCCATCGTTCGAAATTCCGCTTCGCCGATACTCAGAAACGGCTCGAGCCCGTCGGTTGGCGCGCCGGCTGGCGGTGAAGTTCCCAGAAAACGGCCGTCGAACGAGCACAATCCTGAATTGCTCAATAAGAAAGCCCGCCTCAGCGATCCCGCAGAAACGGTACTTCAATACTGATCATTCTACCATAATACATCAATAATGGTTTTTAGGATTGCTGGTGGTGGGGGTAGTTCATTGCCCTAATAGGATTTTGACGAAATCAGTCGTGAAAGGTGTGGTTTGCTTGAGGCATATTGTCCGAGCAATCCGATCGGAAAAGGTTGAGTGGTTCAAATGGTCCATTTTCGAAAAAACACAGAAACTCAATTTCAAAGGTGATGCAGTGGGTTTAGAATTTTTCAAGTATTTTTCCCGGGTTTCTCGCTTAATTTACCATAGAGTAGGGGTTTTTTCCTGAAAATTTTGTTTTTTAATCGGTTTGGCTTGAATATCTTCCAGTCCAACATCTCCGATACCTATCACTTTTTCTATTATCAACGATATCATCTTTTTTTCATCTCTATTGTAATTCAATGTAGATGTACCGATATATCGGAACAGAAATATCGATTGTTGGTCAAATATATATCGGAGATCAAATATCGATGACGATATATCGATATATCAAAGCTCAATTATTGATGGCGATATATCGAAAGCAAAATAGCGATATTTCCAATATATCGATATTTTGTTGCCATCCCTAGTCGAGGTGTCGTCGGCGTTGGATCTTGAAAATTTCAAAAAATGACCTTTTTGTTGTTTTGAGGGCCGCATTGACCCCTGAGTCCCCTAATCAATAAACAATACTTTCAATATGTTCCACCCTAAACAGCAAATTGATAGTTTTTTTGTTTTCAGAATGACGGCGACAGCAGTAAGGCCGATCTGGCGAGCGGCGACGATTCGAATTCGTCAATGTCATTCGACGGTTACGGTAAAGTTAATGTGAACCATTCGTCATCCTGTGAAATCATACACATACCAGACGGCGAGGAAACCCTACTCCCTAACGAATCGTGTAAAGTCAGTACAGCGATACCTATCGATACGAAAATTACATGCTAAAAACGAAAAATGTTAACTTTACCCTAGCGGACATTGCACCGCTTGGCGATTTTTATTTTTTTAACATACCGCAATTACTATTCGCGCTTTCTCGTCAATTTTGGCCGGTAATTTCTCTCAAATTGTAGGATGAGAAGAATCCATCGCCCCAGGAAGAGGTTATTTGTATCTGAACGGTATCTCTGTCCCGCTGCTCTGGGGACACTCATTTAGAACGTAAGTGAATTTTCAGCGATTCCATAATTTACCAAAGGTTTTGATGTGGGGAATATTTTCGTTAGTTTATTCATATTTACCATATCTTCAAAGATTGTAGTCCTGTGGGTGGCTTGCGCCTTTTTTATCGATCGATGCTTATCGGTTATTTTGTGTCCCGGTTTATACGCACCCATAAACAATCTCAACATAAATTTTTTTTAAGGTCAAAAAGTAGTCTTTAATTTTCAAACACTAAAACCCAACTAATTTTGGCTTATAGGGAGTGAAAAAGGTGTGTAAACCTTCAAGGAATCCAACCAGCTCCAAAAATTCAAAATCGGTTCAGTAGAACTCCCACAAATTGGCAAAAACGCGAAAAAGGAGGAAACGCGTCAAGACATTTCAAGCCAAACCGATTAAAAAACAAAATTTTCAAAATTTTCTGGAAAGAAACCCCTATCCTATGGTAAATTAAGCGAGAAACTCGGGAAAAATACTCAAAAAATTATAAACCCGCGTCATCACCTTCGAAAATGAGTTTTTGTGTTTTTTCGAAAATGGACCATACTAATGCCGATTTGGACCCCTTAACCTTTTCCGATCGGATTGCCCGGACAATATGCATCAAGTTGGAGCAAACCACAACTTTTAGGACTAGTTTCATCAAAATCGGACCAGCAGTTCGATACGATGTCCTGTCTGCAAAATGTTTGCCAAATTTTGTGGACGGGACTTCGTACCGAACCGCTGATCCGATGTGTTCTAGAACCTCTGAAACAAAAAAAAAGATGTTTAAAAAAATGTTTCCCGACCTATTACACAGGTACCTACATTATTTTTTGAAATAATGTACCAAAAAACAGTTTTAGGTCACAAAATGGCAGTCTTTTTCAATCATTTAACATCCGTGTGGCCTGTGACGTCCCGTGCAAGTCACCCACAGTGATTTTTCACAATCTTTGGTTCAAATTACCAGTTTTTTGGTCTTTTTCAAAAACCTTTTGCCGACGATTTCTTGAGGGCTAATTTTTTCAGCTTTTCCGGACGCGGACGTACCTGATCTGGCCCGATCGCGTTGGATAATGATGGACGTACTTCGATTTCGAATCACCGCCGGCGTCGGGAGAAAACCAATCGGAATGTTCCATGTTTCAATTTGGGTTGATTTCATTTTATATAATTTCATTATCGTGTAATTCTGCGGCCCGTTCCCAAGTCGATTTTTTCACTCGTGCCGGCCCTGGTGGTTTTTTCACTTTTATTCCTCTCGTATTATGTATCGCGGAATCGATGTATTGAGAAACCAATGTAAAAATCGTATCCCTCCTCTCTAAATATAAATAAGAGCCGTTCTTCGATATTCACTATTCTCAGCGAGGGTTGTACGGTTTCTTCATTCATGACTCGTGTCATTCACGACTTAATTGAGATTGTCCTGTCAAATGTTTCCATTTATTTTCATCTTGTATTATAGTTCGTTGCAGTGATTTTGTAGCTTTTTTATCGACATTGCGTAGATTTGTTTCCGACGTTGGTACGATTTCAACTCAGGGAAACATTGAGTTTTTTGATTCGCTATTTTTCGATTTCATTACGCCTTTTTTTAGTCGATCGAAATAGTGCATCGTGAGTTACGGTGTTATCTTCGTAAACACAGTATCGCATGTAAATTGCGTGGGAGTTTGATCGATTTTGTTAGTATTTCGAAATTTGCAAGAGGCGTTCGACCTTGTCGCGTAAATAAGTCCGATTTCATCTTTTACAATTTTTCGCGCTTTTTTTTCTTCGAATCGGACTATTTGAGGAACGATGCTTGTACAAACTTTTGTAATGTCTGGAATAGTAGACCATTTCATGAGGCGAAGTCACCGACTGTTTACAAGCTCGGGTTTTCAGGCTATTTTCAAATTGTTGCAATATTTTTCCCGTAATTTTTATGAAAGACAGGTTCTTGATAGGCATGCGCAGTAATGAGGCGTTTTGATCGATTAATTCGAGAAAGCTGATGTTCTGTAGGCATTTTGTTCGATTCAATAAATTTTTCTAATAGCCATGCGACACATTTTTTCAATAGGGCCGATCTGCTCTTTTGGTAAAATCTGCTCCCCTGATGGAGTGCATTTTGGAGTGAGGCCTGTTTGACCTTCGATTTCGCTTCTCAAAAAGGCTATGAAAGAAATGTTTCGCAGAAAAGGTGAACTTTGCATGGAGCTGCCGCGAGCCGCTCCATTGCTAAGGGGATCAGGCCAGCCGCAGTGGCTCCATGGGAAAGTCCATGGGAAGGGAGAAATATGTTATCACGACTTAACACCTCCATAGTCAGCCCGTGAAATGGTCGAGTTAAATTCAACTTTTCTAGCAGAAATGCAATTTTTGTGCGTCATAACCTCAAACTATTGCTGAAACATTTGCAAAAAGGTTGTTTTAGATGGTGTTTTGATAGAACTGGGCTTTATTTGAACATTTTATTTCGATTAAATTTCGGCAATATTGAATTATTTTCTTCGGGATTCTTTCGATGATCAAGGGAGGTTAAATAGGTTAACAAGGAGGTTTCGTGTGGGTTAGGGTCGGTTTCTACTCGCATTGCGGCCAGCAGTGTTGGTTCGGAGGGCCTTCCAGACAGTTTTGAAGCGGGGTATGGGTATACCCCACTGATGTCTCAAGGACTACCGACTCTTGCAGCCCCCTGGCGTGAATTCGGTTCAAAAATCAATCAAAACCGGCCTTTACGCCCCTCTATTTTTTGTTCTTAGCAGGGAAAAAGGAGGAAGTGACTCATTTGATAGGGAAACAGGGATTAAAGTGGCTCATGCGAATAGGGATGGTTCAATATCTTGGCCTGGTTGGATATTGTATCTTTTGTTCGGACTGACTGACTGATTCATGCTGAAATCTGAAAAGTCGGCGAAATTCTCCGTCAACGATTGGCGTAACTGTTTCTGGGGTTGCAACAGTTCGTCGTCTAGTTCGCGGTAACCCTGGAGTGCAATAGGGTCGTATTAGGGGTCACAATCAGTTGCCACGATTGGGCAAATTACCTAAATTCAAGATCCCCCAGTTGTTTTCCTTCCGTATGACTAGAAATCGGTTTCCTCGCTCATGATCATTTCGGTAGACCTGTACCTCGAATATACCTTTGATTTTTCCAAATGTTAGACACGATGTACAGAATTTTTTTCAATTTTAGCATTCCATTCCACGTAGGATCACAACTCCAAGCCTCGCTCCTACTCCTACAAAAGCGAAGCTTATCGATTCGCCCTGTCCCAGTTTGATTTTCGGCCGAAATCCGCTTGTTTTCCGACAAGTACCTGTACATTATTATCAGCATAATATAAATATTATTTATATTGCATGAATATTAGCGGCGGAAATATTCGAGGATGTCTTTGTTAATTTAACGGAGTTCTAGAGGGCAACTAGACATTTTTAGCGAACACGATTTCTTTTGTCATTGTACATATAATATTATGTGTATGTACTATATAATGTGTACCTCTGGTAATAAATAAAACGTTTCTTCTCATTACCCTCCCCAAAAAGTGTATTTTTTCAACCCTGGTCCGATTTGAAAAGTGCGCAATGTACGAGGGTCATTATCCTGAAAAAGGCCAATTTGTCCTTCTAGATTTTTGAAAACTAGAATTCCAAATTGAGTTATGCCAAAAATTAGGGATCATTCTTCCTGATAACATTTCAACGCAAGGTTTTTCAGTGGGCGCATAATTAGTTAATCTGCCGATCACAGTGGGCAGATTAAAGACACGCGCTCCAGGGGCGGAGCTAGCTTTTTTACATGGGTTTCTGGTAATTTTTCTATGCATTTTAATTATATCCCCGGAATCAGCTCATCAAGATGAACATATTGAGATCTTAGAGAAAAAATCATTTTCATTTTTAACCGTTAGGCGGCTGGCAGATGAAAGACGATGACGACTGGGACACGACGTTTTTGGGACTGAAAGAAGTTGTGCACACGTCAAAAGAAGAAAGAGAAATCATTAGGTACAGACATGAATAAGACGCTAAATCGCGATAAGGCAGATGAAAGACACAAAACCTTGTGACTGGCCCATTTTATCCTCCTGCTCATTTTACGAGCCTCTCAAAATTCCGTTAACCCATTTTTCTCCTTCCCAAGAAGTATGCGATGAATCCTTGCTGGTTTTGTTCTCGCTACAGTTTGGTAATCCCCAGTGTTCATTGAAAGTTCCTGGGCTTGTGACAGGGAAGATTACTGGACATTTTGCCGTTTGAATTGAAATTTCTATATTTTGTTGAGACTTTTTGAATGTTTTAGCTATGGCCCGTGGTAGAGCAAAGTTGATAGCATATGGAGAATTTTTTCCCCGTCCCAAATCGTAAATGGAAACTTGGTAATGGTAATCCCCTGCGACAACGATTGGCTCTTTCTAGAATAATGACCCACGAAGACCCAACTAATGCCAAGATAATGTCGATGTTCTCTTGGCGTTTCATTATTCCTCAAAGCGCTTTCGGCTTGATAGCCATCATCAGGAAGACTAAAATCAACACAGAGACTAGAAGGGGCCCAACGGCGGTGATGGTTGAACTGGCGTGCCGCAGGTGGCCTGCCATCTTCTCCGGTACCTTATACCTGCTACATGCAGTGCTGGACGCCACTTTGTTTCAATAGGAAAAGATTTACACAATTAATTCGAAGTATGCGATGAAAATGAGAATTTCCAGCGAACCAGTGAGGGAACAAGGAGGGCACGTCTCACTGAAACATCGTTTATATATTTTTGGTTCATCAAGCATTACATAGTAATCCGCTGATTATCTCTCAACAATAACAACTGGCTGCATGAAATCCCGCCGTCCGAATTCGCCATAATTCATACGCGAATCGTTCGGACCATTTTGAAAATCTCGGTCACAATATCAACTACCGGTTGAGAGTTATTAAACGCAATCTTGGTTATCCAACCGTGTCTACCCAGATGGAACTATAATACTTACGTTTATATCGATCGAACAAAAAAAAAAAATTACTACAGATAAAAGCAAAATTCAATAGTAGGAGCGAGGATATAATATCGGGTGCAGCAGGCACTGAACCGCCCTTATTCTCAATACAGAGGAGAAACTATCGTCAACAGACACTTCGGATGATGTATACTTAAGACTAGAGTTCTATAAAAATAAAAAGCTTCAATTTCTTTAATGGAAAAATAATAACAATATACATAGCATTTAAAGTCACTCTCGAAGATAACATTAGGTTATACCAGGAGCCAAAAAAAACGAAGGAAATTCGGAAAATCGAACAAAAACAAACAACTTTCCACTCCTTGACAATTCACAGCTTGATAAATCCGACAGCCGATCGATCGGCTTCAGTCTTAAACAGCAGGCGCAACATTCACATCGGCAATCCACAATTCGGTGAGAACCGCAAGAATAAATCGATTGGTAATAGCGAAAACATTTCGGGCATTCATGGTATGCGTACCAAAGAGTAGGTAAGTCGGAGGGTCAAGTGTTCATAAAATTTATACGTACAATCTACAATAGCCGATTTGACGCATTCAAATTGGCAATCGGTACATGCTAGATCGCTAGAAATCGATAGCTAACGGGTGCAAAACGAGCCAGGGGCTGAAGGTTATGGCACACCTGGGTGGACTGTCATGGCCGACCCAATGGCCATTTTCCCTAAAATACTGGAAGGGCGAGAAGCTCCGTTCACAGATGTGCGCTTTCGCTATCTTCCGCTTCCTTACAGGTTATGGGCCCATATTTACGAAAGCGTAGAAGCAAAACGCAATTCTGTGAGGTTAACTTCACTTTTGACAACCCGCTCGCTAGGTGCACACTTTCAACGGTGGTTTCCTTTTGAAAAACGTGTCGAATAAGAATAATGATCGCAGTTAACATTTCTAGAGGCCGGGGAGCCCGATTTATTTGATTGTACTTAGGAGAACAGCTACACTAGTTCGCTGGCTAATTATCTCTGAAACCATGAAGTTATCTGATTCCACGATGTTACAACAGTGGAGGGAAAAGAATTTTTTATTGAACCTGATAAAAAAATCTGGTGGAATGAGATACGACGCAAAACCTGCCGGTTCTGTCGGCTGAAACTATAAAAATTTAAGGCCTTTCTTCAGCTATGTACACGAAGGTTACCTAATATACAGTATGGTACAATTGAAACGCATGACTTCGAATGTGGAATCCGCTTTTACGAACTGACAATTGTGACGTGGGCTCTTCGTAGAATATTCCCAATTTGGATGGAATCCGGGCAGGAGCGAAAGACGAGATAAGGGCGAACCGGGCGACCATCTGGTTAGGTAAGGTTTCACGATACAAATCTAGCGCGACGGTTACGATAAAGACGAAGGCCGTCGCGAGGAGCAGGGCTGCCAAAATCGAAAGCAGTGCAGCCAATCCACGGAGCGAGATGGGTCATGGTGGCTCGACTGTGAAGCGGTCTATATGCGCACGACACATGGGACATTCGGTCAATTGGACCGTGCACGTCTTGCAGAAACCGCTGGAAATCGAAGAACAAAAGTTTGAACAGGGAAAGAAGCGATCGAGATTTTGTTTGAGAGGCGACCTCAAGAAATGGCGACGGCTTCCTTTTGATGCGGTTGATTTGAGCGGTGATATCAAGACTAGCAATGATACTAGACTAACTGACAACAAGAGGCTGATGTTATCTCTTATGCGACAACACCACATATCTCGGTTTTTGGTCATTTTTGACGGTTCCTGACTCGATTTTGTGCTGAGAATCGATTGGTGGAGCCAGATTTTTGATAATATCACAGTAGGAAACCGCTATGTGAAACTAGGGAGTCTCGAACTCCCTCCGATTATGAATAAAATATGGTTTTTTAGGCTCTCCTAAAGGAATTGGAAAAATTGAGTTATCTAGTGTTGCAGCATAAGCGACGTGATATTGCTCCTAAAGAGGGCGATACAAAGAGAGCGCTCAATCTCAAATAAACCATATGGAGAGGAAGCTGACTCCACTCTCTTGCTATAGCCTCCCACAAAACAACAGCAAAACGATGAAAATCCTGGGCGAATTTGTGTTCAAACCGATCATCACCCCCCAATCTACCATAATAATGACATTATTGTGGTGAAAACGCAAAACACAATGCGTTTTAATGTTTTCTCCCCAATATCCGATATTTCAGCAACGATGTTTTGTTGTCGATATTATCGATTTATATTGATGCTCCAGTTCTATTTCGAGAGCCAAAATTGGAAGGAGTGAGCCAAATAATTGATAACGACACAATTGCGTACTCAAATCAAAATTCATTCCCAGTGGTACAACGTTTGAGAGGATCGTACCCTTCTAGCTAAGGGTTTTCATTATAAAATCCCAGATCTGGCTCCAAAAAGTCCCTACATGCACGGATTTCTTCCAAAGTCTGGTAACCCTGGCGAAAACCATGTTTTCTCAGCGTGCCAGTATGAAGGTATCGCAATTTCGATAAACCGATATTATCAATTACCCCATATCGATGTTTACTAGCGAATTCCCATCCCTACTTGCCATCTTCACTCTCACGAATCAATTACTTACTTGTGCCCGCAGGGCTCCAGAGTGACAGCGGCTTTTTGGTCGAAGCAAATCGTGCAGGAATCTTCTTTTATGCTCATGTTCCTCAGAGCTTCGAGTAGCAGATGCCTGGAACAGCGAATCGATCTTGTTATTGCTTTGGGAGTGAGGGATTTTGCGCATGCTCACTGCCTATGGGAGGTTACGAGTCGCAGGTTATGGGGCCAAGTCACAATGTGACGTTTGATTAAAATTATGAACAAAATCATGGTCACACGAGGTCATCCCCACGACCACATACACAGAGTAACAACATCAGCAACAACAACATCGACAACAACAACAACAACCACAACATTTGATAGGTCAATACACTTCAAAACGTAAACAAGTAAGCAAAACTCCGATACCTGGGGTAAACCACTCGGTCGAGCTCGGTAAGTGTGGCATGGTTGTTGAAACATTCGAATTCAATGTCTGTCGGGGCGTAAAGAAATGGGCGGGAGCCGAAGTTGAAACTGCATTGTTGGAACGACATAAAGCTAGCACCAGCGTAAAATTCGTTCCTAAAAAAGACGATTGAAGAAAGCGTTAACCTCTGTAAACCTTTTTGACGAGTCTTAGCAAGAGACGCATCTTTTGTAATATGATACGCTTATGTTGCTAAGATTGTCCCAATCGGCGAGGTTTGATAGCCATGATGGGATTTATTAGTTTTCAATTCAATTTTTGAACTTCATCTCGAGGAAATTCAGCTCCACTTACGAAGTGGTCTTGAAATTGACCCTCATGTTAGCGACTAGTCGCCCGTTCAGGTAGAAGTGGACGATGGTTATCGGTATGGCAATGGCCGGAGGTGCGATTTCGAGAAGGCATCCCACGGTGTCGCCTTCTTTCCACTGCGAGTTCGGCACCGGGCTGGGCTTGGCGTTGTGCCAGAGTAACTCCCGGCATCCGTCGTAGGCGAGGGAGTGCTCGTCATCGCCGATACCGTAGCCTTCCTGGAAATACGGAAGACCGGGAGTCGGTAGAAAAGATGGAGGATATACGTCGAAAAAGATGCTAGCTAACTTGGAATGTCCATTGATTTGTCCATTTGGAAAAAAGTAACTTACATGGTTTAGAAATTTACTGTGCTTCGTGGCCCAGCCGATCTGCATGACTCCAGGACTGAGCAGCGTGGCCTCGTAGTACCACGATCCGTCGACTACGGGGAAAGTGCATCGGACACTTTCAAACGAGTAAGCGTCGCAACGAGCCTTAGGAAAGTAACGAACGAAATTACCAACAACTCTCAACAACCGGTAAGGGTAGATTGTACCCTGAAATTACTTCCAACTCACCTCCAGCCCGTCTGGAGAAATCTTCAGATATTCGCTGACGTCTCGGGTGTTGAGCATAGCATTTATGCCCTCCATGTTAGTAAGCTCGTACGAATATTTCCGCCCTTCGACCAGAACTGAAGGGAAAATTTGGATTAAATTATTTATTTCAATCGATTTTGGCCCATACGGGCGGGTTTACGCCCTAAACTACCCGTAAAGAGAGCTCAAAATTGAAAAATTTCCAAATACTCACATAAGTTGTCCAAACACCACTGTGCGCAGAAACCGACTTGTGCCTCGATAAGATCCTTCGAGTTAATCCACGGCTCCAACCTCAACAAAGGCCCTCCCGCTTTGGCTAGCTCTTGTTTAATGGTCATCTTGTTCTCACCTGAAAATATCACAGCCTTAGAGCTCGTTCGTCGATTAATTTAAAACACAGATTACAATAGTTGGACTCATTTACTTGTTTGAGCGAATTTCTCCAGGGCGATGAGTGAAAATAACGTAACGATCGGTTCCACGTCTTCTTCCTTTTGAAAACAAAAAACAAAGGAACTATTAAAAAAAATACCTACTTTGCATATTGACAACTGAGAAGCCGAAGGGCCAATCCGCTTCAGTAAGAGACAGCAGATTGGCCTTTTTGCCGCTCGTTAATTGATATTAATCCGACTTGGAAATATCGTTAATTACGGTACATACCAAATTCCCTATTAGGTAGTCCAGAGTACCCCTGGTCAAGATGGCCACGCTACTCGGTCCCGACAGCTTCTCGGCCAAAACCCCGAGGACAATGCAGATATTTCTGTGACGGCGAGGATCTTTGCCGCGCAGGACACGGTTTTTGTGGGAAAGGTCAAAATGACGAGCCAATCGGAGGACAGTTTCCTGTTGACAATCAAATTTTAAAAATTCTCGCCCAGTTCTCAATGTTCAGTCTAAGACTCGGGAGACCAAAGTGGGAAATCCCAACAATTTCAGTCTCCAGCAAGGCTCGAACCTGGCGCCTTCTATCATTTATGCTAGCATTAACGGACTAATACGAAAGAAAGGAGGCTATCGGAAAAATGGTACAATTCGGAGGTAATCACGGCATGAATCCTACCAAGTCGAAGACGTCTTCAACCAGTCCAACAGAGTTCAATATACCCCATAAAATCTCGAAAAAGGAGATTTGATTTATGAACGTTTTCACTGAAAGCAAAAAAAATTATGATTTGATTTCCCAAAAATATCAACGCTAACTTTGTTCGGTAGAGGGCAGTCGTCAAGGAGTAACGT
Organism: Nesidiocoris tenuis; assembly: GCA_036186465.1. NCBI lineage: Eukaryota > Metazoa > Arthropoda > Insecta > Hemiptera > Miridae > Nesidiocoris > Nesidiocoris tenuis. The sequence continues at coordinate 10,294,730 of AP028919.1, forward strand.
GATCGCCGCCGGCCCCAACGGCTCTTCAACGGGGACAACTTGCACCATCGAGTTGACGATTTGGATCCAGCCGTCGTCTTGGTCAGCGATGTTGTGCAGTTTGAACAGCTCTTCTGGAGGCTCTTGATCACTGAAAAAAGGAGTTGAATTCGAATGATAATCTTGGATTGAGAAGAAAAAGTCAAATTTTTGAGATGTTGAAATTCTCGTGTTCACAGTGTTGATGCTGCACTTGATAAATGAAGAAAGGGGAGAAAACTATTTTCGCTAGCTTGAGATTTGCTGTAGGGCCTGACAATTTCCAAAAAAAGCTCCATTTTCGAGAAGCAAAGCTGACATTCCGATTACGGGAAGCTGGAGGTGTCTCATGGAGCTTTTCAGGGATTCGGACCGGTTCCTTGGGTTGAAACCTCATGTTCGAGATAATCCCACAGCCGCCAGGCATCCTTGCTATCCTTCAGAGGCTTCTCTGGCTACATGACGTAGCGGGAGACGATATCCAAGGTCATCGCTTCTCAAAAATGTACCTAATAACGCATTCCACCTCCGCAGGGTGAACGGCCAGATGGAAAGGTGAGAATGGCGGTACTAAAAATGTTAACCAATCATTAGCATTTTTGAGTTGCAAGGCCAGCGTGGCTTTAGGGTTTTGATGAAACTTCTTTTGTAGTGGGACCAGGAAGCTGGAGCTTCCCCATACTGCTGTAGTGGGACCAGGAAGCAGATGTCTGCCGGATGTGGGACTAGAAGCTTTCTCGAGCTGGCTCAGGAGGGGTGGGCTTGGTTCTCCCATGATTCTGGGTCTAAAACATCCCACCTCCATAAGGTAGACGGTTGAGTCTTCCGAAAGAACCCTACAATATTGAAAAAAATTACTCCTCCTCACGATTCCGTTATAATACTATGGAAACCCTTTCTGAAAAATACATAGCTTTGTTAATCGCTCTTGATAGAGCCGGAGTGACCTCATCACTCAAACTGACTCCTCAAGTGACTCATCATTCAGCTTGAACCATTCTCCGTCAAGTAGTTGAATAAACAGATGTCATCTTGGCCCATAGCGTTCCCAAAATTCGGTCGTCTTCAAGACAGGCAGAAAGGAACGAAAAACTCCGAACCTCAGTGGTCAATATGGAGAGCAGGCAAAGCCACATCACAAGTCTGACATCGTCAAAACATTGCGACACTCCTTGACAAGGCACTCACTTTTCGACAAGTGATCTGATGGCTTTCAACGAGTCCAGTATCAGTTTTTCTATCACTTGAGGCGGAGTCTGCTTTTTCCAATTGCTCCTGGTCGACGGACTTGTGGTCATCGTCCAGTGAGTAGCTCCTCCGCCGTCGTGCAGCTGGCCGTGCCCTGGTGTGGCCTCCGGGGCATCTCCTCGCGGATGTTCGCCTCCGCCGCCGCGGCCCTCGAGACACTTGCAGTGGCATAGACCCATTTAACGAGGGAGCCAACCCGATCATCGACCCTGGAGTCGGTTTTTCGATTGTAAGATAACCCCGACAGACTGAAGGAAACTTGGAAACATGACTTTGTCGAACATTTTACATCGCGATTGTCATCTCACTTGACTTCATCACTTCCACTTGAGACGAATCGCGAAATCGAAACTGAGGTGGATAACCTCGAGGAACCTCTACTTTTCAGTGTTGGCAATGTTTCTCAGCATCAATTCGATTTTGCAGCGGCGATTTTTGCGTACCTACGCTCCTCCGGCCGTTCCAAATCGGTGCCGAATTAGAACTTACCTAGTAAAGTAACTTTACCTAGTAAACACGCGTTTACTTTCTTGTGAGTTGTGGGCCGTGCTAAGTTTCGTCTTCTGTGTCTGATGTCGCAGCAAAACGCTCCGGCAATTAAACGACGATTCACAGCAACAACAAGAAATCCTTATCGGCTTGCTTATCATTTGTGGGCCTGCCCTGCGTCTGTTCAGAGTTCACCGTTCCGCGTACCACAAGAAAAAGGTTGTTTGAGTTTGAAAATTTAGTTTTTCTTACACCGGCGTTAGTAGCTCGTATTTCCGATTCACAACTGTAGAATCCGCAGAGCTGAACATTATGGCATTCAAGGAAGCTCTCAAACCGAAAGCCGGAAGCAAGCACTTGTCGACGATAGTTAACGCCGAAGGAAAATTTGTCCAAGTAAACAGTTTAATTATTTTATTTTTAAATACTCAGGTATCGTTATTGATTAATTTTAATCCTACGTAACGATGATACTCAAGCGCAGAAGTTTGTCTGGCTGAGTGAAATTGGGAAATCATCGCTGCTGTTTCTGTGATGAAACTGATTAGTAGGCTTTGCAGTTCCTTTTTAGATAAATCTTGATCCGAATAAAATGAATTACTTTTTTTTTTAAATCAAATTTGAACTCGGTAAGTAAGCGTAAAATGATCAACAAAAAATCCTAATAACAGTCAACTCGAGTAACCTCCACCTTTTGGAGTAAGTTAAAAATCGATATCGATCATGTATTTGATGTTGATTTCTCTAAATTTCAGGCCGAAAGTCGAGAAGATGAATTGCAGAAAATCAAATATCTCGAGATAGTCGACTTGCTCATCGGCGCTGGCTACTACAGGGCGAAAATCAAAGGCCTCAGCGAATTCGACAAAGTCGTCGGCGGCATGACTTGGTGCATCGACATTTGCAAAATGGACCTCGACGTCGACCTTCTGTTTCAAGAGAATTCGACCATCGGCCAGAAAATGTGCGTAAATAAATCGAGTTGCCAATCTGGTGAAGGTCTCCAGTTTTGTAGATTATTCCGCTTTTTTTGATTCCAGAGCGTTGACGGAAAAAATTGTTGCCGTCCTTCCGAAAATGAAATGCCCCCATTCCATTGAGCCTCATCAGATTCAAGGGCTCGATTTCATCAATATTTTTCCAGTGGTTGAAGTAAGTGTATAAAAGCGAGTTTTTTGTGTGATTAGCACCTCGGAGGAAAGGTTACTGAAATTTGTACTCCGGATTTCGGCCGCCTTTGAATAAATTCTGGCGATATTTGCTCTTTTTCGCAGTGGCTGGTGAAACAATCCAACCAGAACAGAGCTGAAAGGGGAGATTACCTGAGACAGTATGCAGTCCATCAGTTCGACATGCATTATTGTTTTCCGAACGAGAAGCCGAACGAGAATTTCATACTTCGATCTCTTCCTAACATCAGCGCTGTTCAAGTAAGTGAAAACCGAAGGTTACGTTGGCATGATTTTACCCTGCAACCCCTTCAGCCAATGAAATTGATTGAAAACAGGATCAAGTATTGGTTTTATAAAATTTTCAGAACAAGTACAGACCTCACCGTAGGTTCAAAAGAGTCGACAAAGGTTCAACTGCGCCGTCGGACATTTTCGCCAGGGTTCAAAGCACTTTGTTCGAGTATGGCCATGCTCCGACTCAAAAAGTAAGTGATAGTGTTAAAATATTATCTAGAAATATTGTCAGAAAGATGGCCATGACCGGGTCTTTTTTATCTGCTTTCTTCCTCGCCGTCTTCCTGACCGCTGAATTATTGATACAAATGGGTCGGAATGTAGCAAATTTTTGTTCACTATTGGTGTCATTGTGAAAACCTGCTATATTAAGTTTCTGGTCATCCAGTTGCGGTCATTATCGTTATGCCCCGTTTTCTTTCTCCCAAAACTTAATCGGAAACATTTATCAGGAACAACTGCTTTTCAGGATGAAAAAAGTGACGATGAACAGTCCGAAGCCGGCGAAGAAGTTATTGACGAGGTACGTAATATTTCGAATTGAACATCTGAAGACATGTTCAGCTATTGTTTCTCTCAACATGGTTTGTAGGTTGAGTTTGAGAGTTGACCTCGTAAGTTGAGTTTGGGAGTTAAGCTTGTGAATCAAGTTTCTGAGTTGAGTTAGAAAATTGAGTTTGTGAGTCGAGTTGGTAAGTTGAGCTTGAGGATTGAGTGTTACTTGTGAGTCTGTTTTGAGTGTTGAGTTTGTAATTCGATTGTCTAAGAGTCGAGCTTGAGACTTGACTTTGTAAGTTGAGTTTTTGGGATAGTGTGTGGATTGAGTTGAGAGTTGATGTCGTAATCTGAGTTTAAGAGTTGATCTTGTTAGTTGAGTTTTCTTAGTTCAGTTTGGTCAAGGCACCCACACTCGCGCTCAAGGTACATACCCAATATCTTGCTACCTGATGATTGCAGGATGATTGATGCACTTCACTTTTTTACAGGATAAACTCAAGCAGCTGGCGACAAACATGACGGCTACATCGGGCGATGTGCGTACCGGTCTAGATTTTACCTAATTTGCACGTAACTGGGGCTTTGAACTAAGATTAACGCTTAAAAAATTTGCATTTTAGGCACAAATCGCTACCCAAGCCGTGTCATCGATTGTGGAACTCAAAGCGGGGGAAATCGTTACAGCCGCCGAGGATTACGCTGTCCTCGTATCGCAGTCTGAGGTGAGTACACTCCAAAGCAATAATTCCCAATAAAATTTGATAAATATTGAAAATGTTCATTCTCTTCTTTCATTTTATATCGTTAGCTGCGAGAAGAAAATGAAAAAGTAAGACTGAAGACGAAGGAGGCAGCGCTGATGAGGGAGAAGTCGAAAATTGAAGCGGAAATCGAAGATGCCAAGTTGAAATTGAGCAAATTGGAGAAGAAGAGGAATTTCCGAGAGAAAAAAGAGGCCGGATTATCCGATCAGGAGAAAAGGTACGCTCACTTCAAGATAACCTATGGCAAGTGTCGGTAATGAGAAAAAATAACCTATCTGGCAAGAATCTTTGCTCAACTTATACATTTGACCACATTTGACCGCGATGTGGATGAGAAGGTTCAATCCCTGCCAAAGAGATGTTTATTTTTTGTGTTTTACCCAAGTAATTTTATTTTTTTGTCGGGTTTGCTCAGTTTTTGAGCTGTATTGCCCACTTTTTGCCGTTTTTCGTTCCAATCAGTGAAATCTACGACTCGAATCAATTATTTTCAGCATGGTGAAAGACTTGGAAAGCAAGCTTCTCCTCATCGATTCACTGGTCGAACGGGAAAATCAATTTAAGGAAAAATGTAAAGTCGAACGAGACGAGCTGGAACGTTTAGTCAGGTAATGCTGAAAAATTCGCGATAATTTACAATAGATAACAGTACCGTTAGCAACAATTGTCTAGAAGATTTCTGAGAAATCCTTAATGCTGCAGAGAGGCGGAAGAAGAATTATCTGAAGAAAGGGAAGACAGCGAAACGGAATTGCTCGCCAAGGAATTGGAATCGGCTCGAATAACTTTGGCGAAATATACGCGAGCCGAGGCGAAACTTATCCGAATGGCGGACGAGGTACCTTCGAGGGCGGAACTGTCCCAATACCAACGGAGATTCCTCGAACTTTACAATCAAGGTATTCAAGAGTCAAATCCGAAGTCGATGTAAACATAACCTCAAAAAGTCGGGATTTGAAATTATCGGAAATTTCCAAAATTTGATTTCTCCACAGTCGCTGTAACGCACAAGGACACCAAGCAGTATTTCACATTGTATAATTCGATGAGCGACCAGCACCAATATTTGTCGAAGGAGATAAGCCTGCTGAACTCTATTCTCGAAGGTTACAATGCGTAAGTTCAGCCTATTGTTGTGATAGGCAGTTTTTGGTACATTATTTCCAGAAATCGCAAAACGGACTCCTTTCCTCTAACTTAGACTCCCAAAATTAAAAAATTCAATTTTTTCCATCCAAATCACAGTTTATCTGACTACAAGGTACAATCTCCGTACTATTTGAAACAGTTTAATTTTAAGAGCCCGATTTGCCTAGATTTTCGGTTCAATAACTTTTTCCGCTGGGAGCAAACCTTTGAGTTTGTTGGGTTTTAACGTTTTCGATGTTGTACAGCTCGTTCCAGCGTCACTGATTGACTCCCAATCGTTAACGTTCTTGTTGTAAGGCATTGAATTAAGTTACAGCAAATTTGCATTATCCTTCGGTCATTTGCAGTTCATTGAATTCGCCCCACGCCCGCGGAGAGTTCATCAAACAGTTCGAGACGATCATCGACGGGGTGAAACATAATAAACTCAAGGTTAATACCTCATTTCGGCTGATAAAAGAGAAAAACGCAAATTTTCCTCTTTTCGGTTTGCTTTATTGTTTTTTTCATTTATTACAGGTGGAATCGAAGCGAAATGAAGAGAGAGATCTGCGGGATCGCTTACGTTTCCAGCTGTCGGCACTCGTCGATCAACAAAGGCAATACTCGCTGCTGCTGAAGCAGTTCACCCTGGAATGCGAGAAGAACCAGGAACTCCTGGCGTTACTCAAATCGATATAATTCTCCCAGCCGATCCCGGTTAGCAATTGTTGGAAACGCTCGAATATCGATTTTTGTCATCTGCGCACTCTAGTGCGCCCTTTCTTGGAAAATTGAATGCCAGTTAGGGCTGCCTCCAGACAGGCAGGTGGGCCAACAGACGTGAGTCGAATCCGCTTCTGAACCGCCCAGAAAGCAGCAAAAAAACGCAATAGTGAGCCTTGGAAATTCAGCCCTCCTCCGAACCATTTCAGGGGGGCCCTCGAGAAATCAGCCCTAAATCTACTGATAAGAGAGAGAATTTATTTCGGACTGTATTACCGTTTGTCAAGGATTGGAAAGGCTAACCGCACCCAATGTACACGAGATGGGTGATTCTTTCATGAGTTGATAAGTAGAGCTAGCTCTTTTAAGCGAGAGCGATCCATCCCTCCTGAAAAAAGAGCGTCAGGTAGCTCCTGAACAATTCGGGGTCAGATCAGCATTATGATAACAAAGATAACACCTTATCTTACTTCGGGGAGATTTCAGTGATATTACAGCCGTCCAAAGTAGGAAAGCCGTAGAAAAGGTAAGGATCCTAACCTCTATTGCGGCTTTTCTCGTCTAGACGGCAGATTAATCATAAGGACTCTTTGCGACTGTTTAAGAAGAAACCCCCCTTCGATCCATCATAGCATGCTCTGTATTCATAATTTATTCATTATTTATGCATAAAGTCCGACACGCGCTAGCTACGTTGACCGATCTATCTCTTATCACTTAAGCTGGATTCAGATGCTTGGCACAGAATTTCCATGGGCACCAAATTTCAATGGAGCATCAATCGCTAAGCACCATGGTCTGGCTTTCTGGTAACGATGACAATGGTGAACATTTCCACAAATTCCTGCCCCGGCGAATTGGCCGTGTTGGGCAGCAATCAGGGCTCAAAACAACAACAACAAATGAGCCAGTTTGACATTAAATGTTGATGTTCCAATCGTTTTTCGTTCAGACGCGTGAAAATATTGATCAAAATGCCAGAAAAATCGAATCCGTATTTAACTGGCATTTTGATCAATATTTTCACGCGTCTGAACGAAAAACGATTGGAACATCAACAGACACTGAATGTAGCTAGTTGTTGTGCTGTTATCTATCGTGATAATCTTCATCTTCCTTGTTGTCTCGGAACCGCTGCCAACTAAACTCCGTCCATTGGTAAAAAATCATCTTATGAGCCAATTAGATTTGTTCACTCCTCAAAACGTGCCGAAAAGTTCGAAGCTGAAGTGATCAGCTCATTATGCTGGTTGGGTAATTGGTGTATCAGGAGCCTTGGTCTGTGAATTTTTGACTGGAAGGCTGCACATTTTTGGCATAATCTTTCAAGTTTTTGTTGTCGTGGTATCGCTGCCGAGTTTTTGTTATTTCGATGCGATCGATTCGATGGTTGTTGAATTGTCGACAGCAGTCTTATCACTGATAAGTTATCAGCCAATCAGATTCGTTCCCGCCCACCATGTAGTGCCATGTTAGCCCTGCTATTCGATAGATAAGTCGATAAAAACCATGGAAACAGGGTTTTCAGCCAATTTCCTTCAAATCTCTCGCCGAATCTTTGTCTGATAGCTTCGTGATTTGCGACGAGCCAACTGACGCGTTACTCAAAGTGCGTTGAAGTAACGTTAACGTTTATAAGCGGTGTAACCTTTTCGTGTGCAGGTTATGTGATCATGTGAATAAGTTATTTGGTGCTTTAAAACCCTGCTGGATCAGTTTTTGTCTCAAAATAAAGCAAGCCCCCGTTCCTGGCGTTGGCCCGGTGATAGAAGTAGTCCCGGGCGTAACCTGCTGCCGTCAAGGAGAGGGTCGGAACTAGTCAGGATTTGTCGCTCAAGCCTCACAGCGCTTATGTACTGTCCGATGTGTGACGATCCTATTCCCAATCAGTTGGTGTGGAACTTTGGTATTTCTGGAACGCCCCTCGTATGAAAAATCCACGATACGCTGATAAATATAGAGCTAGTGAAAGGGGTCCATAGTATAGCGATAGTTATCGATTATTTCCTTGTATAATTCAGTAAGTATTACTTGTAAATATATTTGTATATATTCGTGCTGGATAACTGTATAAGAAATGTCTATTGAAAATTATTACTTAACCTAACTACCTTATTTTTACTTCCATATTTACGAAGTAATTGGAAGTATTGAATCGTCCTAAAATCGGATCGGAGCTTTAGAAAAAACTTCCTGAACAAGTGTATGTGTGTCTGCCTGTGTGTCCGCGTGTCAGTTTGTGGTCACTTACAAAAATGGCTATAGTTCCCTCAATTCTTTCCCTTTTTTCCAATTTCTTGAACTGAAATGTTCGCCTCCTGAAGACCTATCACCCTGTTGAAACGGAATTTGAATTACTCACAGTACTTCCGATATATCAACGTTCTTGGTGTTAAAATCGTTGTTTTACCTTGCAGAATACGTAAAAACGTAGTAGGTACCTACCAGGCAGGTTACATACCTATTCATATAAAATCACGTACGTGGTAAAATTGAAACCATCTGTCGATGGAATGGTACACGAACAGCTGGTCGACTATTCTAGTTGTGGCTCGTAGAGATTCCCTGTTATGGCCCCAACTGGAACTGTGTGAAAATCAGCCTCATAACTTCGTGTCTCAACAAGACACTAGTATTGCCTTGGCCCAGTGCAGTAGCCGCTGCAGAAATGCAACGTAACGTGTTTCCCATTCAAGACAGCCAAACCCTAGAAATCGCAAATAGCTGGACAGATCGAGATCAAGTATCCAGAACAGGCAAGTTGATCGGTGGCTAAGGCGTTAAGAAAACGACACGATCAAACGTGCAGGATCACCAGCTGTGAGCCCATGGGGCCAAGATGCCATATAAGTCAACGATGGGCTCCAAGTCGAACCGAAAATGGCCTGAGAACGAACATGATAGATTAGCTGTGACACCTAAAGGACCCATGTGATGCTTGGTAATGAGCTGATCAGCACCTTCAATCAATCGTACGAGGCGTGAAAAATGCCTTTAAACGAGGCAGGTATCGAATTCTTTTATTTTGATTTTAAAAAAATCCGTAGAAGACGGAGGAAACTTTCGTTTTTGAAAAGTCGCCTGCTTGGAATCACCTTTCTCTGAAAGCTAAGTATTTGAATAGGTTTTGGAAAAATAATAATGATAAAAAATGTAAAATAAATAAAACAAGATAAATACAACAATAAACAAGACACAACAACAATAAACAAGATAAAACAAAGAGATATAACAAGATAAATGACACAAGAACAAAAACATTCAAGAAAACAAAAAAATTGTTGTTAAAACTTCTAAATTTGTTTTAAAAAAAAACTTCAAAAAACTCTGAAAAATCTAAGAAAATTTTTTTTGTTTATTAAGCAGGAATAGGTAAACAATTATCTATAGGGAGTAGATAAGTACTTGTAGAAAATTCAAAACATTTCATGAAAACTAATAAAACTTAGAAAAAGAACAAAATTTGTTGTTAAATCTTCGAAGTTCGTTAAAAAAAACCTATGAACAAACAAAACCAATTTTTGTCTTCTATTTAAATTTTCTAACAAACAAAAACCAAATAATAATTTCGAATAATTGAGAAAATTTCAAAAAACATCCATCATACTCTTTCCTGGTTCCACATCAACCTATAGTCGAGGCCTCGCCCATCAAAAACGCTCAAAAGTCATTGAGGTCCCATCAAAAACGCTCAAAAGTCATTGAGGTCCCATCAAAAACGGTCAAAAGTCATTTGGGGAGTTTGACTGCATGCCTGCAGAGACTTGAATATAGATCGATAGTCTAATGATCGATTACTATCCGAAATATGGTAAGTATCGATGTCTTCTAGTTGACGAAATTCATTTGCAGCATTCTTGCCGCGTGGGGATATTTTTAGTTTCTAAGCTTGATTTTCGTCCGCGGAAGGGAATAATTTTTAGCCGTCCGCCTAACCTGTATCTTGGATTTTTCGGACGAGTGGTATCATGCGTATCATTTTCCGCAAAATTTAATTTTTTTAGATTACTCAAAAATTCACGTATTTTTGGCCCTGAAATCTTAATTCTGTAGGATAAGTGCGTATTTTTTCTAGCAGGGACTCCAATTTTTGTCCAATTTCAAAATTGGCGTTGTACCTGCCTAGCGCGTCTTTCAACGTTTTTGATCTCAGAATCAGTCAAAATTAAATCTATTAGATTTGAAATGTAGCATAACGAAACGTGGAAGTATTGTGCGATGTCATCGCATCGCCGGTTTTTCCTTTCGTCAGAGAAATTCCTCCTCTCGGAAAAGGGAATTTTTCAAGTCCGGCGAGGGATTTTTCACGGACCGTTGGCAGCACTGTTGGATCGCCTCCAGCCGCTGGCCGCATCTCCGCCCGTCGTTTTCCTCCGCGGCTCGGCTTCTCCGTCCCTCTCGGTCTCGCGTCTCCCCCCGCCCTCCGACGTCGCTCCTCGTCTCGTTTTCAGTCGGGTACAGTCCGGTCAACCAGTCGTCGTACGACCAAGATACAAGAAGTACAATCTCGTCAGTCGGACAGACAACATTGAACAGACCCGCCCCGTGCGACTGGTCCGAGTTATCCGATTGTTACCAGAGCAGGCCGCCACGTTCGCGTTTCAACAATCGCCAGTCGCGTTTGTGCCGTTTTCGGGTGTTATGTTGTGCCGTTGTCGGAAAGTCGAAATCCGTTGAGAAACGCGTTGTGCGCGCGGGAAGTTGACAAGAATTCCGGGCGGATCGAATCGCCTTTGTATGCGGCCGGCGTTCCACCGGATCCTCCAGAGTCGTTAAGAATCACCGAAGTCGGCCCCTTCCAGCGAAAATGGCCGAACCGGACGCCAAAGTCGACCGCTCCGATCCCGACTTCAAGTATTTGTACGTCGATCGGAACAGCTACAGCGACCCGGCCACGCAGGCGGAATGGACGCAAAAGCGGCTCGTCTGGGTGCCGCACGAAGTCATGGGCTTCGTGCCCGCCGGCATCAAGGGCGAGCAAAGGGACGAAGTCGAAGTCGAACTCGTGGAGACGGGCAAGCGGATCTTCGTCGCCAAGGAGGACATCCAGAAGATGAACCCGCCGAAGTACGACAAGGTCGAGGACATGGCGGACTTGACTTGCCTCAACGAAGCCTCCGTCCTCCACAACATCAAGGATAGATACTACTCCGGATTGATTTATGTAAGTACCCGGATACATAAGTTACATACTTACAGATAGATAACACACGGTAAAATGAGGGGGAAACAGCCTGGCACGAAAACGCGCAAAACCAGCTGTGCGCAGATAACGCACGATACTTCCATATTTTGATACGTGAAATTTTGACTATTGCGTGCGGTTTTGACGATTTGATTGTATTTTGCGGATATTTAAGTCAAAAATATCACTACTTATAAAAAGTTTAAGACTCGCCTAAACCAAAATATGTCCAGTTATCTGAATATAGAAAATATCCACGTATTCTGCGAGGTAAAACGAAGATTTTAAGACCAAGAACGCTCAAATCGGTTGATTTCTGTGGCCAGAATAGAATAAATGAGGAAGTACTGTGAGTGATTCGGATTCCGGTTCAACAGGGTAGGACCTAGGTTGACGATGAATCTTGTTGCCAACCCATGGAAAACTTTATTCGGAGAATAATGGATATTCGATGAATAAACTAAATCAATGAACCCAACTTCAGGCGATTTTTTTCCGAAAATTTCCGGTTTCAAAGGTGATGCATCACTTTAATCGTTACGGGACCAAAATTTCATGCTTTTGTGCCATAGGATCCAGTGTCGATAAAACCATTTCGAAACTTTGTATCGCCTCCGTTTTATTGACAATTCAATATATCGACGGCTAAGAACCAGCATGACATAACTCAATTTTCCCATTTTGAGATTTCTGCACTCAACGATTCAAATTTTCTCGCCCGATTTGATGGAACCATTAGTTTTTTGAAAAAGTCTTGTGAAACGCCACTATCGTTGATTTAGTCCGCAGAGCACAATGAAATGAGCGGCAGCATGACATAACTCAGTCAAACTCACAGTAATTCAAAATCATAATCGAAATCGATGTCAACTCACAATGAAATAGAAAGTCAAACGCATAATCGAACTCAAAATAAAACTTACAATGAATCAGAAACTCAAACTCAAAATTGAACCCGAAGTCAAACTTACAATGGCCCAGGTACTCAAACTTATAATCGAACTCGAAGTCAAACTCACAATGAAACCGAAACTCAAACTCATAAATAATCTTGAAGTCAAGTGAGTTCGATTATGGGTTAGAGTTTCGGTTAAATTGTGAGTTTGAGTATGGGTTTGACTTTCTGTTTCATTGCGAGTTTGACTTCGATTTCGACTATGAGTTTGAGTTTCTTTTCGATTTTGAGTTCGACTTCGAGTTTGATTATGAGTTTCGGTTAAATTGTGAGTTTGACTTTCTGTTTCATTGTGAGTTTGAGTTTCTGTTCCATTGTGAGTTCGACCTCGAGTTTGATTATGAGTTTGAGTTTCTGTTTCACTGTGAGTTTGACTATGAGTTTGATTGTAAGTTCGAGTTCCTGTTTGCGCTGCTGGTTTTGTTGATTACCCCAGTTTTTCATTCCAAACCTGGATAACAGCATAACATAACTGGGGTATTATTACGTCAGCATAACATAACTCAACGACTTTCCCGCGGTGAGGTGGAATACCAATTTTTCTATGTTTCAGTGTTGAAAGGTCATTAATTGGGCGAGAAAATACATAAAAAATAGATTTATCGTTTGAATTTGTCAGGGAATCAGTTTTTTTGCTCTCCTGAAAAGTAGGGATATTCAGTTGTGCCATGCTGGTTCTTAGCCGTCGATATTCTTCATTTCATCCTTGGCCCGGTGACTTTTCTAACGCTGAAATCAGCCGATTTCCGTATCGAGGCCACTCGAATTTCCACGGTGTCATGTCTTCTGTTAACTTCCCGATCGCCCCGATTGTGGAACTGCCTTTTGCTGACATCGCGTTGCCTACTTCTTTCATTATTTTTTGAATTTTTCCAACTTTTACGGTCGAAGGCAATTATTCAGTTACCTATATCTATGTTGGCTTACGTTTGGATGTTTAATATGTGTCAAATCTTGGCCAAATCGATGCAAATCCATGTTCAAGCCGTAGTTTTTATTATTCTTGAGCTCTGCAGCCTGATACTGTCAGCTCTGTCCATGCCTGGCGATCCTGCCTTAGTTCCAGGGATCCTAGCGGTTGCTTCAAGGACGTTCGGTGCGTATCCTTTCCCTACGCCAGACTTGCGGACGACTTGAATAAGAAAGGGTGCCTGGAAGAGGTCAAAGCTGTCATCGGAGCATAAACTTCGAATGTGTTACTCGTATTTTCCAGATGATCCTTCCTCGCTGAAGCAGAACCTTGGGGAGCTATCAATTTTTTGTATTTTTTCCCTCTGGGTTTATTCAGAAATTACCGATTTTGAAGGCGATGCCGTGGATACAGAATTTTTTGAATATTTCTCCCGGGTTTCTCGCTTTATTTACCATAGAATAGGGGGTTTTTCTGGGAATTTCGGAAAACTATTTTCTCGTATTAGGAGTCATGTCTATTCTTGGTTGCGGTTTCTCCTTTTCGCCAGTCTAAGAGGGTTCGACTGAACCGATTTTGGATTTTTTGAGCTCGTTGGATCCTCGTACGTTTCTGCACATTTTCACCCCCTAAATGTCAAAAACGATTGAATACCAACAATTTGATAGAGATGAAAATGTCGGGCGTCAAATTTTCCATCGGGTGCTCCCCTGCGAAGCCGCCGTACAGAATTTTCTTACGAATCGATTCTCTTTTTAGCTCGTAACTCGAAAACGGTCGTGAATTCGGCATTATGGCTGAGAACAATTCTTGTAGCCCGTAAAATTTCCTATAGGATGGGGCTAACAGGAAGCTAGGAAAGGGGGGTTGTATCATATTTTCGATCGTGCGATTCCGACGATGCTATTGATAGGCTCTCCTCTGAATTCTTCAGGCCTCTGGATTTTCGATTTGATATTTTGATTTCCCTCTGTGTTTTTGGATTTTTTTTCGATGCCCCGTTCTTGGAGGCAAATATTCGAGACTCGGAATTTCCTTAGCGTGTTGACGTGGTTAGTGACTCCTCCAGACGTGCAATGGATCCTCAGCCTTCCCGTTTCGTCGGTCCTCGGTGTCCGCCCTAGTGAAAACCTGTTTTTAGGCTGCCCCGACTCGTCTCCACAGATCAGCTCGGCCGTCTCTCCTTTAGAGGATCATCTACGACCCGAGGCCAGGACGGTGAATATCTGCATCTGAAATCCCGTTCTCGCGAAGTATCGATTTGTGCAGTTTACGACAAATATCGTAAAAATTGTGGATGCCGATCGAATTCTTACTGGCTGCAAGGGTAGTTCCTCGACTTTACTACTTAAGTTCAGGATTTTCAAGAGAATTTTCGCATTTATTTCTCCTTTTTCCTCCTGCCCTGTTCAGAAAACGTTAATTCTCAATCTGACGCTGTTGGTTGTTTTCTGCCGGCGAAACCTCCAGTTCCAGCCAAGACCGTTGGAGCGTTCAGAGCGGCGACCCGTGGAAATGTTCTCGTCTCAGCCGCCGTGATGTCCTATTGTTCTCAGGCGAGAACCAACCTCAAAAACGCCTTTAGCCCCAAAAATGAGTTCATTACGAGCCAACATCGCGAATTTCAGGGGTATGAATTTCTATTGATTCGTAGATCCCGTTCATTTTTGCAGGGGTTTTACCACTTAAACGTATCATGACTTTACCTGATTCCGTGCTGAACGCATTTTTCTGAGCTGATTTTGAGGTGATATTTCAACTAAAAGAGATTCTCCTTCGAAAATTCGCTAACAATTCGCGTTATCGTGGATATTATGCAGTACCATACCTCCTATCGTTGGGGTTTAAGTTGAAATATTCCCATCAAGGTGTAAGAATAGCCGTTGCGGGAAAGAGAATGAACTCCTACCGAGAATATCTCAACTGGAAAGTTGACTCTTGACTCGAGGAAGGTAATGGCTCTGTCCGCTCCAAATTAGACCCCCGAGACGATTCTGCAGTGTCGCATACCTTCTATTTCCTCACCGGGAAGGGCCTCCGACTCTTCTTGCGGAAATTCGATCCCATTTGATCGAAATTACTATTGAATAAGTAGCGTGAATTTTTCGGTTACCTACGCTGCTCTACAAAAAATTGTTGTTGTTGTATTGTTCTTGAAGAGGTTAGATTAGATAGTTCTGGGGGTCAACGAGGGCGCTGAATCCAAATCCTAGGTCCATTTTGCCCCAGAGGATTTCCAACTTTTTTTCCACTATTTTTCAACGAACAGACGCTATTCTTACTGGTAATTTAACGCTAAACACGCCCATACAAAGGTTGATGGGCCCCAAATGCTTTCTTCCTGTGTTTTCGCCAAAAAATTAGAAAAAAAATCTTGAAACTTTTAACTGTCGCCAAAAATTGGTTATTGCACTTACCGAGGTGCGGTTAGTCGCATTAGACGCAGAATTATGCCTAGTGTATGACGAAAAAATTAGGTTAGACCAAGGTTTGGCTGAATATTCAAAATAGTGAACAAAAATCTTCAAAATTGATGAAAAACAACGTTTGTTTGGTAGTTTTTGGGCGAAAAACGCACGAGGGAAGCATTTTAGAGGCATCAAACTTTGTATGGGCGTGTTTAACGTTAAATTTCTCACAATAATACTACCAATTCGTTGAAAAATAACGAATCCGCCCATATGGCGTCCCCGGTTTCTCAACAGCTTCCACCGTATGCCGACCCCAGACAATATCGAACAGTGCTGATTTAATTACCACAGCCTGTCTGTCTGTCGTTGGCCAGAGGTCCCAAGAGTCGCAGACTTCCCTTGACTTGATTTACTCGATTTAGTAACTTGTCCTGTGAGAAAACTGATCTGACTACATAATAATCTATTACCATTTAGGTATCATTACCATGCGCGCGGTCTTTTGCCGATAAAAGCCGACGGTAATGGACCTTGTCACGTATTGAATTCAATTACCGTTCGTGTAATCCATAAATCATTTTTCAAAATCAGGTGGTCAGCCTCTATAATCGACTGCTCAGCTGGGCACCATATTTGGAATAGTTCTCGCTGAGAGTCGCCTTGTAAACGTTGGACTTATATGGGCAACCAATGTACGAGCTGTCGTGTGATACCTGAGGGTCTATGTAGGTCGAGGAAGGTGGGTGACTCAGACGGGGCTCTCATCTGTGTTATGTTAACAGTGATTGTCTATGTGTTGGTTTGCCCCTTGGATGAATAGCAGCTGAAAGGTTCACGGGCCCGAGAGCTTTGAAAGGCGCCACTATGAGCTTGCGAAACGCTAAGATTTTCGAATAATTCAACTTTTTCGATATTTTGCTGGGAATGATCTATCCTGATCTCGTTATCTATCCTTATCGCTATCTTGGCGGTTTTTTGAATTTTTCCAAATTTTCAATTTTCAAGATTTTAGATTTTGATATGGAGAAAAACGGCTTATAGCCGAATTTCAGGCGTAATATAGACGAATTTTCTTATATCGGATTTGAAATTGGTTCAAAAATGGCGGTGGAAAGTGGGAAATTGGATTTGTTGTTGTTCTTCTTCTTGTTGTTCGACATTGGATGGGAAATTAGATTTTGGCCATCGATTAGTTACAGACAGAGTTACAATTACAAGATTGGCGACGGAAAGTAGAAAATTTTCAACTAAATTGTCATATAGCCAGGTTTTCATCATGTTCCGACAAACCGTGGACTGTTTTGGAAAATTTATCGATCTCAAATCGAAAACATTTCGTAATTTCGATAAAATATTGATTTTCGAGGGTCTCCCAATTAGATTGAGAGTAACATCGCTGGGAACTCGTCTGACATTGATGTGTTGCATTGATCCTTTAATCCGAATGTCGTCCTGCTCTGCTACCAATTTCGGTTACCCTTCTGCACGCTGCAGGGGTCGTATTGCTGAATGCATAACGCATTGTTATGAGGAGCATAGCCTCCCCTTGCAAGTCCTGCAACCCTCGTCATTTCGGACTTGAGTGCACTTCAAAACAAGCTGCCTCGTTGCCTACCATTTTTATTCAGTGTTTTAAGCCTAATGAGCGCGCAAGTGCAAGGATAAGTCAAAGGTATTCGAATCATGGAGCTGGGTTGTAATAAGGTGGACGAGTAATGCGAACGTCAATACTTCTAAAGCCCGTCGCTGCCGTTAAGCCGGGAAAGAATGGCAGGTCGTAAAAAGAGGTTTTCATCGGTGGCTCACGAATGAGCTTGAAAACTCGAGTTACCATCTTGAATATGGAATCCACCTTTCGAAGGCTAGGCACTGCCTATGTTTTATTAACTCGAAGTTTACTTTGAACTCGAAGTTGACTTTGACCTCGAAGTTGACTTTGAACTCGAAGTTGACTTTTAACTCGAAGTTGACTTTGAACTCGAAGTTGACTTTGATCTCGAAATTGACTTTTAACTCAAAGTTGACTTTGAACTCGAAGTTGACTTTGACCTCGAAATTGACTTTGATCTCGAAGTTGAGTTTGATCTCGAAGTTGACTTTGACGTCGAAGTTGAGTTTGATCTCGAAGTTGACTTTGACCTCGAAGTTGACTTTGAACTCGAAGTTGACTTTTAACTCGAAGTTGACTTTGATCTCGAAGTTGACTTTGACGTCGAAGTTGACTTTGATCTTGAAGTTGACTTTGACGTCGAAGTTGAGTTTGAACTCGAAGTTGACTTTGACGTCGAAGTTGACTTTGATCTCGAAGTTGAGTTTGATCTCGAAGTTGAGTTTGAACTCGATGTTGTCTTCGATCATTTTATATTCGTATTTTTCAACGTTGGAGTTGAGAACACAACTTTTTGAAAGTCAGAGGTTTTTAGTCGAATTCAGAGGTTTTTTCGGTGTTTGACAGAGGGAAAGCAAGGCGTCGAGTTGGCAACACTGCTTAAATTTCGATCTGCGATTAGATGAGTTCATTTTCAAGTCCCAGCCTCCCTGATATTCCGTAAAAACCCCCAAAATAATCTGGTGGGAAAACCTCCAACTTGGCAACACTGATCCGACACCTTCCTCAACATCTTATCATTCTTTCGAACTTGAGATAGGACCGGTCAACCTGGGGTAGGTAAGATGCATCGGGCCTCATAACGGTGCCCATCGGGAGGAGAGTTGACGAAGAGAAAAGGAAGGTGGTCGATTACCATTAGGCCCGGCACGTCGTGCCTATGATACTCTGTGGTCGAACCGGCCAAACTTGTAACCATTGAGGCCCACACGGGAATCTTTTCGATCGGTCTTCCTTATTTTGGGCCTGAAATTGATGAGAGGTCGATTTTGAGGTAGGACTAAAAGGGAGCTCCATGATTTAGGGGGCGTCTTGAGTCTATCCTAGGTTTACAGCATGGTGCAGTGAACGTTTCCTGCAAGATTGATAATATAGCTGTAAAAATTTGGCTGTTGTGGGAAAAAGTTATTGGCAACACTGTGTTTTCCGAGCGTACGTAAGATTCGAGCGTGTATGCCGTCAGTATTGTCAGTAAAGTGTGCCGTACTATTATCGTTTCTCCGATTGAAAGAACTTCATTTACGTTTCTCCTTTCCGGTTATCATTAGCCAAACAGAAAAGCGAATTTTCATTTCCCCTTTACACAATTTTGTGATTACTTGCATCGATAGTTTTACAGCTTTGATTAACTAATCGATTTTTCCCCCCAGCAGTGTTATGTTTGACGAGGGAGGTACGATTTTTGAAATTTCTTCCTGGCCTCAAGCTCTTTTGATTAATATTTTAAGATGTCCATTAAAATTGTCGATCCAAGACGCTTTATGAGGGAGCCGCTCTGCATTAACTGCATTCTTCTGCCTATAACCTTAACTTATGTGGATTTTATGTCCGTCGGTTCGCATTCTCGTAATTTACGACGTCCGATGTACCTATACCATCTTCTAGCGATTCTACGAATCTAAACGGTGTTCTTTCGTTCGTTCCACTACAAAATATAATCTCAGGATCGCAATAGTTGCCTCGAGAGGCCTCGGATTTTCGTTGTTGTTTGTGACTCACCTGTCGTCGACCTCCTACAACAAATTGTCCTCGTTCGGAGCTGCTTTGGCATTTTTACCCGATGACGACCAAAAACGGTAGTGACATTTCGGATTTTCTCCGCCGCCAAATCTTAGCTCACGTCGGTCCAAAGTTTCGTGGCCCTTTCCTTATAGAGATCGCAAAATATGTGCCACTGGAGAGGCCCTCTCATTTTTCTTTCGAGAGCGAGGGCACTGGTGTGATACTTGGCAGGCGCACCATATATGGCGTCGGGTTCTTGATCAAATTATGAATGCCCATAATGCCCCATTACCGCTGGCCAGTGCCCAATAATCTCGAACAGATGGTGCGTAGTTACGAATAGTTGTTTTCATCAATGCATTCCTTTTAAGGCGATGGAGAAACAGACGCCCGTCTTTCTGGTTCGATATTTTGACTTATGAGTAAATGCTTTACTTTTTGTCCTCTTGAGATAGGAGGATAATTTTTTCTCCTTCAGATCTGTTAAAAGTGCAAGTTTATACGTATCTATCGACTCTCTTAAAGTAAAATCTAATAATTGACAGCTAACTGGACAAATTATTGACAGCCGAGTCAGGGGGAGGGGGGTTGCTAGTCAGGGTCAACGTATCAGGTTGGCAGGTTTTGGCCCAGATTCAGAATGAGGCTAAGGAACAGGATCAGAATCAGCGTCAGGGTTTGAGTTAGAATCAGGATGAAGGGTCTTCATCAGGATAGGGATGAGGATAAGGATCGGGATTCTTATAGGAATCAGGGGGAGGGTAAGGATCAGGATAAAAATTGAGGTCTTGATCAGGATTAGGGTAAGGATCATCATCAGTAGTTAGGGTCAGAGTCAGTGAAGGTGGTGTGCTGGATACTCGTCATCATCAGGATTAGGATGGGGTAAGAATCAGGAGGAGGGCCAGGGTCAGGCTTGGCGAGATGTGAAGGATCAGAATCGTCATCAGATTTAGGGTCAGGGTAAGGAACGGGGTCATCATCAGAATCAGGATAATCATCAGGATCACGACCAGGACATCCATCAGGATCGTGATGAGGATCAGGGCAGGCGGATCAGTGCCGGTGGTGCGAAGGATCAGAATCATCATCAGGATAAGGAGGAGAGAAAGGAACAGGATCAGGGTCCGAGTCAGCTTAAGGATCAGGACCATTATCAGGATAAGGGTAAGGAACAGGATAAAAATCAGGGTAAGGGTCCTCTTGATTTTGTTGGAAAACTGCAGCTGATGATTATGGTTCTAGGAGGCGCCAAACGCTTATTTTTGGAGGGAAAATGGAACTGCTGATAACAGAAGTGTCGATAGGTGCCACTACCCTATTTGAAGGAATTCAGGGAGAAATATCCTCGACATTTGTTTGCTGCCTCATACTTTTTGAAACTTTTCAACCGAAAAATTGGTCCACTCTCCACGTGTGTTCAGTGAACCTGTTCTAAGGGGCGGCTGTTCGGTTGCGGGAGTGAGATCATTCGCTAAATTTGCCTTCCGTTTCCGAACGGACCTCCACACCGAGGACCCCATGCTGTGTTAACGATCGATTTGGTCAGGCAACATCATCCTGTTCTCGCCGAGCTGTTCGGTTCCAACTCTCAAATTGGATGGCCGTTCTCAGTAGGTTGCTTATTTTTTTTTTTTAATTGAACATTTTTTGAATTGAATTGTTTAAAGTTGTTTGTTTGTTTTGAAGTTGGTGCTTTGGTTGGGCGGGGTTTGATCTTTGGTGCTGGGGACCGTGGTTGACATACATTATATTTTTTGCAGAGGGAGTAGGGCTCCGTTGTAGTCGCTTATTTCGTCTTGTGATTTTGGGACCATTCATTCGAATGGAGTATGGGGATTGACCCAACCATAGCAATTCATAAGGGTATTTATTGTGTGGATCGACTTTGTATTGGAACCTTTCGCAAATTTAATGATTCGGTAGGGCCGGAGCGTTTTTTTTGTTGTTGGTATTCGCAGCTTCCGATTTTTCCCTTTGACGCACGCTATTTCTGAGTAAAAATTTCTGCTGTATTACGGTTAGAATGCTGTCAGTCTGTTATCTTCAATTATTGAATCGATCAGTAATAATCAGCTCATCCCGAATTGAGTGCTCCTACTGCAACGCTTTCATGTCGTTCGACGTTACAACAAAGAAAACAAAAGAACGCCGCCTCGGGAGATTGATAGTATTACAAATAGTGTTGTGCCTTCTTTATAAAAGTCTCAGCCAATCAACGAGAAGGCCCGAGTGACAAAGAACTTTCAGCTGTGGCCCACTTTCGACAATCAGTCGATTTAATGGCGGAGTGACGAGCTGTCCGAGTCATTACGGTCTTTTTATCTCCGGCATGTTGTGACTTGGAGGATGTGAGATTGATCAAGAATGTTGTCCATGTTACGCTAACATGTGAAAAATGTCGCAGGATGAAGCATGGAAACATTCATAACATGGGGAACATTCATTCATTCATTCATTTACAAATAATAAATCATCAACTGCGTGCTTACCCAACGTAATTCAATGATTACAATTTTATTTGGGAAAACTAGAAGTATAAGAACAGTCAGTCGTGTGCTCGAAGGTCTGACAAAGGACTTGACTGGGGAGAGCCAGGTGGAGGCGGCCACCTGTTGGTTGGCGCGTTTGTAGGCGGCAGCTGGCTGCAGGAAATGACGTCGGAAGCTAAAACAAAGCGAGACAGATAGGGAAATGAAACGAGCGTATAGTTCGTCTGTCGAGGAGACAAAAAATCAGTTGGCAGTCCTGTAAAAATTGCATATTGTCCCGCGAAATGAATACAGTTTTCAGGTTAAATTAACGTAAACCCAAAATCAGCATTTTTATCCAAACTAAACTACAAAATGTCAGTTTGTGGTTGAGACTCTCAGCTTGCGAGTGGTGAAGAATAATATTATTGCATATTGTTTATGAGCATCACTCGAGGAGCGTAAAAGATGACCTTCCCACGTTAACAGTTGCCTTCTTTGTTACGCTCTTGGCGTCGAAAATCCCAGCAGCTGGTACTGATCTTCATTCGCTAGCGAACCAACTCATGTTGGACCATCTTGAAAGCCGCCAATTAAAATGTCCGACTGGAGGGAAAAGGGTCAATGGGTAGAACAGAGAAGGAGATATCTGTCTTGGACAGGTCATTACCCCACAAGCCGGTCGAGTTGAGTCGGATTTCACTGGTATCGCTAACCGAAAATCGACAGCCTAAGGTAAGGCTGAGGAATTACTGTACTATATGGAGTCAGAACTTCTTGATAACTGATAACTAATGATCAACACGAATGGACCGAGAAAGAACCAGCTACTTAGTACTATGGAAAATATTGGTATTGTACGCGGTATACATTATTATACTTGAAGCGAAGTTCCACATTTATTATTTTCATCGAATCAAAATTCAATTAATTTTGACGATGGAGAACTATCAAGGTTGTTCTAGGCATATATTTTTCATAGTTTAGAACGTCTACGAATAGGAAAAGGCGATAGAAAAAATCAAAATTTTCCGCAAGATGAAAGCATAGAACCTAGAAAAGCACGAAAAAATGTAGGTTGCGAAAAGTTCACGAAATCGCCACCAGGAATTCGATCGTGATAGAGCTGCGTTTAGTCCATGTTGTTTAGAGGATGTCTTCTGCCCAGGTGCGCCAACACACCATCACATTTTTGGACCAGTGTCCGGCTATAATTGTCTACAATTATTGTGGACTGCGTTGGACAGTTTTGAACAATTTTGGCCTATTTTGCACTGTTTTCTCTGTATTATGCGCCTTCCTTTTGATTGGACATTGGCCTCTTAATGCTCAAGTGAAGGGTAAGGGGAAAGAACAGGAAATGTCCATTTTTCCCAAAAACAAGCTTAATAGCGCATTTTGTAGAAATTCAAAATTACTATATATATATAGTGAAACTCCAAGGGGAAAAAAGTATAAATGTCGCCCTGAGAAGCAACGAAAGATTCGGTGTAAGGGGAAAAAACATAGAATTTAAAATACAAAACCTGCTTTTTCTCTAAAAGTACTTTTTGTGACATTCCTCGTTCTTCCCCTTACCCTTCAAGTATGAATGAGGTCTAGTGTGAATTGTTGAGTGTATGGGTGAGACGAACTACTCTAGCGCTTTCGTCGTAAAAGGCCTCAGGAGTGTTGAGTTATTGTTGGCGGATTCTGTCTAAATCATCCTCGATTTGTGATTGTTAACCTTAATTGCAACTCGCAAACTATAATCTGCTCCGTTCTTATTCTTCTTGAGGTACCTACCATTAATCGATTACCCACGGACAATTTATAAGCTTTTTGTCTCCCTGAATGGCCGTTGCCTTTTTCAGCTCGTTTCCGCAGTCCTCAAGTTCCTTTGTTGTTTTGTTCAAACATAAACTGCGATTCTCCGCTATCCACTAATGACTGGCTGCCGTGTCTCTTGGAATGTATCCTGTTTCCCTTGACTCCATTCCTTGTCGACTCACATATTAATCTTATTTCTTCTCCAAATGTGTAAACTTGCGTTGAACTCGTTTCCCTTCTGTAAACGTTGAAATGATTCGGGAAAAAATATGATTTGTATAATTTCCTCGGAACGGTTATCTCAATCTATTCACACACCTTCCGCGTGAGTCAACCCAATTTAGACCTCTTATCTGATTTTTTTCTATTGCAAAAATACGTACGAATTTGTGTACTCGAAGTCTTATCTGACTCTCAAGAGCTATTAGAAACGAACGCACCTCGTAACTGCACTCCGTAAACTGCTATCCGATAGTTATGAAATTTTTTCCGACCATAATTTTCAAAATGACCCAAATTCTAATTCAGTAGGTCATATTAGGGCCTCTTTTTCCCCGCTTCTACCAATTTATGCGACCTTAACTGACATATCGATAGTAAAAGTGTAAAACCTCGCAAGACTCAATTTTTGACCTTCCAGAGGTGTTGCAAAAACTAGCACGTTTTTTAGCCCTGACAAATTTCTGTTTTTGGACTTACAAGGATTTACTCTTTTACTATTGATATTCAAATAAGAAATTGTGTCCAATGTTGTCCAAAACTGTCCGGGATTGGCTGATATTGTCCGAAACTGTCCGATTCTAACCTAATTAAGAGTTGAGCTGCTGTTCCGAGAAATTCGTTCTTACCGTTATTTTTAAAATTACCCAAATTTAGGTCAGTAGCCCACTCTCTTCAGGCGAAAAACGAACTCCATTATTCCTCGGATATACCAATTAATGATATTTGGAAATTTAAGATTGGGAATGTTTCGCTACAGTTTACATCCATTTGTCCGTTCTCCATTACACAATCTGCCATATTTGCATCGAAGCCGGGGCGTAAACGTTTCGCTGGAAAGGCGTCGAAATGTATTCCGAATTGATGTATCGTTTCAATCTGAGTCGTGAAAATGAAAAAGCTCCGTCGGTGCATGTGGGTGTCGTGTTCGAATGTGCTCTTGCAAATTACAGCCTGCATTCAGCTGTGGAACGAATGCAGCCCTCGTTCAATAATAGGAGCTCTAATCAACGATTTGTTAATAATAGTCTCTCTCAAGATTGTGTCTTGGTTGCAATCGATCGAGGACCATAAGGTCGGTTGTAAAATTTGAACAAAAACCTCGATTTCTCCTTATTTTTTCGTTTAAACAATAATATTAAAACAATCGCGAAGATTGAGGCGTTTTGGGCACAAAGGGATTAAGTACCAAAAACAGAAAAATGCGTTTTATTAAGTTTTTTGGGCTTAAGTCACATCCGCCAATGTTTAAAAATGAGCGGGACGGGGAAATCTTATCAGAAGTTTCAAAAATCGTCGCTAGATGGCAGTGGTTCTGACCTAAAATGTTCGGAACGGAGATTTGAATTGTTGATAACTTTATTTAAATTTTTGGCACTTAGGCCCTTTGTACTCAAAACGCCTCAAGTTGGAAGAACTGGCATAAAAATTCCACCTTGGCCGGGAATCGAACCCGGCATCTCTAGATTTTTAGTTTGACGCCTCGACCGCTTGACCGTTAGTGAGTGGCGGTCCTGGATACACATGGATGAAACATCCGTTTCAGAGTGAAATACCGTGACGCAATTTCGTGACAGTTTCCCAAACTGAATTTTCTTCTCATTTTAATTCTACCTTGAGATTATGTACCCAAATAACCATCATTATCAAGAATAATAGAATCATAGGTACTCCGAGGAAAATGCCCCCCCCCCCATGTTATGGATGTTCATGTCGATTGCAGGCTCGCCTAGGAAAATTAAAATCCCTTGTCTGAATGTCTGGTCTGTATCGACAAAGACCGACTTACCTTGTGGTTTATCTACCTCAACTGTCACGAACGAATGCCATTGCCGTTCGTATTTCTCAAGTCCTTCGTCTCTAGCATTGCTACCGTTTCTCAACGTTTTTCCCACACTCTTTAAGGGCTGAAGTGGTTGGAATTGTTACAATTTATATGATTGTCAATGTGCACCGAGTGCCCACATTGTGTTTACCCAAAGAAAGGAATTTGTTGTAGATAATACCCATTACAAATAGTGTTACAGGCCCCGCCAGGTTCCTAAAATGGAGGTTATCAAATTTGGCACAACTTTGTTTCCCATAAGTATTGTGTAGGATGACTCCTCGTACCAAATTAACAAGTAGGCCAAAACTCGAAAAATTTTTTTGGAAAAATTTAACAATTTTAACAGAGCTGTATCTCCTGGACGGCTTCAGCTACAGAGCCCCGTTATAGCTCAAATTGCTGCAAAATCTATGTACTTTCAAAATGGTAATAATAAGTTTTAGCGAGAAACCTATCCTTATATGACTTTTATGTAAAAACCCGGAAAAAGTGCTCAAATTATTCTGCTGTAATTCGGCTGGCTCACGTTTTTGAGTGTTGCAAATCTTGATTTAGGTATACCATCATGGTGAACCTAACAACATTTTAAAAATGCACATTTTCCATGCATGCAAAGTCATATTCGATTATTGTAAACTAGGAGCAATGGTCGATGGATTTTCTTCTCGAAGACCTCATCCATTCCACACGGTCGAACATCGGTCTAGAGACCTGATATTTATCCTTTTTTTCCCTCATTGCACTTTTGATATTAATGCTTTGCAATGTGCAAAGAATTATACTCTCGAGCGCACAGTAATGCGAGGATATTAATTTCGTCGCAGAACTGATTTTAATGATTTTTTTCCTCAATGTGAGAGGGGTTTTTATACTGTAGCCATTCTCTTCTGCCTTCCCCTTTTTCAATTTTTAAATTTTCGCTTGATAATTTTTTGATAATTTAATTGATAATTTAACCTAAATTAATAATGTTATCACCTATGCTCTGCAATCGTCGGAAACGGGATGGATGGGCCAAAATAATGGTACCTACACGCAACAACTTTTCTTATCACAAAATTAACGTCTCCTCGCTGCACCCAAAGACCTATGAAGGCAATGTCGGTTGGATTTTGAGTAATGTTTGTATAGATGACAAAGTTCTGGGTGGACGGGAGAAGATGAAGAATTAACGTTTGTTGATTCCTCAAGGATGAGATCATCGGCCTGAAGTGCTCACGACTGGTGGTTTCGAATCTTCGTTTTGTGGCTCGGCTTCATTAGGATGACGGTAGAATATGATTGAATACACCTTTTTGCGTTCCAGTAAGCTGGGATTTGTTCCAGCCCTCGTTTTGATAATCGAAAGCGTGTAAAGATAATCTCATTTTTAATAAATATTTTTCTTTTACAGGTAAGTACCTACCGAACTGCTGCTACGATGTCGTTCGTTGTCTTTCGAGGAGAAGTACCTATGCGTGAGTAAATATTTTTGAGGTCAAGTCGTACAATCCTAGTTGCTGTTGTTTTTTCTCTTGTAAATGTGGTCCACATTTGGGTTCGTCGCACATTTATGCCTATCAATACTGCCCGAGACAAAATCTCAGCTTTCCGAATCGGTTATCAGAATGAGATCAACTCGCATTCCACGCATGATATCGCTGCTCCGAACTGCGTACTTTGCTCCTTCTAGATCCGCCATATTGGCCCGGGCCGATTGTCTTCGTCGCGATCTCTTCTCGATGGTCGCGACCTCATTGTTTTCTTATGCGACGCGATATTCTAATGAACCTTTTTTCCGCCCGTGGCGCCCGTCAGGCCAGGACCCCGCCCGCTGCTCCAATTGAAAATCGCTTCGTTCCGAGAATTCCATATTTAAGATGGTGAGCGATAAAATGAATTCCCAATGGAAGAACGGTAGAAATTTTGCGAAAACCTGCAGTCACTTGGAGTATCTTGGAGTTTCGTCCTGATTTCATTTCGAAAAACTGATATTTGGAGTAAAAAATTGCATTTTGAGACCGAAACGTCAGATTTGGTTAGTTGGCTCGAGAGAACAACTCGATTGCACAAGAATTGATGAAAGTTGTAATCTGATGTTCCGTCTGCGGGGTAAGTGCGTTTCTTCGCTCTTTACCGGTAAAAAACAGTTACGCACCTACCACGCCTCACCTTAGGTCTCTTTGGATAGGCTAAATTCCTATTTTTCTTCTAAAGATTTTTGGAATTCTCAGCTGAAATGTTCGATTTTCCACCAGTTCCTGGCTAACTGGTACGTCTTGTTATTTATCGTCTTCTCATAGCCTGTACCTTTTATTCGCCAATGCCTTTCAGTTTCTCTCTCCATCGGTGACTTTCAAAGAGTGGCGCCACCTGAGAGGTCGTCTAGTCCTGAGGCCACACCTAGCCTGACCGCAACCCCGAAGGTTATATAGATCTATCCAGGGTTGAAAATGTAGCCCATCTTCGAAAAATGGGCTCCAATTCGAAAAATACTCTTTCGTAAATTTAATTACATTCTGAAAACATTGGACTAGTCATGGTTGCACTTGAAACATGTTGAATTTCAGGGTGGAAAAAATGGTAATTTTCTTTGAGCCTGGTAACAGTGTTTATTCTAGAGAGAGGTCCAATAAATATATTCGTATTCAAATATTTGGGATTCCCAACAACATCCGGCAGATTCGGACGTTCGATAAACAAACTCAACTAATTCGGTCCGTTCTTCTCTGATTAGTGTATCCAAAGGCTCTCACTTTCTCTAGTAAGTTCTTTGACCTTCGTATCGATCCCGGTAGGTTAACCGATAGGTAACCTTCTCAAGCCTTTTTACTGTTAGGAGCGGTTGAAATAATTTTTATAAAAATATCTGATGTTAGAAAAATCTAGGGCCGTGGTGTTTGTTATTGAGCTTCTCCTGAACGGTTTGACCGATTTTTATGAAACTTTGTAGGCATGAAAAAAGCATTGAAGTCTCTTCAACCTCTCATAGATAGCCTCTAGCAATTTGAGCCCGTTGACAACTGCCACCCGAATCCTTCAGCCCGTATCACACGTCAGACCGATCTCCTCCCCATCCCACAGACCGTCTGGGCAGACCGATTCTTTGGTGATTTTTACGTGCAAATTCATTGAAAATTTTTCTTAGAAATAAGGTTCCATAGATGAATAATAACAAACCTTGATTCAGTTGCGCCAAAGTGAACATATCCATAGGATCAGCCAATCAGAGAATAGGGTCTGTGTGTCTGTCCGTGGGATGGGGAGGAGATCGGTCTGACGTGTGATACGGCCTTTACCAGCCGTTTTTGTACCTTTGTCAGTTGGGTAACTGACATCCGGGGATTTGCTCTGCGGTAGACAACTGGCACCCAAACTCCTATTAGCCATTCTCTCCCAACTGCCACTCAAAGTTCTCCTTAGCCGTTGACAACTGCCACCCGAAATAATATCAGCCGGTTTTTCAACCAACTGCCACCCGGGGTCCCACTCTGCTATTAACTATTGCCACCCGAATCCCTATCAGCCGGATTTTCACCCAACTGCCACCCGTCGTGCTGCTCCACTATTGTCAACTGCCACCCGAACTCCTACTAGCCGTTTTTCACCCAACTGCCACCCAGGATCCTGCAATCGGATAGTGTATGGCCAACTTAATTCCAAAATTTGACCATCATGGTCCAAATTAGTGGGTGGTATTCACGATGGTGGCATTCATCGTTAGAGTTTTCTTCACTGACAAGGCTCAACCACCAATTCGGTCAAATCCTACGTGAAATCCTCTCATTCTAGTTTCCAGCTTTGATCTTTGTCATCAGGCTGTTGGCCTCAAGTACGAATAGGCTCCTCTTTGTTAAGTTCAAAGCACCGTGGTGGGGCATTGTTCGATACTTGGCCGTCTACTCTTTGCTCGTACTATTCTTGGCGTCCTCTTTGGTCCTCGTGTCGTGTCCTGAGCTTCGTGTCCTCATTTCGAATTCCGCCTGCTTCTCTTTGTATCACGACCCGAGTTCTACATCCGAGCCATATAATTTTATTACCAAACTCGATCGCTTCAATAAACGATTTACGGCCACTAGAATCGTTTTCTCAGCCAGCCCTTGAATGTTAAAAATTCCCATAAATTTGATCCATTTTTCGAGTAAAATGAATTTTTCTCGCGTCAAAACAGAAAAAAACAACTTCAAAGTTCAAAAAAAGCGTTCAATTTAAAAATTTCTTTTCCTCCTTTTACTGCAGGTACTTTCTCTAAAAATTTACCTATTTATAATTGAAAACTTCTAGGTATCATTTTCTAAAATTTATTTTTCCATCTTTTAACAGCCAGATATTTTTCCAAAATTTTATCAACATCGCTTACTTTCGTACGGACTTCCAAAGGCGCTGACACCTGGGGAATGACTGGTTTGGCAGCGATGAGTCACAATTGCGTGCCGTCTCGTTTGGCTTGGACAACATTGAGGCTGACTCATTTGGCAATAGGTCCTTCGGCTCAGTCACTCGGGGGAATCTTGACTTTAGTCAATGTTCGGCGAAAGTTCACATCCTGGAACGGAATCGATCGCTGTAAATCATCGTTGGGGCCTTTGGTGGGTTTTGAACACTTTGCTCTGCAGGAGAAAGAAGAAATCTATCAAAATATCGAATAATCATTTTTCTGTAGCCGGTACCTAATTTTCTCCAAGGCCCATCTGACGTGCCAGCATTCTACGCACTTCGTGCTACCCAGCTTAATTAGCTCCATAATGAGATGATCTCATTAACTTAGCACAAAGGACAACTCTGTTCTCATACTGACCCCCGCTGTCGATCCGTCCAGTTATCCTCTGCGCAGTCCCTTTGCGCATTGTAGGTATACAGGAAGCCCAAGCTAGATTACGACTACGCCTTCCGGACGGCTGTCCAAGGTCTGGGTCCGAGTGGCCTTTCGGTGACGACCCACGTCCATAGTGCACCCATTGATAGCAGTCGAACAAGTCTTGGGGTGGATACAATCCATAACGTCTGTTAAAGAGCAACAATATAAAAAAACATAAATTTCGATACGCGCCATTTTTGGAAAAAAAACAACAACAACAATTTTGGTACGCGCCATTTTTGCCGATCTGAGGTGTCGATAAGAAAATCACGAACGTGCTCAGTAGATTTGAGTTTTTTCCGTTAGGTTTTTTGTTTTTTGACTAGTCTGCTAAGTATTTGCCTCGCCATGATGTTGTATCAGGTTTCGGATGGTGGTAAACATATCGAAAGCGTTCTAATTCGATTAGTTCCAAAGAAAACCTTGTCATTGGCTACACTGATCAGTTTTTAATTTTCCACTTCTTACGCCTGTTAACCGTGCGGCAAAGTTACGAATCCTATAAATTGATTCTCGAAAGGCACGCCGGTTTATTTTCGAAGCAACGGTTTCTAATTGTGGACCGTAGGCGACAATTTTAGCGAGACCCGTTCTCGTCCGACCTAAATATAACGACTCGGATTGGATTAGTGGAAGACACAAAGTGGAAGTTGATGATCCGTGAATACGAGTTGGAACTGGGAGAAAACGGAAAACGAGCTTTTTTTGGCTCACTTCACTGAACATACGAAATTTAAAATAAAATGCGTGGGAGTCAAATATAGAGAAAGGGCTAATTTTTGTGTTTCTCTCTGTATCTTAGTTCAAACGGTCTGGTCGCTAACCTCAAAAGTGAAAAGCTTGTTTGTATGCTGTCGCATTTAGTTGAAGAGATTCCGGTATAAAGAGACCACAATACAAAGCCCGTCATACCAGCCCCCTATGTGTTTAGTCCAGTTATTCGGAACCGGAGAAAATGTCAACTACCAGAGAATATAAACCGCTGAAATTTATGTGCGATGTCTCCGGAATACATGAATTGACATCGGAATATATATTTGGCCTGCGGACTCTTTCGGGCTGATACGACTTTGACACCGCCTACGCATTGAGCCAATTAGCATTGTCAACCGACCAGACTGACGGCTCAATATCGCCCACCCAATATGACCAAAAATACTTGTAAAGCAGTCGGATCGAAAAGCATCTTTCTGATATTCTTTGTCAGCTGATCTTTGGTCCATTATCACTTCTCGGAAAGGAAGACACGAACTTGCTACTAGTCGAGGAGCTAGTGAGAAGGTCGCCACATCACTCCCTCTTCCAGTAAAATTGACGATTGTCAATTCGAGCAAATCCTCACCGATTGCCAACTTTTTACAACTGCATGAGCTTGTGCGCCTCACCATGCAAGAATTATAAGGAGGAACTGTTAACGTTGAAAGCCCCATGGTTAGCGTTCCAATTTTCAGGCGGAAAATTTTGTGCGTAGGGTTGGGTCATTCTGATCCATGTTACTTGCGCTACCATCTGAGCTATCATGGTACTTGTTGAATCTGGTTCTTGGTGGCGCCATCATGGTACTCTGGTTGGAGGCATGTAATTTCCAGTTATCCGCCCTTTCCATCCGCTCTAGATAAGGAAACGAAGATCAACGACATCTACCGGATGTCCAAATATTAGATTAGTTCCTTCCATCTATCGCCAGAGACGTCCTCGCCCAGCTCCTGGATCTTCTTCCGTGGTTTCAATATCAATTTCTACGTTTGTTGAGGAAGTCTCAGAAAATATTCTTACACCTTTAAATATTCCTCATTTTCGCCAGGAATGTCGCCGACATTATTAGCCTTTCGGCCCGATTGCCAAATGAGTCCCTTCGATACGGTAGTGCAGCTGACTCAGAAGTTCTTAAATTGTAGCTCGTTCAGATGATCGGTCACGTCCGTAGGATTCCTTTGCTTGTGCCAGGTACCTTGTCGTTTATTATGCGCATCCACGCACTTCTTTTGGACTCCTTTCAAGTCCTAGAAAAATTTGTCATCGCACGCAACAGGCTGGGAATGATTCTTTGTCGCTGCTCGTCTTTCAAAGGGTTCACTGGTTAGCGAATTAGGTAAATACGCAAATTTTTCTGCATGATTGAAATGTCAGAAATTTTTGATAAATGTCGAGAGGAAGGCAAATAGATTGGTTGAAACGACGGCAGGGTGGTTACGAAAAATGTATTGATATTTGCATTTAATTCCTAAAGAATAGGTACATTTTACCTTGGACCAATGGATTGCAGCCATTTTTTGTTTCATCATTAAGAGGAGCCACGTTATTTTTGAAATCGCCCGTATGTCAGTATTAGGTTAATGTCAGCAAGTATTAAAGAACGCGGTGATTAACCTTTCCGAGTTTAATTACTCAACAGTGGCCAGGGTGTCATTTGGGGTTTGTGATTTTTTCAATCCCCCTCATGTTTTTTCCAAGTTCATTCAACTTAATGGTTTTTCCCCAAGCTACTGCATCCCCTCTGATAACATAGGTCGAATGTATGTTAACAAAAAGATGAATAACCTCGGCGACTTATTGACTAAAGTTTTCGGCCGCTGGCCCATTTACCTCATTGCAATGTTTACTTATCGGAACAATACCTTTTTGTCATTGTTGTTCTTACTTGAGGAATGCTACAATAGCTGATGATTAAAAACAAATTAGATGCCTACCTATCTTTTCACTTGGAATGAATAATATTAAATGGAAAGGGTCATCGGCTCGGCTATCAAGTTGAGTCAGTGCCAAAAGTTGTGAGAAAATGAGAGTGGACCGTTGCCGAAGGCGATTTAAATTATAGCGTCGCTTCTCGAGACAAGTAAACAACATATTAATCAGATCCCCTTCATCATCTAGTTATGCCCTAGTTAAAATTAAAGGTCGCCATAATCGTTCATTAGCCCCAATCGAGATCTTATCAGATGGCGACACCCATGGTTACGGATAATATTCTACCTACGAGAAACTGGCTCAGCATCCTTGAAAAAACACTGTCCGCCATAATATGGACGATATTATCGTCCAGATAAGACAAGGAAAAGAGAATAAGAAGAAGAAGAAGCATCCTTGAAACCTCAAATTGAGGAGCATCCCACCAAAGTTCCAACTCTGTAGCCGGCTGAGTGGTTTCTGAATGTTCATGGCTCGGACACCCTGAGAAAATGCCTTCAATTTCGACAGAATCGATTTTCACGTATTACGCCTTTTGAATTCTATTAAAAGGCAAGAATCGTGGTGAAATTTAATGTCTAATTTTCCGATTATTTGGAAAATTATGAAAATGGGATGAGCTTAGTTCACTAAATCACCACAAGAAACTCGATCTCAGAAGGGCGACGTTCTCTTTCTATACTCCGTGACGTCTGTACAGGTGTACCAACCCCACGGACCCATCACTATCATCAGTTTACGGGTGCAGTGACTTAAATTTGCTCACCAGCAAAGATGGTAATTGTTAATCGTTAACAGTTGGTTCTTCTAGGACCGCAACACTTTTAAGAATCCTAGGATCGCCCTTGGCTTCCATCATACGGACTTCATGTTTGTATCCTTGCTGGTGTATCGGAAAATTTAAGTCCCTTTGCTGTCTCAGGTTGTACCGTATTTTCGGTCACCTCTGCCTCGCGACGTCTAGAGTTCTCTATCCAGGGGTTATCTTCATTTTCCAGCGGCATCAGTTGTCATAGTTACGGTTTGTCGGTCCCGAGGCTTCCCTGTGTTCTTCAGCCGTGAAATGGCTAAACGTACACTGGCCAGGCGGCTTGCCAGGCCAAAACGACCGAGACTGCCACGGGAGGAGTCAAGGTCTTCTTCTGTCGGAGTTGGCGGACCTCCGTCCCTCTCACTCTCACCTTCTGTCCGGATCTGACTCGCACTCTTCGACCTCTGGATTCCCGCCTTTCCGTTCGGCCGGAATCGAACAATGGCTGCGTGCAATTGTGGCTTATGCTCGGTTTTGCTGATATCCGAAAGCTTGAAGTTTGTTGAAGAAGTTTTGGAGGTGTTTTGAAAATCTCGAAGTCCGAACTTTTGGTAGGAAATTTTGTTGAAGCGCCATGGCAATCGTTATTCATCATTAATGCTTGCCGAGAAAATCTGAAGCCCTGGAATATTCAGGAGCAAAAGAAAAGCCGCTGCTGAATTCGGCCGTTTCCTTCCAAAACAAACAATCGAAGGAATGAAAAGGATGGTCTTCTGAATAGATATTTTTCCAGAACTTCCTTTCAGATTGGCCGAGCGTCAAGTATCCGAACTGTTCGAGTCGGACGACTTGAACTTCAACGGACCAGACGGCCCAAGGGTGGCATCCCATTCACCCGGCTGAGGAATCTGTTGACCGAGTGCCAAATCACTTGTTCGCGGTGAAATCGCCGTCGCCCTGGAAGCAAACAGACGTATAAAATAAATCGATTCGAATGAGACGTTCGATTATTCTTCAATTTATTTAGAGACCATGATTATTATGTGAAGAATAAAAGCATCATGGTTGCTGTGCAAAGGTTATATGAATTTGCAAAAATTGATCCATGCCAGATGAACTGAAGGAATTTAGTACGAGGCTCATCTAAAAGTATCCTAAAAATTTCCTCAATTCAAAAAGCATGGCCTTTCTAGTGGAAAAAATGTAACTCGGAAGGATGTTTTGTTTGGGTATGGTGGCAGCGCTGTTTTTTTTTTTCAGCACGATCCAATCACTATGATTGTGTTATATCAGCTGTGTTATATCAGAGTGAACGTAGGGAGATATCAGATATCTGTTATTTGCCCACCTTTGAGATACCAGCTGTTATTCAATTTTCAACTCTGGGAATTGAATCACTCTGATCCAACACCCCAACATTGAGCTGAAAAAATACAGTGCTGCCACAACACACAAACGAAATTCCCTCCGAATTTTATTTTCCAGCTATAAAGGGCGCTGATGGGAATACTAGTGGACTCTTTCGCCATGAACCTCTCACAAAAGAGAACAATGGCATCAGCCGAAAAGTATATCCGAGCGAATAGGACCTATTGCGATGTCCCTCGAAGTGACATTCTGTTGTCTTTTCTGTAGAAACTCAATTAGATTGTTGATGGATCGCTGTTGATTTATCTTGAGAGCATTCTTCTGTCGTACCATTGGCTTCTTGATCGGTAAACCCTTCAGGCCTCTCCCGAAAATCCTGTCGACTATTTCCGATGCTCAGACTTGTGTGGGTTGAAGCCTCAACAGATAAAGAGCTCAATTGGCGCACATGGATTTTATGATGCGTTCATCTTTTAGTGATGCCTTGTTGGGCACCAACTGCATAACCAAACGAGCCAGTGTTAATCAAAATTATAGCCCAAGGTGAAAATTTGTGACAGGTTTTCTCTGCCAGGTGCTAGAAGCCGGTTGTAATTTTTTTCGGTGTGAAGGTGAGACGTATACGATGGTATCGTCCCATCATTTTTATCATTGTTCCCAGCGCTTTCGCCGTTTAGGCCTCACCAGTGGAATCCAATACGACACCAAATAAGTATAATCTTTTCCATGGTTTGCCCTTCGCTTTTTGATTGTTATGGCCCTTTATAGAGGAGTGAATTTATTCAACTTTATTTTCCGATTAATCTCGCTTCAACAACTACCCAAAACTTGGGCGACAGTGGTGTACGCTCGATGTTATTTTGTAATTTATCGTTTCAGCATTTTTCTTCGGTTTTGATTGCCTTCGATTTCTCTCTACGATTCCATGCCTCTTCATTTGACCCCATAAATGTTCGGATCTAGCGACGACCTACAGTCTCGCTATACCACATTCCACCGTCCGTTTAATCGAATTTCTCGGTATTTTGGTGTCAGCCCAATAAAATGGAAGGTTATCATTCTTACTCCAGTGAAAAAACCTAGTTTATTTTTTCGAGTCGCTCTCTCGTTATTCTTCTCGTCCCATAGGTGCTCGTTTCTTCGAGCGCATTCCTCCTCAAAAGTTTTTTCTCGCCAATCTCAATTTCCTCATCGATTAGGTAGGACATCAGCTCTTTTTATCAGCAGTATTAAATAAGCGTTTTTGGTTCATCGGTGGCTTTGGCTTATGGTAGGAATAATAAGAAATTTAACGTTTCAGGTGGATTTCAATTTTTTTGTCTAATCGTTCGAAAATGTATGCGTTTTATGGTTCGAAATCGCTTCCATTCCTGTAAAATGGACAGTACTCGAGCCCCAAGCTGCAGATTTGTTTATTTCCAAGCGTAGGTAAATAGCAAATATAGCACAGGACCCAGGACGCAACCTTGTGGGATGCCTGATGTGCTATTTTCAAGTTCAGCATGCTGCGCCTTTGCTTCGAGAATCCGTTCGTCAAACATGGGCGGAATATGTCACATATCAGCATGCGTTTATTGCCTTCCAATGTTACATGAAGTTTTTACCCCTCATGCCATTCCTCCATAAAATTGCCCTAAAATCCAATATTCGACTGTAATGTTTCCTAATGTCGCATGTTTTCCTTCGTCGGCATTGAACGGCATCTGCATTCCTCTCATAGAATCGTGTGAACTCGCGCTCAAAACTCTGACGTCATCCGAGTGATCCCGAAAGGGAAACCCTCGGAGCATTTTTCGTAACCTCGTCGCTACTCCTATGAATAGTTGTCTTTGTATTCTCCTTAGTATACATATTACTGTAAGTTCGAGTGTGCGCAAGCGTAATGCGCCGTGTCGGCCGCTTCAAGTAAACGCTCATTCGACATGCATTACGCTTTTTCAAGGGCTCCATCCTTCTATAGCATTTTTCTGACCTACCCGCATTACCTTGGCGATTACGGATTTATAGACCGTGATTCGCGTTGTTGCTCCGAATTGTTAACGTTACTTTTCAATTCCGAGTTAGGCTTACCGGTGGCCTAGTGGCAAATCCGTTAAGTTACGTGAAGATTCGATACCGAAGAAAATTTCTTTGGCATTTAATGCCATTGATAATTCACCCGGTTCAATGGTTTATGATATAATGGTCAAAACCCACAGTAGAACGGTGCATACAGACATTTCGAAAAAAGCCGAATCATTCGACTATATGAGATATATCTGCACGTGGAAGGGACAGCTGAGGGTAATCACCTGTCCCTTCACTACCACACAATCATTTGTACACATTCCATTTTCCCTTAACGCATTTTCACCTCCCACCTTCGGGGTCGTGAAGAAGAATAAATTGCCAACTTCCCTCGGCCGCCCCGAAGTTGGGGGAACTTCCTCCGGGACATCGATTTGTGGAAAGCTGCGTATTACTTTGCCAAAAGTCAGTTGGCGAACTTGATGCGATAAATTTCCCGCAAAATTTCGCTCGATACTGGACAAGAAAAACGGAAATTTTTGTGATTATCGATTATTTGTGTTATTTAGGTCAGCTAACGTTCGAATTAAATGAAGAACCCGAAATTTTTAATTATGAATTCCCCGTTTTTTGACGATTTGAGGCCATCAAAATTCTTCTAGAGGATTTTTCTCATGATAGAACATGAAATTCTGCCTCTCAAAATGATACGCAGCTCCTGTCATGAAACAAATGTTCACCATGAGCGAATGCAATGTGAAAGTAACGCGAAACAGTTACTGCCGTCTAATGTCCAGGTGTGCGCTATGCATTGCGCAAGCGCACTAGTTGCAACTCCGTTTAGCCTCCATCTGGTAGGACGTGACTCCAAGAGAAACAAAAGCTCAAAGGCTGTTTACTGTTTAATCGGTTACGAGCCTCGAGGCGAAATTGTAAACTGATTCGGTTCAACCCGATGTACCAAAAATATTCGCATTCGGAAGGGTAAAAAATCGAGACTACTCAACGCACTACTTTGACCTATCGTAAGGTTTAGTGCAGTTCGCGACAAGGAGCACTAAAATCTAATTTTACAACCTCCCCATTTTCTCAAAATTAAAGATGGGCCCAAAATCGAATGTTTCCATAACTGTGTGGTCGAACTATAAACATAATTTCACTTGAGAGATTCAAATTTGTTCCAAAAAACTCAAAAAGTCAGTGGTTTCTTCTTTTTTATCGGATTTCCGGCGTTTATACTTATATTGCAAATTCTAAATTCTCTATTGCAAACGTCTAAAATGAGGCATAAACAGTCAACTCGTCGGTTTTTGGTCGGCACAAAAAAATGTCGAGTTAATAAATTCGAAGCCTGAATTTATCTGGACCGCATTCCAAATTCGAGTTGAGGTCGATGAACGTGTGCATCTGCCCGCGATTTTGATAATCAATTCGAACTTATTTCCGTTTGAGAAAAACCATCGCTGGAAAAATATTTCGCGACCGGTCGGAACCCAATGAGTCACTAGCGTTTTTTATGCTAATTCGTCGGCTATTAGACTTTCATCAACGCTAAATCAGCAGTAACCATCAATTTGAGGCCATCAGTCGGATGGTAGTTTGAATATCAATTTTTCTCGGGTATAAGATCGAATTAGGGTGTGTTGGTAGATGATTATGTTTTCTCACTGAAGTAATTCGATTCTTCGAAAATAAAATTTAATTTCTTATTCTGGTTGTAAGAATGAGATATTTTAATAAATAAAAAATATTTCCCAAATTTATCTCAATTAGCTACGATCTACCGATTTGTCTGAATCACCAACTTTTTTATGGGTTCGATTCTTCGATTTACGCAGGCCTGGCTGTGTTAGAAAAATTCTGTCCTAAAGAGACGGCCTATTCAGCTTCTCGAACAATTTTTATCCGTAGAAAACATGAAATATTCAACAGAATCGTTTGTTCGAGCTAATATCAACGTTGAAGGTAGGGCTGATGATAGATCCTAGTTTCCCTCCTATGTGATTATTATCCGCTGGACCAGTTAATCCGCCCGGTGGCCGCTCGTGTGGGCGGTAGTCAAAAAGAGCTTTTCGGTATAAGCAAACAAAAGTGGGCGCCACATTATAATAAGGGGTGTGTGTCATTGGCATTTTTTTAGTTTATCGATATCGCATTTGAAAATATTGGATATAGAATGTTATTGTCTGAAATGGTCCAGCTTAGTGCTGCATCTTGCTTTATGTTGGACGATATCAAACCGTTTCGTACAATATTGGACCTATCCTACATCAAACCATACTCGGGCCATACTGGAGAATATTGGACGATATCGGACTGTTTTAGACCATATTGGACCATATCCTACAACATTGGGACATATGGACGATATCGGACCATTCCAGACAATATTGGACCTTATCGGACTATAATGAACAATATGGGACACACTTGGACAATATTGGACCATATCGGACTTCGTCAGACAATATCGGGCAATATTGGACAACATCAGAGCATTTCAGACAATATTGGGCCTTATCGGACTATATCATACAATATCAGGGCATATGGACGATATCGAACGGTATTGGACGATATCGAACAGTATTGGACGATATCGAACAGTATTGGACGATATCGAACGGTATTGGACGATATCGAACAGTATTGGACGATATCGAACAGTATTGGACGATATCAAACAGTATTGGACGATATCGGAGCATTTCAGACAATATTGGACCTTATCAGACTATAAAGAACAATACGGGGCACAATTGGACGATATTGAACAGTATCGAGCAATATTGGACAGCATCGGACCGTTTCAGACAATGTTGGACCTATTCGGACCGTATTAGAGAATTTCTGATACGATTGGGGAATATTGGACGATATCGGACCAATTGAACCTTATCGGACCATTTCAGACATTGTCGGACCGTATTAGACTATATCTAACAATATTGAGTCATATGGGCGACATCGCACAGTATTGGACGATACCGGAGCATTTCAGACAATATTGGGCCTTATCGGACTATATCAAACAATATCAGGGCATATGGACGATATCAGACAGTATTGGACGACATCGGACAGTGTTGGACAATATCAGAGCATTTCAGACAGTATTGGACGATATCGGACCATTTCAGACAGTACTGAATGATATCGAAGCATTTCAAACATTAATGGACCTTATCGGACTATAATAAACAATATGGGACACAATTGGACGATATTGGACCTTATCGAACTTTATCAAACAATATTAGGGTATATTGACGATATCGGGCGATATTGGACGACATTCGAGCAGTATTGGACGATATCGGGCAGTATTGGACGATATCGGGCAATATTGGATCATTTCAGACAGTACTGGACGATATCGGAGCCTTTCAGACAATATTGGACCTTATCGGACTATAATGAACTATATGGGACACAATTGGACGATATTGTACTGTATCGAACTTTATCAAACAATATTAGGGTATGTTGACGATATCGGGCAGTATCAGACGATATTGGGCAGTAATGGACGATATTGGATCATTTTAGACAGTACTGGACGATATTGGAGCATTTCAGACAATATTGGACCTTATTGGACTATAATGAACAATATGGGACACAATTCGACGATATAGGACTGTATAGAACTTTATCAAACAATATTAGGGTATGTTGACGATATCGGACCATTTCAGACAATATTGGGCCTTATCGGATTGTTCAGACGTTATCAGACCGTGTTGGACACTGTTGGACTATTCGGA
Source organism: Nesidiocoris tenuis (assembly GCA_036186465.1). Taxonomy (NCBI): domain Eukaryota; kingdom Metazoa; phylum Arthropoda; class Insecta; order Hemiptera; family Miridae; genus Nesidiocoris; species Nesidiocoris tenuis. Next base: position 10,335,883 of record AP028919.1, read on the forward strand.
CAACATTGTACCATATCGGGCAATATCAGACTATTTCGGACAAAATCAGACCATTTCGAACAATGTTGAACCGTATCCGACTATATCGGACAAAGAACGAAAACTAAACTCAAACTGAAACTCTTACTCGAACTGATACCGACGCTCAAAGCTCGGAAGAAATGTAAACCTAAGCTGAAACTCAAAATGAAACTAAAACTCAAACTGATACCTATTCAAACTGAACTGAATCTTCAAACTGAAACGCGAACTCAAACCGAAATTGATCCTAAACTAAACCTCCAACAGAACTGAAACTTGAAACTAAAACTGAACTGAAACTTCAAACCGAGTTTGAGTTTTAACGTCATTTTGAGTTCAAGTTCACGGATACTGATAATCTAACTGAACAGAAACTTCTAACTGAAACTCGAACTCAAACTTTGACTGAAACTCAAACTGAAGTGAATCTTAAACTGAAACTCGAACTGATACTTACTCAAGCTGATGCAAACTCAACCTGAAACTGAACTGAAGCTCAATCTCAGTTTGAAGTTTCAGTTCATTTTGAGTTCAAATTCACGGATCAAACTGATACTCGAACTCGAAGTTTCAGTTCAGTTTGAGTTTACGTTTCTTTCGACCTTTGAGAATTTCAATTCAAGTGAGAGTTTCAGTTCGAGTGCACTTTTCTTTCAACTGTTAACTTTGAGTAGGTATCAGTTTGAGTTATAGTTTCATTTTGAGCTTCAGTCTAGTTTCAGTTTGAGTTTGTGTAACAGTGTATGAGTTTGAGCTCGAGTTTGAGTTTACCTTTCTTTCGGCCTTTGAGTGTGAGTATCAGTTAGAGCTAGTCTCAGATTCAGTTTGTGTTTCAGTTTTTCTTACTTCTTACCGTTGAGTTTGAGTTTCAGTCTCAGTCTAAGTTTGATTATCAGTTGATTGAGTTTGTGTATCAGTTTGAGTTTTAGTTTTAGATCGAGTATAAGCTGGAGTTCGATTGTAAGTTTGCGCTCCAGTTTTAGTTTGAGTTAACCTTCCTTCCGATGTTTGACTTTACCTTTCTTTCGATGTTTGAGTTTGTGTATCAGTATCTATTTGACTTAGGGTTTCAGTTTCAATTTGAGTTGGAGTCTCAATTTCACTTTCAACTTTTCTTTAGCTACCGAGGAATGGAAATACGACCCAAATCTGTCACATGTTGTTTGAGTTTCAGCCATAGGCTCAGGTTGCCTTTCTTCAAAATACAGGTGAAATACTTGGTGAAATTGATTTTTTGGTATTAGGTCTTCCTGCCACTAGCGTCACACCTGTTGCTTGCTACTTTTAGGCTCATGATGATTCATACCTGTATGCAGGTTAAAGAGTGTGAGTCAGTTAACGGTTTGCGGCGTAATTCTGATTCCCAGTGATTCCTTTGAGTCGTTCGAGCTAACAAGCGGGCGTAACATGCGGATCTTGATAATCTTATCAGCCAATCCGTGGATGTTGACGTTTCATGTTGGTCATAGCTACCAAGTTCGACAATTTTTATTACCTCCAATCTGCCAGCTCTTTCTGAAGCAGGTTGGCCTTTTAACCTCTCAAGCGTCGGTAAATGATGACACTCGGAAACCCCGAATTGAGATTGAAATTCGCTACATCAGGCATGAAATTAGTGTTAGTAGTTGCAGAAATTGATGTTTCTAGTAAAGCGGGTTTTTAACCGTAGTTGAGAATTTTTCCGCAAAACGCCTTGAATTGAACCGTCTTCCCGGTACATGCGTCACTCAATTCGAACATGAAGTCATTATTTTCCATTAGCGGTAGATCCTTTTCCGTTGCTAATGAAAACGGCCAACTAGCCATCGTCTTGTTTTCTTTTCAAGTGCCTCGTGCAAACTGAACCAACAGGCGAATTGAGGTAGGGGGAGGTCTTATCTGATTTTCTGATGCCCGACCGGACGCCTGACTCATCTAACAGAACAAATTACGCCTCACACACCTGACTGCCATGATTCATGTTTTTGACGAATTATTGGAACAATTTCCGTTGGGAGGTGGTCCTTTTAAGTAGCTAGGAGATTGAGAATTTTTTGAAATTCTGGTAGGTATATGGATTTTTTTGATATTTTGTAGACGTATGAATTAAATCATACATTTTATGATGATTTGAGGCGTTTTGGGTACAAAGGGCCTAAGTGCCAAAAACAGAAAAATGCGTTTCATCAAGTTTTGGGGCCTAAGTGCCATCCGCCAACGTTTAAAAATGAGCGGGACGGGAAATCTTATCAGAAGTTTCAAAAGTCGTCGCTAAATGGCAGTGGTTCTGACCTAAAATGTCCGGAATGGAGATTCAAATGGTTGACAACTTTTATTTAAATTTTTGTGAGTGTGCTACATTTATATTTTCTGGAAAATCAATCCACTTCTTTTTCGCCGTTGTAATAGAAGTAAAAATGAGGCCAGTCGATTTCGCAATCCGCAGCCAAATTTGTCCAGGCTCACGACCTCTGATTCATCTCTCGATTGTGGCAACTGCTCCCTCCAGGCTGATGAGGGCTGAATACGTTACGAGCTGATATTCTTGCCGTTCGGCTGCCATATAAGCTCAAGAAGCTCCGAATGTCCTCAAACGTGATAAGCGCCATATGGCCAGATAGACAGCCTGTGGAGGCTGCTAACCCCAGACTCATACGAGCATAGTGATTTGTGTTCGTGCTCGTCTGTGTAACCTTGCGCCCTTCCAGCTCGTATTGAGTTCGTAACTCTTTCGCCTTATTTGGGAAGATACTCGGTTCAATATGTAAGCGTTGCCTTATTGGCTCCCGCAGCAACTAGTTCGTGTTCCCATCGTTCGATTCATCATATCGAGAAGGGATTTACACAATCTTGCACGGCCTATTACCTCATATCCTTTCCGAGTTATCTCAAAAATCAAATTAGTGCCTCTGAAAATATTTTCAAATAACCGGATTGATATTTTCGGGGAAGAAAATATCACAACCTACCATTAAAATAAAAACTCGACAATTTTTCATGTATCAATATTGTCCTCATACTTCGCTCAATCTTGCTCGCATTTTTTACCCTCACCAGGTAGTTTTATGTGGGTAACCTATTTAATTCATACGTGCCACTCTTCACGCCTCGGGGTCCATCAATTCGCTCGGTCAAGCCATAAAGGAGATTTTATGTGACAAATTCCTGAACAGTGTGACGTCAGTTACCGAGAAGGTCAACGGGATTGAGACGTTCTTAGATTAAAACGAACACTGGAAAGCCACTGGAATCCGAGCATCGAAAGCCAGGGAATGCTGACATGGCCGTGACTCAACCGATAAACATGCGACGTCGACGAAAAAATCACGTACAAACAGCACTCGAAAAGAACTCGTAGTCCATAAAGTGACGAGAGAAAATAAGAATAAAACATTGTTCTATGGAAGGAACACAATCGAGTAAGACTCATTCATCTTGGGAAAAACTCCCTTGTCGAGCACAAATTAAGTACGGGTTTTTACCAACAAAAAATACAGGTATTCGCGAGAATGGGTGAGCAGTGTTTGGGGGTGGGAAGTCCGCAATGAGGAGTTTCCGAGGATTTCATCTGCCAGGCCAAAGTTGAAACCTATTCACCTTCAATTTTGAAATAATGGAATTCGCAGCTCGTAATTTTCGGAAAACTTCTAGCTTATGCTGTTTTTCTTTCAAAAGCAGGAACTCAAACGGTTTTTTGACCCATCTATTGAACATTTTTGGCATATCCGACGTTGGTATTTTCACCGTATCGGTCATATTTTTGGCATACCTGATATAATTTTGACCTTCAACACCTTTAACATTCAGTTTCTTGGCATTTTTTATTTAAAACGCCCCCAACGTAATAAAATTGTGTCAAAAATTTACGTATTCAATTATGGAAGTATTGTGTGTTATCTGCGCGCCCTGGTTTGACTTTCTTCGACTCCCAGCACATTTAGGGCTGGTGGGCATCATTATGAAACCTCAGTTTACCGTCGGACCCTCGACTCTTATCTCCCTCATTCCGGACGGGTGAATTTGCTTTCGGTCCCTGATATTTGAAGAGGTTCCCTGCGAATGTTATCGCCTATCACCTGCCGGCACTCGAGTGAGATAACCGATGCTAATTTTGGCGATGAAAATCGCTCTCGAATTCTCGGCTGAGAATTGTTTTTGGCATTCAGCGTGAGATTGACCCAAAGGGATTTTTCCTCTGCGGCTTTCATTCGGTCAAGTTCTCATCCAAAAATCGAGAAAAATATTCTAGCATTTCAGAAACATGTCTGAACTTGTTCTATCTAGTACCTTCAATTATTTATGCAATCGATTGTTCGGTGTAAGACGACTGAATACCGAAGGAGAAAAGGTGGATAATGGAAAAAGAAGAAGCAAAGGAAGAAGGACCGAGTTCGACGACCTTGAAAGCGAAGACACCCGCGTCCTTGCCCCAGCCGCCTGCATTGTCATCCCCGCCCAGAATCACGAGAGATTCTTCGACCGGCGTCCGCCTGGCCGCGCTGAGATCGCTACTATCGATACTCGTATCGATTATAGAATTCCATCGCCTTCCCGCCCAGCGATTGCCGTGCCTGCGTTCGCCTGCTGATAACACGAATGTACGTGGCCATGCACAGCATCAAAATTTGAACTTGGATAAACCCCTTAGTGATGGGCGATACCACAAAATATTCGATACCAGTACTCGATACTAGTATCGAAACAAATATTCGATACTACTCAGATATCGAAAGAAAATATTCGATACTGAAGAGTATCGAATCATATGAGTACTTTTTCATTTCACACACCGAATAAAATGGTAATAAAATAGAAATAACAGATTAAATAACGCTATTAAGCCCTGACGTTATTTATTTTACGTTATATTACTTTTCAACAAGGCTAACAGGTCATTTCTATGTGTAAAAGTTATTTACCTATAATATCAAACGAATGTCGAAGAAGCGGTGATGGAGATGGGGAGGAAAACGACATCAACGTTGTCATTCACTCTGTCAAGTCCCAGAACTGCTTCCCTACTCCACGCAGGAATGTCAATTTGTCAACCATAGCTGGCGAAAGTCGGTCCCTTTTGTAAATTTTATTAGTTAGTATAAATAAAGTAGGCAGGTAATTTTGAGACTATCCATTTGAGTATTTTTTCTGAAGTCGGGAAAAATACTCGATACCTATACTAGTATCGAAGCAAAATATTCGATACCAAATGTACTTGGTATCGAAAGAAGATATTCGATACCATACTCATATCGATAGGTATCGCCCATCACTAAAACCCCTACGCCAAAAACCTCCGAAACTCCAATGACCATCCGTAAGCTGATCTTGATCACATTCTCAATCACTGAACGACCAAAGATCCTTTCTGTTATCAAGATTCCTTGCGAAAACTTTCAGGAAAATCCTCATTACATTCAGGATAATCAATGATTGGTTTACCTGCAATCTGTTGACTCAACTATCTCAACTGCTTCTGCTTTAGAAAAAAATAGCAGATTGGCCCTTTGGCCGCTCAGTGTCGCTGTAAACCCTGCGTGTTCTAATCATTTTGGATATCGACTATGGGCCCTTCGATGATTGCCGTGAAACACACGAACCTACACAACTCCTATGTTGACCCCTGGAATTTATCGTGTGTTTGTGTCTTTCCACCGCGTCGCCAGACGTCAATATTGCGTCTTTCCTGGGCCAACATAGGCCGCCTGATAAGACTCGGGTGCCAGTAGGGGAAAAAAATTATTTGACTTTCTAACCCGAAGGGAGGGATTCCTAGAGGCTTCCATTTAGAAGAAAACAATATTTTTTCCTCCCTTGAATTTCAGAGTTATGATTTCGAAAACAGTAGGTACCTACTTGGAATTTTTAGGGAATGAAAAATATAGGTACATCATGCATTTTTCGTTATCGTCGCCGTTAAACGTCGTGGATTCTTTTTTAAATCTCTCAACGATTTTCTTGCTTTACCTGAGCGTTGTCTTTTAAGCCCATTAGACCTCAGAGCTGCTCGATTTGATAACACTATTTCCTTCCATGAGTCAATTGTGTTCTTCCATTAGGTCGGAATGCGTCCTGATAAGTTCTCCTCTGGCGTTACCTTAAATGGACTCACTCCCGAGTCCCGATCCTCTTTCAAGAACACCTACTATTTTCCGTATTATGAATTAACGACTTGGACGTTGAAACCTTATGGATTCTGACATCTCCTTGCATCGAATAATGCGGTTGAAATTGATGCTTCGCAGGCTAAGGCGTCTGCCTAGAGAGCAGGAGGTGCCAGGTTCGTATCCTGCCGGAGAGTGAAATTTTCGCCTGTTCACGCTTGATCTCATATTTGTGCTCATCTACCTTGATGTTTTCCTCAACTCAGATTCACCCGATTGCCTGCCGATGCCACCTCTACCAATCACAGTTTTCGTAAACCCATCACCAGCAATAGGATTGTGGATTGGCACCTTTAGAGAGTGTTTCAATGCTCCAATGTTGTTCCCAAGGCTTGTTTATACCGCTATTGAGCCAACCAACCACGGAATCAGTCTAAATACCATGTTTTTGGTACCTAAATATGGAAGAAGGAATCTTACCTGCGTACCACTGTTTCAACATCTCGCTCTTAAAAATAATTACCTGAGGCTTCACACTGATATTATCCACAATTTAGGCTCTAAATTAGAAATTTCTAGTCGAACCAAAAATGTTTACGATCTTGTTTTGTGTTGCAGACGTACTCCGGCCTTTTCTGCGTCGTGGTCAACCCGTACAAAAAGCTGCCCATCTACACAGAACGGATTATGGAGAAGTACAAGGGCGTCAAAAGACACGATCTTCCACCCCACGTGTTCGCCATCACTGACACAGCATATCGTTCTATGTTGCAAGGTGAGTCGGCTGTTTTTCAGGGACGTAGAAACTATTTATCATCCGTGGTCGTTAACCCGCAAAAATATCGGCGATTCGTAACATCGTTAGCGTCGAGTAAAATTTTTGAGTTTGTTAATAATTGACTACAATTATTGTTGAAAAACTGCATTAGCTCTAAAAATGTCCATCTTTTTGATAATTAGTTATTTATTGAATCTTTATTCAATATCTCGACATCGCATTGCTCTTGGAGCGCTTTCGTTCAAATCGATCAATTGTTTGACAATTCGAATTTTTTAGATCGAGAAGATCAATCGATTTTGTGCACCGGCGAGTCTGGTGCCGGGAAAACGGAAAATACGAAAAAAGTCATCCAATATTTGGCCTACGTCGCAGCTTCGAAACCGAAATCGTCCGCTTCGCCTCACACGGTATGTGTTTAAATTACATTTTAGGTATCCGAATTTTTTTCTTTTTCAAATATCCCATCGATATTTGCTTACTCTGAGTCGGATCAAGTCACTTGGACTGCATCAAAAAAATTTTGAGTTGAATCCTGAAAAAGTAATGTTTAGCTGTCAATATTGGGCTACTACAGTGAACCCTTCGGTGTTTGATTCTATTCGGTGATTGGTGATTGCTTTTTTTGAACAGCAAGAAAACAGATTTTGCTAAGACTGCGCTAATGGGCAGCGCAAAATTATCAATTATCTCCTCGGAGGTGTTGAGATGTCATATTTCGACTTCAACTCCCCATTCAATTTTATGAGGGCAATTTTTAGCTGGAAATTCCACTTGACTTAGCCACGAATCGCATAGGTATGGAGTTTTTGGGTGAGGGTGAAGAGGGTGAATGAAATTACGGCACCTTATCAGCCCATCAGCAGCCGGGGAGGTTTTAATCGCTCAAAACTGCGATTGGGTTATTTTTATGGCGAAAAACGCCGGGTGTAAAAAATGCGACTTAATTCGACGCATTTACCGACGCCGTCGCGCCCAAATTTGGCGCTACCCCTGACCGACTGGTGACATTTTCGAGCAAACGAGTCCCAATTTACATTCGACCGGCTCTGAAATTCGATCAATCAGCGGCTTTTTCAGTCGGCAATCGAAGCTCGAACTGGCGGCTAATCAGCCGAGAGTGAAGCACGAGATTCAGATGCCGTATAAGGACGCGTTACGAGAAACCTTCGCTCGAGAGATTGTCAGGCATTGGCAACTCGTTTAAATTGCTGCCCTTAAAGGAGAGACAGCGGTGCGTCAAAAATGCGATCTGGCACCGTGCAAGGTGTCCTTATACCCACGTGATAATCATGCTAGAATTCAGCCCGATCGATGGCAATTTGGGACCGGTGCCCGATTTATTCGCCCCATCAGTGTCATTTAGAGACTGACGAATATGGTTCGGCAATATGGGCCCTATGGGAAGAGAAGAGAGAAGTGATGGAAATCGTCCTTGGAACAACAAGAGAAATTCAATCAACAGGTCTGATAGTAGAGCTTTTTCGATATTTTTCTCACTTTTCTGACGATCCAGCGAAACATACGATACTTCGCCAAACCAACAAAATTTTGCCTTATACTTGGCACATTTCTGCGTCAAAAGCGACTAACCGCACCTAGGTAGGCCTAATAGCCAATTTTAGGCGACCGTTTGAAGTTTTAACCCCCATATTGGACAACAAAAAAATTTCGGTTAAGATTTTGAACAGTCGCCGAAAATCGGTCATTGCACTTACCAAGATGTGGCTGGTCTGTTTCGACGCAGTAAAAAAGTAAACAAAAGTGAAGTAAACCGTCTTTCCAGGCGTTGGCTTTTCGCCCGATAACCGAAGTTGTCCCGGGCGTGCCCTGCCGCCCTCAAGGGTAGGGTCGGAACTGATTCGACGCAGTAATGTCTCAAATATCTGGCCAAATTTGTTGGCTCAGCCCAAAAATCGTAGGTTTTGCAGAATAGTGAACAAACGTATCCAAAATTGATGAAAAAAAATTCTTTTTCGGCAGTTTTTTGAAGAAAAAATCACGAAGGAAACATTTTAGGCCCATCGACCTGTATATGGACGTGTTCGGCGTACAATTCCCAGAATGGATAGCTCCTGCTCGTTGAAAAGTAGTGAAGTTGAAAATAAATTTTTCGAACTTCCTGTACAGCGGAATTTCGACACCTGCGGGCAAAACTAAGTTATCAGACTACTTAATGCATAGGGTCAGTTTTTCTTGGCCGAGCAGTGCCCGCGAATTTTCCACAATTCGGTGAGACCAATTTTTCTGAAAATTGTTCGAGTTTTTTCCGCCATCGCCGGTTTGCAGGGAGGGGCAGACGGTAGTCTCGATAGACTTAAATAGAGATCCGGTGGAAAAGTCTCGAGCAATGAGCTCATGTCTCGAAAGCCGGTTGGCCCTAATATGGAACAGCGCAAGAACTTGATAGAAGTCGGAGATGAAGATCTCGAGCCGGGACTTGATTCGTACATTGCGTAGGTTAGGAACACGAAGCTTTCGAGTCCAGATGATCCCTGCCAAGATTCGCATGTCCACGTCAATGGAAGACATGAGAATACCGTCCATAATTCACCACCTACGTAGGGGACGAGCGATTGGGATCGCCAAGCGGCGGTGGACTTGATCAAGTTACCGTAAAAAGGCACGACAATATCTCGGTATCCGAAAATGGTCGGAGCGCTCATATTTTCTCCCACCTCGTATGATACCGAAAATGTGACGCACCTACTTGTAAGGAGACTAATCACCTGTTGCTAGAGTTCAATTTCTGAAAATCGCCCAAAAATAGTCCGCTCGAAGATTTCTTGATTCGGAACCTCAGAAAATGAAATTTCCGAGTTCCAAAAATCCATAAATAAGGTCAGGTTTTTCGTTTATTGGTATGCATGGGCCAAGAAGAAGTTTTTAGCCTCACATTGGAAAAATGTGTGGCATAAGAAGTTGTGTCGTTCAAATTCGAAATCAATTCTGCGTCGAATGCGTAGCGTGAAATTTGAAATTCAATTTAGTAATACCAATAGGCTCAGCTGTTCGGACAAATTTCCTTATTGGCTTTGGTTTTTTCCTCAAGGTGTTGCCGAGTGCATTACTGATATTATGACAGATTATCTTATCAATTTCTTAAATGTATTTACTCTAGATAAATCAGCCGCCCTCGAACGGGGACTCGCAGTGCACCGAGATCTCATCGAAAATCGTTTTTTCCCTATTTGAAAAAAAGTAGATTACGTATCCATTAGCATAAGGATTGATACGTATATTATTCAACGCCATGTAGTACTGAATTGCCGTAAATTAATGACACCACCGATGCCTCATACGTGGCTGTGGTAAAGTAGGTATGCAGTGCCTAATTTTTTTGGGTATTTTTTGGGATTCCTGACCGAATCATGTTATTCGGACCGATTTTTTGGCCGTACGTAGGTCAAGTTTTCTAAAAATTGCTACAAATTGTCTGCTAACTGAGACCAACATTTTGAAACCTAAACTACTGAAATAGGTACATTTTTGTGGCCGGTGGGAATCAAATACGAAATACAGCCTCAATACAAGCCTTTGAAAAATGCTTATACTTTTTTTTTGTTACCTACCGACCAAATCCATTCCCAATCAACAGCCAAAAAGGCTCGGGGGGTACCTCAGTTTTCAGCTTGACTCACTTTCGGCAGCGATTTCGCATTCTTTTACTTGTGCCATGACGTGTTTCGATTGCACGTATTTTTTAAACAATTTTTCCCCCGCTTGACTTCCTAGTTTGCCCAGACTTTATTGTCTCCTTTTTTAGTTGTAGTTCATTTTTGGTTTTTTGTTCTTTTTGTTTCTTGGCACTTCTACCACAATGCACATTCTGCATGCGTCTGTCTGCACAAAATCCCGGTTGGAACGGCACAGTCACAGAGTCAGGCTCTGATCATTGTAAGTATTCCGGCACCACTACCCGCTCTTTACTTTATAAATATATTTTTTTAGGCCTGTAAGGATGCTTGATGTATCGGACGATTTTTATTGTGACCATTCGGATGTCACCGTCGAAGATCTAGGATACAGTTGCTTCTTGGCTTTTTATCTTCGATGCTGCATCTTTTTATGTATTTTTCTGGATTACCTCTCAAGCATTCTCATTGTCAAATATCTAGTTTCCCCTTGCATTACCTCTTAGATTCGGATATTCTATTTTTCGCTGGTATTCAGACACTTCTTTGAATATTTCTTTTCATTTCAATTCTTGTAGCTATCTATTTGATTGGTTGTCGATCAGAAAAATCCCTCAGAAAGTCAATCTACGTTGCTCGTAGTTTTGGAAACTTGGGTTTTGGATTTTTTTAGTATTTTTAATGGTAGCCCACTTTTGGAGCAACTTGATTTGGAACTAAGATGACCCTAAATGCCTTTGTAGATCTTTTGAACCTTACCAATTTCTATTGAACAAGCAATAATTGCTTATTAATAACAATTATTCAATATTATTAAATTATTGTTCATTGCTTATTAAATAACAATTATTGTTCAATACTGAGGTCATTTTTTGAGTTTTTGATATTTTTGAGACGTTATGGGCCCTTTTTTAGGCGTCTATGGCCCTTTTCTAAGTGAATGTGGTTTTTTGGGGAGTCAATGGATCTTTTCTAGTTGTCTATAGGCCTTTTGGGGAGTCAATTGACCCTTTTCTATGAGTCTTTGAACCTTCTGTGGAGAAAATGGGCCTTTTCTAAGTGTTTTTGGGCCTTTTTTAGGTGCATCTGGGCCTTTTTCAAGCGTTTATGGCCTTTAATTGGTGACTATGGGCCTTTCTAGGGTCTATGGGCCTCTTGTGGGTCCTTTCTAGGTGTTTGTGGGCCTTTTTAGGTTTCTACGTGTCAATTTAGGTGTCTATGGTCCTTTTGCGGAGTCAATTGACCCTTTTCTTTGAGCCTTTTGTGGCCTCTGGGCCTTTTTTAGGTGGCTATGGCCTTTTATTGGTGTCTATGGGCCTTTTGGGGAGTCAATGGGTCTTTTCTAGGTATCTATGGGTCTTTCTCAGGTGTCTACGGCCTTTTATTGGTGTCTACAGACCTTTTCTGGGGGTCTTCGAGTTAATTCCTCCTTTTCTTCTTTTATGAGCTTCATCAAAAATGAATGATGCAGTATATGGCCTCGAAAAAATTGTTTTCTTGATTGTTATCTCAACTTTTTGTTGGTTTGGCACCCTCAAAAACCGCGGATTTTTCCTCTCTTTATTGCCAACTATGATTTTTTTTGCCTCTTTGAAAAAAATCATCAATTCTTGCAAAACATTGGGTAGAACAGGGGTAAGGAAAGTCGTGCTTGCAGTTGTTTTTTGTACTCTTGAATTTGACCTGTTTTTTCTTTGGTGAATACTCTTCGAGCTCTATATTTCAGAAATGAGCCCTTTCGATAATCTGGCCTCACATTCTTTTCTTTTTGATTCTGTTACATGCTCCGAAATTCAGCCTACAAATTTTGCGGTATGTTTTCCGTGTCGGGCGAAAAATAGTCAGACATTTGTGTGTTGTGTGGCGTGCGATTTTCCCATTAGACTAGAAAAATCACTTGCTGGTAACAAACATTGGTGTTCACCCTCCATAAATTTCATGGTAAACTTCATTTCCCGCGTCCATCTTCAAACTTTCTCATTTCATCACAGCGGACATTCTCAAATAATTTGGGATAATAATTTTAGATCATGATTTAGAAAGTGTTTTCGTATCTTTTACGGGTTTTATGCATGGGCATTGCGTTTTTAGATATTCATCGATATTATTTTGTGTGTATCGATCATGATAATCAGTGCTTGCTTCTCTGTTACCCATGAATTTATATAATCTTCGTTTCGACCGATGTATCATTTACTGCAGTTTATTATTCTGCTCGTAAAAGTCGATTACGCCGATAAATCAATTTTTCGCCATTCATCGTTTTCAGGGAGAACTGGAACAACAGTTGCTGCAAGCCAATCCCATCCTCGAGGCGTTTGGTAACGCAAAAACCGTAAAAAATGACAACTCTTCACGTTTTGTAAGTAACATTTTTTTAAATTAATTTATTTCGCGGTAATTTTGAAAAATATTTACATTATTGGTGCTTTGATACAGGGAGGGGGGGGGGGCTCCGTGTCTACTATTTATCAGTAATTTGAGATCTGCATTTTTTAAAAACTGGTAATGCATTTATTGGTACTTCTTGCAAATATCATGCAATCAAGTTAGAACTTATTCGAACCTCAACGTTGCTGGGTTGTTCGTAGCCCTAATTTATCCGTTGGTTATGAATATTTGGCAATTTGCAGGGTAAATTTATCCGTATCAACTTCGACGCCTCTGGCTACATTGCCGGCGCCAATATCGAGACTTACCTTTTGGAAAAATCGCGCGCGATCCGCCAAGCGAAAGACGAAAGGACTTTCCACATTTTCTACCAACTTTTGGCCGGAGCATCGCCCGAACAGCGAAGTGAGCACCCATAGTTATGGTCGTATTATGGTCATCCGTCGATAAGCTCGTCAAATTACTATATTCATCGTTTTCGATTCCAGAAAGTTTCATCCTCGAAGACCCGAAAAATTATCCATTCCTGAGCAACGGCATGGTCCAAGTGCCAGGTGTTGATGATGCCGCCGACTACCAAGCCACCATCGCGTCCATGTCCATCATGGGCATGACCAACGATGACCTGGGAGGTGAGGATTGCAGATCTCGATAAATCTCCCTTCCACGATTCCAGCTTTTCTCTGAACCGCCGCTTCTTCTGGATATAACATTTTTCAAATTCCCATTCCCAGCGCTTTTCCGGATCGTCAGTGCCGTCATGCTGTTCGGCAGCATGCAGTTCAAGCAGGAGCGTAACAGCGATCAGGCGACACTGCCTGACAACACTGTGGCCCAGAAGATCGCGCATTTGCTCGGCCTGTCCATCACTGAAATGACCAAGGCCTTCCTCAAGCCTCGCATCAAAGTCGGCCGGGACTTCGTCACCAAGGCTCAGACGAAGGAGCAGGTGAAATATTACATTTTTATGACTGAACTTTGTGAATTTCTCACAATGTGATGCTTATGGTTGAATTTTTCAAACATTTTCCAGGTTGAATTCGCAGTGGAAGCGATTTCCAAAGCCTGCTACGAGAGGATGTTCCGGTGGCTGGTCAACCGTATCAACCGCTCCCTCGACAGGACCAAAAGACAAGGAGCCTCGTTCATTGGCATCCTCGATATGGCCGGTTTCGAAATTTTCGAGGTGCCTAGCTTATTTAATTTCAAAATTTCGTTTTCCCTTGCTTGTCATGATCTTGTTAACGTTTTACCCGTTTCAATTTCGCAGATCAACTCGTTCGAACAATTGTGCATCAATTACACGAACGAGAAGCTCCAGCAGCTTTTCAACCATACGATGTTCATACTCGAGCAGGAAGAATACCAGCGAGAAGGGATCGAATGGAAATTCATCGATTTCGGCCTCGACCTTCAGCCGACCATCGACCTTATTGATAAGGTAGTTGTTTTTGCTGATGATAAAAAAATTCATTCCCACTAAAAATGGTCATTGCACGTCATAATTTACAGAATCCATAAAAATACTGAGAATTCTGTGTTAACCTATGCTCTCGATTTCCAGCCAATGGGCGTCATGGCGTTGCTGGACGAGGAATGCTGGTTCCCCAAAGCCACCGATAAAACATTCGTCGAAAAACTCGTCAGCGCTCATAGCGTACACCCGAAATTCGTAAAGACCGATTTCCGCGGCGTCGCCGACTTTGCAATCGTCCACTACGCTGGCAAGGTAAGTCCGAATTTCATGTACAGCTGATCAATCAATTAATCATCATAAAACTGCTAAAATCATTCGAATATTGAGTTTTTTTTTGCAACAATTGCTAAATCCGCCCCAGCGAATCCAGTGTTTTTCTTGTGTTTTTTGAACGGTTTCCTATTTTTGCTACAGGTCGACTACTCGGCTGCCCAATGGCTCATGAAAAACATGGACCCGCTGAACGAAAATGTCGTCTCCCTGCTCCAAGCTTCGCAGGACCCGTTCGTCGTTCACATTTGGAAAGACGCCGAAATCGTCGGCATGGCTCATCAGGCGCTCAGCGACACACAATTCGGCGCCAGGACCAGGTGAGAAGAATTTCGAGTTAAAACCGCAAATTTACTTTCAGAATTTTCGTTTTTCGAGCGGTTCTGTAGTTTGGGTGGACGGTTTGGTGGGATACAAGTTGGTGCTGCTATTGCGGGATATAAATCGATCGATTTTCCAAGTCAAATTCGGTTTCGAATTTTGTGTTTGAGACGACAGCGTGAGAATTTTGACTTTCTCTTGACATGTACCACTTATTAGAGCTCGAGCGCGTTCGACCGTACGGCCCTACTTGAGAGCTATTCCGAGCTGTCTCTTGTCAGGAGAGAGAAATTAAACTTTCGTCAATTCAGCTTGCTGCGAGTGGCTTGCTGTCGGTCCCCAGCTGTCATCCTGATCTGTCATGGTGGTAATTTAATCCTTAGTTTAAAAAAACTGAGGAGAAAATTTAATACGGAATTTCTAGTTCTCTGCTAGACGCGATTTCTACCTGGAATTTCAATAAATAAAATTAAATAGTAACTTTTGAATTTGACTTGGAAAGTCTGGCGCTCATTCTAAAATGGGTCGAGTCCCTTCCAAGAGTTAACACAGCACCTTCCATCCTGGTTTGATGAATTTGGCTTTCCTAGTGCAAGACACTTACCGATGCGTTTGTTGTGCTTTGTCGAAACTCAAAACTCCTGTTTGTTTTCCCTTGCATTTGACCCCGTACTAATAGTGCACCAGAACGGTAAGTTCACTTTTGAAAAAAATATCCGTAGTCGCATGTGCATGGTTGTCACTATTTTTGGGTTACAAAACGACGATTTTTTGGACTACAAAAATGCTATGAATATACTAATTTTGGTACATTATTTTAAAAAATAAGTCTGATTTAAAAAAAAATTTACCAAATGTATTCTTGTTGAACACCTCGGGTAAGAGAATCTGCTAAATTCACTCTAAAGTTTTCAAAAATGTCAAATGTCAAAAAAGTCATCATTTCAAAAACAGTTTTTTTGGGTTTTGGACCCCTTAACATTTTTTGATCGGATTCCCCAGACAATACGCCAAGTTGGAGCAAACCACAACTTTTAGGACCATCCGCGTCAAAATCGGATCAGTGGTTCGATAGGTACTATGTTGTGCATAAACGCAAAAACACATTTTGAAGGTGATGTCGTGGGGTTAGAATTTTTTGAGTATTTTTTTCGAGTTTCTCGCTTAATTTACCATCGGAAAGGGGTTTTTTTCCGAAAATTTTTGAAAATTTTGTTTCTTAATTGGTTTGGCTCGAAATTTCTTGACGCGCTTTTCTTCTACTGAGTTCTACTGTTCCGATTTTGAATTTTTCGAGCGTGTTGGATTCCTTGAAGGTTTTCACACCTTTTTCACTCCCTATAGGTCAAAATTAGTTGGGTTTTAGTGACCAAAAACTGGTTTAATGACTAATTTTTGGCCTAAAAAAGAATATTTTTTCGACCCCTTAGAAAAAATTTTAAAATTCAAAAAAAATATTTTTGAGTAGGGTCTGGGTAGGTACATGACACTAGAAATTTGCAATTTTTTTCTGATGGTTCCGCTGTTTTTCCTGCTTTTTCGTGGTAATGGCTAAATGCTGGATTTCTCTTTGTTCACCAATCATTCAATATTTTTGAATAATTGAAAAAATTAGTATTTTGTGACTTGGCCATTGAGACCAATTTTGGGTATGGAGATAAATAGTAAATGTTTGATATCCCAACTTTTGGTACAGGTATCATTTCCTGCACTATTTGCTCCCTATAAAATTAGTTTATCTCAGTCTTTATTAACCAACTTCAGAAGGCAATTACTCAATTTGACTAGTAGGTAGTCTTTCGCCGGGGATTTTTGTCGCTTTTTTCGGCATGTATGGTTTGCTCTTTGCAGCCAATTTTGATCTGATTTCAAAAATTCTTTTACTGGGATATCATGAAAGCCTGCCATTCGTTACCACTATTTTCCCATTTTTCGGGATATTAAGATGATGACGAATCGCTCAAAAATCGTTTTTCCCTTGCCCCTCAGGAAGGGAATGTTCCGCACCGTTTCGCAACTTTACAAGGACCAGCTGTCCAAATTGATGATCACGCTGCGCAACACGAACCCAAATTTCGTCCGTTGCATCCTGCCGAATCACGAGAAGCGAGCTGGAAAAATCGAAGCCCCCATGGTCCTGGATCAGCTGAGGTGCAACGGAGTCCTGGAGGGCATTCGAATCTGCAGACAGGGATTCCCCAACAGAATACCGTTCCAGGTCCGTCCATTTTTCTAAAAATATTTTTCAAAGACATGATTTTTTTTAAAAAGTTTTTTGAAATTTACGACCAGATTTTTCAGCCTAGTGGTGCGTCATGGATTTGAAGCATTGAAGTCTTTAACCTTCCCCTGCGTTTCATCGAACTAATTAACCCTTATCTTGGGGAAATTCGGAACCCTCGCATATCATGAGACGTCCCTTTGTTCATTTCTTATAAGAGATCTGATCGAACTTTCAGTTCAACCTACTATCCTCATTCTCACGTTAGATTTTGTACCATCAGTTACACAGCTTCAGTTTTCCTTCCCACTTCAATTTTTCGTTCAGTGATTGTGTCCAATTTTCTCCGTTCATTCGCTCTACCATTTCCCTGATCTTTTCTATAAATTTTCTCCTCAGTCTGCAATTTTGAACATTTTCCGTCCATTCTGCTCGCAGGAGTTCAGGCAGCGATACGAACTGCTGACGCCGAACGTCATCCCCAAAGGCTTCATGGACGGGAAGAAGGCGTGCGAGAAGATGATCAATTCCCTGGAATTGGATCCGAACCTGTACCGCGTTGGTCAGTCGAAGATTTTCTTCCGCGCAGGCGTCCTCGCTCACCTGGAAGAGGAACGCGATTACAAGATAACCGACCTCATCGTCAATTTCCAGGTATTCCTCGAAAATTACCCGCTGATATTACAGAAAAATACGTGGTAATCATTTTGTTAGTAGATGACGGATTTTTGAACTCGGATTTTCTTATTTCAGGCTTTCTGCAGAGGTTATCTCGCCAGGAGAAACTACCAGAAACGTCTGCAGCAGTTGAACGCGATTCGCATCATACAGCGCAATTGTTCGGCCTACCTGAAGCTGAGAAACTGGCAATGGTGGAGGCTGTACACCAAGGTGCGTTACGACTTTTCAGTGATGTACCCTTTCGGTGCGTAGGGCGTCATTTTCAGGAAAAAACAGTTCAGGGCGACTAACAACATTTTTACGTTAATTGTCGACAGGTCAAGCCACTGCTCGAAGTGACAAAACAAGAGGAGAAACTCACTCAAAAGGAGGATGAGCTGAAGCAGATTCGCGAAAAATTGGAAAGCCAATTGAGGTCGAAGGACGAATACGAGAAGCGACTCCAGGACGCGCTGGAGGACAAGGCGGCATTGGCCGAACAGCTGCAAGCCGAAGTCGAACTGTGCGCAGAAGCGGAGGAAATGAGGGCCAGGTGAGTTTTGGAATATTACCAGGAAAATCGAGCATTTCCAAATAATATGAGGCTGCTTTAAAAATCTGAAATTCTCCGCTGAAAAATCGATAAAACTACGAATTTCATCGGCAGATTGGCAGTGAGGAAACAGGAGCTGGAAGAAATCCTGCACGACTTGGAGGCTCGCATAGAAGAGGAAGAGCAGCGGAATACTTTGCTCATAAATGAAAAGAAGAAACTCACATTGAACATTGCCGACCTCGAAGAGCAACTCGAAGAAGAAGAAGGCGCCAGGCAGAAGCTCCAATTGGAAAAGGTACTGAAAACCACCAATGGATTCCCGTTATTTTTGATATTGGTAAAAAGACTCAAGAATCAAGATTTTACAAATTTTCTTCTAAATTTATAACCACCAATGGAGTACCGTTATTTTTGATATTGGTAAAAAGACTCAAGAATCAAGATTTTACAAATTTTCTTCTAAATTTCATATCCAACCCGTTTCTTCAGGTTCAAATTGAGGCGAGGCTGAAGAAAATGGAAGAGGACATCGCCCTCGCAGAAGAGACCAACTCGAAAATCGTCAAAGAGAAGAAAGTCCTCGAAGAGCGAGCGAGCGATTTGGCCCAGACTCTGGCCGAAGAGGAGGAAAAGGCCAAACATCTGGCCAAACTGAAGACCAAGCACGAAGCGACCATTGCGGAGCTGGAAGAGCGTCTGCTCAAAGACAACCAGCAGAGACAGGAGATGGACCGGAATAAGAGGAAGATCGAGACGGAAGTGAGTTGAATTAATCGTGGTTTTCCTGTTGAACCGTTGATCGTTTGACCAAGAATCGGTTAACGGTGAGTTTTGGTCAAGTAATACTTCGATCGGTGCAGTTTTCTGGGCTGCGTTCTGGAATTAGACTAACAAATCTGTCGATGGAACTTTTGGAGCTACAGCGAGCAACGTGAATTGAAAATAATTGACGTGTGTCACGAATTTTTTGCAGGTGAACGACTTGAAAGAGCAGCTGAACGAGAAGAAAGTCCAAGTCGAAGAATTGCAGCTGCAACTCGGCAAACGCGAAGAGGAAATCGCCCAAGCTCTGATGCGCATCGACGAAGAAGGCGCCGGTAAGGAGATTTTGTATAAAAATCGTAAAAATCCTTGCTAAGTTATTGGCATTCGGGAAAAAATATCTATACATTTTTGTGCTCCTATAGGCAAAGCTCAGATTCAGAAGACATTGAGAGAACTGGAATCGCAAGTCGCCGAACTGCAGGAGGACCTTGAGGCGGAGAAAAACGCCCGCGCCAAGGCCGAAAAGCAAAAGCGGGATTTGAACGAAGAGCTCGAATCTTTGAAAAATGAATTGCTCGATTCCTTGGACACGACGGCCGCCCAACAGGAACTCAGGACCAAACGTGAACATGTGAGTTTACTTTGATTACCAAAAATCAGCAATTTCAACGCAAAATCGAGCGTTTGGAATTGGAGAACTGATTTATTTGCAATGTTTTGAATTTCAAGCAACAAATTACCAAAAATCCGATTTTCAAATGCTTCCATATATTAATAGAAGAAAGTCAATATGAAATATATTTTTATCACTTTTTTTTTATCTTTAGATTTCGTTCTTGGGTTCGATACCAAATTCTCTCAGTATTTACCCCAACCGTATCATTTACCTTTCTCATTCAGGCGTGTGGCATTCGTATGGTTTCCCATTCCCCTAGTCCCCCCCGACCTAGGAGCCCGGATACTCTCACCTTCATTCTCAGTTTCGGCTATTGATCCGTCGTCCGCGAAAAGGCTCATAATGTTGGCAGCCCTATATCGAATTTATTCGGAATGGTTTTCGTTCTTTGGACAGGTCGTACTGTACTCGATTCTATTGGCGGTCGGTTGTTTCTTTCAGGAATTGGCCACGCTCAAGAAAACGTTGGAAGAAGAGACGCACATACACGAGGTCTCGCTGACGGAAATGAGGCATAAACACACGCAGGAGGTGGCAGCGCTCAATGAGCAACTTGAACAGCTCAAAAAGGTGAAATATTTTGTCCAACGATAACTCCAATGTTGTTTGCTTTCTTCTTCTCTTCATACAATTGTGTACTTTCAGGCCAAATCCGCCCTGGAAAAATCCAAAGCTCAACTGGAGGGAGAAGCTGCCGAACTGGCCAACGAACTGGAATCGGCGGGCGCGAGCAGAGGGGAATTGGACCGCAAGCGGAAACAGGCCGAATCCTCGTTACAGGATATTTCCTCCCGGCTCCAGGAAATGGAACGTTCCAAGATCGAATTGCAGGAACGCTGCCAGAAACTGGCCGCGGAAGCCGAACTCGTCAATCAGCAGCTGGAATCGGCCGAACTGAAAGCCTCCGCTGCGCTGAAGGCGTCGGGCACGCTGGAAACGCAGCTTCAAGAAGCGCAGTCGCTCCTCGATGAAGAGACAAGACAGAAATTGGCTCTGGCAACGAAATTGAAGACGTTGGAGAGCGAGAAGGACGCTCTGAAAGAGCAGCTGTACGAGGAAGATGAAGGCAGGAAGAACCTCGAGAAGCAGGTGAGGAAAAAAATCCGCCATCACATATTGAGGGACTGGAAAATTGTTTAGCCCTAACTCGGACCTAAAGGTAACTAACTCGATTCTTGAATAATTCCTTGCAGATGGCTCTCCTCAACCAGCAAGTGGCCGAAAGCAAGAAGAAATCCGACGAAGAGGCTGAGAAGAATGTAGAACTGGAAGAAAGCAGAAAGAAATTGCTCAAGGTTTGCAAAATTCTACCGATACAATTTTTTGAGTTCGATAATCGAGCGAATATTCTACTATAATTCAATCGGCCTTTGCAGGACAACGAAATCCTCCAGAGACAAGTCGAAGAGCTCAAGGTGATCAACGACAAGCTCGAAAAAGGCAAGAAGAAGTTGCAATCCGAATTGGAAGATCTCACGATCGACTTGGAATCGCAGAGAACCAAAGTCATCGAGCTCGAGAAGAAGCAGAGGAATTTCGACAAAATCCTCGCCGAAGAGAAGGTAGGTTTTGGCGGAGAAGTGATCCATCAGACTAGCTTGGCTTTTTAGGAAACCCCAAATTTAGGGAATGTTTGCAGCAGCTGCAAATGGATGATCATGCAGGCAACTTGGCCGTAGAACAGTCCTTACCCCTAGAAATCCAGTCAAGATCAGCTGGGACCCAGTCCAGAACCATTCGATGTCCCAAATCTCTCCATCTGGACGTTTTTGGTCTTTCTGCAGGCCATGATATTCAGCTGTAGAACATAACCCTCAGAAATCCAGTCTAGATCAGCTGGACTCCGGTCCAGAACCATTCATTGTCCCAAAACTCTTCACCATCAAGCATTTGCTCTTCCGGCAGGCCCTGTCCCAACAAATCACCATGGAGAGAGATGCCGCCGAGCGGGAAGCTCGCGAAAAAGAAACCCGCGTCCTCTCCCTCACCCGAGAGCTGGACGACTACATGGAGAAGAACGAAGAACTGGAGCGAAGCAAACGCCAACTGCAGGCCGACTTCGACGAACTCGCCAACAACCAAGGCACCACAGACAAGAGCGTAAGTGCAGTCTGTTTTCGTCAAGTTTCCCACCCTGATTTGTCTATAAAGCGGAAAATCTGAAAAAACATTTTGTGGTAGTTCTTAGCTTACAGTTTTGCCGTTTTTGGCTGAGATCAAAAAAGGAATCTTTTTCCAGTCAATTTTCATGCATCTTTGTCAGCAAATCACAACCAATCGCTTCGATCGCCATTTTGAAAAATTAACCTCAAAATTCTTTCGAACACGGTTCGAAATTATTTATCGTTAAAGCCCCCACCATCTCAATAACATGCTGCATGACGATTTTTAATGGGAGTTGTCTTTTCTCTCACTTTTTTTCAATTGGACAAAAAGTTCCAAGATGAGGTAAGGCCAAATTCAGAATTTCAACGTAGTGGCCTTGTTCCGGCGCTCCCGGCCGATTTCTTCCATATCTTTTCAGGATTGCCTTCTGGTTTTTACTTTGATTCATTTGATTATCGCTTGTATGAAGCTGATTGATTCGTTAATTTTGATTTCTGGATGTGATTTTCTCGAATTACCCGCCGTAGTGGTTTTTGCGATATTTTCTTTGATTCTAATTCGAAATCGATGGCGCTATTTTTGTAAATTGTATAGACGGTTGAGAAAAATTGTAAAATTAACAATACCTATGGTCGTTAAGGTAATCAAAAATAAACTTCAAATACCTATAGACCATTTCACGGGATGCGAAGTTCCTCGCTTTGTACGGTTTTGATGATTTTCGTTAATGGCAAATAGTTTACTGTAAAAAACTGTAACCAGCTGGTATGAGCTGCGCATTCCGAGGCCTGTGAAATGGTCAATACGAGGAGTTACCCTTTAGTTAGGTAATATTCCTTACACAAAATGTAATCATCTGATCAAATTTGGAGCATTTTCCCCGAATTCAGTACTCGAGTAGCGCTTTATTGGCCCACGGTATCTTGATTCACTCATTTTTAGGTTAAAATTAGCTCATCAGCGTACCAGCAGCACTCGTAGCCCATCGTAAAGACTCAAAATAGATTGGGATTTTGACAAAAATGTATTCTATTTTTTTTTAAATGTACCAATTTATTCAAACTGCATGGACTTTTTCAGGTGCACGAACTGGAGAGGGCGAAACGAGTGTTGGAATCGCAGCTTCTGGAACAGAAATCGCAGAACGAAGAATTGGAAGACGAACTGCAGATGACGGAAGACGCCAAGCTCCGATTGGAAGTCAACATGCAAGCGTTGAGAGCGCAATTCGAGAGGGACCTCCAGGTAAGCGAAGAGTCTTTAATTCAGCCCAAAAATTCCGAATTTTTGAAACTTTAAATTGCTCGGGCGCTGTTCGAACTCTCATATTTTTTCCCCTCTTCAAGGCCAAGGAAGAATCGTGCGAAGAGAAGAGGCGAACTTTGGTCAAGCAATTGCGGGATCTCGAGGCCGAACTTGAAGACGAGAGGAAGCAGAGGACAGCGGCTGTGGCGACCAAGAAGAAGCTCGAGGCCGACTTCAAGGACATTGAACAACAGCTCGAAATGCACACCAAGGTATTGAACGAAGTTCATCCAGGCAAACCACTGCTATGCCTGAAAATTAAGATTTTTTCAGTTTGCCTCGAATTGCGTCCAAACAATGGTGGGATCATTAAGGCTTGCGAAGATTCTAGAGTCAACGAAATCGCTTTCAGAATCTTGAATTCATCATTTGGAAACAATAATACACTTCGTTCAATTCCCAGGCGAAGGAGGATCTTCAAAAACAACTGAAGAAGGCTCAGGCTCAGCTCAAGGACGCCATCAGAGACGCCGAAGAAGCGAGATTGGGTCGAGAGGAGCTCCAAGCGGCGACCAAGGAAGCCGAACGGAAGTGGAAGGGATTCGAAACGGAGCTGATCCAAGTCCAGGAGGAGCTGCTGGCCTCGGAGCGGCAACGGCGGGCCCTCGAGGCCGAACGCGATGAAGCGGCTGAAGAAGCTAGCAAAAACGCCAAGACATTGTGAGTCGAATCGACAAAATAACATTTAATTTTCCTCATTTTTTGTCAAGTAGTTGAAGTCGTAATCATCCTTCGCCTTTCCAGGTCCAATCTTCTTGACGAAAAGAAGCGATTGGAAGCCCAGTGTGCCGGCCTGGAAGAAGAACTGGAAGAAGAGCTTAGCAACAACGAAGCGCTGCAGGACAAAGCGAGAAAAGCCCAACTCAACGTCGAACAGCTCACAGCGGGTAAGCGATAGCGCCAAATGTTCGCCGATTCGTATCTTGGGAGAAATCCGCCTAATCTTCCGCTTTTTCAGAGCTCGCCACGGAAAGGACCAACGTGCAGAAACTGGAAGGCTCCCGAATGTCGATGGAACGGCAGAACAAGGAATTGAAGGCGAAATTGAACGAATTGGAGACGAACCAGCGCACTAAGTACAAGGCGAACGCGTCGCTAGAAACCAAGATTACCAATCTCGAAGAACAGCTTGAGAACGAAGCAAAGTATGTCGAGCGGAGCTTTAAATCTGGATAATAATTATTTAATAAGTAGGTTTCGGGAAAATGTTTGTTTTGAAGAGGACTTAACCAGAAAAATGCCAAATTTTCAAATTTCATGCTCAAAATATGGTTCTTTTGGGAAAAAGTGCCAAAAGCGGGTTTTTTCGAAAAAGTAGTTTCGGTTTTCGGGGGGTTTTCGACTAGAAGCGTTGAACTTTTGTTCAGACCAGGGATAGGATGTTTTGTAGCCAGTTAAATTTCCAACATCCGGGTATGGTTGAAAGTTGGTTTCGGAATTTCGTTTGTGGAAAAATTTGGACTTTTTTGAAAAAATTTTTTAAAATTTTCTCGTTTTTCGCTCATATTTTGAGAACGGTTGAAAATCGAAAGTTGGAGATGACGGATTCCTTTTGCTGAGGAAATTTCCAAAATTTTTGGACTGGTGGAAATTTTTCGTTAGACGACTCCTTCCTAATGAAAATCCGCCCCGAAAATAACCGGTTGGGCGGAACGGCCACAAAAGTTAGGCTGTCCTTGGGTTTTTCTCCTGAACAGCTGGAACGATTTTGATGTGTCGCACCTTGTTTTGTTCTTATTGAGTAATATCTTGAGTAAGATTTTGAGGAATACCTCGCGATTTCCAATGTTTGTTTGCAGGGAAAAGCTCGCGCTGCAGAAAGGTAATCGTAAACTCGACAAGAAAATCAAGGATCTTCACGTGCAGCTGGAAGACGAGAGAAGGCACGCCGACCAATATAAGGAACAAGTCGAAAAGGTGAGCGCGAGAAATGTTTATCAACATCACTACGCACGCTGGGAGGAACACTGGTATGAAAACCTAACTTTTGGCGAATGGCGTTTGAAGTTTTTCTGAATCATTGCGCGCTCATCTCTGACGCGAAAATGTTTTGCTCTTTAGCGGTCATTTTTTGAACTTCAAACCAGTAGTACCTGTGTTTAGAGGGCGCCAAGAGCTTCTTAACAGTATAAAGAGCCCAAAAAGTCGAAAATTTTGCTCGACTGATTACATTGGTACATTATTGTACCATGATGTACCACATTATGTTCCAAAATTGGACTTATACCAGCGTTCCTCCCAGCGTGCGATCCTTGCCTCTGTAGATTTCTACAGGAAAATTCGGATTCGGCCTATTTAAACAAAAATTGTTATCTTACAGATTAACAACCGGGTCAAAGCATTGAAGAGAACCTTGGACGAGGTGGAGGAGGAGATGAGTCGAGAGAAAACGCAGAAACGCAAAGCTCAACGGGAACTGGACGACCTTCGTGAAAACTACGAGTCCCTCGTCCGCGAGAACGATAACCTCAAGAACAAAATCAGGTAAATGGCGCGACGACTTTTAGGTTAAACCGTCAACAGTTGGTTGCATTTTTCGACCCGACAGACCCGAAATTAAGGCTGACGTCTGAGCTTGATTTTAAATGCTTGTGCCCGTTTAACAATTTTTGACGTCTCGATTTACGTATTGCCCTTGGCGGCTCAAGCCATGTTGGTGAGGCATCGAACTAACCCGCCTAACCGAATGGAACGTTAAACTAATTTTTCTTTTAAAAGCCGAAAATTTTTAAAATTCAATTCGAAAAAATTCCCCAGTTTTTTCGGCCAATTACCAAACTTGTCCTCGACGTGATAGGGAAATTCCAGAACTTGTCATGCAACGCTCCAGAACATGGTTTCTGGACTCGATTTTATTGACCGCCATGGAGAACCATTTGTCTCTCGCCATGGCGTTTTATGGTGTCGAGAGCACCGTTGTGATCTGAGGTTGTGTCTTGGGCGAGCAGAAGAGGCGGTGGCATCTCCCTGAGTTCGACGCGTCTGAGCAGTTCGAAGCGAGGATCGATACCTGGCGACGATTCGCAGGGTCTGAACAACACGACGGACGAATCGGTCGACGGTGACGACATCTCCAACCCGTAAACGCAAACAGAACCGAGAGAGAGCTATCGATTCGTGAGTAGAACCAAAAACAAAATAGCGAAGATGGAAGTGTTGATCCGGAACTTGATGTCAGCTGATCGGGATACGGGTCAGACCGAAACAGACGCCTCATTCTGCGAGCTTTCGATTAGTGCCCGTTTCGCGCTTTTGCGCGCATGCTCGACGCGCTAAAGTGCGATATTTGAATTCCTTGAAAAAATTTGGTGGGATAAGGTTGGCATTTTTTTTACAAACCCAAACAACGGAGATAAAAATGACTGTCTTTTCATGATGGAACACCCAGAAAATGCCCTGATGATGCTTTTATAATTTGTCGAAAGCTCGGCAAAAGAGGCGTCTGTTTTGGCCTGACTCTTATCCCGATCAGCTGACGACTGCAAAAAAATAAGGGTTTTCGCAAAAGAGTCTAGGCCAGATGGGGTACTTCAAAATCCGCCCCTGGTTAAGTATGCAGCTCACACAGCCAATTTAATTGCATCTTTTATTAATTTTAATCGATCCAAGGGAGCTGATGTAGTTTGCTGATGAATCATCACAACTAAAAGCCAAATGGCTTCCGATCGTAATTGTAGAGCCTCGAACTAACCGTAAATAGCGGATTTGGGTATCGTAGTTAACCATGTTCCCTCCTAACAATTGTTGACCTATCGTGTACCCCTGATTCATGCTGCTCGATAGGTGTCAAATTTGTCTGCATTTTGGAACGGGTTGATATCGTTTATCAGTAGAAATCGTCGCTGAAACAGCAACATGCTATAACTCAATTTTTGGCCAATTTGAGTTAGACCTTGTTAATATGGTAAAACAATGCTGTGGATCCATGACCGTGACCAGAATTGCGAAAGGACAGAAGCCAACACTGCTGTGGCCAGTTTTTTCAAAATTCTACAAACATGGGGTTAAGGAAATGCATTGCTGTGATTGGTAGAGGTGGTGTTGGGGTTGAACCAAATTAATTTTATTGCCGTTTCCAAGCCACGTTCCCATGTTCATTTTTCTCAATGAAAACAGTTTTTTGGGTCTCCTGAAAAGTTGGGAAAACTGAGTTATAGCATGTTGCAGTTTCAGCGACGAAATTCTTATCAATCAGAGAGTTTTAGCAGCTGTTTCTACATCAGAGGCTTCCATCATTTGAAGTTACCCCCTATTGCTGCTTAGCGTTGATCTCATTCGTAGACTGGAAAAAACGAAAAAATTTCACTCTCCGGCAGGACTCGAACCTGGCATCTCTTGCTCCCGGCTTAGGAAAGCGTCCTAATCGTCAAAATCGCGATTGGAGAATTTTAAATATTTTAGTTGTTCTTTTATGCCATTTTTCGAGCCAGCCCTTTCCAATGCCTTCAAGAGCAACAGGAAGGTTCGTCCACAATTTTTGGTGTCTTCAACGCTGAACGAATTTTCTTGATTAGAACATCCTAAGCACCAAATTCGGTTGCAGATAAGACCATGATGTTGTATGGTAGTACAGGATGCTGTATGGTAGTATAACGGTCATATTATGACGCTCTACCTTTGCACTTCCACAACTAAGAACTTGCCGGATCAATCGCGTAGGGCAATGACAGTGTTGACAAGGTGCGGCCGTCAAAAACCCCTGAGACAACGTCAAAAAAACCCCCAAATGTGAAAAAACATTCCCCGAAAAACCCGAAAGATAAGAACTATATAAAAATATTTCACATAAAACATACTTAACTCCATATTATACAACTAAAATTTTAAATAATACCTAAACTAAAAACTTGGCAACACTGTGCGATGATTTTTCGAGCAGTGCTGCCACTGAGGGAAATACATTCCCAATACGGGGAAATATTGGTAATACGTCACTCAAACACCTCATAAGGCCATAACAAACGGCTCAACCTGCAACCTCCTAACGACGAGGTCACAACCGGCCTGAAAGATTTGATGATCGAATCTTATCAGCAGTTTGAACCGTTAGTAGGCGTGTCCAGCCGTCCAGCTGATGGGCTGAGTGGGGCTGATAAGAAGACTGATAAGAGGGCTGATTAGACCAACTGATGGGCTGAATGGGCCCATGTTTGCCCAACAGGCCCACTCGGTTGAGCCGTTCATGCAATTCCCGCCTTAGGCCGCCCGCCCCCAGTGCCAGGTTCGAGTCCCGCCATAGAAGAATTGTTTTTCATCTCGCTCTCCATCGATACTAGGCATAATTCGATAATTTATCCTTTCGCAGCCGAGAACTTCCAACGAGCGGCCAAATAGTCGAAGACGCCGCCTACAAACGTTGATTTGGGAAAAGCCGCCCGTGCCAATTGAGCTCTCTCGATTTTGTTTCCACAAACCGCCCGCCCACGTACTTAAACGTACTACCACCGTACAAAAATCGTGTAATTACAGCCGGCCACAACATTCACTCGTTTGACGGCCTTGTAAAAAATTCACCTGAACCGCTATGTACAAAAAAAAATTTTATACCCGATCGCAGTGTTTCGTATCGAATTTTCCAATTTCAAAATCCCCTCCCGAAAG
Organism: Nesidiocoris tenuis; assembly: GCA_036186465.1. NCBI lineage: Eukaryota > Metazoa > Arthropoda > Insecta > Hemiptera > Miridae > Nesidiocoris > Nesidiocoris tenuis. The sequence goes on from AP028919.1 coordinate 10,364,746, forward strand.
AAAAAAATATGCAATTTTCTACTTTTTCTTCCGATCTACGCTCTGCGAAGTCAATTTTCCTCGAAGAGGGAGTTAACCTCTTTTTTTACATTCCCTGTTTTTCGAGCCGGATTCAAGATCCGCCATTTCAATTACCAACGTGTTTGTTCTACCTATTTATTATAAATATTTTGTGTAACCTACTATTGAAAAAAACGAATAGTCGCGGCCCAAGTGTTTTCCCCCTCGTTTTTTAGTCGTGCCGAGATGCCTTAGTATTTTGGGCTTTTCTTTGTTAGTTGTTGAATGAAAAGAGAGAAGGTCTAATTATAATATATAAATTGGTACTGCGGTGTACAGTTTTTATATAAATTGTGAATCGTGTCATAATTATTATGTTGTAATGTTTATTATTGGATTACAATTAACGCATTTGTAAGGTAGGAATAAACGGACTAACGACAATAGCCTTGTTTTTACCGCTTTTCCATTGCCCGATTTATGTATTTATATATTTTTTTGGTATTTCCAATTTCACTTGAGAACGGAAGTGCGAAAATTTGGTTTTTTCAAATCTTTTGGGGGGTATGGCTAGGAAAATGATGGAAAAAATCCTCGATTGATTCAAATACATATATTCATCAGTTTTACAATATTGTGATGAAAATAGATAAAAATATTGAACCTCTATGTCTTTTGGGCTACACGTATTGAGAAAAAAAGTATGAATAATCTCAAAATTTGTTTCACTTCTCAGTCTTCAAACTTCGGGTTGATAAATTGGACCAAAATCGATCACTTCGTTTTCAATGTTTTCCAACGAGAAAAATGCTTATCAATTTTCAAGATTTTCAAATTTAACCTTCAGAAATGAAACTTCGAATAACAATATAATATATATTATATAAATGCAACAATACATTTCAACAGATAGGTACTACCTCGGTATAGGAACGATTGATTGCTATCGTGGAATGTCGTGTCTAACACTATACGGCACTTGTCATTTTGATACGATAAGAAAAAATCACGATACAAACAGAAATCCTCTAAGAATAATTTCCCTGATAATGATAATTTTCTTTGACTAATTTTTACCAAAATCGACCAAAAACTATTTTGGCGAACAATAATTGTTTTTCGACGTTATTTTTTTATTTGTAATAGATTTTAACTTTTTTTCTATTCTTATCCGATTCTTAGGCAACAAATGCGATTGGATAATTCCTCCGATTTTCCCAATGCAAATAAAAGTTAACAATTCAGTCACCTATGGCAAAAAAATTTTGAAAAATCTCTTATTCAAAAATTGAAGAAGAACTTTTGAAAATTTTTTAAAAGTTTCTAAATTTGAGATAGCCTCTTTTTTTATCCTACAGTTTCGTGCGTGGCTTCCCTGAGAGCAAATGCAAATATTAAAAAAAAAACATCGATAAAGGTTAATAGGTACCTTAGGTAGGTAGGTATAGTGCAAAATTAATTATCGAGAGTCAAGGCCGTGTATCAAAAAATTGATAACATTTTTGTGGGAAGTACCTAATTTTGAACATGGGAATAGCAGTTTTTTAAATGCATTCCTCCATTTTTTTTTCTCCAAAAAATAGGTAGATAAATAGGTTTTGAGAGGCTAATTTCAGAAATCGACACCTGAGCGGCCAAAGGGCCAATCCGCTTTATGGGTCAACATCTTTACATTTCAGATTGGCCCTTTGGCCGTCAAGTGTCATTATGGTACTTTGGCAAAATATTGATACACCAATTAACAACGGGAGTATAAATATTGGTCGAAGCATCAATCCAAATAAGTGTTCGGTACTTTTTTGTTTCTGAAAACTTGTTTTCTCCAAGAATGGATGCCTTTTTTGACAAATTGCCAATTGAGCCAGTTTGGCACATCCTCTATTGGTAAGGCACTGCGTTTCAACAGAAATGCATCGATAAATTGCGTTAACATTTTATGTAGAAATAATAATATCACCAATATGCGAGATTGCTTCGATTTCCAATTGCTTCAGCTGTCGTGCGGCTATTTCTTCGGCAAGCAGTTGACGACAGTAGGCTGGATAACTTTCCAAACTTGCGCGAGCTAGAAAATTGACGATTTTTTATACTCAGCCTTGTATTCTCAGTCGAATTTTTTGAGAAGAAATTTCGAGCATAGATACTTACTTCGGAATGGGAGCTGATTTGCACGGAGACCAAACTGTTGAGTATTTCGGCCAGAGTTTCCAGGTACAAGTGGACGAGGGCGGTTTCAGTTCTGACGCAGTACAGGGAGAAGGCAGTCCTCAATTCGACGGAGGCTATGACGTTTTCTTGTTGTAGCATTCGGTTCTCCAGAGTCGCCACCGACGCCGCCTGACAGCAAAGCGTGAAATCGATCATTTTCTTGTAATCGGAGGATAGAAGTCGTTGGACTACGTTAATTGGTGGTATCAGGGACCAGGAGCCTCCCCATACCGCTCGTCCAGGTTTTGGGCCGGTTTTTCTGGTTGCAGCTATGGGCTTTGTGCCTTGCCCACGAGGGTTGATGATCAACCGTCCCAGAGCTAGCTCGAGAAGACACCTAATTCCAAATCTTGCAGACAACTAGCTCGTCCTTCCAATCCTGCCGCAGCAAGATCATTACTTTACAGTATCTACACCAAATTCCGGTCTTTCGACCACCAGAACTCCATGGAGCCGACAGAGGTCATTAGCCTCAGTTATCCGTCTGTCAACCGGATGTGGGATTGGGCTAATGACATCTATCCTCCAAATTGTGGAAAAGATCCAGCTCCTTGGAGTGGCTGCGGTCAAAATACCAGAATTTCGTGCTCTACAGTTACTGTAAAGATTCTTCTTCTTCTTATTTACTTGCCCTGACGAATTTTCCGTAAAGAGTCAAATAATCAACATGGATGGCCACTTCTCATTTTCGACGCTTTGGAGGAAGTTATTCTTTCAACGCACGGTTGCGTAGATGCAGCGCCGCATTCCCATACTGATCCCTACGGAAGGAGTAACGTTATGGCTTAGGCATTTCCGGATCCGGAAACGCGGGAAATATTTATTCGATTTGATATTTCCGTTCCAGATGCGGAAATGCCTAAGCAACGATGATGCTCTTTCCACAGAGATCAGTAGACCAAGCTAGAAAAATCGAGAATACCGAACGTTTTTGTATCGATGCGTGCCAATGCAAATAATTGTGTTTGGGGGCGATCGTCGCTAATATTCAATTGTAATCATTGTAAAACGCTGCTAAGTAGATTAGTGACATGGGTACATTATTTGTCTGGGTACCTCAGAAAATAAAGTTCAAATAGTTGGAGTAGGTCGGTTTATCATCATATCATTTGTGGAGTAATGGTCAATCGTGAATTCAATTATGCCGAAAAGATACGTTTTCACAATGATAATAAATAGGTAGGTATAAAAAGAAAATACCTGGCGGCTGCTTTCAAAGAAATATTTCCTGAGGCCTGGCGGCAAGAAGGCAGCCATTTTGTTAACCGCGTTAACAGGTGACAACTGTTATCAAGATCCGCCCAATTAACATAAGCTGTCCAATCCCAGCTTCACACTTTCAGTTTCTAATAAATCTGAGCCAATAGACGACGAAAGAGCCGGTAGGGGTAGGGGAAGTCCCCTACTTCCCCACCCTACCAAGATCAAGGGTGGGAATGTTACAGCCGCCATTTCGTATTCCTCACGCCTTGAACCGATTGGAACATGTGCCGTGAACCCATGAAAACTGCAAAACCGCAATTTCAGCAGTGTCACTGCCCCCAAAATTGACCCTGTTGACCAAAATCTCGAAAAAATGCCAAATTTCATGTTTCATAGTCAATATCTAAAGATTCCCGCCAAAAAAACCCCGAAGTCAAATCCATCATTTTTTTGAAATTTTTCCTAGGCTAGGACCTTGGATTTTCCAGCTGAAATCGGTTTTTTTCATTTTTCTTAGTCCTGGAGAGTTGTAGAAAATTGCGAATTTTATGTGTCATGTACCTGCCCAAAACCTACTCAAAAATATTTTTTTTTGAAATGTTAACATTTTTTTTTAAAGGGTCAAAAAAATATTTTTTGTTTAGGTCAAAAATTAGTCTTTAAACCAGTTTTTGATTACTAAACCCCAATCGATTTTGACTTATAGGGAGTGAAAAATGTGTAAAAACCTTCAAGGAATCCAACGAGCTCAAAAAATTCAAAATCGGTTCAGTAGGACTCCCTCAAATTGCCAAAAACGCGAAAACGCAGAAATCGCATTAAGAAATTCAAGCCAAACCGATTCAAAAACCAAATTTTCGAATTTTTTCGGAAAAACCACCCTATCTTATGGTAAATCAAGCAAGAAACCCGGGAAAAATACTCAAAAAATTCTAAACCCACGGCATCTTCTTCAAAATTGAGATTTTGTGTTTTTTCAAAAATATACCCTAATTATGCCGAATTGGACCCGTTAACCTTCTCCGATCGGACAATAGGCCTCAAGTTGGAGCAAACCACAACTTTCAAGACTAATTTAGTCAAAATCGGATCAGTATTTCAATACGAAGTGGCTGGACGAAATTTTTGGCCAAAATTTCGTCCGTCCACTTCGTATCGAACCCCTGATCCGATTTTGGTGCGGTTGGTCCTAAAAGTTGTGTTTTGCTCCAACTTGAGGCATATTGTCAGGGGAATCCGATCAAAAAATTTTAAGGGGTCGAAAACCCAAAAAAACTGTTTTTGAGATCATGACTTTTTTTACATTTGATCGTTTTTGAGTAGTCTAGAGTTGATTCAGAGGATTCCCTTATAGGAGGTGCACGTCACAGGAAAATTTGCTAAACGCTCGTTTTTACTTCCATATTTACAGAGTAAATGGAAGTATTGTGATCGTCCTAAAATCGAGAATCGGAACGGAGCTTCAGAAAAAACTTTTTCTTATACACATTTACTCAGAATCACTTCCTGAACAAGTGTCTGTGTGTCCGTTACGTCCGTCTGTCCGTCTGTCTGTCTGTCCGTCTGTCCGTCTGTCCGTCTGTCCGTCTGTCCGTCTGTGGTCATTTACAAAAATGGCCATAACTCCCTCATTTCTCAACCTTTTTTCAAATTTCTTGAACTGAAATGTTTATCTCGGCAAGACCTAACACCCTGTTTAATCGGAATTTGGATAACGCACAGTACTTCCAAGATATTCGCATTTTTAGTGTTTTCTATTTTATTTTTTTCCGGCCGCAAAAATGAACCGATTTGAGCGTTCTTGGTCTCAAAATCTTTGTTTTACCTTGCAGAATATGTGGATATTTTTTACATTCCGAAAATGTGGCGTTTTTTCATTTTGGGCGAATTTTAAAATTTTAATACTGAATTTTTTGATATTTTTGACCTAAACACTTTCAAAAGCAGTCAAAATATGATCAAAATGTGTCACAATTTTACGTTTCAAAATATGGAAGTATTGTGTGTTATCTACGCACCACTGGTTTTTTTTTTTGAAATCGGACCACTCCTTCTATGCGTTTTGCTGCTGACGGCGTACGGCGTACGGCGTACGGCGGACGGACAAAAAATTTTTATTGCAGATTCTTGTTCTAGAACCTCTGAAACGTGAAAGAACAAATTTTCAGGGGGTGTTGTAAAAAAAATTTTCTTGAACAATTACATAGGTACATTATTTCTGGAAATAATGTACCAAAATGGTTTTCTACGAAGTTTTCCCCAACGCACGAAGCCGCGTGAACGCCCCTCAACCTGCAGAAGAGCAATAAGAAATCGGCGTATTCCGCGCCATTACTCACATCGCTGCCTCTAAGTACGCCCTGGATCTGCCGTTTCTTCAACGCCATCATCCTCGACAGGGCCACCTGATGGTCGTGAGAGACGCCCTTCTCAACGCGTTCGCAAAGATCCTGATGACCGCTCAGGACTTCGAGCAAGACGTTCAACCGTTCGCAAACTTGCTCTTCCTCCAGGACGCTTTGCTCTTTCGCCTTGGTCGAGAGAGAGGAAAACTCCCTGAAATTATTGTGTCAGCAGGTGGAAAAATAGAACAAGGTTAACTCAAGGATAGTGATGGGCGATACCTATCGATATGAGGATGGTATCGAATATCTTCTTTCAATATCTGAGAAGTATCAAATGATTTTTCGATACTAGTATCGAGTACAGGTATAGAATATTTTGTGGTATCGCCCTTCACTAATCAAGGATTATATGATTTTTTAACGAACGTTAAAAATAATTTTTTTCCTCACTTCGATATGATACTGAAGCCGCGGCGAATTTCCGACCAGCTGTTATTACCGCCGGTGCCCCAGCTCGTTCTGCCAACGCTGTCTAACGCCAAATCGGTCAACGTGTTGCCCAAATCTTCCATATCAGCAGCGTACCTGCAATCGCGAAATACATCATGCTTGAAATGGCTAAGCAGCTAAATTCCGGACAAAATGCAATTCAAGAATAACCTGACATACAAGATTAACGGGACATAACATCAATGCAACAGCAGGGCTGCTCAAAGATATGGGAATAACTCACTTCAATCCAAGCGATGGTTTCTACAAAAAATTGTTTTTAATCAATTTTCAATTCAATAAAAATTTTTCTAAATTCCAACCATTTCATCTCCTGTTTTCAATCACCTGTGAGAACGGAGGGCTATCTGGTCAGCGATAATTTTCATCTTTTGAACTCCGTTGTGAATAATTCGAATCTGCTCTCGACTGGTGGCGAAATCGTTGGTGTTGTTAGTTGGCACCAAATCCTAGAAAAACAACGAATTCGAGAGAAATCCGAAAACTTCAAGAAGATTGAAACTTCAAATCAGAACTCATCGTCTACTCAGCTGACCCTCGCTTTAGCAGCTAACTCCGAAGTCGTGAATTCGTCCGGGATGCTTTTGAAAATATCCTTCATTTTCGAAGCCAAATCGGCGACGGTCTGAGTCAGGAAGAAACTGAGCAGCGCATCTTCCCTTATGACCGGGTGACGGGCGACCAGCGTCAGCCATCTTTGAAGGCCTTTTCGCCGGTTTTCGAGGAAATTCGAATCGCTCGGAAACACTGTGAAAGAAAACGTTTACAGATTTACCTCCGATGTCAATCTTTTGTCGCTAAAAGTAAGAAAAACAAGCAGGTGGCGTGAATTGGCTCTCAAACGTCCATAATTGGCTCCCATATCCAAGACACATCATTTAGGCCCGGTTTATTGACAAAATTTATCGATCCGATATCTAAGGAAGGATAAACATTTCCATTAGATAAACATTTCCAATGAGATTTTTACATTGAAATTCGATGTAAAAACCACCGTGGTGAATTTTATCTGAAGCTTCCTTGGATATCAGTTAGATAAATTTTGTCAATAAACCGGGCCTTAAAGGCACAAAACATACCAAAGATCCATGAGTTTCCTATACATAGTATCCTGGTTAATCTAATAAATACCTCACCTCCGACAATTTTCTTCGGTGGAAGTTTCGGTATAAGCCGATAGGGGAAACGACAGAGCAGAAGATCGTAGAACGTGGCGAAATCATTGTACCGTCGGTAAACCTCTGACGAGAATCTCTGCGGGAAAAAAATTGTCCTCTAGATCTTACAAAACTCCGTTTTATCCAAGGAACCATAGATGTTTGAGTAACACCCAGTAACTCCGGTTCTCCTGAGGAGAGCCGCCACGGCGAAAGCGCCGGAGAAATCATAAGAAGAGAAATTCTCCTCATAGGACGTAGAATAATCGTTTAGAAATGAAAAATCGTGAAAATATTGATGATCAATCATCGCCGCTTGATCAGTAACTGACCTGGCTGATGACAACGTATTCGACATGTTTGATGAACAAGCCTTTCCTTTCCGGAATTAGATTCACTTCGATTTCATCATTTTGCTCTATCTCCTGTATGCTTAACCGACAGATAATGTCACCGTTTTCTGCCATCAACCGCCTGCAACATAAGGGAGATTATGTCAAATCAATAGGTAAGTCATTCGTCAGATTTTACCCTAAGAAGTTGCAGTGTCTATTCAAATTTTTTCCGGTCACAAAAATTAACCGATTTCAGCGTTCTCTAGCTTAAAATTTCGATTTTACCCTGCAGAGTATGTGAATATTTTTTACATCCCGATAACTTGACGTATTGAGATTTGAGGCGAGTTTCAAAATTTGCATAGTGAGTTTTTTGATATTTTTGACCTAAACCCCCACAAAAGTAGCATATCGACGGTGTAGAATCAATACTGCCCAATTCGTTTGCCATGCAATCTATGGACGCGTGATTTGCCAAGTTGCCACCAATCCAAGTTTAGAGAAGTAGGCAACCCAGACGCCCCCAAAAAACACGATGCTTTGAATTGGGCAGTATTGCAGTTTCATCGTCGATTGGCGACTCAGATTAACGATGAGCGCTCTAGCGGCCGAGCGGCGGAACTAGTATTGGTTGGACAACCCCGGCTCCAGTCCCTTGGAAAGCATAGCCTTTGACCAGTTTTTTGATGAATTTTCTTTGATAACTCCAGAATGTTCTAGCTCGAGTGATTTTGTACTTTTCCGTATGGATATTGGTATTGTTAACGCGGAAGAAAAATGAAATAGGCCCACTGACTTATACTAAAACATTGTTATAATAAGTCTAAGTAGGATATCTGGGTCTCAATAGGTCTCAGATCATATCATCACGCTGGTTTTGTTTATTTTGGTGACGAAAATTTTCAATTTTCTCGCACGTTGCCATTCATTAGACTAATCATACATGAGTATAAAAACAGTGGTGCGTAGATAACACACAATACTTCCATATTTTGATACGTAGGTACCTACATTTCTGACGCAATTGAATTATGTTTTGACTGCTTTTGAGGCAAATAAAAGAATCTATCTATTGATCAAAATGTTAATCGCAGGTTTCCTACGAAATTTTTACTTCCATATTTACGGAGGAAATGGAAGTATTGGAATCGTCCTAAAATCGAAAATCGGAACGAAGCTTCATAAAAAACTATCACAAAGACTCAGAATCACTTCCCGAACAAGTGTCTGTGTGCCCGTCTGTGGTCATTTACAACCAGTGGTGCTTAATACACAATGCTTCCATATTTTGAAACGTACATATTTGACAAAATTCGATCATATTTTGACTGTTTTCGAGGGTGTTTAGGTCAAAAATATCAAAAAAGTTTACTATGCAAATTTTAAAATTCGCAACAAAAAAAATCGCTCCATTTTTGGAATATAAAAAATATCCACATATTCTGCAACGTAAAACGAAGATTTTGAGACCAAGAACGGTCAAATCGGTCCATTTTTGTGGCCGGAAAAAAATAAAATAGAAAACACTAAAAATGCAAATATGTCGGAAGTACTGTGAGTTATTCAAATTCCGATTAAACAGGGTGTTAGGTCTAGCCGAGACAAACATTTCAGTTCAAGAAATTTGAAAAAAGGTTGAGAATTGAGGGAGTTACGGTCATATTAGTAAATGGATGAGAGACTGTCCAACCAATAGCCGCCATTGTAGAGGCGACCGCAGCGCACTCATCGGTAATCTGAGTCGCCAATATAATCGATATTTTCAAAATATGGAAGTATCGCGTGTTATCTGCGCAACACTTGTGTTTTGCCAAGTTGCGGTACATACATGGAAAGGGGTTAACGACGATTATTGTGATTGAATTTCTGAAGTTGAGGTTCCCAAATTAAAATCCTGGGTACGGGCCTGCATCATTCTAATTCGACGTACGAATCAGGCCATCGATAATCATGCGTTTTATCATATTAGTGCAAACTATATGAAATCGCATGTTATCTAGAGAATTGAACCTTCACACAAGTCCTTACCCGGTGGTTTTCCATGATATTTTGATATTATTTAATGCATAATAATATTATTTTCTAATAATAAATTATTTATCGTCTATCGAGTTCCTTGAGACACCAATCTCTGACGTTAGCATCGCCTAATTGCATTGACTGGCGATGGCGACCTCTTTACCCTATTACTAAAGACTGTGCCCAACAATTGGCCAAATTTTTCAAATGGCCTGATTTTTACAGGCAAAGCATTTTTCAAAGGTGACATAAGTTTTTTGACCACCTGTTGCTTGCTGTCCAGATGACAAGAATGAGCTAGTCGACGATTCCCAGCTGATCGGTGGCAGAGCATTCGGCATCAACTTGGCACTTAAACCGACATTACCTGCACTTGTTGGGCAACAGGGAAAAAAAATTTTCGAGAATAAATTCGAAGAAAAATAGATTCTTTGAAAAGCAACGTAACCAAAACCGTGGCGATGCGATTACGAGTGACGTCAGACGTGTGACTCAAGCTTCAAGGCCGTCAAGATTGGACTCGATGACCACTGGGTAACCTCCGTTTTCATTCGGCTAGGCATTCGAATACACTATAGGCCTGCTATTCCATTGGCCGAAAAGCAGCGATAACAACCCAATGACGGTGCCGTTTCTTTTTCGTCTAAATACGAACTTCCGCAGTCGAAAACGGGAGAAATTCCCTTTGAATTGGCCTACGGAAGAGGAAATCCCTCTTCCATGGCCTTTGATCCTCGGGTTTCCCTACTCGCTTGACGGAAATATTTCCAAAACTTTGGAAAACTCAATTTTTTTTAAGATTTGAACAATTGGTTCTGAAGCCTAGGAGTATTGAGTCTTTGTTACAGAATCGGGTTGAGACTGTGTCAAGTCAAATTTGTGTGTCAAATTTGGTTTTTCGCTTTTCAAGAGAAAAAGTGTCTTGGGCGGACGATGTACTACGGAAATATTTTTATCGCAAAATACTCGTATTTTACACCCTCTCAAACGTAAAACACGAAAACTTCAGGGGGAAGAAACATTTTTCTAGTTTTCACTAAGATTTACTTACTTTATCATTAAAATAATAATGAAACGAAATGGAAAGCGTTTGAACAGAAAAACGGTTTCTGCGTACGGTAATTTGTACGGCAAAAATAAAGACAAACTTCCCCCTACGAGCGTGGCAACACTGTGTGTTTGCTATCTTTATCATTCTGCTTGCTTTGACTTTGGTTTTTTCATTTCCTTCGCCCTGTGCCGTGCCACTTTTAAATTTTACGCTGCGCACGTCACTTTTTTCATTTTAAATTAGGATTTCCGAAATTGTAGGTATCGGTTAGCTCTTTGTAGTGTATTTGAAGCTTCTAAAAAAAATGCGTCGGACGAATCCATCCAGTATCTGATCGATTTCGACGAGGTTTTGGAGATCTTGTCAATATTTGCCTGTCTGCGATATCGGCCATCACGATGTTCAGAGGTTCATCCAATTTCGAAAAACTTCTCGGTGAGTTTGGTTGAATAATGTTTGCAGTGAACTATTCCTCGAAAAATCCGCTCAACAGAATGAATGGATTTCAATTCATGAGTGATCCTAAAAGCCAGTGTGTGGAATGTTTCATGTGTGAAAAAATGTTTCATTTTGTGACGAAACAGCCCCTTTACTGATAAGTTAGTCATGAGTCACTGCTGCTGGGTTCGTTTGCTTAATATATCCAGTAATGAAAAGGAATTATTAACCCTTATTGGTTACCTATCTAACGCTTTATTAGGTATATGGCAGGATCTGCCAGTTGACGGAGAAAGTAGGCTAAGTCGTTTTTTCACATCGGGAAAGGAGGAAGGGATTTTTCCTTGAATTGCTGATGTTTCAGTGTCATCAGCTGCTAGAATATTGCTATGACAAAATATTTCTACTTATACTTTCAGACAAGGCCACTAGCCCCTTGAAACTTGAACCCGATTGGCCGGTCATCATCCAAATATGCGACCAGATTCGGCAAGGCGATGTGGAGTGAGTAATAATGTGACATTATGAAAGTTTACCTATTTACCTACTTAGTGTACCTACATTATTACATATAGTTACGGCATTATAATACATTATCATGCTAGTGCAATCGAACATCAAAAGCTGATCTCTATTATCAAATTCTGAACCATTGCCCTGCACACGTCGCACAAAGATCTCTCTTTTCGAAATTTCCTTTTCAAAAACTAAAAAAAAACTCGTACTATCCCCGCAGGCGGGTGATCTGAAACTTATCGAAAATTGCTACAGCTAAAAGTGAAACTGACTAAAATTCAGTTCCGAAATTCGATTTGAACTTCAGCTCCATTTTTAGTTTCAGCTTAACTTCAGATTGAAATTCTGTTCAAGTTTCACTTTCAGTTCGACTTTGAATTTTAGTTTCACTTTCAGTTTTACTTTCACTTTTCGTTTGAGATTCAATTTTACTTTTATACTTCAGTTTCAGTTTGAGTTTCACTTTTAGTTTTACTACCGATTTTCACATGTACATTCACTTTCAGTTTTTCGTCCATGTTCAGATTGAAAATTCCGTTTTAATTCAACTTCCATTTTCACTTTGAGTTCAAACAATTTTTAGTTTCCAGTTTGAGTTTCACTTCTGGTTTACTTTTACTATAAATTTGTGTTTCACTTGTTTTAGTCTGAGTCTAAGTTATAGAAGTTACACTTCCAGTTTTACTTCCACTTTCGTTTCCCTTTTCGTTTTACATAATCTCAGTCTCCGATCAAATGTCAGTTTCACTTTTAGTTTTACCAGGTACCACTTTAACTTAATACTTCAAGATTTGCTTTCATTTTCAGATTGAAATTCTGTTGTTGTTCGATTTCGAACTGTATATTGTCGACCTGACTTATCTCAATTATCTCTCAAGAAATGAAAAGTACGAATTGTTAGGACTTCAAGAATACAATGAATTTTTATTTGAATTTTGTTTGGAGGAAAATGTTTTTAGTTAATTGGTTTCCAGAAAACGTTGAAATTCAATTGCTGGAACATAGTGAACATTTAAAAATATGTTGAAGCATTGAAGCTAAATGCTTCATAGTCCGGCGAGCCGATCAAACAGCGAAGCTGTCATAACGTTCTGGTTGTTTAATTATCCTGCCACTTCTTGTTCTTGTTCCAACTGAGTTCGTAGTTTTGTTTTGATGAGTTTGTTTCTGTTCTTCACATTGAGGAATGTTTTCTTCTGTAGTGTTGTCTTTGTTGTGTTGATGATCGGTGGTCTCATTGATCCCTTCCAGTGGGTCCCATCAAGGAATTTCGATGTTTTCACAATGCGTTTTTTATGAAAACTATTGTTGAAAAACCTCCTCATCCAACCAATCATCCAAACTGTTTTATCATATTCGGAAAATTGGTGAGCGTACCAGATATCTTGAAACTTCGTTTGGTTGATGGACGAAAGATTTCGAATCTCCCGCACACGGTTGCCGACGAACGTCGCCCATTCCGATAGCCGCCAATAGGAAGGTAAAGGTGGGTGGTCTGGAAGGCAGGGTAGATGTATTTCGTATCTACCTTCTGTGTTGACACGAACAGTTTTCAAAAAATGGTAGTGAACTAATTCCGGTTCTTTTTTGCGGGATAGTGTCTCAGCTGGACTTTCGATACCCAGGACATTGAGATCCAATGATTTAGAAATAGAAGTGAAAGAGCTCACCAACATCGAGTATGCGATTGACGTATTTGAAGTCAGCTCAGGAACTTTGGGACGTTCCAAGGTCGTCAGATCGGGAAGTTTTATGGAAGATGGTTCAGTGATGGAGTTATTTGTGACTGAAACTTCCTCCTTCTGCTTCATAGAATCAAGCTCGTTCTTTTTTCTGTCTTGAGGCTGTTGACTATGAGTAACCAGTGACGAAGTAGTCGGCAATTCTGGAGCATTGCAGAGGATCACCTTATTTTTCAATTCTTCATCTAGTCCGAGGCCAGACCCAGCCAATGCAATTTTTTCCTCTCCTTCAACCTCGTTTCGAAGGAAAGTCATCAACCGATCGAGTTTTTGGTCCATGATAGTTGCTTGTCGGTATTCGGAGGTTCTTTGCCAAACCCTGAGAAGGTCATCGGAAATGCATGATTCGACAAGTGGATAAAGGAGCCCAGCACTTTTATCTGTGGTGACACCTAACGATTCCAATGAGCGGATGTGTGTCTCAAGCTGGTCGTAGATTGACGTTAATGGTACCTGTCCTTTGTTGAGAATATTATACACGACTAGTTTCAGTAGTTCTCGTTGGTAAGATTCAACTAGAAGATCATCTCTACCAAATCTCGATTTTAAACTGTCTATGGCTTTATAATAATTTTCCTTGGACCGAGGAAAACTTTCGACAATAACGCGAGCCCTTGATCCTGGAGTAGTGGCTTGCAGTAAATATTCGTGTTTGTCTTCTGGAGCAATGTCATTATCATCATGAATTTTTTGGAATTGCCCCCAAAATCTTTTATTTCGCCGCCGAATTGATGGAAATGAATTTTAGGAAGAGTGAATTTTCGATTATTGTGGCTGACAAAATTATCTGACGTGACCGACTGGGTTTCGGTTGCCGAAGCAGTGTGGAACATGTCCCGAACCATATCAGAAACGACGATTACCTTTCTTTCGTATTGAATAGTCAGCTCCATTTCGGTAGCGTACTCATCTTCACCCAGGGCCTGTTGTTCCATCATGTGCATAATTCGGGCGTCGAGATCAGTTAGGGTTTCTGCTTTCTTTTGTAAGATCTGAAGATCTGCGAGTATTGTACGTCTGTTAGCTTCAGCAGCTTCACGATCTTGCAGATGAGTGTTGATTGTATTTACCAAACGGTCAATCACCGAGTGGTAGCGAAGCCTTTGGTTCTTGAGAGCTGCCAAATCCATGACCGGGGAGTCAAATGATCGATGACCGGGGAGCCAAATGTTCGATTTCGAACTGTATATTGTCGACCTGACTTATCTCAATTATCTCTCAAGAAATGAAAAGTACGAATTGTTAGGACTTCAAGAATACAATGAATTTTTATTTGAATTTTGTTTGGAGGAAAATGTTTTTAGTTAATTGGTTTCCAGAAAACGTTGAAATTCAATTGCTGGAACATAGTGAACATTTAAAAATATGTTGAAGCATTGAAGCTAAATGCTTCAGTTGTAGTCCAAGTTTCTGTTTGACTTTTAGCTTCAGTCGGATTTTCAACTTGAGTTTTAGTTTCAGCTTGAGTTTCACTTTCAGTTACACTTTCAATTTGTTCCTGTTTTTCCATTTCTTTCCAATCCATTCCTAAAAGGAAGAGGTTGTATTTGATTTGTAAGGTTTCTTATTTTGTCTTTTGCTGATTAACCTGTTCTCTATGTATATTGTGTTACAAATTTGTTGTTCGCAGGCCGAAATTCGCCCTTTCGTGTATCAAGAAGAAAATGACCAACGTCAATCCACATGTCGTCATGTTTGGGCTAGATGTAAGTTGAATATTATGAGAAATTTCGATGTTTTTTTGTATTATCGTTGAAATTGCACGTTTCCTCGTGATCGATTACTTCCGTTTCTATTCTGTTCTTTTCCATTTGTTGTTTGTTGTTGTTTTTCTGCATATGCTGGCCATGGGGATGTCCTCGTATGACCGTAATTGTTATGCGTTTCGCGATTCTCAAATAATTCGATTCATACCTCATTTCTTGCGATATGTGGGGTAACAATTTCTTGGATTCTGCCAACTCGAAGGCAGATCCTTTCATCGTCAAGGAAGGTGTCTCGTTTTGTACCAATTCGGCTGTATTTTCGTCCTCATTTTTTCCAGGTTTTGGAGTCGTGCGTGAAAAACTGCGGAGCTCCGGTCCACGACGAGATCGGCACCAAGCCGTTCATGGAATCGATGAGAGAAACCATCAAGACCACGCAGCACGAAAATGCGCGCAACAAGTTGCTCGAACTGATCCAGGCCTGGGCGCACGCCTTCCGTAACAGTCCCAAATATCGATGCGTACAGGTTAGACATTTCGATTTCAGAATTGTTTTCGGGTTATCTATTTCCGAGATTTTTCGCTCGACTTTCTGACTAAGGGTGGATTTATCGGTTCAGTTTATTCATCGAACATCCATTATTATCTGAATAACATTTCTCATGGATATATTGAAAAGGAAGTTCATAGTCTACTTTTCCAAGAAACTACTTATTCAGAGAATAAATAGAATAAAAGCGGTTATCTTTAGCTCCTATTCGAAAGCTCTCGCGTTGGTTGGGTGCAGCTCATCTTTTTGATTAGCATCCAACTTTTTGTTACGTTTTTACTCAATTTTCTAAGCGATAATTCGAATAATTAAATTCGCGTGGATACAAGTTTTTCAGATATCCTGAAAAGTTGAAAAAATCGAGTTAATCACTGTTGCCGAACGAAGATAGATATATAATATATCGTTAAACATATCGTTCATTCTGGAAGCTTTCAGAATCTAATCATAATCATTGTTGAGATGAGGGAGAGAGTGGTAGCCCATCGTACTCTCATATTCTTTTATTCTCTAAGCGCTTTCGCCCCGCTGGGCCTCTTCAGGGAGCGAAAATTTTATATACAAGTTTTCCCACACAGGGGGCACTACAAGTATCTATATATATACTATTTTCTGTACATATTTTCTCTTCTTTACTGTACTAGACATTGACGACCCCCCTCAGGGTGATACTCGTGGGAAAACCCTTATATATAAAAATATCGCTCCCTGAAGAGGCCAGCAGGGCGAAAGCGCTGGGAGATTATGAGAGTACGATGGGCTGCCATTCTCTCCCTCACCTTAACCCTGTCATCAACCAATGACAAATGACCATCAACCAATGACAAATCAAAATCATTTTAATGAAGGCGTATTCAACGGTTTTATTTATTTTTCAATGTAGTTACAAGCTAATGATTGGTGAAGTTTTCATTTCATGATCTAAATGTTCAAACGATATATACCTGCCACCTCTTTATTGATTATTGCGTGGTGAAGATTCGACCAGCTGTTTCTAATCCAATTGGTGCGACAGCTCCGGTTTCTATCCTCTCATTCGCTCTATCGAATTACCTCGCAGAACAGTATTGTTTCCTTCAATTTTCTGTCCAAGTCACCATTAACTGGTGTTAATACTAGTTTACGGTGATCGAGGTTGAAATTGTTCTAGTTAAAATTAATTATTAGTGTTACAATCGGCATTGATAATTTTCATATATCAGACCATAGCACTCATCGAATTTTGTACGACCGAAATATCCTCGAATTTCGATTTCCGCAGGACACCGTCAACATTTTGAAGGCGGACGGTTACAAATTTCCGACGTTGAAGGAGAGCGACGCCATGTTCAAAGCCGACACCGCTCCGGAATGGGCCGATGGCGACTGCTGCCACAGGTGCAGAATTCAGTTTTCCGTCATTCAGCGCAAGGTACCCAAGTTTTTTTGTTTTTTAATGTTTCAAAAATTCAGAAAATTTTCTAAAATTTAATTTTTTACCGGTATTACCGCCTATATTTAATTTTTCCTCGTTTCTAATATTCTTTTATCAGCTTTTCTGATTACTCGGTCTTTTCAATTCCTGAGTAACATTCTAACTATGAATTTTCAGCATCATTGCAGAGCGTGCGGCCAAGTGTTTTGCCACCAGTGTTCTTCGAAGACGACCAACCTGCCGAAATACGGGATCGAAAAAGACGTTAGAGTGTGCGAGAGCTGTTTCGAAAAGGCCAACAAGTCAGTAACATTTTTTCTGTATCTATAACAATTTTCAGATTTTGTATTTTTCCCTCTTTGAATTTCATTTTCTCTTCCCAGACCTTCGACGACTAGCGGGTCGAAATCCGACGACCTGCCCATTGAATACCTGAACAGTTCATTAGCTCAACAGAACCAAGTAAGAAAATTATTATTATTTTTTGAAACAATTTAAAATTTTGGCGTATTTGATTTTTTAAATGATTTAATTAAATTTTGTTGCTCTATTAATGCTGAAATTGAGAGACGTAATAATATATTATGAAAAACAATTGCTCAGTCGGGAATAGAACCCAGCGCCTTTTGTTTTCATTTCATACTCCTTAACAACGCTGTGGGTAGAATATCTAGTAGCCTGGTGGGAGATCCGAAGGTGAGCGTTTCGATTCCAGCTGGAGTGAGAATTTCCGTACGAGATCTTCACTTTTTTTGGCATAATTTGATTACACACCCGAATAATTAAACTTATTTTGATGCATTCCAAGGCCCCACCGCCAAGAAAGAGCGAAGCCGAGCTCAAAGAAGAGGAAGAGCTCCAGTTGGCTATCGCCTTGTCCCAATCGGAAGCCGAAAACAAAAGTCAGGTACACGCGTTAAAATGAATAACCTGTTATCTTGCTTATATTTTTGAGTGTCCCAGTGTTTTCACAATACTTTCTATTTTCAGAAACCCAGGAGCGCCCCGGTCTCAACTGCAGTTTCAAAATCGTACTCACCGCCTCCCAAATTCAGTGTAAGTTTCGAGTTAGAGAGTATCTGCAAGATACGTGAGTTAGTGATAAGATAAGGTGACAGCAGCTGAGTTTCGATCAAGTTCTTGCTGTCAATGCGCTTCTAGAAGAGAAGTTTGCGCATAGGTCGAAGTAACATGTTTACATTTGAACGATTGGTTAGCTTTATCAATAGTCAATTAAATTAAAATCATTGACCAATTTCCTGGGTACGCGTCCTATACGCATCCAAACGAAAAATCGCCTTGAAATTAGAGAATTGATTACTTTATGATTTTCAACTATTGATAAAGCGGCCCTTAATATTCGAAGAAACAGTAGCCTAAAATTATACCTACCCTTCCAGTTGAGCACGTCCCCCGAAGTCGAAAATCCGGAATTGGCCAGATACCTGAACAGGACCTATTGGCAACAGCAGAGCGCCGAATTCAGCAACGCTTCAGCTCCAGCTCAGCAAGCTTCGCAACAGGTAATCATAGTTTCACCGTTCATCTTCTTTTTGCTCTATTATCGATTTTCCTTCGAATTATTCATTTTTCAGCCGCAGAATCCTCAGATGGTGAACCAGGTGGCGTTGAATGGCGTAGAAGATGAACAAATGGAAGAGTTCACCAATACTCTGCGCTCGAGCGTCGAAATGTTCGTCAACCGAATGAAAAGCAATTCGAGTCGAGGGCGATCCATCGGCAACGATTCCTCTGTTCAGACTCTCTTCCTCAACATCACAGCCATGCACTCTCGCCTGCTCCGCTACATTCAGCAGCAAGACGACAGCCGAGGTTAGAACGATTTTTTGAATTCTAACACCAATGGGACTCAGGCGTTGTGTATAGATTTGGTCTAAATTGATAGCAGCTTATTTCGAAGCCTCAATTCAGGGTCGGTTGATCAACGTATCTTTGCCATGGTCGTTCACACGTATGACACTCTCCAGTAGCTGATTTATTGCCTTTCGGTCGGTCGTATGAACTCATTCATCAAGTGCGGCCTCCAGGAACCTTTCATAGCTTCTCGGTCGCAACACTCACACAACACTCCCGAAACCGGTTCCTCAGCTTTTTGTCCAACGCGGAAACAGAATGGAGACGCCGACCTCCCAGAATCGCTCGTTCGCGTGCATGTCACTTTCCCAGAGCCAATTCCTCGCTGTTCAGTCAGTGGCATAATTCACATCCAGCTTCCGTGTAGTCCTCGGTCGCTCACCCGGTCACCCCCTTCCTGAAGCTAATTCCTCGCTTTTGGTTGGCCAAGTAAACACACAAAATGAAGATGGCGAACTCCTGGAGCCTTCTAATAAGGTTTTGGTATCCCTCTCTCCTTAAGCCCGTATCACACGTCAGACCGATCTCCTCCCCATCCCACGGACAGACACACAGACCCAATTACCCGATTGGCTGATCCTATGGAAATGTTCACTTTGGCGCACCTGCATCAATGTTATGATTCATCTATGGAACCTTATTTCTAAGAAAAATTTTCAATGAATTTGCACGTAAAAATCACCAAAGAATCGGTCTGTCCAGACGGTCTGAGGGATGGGGAGGAGATCGGTCTGACGTGTGATACGGCCTTTAGAGTGCCATGGTCGTTCGCATGCATGACACTCCAGGAGAGGGTTTATTGTCTTTTGGTCGGTGGTATGAACTCACTCATCAACAGCAGCCTCCAGGCCCTCTTGAAGGCCTCGAGGTCCTGATTCAATGCCCTCCACATCCTGTCCTGAAGCCATTCGCGTTGGCCTTGGAGCCCTCCAGATCCTCTCTTGAAGTCCTCGAGGCCCTGATTTAAAGCCCTCCACGTCTTGACATGAAGCTCACATCGGGTCTTGAGGCCCTCCACGTCCTGTCCGGAAGCCCTCGAGGTCCTGATTTAATGCCCTCCATGTCAGGTCTTGAAGCCATCCACTTCTGGTCTTGGAGCCCTCCAGAGGTCCTGTCTTGAAACACTCGAGGTCCTGATTCACAGCCCTCCACGTCCTGTCCTGAAGCTCACGTAGGGGTCTTGAAGCCTTGAACCTTCTTGTAGCTTCTCGATCGCTCACACACTCACACGGCACTCTCCAGAAGGCTTCTCAGCTTTTTGTCCAACGTAGAGACAAAATCGCTAACCTCCAAGAGCTTCCTGAGAGCACCATGCCACTCCAACCAAACCGATTCCTTACTGTAGGTCGCATGAGCCCACACATTAACGGTGGTATCCTCCCTGAGCCTTCGCGTAGGTCGTCCTCGGCAGACCCCTCGGCTGCTAGGGTGGTATCCGCCCTCGGAAGCTCACACACTCGCCACCCTTCCTAATCCAGTTCCTGGTTGGTCGTCCAAAACATTCAAAATGAATATGCCAAACTACCAGAGCCTCCCAAGAGCGCCACGGTCGTTCGCACGCATACCATGCTCCCTCTAATCAATTCCTTTGGTAGGTTGCAACATTAACAATGCCGACCTCCCCGACCCTTCTCATAGATCGGTCCCTCACGTACACGTCCCTCTCTCATTCGCTCTTACTATGCTTTGACATTTTCGGCATTATGCCAAACTCAAAAATACATCGTGCGTTGTCGTTCGGTTCGCAGTCTATTTCGAAGGTCTGCAAGACAAGTTGGCGCAGGTGAAGGATGCACGAGCTGCGTTGGACGCCCTCCGGGAAGAACATCGCGAGAAGCTGCGGCGCGAGGCGGAGTTTGCTGAGAAGCAACGGCAGATGCAGATGGCCCAAAAGTTGGACATAATGCGCAAGAAGAAGCAGGAATATCTCGCTGTACGTGGGACGCTCATTTCTCTCTTTCAGATCCAGACATGGAATATTTCGATCGATGATGGAATTTTCCTCGTTTGATTTTGTATCGTTCAATTCTCCCACAGTATCAGAGGCAGTTGGCCCTGCAGCGGATCCAGGATCAAGAGAGGGAAATGCAGCTGAGGCAAGAACAACAGAAACAGCAGTACATGATGGGCTCATATTCCTCAATGCCGTACATGCCTCAGGGGCCTCAAGGTAGAGCATTTCTTATTTTATTTGCAGTGTCGCCGACCAAATCGTACCAAAACTGATAATCTTCGATCTTTCCCTCAGGCGGCTACATTCCTGATGGTATGGTACCTGGAAGGTTTCCCGGACCGCCGCCTCAGCAGCACAACTTTCCGCCGTACAATCCCAGTAAGTGAGATGGCTAGGTTCGCATGAGGCGTTGGTTTTATGGAATTTTGCAGAAACATCGGGTTTGTTCCTCGAGGGTGACTGTGGGCAAGA
The DNA here is from genome assembly GCA_036186465.1 of Nesidiocoris tenuis. Taxonomy (NCBI): domain Eukaryota; kingdom Metazoa; phylum Arthropoda; class Insecta; order Hemiptera; family Miridae; genus Nesidiocoris; species Nesidiocoris tenuis. Next base: position 10,386,240 of record AP028919.1, read on the forward strand.
GGTCAGTGAGGTCAAGGTCATGAGGTCAGCGACTCTCCAGCTACGAATCTTACATGATACTTACGTATGTGCGTTGCTGGGGCGTTGCCTGCCAAACCGGTTTACCTTATACCTATTTACTCAACATGCCTGTCTACTCATGCTCCTAGAACAAACCCAATATCGGAGTAGGAATCAGCTCGACCCGCGATTGTTGCGACTGTGGAGCCACCGTGTTGTGCGGCTCTCAGCAGGTCCGGTATGCTGGAGAGACTTGAATCAAATCTTTCAAGCAGGCCATGACTGCGCGGGTTGAGCCGTCTTAAGGAGATTGGGGATGTTCGTGCGATACAACCTGAAACTTTCGATTATTTCCAGGTTCGGTCCCAGTGGACCAACTGTTGGCACAGCAAATGCTCAAGATGCAAGGTCCAGGCGGAACCCCGACAGGAGGTCCTGGTAATATGATGATGGTCATGGGTGGTGGACCTCCGGGCATGGGCGGTGCGCCTCCGGGCATGGGCGCTCATCCGATGACGCCTCCGCATCACACTCAAGGTCAGTTTCGAACGATAAGCCATGGTTAATCTCTGGGAATCATTAGGAACACAGAGATGCTCATATCCTCATAATGATCATGGGTTATCCTGCAATGCAGCCTTCAATCCGCCAATTTCAAGCGTCCCTATCATAGTGGATACGCCCTTATTGATTTCATTACTTTTGCAGGACCCGGACTCTCGATGGGCCAAGGCCCGATGCCGCCTCATATGGGACCCCCGCAGCAAGGACCTCCAGCCCATCCGATGGCTCCCCCTATGGGCCCTAGCCCTCAACACGGCCAACCCCATATGCCTCAAGGACCCCATATGGGCCAACCGGTAGCACCGCCGATGGGTGTAGGCCCCCCGCAACCTGGAGCTCCCCCGATGGGTGTCCAAGGGCCGCCGATGGGAATGATGCCGCCTCCAGGAGTCCACCATCCTCCGCCGCAAGAGATACACCATCACGTTAAGGAAGAAGAGAAAACAGCCGAGCTCATCAGTTTCGATTAAAAATTACATTTACATCTTGAGCCTGTATTCTCCAATGCTAGTTATCATAGTTCCTAGTTACATGCTCGCTACTATAGGCGCTTCGTTAGATAATAAAACGTGTATCAGCGAAGAATGATAACTCTTGTTGATGATTACAGGCTTACAAAGTCTGCCGCTATCTTGGACACTGTATTTTATCTGAACATAATAGTCTGGGTAGACCTGGCGTTTGGGATCGAATAACCTGAAACATTGGACACGGAATTTCATTTTATCCCTTCCGCCCAGATCTGTACAGACTATTCTGTTCTGTCAGGATTCTCGGAGCGGAATAATTTTATCGTAGCATTGCTCGCTTTTATAGGCATATTGCATTTCATGGGGCAGTTGGGAACATCTTATAACAATGAATTAGGGTTAGGTGCACTACGTTTATCCTGGGATTATCGTTACATAGTTCTCTCCGATTCGTACGAACGATTCAACGTCCCTACTTGTATGTCAGACTGGATAGTGTTCATCGGCTGAAACTACGCTGAAGAGGTTCACCTAAGGTTATCAAAATGAGGGCTCAAGTAGATTTACTCAGCCAAAATTCGTACTACACTGGAAAGTTTGCCAAATTCTTTTATTTCCGATGATTCAGTGTTGAACATTTATTTGTTGAAAATTTCAACGCGAGATCAGTTTTAGCTCTGCATCCAACACTTTCAGGAGGCTGATTCTCCTTTTTATTCTCAAGGTTGGTTCACATTCAAGCGTTGCACGCTTTCAATCTAGCGTCAACGCGTCACCCAATCGCAGGGAAGGCAGCGTAGTTCTTTCTTCTCTGAATGGCTGACGCTCCCAACACTAGCGTTACTCCATAACTCAACGTTCGCATGTGGAACCAACTTTACGGGGCTGTATCTTCAGCGCTCTTGTTGCTTTAGTTTAGGCGCAGAGCGGAGGTTTGATTTGATTGACGATCAAAGGTGCCCAGGAAGCGGACGTTGCAAATAACTTGTTTTTGCATTGATTAGCTTCACCGTAGCTCGTTACAGCTCCGCTCTGCACGTTAACTAAGGAAGAAGAACTTGCCCCATAGTCGTGGACGTTGCAATATTTAATGAGTTTACGCCATTATGTGCGTGATCTGTAATTAATAACCTTCATGTATCTTCTAATAAACGGTTTTATCTAAAGTTCATATACATTGACATGATTCTTGTTTCGGTCCTGTGCCCAACTTGCGGTATTGAACCTCATCACTCCAGATGCTGACAATGGGCTTACCATATGATAGATAGCAGTTAGTCAAACCAATTTCCCAAAAAACTGACCAGACTGTTGCTCTTCTTTTTAGGATAGGTAAACAGTATGCAGTAGATATCTCAGCAAATTCTATACAATTTTCTGTGGAGCTTTCAAATGACGTCTTTCTCAGTCATTAAGCAATTGTATTTTCCTTTGAAAGCCACCCCGCTAATCGTTCATTTTTTAGTGCTCCAGCTTTTAAACAAAACGAACACTATTGTTGTAATTTTTTATTATGGATGTCATTCGACTCCATCGGGAGAAGCAGCCATGTAGCAAAGAATCCCATTGCCTGGGATGCGTTTGATCGAAACGTAAGCACGTCCGTCGGGTGATCGGTGAGCGATGAATGGGGCAATCGGCCCAACAGGTGACATATGTGGTATATTCTTTATTATGTTGCTCCCCTGTCGTCAAAAAATGTAAAGTTTCAATTAGATCGTTCAAATATTATTTGGTGTGCAGGCCAAACATAGGCTGGTTCCCACCCAAGTTCTGTTCTGAAGCCTTGTGAGTCCCAAATTGAAGCCCTCCACATCCTGTCATGAAGCTCTTGTCAGGTCTTGAAGCCTACCAAGTCCCAAATTTAATCCCTCCACGTCCTATCTTGAAGCTCTCGTTTGGTCTTGAAGCCCTCCACGTCCTGTCTTGAAGCCCTTGAGGTCCTGATTTAATGCCCTCCACGTCCTGTTTCGAAGCCTTCCAAGTCCCAAATTGAATCCCTCCACGTCCAGTCTTAAAGCTCTCGTTTGGTCTTGAAGCCCTCCACGTCCTGTCTTGAAGCTCAAGTTCGGTCTTGAAGCCCTCCACGTCCTTTCTTGAAGCTTTCCAAGTCCCAAATTAAATCCCTCCACGTCCTTTCTTGAAGCTTTCCAAGTCCCAAATTGAATCCCTCCACGTTCTGTCTTGAAGCTCTCGTTTGGTCTTGAAGCCCTCCACGTCCTGTCTCGAAGCCTTCCAAGTCCCAAATTGAATCCCTCCACGTCCTGTCTTGAAGCTCTCGTTTGGTCTTGAAGCCCTCCACGTCCTGTTTCAAAGCCTTCCAAGTCCCAAATTGAATCCCTCCACGTCCTGTAATGAAGCTCTCGTTTGGTCTTGAAGCCCTCCACGTCCTTTCTTGAAGCCTTCCAAGTCCCAAATTGAATCCCTCCACGTCCTGTAATGAAGCTCTCGTTTGGTCTTGAAGCCCTCCACGTCCTGTCTCAAAGCCTTCCAAGTCCCAAATTAAATCCCTCCACGTCCTGTCTCGAAGCCTTCTAAGTCCCAAATTGAATCCCTCCACGTCCTGTCTTGAAGCTCTCGTTTGGTCTTGAAGCCCTCCACGTCCTTTCTTGAAGCCTTCCAAGTCCCAAATTGAATCCCTCCACGTCCTGTAATGAAGCTCTCGTTTGGTCTTGAAGCCCTCCACGTCCTGTCTCGAAGCCTTCCAAGTCCCAAATTGAATCCCTCCACGTCCTGTCTTGAAGCTTTCCAAGTCAAAAATTGAATCCCTCCACGTCCTGTCTTGAAGCTCTCGTTTGGTCATGAAGCCCTCCACGTCCTGTCTTGAAGCCTCTCTCAAATGATGAATGGAAACATCCAATTTGAAGGCTCAATGAAAATGGGCTAGACATTAATGAAAAACTCCCATTCATGATTCACCCACTCGGTAGTCAGTCATTCATCTTCAAATTCATTGAAACACTTAACGCAGCTCCATTGACATCTCCATTCATCAGTCAGTCATTCTGGTTCGGTCTACTTTCATTGATCATTCAACTGTTTTCGATTCATCATTTGACAGTAGATCAATGAAATGACAGGAGAGGGTTTCAAGACAGGACGTGGAGGGCTTCAAGATTCATTGGCTAAAGAATGACTATGACGAATGAATGACTGGGGAGTCAAATCAAGAGACCTGATGGCTTGTTCCATTTCATTAAAGTCTTCCATTCGTTACTCTGTCATTCCTGTCTAGTCTCTTAACAATGGAGCCAATATTTTCCATTCATTGTTCAGCAAAGGCTTCGAGACAGGACGTGGAGGGCTTCAAGGCCTGACGTGAGCTTCATGACAGGACGTGGAGGGCATTAAATCAGGACCTCGAGGGCTTCAAGACAGGACGTGGAGGGATCTAATTTGGGACTTGGAAGGCTTCGAGACAGGACGTGGAGGGCTTCAAGGCCTGACGAAGATGGCTTCAAGACAGGACGTGGAGGGCTTCAAGACCTGACGTGAGCTTCAAGACAGGACATGGAGGGCATTAAATCAGGACCTCGAGGGCTTCAAGACAGGACGTGGAGGGCTTCAAGACCTGACGTGAGCTTCATGACAGGACATGGAGGGCATTAAATCAGGACCTCGAGGGCTTCAAGACAGGACGTGGAGGGCTTCAATTTGGGACTTGGAAGGCTTCAAGACAGGACGTGGAGGGATTCAATACCTGACGTGAGCTTCATGACAGGACATGGAGGGCATTAAATCAGGACTTCGAGGGCTTCAAGACAGGACGTGGAGGGCTTCAAGACCTGACATGAGCTTCATGACAGGACATGGAGGGCATTAAATCAGGACCTCGAGGGCTTCAAGACAGGACGTGGAGGGCTTCAAGACCTGACGTGAGCTTCATGACAGGACATGGAGGGCATTAAATCAGGACTTCGAGGGCTTCAAGACAGGACGTGGAGGGCTTCAAGACCTGACGTGAGCTTCATGACAGGACATGGAGGGCATTAAATCAGGACCTCGAGGGCTTCAAGACAGGACGTGGAGGGCTTCAAGACCTGACGTGAGCTTCATGACAGGACATGGAGGGCATTAAATCAGGACCTCAAGGGCTTCAAGACAGGACGTGGAGGGCTTCAAGACCTGACGTGAGCTTCATGACAGGACATAGAGGGCATTAAATCAGGACTTGGAAGGCTTCGAGACAGGACGTGGAGGGCTTCAAGGCCTGACGTGAGCTTCATGACAGGACATGGAGGGCATTAAATCAGGACCTCGAGGGCTTCAAGACAGGACGTGGAGGGATCAGTTTGGGACTTGGAAGGCTTCGAGACAGGACGTGGAGGGCTTCAAGGCCTGACGTGAGCTTCATGACAGGACGTGGAGGGCATTAAATCAGGACCTCGAGGGCTTCAAGACAGGACGTGGAGGGCTTCAAGACCTGACGTGAGCTTCATGACAGGACATGGAGGGCATTAAATCAGGACCTCGAGGGTTTCAAGAAAGGACGTGGAGGGATTCAATTTGGGACTTGGAAGGCTTCAAGACAGGACGTGGAGGGCTTCAAGGCCTGACGTGAGCTTTATAACAGGACATGGAGGGCATTGGATCAGGACCTGGAGGGTTTCAAGAAAGGACGTGGAGGGAGTCAATTTGGGACTTGGAAGGCTTCGAGACAGAACGTGGAGGGCTTCAAGACCTGACGTGAGCTTCAAGGCAGGGCGTGGAGGGCTACAATTCGGGATTTGGCAGGCTTCAAGACAGGACATGGAGGGCTTTGAATCCGGACATCAAAGGCTTCAAGAGAGGACCTGAAGGGCTTCAAATCAGGACCTTGAGGGCTGGAGGAGGATCAACAGATCAATCAATCAAAGGACTATCGAGAGGATCTGGAGGGCTCGAAGACCATACGCGGGTGGCTTCAACACAGGACTTCATAGCCCTGCATCTTTGGAGCCAGTTCTGCTTATTTATGCTGATGCCTTCAGTTTTATACTGATAAAAACTTCCCTAGAAGCCCATTTTCGATAGGCATGAATATATGAGATGATTGACAACTCACAACAGCTTCACTGAGCGGTTTGAGATTTCCGACTGGCGGCGTATCTATGAAAATGCCGTGAAGAGCGCCGCTGCGCACGATTATGCGCAAAAGTTGGATGTAGTCGTTACGCAATTTCGCGTTCTCAAAATCCGTCGTTGGTATGAGGCTGAGCTTTCGAACCCATTCGCAGCATCGTACACGGTCTATTACCAATGGGAACATTCTGACATTATTTTTTATTTACTTACTCAAAATTTTTTATTTAAAATTAAGATTTCAAATATTTAGGTAATTATGTTGGACATTAAAATTTTCCCTGACCCTTAAAACTAGTTGAGAGTTGTTGGAAATAGGATTGTTATTTGTTAGGTAGCTGATCAGAAAAGTATTTTTTCCATTCTTCTGTCCGATTTTTAACTTTCCTTTTCTCAACTACAACTTCCCCACCTACCAATTTCTGACTCCAGATGTACCGCCCTGTGCGAAATATCTCTGACCGCATTTTTGAATTCGTTCAAATCTTCATTGATCGACATTTTTCTTCATCTAGTGGCCCGAATGGCGAGAACTTCGAATTATCTAGTCGAGTGGGTAGGTGAAATCGAAAATTTGGAAGTAAAGCAATTTCCGCGAGTATCGTTTGTTGTTGTGTTGTTGAAATCTGACGCAATCTCTCAGGTAAATTTACCAAGCAGTCGTAACAAATTTAATTTTGTGAAAATAGGTCGGGGGCTACAGATTGAAGCTCTTCAAAAACCAGGTAGGTCGTACCTAGATGGAAGAATGATGGAAAGATCGAAAGGAACAATCGATAGCGTATAATCGATTGCTGCCGTTCATCCAGAGAGAACGGGGCTCTCCATCTCGCTCACACGCCTAGCTGTTGCCATCGCTCTTCTTCACTCGTTCCCTCGCGCACTCTTGCTGGCAGAGCCCTGTCATGGTCATTAGAAGGGATGACTTAACACATTTTCGTTCCCGTTTGAAACGTTTTAGAAGCTAGAAAGTTTTTGGATCAGATTTCTGGCCGTTTTATTTTTCGAAAAGTTCAAAATGCCTTCGGAGCAACTTCGCCGAGGCGATCGTCTCAGAGGGAATATGGTGAGTGCAGGTTTTCAAAAAGTAAGGTTGCCCTGCTGTTTGTATACAAACAAAGGGATGGATTATTGTTTTGGACTTGACAATTTGCCTGCATTCTGGGATGCTCTTATGCAGGCTGACCTGGATTGCCTAGGCAATCATTCCAATCGTGAAGAGTGCCTTGGGAAATATTGACGTCTGTCGAAAATACAGATTGACCTAAACGTCATTGCGAGTCAATGGCAGTCCACGAACGACTCTGCTCAAGTGAGCGAGAGTTGAATTTCAGAGAACTGTCCACCCGCAAGGAATATCTAGGAGCCTACTTGCTCAAGTTTACCTATCGAGAGCAAGCATTCCCCCTGCCGAACACCAAGCGTGCCGTAGGTGGCCCGCCATGCAGGATCTGTCTGCTAGTCCATAAGACGTGATGGTGATGCCTCACCTCACAAGAACTCGATGACACGCATTAGTCTTAAGACATCATCGCCCTTGCTTGATTCTCTCGCAAAGATTTTTGTGAAAGTTGTGCACCTCAGCAGCAACGTGCAGACCCAGGCTGTGTTGCCTACGTCGGAAGCAGGTTCGACTCCTGCTGGAGCGTTCGCCCTTGAAACCATTCATTCCTAGCAGGATTAGGGGGCCGATACCCAATCGAACTATTTCATTGTCAAGTCGCATCTTTGGCACTGCGCAGACTCATTTCCTGGCAGGCCATCCATAATCTGTTGCCTTTCACCCAATTCGTATCATTTCCAGTTGCCTCTGTCGCCTGCTCCTGTGCTGGACATCAGTGACGATGAACTCGTCACTATTTCGGTGCGAGATTTGAACCGCCAGTTGAAATTGCGAGGCCTGACGCGCGAGGATATCGTCAAGATGAAACAGCGTCGCCGCACTCTGAAGAACCGTGGATACGCTGCAAGGTACCTTCTTTTCCATGCACTAGATTGCTCATGACTTTGTCCCTGCAGTGATTTGAAATTTGTATTCCTTTTATGGTAAGAAAGAATATTGTCCTGACTTCTGAACTCCGCTTTGGGGCTGGAATGGCAACTCCCATGTGAGGCCCACTTTGAAACTTGCCATAATCGCAATAGGTGACGATTTCCCTGTTTTTGTTGCCAGTTGCCGGATCAAGCGTATCGAACAGAAGGATGAACTCGAGACGGAAAAATCCCAGGAGTACAGGGACATGGAATTGATGCAGGAGAACAACAACGCGATGAAAGACGAGCTGGAAGCGTTTTACGCCAAGTACGAGGCGTTGAAGAAATTCGCTACTCACAAGAAAATACCAATACCTCACGAGCTGGAGTCGACCAACTGAAGAATCGACTATTTTCACTTGAATTAGTAGTTTTACTTGCCGATTTTTCGGTGGCCTCGAACCTCCAAAGTAATATTACTTGCTATATAGCAATACCAGAAAACCAATGTACCTATGAGGCACGTCTAGAAAGTAAGAGTACCTACATAGATTTATTATTATTTTTTTTAATTGGAGTAAAAAAATTACAGGGGATGTAGGGAAGTTTTTGTTCCCAATGTTGGTCACACTGGGTGATATCGAAGGCCCTCTGAACGTAAGGACCTCCAAATGACCTTGGTAGTATCAGAGTTTTCTACCGTCCCACGTTAACGGTCTCAACAGAGGCAGTTTTGATACTACTAAGGTCATTCATTGCTCGTTGCGTTCAGCAAGACCTCCTTCATCACGCAGTGTGACCAACATAGGAAAAACGATTTCCCCCACACTCGCAGGCCTCTTACTTTTTAGACGTGCCTCGTATTAATCATTCAACGAATTGTTTTTCCAACATAAAAACGCGGTTAATGGTGAAATTGTAACTATTTTTAACTTTTAGGTGATGGTAATTTTATCATTTTATATACAATTTATTCACAACTTGGATCCCTTGCTTGAACTTGATCCTTCATCGCTCTTTCGCTTTGTTCCAAATGAACGTGAAACCAGGGAAAATGAGTTTTCGGTGTAGTACATTACGAACCAGTTTTGACGCCATAACCAAAAAGGAATTATGAAATTCCTACATTCCTCTACCTGTACCAGCTTAGTACTTTTGGATTTCTCCTTTTGTGGCGATGAAATGTATCGAGGAAGTTGATTACGAGTTAGTTATCAAAGAAGACATGATATTTTAAAACATCCGTTCTTAACAATCAGCTATCAATCACGTTAACCATTATCTGTATAAGCCTAGAAACGACGTGAACGTTAATACTGTTGCCGAGTAATCGGTATTTCTGCCTACGGGTCACATCCGCTGGATAATCGAACCAATCCGGAAAGCACAAAGTCCTTTGGACTTCACGAGGTGTGAAGAACCGTAGCCGCAGTGTCGCCAATGTCTCCAAATACTCCGAACTTAGTTGGTCCATGTTTTCTGTCGAGGCGTAAACCTTAGCTATGGTTTCCTCGTCGAACGGACAATACACCGAGCCGGTTCCTTCGACGTAGTGCGTGTAGGACTTCGTGAAGCAGCAAGTCCTCGTCGAAGGCTTCGTCGCTATGTCGAGAATCCAGGCGCGTTTGCGGAGGACGTCCTCGGGGAGGAGAAAGTCGCCGTAAGCGTCGGAGTTGTCTGGCAATTCTAAAATATCCGACACCCGCGACGGCGCTTTGTGGCGAGCGTTCACATTACCCAAAAGTTCCTTGATCCTTGCGCTATCCTGCAAAAAAATTAGTGAAATCGTCATACGACGTTGAAACAAAGCAAATAACACGGGATACACCAAATTCACTCACCAACTCTTCCCGAGGCGGAATCTCGTCCAGGAATTTCGCCGGCTTCCTTACGGCTATCATGTAATATCTTTCTCGGCAATTCGGAACGCCCAATTGCAAGGGGCTGATCATCAGCTCCCTAAATTCGAATCCGCATTGGGTCACTGTCGCTCTCAGTTGGTCGCCAGCTTCCGAACATTCGAAGCCGGTCACATTTTCGACCAGGATGTACCTCACGTTGACCAATTCCGGGAGGATGTTGAGTATGTGAGCGAGAGGGACGCTCCGCTTGTCGTCTAGATCCTTTTTGTTGCCAACCCTAACAACCATCGTATTATTTAATCAAAGTGCAATTTTCATCTTGGCAGTCATACAAAACTCAACAGGCGAACTTGACCCACAATAACTAACTCAACTCAACTCACCAACTGAACCCACAAACTCTCAAACCCAACCCACAAACTTAACTTTCAAACTGAAGTCACCAACTGAACACACAAACTCAACTTTCAAACTGAACCCACAAACTCAACTCTCAAACTGGAGTCACCAGCTGAACCCACAAACTCAACTCTCAAACTCAACATTCAAACGGAAGTCACCAACTGAACCCTCAAACTCAACTTTCAAACTGAAGTCACCAACTGAACCCACAAACTCAGCTCTCAAACTCAACTTTCAAACTGAAGTCACCAACTGAACACACAAACTCAACTCTCAAACTCGACCCACAAACACAACTTTCAAACTGAAGTCACCAACCGAACCCTCAAACTCAACTTTCAAACTGAAGTCACCAACTGAACACACAAACTCAACTCTCAAACTCAACCCACAAACACAACTTTCAAACTGAAGTCACCAACTGAACACACAAACTCAACCCTCAAACTCAACTTTCAAACGGAAGTCACCAACTGAACCCTCAAACTCAACTTTCAAACTGAAGTCACCAACTGAACACACAAACTCAACTCTCAAACTCAACCTACAAACTCAACTTTCAAACTGAAGTCACCAACTGAACACACAAACTCAACTCTCAAACTCAACTTTCAAACTGAAGTCACCAACTGAACCCACAAACTCAACTTTCAAACTGAAGTCACCAACTCAACCCACAAACTCAACTTTCAAACAGAACTCACAAACTGAAACTACAAAATCAACTCACCAACTTAACTTACAAACGTCACTTTCGAATTCGCAACTGGTGAAATGAGTTCGTGAGTAGAGTTGGTGAGTTGATATCGAAAGTTGAGTTTGAGTGTTGAGTTATTGAGATGAGTTTGTGGGTTCAGTTGGTGAGTTCAGTTTGAAAGTTGAGGTTGTGGGTTCAGTTTGTAGGTTTATTTTGAAAGTTGAGTTTTTGGGTTCAGTTAGTGAGTTGAGTTAAAAAGTTCAGTTCGAGAGTGGAGTTTTGGGATGAGTTTGACAGTTTGTGGGTTCAGTTGGTGAGTTGAGTTTGAGAGTCATGTTTGATAGTTGAGTTTGAGAGTTCAGTTTGTGGGTTCAGTTGGTGACTTCAGTTTGAAAGTTGAGTTTGAGAGTGAAGTTCGAGCGTGGAGTTTTGGGACAAACTGTCAATTGTGGGTCCAGTTGAGTTGGAAAGTTGTGTCTGTGGGTTGAGTATGTGGTTTCAGCTAGCAAGTTAAGTTTGAGAGTTGAATTCGAGGGTTCAGTTCGATGTCAACTCGTGGACTTTCGCCCGTTTCCTTCACCTGGTGAACGGCTGGCAAGGTGGACTCATCAAGATAGCGTTGACTCCAAGTTTGGCGACAAAGGCTGGCGTCACTTTTTGGATATTCCTCCGCAGGACTTTCACTTGCGGAAAATTGTGAGAGTACACTTCGTTGGCGACTGAATTTATATCGATGGCCGCCACAACCTCTCCTGGTAGGTCACTCACTAAAAGCAATAATTGCTCAATTATTGAGTTTCTTGATAATCTCGCTAAATTGAAATTGATTAATCTACTAAATGCACTTCATATTTTTTTCAGTAGTAGGCTCCGAATCAGCTCAAATATCATGTAATTCTGCCAAAGAATGCAGTATAAGAGTAGGTAAGTATTGATGTACCGAAAAATGATTTTGAAAAACTCACGTTTGAGGGCAGTGTGCATGCCTCCGATGCCGCTAAAAAGCTCGAGAACCTTCAAATAATGGGGCATCGTGTGATACCTGAATATCTAATGCCGTATGATTCTATTTCACATACATTTCCAAAAATTTTGAACGAGACACATCCAAAGGATTACAAAGGAGAAACACGATACGCGTGAGGGGACGTGTACGTGTTGAGATGTTGGTAAACATTGATAAGAAAATAATGATTATGCGGTCTGTTCGGAGAGGCAGTTCCGGACTACTCTAGGTCAAGTTGCTAACATGGATAATTTTCTGAAGGCGCGTGATAAATTCATGTCCCCGCTTCAGTTTCCCACGCGTTTACGTCGTTTTTAGTCGAGGGAATTTTGACGTTCCAGTAAGGACCTTTTTGGACTTATAGCAAGGACTGTCAACGCTGCAAGGAGGTTCCTCTTTTGGGTCTGTTTCGGTGGTCCAATCACCTGGCTTAGCGTCTTTAGCACTACGTCGGTGTAGTCCGGGACTGCCTCTCCGAACAGACGTTCTGTAAATGGCCGATTCTAGACCGCGTATACGGAATGACGCGCTCCCAGATAAATAGTACAGATAAACCGTGCAAATCCTTAATGTGAAAATACCGAAAGAGTCCTAAAGTAGAAGTACTCCGATTTTCACGATTCCAAATTTTCTTGGGAAACGTTGAGAGAAGTTTTCTCAAAATGTTCAAATTTACCTTCTAAGCTTACTAGGTACTCAGTCGATCTAGCGTTGGTTTCACTATCAATACTAGGCCCGGTTGATCTTCTGTTGAGATGGATCTTCTGTTGGGAACTTGGCAAAACTAGGTAAGTGAGCTAGTGTCGGTTCGATTCCGGGTCAGTCCCGGACCGATGTTAGTACTACTAACATCAAGCCATAACTACTACAACAAATTCAAGCCATCTGATTGGTGAATTGGCTTGGCGTCGTTAGTAACCACTAGCGACTGGCCTGCGAGGACAAATTGTTCAATAATAATTACTGAACAACCAACACTGCATTATGGCGATTATAATCGCCATAATGCAGTGTTGGTATTAGTAGCATGTTTAGCAATGGAGGGTTCGTTCATCGAGATAATCGAAACATTCGATTATTATTGGTATCACTGGTATAAAAGCCTGATAAGCGTTGTCCTGATGCGTATGTCGAACTGGACTTGGTGCAGCATTGGTGCAATCGTAATCGATTAATCGACAGAAGATGCAACACTGCCCAATTCAACGCATCGTGTTTTTCAGAGGCGTCTGGGTTGCCTACTTGTCAGAACATGGATTGCCAAGCGAAGGAATCGGGCAGTGTTGATTCTGCACCGTCGATATTTATATCGACTATATTTATATGATATTAGATTATAATCGAATGGTTCGATTATCTCGATAATTGGACTTTCCTGCTATACATTGCATCTGCTTCCATTATTAAGAACGCCGAAGCAGCTCCGGCAATTAGTTTCACTACATAGTACTTCGTAATTGTTTCAGCTTGAAATGGCAACTATCCCAAATCAATTTATATTGTTCGAAAACGCATCCTACCGGACGATCATTGAGGTGATCAGTCGAACTGGTCGACGTGTCGATTTCGACAATACGGCAGCCCTTGAAAAGAAAGGATGCGTTGTTTCGGTGAGTGCCTTCTCGATCATCTTGTCAATCATTGCACGGAGGGACGGTTCTTCCTGATTGTTCATCTCGATGCTTGCAGGGAGAAATCGTGGAGACTTTCGCTCCTGTTGTCTTGGAAAACGGAAGGTTCAATCGTGTGTTTGTCATGAAACAAGGTAAGAATGCGTAGGCTGTAAAAATTTACGCATTGGAGTATTTCGTGTTATCTATGCACCACTGGTTTTTATCTTTAGCCGACCACAAGACGCAGCCAATGAAAAGGTTCAATTTCGTCATCCAGCTGGCAGAACTCGGACCTCTGGCAGACCTCGCTGTCGGGTCGTTCGTGGCCATCTACAATCCCAAGCGATTTTTCATCCATGGCCTTCCATCTTTCTACGTCGGGCCCCACGGGGTGATAGCTTGGCTTTCAATATCGCATGTACCCTTTCCACAGACGATCGTAAGTGATTGAAATCATTGGTTTTTTTTGCGTATTGTAGTATTTTTTAAAAATGGATGATCGACTCAGATTACAACGTTGTAAGCTGATCAGGGATGCTGTCAGAGACACGGTCTCATTTGCCGAGCTTTCGATATGGTTATAATGCCTTCATCAGGGCGTATCATCAGATGATTCTGCTGATCAGCAGATTCTGCTTCATTGCCGCCTGCAAGCCCTGATGGAGGTAATCATAGCTCTTCGAAGGAGTCCGTTTTTTCAAGTCTGACATTGATCAGCTGACAGCCTTCTTGTTTCCTGGGCATAAGAAAAGAGTTAGATTTTAGGATAGGTTTGCTTAGCACTCCGGTTAAACGTCGCATAACTGTTTTCAGAATGAGGGATTGGCTCCAAGTTCTTCAAACGCGTCAGAAGTGCAATCGCTGAAACACAACATGCACACAGTCAAGTCGCGTCCGTTGAAGTAAGTGGATAATGTTTTTCCGTTTGCGTCGATGCAAGAAGACTTTCATGTGATTGGCTGCCCGAGGCTCGAACCCAAAAAATCGCATTATTCAATAAACTTTGGAGATTATCCGGACATTGATGGTATCATATTGTTCTTGTGCGTTCTGAAAAATAGGTAGGTTTTAGGTGACCCTGCGCCTTTTTTAACTTAAACCTCAATCAAATTACAACCTCTTCTCTGGGAGATCATTGCTCCACCGGGGTGCGACATCAGGCCACCTGCGGCTAGCTCCAGTGTCGGAAGGGGTTAGCCCCTCTTCGACATCTCCCTCAAACACACAACAACAACAAAGTCCTCGCTTTCAAATAACAGTGAAGGACGGACGAATAAAAAACATGTATCTTATAATGCATTAAATTTACCTACATTTATGTATTACAACAGTTTGCAGCCACCTTCAGCCATTGAAGATGATTCGGTGTGCATGCCGCCTCCACGGTCCAACTTCGTCGTTGCAAATCGACCAAAACCAAATAACGTCCAAGATGAGGGCAGAAGGTGATGATTTTCCTTTGTTCTTTTACTAATTGGCTAATAACAGCCCTTTTCCGGGCAATTCGTTAACATTTTCCAAGACTTTCTTCCTTCAAAATCTCACTGTAGACCATACAAGTGATGACGTCACTAGTCGCCATTCTGCCAAGTTGCAAAAGCGCGTAGGGCATACAAACTCAGTAGGGATCTCTTAAGTGTTGGTTGGGTGGTTCAATGTGAGTTTTAGATGTTTTTTAGTGAAATTTTCTTTCAGATTTGAATTTTTCAGATGTTAATTAGTCTGAAAAAATGGCCAAAATTTAAGATACAAGGTTATGACACCATCGTTATGTGTCTGTTGAGCTACTGAAGTTTTCTTATCTTATCTCTTATCGCTGTCTTATCTTTTTGACGATCAAAGCGTTTTTGTAATGAACACTACTAATTCATAATTGCAGTTCGTGCTTCCATCGCTCAAACAGCAGCCATGGTCATTCCTGTTCCAACGTTCACATCAGCCACGGCTGTTCAGCCAGGTCAGTGCCCAGGGAAATTTTAGTTAACAACTATAACTAACACCATAACAACCAAAATAATTACATGTAGGGTAAAGGCACCAATTACTGACACTTTAAGGAATTTTTTTTGGTTTTTCAACCATTCCTCCCGTATTTATCAACCGATCCTCACAATTTAAATTTTTTCCGTTAGGCCAACATTGGATTTTTCTATTTCACCCCTTAAAATTATCAATATAACGAGCCAAATAATTTTTTCGTCCAAAATATGGATACGTCTTTTTTCACCTATTACTGACATGCATGCCCCAATTACTGACGGTGTGAGGAACCAATTACTGACATCCTGAATCAAGTTCAATTCAATTGTATTTCCAACTTTAAAATAGAAAATTAATCCTCTCTATAATACTAGGTACCTAGTATAGTTCAAAATCACAAAGTAGGTAGTCGAAATATCTGTTTTCATGCGATTTCTGACCCTCATGCGTTCAGCTTGTATATTCCCATCGGCATTGTTACGAACACAGCATGCCACGCGGATCTTCTCGTGTTTATTGTCGATGAATGATCGACCCGTGAAACGTTTACTGATGTCAGCAGATCAGGGGTAGGGTCACCGTAAGAAAACTGCCTCTTTCACCGAGCTTTCGATGTATTGTAACACCTTCATCAGGGCCGATCTATCTAAAATTCAAGAGATTAGTTGTTTTGTTATATCCTTACTTTGTTGTTCTGCATTGTTTTTATAGGCCCTGATGAAGGTGTTACAATACATCGAAAGCTCGGCAAAAGAGGCAGTTTTCTCACGGTGACCCTACCCCTGATCTGCTGACATCAGTTCTCGTGTTCAGTTGGCATAAATGTGGTTATGTAGTCGCCCTCTCTTACAGTTAGGATTTCAATGGCGTTTTGTCTTGAGTTCAACGGCGTTTTGTCTTTCTCCAACTCGTCTTCTTCATTACTTATCGATTACTAACACATGTGTCAGTAATTGGGTAAAGTCACATTTCTGGATACCCAATTCCTAACACCACAACAAACAATGTTTTATCAGTCGTTTGTGCCGGAATGGTGTATTCTTACAATCAAAAATCAATATTGGAGCGGTGGAAAAAAAAATTGCATGTAGAAACAAAGATGAAACGGTTATAATGGACGAAATAGCGACTTACCTCCTTAGCAAAACCACTAACGATTTCAAAAGCGAATGTAAGACTGATGATAAAACTTTGTTCCTGAACTAATTATCATCAATTCTGACAAGATTTTGGCTGGAATTGGTAGCCAGTCATTGTGGCATTGACTTTGCGCCAATTTCGAATTCCCAGGGTGCCTGAAGCGCTTATTTTTTAAGGTTGAATGAGCATGTGTCAGTAATTGGGGTGGTGTCAGCAATTGGTGCCTTTACCCTATCTTTTTTCCAGTGAGCATAAAAAAAGCAGTCATGAGACCTGCTGTCGTCCGACATCTTCATGTTTTTGGCACGATCGACCTCGGTGTAGCCATGCAGCCCCTCCGTGTACCTGTGTCAGGTATAGGAGACATATCCTACTCCAATTTCGATCAAATTTGGGTTTACCGGTTCTCTCTTTTCCATTTTGGAAATTCGAAGTTCCCGTTAAATCTTTGTACAGTAAACATTCCATCAGTGCAGCGTCTTAGATCGAAATTTCTTCTCACAGGCATCATCCTTGCTGCAGCATGGATTCAAGCTATCAAAAATGTTGGAAGCGTGATACAGTTTGCGGCAACGGAGCGCACGTAAGTGTTTTATCTTCATTGAGAAGGTTGGTCGCTGGAAATTGACCATAATCAGAATTTTTTCCTTAGACAGCTCATCAATTCGCATGCACTGGTTTTTTGGGACACATACGCTTCCCAAACGTTCCAAGCTTAGGTTTAACTGTACTGTACTGCTGCAGGCCTAAAACAACTTTTGTATTCCAGGCATTTTCGTGCTGCAATAGTGTTACCGAGCCGGTGAACAGCTGTTCGAAAATCCACGACTGTTCTTGTCACGCGAGGCGCCAACCTTCGGAAGAACAAGCCCTGGTTCGGACGGATGTCCAGCCTGCACCGGCATCATTACCTAGCAGGCATCCTGAGTGAGTATTCGTTTGTCAAAAGATACAATTTTCTGGTTAATGATAATTTACATCGGATAATCCTATGGGCTATCCTTGATTGGCTTCGCCTTGCTCTTAAACAGACTGCCTGGCCTTGTTAACATGATAAATTGAGGTAATCTTACGATTGTTACACAGAACGGCCTCGTCTCCGACTAATCAGGGTCGCAGCAGGAGCATATTTTTACAGAAAAATGATGTTCGAGGTATGCCTTCCACGTCCAACTCTAACGACTGGTTCGTCGGCACTTGGGTCGATCATTCGAGGTAAGTTCTGCACTGATATTTCCCCATTTGGGGACATGGAAAGGTCGTGGAAGTATTCCGCCTCCGTTAGGTAGAAAGTTGAATCAAAGACTTTGGCTTGCAATGCAAGAGGTAGAAGTTTCCTCAGATGTTCAAGTTCTACAATACCAATGGGTGAATAACACGCTCCACCATGGACGAACTCCATATTCCGATTACACCTTAATCAACTTTTGCTCTCGCTGCTTTTTAAAAAGACCCAAAATTCAATTGGAAATAGATTCATCGAATATTTGATGTGTACCAATTTCTGTTGGTCAGGCTCATGACTTCATCGTCCGGCTCTCGAGTTCAGGTGCAAAATGATACACTGATGGACCTCCCGTTGCCCAATTCGATGGACACCAATCGTGCCAGCATAGGAGAGAGCCCTGGTGATCGGAATTGGTTGGACGACTCGGACGATAGATTCACCTCGGTATCCCAGGCTGCTGAGCGGCTGCCGACGAAACTCACGCTTATCCCACCCAAACGCAAACAGTCGCCTAAAAAGCCGAAGAGGCGCCGGGCGATTTCAGAATCGAGCAGTTCAGACAACTCGATCGAATCCGATTCGTCGACCCTGTTCCTGAAACCGAAAATTCGACGGAACCCGCCCAGAAAAACGAATTCTCGCGATACTCCTCCGGACAAAAGGGCCAAAACTACCAGAACTGTAGCTGTGGAAAGCTCCAGCAGCGACAGCGACGAAGATTTAGCCCTGTGCCTCCCAGTGTCCGCAGCCAAGGATAAAAACGCGGATGCCTCGGAAAAAACCTGCGATTTACCATCCATAAACACTCGAGAAACTCAGGATGTAGAAGAAAGAGAAATGTCAGCCGCTGAAGTGAGTCCGAGTTTCCTAGCGAGGATCACAAGACGCCCTGGATGTCCGGAAAATGTCGACAAGAACTCTTGTCCAGAAGCATCAACTTCCTCCAAACCAAGAACGCTGAAGCAGCCTGAGAAACGGGTGAAACTTTACTCGAAATTCGACAATTCTTACTACTTTGAGCCTCCTAAGTTACCCACTTCGGCCGCCCGCCCCAGTGAAAAGCCAACCGAAGAAGATAAAGAAGATCCCGCCCAAGAATCTGACTCCGCTGATGAAGAAGCTCCAATCGTTAGCCAGGTGCCAGAGAAGGAAGCCGTAAAATATCCAGTGGTCTCTCTCATTGACATTCTTGCCGGTTCTCCTCGCAGAGAAAAGGAAGTAACGTGCGAGGACCTTCAAGCCGATCCTGCGACGAATAAAACTGGCGAAGACTCAGAAACGGCGAGTAAACATGAGAGCGCTGAGGGGCGGAGACGGGGTAAGAAATATTCGCAGAAGAAAAAGGGTGTTCCTACCAGGAAGACGAGCAGGATCGGAAGTAGCATGCCGGATTTAGAGGCTGGCGAATCGTCATCGGATAACAACACGACAGGTGTACCTAATCCACCCGCGACTGCACCTGCCGTCAGCGACGACTTGGGCGATCGGATGAGCGACGGCGACAACTTGAATCAGGGAAACGACGACTCGTCTCTGGAGCCCATCCCTGCGCGTCACAGGATCAGCCAGGATTCGGATGTTGAAGTCATCTTGTCGTCCCTGGGCCTCGAACAGTCCAAGCACAAAGATCAGTCCAAGACGGATTTCCCCGAAGTCTCGATCCAAGAAGTGGCGAAAGTTCTGAACGATTGCTATTCCCCCAAAGAGAAGACGGCCATGGATGTCTACCGTGACCTTCTCAGCGACCGCGAGGCCAAAGAATCTAGCCAAGATGCCAATCTAGCGTTGCCATTGGCGAGTGTCGGACTTGAAACTGACGACGCTGTACCTGACAACGCTGTACCTGACAACGCTGTACCTGACAACGCTGTACCTGACACCGCTGTCCCTGCCAGCGCTGTACCTGACAACGCTGTACCTGACAGCGCTGCACCTGTCAACGCTGCACCTGACAACCCTGTCCCTGCCAACGCTGAACCGGCCATCGCTGTTACTGATGAAACCACTGCAGACATCGTTGTGCCCGACTGTCCGCCCGAAACAGACCTGGCCACGACTGTCGACCTCCAGGTGGCCCCTGCTCTACTCGAGGTCACACACGTGGCGGATGGTGATGCCCCGTTGAGAATCGTTTCCGTCCAGAGCCAGCCGTCCGATTCGGTCGATGTTGACATTTTCGTTGAAGATGTTTTCGATGATCCATTGTCCGTGACCGTGGGCAACTCGAGTGTGAGGATGCCCGATTCGACGACGCCCGAATTCTTATCGCAAGACGCCCCCCAGTCGCCCAAGAGCAACAACAAGTCGCCTGCCTCGACGGTCTTCTACGACGCAGAAGAAGCAGAAGCCTACACAGGTGAATAAACATTTCAATATTTTCCAATAACCTTGCAGTAAAACTGCGAAATTATTCATTCGAAGGTTAATTTATGAAAGATCAATTTGAACGAAGTTGATATCAGTTTTTACTTTTTCCCCGGCGAACAATGGGAGAGTCATTTTATTTTGGACCAATATCCAAGAAATCGTCCATACTGGGCCTGAAATTTGGCGCATTTGGCGTGAATGCAATTGCCATAAATGCAATCAAGTCATCTTGTAAATACGAAACAATGTGAGATTCGTTGGTAGCAGAATTCGCGCTAGTTTCGCTCGTTTTTTCACTGTACGCTAATCTGTAATAGACGGTGGTAGTAGAATTTGTGCGTATTGTCCATATCTGTCAAACTTGTGTGTGAAAATTGTCAATGGTTTGTATCCTGTCTCAATCCTTGTCCGTTTGTTGACTTTTCTCTATTGTCTGCATGCTTACCTTAATATTGAGCCTGTTATATTTTATAATTATTACTATCCGTAGGGACCATGTATCTTATGAACAAATATATTGGAAATAATTCTATAAATCGCATTCCTTCCGCGGGATCCTTCTCTACTAACCACAGTAGTAACTAGTGCACATGGAACTAACACGAATCCTTTGGAAAATGGACGTTTTGGAAAATGTGTTGAAAAAGTCTCAATTTATGAAGAACGCGCATGATTCGGGGTGTAAGTGACCCCCGAAGAATGGAGGCCGTGATGAATCTGACTCCCTTGGGCAAATTCATACCCCGCAGGTGGCATGAAAACTCCAGTCGGTTAATTTCGTTACCATCCACTTCTCCGTTGGTTGTAAAAGTGATGACATCGCTAGCCGCCATTTTGCCGACCGCCGCCAAGTCGCAAAAGCGCGTAGGGCGTACAAACTCATTATAGGAAATCCTGTGTGTTTGTCTCCTTGTTGGCTGTAGACATTTTTAAGCGTAAGCTTTGTGCGCCATCTTATCTTGGCTTATCTTATCTTGGGTAAGCTCCAGTGCCAACTAAATCAAACTTTACGGTCTGCAGGAGAAATAATCAGCAGCCCTGACACATCCTTTGGGTGTTGCTATGCACCCCGAAATTTTAAGGCAAACCCGGCATTTTCAGCGATGAACTTGCGTATCAAGTGCCCCATGCCTACAAATCACGAATTCGGCTCAAAATCATTCAAACTGGGAGGTAAATTGAGTAATATTGGCATTTATTCTCGAAATAGGTTCAGAAGAATTGAAGCGAGGTCAATTATACCGGATAGAATGCTCAATCGTGAATCTGGAACCGGACATATCAGGTAAAATCAACTTCTACGATAAAATCAATTCAAATTCCACCTTATCAAACTCTTGCGTACATTCCGATTGATTTTCTCCCCTTAGAAGTTGACGATATCGTCAAGGGAATCTGCAGAACCGGCTGCAACCAAGTGTACGACTCCAGCATTTTCAGAGCATGTCCCATCCTGATGAAGAACCCGTGCGCCCTCTGCACCAACCAGATCCACCATTTGTGCCCGTTTTGTTGCGGAGGTTCGTCCTTTTAGGCCGAGCGCACACGGTGCAACTGTTTTGAGACAAAGGTTGCAAACCAAACTAGATTACGACTGTTCCTTGACCCCGGCTGTGTATTTGGAGGTCCGCCCACGACCCAACCGGTTTCAACAATTGCAAATCCGTTTGAAACCGGTCGCGTTGTGGGCAGACCTTTATTTAAATACACATCCGGGGTCAAGGAACAGTCCTAATCTAGTTCGGTTTGCAACCTTTGTCCCAAAACAGTTGCACCGTGTACGCTCGGCTTTAATGTTAATTTTTTTTATTTATTCGAGTCCTGCATTTCTGAACATGGAGAATGGTAGACTCATAGAAATGTCAATATATATTGCAGATTCGGCTAAAGTTCCGCTCTGCACGCAGTTCGCGTTCGTCGCTAACGTTCGCACCCGACGGCCGCCCGGACACCTTTTACCGATCATCGTAGCTCACGAGGAAGCCGAACACTTTCTAGGTCTGTCTACTTCAAAATTTGGTGAAATTTGACTTTACAAAAACGAGGATCCTCCAAAAGCGGCAACCGTATCTTGATTTCAACTTATTTGGGCCCGATAATTTAATCTTTTACTCTCATTGCAGGTGTAAAGTTGAACGATTACCTAGCAGATAGGGAATTGGCCGGGTGCGTTATCCGCCGGTTAAAATCCCTCGTCGCGGAAGATTCGCAGGATTGCATCTTCACTTTGATCGCCAAAGCTCGACCGTACAATGGGCAGTTGGTACTCAAATTGGTCAATCCCAATTTGAGCGCGTTGTTGAATGAGATTTTAATCAATAGACAAACGTCGGTCGCGGAGTAAAATTTTCGTTTTTCGGATGCTGTTGATTTTCGATTTTTTCTGATAAACTGAACCGTCGTAAGGGAACGTCGCTTTATCGTTAGCCGTTCCCAGGCGCTTTCGCTCTTCTTGGCCCGCTTCGGATTTGATGAAGTTGATACATTTTTTTTATATTTTGAGAATTTATTTCCCTTATCAATTTTCTGACCAAATGTCGTATTCATTAATAGTTATGTTTTCCATTTCGTAGTTTTTCTTTCTCCTGATCCTGAGCTTCAAAACCAAGGTACGACAAAAAAAAAGGATTTTTCAAAATTTCAAAAAATTGGGCGTGCGTGTCAAGTAATAGTTGAATTTCCTCGTTAATTTCGAATTTCTGTCTCTATCTGGAGTACCTATATCAAGCACCTCTCGAAGGAAAAACATCATTCATCTGTTCAATTCGACGTACGCATCAGTCCAACGCTGATCGGGCATGTTTTTTATTGATTTTTTAAAAATAAAACCTAGTAAACATTAAATTGAAGTGAACTAGTTACTGAAGAACTCCTGAAAGTAAAGTAAAACGGGCAAAAAGTTATCGGCCGAGGGCAAGGTAAGAATTTGCGGGAAAATAGGCACCTAAAGTGCCGCCCGGGAGTCAGTTAAGTCTCTCATCTTACGCTGTCGACTGGAGTCAGTTAGATAACATGCGAAATTGTCGGCAACGACCCCAAAAAAAGGAAAAATCTCTTTCTCTCTTAACCATTAACCGAAATCGGGGGGCTAAGGTTAAACTTAATACGCCGTCTTAAGTAGTATCGATTTTTATAGTTACTCGAAACATAACATATTATTTTTGGTATCACAAAAAAAAAAAGAAGAAAAATAGTAACGCAAATCACTTCCAGAGTTGAAACGATTGGTCTCGACGCTAAACGTGCCATTCTAGTAATCTCACGATTTTTCGCAGGGAAACTATAAAACAAGCGAGAGGGGAGCAAACATTTAACGGGTGAGGTCCCTTTCGAGTTAACTACTGGAAAATCAATATTGCACGTTAATCGGTTTAATATCTTACGATAAAATAATAACGCTACGCTATATAAATAATACGTATGCAAAATTACTACTAGTAATACAAATTTTCAAGGGGGAATTTCCCCGTTTTCGAAAACACACTAAGAACCTAGCGGTTTGGAATAGTTGCACATGGATCATTCTCACAGAAAGGGGCAGTTTCGGGTTGGAGTTTTCAAAATAAAAATTTTCCTCCAATTCTGCGCAAAAAATTTGGAAACCCTCTCTTGAATGTTCTAAGTGAAATTCAAAAACTATCCAAACAGTGGCTGCCTTATTTAGGCCGGAAAAAATAAATTTTAAGACCAAGAACGCTCAAATCGGTTCATTTTTGAGGCCGGAAAAAAAATAAAATTGAAAACTCTAAAAATGCAAATATGTCGGAAGTACTTTGAGTTATTCAAATTCCGATTAAAAATGGCGAAATTCTAGCTAAAAGAGGGAAGAATGGAACTATTTTGTCCTGCAGAGTGCTGGAACTGTCACGGTCCTGTCCTCCTCATCCCTTCCCTGTCCTCGAATTCAGAGATGTGGACAGGGCCGTGACGGACAGGGCCGTGACAAAACATAGGTTTTTTGACGCTCCTGTCCACACAGTAATTTTTTTTCCAAAAATTATTATCGTAATCGAAACTGCTCCACGCTGCGTACGAGGTACTGAGAAGTAAAAAAAATTAAGTTTGAATACCTACTTTGAGAAACAGGACAGGGCCGTGACAGTTGTGTCCGACCAACAAGGTTCCGGCCGACGTTCTATCTCGTCACTGGGTTAAATCTCGACAAAAATCCAAAGCTAGCCGGTGTTCTGGACCGTTGAGACTCGTGCCAAAATGATGGAGGGAAGAAAATCCGGAAAAAACCCTGAGAGGACCGCGAAAATTCGAATTCTTTGACAGGACAGGGCCGTGACTGCAAACCTCTGAAAATCTCTTTCCGTTCTAAAATTATAAAAACTGTCATTTAGGTATCTTGAGACCAATTTTGACCTATTCTAGAAGCGCCGGGTATTTGGTAGCATCGGAAAGACATAGGAAAGAAGCTTGAAGTTGGGAACCTCGTGCCTGGACAGGACAGGGCCGTGACAAATCGACGCATTTAATTTTTTTTCTAAGTGAAAGACTTAATTGATCGTAACAAAAAAAAATCGCATTTTGCGAAAAGTGAAATAGTACAATTTAAAATTTTGCCCAACTTCAAATTCATAAGAGGGCCCCCACAAACCTTCTGGACATCACTTCTGCCCTTTCTGTGAGAATGACCCACATGCGCTTTTATTCAGAGTTTGAGCGAAGAAGCCGTTGAGGCGAACGAGGGTTGAAACTTTCGGATCGAACGAATAAAATCGATTAATCGACGATTTCGGTCAACAATTGGAACTTCGTTTTAACTTTTGAACGATATGTTCTATAAAAAAATATAATAATACATTTGAAGGTAACAAATTGAATAAAAAATTACTTTGATTTAATTTTCATCACTTCGAAACCAAGAATTAATTTGATTTGTTGGTGTAAAAACCGATTAGTGATCAGTAAATGAGGACATTTGATTACGCAAAAAGTCAAATTCCCTGAATACCGATTGAATTCAATAATAGGCCAACTAGGAAATTATCTATTAATTCACCTAATAAGTCACTAATCGATTTTGGCGCCAAAATAAATTCACCACCAAATCAACCGTTGATACGAACCAATTAACAAAATTCAGGGGGAAATTGTCGATTAATCGATTTCAACCAGTCGCGAAGCCTCGGTCTGGAAACGAATCGAGAATCAATTGCGGGAAAGAAATTGGTAAGAAAACGAACGCTTTGGATATTCACAACCAAAGAATTAATCACAGATCATAAGTTTCTTTATGACGAGCAGCCCTCGAGTTCAGGGCCACTTGTCAGAAAGAATCTTCATAAATCATAATCGCCACAAAATTTGCGGCGAAAAAAAAAAATTGAAAAAGTCGACCCGGGAGTCGATTTTTAAGTGAGTATTCTCATTTCGACTGCTTGCCTAGCTTTCTTTGGAATGCAAATAAACAGAAAAATAAAAAACACAATTTGCGAGGAGATGAGACTTTTTGATCAAGTCGTCATAGTTCCTCAAAAATGCGTTCCGCCTCCGTATGGGGTAAAAAACCAGAAGAACCCTACAGTGATAAAAAAAAATTGAAAAAGGCGAAGAAATTGATAGCTAATCAGCTAACTGATAACAACAAAGTTCGGTGCAGTGTTGTGGATTTTCAAACGATAAAAAACAACTTTAAAAACGGCATGACGACAATTATAATGTCCGACAGACGAGGAAGAGCGTTACATTAGGCTAAGAAGAATGTCCCATCCTTGGATGGGCCGTCACCGAAGAAAATTGGTACTAACATAAGAATATTTCACTCCCAATTTAACAGGATACTGATCAAATAAAAACGAGCAGAACTGGTCCGTACGTCATAAATTGCCACTCCGGCGGCAATCGAACGATAATTTTTGAAAATTTGGCTATTTTATTAATTTTTCTAAAGTTTCTTGTTTTGTCGTATCTTCAAACGTAGCGTGACAGATCTCTTTTCATGTTACCTTTTCGATGTACCTAATGGATGATTTCTAACAGTTTCTGGTCAAGTAATTGTTTTCCAAGTGAGTGAAATATTCTTACGGTCCCTCATAATAAAAAGGCAACACTGCTAAACGGGGTCCGCGAACTGGAGCGATGTAACAACCCAATTTCCCGTACTTGGTACTTGCAGAGTGCAAACTCGATTTTTATGCCAACTCGCCCCCCATGCCAACTTGATTTTAGTGCCAAATTACCCCTCATGCAAACTTGCCTCTAGTGTCAATTGGATTTTTATGACCGAATTGCCCCTTATGCCAACTAACCCTCATTGACAACTTGCACCTAATGCCAAATTTCCCCTGACGCCAATTTGCCTCTCATGCCAACTTGCCCCATATATGGTATATATACCACATTATTCCGTATGACAACATGCCCCTTATGCCAACTTGCCCGTATTGTCGACTAACCGTTACGCCAAACTGCCCCTCATGCCAACTCGCCTCATGTGTCAACATGATTTTTATGCCAGATTGCCTCTCATGCCTAATTGCCCCTTATGCCAACTTTCCCCTCATGCCAAAGTGCCTCTTATGCCAGATTGCCTCTTATGCCAAATTGCCTCTTATGCCAAACTGCCCCTTATGCCAACTTACCCCTATTGTCAACCAACTTATTATGCCAACTCGCCTCATGTGTCAACTTGATTTTTATGCCAAATTGCCCCTTATGCCAACTTACCTCCTATGAATCGTACGCATTGCCTCTCTTATCACACTGCTCTCCTCCACAAGTCAGCTCAATAATATTGACAGATTATGGATTGCCATTTTACAAAAAGTTGCTCTTTCGTTCGATTCTGATTTACGTGTGTGAAATTTCGCTCACATTGATCGATAACAGTTATCATCGCCCCAGCTCGAGTGAATGCGAAGACCGGACAACAACGAACAACAAAAACAAAACAACGGAGCAGCTCTCGAAATATGTGCGCCATCGAGTACAAGTGCGGGCGGTCGAGAGACGTAAACCGCCAGTTAGGAAAAGCGGGATTGTTTCGAGAATCGGGGCTCAGTTTACATCTCGCGATCGCTCAGGTTAGGGAAGGTTAAGGAATGTGTTACGAATCTATTCTAATGTGAAGGTCGGCGTCGTTGTCGTGTTCGCTTTCCGTATCGACCGATGCCATTTGCCTGGTGAGCGAATACCGATGATTGACCGCTTTCAATCTCAAGATCTGCGAAAGCGAAAAATTGGGAAATTTGGAAGTGTCGCTTGTTATTGGGCGTCGCTGGCCAAAGCGTAAAATGAAGCGGTAATTCGTTTTACGAGCAAAGGAAAAGAAATTTCTCAGATTTAGATGCTGTTCCAAATGCTCGAATTATGGACGAAAAAATTACCAAAAACTTTTACTTATTTACTTTTACTACATGTTAGGACATGCTTTAGGTTATATGGCATCGTTTACATAATTCAAGGAGAGAACCATTCCTACAAAAGCAATTTAAGTACACCGAAAAAAATATAACCTTCATGCAATAGAAAGAATGGTACCTACCTGGCGGCAGGGGAGTAACACAAAAAGCAGGGAAAGTTTCCCTTTTTCACGGTTATTCTGGGAAATTCTCCCCTGAAAACGTCAGCCCTGACATGCATAACAGAACACAAACACACACGCTGACACACAAACACCTTGATTGTATAAACAAAGTAACCATCCAGTTTAGCCAACATAACAACTGAAGTATCCTTTTTTTCAAAGCACTTGGCTATAATTCGGTTCTTCGCCGCCAGGCCTCGATTCCAACTTATCCTTTTCATCGCAGACCAACTTTAGTCAAAAATTTTACCAACATTTTTAGGGACCTCGGGAACTGGCGTTTAGTTCATGCAAGGGGTGTTGAATAAAAACATTTCCCAACCAAAAACACCGATTCACGTAGGTACGATAAAAGGGAAAACGTTTTGTTTCAGTTATGGACACTTGGTAATCGAGATTCTGGCAAATAATGCGGAAAATCGGGGGAAACGTCTCATCCAACCTGGAAATCATGCTCATGCCGTGGAAACTGTTAGCGAACGAATCAACTCATGCGATTATCGTCGAAAACATTAGCGTGCACTTTGCCCGACTTACTCAAACAATCAATTTCCAGGCCTCAATGTCCGGTGTTGACGGTGTCATAAGCTAAACAAAATCACCAACACCACGTTTATACTTTGGCGGAAAAAGGTGAATAAAGTGAATGCCACAGGTGGAAATGTGTGACGAAATCAAAGACACGTTAAAGCGTGATCGATGAAGCTGTGTCAACATTACGAGAGCTATTGACCGATATCGCGAAAATAACAATTCAGCTGATTTCAAAAGCGAGTTGAGCAATTTGGCCGAAATTGCGCAGTTTTCTATTATTTTTTTTTACAACAACGTTCAGAATTTATTGTCTTTGTATAACCGAAGTTATCGACCATTCTTCGTCCATGGACCAGTGTTGCGATGCCTCCCCCTACGTTTTTCCCAGGCAAGCCGCCGAAAATTCCTAAATTGGCTTGGAAATTCCCGCATCCCAAAAATAGCCTAGTTTTCTCTTTAAAATGAGGTCAACTTACAGATTTTTCCTTTAAATAATGAATGTTTTTATGGTATCCTGGCTTATTCGCTTTGATGGTAACGTAGTTGCAATAGAAAGTGCCGAGTTATTCATTTTTTAGCTCAATTCCCCAATTTTTCCAATCGTTCTTGGAGAATACCCTTTTTTTCATTCCTCCTAAACTTTTGAAAAATTCCCAAATTATGGGAAAATTCCCACGATATCGCAAAACTGCTATGGACCATATCACAAGCCTACAACGGTTAACCAGCTCTCATCAGCTGGTATCATATCTTATCATCTGCTGTTATCACGTCAGCAGAGAACCAGGTTTCGATAGAGCGCAGCACCCAAACACAACAACCCACGGCTTTCGGTTCCGTTGAAGACTGATCGCTGGCTATTTCAAGCTTAATTAACCAATTTCATTTCCAGATGTTGTGACTTTTCCAATTTTTCAGGGTAGGCAAAAAAACTTATTAATTCAACAACCATGAGTGAAATAATAATAAGTTCCCCACGTTACTGTTGCATTTGATCGAGTTGGCAGGAAATACGTCGAGAGAATTGCCATCGGACATGTGGCAGCACTGCGCTTACGTGTTTTGACGAAGATTTGAGACACCAAATGTTGACCAAACCGCGATTTATGCGCTCCCTATCGAACTGAAACAAGCTTCGCCTATCGATCCGCCACCTCTTTTTTGATATAAAACCGTTTTTAACTCAAAACCGTCCGAAAATGGGATACCCAGTGTTGCCACTTGAGTGGCGACTTATTTTTCCGCCCAATTGAATGGCATCTTAGGATGGAAAATTCCGTTTACCCCAAGAAAATGTCCTTCGACTTACAAACATAAAAATATTAAAATAATGACGCTTGCGTTGTCGATAGCGAAATGTCGAAATTGTGGTACCACGTGAAAAGCGAGTTAGTGAACCCCGTACCATGCAATGTATCGCCCGATTCCGTAATGCAGTGTGAGATGATAACTTAGCTCAGCACTCACCTCAGCCTTCATGTCGCCGAGTCGTTCCTGAAGCTCGCGCACTTTTTCGCTATCGTCGATGTGACTCCTCAGTTCGCCCTCGGCGGCCATTTCCGAATTCTGCAAGGAGACAATCGTTTTTAAGGGAAAACTTTCCGAGGGATCTCCAAAGCAAGAAAGTCATGAAAGTTTACTTTGGTTTCCAATCGAGAAATCTTCTGCGTCAGTTCCGCCACCAGCTGAGAGCTTTCTGCGTCTCTTATCCGCGCCATCATCAGTTCATCTTTCATCTGGAAATGCAGACATGTCTTCATCTGTTCATCTGATAATGGCCGATTTTTCGACCGACGCCAAAAAATACCGGTTACTCAAGTTGACTAGTAAGGATTTTTTTGTCGCTTTTTCTTGGTACTTTTTCCGCTGTGACGCAGCCAATTTTGATCCGATTTTGAAAATTCTTCCACTAGCCATTCGGTACCACAATTCCCATTTTTTTCAGGATTAATATTGGTGGCGCTACACTTAAAAATGTAGCCAAAATGTATGTCAAAGATGTATGTCAAAAACGTGGAAAAAATTGATTTTTGACAATTCAAAATGTTGCGTCTGACAGATTTTTTATCTATGTTTAACGCTATTTCCAATTTTTTCCCCGAAAAATGTTATTAGGTTGCATTTAAGCACATTATTGTCAAAAATTTGGTCCATGCCAACCCACCTTGGATTCCAAGTCCGAATACTTGTTCAGGTGATCCCGACATTTAGCCGCCATTTCTTTGATTTTCATCTCCGCATCTTCAACTTTGCTGCAAAGGCGTTTGATCTCTTCCGTCTGCCGTTTCAGCTGATTCCCGCTCACCTGGTTCTGCGTCTCCAATTCCATCACCTGGCAACGTGGGTAATTGAATTACTATCGATAATTAAAATTGAACATCTCCCAGCCAGTGTTGCAATGTCGTGGGAATTTCCCCATTCTAAGCAGGAATGGGGAAAAAGGGATTTTTTAAGAACATTGAGAAAATCTCAAATTTTGAGCTGAAATCAAGAACAACTGTCAAATTTCGGATCTTTTTGATTTTTGTAATAAACGGCATAAATACGACCAACGGATACTCGATAATTATTAGATTTTCTTATAATACCATTTTCATGAGGTGTTTAGGTTATAATCCTTTGCGCAGGGTGCGCCACAATAAATTTGCAAATTTTATCGGTTAATTTCGAAAAAACAATCATTCATAACTAAGGTTGTGTTCGAAGGAACGTTTATGGACACCGGCTCACAACCTGATTTATCAACCAACTCATGAAAATGGTCTATGGAATTCTAGGGTTTTTTGGTTGACTTTGGAGGAATCTCAAGGGACTTGGCAACTCTGGCTTTGGAATCTCGTTCCATTCTGGGGGCATATTCTGTAAAATTGAAGCAATATGTCTTGGCAGTCGCTGTCGATTCATTACACAAATTGTCATACGTTGTCATTAGATTTGCCATGGCAAATCGATATTGATTTCCAAAGACATACTGCTTTTAGGTTACAGAATAGGCCCCCTGGAATTGACATTGTTACCTTGAGCTTGGCTTCTTTGAGTTCCATGACGGCTTCCATTTCTTTGAGCCGGGACGCCATCAGTTCCTCCTCAAGCCGCTGGATTTCCCCTGTCCCGCGGAACATTCCGACGATTTTTTTCGGCGTCGACTCGGGCCCCGGCGGCGGGTCGGGTTTGTGGTCCTTAGTGAAAAAACATACAATAAATTATACGTCCAAGAAAAAGAAAGAAAAATTAAAAACTGCAGGTCGTTATGTGCACCTGCAAATGCCGTTGCCATTGGACACTTATGTCGACGACCCGTTGCCTCAAATCCTTCAAACTGGTATTCGCCTCGACTTCACGCATCTTGACAGCCGCAAGCTCTTCTTGAAGGTGAGCCACAGAATCGTCTACTGTGCTCTCCCTCAGAGTTTTCTTGTCCTGAAAGTGGCGAAAAATCCAAAAAAAACTCACTACCAAGTGGCGAAAGAACTCGAATTTTCAAAATTGCGATGTGAAAAATTATTTTCGAAGTTTCGATTCCGCCGCTTTATGACTGAGAATTCTTAGTTATCAATTATCGCCGAATAACCTGTTATCGCACTTCCTTACCTGCTCCAAGTCTTGCATTTTCGATTTGAGGTCGCGAATGGTCGCGTCGTTTTCCGCTTCGCGAAGGCGGACTTTGAAAAGTTCCTCTTGGAGGCATCTGACCATCTCCTCTTTCTGGCAGAGCTGCTCTTTTTTGGCGACGATCTCTTCCAGCGAGTTTTGACTCGAATTTTGCTGCAAGGAGGATCAAAATGTTACTCGCTGCGGAGGGAAACGTCGTTCTCAAATTGAACACGATCTTGAAAACTTTTTTTTTGGGAAAAATCGTAAATCGCTCCAACCCTTGGCGAGAACTGACGGTTGCAGAATTGCGATGCTTTCGGGGTGAAAACATCATCATCTCGCTGGAAGGAGATTGAAAAATCGTTTTTGAAGTCAGGGCGTCACTTACGTTCTCCTCGATGACGAGCGAGAGGTTGCGGATTTCTTCTTGGGCGACTTCCAGCTGATGGGACGTCTGGAGGTGAACCATTCTGAGGGCTTGGAGCTCCCGCTGGACCACGAATGTCGTTTCTTCCTCTTCCGCCCGAGAAACCTGGCCTCTGACGAGACGCTGAGCCAGTTCCGAACTTTCGGCTTCGAGAAGCTCTACGCGCTGTTTGAGAAGGCGGTTCTCCTGGCGAAGACGCTGCAAAACCAAAATGGGTGAAAATATCGAGAAAGCAACGGTTTTAGAGGATTCAAGAGTTGTTTTCGAACAAGACTAATGAAAGATTGGAAATCCATGCATTGCTTACCCTGAGCTCGACCATGTCCTCCTGCTCTTTAGTCTTCATGACGGTATATTCTTTCTTCAACTTCTGCATCCGCTTCGTGCTGAATTTCACGTTGTACGCCAGATTCATCACTGCCTCCGGGTCACTGTCGGCTCGCTGTGGAAGTTCTTTTTGAAAAAACTGCAACAAAATTTGACCGTTTGAGAAATTGGGCAATCACATAATGATGGAATCATTTCTCGAATCATATTGCCGTACCTTGAGCATGCCTTCCATATCTAGGCAGAGCAGATCTTCCTTTCCCATTTGCAGGAGAGCTAGAGCCACCTGGAATAATAATGAGAAAATTTACAAAGCTTCAGCGAATCATGCAGAATCGTCCTGCATTCCACAGAAAAGGCAGTTTGGAGAGGGACAACAAAAAATCGTTGGATCTTGCAAGAATTTGAGAAAACTTGAAACATTTTTGGCGATTTTCCATAAACTGTTGTTACCTTGAAGATGATCTCCATTCCCTCTGATAAAAAGACATCTATGATGCGACACGCTGTTGGCAGCGCAAGAGCGGTGGTGAACAACGTTAAAAACCAAGAACTCGCGTACATGGACGTGTGAAAGCTTTGCGAATTGAAATGGTTGTGCAAATCCGGCATCAACTCCTGAAATTGGAAAAGTACGTTAATGAAAATGTAACTAATTCTGCAAGTTCGTATTTATGCAGAAGGGGATCTTCACCTGGACGAGATTCTCTAGTTGATACATGCAGAGGCCAAGTTCAGCCATGCTCGGCTTAAACATGTCTCGCATTCTGTAGTCCTTCATCAGTTTGACGAATACAGCGAAAGCCTCTTCTTCGGGCATCTGGAAAAAACATTTTTGGAATGCGGTCAAAATAATTCAGCTCTTGGAGAGGCGATGAACAAAAATCTAAAGAGAGTTTTCCAAAATTGAAATTCCAAAAACAGTATCCTCAAGCTCTGAAACAGTGTCAAAGGCAATCCATCGGAGGGCGTGTATCAGCAGGGAATTTACAAGTGAGCCCTTGAAAGGGCCACACCCGTTTGCAGGTGGCCCTCTGCTTGACAAAACTTGCACCCCTTATCCTCAAGAAAGATATGCTCAGCAGTCTCCTCCAAGTTTCCTTGAGGGTATTGCAGATCCATCACCAAGCCGAGCGACATCAGTTTTGCCCAGCAGTCCCAAGGATCTGGGCGAGGTAGAAAACGGCCTCATCCTCTCCCTCACACTGGGGAAGAATCTGTAAATCCTTCATCCCAATCTCTCTCCCATTCCCCCAAAAAGTGCGTCCTTGTCTCCACTGACACCAAGGCAGCCACCTCAGCCCTCAGCTCGGAGGCTTCCCACCGTGAAGGGCAGGCCTTTGGTTATGCAGCTTGTATACAGCCTCCAGCCGCACCAAGAGTACCAGATGGTTGCGGCTGCCACAGACGTTGAACCCTACACATTCATTCTTCTGCAGGTTCTCAGCGCAGAACTCAGCTTTCTCTCCAAGATGGATCTCGGGCTGTGCCCTGGTCACCAAGCCGACACCGCGTACAGAAGTGGTCCAGGAAGACCGTCACCAAAGACCATTAACATGGTAGATGGCTAGAAGGCTGTAATCCTTGAGCCCCAAGCCGAAGTCTCTCGGGCGAGCTACCTTGAAGAAGGCCCTCTTCGCTCTGTTGCATACCTCTTCGCTCTCTTGCAGGCCTCAACTGCTTGCTCAAGCGAAGCAAGGTCAAGGTTACCACCAAGTAACTCACCCTCTGCATCCCTAAGACACCTCACCCCACATGGGACCTTGCAGAGGATGAAGGCACCTGTTCAGTTGCATTCAATCACTCTTACAGACATCAAGATTACAGGACTCCAGACCTCAAGAACCTCAGCACCACCAGTCTCCGGCATTCTCCTTGTCCCACTCCAGCATAGCTGATTACCTGGAAGCCAGGGGACTCGAGAGCTCCAATAAGACCCGATCCTAACCAAGAAAAGGCAACAAAAATTCAGCTCGGCGATCGCTAACCACTTACCAACATTAGAAGAAGCCCGACGATGAAGCCGGATCCTTGGCAATAGCCAACCTCGCGATCGTGGAGGCTGTAAGCTTTCATCACGTTGAACAAACTCTCCTGTCCCACGCCGTCTTTCTCTTTGAAGAGCTCGTGTTCTGGATACGTTCTGGCAATATCTCGCCGGATCACCTGAAGAAACATCCAAAATTAGATCTCCCAATACGAAAAAAAAGGCATAACCGACTATGCGAGCTTCCGTGCAGGAATAGCGCTGCCGAGGTCTGTTTGGCAGTTTTTCGAAAGAAGGAACAAGAGATAAAATGACGTCATTCACCAAAAAAAGTAAACCGTGTTCTGAGGGAGGATATGCGGTGGCTGGGGGGTAGAGCTAGCGTTCCGATTGGCTGAACATCAGTACCTCAGTTACCTTTTCGCAAGCCGAAGTCGCCTTGATGTACTCGGCGAATTGATCTTTCTCGGGCGAATTGTGAGCGTCGCACAGGAGCTGCCAGACGATGCCTCGAAAATGGTGCGGGATCCCTTTGCGGACCATTTCCTGCAAGAAATTGCGTCGAGACCGGTTCAGCAGAGAACACCCCGACCCACGTTTAGCCTACGTACCTTTATCCGATATTTGAGGTATTCCCTCGCGACAGATTACCTTGATATAACTGGATTTCTTCTTGTAGGAATCCCAATCGTTGGCTATCCGACCCCACACGGTCCAGTTATCCTCTTCGCCATCTTCGTTTCGTTCTCTTTCTTGCAACGAGCTCGTCCCTGAAATGTGACAGGCAGTGAATATAGAGAAAGCGAAAATTCAACATCCGAGGCGAAGGAAAGGGTGAAAATGTGAATAGGAACGACAAAAGTACTGACCTGACGTGAGCGAAATTTGCGAGGTGTCCGAACTTTTTCTCGAATGGCCACTGTTGTTCGAAATCGAATTCAGACTTTTAACGTCCGTCTCGATCAGCCTGGGAACATATTTTCCGAAATATAGACAAACGCTAGTCTGGACGGCAATTGATAAATAATTGATCTCTCCTCACCTATTGGCTTCTTCGAGTTTGGCAAGGAGCGCCAGTTCTTCGGCGGAGGCTGGACTTGGCGTCGGAGTCTGTCCTTCGGATGGTCCTTCGGAAGCCGAGGCGGGCACTCCGGAAACAGCGGCAGCCAGAGGAGGCGGTTGCGGGCGGTCGCTGCTGCCTGTGACGGCGGCCGGGGGCGGCTGTTGCTGTTCACCGCTGCTGGTGGTGTTGTTGTTGCATTCGCCTGGTTCCGATGCGACCATAGCGCCCTTCACTCCTCCGATGCCATCATTGCCCTCCCACGCCCGTTCTCCTCTGGGAAGAATTTTTCATATTTTCAAAAATGGTTATCAAAAATTGTATTTCAGTCTTAATAGTCAAATTTTTAAGAGAGGTGAGGAATTTCAAAATCAATTTTGATTAAAAGAATTTTTGAAAAATCTTTGGCGATCCCTTTTTGGGAAAAGTGGCGATTACACGAAATATTTTCTTGGAAATAGTTGAAAAGGAATGTAAGTTTCGACGAAAACGAGAAAAGTTTTGTTAGAGAGCGAGGGCTCGGAGGAACACGGAAATCCTCGGAGGATCAAGATCCCACCCTCACCACCACCTGGAGAATTAATAATTTATTTCATATCGCATGTAGTACGTGCATTCGGAAAATTTCCTCAGGAATTACTTGACCAGGGAACCGAGTAAATTGTGACATTGAGGGAAATTTAGGAAAATAATTGATGACATCGCCGCATAAATTCGATTGATTTTTTCCGATGCAAGTTCAATTACCTTGATTTGAACCGAGTCCAACGAAATGTAATCCCACCGAAGACCATGTCACACGATTCTCGGCGGGCTACATCACTTCCCGAGATGACAAGAGATCAAAAACCGAATTTTTCCGACAGATTCTCCAGGAAAATTAGCCAAATGCAACTTCCGGTACGAGGGATTGAAATGGGCGAGAGTAATTGAGATGAAATCGATTAAAATGAAGGTAATCGGAAAATGGCAGACACCGTGTGGACCGTCCGAAAGTGACCGAACCCGAAGGGAGGACCCACCCCGGGCGAACTGAAAGCGGAGGCGGAGGCTGAGCTGGAAGATCCACCACCGCCCCCGTCGGAATCCCTCCCGCCCCTCCAGGTTCCGTCTACCGCCCCCAACTGTCCCCGCTTCGACGACACGCAGTGTTACCAACGAAAAATTCAAATTTTCAACGAAGACCGTAATTTTCTATGCGAGCGCGGTGGGTATGTGCGTGCGTGCTTATTCAAGTGCGCATGTGTCACCTATATGTGTGTACTTGTATGTATTTTGCACGTATTGTATTGCGTGTGAGATATCATAACACGCTGGTTAGAAAGTTTACTAGAATTAGAAAGTTGGGCACGAAATATGTACCTATATTGGAGAATAGGAAAAATAAATTTATTGGGCCAATCAGCGTAAGATCAAGTGGGAAATGGCTAAATTTCCTCTCCGGCAGTATTCGAACCTGGCAGCTCCTGCTCTATGGGGTGACGCCTTTCGGCCACGGAGAGCTCGTGTTCGGACAGTCTTCGAGGTGCACCCAAGTGGCACAACAACAACTAGATATGCATAAAATCGGAGCAAATTCATTTACCAAAGCAAATCTTTCGATTGTCATAAATAAAATTTTCATTTCGTCACTTAAGTTCTGATACCAACTAATCCACATTGACTCATTTTTCAGGAGAGACAAAAAACTGTTTATTTCCGAAATTATCACGCGATTCTTTCGAAAAAGTTAGTATCTGTATCATGATGGCTTTGTGCCTGATTGTTCTTATCGCTCCAGCACAGCCGCGCCATGCGCAAAACATAATAAACACATTTTCACAAAAATGTGGATTAGGTGGTATCAGAACTTAAATGATGATTTATTACTTTCTATTAAGGCATTATTTGCTTCGATTTTACGAGCACTAGTAATTTTCTTTGAGCATCGACGTTGTCTTCTGCACCACCCGGACTGTCTGACTGTTCTGTAACAGGGCCTGTTTCACTACCACAGACGTCATAGGCCCCTTCAAATACGCGAGGGATTTTTTTCTTTTTATCACTGCCCTGCCAGGTCATGAAAATGAGGGAATTAAAATAAACCCTAAATTTCCTTGGATTATCATGCGTTTTTAGACAAATTTCAGGAGAGATTTCGATCACCAATAGTGAATTTCTATAGGTGGTAGGTAGGGGGAATTCTACGAAGATTTTCAAGACACTGCCCTAAGCATAATGGAAATAGTAAATGAACAGAAATTGGCGGAGCAAAAAATGAAGAAATCCCCGCCATAAAACGTCGAATCGTATCTACAAAAATCGATTTCTTTCCACGGGAACGCCATGTAAACAGTTGGCCCATTTTTCGCTTTCAACCTTGGTAATAACGAAAAAAGAGGCCACTAACGTGAAAAGTAGACCTGGTTGGTCAACCGAGGGCTCCATGAGCCAGATGAGTCGGTGGCACGGGACCGTGGGAGGGGAAGAGCTGGAGAAGTGGGGAGGATGGAGCTAGTGAAAGTGTGACTAAGTGCGGCCTCTACCTTCCCCTTCTACTTGATAATGAGAAATATGAGAAGTTACGATTATCAACCGAGGGTAGCTTACCAACAGCTAATTCCAAAAGTACTGGACCTACATAGGGTAGGTAGGAGGAAGGAGAGACGATTCTCAGAGATTTACCCAAGTGTTGTACCTCCAGATGAGCCAAATACGAAAAGTAGCGCAGATAACACTAATTACTCCCACATTTGGTACAGACGCAAATTTTTGAGGTAGAAATACTTAGAATGATTAAGCGGATGATGGTAAATTGAGTAAAACCACTCTAAACAAAACGCGGAAATACCGCAAATGCAAAAATTGATAGAGCCATTTAAAAGTGCTAAAACAATACAACGGAAAATGAAGTAACATTTTGGTAGTTTTCAACGGATTGGGCATTAAGATTTAAACCATTGAAATGGGGAGCCAAAAACATTCAAATGTCAACAACTCAGAAACTAGGCTTTACGTCTGAATACTAAAAAAATTGTAGCTTGCTAAAAAATTTGGATTTCATGTCCAAAAGCGAGCGAAACGGTTCATAAATTCAGGAGGCAGCGGTCGACGTTCTAAATCGTTTCGAGGGGTTGGTCATCAATCCACACAATTTTTCGACCAGTAAATCAAAGGTTAACACCCTCGATTGATGCAATTTCATGTTGCAGTAAACATTTATTTACAGGACAGTACAAGGGCGGTGAAGAAGGAGAGATAAAGCGGATGGCAATGTTTATGGTCCTAAGGTAAATATTAGTCGAGCGACATTACCTTCGAAAAGGAAAGGGGTCGTATGGGAAATAAACACTATACTTTCTGAGAAAGGAT
This sequence comes from Nesidiocoris tenuis, assembly GCA_036186465.1. Taxonomy (NCBI): domain Eukaryota; kingdom Metazoa; phylum Arthropoda; class Insecta; order Hemiptera; family Miridae; genus Nesidiocoris; species Nesidiocoris tenuis. The sequence continues at coordinate 10,425,418 of AP028919.1, forward strand.
TATACAATTTTTGGCCTATGCCGACATAAGTTCTCGATTATTCACAAATTTGCCGGGTTTTTCTACCCAGGGATGCCAAAAATGCGGGAAAATAAACCTTGGAGGGCAGGGAAATTGTGATTTTGTAGGACTTTTGGCGGGTTTTCAGCTTTAACTCAGAAAATATGCCTTTAAGCAAGATGACCACTTTGTTATTAATTGAAGTAGACAAGATTTCCTACAGATTGAGCTAGTCAAACTCAACTTTTTATCTAGCCGTCACCGAGATAGATACGCTCAAAGATAGGAAAACTTTTCTGTAATGGCAAAACTACCAGAAAACTTGCGTTTTACTTAGTTTATTGCTATTTACTTAATAGGGGATGATATTATAATTTATTTTTTAGTATTTTCGGATAGTCAAATGCCTGCCGTACGTTTTATGGCACAGTTGCGTTAGTAGTAGTGTTGAAACTTTCAAAACAGAAGTGACAGACAAGATAGGCTCGAACATGAAGATAAAATGATAAGCGATATAGCTTCTTCGTGCAAGTAAATCATTCACAACCAATATACAAGGCGAAATAGGTTTTTTATTAAATAGACGATACAGTCGTCACTGGTTTCAGATTCAGTCTGGGCAATCGACTGACCTGAGCATTTTGGGGGCGGCAAGAGGTCCATGCAAGGCCCTCCAGGTTACCAGCTGAGGACTCAGGTTGATCGCTTTGCTGGTCACCCCGATTTCGCAAAGAATTCCAACAATGGAGGTTCACTCGGCACCGCATTCACACACGCGAGCAACAAGGTGAACGAACGATCTGGTGCGAAAAGACACAACGGCCCAGCCTGCCAGGCGCAGGATCCGACGACGTGGCACAGACGATGACCGCCCACGGGATCGCGACTAACTGGCTACTTTGGCTGGGACTGACTAGCGCGGCCACTGCCACCGACTGACTTCTCTGACTCAGGCAGGCAAGGCCAGACCGACCAGCTTTCAGTCCCCACCAACGCATGGTCGAGCAAGTCGAGGAGTGTTTACATAGAATGTGTTTCGTTCCGACCGCAAAACAAAGAACTCAGTCGAGGCTCGGGTTTGCGAAAAAGTGAAACAATATTCGATACTTTGGCGAAAGGGGAACAATGGTGCTCAAATAACACGCATAATTTGGGTAGGAACATTTACAACAGATTGATTCTTCGTTTTGGCTAATTCGGAGGCTTCAAGGATTAGGAATGTCAGAAAACCCACCTAAAATCAAAATACTTCAAGGGAAAAACAAAAATCTGAAAGGTAAAACGAAAATTTGAAAATCAAGAACGCCCAAATCGGTTCATTTCTGTTTCAAAAAAAAAAAAAATCAAACGGACAACCGGCGAATATCGAAGGCACAATGAGTAATCAAAATTTCAACTACACAGGGTGATGGGAACACAAGTTTCAACGGAACACAGGTTCAAAAAGTTTAAAGAAAGGTTGAAGAGTGAGGGAGATACGGACGATTTTGGAATCCCCACAGACGGACAGACAGACACAAGTTCAGACTTGATGCAGTGTTGTAAAAGCAATTTTTTATGAGCCCCTGTTTCGATGATTCGAAGCTCAGTTTCAAACTTCCAAAAATAGTTTGGAAAAATATTTTTTACAAAAATTGTTTACAAAAATATTTTTCTAACCTATAGACCTCATTTAAATAGGAACTCCAATTACGTTTAATGCCGTTGCAGACCTCCGCCAGCTTGTTAGCGTTCCTAATTTCATCAAAAATATTCAAAAAGGCAATTAGAAGGCAAAAAACGGCATGTTTGCGCAATTGAACCAATTTTCGGAAAACCCGCCGATTTGAAATCTTTTTTCGAACTGTTTTTCAATCTATTTTACAAACTCTATCCGCGGCAATCGTGACTGAAGAAGACGCGATAGGAACAAACCGGTTAACCATCTGATTCACCGGCCAAAATAAAAGCTCGATGATTCAGGGCGCCTGATACTTTACTCAAGTGCTAGTATTATTTTTGTTCGACACTTCGGGCTGCATTCACAGAGGTTCCTAAGTTTAAGGTCTAAGTTAGGACTGCCCTCTCGAGCCTCGTAGATAAGAGTGATAAGAGTAGATCGTAACAATTGATCATTCAAACTTTGAACTCGGAGTTGACATTGATCTCAAAGTTGAGTTAGAACTCGAAGATGACATTGATCTCGAAGTTTACTTCGATCTTGAAGAAGACATTGATCTCAAAGTTGAGTTTGAACTCGAAGTTGACTTTGATCTCGAAGTTGACTTTGAACTCGAAGTTGACTTTGACTCGAAGATGTCATTGATCTCGAAGTTTACTTCGATCTTGAAGTTGACTTTGTTCTCGAAGTTGACTTAGATCTCGAAGTTTACTTTGATCTTGAAGTTGACATTCATCTCAAATTTGAGTTTGAACTTGAAGTTTACTTTGATCTCGAAGTTTACTTTGGTCTCGAAGTTGACTTTGAACTCGAAGTTGACTTTGATCTCGAAGTTGACTTTGATCTCGAAGTTGAGTTTGAACTCGAAGTTGAATTTGATCTCGAAGTTTACTTTGATCTTGAAGTTAACTTTGATCTTGAAGTTGACATTGATCTCAAAGTTGAGTTTGAACTCGAAGTTGAATTTGATCTCGAAGTTGACTTTGATCTTGAAGTTGACATTGATCTCAAAGTTCAGTTTGAACTCGAAGTTGAATTTGATCTCGAAGTTGACTTTGATCTCGAAGTTTACTTTGATCTTGAAGTTGACATTGATCTCAAAGTTCAGTTTGAACTCGAAGTTGACTTTGATCTCGAAGTTGACTTTGATCTCGAAGTTTACTTTGATCTCGAAGTTCACTTTGATCTTGAAGTTGACATCGATCTCAAAGTTCAGTTTGAACTCGAAGTTGACATTGATCTCAAAGTTAAGTTTGAACTCGAAGTTGACTTCGATCTAGAAGTTGACATTGATCTCAAAGTTGAGTTTGAACTCGAAGTTGACTTTGATCTCGAAGTTGAGTTTGAACTCGAAGATGACTTCGATCTCGAAGTTGACATTGATCTCAAAGTTGAGTTCGAACTCGAAGTTGACTTTGATATCGAAGTTGATATTGATATCAAAGTTGAGTTCGTACAGAAGAAAAGATTCCCCGAAGTACCCCATTCTATCCTGCTGGTTCAAGGGCCTGTTCAGCACGGCCTTGGAGGTAACAGACGGATCAAAACCGTACAAATTGGTACAGATACGGCACGATTCGTCTGAATGAGTTCGAAAACACGGTTTGCTGGGATCCACGAAGTGGGATGCAAAGTGGGAGTGCGGGAGAGCCAGCGGAAGTTCGAACGAGGACGAACAATAATCTGGGAAAAGAATCCGACAGACCATCCTGTCCTTCATTCTATGCGACTTCCATATTTACGAGGTAAATGGAAATAGTTTTGAGGTATTGATGATTGAAAAAATTAAAATCGGAGCGGGGATTTTTCCTTTTAAATCGATCAGAATTAATTTCGGTTTTTTACGGATTTTGACATACACTGGTTTACCGATTGTAACATCTAAACCGGTTCGAATACCAGAGATACGGTCCGAAGGCTCAAGTTGACGATTGTACGACCTTTGACATCCTAGCTTCACTTGAGAAATCGCGAAAACGCTTGTTTTGGACTTCGTACCAATTTTTGAAGGTGCCTTCAGTTTTTTTTTCGCATTCCAGCAAGAATTTCTCCGTGAAATTGAAAGAGAATCGCAGAGTTGACCATGCCAATAGAAACCTGATCGAATGGGCACGTTTTACCTATAGTTGACGGCATAATTTTCCAAAATGGCGTTTTTTCAGTTTTTGATGTTTAAATTGCAGTTTGTTGCGGAACTTAGGAATTCTCTCAAGTTGAAAAAAATAGTTTCAAAGAGTAGAAGAGTGGGGTTTCATAAGACAAAACGTGGGTTTTCAGGGGTGGGGGAATTATATTTTGAAAAACATATGAGAAAGTTGAGGTAGGCGGCGGTTTGTCTCATTTTCGGTGTAGTTTCACACGTTTTTTAATACAAGTACGGGACACCCTGTAAGTTGGACAAGAGTTTATGAAACCTCCGAAACCGTTTTGAAACCACCGAGGTTCAAATTTGGTCCGCCCGTTTTGCTGTCCTCATATCAAGAGGTTGTGATAAGGTTGCTGCAAATTAGCATTTTCCGTTTTCAAGGTTGATCTGTGCGAGACGAGAACAAGAGATTGGCAACGGCTTCTTCTACATAATATGTAATATGTATTTGTAGTTTATGAGAGCTAGTCTAGCTCTAAGAGCGCTTTCGGCCGTAGGACTTCCTCAGGAGCTGTGGAAGTGAAGGGCTGTTGTTTACCGCATGGTTCCCCAGAGACGGGGTAGCCAGACATTAAAACTGGTTCAGAAACCAAAAGAAAACTCATTTTACTCTTCAATTTAGGATTTTTTAACCTGTTGGCGAATTCAAGTAATTTAGAAGAGGAAAGAGGAGGATCACCAAGCCCAACTTAATTGCGGATCTAACGAAGTTCATACTGTAGAACCTTTCACCTTATTAACGTGCGATGCATCCAACAGCAATCAGCAACACGATTAGCAATGACGTCATACGGCAACGGTGCACAAATGAGAGCCACATATCATTTTATCAACTTTGCCATAAAACTGTTTACCCAAGATACACTTTGTGCTTCGGCAAGACGTGTCCCAATCAAGCGACATTTTCTTGTGAAACGTAAAGTGAAAGAGCCGTAAAATTATGATGTAGGTACTCACCAAAACGAACCAACGATGCAACCATGGGGTGGAAATACGATGAGTATCACTTGAATGGGTCCGCACCCGGGGCTAAATTGTCACCAGTGAAATATAAACACGTCCGGAAATACAATTTTGAGACGATTTTGAGCAGAGAACGAAAGAATCCGATTTTCCTCACCTTGACGAACGTCTCAAGTTGCAACACAAGTTACAGAATTCAAGCAACAAAGGACTAAACGGTACGCGAAAGCCAAAAGGAAGGGTGGCGATTATCGAACGAGATAAGCACTGCTGTCGCGCCATCAAACAGTCGCATGGTAGACGTAGATATAAATTATTGCATTTGTTCCATTTAAATTTCAACCGCCTGTCACAAACGAACAATAGACGGTCAAATGGAAATAAGGAAATACAATTTAACCTAGGTGCATTAATTTTTTCCGTATTCTAGCTCTGAATACGACAAGAAGAAGATATATCGTATGCTACTTTGAACAGAATGTGCTGCACCTCGCTAGGCCGGCCCCGGCGACGGTCGAACAACGAACATCGTTGACTGTTCGCCGTCTCTTGACTGCCGGAGAATCGCGTGGCGCGCAGACGTAAAAAGTTGAAATATATTTCATTAATTAATCCAAAGTTCGTTCGGGATACGGAAGACTCGTGCATCATGGGTGACGAAGAACTTCCGCCAGGATGGGAGAAGCGATTGAGCCGAACAACTGGTGAGTGGCCGTGCCCCATAATTTATTATAACAGTACCGACTTATTTCTAACTTTCGAAATTGTTTTTGATGCTGAGATAATCAGGGCAAGTTTTTAAATTGATTTTTGAGGAAATACTATGCACCGAAGCATCTGATTATTCTCCATGGGCTTCCTATGAACATAATCGAAAGAGTCGACAGTAACTGACTTCTTGTTCCATCGTTCGCAGGTACCTAGGCCCCCATTATTCGGTGATAATGGGATGCGCAGAAGCTGAATGGCTCCCAAGGGTCACTTTTTGCGTTTGACGAAGTATGAGGATTTTTAGTTGCACTGCGCGGCGATGTAGGATGAATGTGCCATGACATGTTCAACATTGTTGAACGGTTCTGACCTCTACTGGAGCTGAATGGTGCCGTTGAAATTTCTCGGAGTAGTCAGCGATCCAAGGCCTAGCTATCAAGGAATTTATTTCAATCAGACGTTTCTACTATCAATTTTTTGAAAAAAGGACCATGGCGAAAAAGCAGAGAAATTTTGAGGAACGATGCTTGACCGCAAAGGAATAAGGCTTCAAGTAATAATCCACGACAGGATCGCGATTTTCTTCAATGACGGCAAATTGGAATTTCGGCACGTCGTATTCGAGGTGAACGAATTCTTCTTGCTGTAAGAACGCCACTCCGAAGCCTTCGATGTACTGAACTAAATCCAACGTGAAAGGAAGAGCGGTAGCAAGTGCAGGCCGCTGAGGTCGATGTTCGCACCTGATCATCGTTACTGTCATGCCATGCAGGCCCTGCGCCGTCCAAACGGGGAAACCGATGCCGCTACCGCACAATCTGCATAGAATTATTCAAGGCATGAATGCCTAAATTTTGCTAGCTTTTTTAGGAGCGAAGCCGACGTGGCGTCCGAATCGTGGTGGGAGCCTGACCCCTCTAAAACTGCTCATCTAGAATTTGTATCGGTTCCTCGGGCTGCAACCATACGCGCTAGGACTTTATGCCTTTACCACTAGACGGATGGGTGATCATTAACTTCTGTCTTGAGGTATTGGCACGAAGCCCATGTGCGTATGGTTGCAGCCCAAGGAACAGGTCCACCGGATTCCGGATGACGAGTTCAGCTCGTGCATCCTGGTCCCACCACAACCCTGAGACTACGTTGGTTTCCAGTAGGGCCTGCTCAAAGATGAAATGTTGCCAATGAAGCGATGTTTCGCTTAACAAAATTACCTCATATTTTCTCTCCAAGTGTCTTTCGGTTTCGACGAATCGGGCTCCGTTGTCAGGTCAGAAATTACTGGTTCCCATGCTGCTCTATATGTTCCGATCATTAGAGGATCTCTGGCCATCAAGCAGCTCACTTCGGTTTTGAAAGGCCAAGGTGGATCTTCTACTGCCCCCTCGCCATAGTATCTGGCCCAGTCCAAATCAACGCATTCGGTTTGGTTGGTCTGAGATAGGACGAAACGTGTTCATAATTTTAATGATGCCGATAATCATGTCAAATAAATCATTAGCTAAATATCGGGTGGCACTCACTAGAACGAAGTCCATCATAATCATTGATTCTGGTAGATAAACGACACCTCCAATATCGCTCTTCACATGATTCGTGCCATTCACCATTCTCATGAAGTAGCTCGTAAGCGAAAATCCAGGTCTGTCGAACACCGGCACCGAGTATGGCAATTCCCAAAAGTAGCCGTTTTTCTGCTTTCTCAATATAGCTCCTTTCGTTTCGTACAGTACCGGTGCTGTTGGCCATGGTAAATGGGGCATATAGTCGATATTTGGTTCGATCCCGAGCACCGCTATGGTGGATATTCCACATCTCGGTCGGTCCCAAGGCTCCCTGTTCGTCGGTGATATTCGACACTTTCTGCTCATAAACGCCTGCCAGCATTTATAGTTTTGTTTCATGTAGGAAAAATCTTTTCCCCCGCTCAGTTTCCATGGCCAATCGTGGGTCAGTATTTTTTCTGTCCAATGAGGTTTATAGTAAGAGTGAAACACGTAGATCGGCAGTTCCTGCGAAAATTGAATTTAAACTTAGGCTACTCGGAAAACCGGTGAAGTCGAGAACCTTCTGTTGTCCCTCAAGAATATCCAAAACGTGACCATGTCCAATCCATTTTGTTCATTGGCGGCTCACTTTTAAATCGTATGTTTCTCCCGCGGGCCCGGTTTCCTCCATGAAAAAGTCGGATCCTTTCCCGTCGTAGCCGATCTTGTGGAAAAATGTCCGGACGCAGGCGCAGCTCGTCAAGAGAGTTCTCGGGTTGGCAATGATCGCTCCACAGTAGTTAGATAGTTCGCACGTTTTTGGAGCGAGCGTAAACAGAAAACCCGTCCAAGGGCTGTCGTTCGTTTCGGAGAATTCCCACGAGTACCTTCTCTGCTGCGTTCTCTCATCGCTTGTAACTACACTCTGAAATGCGATGAAGGCACAGCTAAACTATCATGAGAGGTTGAAACTCTAACTGTTGATAGAAGTTTACTTTTCCTCCTCTAACCTGAAGCTGGACAGCCTATCAGAGAGCGGATCGTAGGTACTATGCGTAGTTCGATCTGCCCTCCGAGTGGCTGTCACTGCTTCAAAGTTCTCACATCACATCCCCTAACCTGTTGACGAAGGTTATCAGCGTTACTTTAACGCACTTAAAGTAACGTACTTTAACGTTACTTTAACGCACTCGACAGGAGGTTATGAACGTTACTTTAACGCACTTGAAATAACGTCACGAATAGTACATGGTGGCAATTGTTTGAAAGGCTAGTTAATGGTGTCAGAAATGAACTGATTCAGGCGTTTTAATATTACTTCTGCGTTGGTAAAAGGAGTTGGGACTCCTTGGTACGGCGGCTTCGTAGTGCGATGAAACGATTTCAATGCTTCGTCTTTGGCGATCTGCACCGATGGATTTTTTTCTCCCAAAACCAAATTTGAAGTTATCAAAGAAACGATGATGAGGTTCGGACAATTCAGCATTTTTGATACTTGGGTTGGTGTCCACACTCGAAATAAGCAATCGAGTTGAAGATATTTTACTAATTGCTCGAAAGATTCTATTTGTCGTTAAAAGCCGCTATTCTATGGCAAAGGTTACCAAAGTTGGTAGCAGAGTGGAGTTCAGGTTATTCTGCTTCATTCTGGAACAGTGAAGGTAGTTTATAAGGTGAAGGTCGATTGTTGGTGGTGGGGTAAGAAAATGCATTGCTGTGATTGGCCGAGGTGGCGTCGGCGTTGAATCCGATGAATTGCATTCCGTCCCCAGGATCGTCACTCGAACAGCCAGCAACCGGATCGTGAATAGACACCATAAAGATGAGATCAAGCTAAAAAAACATCCTCGCTTCTTAAAAAAGACCCTATCAAACTGCAAAAACGCTGGCCTAAAGTCCAAAAATGTATAATTGATAAATATTAGATGTCTCGGTCCAACGTTGAGCCGAGTTTGATCGAAATCCGTCCCGCAAAGGTAATATTCTACCTCTGATGCTTCCTATGATGATTTACCATCGACCATAGCACAATTGTTCAACAATTAGAAACAATTTAGAAACTTTATTTTTTGCACTCGATCACTGCCGAAGGCATAGAATTTAGAAATCCTCCCAGAATGATGCTAAACATGCGAAAACTATCATGTTGAATTGCAGTAGTGCCATTTTCCCATAAGGAATGACGCCTCCTGATTTTGGGATTGGCTTTTTCTTTGTGTAGAAATATAAGTCCGGATCTCTTCTCTGAGGGTCGGATATCTCTTCGAATTTGGGCACGACTACGTCGTATCTTTGAAATAAGAACTTTTGTTGCTCGTGCAGTTCAGGTAGTACGGACTCGACGTATTGAACTACTCCACGGTGGAACGGAAGCGATGCTGCACTGGCAGGACGACGAGGTTTCTTTTCACAGCTGATAGGCGTAACTGTTATACCGTGGAAGCCCCTCACGCTGAATACGGGGAATCCGATGTCTCCGCCGCATAATCTGCGAGAAAATTATTTATAATTTTGACAGATTTACACGAACTCAGTTGGCAGCATTGGCGAGGTCTCACAGGGCAAGCAGTGCCTTGCCAATCGTTACTCAAAAACTTGCATACCCATGTTTACTCATGTTTATGGTTCTTAGGTTACACATTTCATTGGTACTATTTGCCCTGCTTCTACCTGAGAATTCGCGTTTGCCTGAACATTTCTGAGCAAAAGGAATGGCTGTGATAATGGAAATTGAGTGCCACATGGACGGTGTGATACGGCCTTAGGGGGGAAACCAAACAACCAATACCAGGATCAGGAATTGTAAAAAGTAGGTATGGCCCCGTCCCTTACCTCAACACTTCTTGAGATTCTACCCAATCGGCAGTTAACGGCTGAAGTGCTAAACGATCGAATGTGCACATGCAGGTCACGTCGGTTTCGTGAAATTTTGAAATGTCTGCCTTGTACAGGGACAATTCTTTTCCAGTGCAGTACTCTTGATCGCACTGAAAAGATGATAATGCGTTTCTGAGGCAGATTGAATAGTATGTGTTACCCAGCCACCTCCAGTTTATTTTTCAGCCGAAGCAAGTTTTCTTCAGCTGTGTGGAAACTTGAGAAATTTTGGGACAGGCCAGACCTGTAGTCCTGGGAAAGCGACGCCAATCATCACATGGTTGTTTGGCGTCATTCACACATGTCCAGGACTGGCCTGTCTTGAATGTCTAATCATAAAGGCCCTGGCACCTCCTGTTTCTGAAATGATTCATATCAGTTTGGATGGATTTGGGTATAAATTTGATTGCACTGAACTGCAGATTACGTTATCAGCTAGAAGTTGGCTGATACAGCTGCTACTCACCAGGACCATTTCATAATTGATTGCCTTGTGTGGGAGGTAGATTATGTTCTCTTCGAATTCGTCGATTATATGGTTTGTGTCGTTGACCAGTCGCAAGAAGTACGAAGTCAGGGATAAAGAGTAGTGCTCGGATGGCACTAGATTCTCCAACGCCCAGAGATTTCGACCCTGGATATTTATTTTCCTTGTTAGCACGTCTTCATACATTATAGGCTTTGGCGGCCAAGGCAGCTGCGGCATGAAGTTGATCTTCGGTGTTATACCCATAACTATCACTGTGCTGTAGTGGAAAACGAGCGGTTTATGTGAGGTAAATTAGCTGTATAAACAGTTCTGTGCTCTATATTGGGCCCTGGAATTAATCACCTGATAAGGCAACTTTCAGATTCCCAAGGAACATGTTTGTCGGTTTCGTTGCATGTTGCTGATCCGGATGCTGGTGCTCCGCGTATCCACGGTTCACAGTTTTGAAATAACACTTCCCAGCATCTGAAAACAGTTTGAACTCTGGTGATTAGCGTCTTGAGCCCTTAGGTATCACACGAATGACTGTAAGTCAGTTACGATCGTCGGTTACAGCGCTAGTTTCTGAAGTCTGTAGTTCGGAAATTGATTTTGGAAATGTCTCGATCACCTGCCCTTGTCCTTCCGACAGACGAACTGACTCGTTGTCGAAGGGTCTACAGCACTAATTAACTGTAAAAACACAAAACGCCCTCATTCCCTTTCTGCAGCTATGATTGTCAAGTCTTGCCACCAGGTATGTTCTTGGAGCGTGAGTGCGCATAATGTGCAGCTGCCTCGCGCATGCGCAGTGCAAGTTTTGCGACCAACTCCCCAATAACAGGCACTTTGTTCGTGCAAGGCACTGACACACGCTTATATTCACTCTCCTTAGGTGAATGGATGTACCTGTAATTCCGTTTTAGGTACTTGTAGCCTTTGCCACTTGTAATACGCCAGGGCCATGTGTTGTTTTCATCTCTAAAGAAATGATCGTTCCAACTCGACTTGTAAAACGAGTGCCAGACGTAATATTTACCGTCCTCCTGCGATCGAAAATCATCGTTCAAATTACGGCAGCCCTGGTCGATGAATTGAGTTTTGGCACTATTCTGTTCGTTAGTGTTTATTCATCCTATGTATTCATCCGCCGCCCTGTACTCGAGAAATCAATTGATAGTACCTATCGCTTTGAACGAAAAGCTCCCCCGAGTATAGTTCATCCCCGAACCTTATTGATACTTACGGGTTCACCAAGATCCAGGTTAGGCAATGGGTTGGGCTTATCCAAGCCGAAATCGTAGCCTAAATCTTTTCGAAATAGATGTCCATTTTTGAACATATAGGACCGCAAGCAAGCGCAACTTGTAAACAAGGTATTCTCGTTGAAAATCGTCGCTCCGCAAAATCTGCCGATTTTCCTCTCTTCGGTTAGCGTGAAGATGAACGCCGCCCAAGGGTTAGTATTGCTCGTGCTGAATCTCCAAGACCAATCGTTCGCCTTCTGTTCAGTGCTACTTTTAGCGAAATACTGAAAAAAGTTTCAATCGAATTTGGGCTGGAAAGTGTTGGATGATGTGCATTTTTGGAACCGGTGATTTCATTGTATCATTGGTCCTGGATGCTTTCATAGAGAGAATTGGATTGAAAAACATGCCCTAACACAGCATTCGATGTGTTACTTTATTATTAAATTAACATCTCGACTGACTTTGTAATCCGGATGTTTCGGCGTCAGTCTCTCCGTCGGGATCTGGAAAGAGTCGAGCACCTGCTTTTTGACACCTTGCAATTCTTCAGCCGTGCTCGCGGATATCCAAATGGCAACGAGCAGAGCAATGCAATTAGCCACATAGTCAGATTTGAGTTGGGCCATCCTTGAAATACCTGAATTTCTACTAATTCAAACTCGACTGAATACTTATGACGGCATCGTTTGGTTTTAAACTAGGCAAATTGCTGGGGATGCAAGGGGATCATTTAGTTTTATTTTATTTAATCACCTTCTCGCTGGTCGAAGTGGCGTCGGCGTTTTTCATGGATTTCCAAGATGGAAAATGAAGCTGCAAAATTAAGGTACGCATGCGCGGGTTTGGGGAAGGTTATGAGGCTTCGGGTGCCATCAATCAATGACCAATCATGGACGGTGCACATCGCATCCTGATTGTAACCTGGAGTTAGTTTTTGGAGCTATAGGACGTGTAACCTGAGCAATTGTAACCTCCCATGGATGCCAATGCGCATGCGTGGAGCAACTTTTCTGTAAAGAAATTTGTATAGTAGGTATAATAGTTCGCGCAGTTCTCTCTTTAATCAGGTTTAATTTAGAAAATTTTGAAGAAAAAAATTTATTGAAAAATTCATTTTAAAAAAGTTGACTGAAAATTGGAAGATTTTGTCAATCTCAAATTTAGGTAATTTCCTCAAATTGGAATTTAAGTACCTATTTATGCTTGTAGGTGAACATTATTATTTGAACGTCAACACTAAGTACAGCCAATGGGAGAAGCCTGATAAGCCAGCTGATGCCGGCAGTGGCGGCGGACCCGAGCGTGTGCAGTGTAGCCATCTTTTGGTCAAGCACGAACAATCGCGTCGGCCCAGCTCTTGGCGAGAGTCGCGCATCACACGGTCCAAAGATCAGGCCATGGGACTTATCAAAGGTTGTTATCGTTATCCGTATTTTTTTGTTTTTCGTGCGTTTTGATGCTGGCCAATTCGGTTGCTGGTCAATTCAACCATATATTTAACTCAGCTGTTTCACTCTGCAGATTACCGGGAGCAAATCACGTCCGGTAAAGCGTCGTTTGCGGAGCTGGCGCAGAAATTCTCAGACTGCAGTTCGGCCGAAAGGGGCGGCGATTTGGGTCCTTTTTCACGTGGTGCCATGCAGCGACCGTTCGAAGAGGCTGCATTTAATTTGAAAGTATGTCCGACCAACGTTGCAAATCGTCTATAGCAAAATTTGTTTTTTTGAACGATAAAACGACGTTTGACTTCTCTTATGATCCTTATCTTGTTACAGGTCGGCGAACTGAGCGATCCTGTGATTACTGATTCCGGCGTGCACATCATTCTGCGAACGGCCTAAATGCCAAGTATAGTTTTACTTATTTCGTTTAATTTCGATTTTAACTCGCGAATACCCCCCGTTCAAATGTCAAATGGATTCGACGGCGCGCTAAATTATTACGCACTCATGAAAATATCTCCTTAAGCATTAAAATATTTTTCCTTCGCCCGCCATACGATTTAGGGGTACTAATACTCAACTAGTTTGTGATGGCTTTTCGCCATTATCTCAATCTTGAAATGGGAACTTATTATGTGTTTTCTACATTGTTACTCGACCTTAGGGATGGTTATACACAGGGCTGGAAATAATGTTCATAGAGTGTAAATGGTTAGGTCTTTCTGGATTTTTTCCACTCAGGGCCAAATTTATCAATCCGATATCCAAGGAAGCTTTAGATAAACATTTTCGATGAGATTTTTGCACTCAAATTTGTTATGAAAACCACCATGGCTTATCCGAAGCTTCCTTGGGTATCGTATTGATAAATTTTGTCAATAAACCGGGCCTGAACCGGCCCTTAAGCTTCCTTGGATATCGGATCGATAAATTGTGTCAACAAATCGGCCCTGATTCGGGATGAAAGTTTTCAAAGATGAAAATCACGAATTATGATTTAACATGAAAACGCTGCTAAGTAGATCAGTGGCATGTGCACATCAGTTTTTGGTGTAGCCGAAGAACTCTGCAAATTTTGCACAGGGGTTCATTTTTCGATTGCAAAGACAATTCTTACGATATATAGGTTCTCCTCAAACACGGAATTTAGTTGTTATTATTCTAGAATTTCAGTATAAATTGGTGTTCTAGATGGGGATTTGAAAAAACGTTTTTTCAACCCGGCAAAAAATAATCATCCTCTTTGCTTGGTCCTCCTTGCTTGACCTACCTATCTATCTTTTCAACGCAGCGCGTCGTTAATTTTTGTTGAAATCATCATTTAATCTATTCTTATTTACCTACGTAACTAACTGAATAATAATAATTATTAAATTATCTGAATAATTAAATAAATTTATTTATTATTATTATTTATATATTATTTTATAATTAAATAAAATTTATAATAATTAACTTAAAAATGCGTCAAGAATGCCTCAGAACCATTGTTGAAGCTTGACTCGCTCTCACGTTGCCAAGCGCAACAGGCCTAGTGTGAGTGCGTCACTTTGTTGGTGTCATAGGCTAGTGGTCGTAAGTAGATCAATCAACTGTGTCTAAGAACCGATGCCGAGTTCCCAACTTTTTCCAATTTTTGTTTTGCTGATTTGTGTAATTCGACCAAATTCTTTAAATTGAAGATATTGGGAGGACAGAAGTTTTTGTGGGGATTCCAACGAGTGGAAAACGAATTTTGTGGCTCGAGTAGTTTTCGAGTTATTAAGAATTGTAGAAATTTTGAAAAACTCAAAAATGTCTCACTAAAACTGCAATAAATCCTGAACGGTTGGAGCTACCGGCGTGGCGATGGTCTCATTCGATTCAGCATAGAAAAATCTATAGAAAATGATGCGTCACATGCCTATGTTTCAAATTTCCAGAAAAACACGAATTTTTTCCCACTTCAACAGCTGTTTTACTGGCCTTAAAATTAAGGTAGGGTTCTGTCGAGATGTTAGGACCAACTAGATACGGAACTTGATTTTTGGTAAAAATTTCAAAATTTTTGGATAACTCCTTCCCCCTGAAAAACCCCGGACGGCGGACGGCGGACGGCGGACGGTGGACGGCGGACGGCGGACGGCGGACGGTGGACGGCGGACGGCGGACGGACAAAAAATTTTTATTGCAGATTTGGATTCTACACCCCTTGAAACGTAAACCAACAAATTTTCAGGGGGTGTTGAAAATTTTTTTTTCCTGACCGATTACAAAGGTTCATTTCTATAGAAAAATGAACCAATAATCGCTTCGTTTTGTGGTAGAATGAGCAGGATTTTCTCTTCGTAGTTCTGGACCCTGGAGTTGTCTTAAAATTGACTAATAAAAGAAAGCCGCAGGTTTGCCCTAGCTGCCCAAAAAAGCAATATTTGGTATTCAAATTGAAAAAATCCCGACTCGAGCACGGCGTATGATGGAATGTTGGCATTAACATAATTTCTGGCCCTGACGACACAGATTGATCGAATGTTTAACGATTTTTCCCGTAAGTTGTACGCTAATTGTTGATCACGTTTCTTCCACGATACAATAAAGATAATGTCGCATGAGATTGATTCGATGGATTTTCAAAAACCCCACAATTCCACCTTTTTTGGGAGCATTCCTTAGGAAAATCGTCTGCATTTTATGGTTCGATTCCCAGTACCCTCAAGGGTACCGAGAATTCTGACCCTAAACCAACTGCTTGATGGGTATCCAAGCATTTCCAAACAATGTATTCGTCATCAGTAAGTTGTACGTATTTCGATATTAGCTAGATAGAGGTGATGATGATGATATTAGGGTCCTAAGTTTGCCACCGAGTAATTCTGGCAGATGAGGTTATTGGTCCAATACAGAAATGACTCGATAGCAAAATAATATCCGACCAGGTTTACTGTTGATTTTGTACAAAGTCCCCAATTTTCCAAGTCCGATTTGGCTTATGAGCAATCATTTGCCGGCCCAAGTCCTCGTGGCATCGTGGAACTTGGTAATTCTTCAATTTTTTGTACGCTTCGTATGATATGTTTGCTTGACGAGCTTATTCTCCATTGTGTTGAATGAAGGCGGACATTTCATCCCCCACTTCGTATTTGCGGCGTATATTGGCGTATATGTTCAGTTGGCCGATCTTTTCTCAGTAGTCGTGGTGACGGTGACTTTCTTGCGGAGCCGGACCGACGACTGTTCGTTAGAACTGGATTCCTGATCCAGGAGCGACCTGGGAACAGAAGTATGGGACGGATCATTCAGATTCCTTGGATATGAATTCCACCTGTACAGACCACGGTCTGCTACCATTCGTAATTTGAAAATCGCATCGCCGAAAATCACCCACCTCAGCCCGGCAAGTCGTTTCTCCCTGGCAGCGGTCCTTTCGCAGAGGGCGTCCATTTCATTTTCAAGATCGGCCAGGCGCGCCTTGGATGCTCTGGCCCTTGCCCTGGCCTGTGCTTCGTCGACGGAATCTTGTGCCGCATCCCTCAGCGCGATCCATTTTTCAGTGATCTGACGCGGGGAAAATGCATTAGCCAAACTCAAAAGCTGAGAAAATCCGAAGAGGAAAAAGAGATGCCTCACAAATAAAGAAAACAGCAGCTGCTGACCTTGGGCGTGGAGTCTTCCAATGCCTGGAGCTGTCTTTCTTTTCTCCGTTTCGACTCCAGTTCGATCAGGTTGCTGTTCAGGCCGACCGAATCGAGCATCTTCTCAGAATACGTATTCTTCACCTGTTGATCGAGGGAGAAATCAATATTTGCAAAACGGAGAAAATCAAATCACTCCAGATCAATAGTGATGCCTAGTCATTCCATCTGACTCCCTACTTGTTCCGCTCTGTTGAAGAAGGTGTTCTCGAATTCGGCCTCGGCATTCGCTGATGTTTGCCTCCTGGCTTTCTGGATCCTCCTCAGAGTGTCCATCATTTCTTTGTCTTCCTCGAGAACGTCCAAAATCGGCTGGTTGGCTGCGGGGCCGTTCTGTTGAGATCCGCTTCTCAGCAGCGACTCGATGTCGCCGACAGATGTTGGTCTCTTGGGAGCCTCGATCGTCTCGGCGGGGGCGCGGCCATATTTCCGATCCAGGCCTGAAAAAGAGTAATGAATCGGGGCAAGTGTGCTATTGTTTAACTAAATTGTTAATTGGACTCGCGTGGAGCAGGCATCAGGATCTATGGCGACCTTCACGTAAGGCCCATTAAACCAATGGTCCATATTTCTCTGGATTTAGGTTCCTGGATCAAGCTGGCTCTGCGTTTGGATCTAGGAAGTTTTCCACTTTTAAGGTAGAACGACACGAATGGCTCAATCCGCGGACCGTCTAGACTGCAGAGCCTCCTTGTTGTCCGGTGCTGGGACAACCGGCGGTCCAGTTGTTCAGGACCGTGCGGCAGTCGGCCAATGAGAAATGCGATCGCCACAGCTGGACACGCCCACTCACGGCTCAGACTGCTGGCCGACTAAATTCGATCAACGAATCTTTCGGGCTGACCTGCGCACTGATAAGGCCTGCTACAACTGATAAGGGTTCTTGATGATCAAAGTCAACCTATTCCTGGAGATTTGGTGATGATTCTACATGCAAATCGGATGGTACATCGGTTTTTGCCGATTGTAGGCGTGAGATTGCAATTTCTTCGTTCTTTGGACCTCATTTAGGGCAATTTTTTGAACTTACCTTCGAGAGCGCCGCGGTAGTAGCTTTCCCCAAGATTGTAGTTGAGATCATAGACCTTCGTCCTGGGCCTGCCAAACCTCCTCGTTGCCATTCTGTGTCCCTGCGGATCACACAATTTTCGATTGTTAATTCAAAACTTTAAAACTGACTGGAAGTTATTTGTTTCGGAATTTTGAGTCTATTTTGTTCTGCGACCGACCAACGTAGTTAAGAGACCAAATTTCTTCAATGGTATCCTCTTCTTGGGCTGGTCAAGTCCTTGCTTTATCGATGTTTGTCGATGTTGGAAAATTCGCAGAATTGGCCCTCCTGGTGATGGACTCGGAGACCAATCTTTATTCTACAATTTCGAAATCCCCCATCGGAAGCCCACAAAAACAATAAGGCGCCATCCAAAATAGGAATAGTTTTTTGGAATTGTGAAGAGTTTTCGACCGATTTTGCAATTAGCAATTTTTTAACGGAAAATGTGCTATTTTGTCGTTGCAGTTGGAAAAGTAGAACGTTTTCAATTGCCAAAAATCACAGAAAATCTTTGAGACTGTAGCTATAACGAAAATTACTCTACGATTCTGAGAATTCTGTCAAATTTCCACCCGCTGGAAGTCGCTATCTTTTTCAAATTCATCCCCCGAAAATTCGGCAATTTTGCCGCAGTCGAGTTCGCGGGGATGGGAAAACGCCTCCGAACGTGTCTTCTTCTAGGTGGCCTAATAATAGGACCTCGTTTTCATCGGCGTGGACATCTGCCAAGGCAACGCTAGCGTAGTTTCCTATCGGCAGGCGGGTGTAGGAGACTGATTGGAATGGCTGGCGTGCCGAATAGGCTGTCGAACCTGAACGAAGATAGTCTGTAAACACGAGGAGCCGTTCTATCTAAACGCTTTATGGCTGAAAATTTGGCTGAAGTAAAAATCGGCGATTTATTTACGAAAATCGAACCTTACGCCGGTAGGATTGTTAAATTGTATTTTCGTGTTTGTATATTTCGTGTTTTGTATTTCCTTTCGGGCGTATCTCAGAGAACTAGCGCTATTCGCTCAATTTTTCACTTCTCAATTTTTTCTCTCGAAAATGCTATTTTGCAGTAACACCGTAGGTACGTTTAGGATAGGTACCTTTCAGTAAATGTGCCCACTCACTATTGAAAACGCCAATGCAATTTATTTGAGTTGTTTATTGAGTCATCTTGACCAATTAAAGCAATGAATTGTCTTGGCCTCACGACCAGCAATCGGATAGTGTACGGGCACTTTGCTATTTTGCAGTTTGCTATTTTATTGTTTACCCACCACAAAAATGCAACAATTGCCGTTCACAAGGCCTCAAAATGTTGGGGTTTTAAATTTTATTTTGGAGCTTAACCGCCAGTAAGTATGAATGCTTCTGTATTAGATCAAAATTTTGGATAATAAAAATGTCGATGTTCGGCTTCTGATCGAGCACTCGTTCAAAACTGATGTAATGTAGAGGTGTATGCTGCAAAGATGATTTCAAAGACCGTAACACGAGCCTTTGTTAGTTTTCTTGGCAAAGCTCTGGTTTCAAGTCGAGATAACGGAGACGTGTTTATATGTAGAAGTGGGTCGTATGGTTCCTTTCAAATAAGTCCGTACTGTAAACAGATCAGACCTGGGCTCGACCTTGAGGAAGAATTTGGCGAACGTAGGCCAAATATTTGAGGGCGTCCGACCGCTATCAGACGTCAGACCGCACAGACCCTATTCTCTGATTGGCTGATCCTAGTGATGTTCACTTTGGAGCACCTCCATCAATGTTTGTTAGGTATTATTCATCTATGGGACCTTATTTCTTGGAAAATTAGCAATTAATATGCATGTCGAAATTACCAAAGAATTGGTCTGTCCAGACGGTCTGACGTCTGATACGAGTTTGACCGTATTTTCTCTCGGTTTCCGTGGAAACAGTGCAGTGTTTATGAAGTTTTGAGGTGTACCTGAAAATTTTTATTTAGCCTATTTCGAGGCTCTGCTAAAATGCTAATTTTCAAAATTTCAATTCAACTTTTTTCGTTGCTTCCAACCTGGCTTGAGTAAGAGCATGAAATGTAATGCGACGTTACCAGTTTTCTAGAACTGCACGTTTACATCCGTCGTTCGAGCGCTTTCGGCGCATACGGCCTCTTCAGGAACTGGTGTTAAGGGTTAAGCAATTGTCTGCGGGTGGCAGACTGAAAAAAATCGTTCTTCCGGTGGAAATTCTTTTTTAATCGATTTTTTATTAAAAAATACTACCATCTCAACCACCCTAGGAGGAAATTAAAACATAATTTACCTCAGTCAATCAGCACCCTAACTGAAGCGTATCCGTCGATTACCAATTGTTAAAATGAAATTATTAGCCGTTGACTTGATCAGTAAACCTGCCCTCGAGATTCAAAAGGTGTCAGAATTGATTTGTTAAAAAAGGCCCTAACGTCATTGGATTTTAAGGTCCGATTTCACCAAACTTTTTACGCCTGGGCTGCTGAATGGTGACATGAACGAAGTTGCTATTATCAATTATTCTGAGTGTTAAGCTTATCATGATAACAAAGGTTCGGGAAATTGGGCCTAAGGTCTATTTTTGCTGGAAATAATTCATTTAAATGATAAGAAACTAATGAGGTAGTTGAACCACATTCATAATGGTGATATTTGATCATTTATGGTTATGACAATTTTATCAGACAAACCATTTTGTATACAATTCCCCTAAAAATTCCAAAAAGAATCATTGTAATTTTCGTGGGTACTTAGTTGTTTAAATCGCGAAGTTAAAATTAAATGCCCGATTAATAGATTTTTGATGGCTCAATTTAGTCACCAGGGGTTTCGATTAGACTGCGGAAGTGCGCAATCTTGGCCTCAGCACAATGCAAGCTCGGGCACTGGGCCGACAGAAAGTGAAAAGAAAGTGAAAAATGGCGCGATTTATCCGGCAAATTACCTCGGAAACGGTGCAGTCGTCGAATTTGTCGTCCAAACAGTCGGTCGGGGGCAGAGCTGTCCAAAACTACCGGAGCTTCGAAACTGAAACAGCTGCTGGCCGCCGGGCTGACCTCACCAATACGCATGTCCGCAGTTGTGCGCGTGTCTGTGATTGGGCGGCTGTCGGGCTCGTAATCCAAGAATAACGTCGCCGTGGAAACGAGCCGATTCGCGCCCGTGTGCGTTGGACGTGGGCAGTACAAGAATAGAGCCTGCTCAACGTTACACTTCCCCCGTCACACTCCCCCTATCGGTGGTTCAGATTTGGAAGTTTCGCATTCGTGGGATGCCCATATAGAAATCACTCACCGCCGAGCGATTTATCGACAATTTGGCACAGGCGTGATGGCGTGTCATGGGTTAAATACGGGTAAGAAGTATTGGGACATCCGGAAACGTGGAAATGGAACCGCTGGAATAGGTAGGGGTGGCTGGAAGGGCTGAAAAGCTGAAGTAGGGGTTGTGAGGAAGCCAAACGTCATCGGTCGACACGGCGACAGAATCATTACATCGTCAGCCACGCCTCCTTGCACATGCTGTGGACAATCCAAGGCTGAGGACAGATTCCAGGGATCACCCACCCAAAAAAGATACGTGAAATTCTGCGAGCTAGACTCGGAGGAATCACTTGAGAGCGGTTCCAAGAGAAAAGGGCATAAGTGACTCCCGAAGACTCCAAATTGAGAGAGCGGTCACTTGACAGATGTAACTCTCGAGAAAACACGGTTAATCTGTGCTACCATGAACTTCTCTATCATATTATCCCACATCAGCCGATTCGACAGGTTAATGCAGACCAGATTTTTGAAAAAACTCCTGGTTGGCGTTGAATTAAAGCAACCTAATCACTGAAAAGCAGAATCATTACATCGCCAACCACGCCTCCTTGCTCATGTTGTGGCTAACAGGACAGGCTGAGGACAGATTCCAGGGATTACCCTCGAAATTCTTCGGACTAGAATCGTTGGAATCGCTGAAGAGCGGTGCCACTGGAAGAGGGCATAACGTAACTGACTCCCGAAGACTCAAAACTGAGAGAGCGGTCATTTGGCAGATGCAACTGACCCCCATGGTCTCGCAGCCCTGGCAAAAATCAAAAACCCCCGCAGACCTAACTGACTCCTGAGAAAACACGGTTAATCTGTGCTATCTGTTATCCCTCATCAGCCGATTTGACACACACATCAGGCTAATGCAGAATTAATAGGGGAAAATCATCTGCCAATGGAAGATTAGAACTTTTGGTGCAGGTACGCAGAGAGAAATGCCTCTGCGAAAGTGTAAAGCTGGCCAGGGAGTCAGCTTAGGACAGTTTTGACTAAGGGGGAGTCAGTTGAAACTGACCTCCTCCAGGGAGTCAGTTGAAACTAACCTCCTCCAGGAAGTCAGTCGAAACTAACCTCCTCCAGGGAGTCAATCGGGACTTTCATTTTTCCCTCTTTCTGGGGTCAGTTGGGACTTTTTTGTTGACTCGGAGTCAGTTAGGGAACACCCTGAGAAAAAACTGCCTCGGATACTGATATCCTGAAAACCCAAAGTACTGCGTTCAATGAGCGGGAGAATTTCTGAAGGTACAGGGGTCAAATTAGTATGAAAAACGTCCAAAACGATGTATTATAATGAAATTGTACCCCCGGTCGAATTTGATAAAAATACCGCCGATACAATGTCGGCTCTGACTAAAAACAATAATCTCACTCGCTCTCCACCCTAAAAGACTATACGGTAGGTATCATTCTGCATACCGACAAAAAACTAAACGACACTGTAACGAAATCGGATTCCGTCGTTAACAATCGATACTTCACCCGAGGCCTAGGTCCGAAAAGTCCTCGATATCGGACCCGGCATTTGTTACCAGTAGAAGGAATCGGAAAAGAAACTGGAAGCCGATCGGACGAAGGAAGCGGCGTTGGTTTTGAATCGAGCCAGCGAAGTGATCGCGCTGGCTTTGGGAGGATCTTCTTCTTCAGGCAAATATTCCGGAAGATCTTCATCCGTCAGTTCGCTGGATTGGTCGCCGGCGCCATGTTGCTGTGAGCTGTCGGATTCGTCCAATTTTCCGGTTTCGTCTTCCTCTTCCAGCGTAGGCTCTCTGGTAAGGCGTACGCAGACCTGAAACGTCAGAAAGAACTAATTTTTTGGTTACAAACCAGCCCCTACACAATACAATAATCTCACAATTGTCGAAGGCTACAAAAGCGAAAGCGATCAAACATTTCGACGGTGAAACTGCAACACTGCCCGATTCAAAGCGTCCCGTCTTTTGGTCTGGGTTGCCTACTTCTCGAAATTTGGATTAGTGGCAACTTGGCATATCACGCGTTCATTGGGCATGTGGCAAAAGGATTGGGCAGTGTTGATTCTAAACTGTCGAACTACTGCACTGCATTTCATCGCGGCAACATGCTTAGTATTCCCAACTTTACAGGAGACCCAAAAAACTGTTTTGGTTGCTTGCTGTTAGAAAAGAATGGGAACGTGGCTTGGAAAAACCGATGAAATTTATTGGGCTCAGCCCCGACGCCACCTCGACCAATCACAGGCAACGCCCTAACGTTTGTATCATTTGGGACAAATTTGGCCACAGCATTATTGGCTTTTTCGCAATTCTGACCAGGGACATCCACAGCATCGTTTTACCATATTAATAAGGTATTTTCGGCCAAATTGAGTTATAGCATGTTGCCGCTTGAGCGACGATTTCTTCTAGCTGATCAATCATTTCTGTACAACTCTAACCTCCATCCCTTTGGAATTTTTGGTGACTAGTAGGACGTGCAGGCCGGTCTTTTCGAAAATCGACGCTGCTAGGTCTGCCGTTGTAACTTTCGAAAGGGAACGCACGGTGCATCGCTCTTTGGCAGTGTCGACGACGACGGAGATGACGCCTCGTTTACAAAGTATCGCGTACTCGACGTCCCTTCTTTTCATCTGAAAATGTTAGCATTTCGGTAAGGTAATTCGCAATTCTGAAGCGGGATGCTTTGGACAGAGAGTGACATAGATTAGCGTGGTCTTCATCCTGAGATCGATCCTGCTTCCAATTCTCAAAATTTGTTTTGGGCAAAAAATTAAAAAAAAGAAGACTTTTTTGGCGTTCTAAATTACTTTCCCGACCCTCCAACTCAACTCGCAAACTTAACTTTCAAACCCAACTCTCAAACTAAAGTCACTAAGTTAACTCAACTCTCAAGCTCAACTGTCAAACTAAAGTCACAGACTCAATTTCCAAACTCAACTCGCAAATAAAACTTACAAACTCAACACTCACATTCAAAAAACAAAGTCAATTCACAAACTCAACTCTCAAACCAAACTTACAAACACTACTCTCAAACTTTACTTTCAAACTGAACTGTCAAACTAAACTCAAACTCAACTCTCTAACTTAACAATCACACTCAAATTCAACTTAGAAACTCAACTCTCGAAGTAAACTCACCAACTTAAGTCTCAAACTACTTCCTAACTGAACAGTCAAACTAAGGTCACAAACTCAATTTCCGAACTCTACTCTCAAGTTCAAGTTACAAACTCCAGAAAACGAAAAGAGTTTGAAAGGTTTGTATTGTGAGTTGATTTGGTAAGTCGAGTTTGGGAGTTGATGTTGAGCTTTGAGTTAGTAGGTTAAGTTTGTGAGTTGAGTTTGAGAGTTGAATTTGTCAGTTGATTTTCAATGTTGAGTTAGGGAGTTCAGTTGGAGTTGAGTTTCAATGTTTGGTTGGTGAGTTGAGTTTGAGAGTTGAGGTAGTAAGTTGACTTTGAGAATTGATTCTGTGAGTTTGAGGGTTGAGTTAGTGGGTTAAGTTTGTAAGTTGAGTTTGAGAGTTGAATTTTTCAGTTGATTTTCAAAGTAGAGTTTGGGAGTTGAGTTTCAATGTTGAGTTGGTGAGTTGAGTTTGAGAGTTGATGTTGTGGGTTGAGTTTGTAGGTTGAGTTTGTGAGTTAGGTTGGCATGTTGATCTTGTGTGTTTAGTTTGGGAGTTGAGTCAGTGAGTTAAGTTGTGTTAGTGAGTTGAGTTTAAGAGTTGATTTTGTTGGTGGATTTTGAGAGTTGAGTTTGTTGGTTGTGTTTGTAAGTTGAGTTTGTGGATTGAAATGAGTTTATTAGTGAGTGAGTTGAGTTTGAGAGTTGATTTTGGGAGTTGAGTTAGTAAGTTAAGTATGTGAAATGAGTTTGGAAGTTGCGTTTGAGAGTTGAATTTGTCAGTTGATTTTCAAAGTTGAGCTTGAGAGTTGAGTTTGGGAGTTAGGTTCGCAAGTTGAGTTTGTGTGTTTAGTTTGGGAGTTGAGTCAGTGTGTTAAGTTGGTAAGTTGTGTTAGTGAGTTGAGTTTAAGAGCTGATTTTGTTGGTTGATTTTGAGAGTTGAGTTAGTGAGTTAAGTATGTGAGTTGAGTTTGGAAGTTGAATTTCGAAGTATAGGTTATGAGTTGAGGTTGTTAGTTTAGTTTGAGAGCTGCATTTTCAATTTGAATTTGACTTTGGGAGTTGAGTTTTTAGGTTGTGCGGGTAAGTTGAGTTTGTGGAATGAGGTTCTGAGTTGACTTTTCAAGTTGAGTTTGGGAGTTGAATAGAGAGTTGAGTTTTTGGGTTGAGGGCCGACCCCTCAATTGCCGTACACTTTCAAAAATAAACTTACATTTGTTAGGCCGGGGACGCTGAGAATGTACACAACGCTGGGAAACATGTGAGCTGGCGTCGACTGGCGTACAAGCGGAGGCCTCGACGGTTTCTTCAATTGTGTCAATAATTTCGAGGAAAGTTTGGCGTTTTCTGAGTCCGTATTCCTGGGAAAAGGGCAGAGAATATTGCTGGCAATACATTTCAGTATTGAGGGGCTTCATTCGACCTGTCCACCTTACGCGGCGAGTGTTTTTGCATTTTAGAGGAGAGAAACTGGCCCGACAACATAGAAAATTGTATTCTTCCTACTGAGTGATAGCAAGGCAGAGGTATTTGTTTGCCATATTTGATATTTAGAAAAAGAAACATTCTCGATCTAGCACTTGATGAGTTGGTAACTTCTGTCCTAGCGTCGAGGGCACGGAGTGCACAGGTTGTAGTCCATGAAACCGGTCCGGACCCCAGCCTGGCGCCATCACTACTAGTGTTTGCTCCTCAAAAATGCAAAATTAACCATGAGAGAAGCATAGCATACTTGAGCGAAAGCCTATGAAGAGCTTCAAGAAGGCCGTTGGAGCAAAGCTGCACATGGTTCTGCGGATTCTCAACCATGAGCTGGATGACTTCTAATGCCAGAGAGACTTCGCTTTCGTTCGGGGAGTCGAGTATGTAGACTAGGAATTGGAGCATGGTTTTTTCCTGGAAAACCAAGCATTTCCGAGTTTGACTCAACAATTTTGATGTTGATCCATTTATCCTATACTCTTATTTGAAATCGTAGGAAACTACCCACTTCCTCTCACTCGATCCTGACACTTCCAGTTCGCTAGGCGGACGCCTTGACACTTCGGCAACCGAGAGCCCGGGCCCAGACAGTCTGGGAAGAGCGCCGATTGTGATAATGCGGAGAAGCTGTCTGGGAGGAACTGAGGGTTGTACACTGATACATTCAGTTTCTCCCTTGCACCATCAACTTGTCTATCATTTGAAATGATGGGAAATGGCAGTGCTCCTGCTAGACTTCGGCTCTCCGTTGCCGAAGGGCCCAGGCGCCTGCCTAGTGAACAAGAGGTGCCAGGTTCGAGTCCTGCTCGAACTTTTTGCGAAATCTGACAGCTGAGCTGGTGCAGCGGTTTACCTTCAGCAGAACATGATGGTCGATGTTCTTCTGAACGATGTTCTTGTACTTCAGCAAAACTGTGACGGTTTCTTCCATTTTAAGTCTGCTGAAGTGTCGTCAAGGGGCGATGACTCGGAGTTGACGGCTACCTAGAAGGCTCTCCGTTTACCAGAAACTCCTCCATAATTCACATGATTGGCTATAGGAAGAACTCATCAGCGGTGAATTGAAACAAAAAAATTACGCAAGTAAATATGAGGATGGGGAAACAAAAATGCTAATACTAGGGAAGGAAAAGGAAGCCTAGCTTCTCGGTACTCCAAACTTGACTTTGGTCGAAAATCAACATCTGATCTCCAAGAGCGACGCGAACTTCGACTTGTACCGTCACGTGAAGATCGTGGAACTTGAGCGCTACTGGTGTCAAACTTGGAACTAGCTTAATTATCGGGTTTGGCGACACTGGACCCCATCCCTCCTTCCACAACACTGCACTTCTGAAAAAACGTTACATCGACTCTGCGTAATCGATGCCGTTGAAAACGGAAGCCGTTTTTTAGGGTCGATCCAGATCTGCCGAAATCGTCCATGTTCGATGGGAAATTTTTTCAGCGACCCCACCCCAGCGATGTTGATTAAATTTTAGATGAAGGAGGGGCAATGAAAATATTCGCGACGAACTTTCGAAAATGTATTATTTCGATTTGCTCGAGCGCTTTCGAAGCAAAAGCCCTCTTCAGGGACCATCAAGGTGCTGTGGAACACTCATAAGGAGTAGGGAGGGGGCCATCAGCACTCCCATTTCAGGTAATTCTGCTTGCCGCGAGTGGCTCGCTTTAGTTTTCTCCCCATTCAAGGTAAAATCCCGTATAAACATAAGAAGACAACAATTATCATCTCCTTATGGATGAGTGATCCAAAAAATCAGCCCCTAATGAGGGCCTTCAAGCCGAAAACGATCGAATAAGTATCGATATTAATACAATCGATATACCTCCGCCATCCCGGCATGCCTCCCGCTCTCCCGCCGCCATTCGTGTTCGTGAGTCGGCAGCGTCTCGTTCTTTTGTCGAACGCCGTATTTCCCGTGGAAACAATTTTTCCCGCAGATCCTCGCTAAATTCGATCAATTCTGTTTTAAGTTCGCGATTTTTGTACGCCTGTCCTTCTCCCGAGCGCATCGCACTCTCTTCCTCCGGAGGCAATTTCAATTTTCGGCGTCCGAAGTTCAGCAACAGCCTCATCACACAATGAGTGACGACAAAAAAGTATGTTCTCATCTCAGTAACTCAGTTTCCCTATAGGATTTTATTGATATAATTTCTATCGCCGCCGATTTCGCGTATTTTTACATGAATTTTTCTCGTTCAGGAAGTCAAAGCCGGAGAGGCCGAACACATCAACTTGAAAGTTATGGGACAAGACAATGCTATCGTCCAATTCAAAATCAAGAAACATACCCCGCTCCGAAAGCTCATGAATGCCTATTGCGATCGAGCCGTAAGTTCAATTTCGAAATTTTCATCTCGCCGAATTTTAATATTTCGGTTTTTCGTCCGTTTTCGGCTTTAGGAAATTCGCAGTCGCTACTCGGCTCAGTACGGCCGCCGCCATGTTGGAAAAAAACTAACCTGTACGATAGCGTGTCTAGTTGAGAAAATCATGTTTTAAGTGCTGGTAGAGAATTTTTCCTCGGAATTGAACTATTTTTAATGAGAATTAACGTCAATCTTGTCTTTGGAAATGCTGCATGCACGCGATAGTAATAACATGTAACACGTTAGGCGTAATACAGGCCAGCCATTAAATTTCCCAGGGGTTCATTACCCGCTCTTATCCGGCTTCCTGCTTTGTCAGCGCTGTCAGCAGTGTTCATTATATGAACATATTTCTCAACTTGCTTTTAGCTAAGAACTTGAAAATTGTTTACGTGGCATCGATTCATTAATTAACCCCCAATAATCAACCATTAATATTAATTAATGTCACAGAAGTACCAGAAACTGGGATACCACTAAGCATTTAGTTGCTGACCTTTTCTGGAGATATTTATGCCTTGGATCTTTTCTTTGTTACGTGGAAAAGTTATTGAGGATGTGTGGCTGTGACTTTGAGATATAGCCCTCCCAATTCTGGTCTTCCAAGAAAGTTATAAAAATCGCCAAGAAATGCTCAACTAAATTTTGATTGGTCTACCACATTCAGGGGGTCATGTCATGTGTAATTTTGGGAAAAGCTGATTTTCAAGTTTCAAACGTCGGGAAAATTGTGGCTTTCACAACTTATGAATCGATGAATTTCTGGTCAATATAAACTTTTCTGCAGTTTTGGGCGCTAAACAGCCTCTGTGTGTATGTGTGTGGCGCGCGCGCCCTCAAAATTGAAAACCCGTGAATCTTGAACCGAATAAATAGGTACAACGAATGGCCTTGAAAATCGACGCACAAGTTGATGTAGTTGTCAGCTGGTCCTTACCTCGATCAGCTGACAACTATAATAAAATGGCTTAGTGCAAAAACCGAGATACCTCAGTCTTAAGAGGTGGTAAACGGCAAAAGCGCTTGGGAGAATATGAAAAATTATCGGGCATCATTCGTGCCTCATCCTAATCAATCAATTAATTAGCTGTAATTGCGTTTGAAAACAGTTGTAAATAAATTTAATAATGGTTTGTGGTAACCCATTGAATATGTTCAATATCGTCCTCTTTAGCTACGAGCCTCTCTGGGCGGCAGGTCACGCCCGGGGCAACTTCGTCTATCCTGCAGCGTTTGGAACGTGTACAATTGTTTTTTTCTCATTTTATTCTTTTTTTAGGGACTGGCCATGGCCGCCGTGCGATTCCGATTCGACGGCCAACCAATAAACGAAGCAGATACGCCGCTAAGCCTCGAAATGGAAGAAGGCGATACCATCGAAGTTTATCAACAGCAGACGGGCGGGCTCCTCGTAATTCCAAGATCGTTCTAATTGATTATTTTCTAGGTGACACTTTTTCGAACCCCAAGCCAATTTTTACGAGGCTCCTTTTTCCGAGGATTGGGTTGGAGCAAAGGAAGTATGACGTTTCAAAAATCCGTGTAATATATTTTATTCCCTTACGATTTTTCGTTGATATCTTCGCTGTAAGAAGCCGGCTACCCATTACCCAATTTTATGTTTTTTATATTGATTTCGATACGAAATAATCATCAATTCGACAATTTAATGTTCCAATCTGATAACATTCGGTTCATTTCCGTTGTAACCCGACTTCTGCTTTCGATTTCATTCCTGTCGGTACATTGAACAAGGTTCGGTTTGAGTACTTAGCTGTACTGTAGCTAGTACTTCAAACCGAACCGGGCCTAAATTGAAGCATGAATGACGAAAGCGCTTCTGCCGCGTACTGCCGGTTTATCGATTCGGTTCAATCGTCATCTCAGGTTGGAACTGCCTTCTAAATATTGATCACGAAGGTTCAGTTCTCTTTCATGCATAAAATCAATTTAATGGAATTGATGACTGATCCGAATCAGTAAACCGGACTTACGCCCAAGTCGACTCTTCCTTTTTAACTTCAATGTCTCCTCACGTTTCGTCGCAGTTCCGTGCTTTATCGACCTTTCCAGACATTACCAATTCGTACATCAATAAATTTTTTAAACCATCGAGTGTTTTATTGACGAATCCTTTCGACGGGCCAGGTGAAGAAAAAATATAACATAACATCATGCTGTAATTGACTCTTGAGTTATCCCATTTGAACAGTTTCAACAATAGTGATTACAGGATAGCATTTTTTAATACATCGAAATAATCTACACGGCGGCTTTCTCGACCGTTTTTTTTTTTTGTCGAGACTGATTTTTTGAGGCAGTTATGTTGACAATGAGACGTTTTTTTTTCAAACTTAGAGAATTTAACTATCATGATCCAAGAATCAATTTTTTTAGAATATTTTCCTGCTTGCCTCAGAGGGCTGTATCACGCGGGCAGGCCCGTACCCGTTATCGAGCGTTATTGGTCTTAAAATCTTTGCTTTACCCAGCAGAATACGTGAGAAATTTTTATAACCCGATAACTTGACGTATTTAGATTTGAGGCGCGTTTTAAAATTTGCATTTCTGACCTTAACAGCCTCAAAAGGGTCAAAATATGATCAAATTGAGTGTAACATTTACGCATCAAAATATGTAAAATTGTGCGTTATCTACGCACCACTGGTTTTAATTTAAAAACAATATTTAATATGATGAATTATTAATGAAATTGATTGATTGCTTTGGGGAGGACAGACGCGCTAAAATAACATTTAAAATAATAATATCTAAAAGGTAAATAATATTTAAAATAATATTTTTTAGCTAAAACAATATTTAAAAGCTAAAGTAATATTATTGCTGAAAAGGGGCCCGAAACGAGCAGAGAGTAACTGGGGATTAGAACTTGACAGGAGCCGAAAGGATACGAAACCCGGCGGACACGCGGTCACAAGACTCGGATACAAAACCCGGCCGACACGCGGTCACGAGGCAGCAGAAGAAATACGGCTAAAATGAGCAATGGGTCACCGGAGATTGGAACTAGACAGGAGTTTCAACACACGGATACAAAACGGGCGCGGCACGGATATGAAATCGGGCCGACACGCGGTCATGAGGCTGCTGAAGAAATACCGCTAAAAGCGGCTAAAATGAGCTATGAGTAATAGGAGATTAGAACTAGTCAGGAGCTTCGCGGACAGGGATATGAAACCGGGCCGAAACACGGATATGAAACTGGGCTGAAACACGGATATGAAACTGTGCCGACTCGCGGTCACGAGGCTGCTGAAATCGGCTAAAATGAGCTATGAGTAACAGGAGATTAGAACTAGACAGGAGTTTCGCGGTCACGGATACAAAACTGGGGCGCGGCACGGATATGAAATGGGGCCGACGAGCGGTCGCAAGACTGGGTCATCATGAGCCTTCAGAAAATATTGCTGTAAGGGGGCAGAAACTATCATCACCCGGTTTAACCGGATTTCGAAATGCCCACAGGACCTCCGACATATTAAATATGAAAATGCCTATGGCCCGTATCACAACACTTCCTATGCTTAAGGGCCGCTCGATGCGCCAGCACTTCCTTTGCACATTTCATTGGTCAATTTAGAAAAAACAAACATTCCGTTACCATAAAACTCGCATGGTATGGAGACGAGCACAGAAATCTAGGTACTGTCAATCGCAACCACGATTTTCGAGGTTCCAATTTTAAGGTAGCAATTGAGCAGCCTAGTGTTTTCTATTTTATGTTCCCCTGGCCACAGAAATGAACATTTGAGCGTTCTTGTTTATCTTTGTTTTACCTAGCAGAATACGTGGATATTTTTAATAATCCGAGAACTCGATGTATTTCATTTTTAGGCGGGTTTTAAAATTTGCATAAGAGTTTTTTGATATTTCCGACTTAAACCCCCTCAAAAGTAGTCAAAATATAATAATCAATGTTTATTGTTAAAAGTGACTGAATTTTTGGGCGTCCCTCCCCAAATCGAAATCCTGGGTACGGGCCTGCACAAGGGGGCCTTCCTTTGACAAGAATTGGACCGCAGTTTGATAATCACCATATTGAGAATTTGGTTAACTATGTATCTATCAACTAAGTTAACACGTTCACACAACTCAGCTTTCACAGAACTCTTGTCCAAAATTTTTGGTCAAGTCGGCCGAGTGAAGCAATCGTTAAATTGAATTTTTCGAGTAAATTAACATTGAAAGACATCAATATCGATCATTGAAAGACATCAATATCGATTTTACACGATGACGTGAGTTGTTTTAGGGAAACATGAGTGTCTGGAAGGTTAACCACACATCAGTTATCTGAACACATGCCACAAAATTGGACAATCATAATAAACTTAGTTGTCAGTTGTCGGGGCTGAGGTCAGAAATCGGAGAAATCAGTGTCGAGCTTTTGGTGTTTATTTCACAAAACAAACAGTTCTTAACTCCTGATGAAGGTGAAATATGCACCAAAAGCTCACTCAAGAATTCTCCCATTTGCAACCTCGGTCCCAATAGCTGACTACCAATTCTGGTTTTTGGGTCGATCGTCCACCTTCAAAACTATATCAAACAGTACAAAATCTATTAATACTGTAACAACATTGTATTGATCGATTCTGCGGGTAACAAGTAATAACAATAATTATTATTAGATAAAATATCCATACACAAGGTAACATGACGAACGGAAGGGGATAACACTGAAATCGATCAACGATTCCATCGTTTTACCACATTTTCAAAATCGAACTCAACCGGCGACAATTCTTTTCGACCCATTCGTGAAAAGGAGAGCCGAGAACGGCGATTATCTTCATCAGGGCTTCCGTATCACCTGAAATACATAATGCGAGTCAATATTCCTGTCAAAATCGACAATGAAATTACCCCAAAATCGATTAGGGCTGGATATTGGTTCAACATCGATTATAAATCGATATTGGCATGAAAAAATTTCGATTTGTTGAAATGGCATTGAAAAAATGTCGATTGGCATGAAATTTCGATCCGAGACTGTAAGCGATTTGACATTGTGCTTCTTGACGATTTTCGAATTATAAGCCAGTAGGGGAGGGTGATTGACAAAAATATCAATAACAATATCGCTTTTGATAATTGTCAAACAAAATCAATGCAGAAATAATAGCAGATGCGAATCATCGATTTTATTCTCGATTCTCATCCATTATTTGACGATTTGAATTTCACAGGCCCTCGTCGATATCGAACTCGATGGCAATGCAAAAATATCGAGGGAAAATCAGCAATATTGTTGTTGTTGCTTTCTTTTTATTGCCTTGCGCCTTAGGCCTCGTACGACATTGGATGAAATCAGCAATATTCTGATAACGATATCCCATCCCTTCGTACACGAGAGAAGACATGAAAAAGCAAAAACAATATTTTCCTCGAACCTTCAGCCGAATGAGCTCTCGGGACAGGCTGATTGAACAGATGCCTGTAGACAGCGTCTAAATTGTATTTTGGCCGATCTCCCCTGAAAATGGAAAATACAATTTTGAAAAATCCTTTCCTCAACTACAATACTACTCAACTCATGAGGTGACTTACTTGGGAGCGAATACGAGCTGCCGTCTTGCCGCGACATTGGGCGTCATAGTCTCAGGGCCTGGAACCTGAAATGTATTTTTGGATAAGTGACTACTAGGTACCGAAGACTTGATCAGAAATCTCACCCTAACTTCATCTAGAGATTTGGAATTCACTGGAAAATATAGAAAAATACCGAATGCCGTTTCGCCACAGGTGGCAGTGGAACAGGCAGGCTCCGTTTTGGCGTCCCGCCGTAAAACTGATTCAGAGTTTTCTCCCCGAGTTCTCTTCTCGTGGCGGCATTCGACTTTTCGATTTCTTCTATGATCTGAAACGCCATTTTTCGGATAATAGGAAATGTGACGAGTCAGATGAGCGAATCAGCTGCTGAAACCCGTTCTACCTTGATAATGTCGCTCGAAGACAAAGAAGCTTCTTCTTCTCTCGTCATCTTCGGCCAAAGATCTTCATTCGCTGACGTGGTGGATCCCCGAGGCGCGAATATGACGTCATTCGGATCAGGAGTGGGCGGAGTGTAAGGATGGGTTACCTGCAGCATGAATAATGAGCAAAGTGATGAGCATCAATCATCATCACAATGCTAGGCCAATCATCGGATTGTCCTATCATCAGATGTCTGATGGGGGTAAACTTGCTTTAAAACTGAGACGGCATAGTCTTGAGACGGATCTAATAACAGGTAATGATAACCTAAGTAGCCCCGGGCGTGCCCTGCCGCCCTGAAGGAGTGTTGGAACTAGTCAGGACATAACGCTCTAGTCTCACAGCACTTATGCACTCACAGATCTATAGACTATAGTACAGATCTATAGTCACTCTGGGATAGAAAGAAATTCTGTAGCCGGAGCCAAAGAAGCGAATTATTTCACTCATCACTCCGCTTCAACATCAGGTGTAATTTGGTAAGTTGGAATTTTTTAGCCTTGAGAAGGCGAAATTTCATGAATTGGTAAAGAAACGCTCGAAACTTACTTTCTCTGGAATTTTCCAAGGAAGATCTTTTTCGACAACTTTCAGTTCTCTGAAAGCGAGTAAGGTATCTGCGCAGAGGAGACCCTCGGGCAAAGGCTGCAGAAAAACATACACAAAATGAATACTGGACCAGACAACAGTAGATTAACCATCCTCAATATACTGCAAAAGTCTGAAATCACTGCGATTTAGTAGGCACTGGAGACCACCCAAGATAAGCCGCCATCACTTTTCGTCTATTCAGCTTGGTTCCATGCGTTACCATAAATTGAATTCCTTATGGGCTGTCTACCTGTGCCGCAAATCAGAAATAAATAATCGATAATTGTTATACCTTGTGCAAAATTTTGGTGTGCGCTTGGAGCAATGGGAAATCGAATCGGTTTCCATTATGAGCTAAAAGGCAAACCGGCGGCGGTGCTCGGTTGATGAAATTCGTCAAAATATCACAAAACCGCTCGTCGAAAGAGCCCTGTTCTTCGAGCATTTCATTGTTCAGACCTGCAAGAAGAAACCAACAGTGACGTCAGAAGAGGGAACCTTAGGTAGGTAAAATGTGATGAGGAAAACTGATTTTTGACATGCCAGGCCGAATGCCAGAGTTTGGTGGAGCCAGGAACAGAGGTACCCTATTTCTCTAGAGCTAGCTCGAGAAAGCTCATCGTCCCACGCCCGGCAGACATCGTCCTTGCCGTTTTTCAGAGGCATCCAGTTCGGGGAGCCGGGAGAAAGTCCGGTTTACAGTATGGGGGTGCTCCAGCTTCCTGGTTCCACCACACTCCTCGCTCCTCAAAAATTCGAAGCATTCCCCCAGAGTAGATCATGCCGTAAGAACCTCACATTACTGAAATAATTATTGACCTGTGACCCGTTCGGCGCCAGTGTCGATGTGCCTCCTCGGGTGGAAACAGACGGTCAACTTGTTCTGTACTCTCGGAATTTTGAAAGGATCCGTATCGGAAAAATGGCTTTTCATCACAGCCAGCAACGACAATTCGGTGATTTTCGTCTCTCCGTAATGCGTCGAAGGAAGTCCAGTCGTTTCCAAGTCTAGGATGATGTACGATCGAATTTCTATCGGCGGGCTGGTCTCGTTTTTTGAACTAATCTTGGAACTACCTGTTGATGGAGTCGCCTTGGCCGGAGGTAAACCGGCGGACGAAGTTTTTCTCGACATCGTACCTCTTTCACGACTAGATTCCCATGCCGAAATCGGAGCAAAAATACAAATTTGGAGCTTAGACGAGGAAGTTTTCACGAGCAAACGTCAAACATCTTCCGCTTCATAGGCTCCGATCGATTGCGGACGAAAAAAATGCCCCAGGTTCACATAAGCGATCGAACTTCTGAATGGAACAGGTGTGAATAGTTATGATCTACACTTGAAAATTGTAATTAGAGTTAATGAAAAAATACTAGTAAGAAACATCGAGTTTTTGGAACGAAAAAGTAAAAAAAAAACAAGTGGTGTAAACAAACTAATCAGCTGCCAAACCTGATCTTTGTACTGGAAGGAAAACAAAATGGAAGGCGGCCATGGAGGTTGAATATCACAGTTTCCAACTGCCCGACGTGCTGGAATCGTGCAACACACAATACTTCCACTCCCATATTTTTGGTGCAGTTTGGTTCCAAACAAACATAACCATGAAACATTTGATGTGAACTTAAGTCCAAAAAATCATCGTAATGCGACATTTTCGGCCGAATTCGAAAACCCTGATAATCATCATGTAACACACAATACTTCCACTTCCATACTTTGAGACGTGAAATTTGGTCGAAATTTAGTCACCATTACGTAACATTTCAGGTGAAAATGCTGAAATTGGGTCACGTCATTTGCCCAATTTAATTTCTAATAAAGTCTTATCCGAGAACATGACGATAGGTCGGTGCTGAAGAATTAAATGCTTCGTCAAATATTGACTTCTTCCCGGGTCATAAATGACTCAAATTTGCTCTTCGATTCAGCAGATCTGCAGATTTGCGAGATTTGCAGATCTCGGGTCAGTTGACGATGGGGCGAATGATGTTCTCCCGATTACTCCAAATTCACTGCTGGATGTTGGAAGTTCTACAGCTTTAGCGCTCCTAGCGGCTAATCTCGAACTATTCCATAGGTTGGCTCACCTGAAACTGTGATTCCGTGATAACGAGCCGCTCCATCCTCCATGCTCCGAGTCTACGGCGAAAGATCAAAAAGTAGAAAGCATGATGAAGTTCTTGACTTTTGTGGCGAGTGTTGCGAATGTGAAAATTCTTCATTCCAAATCCAGCTTCGTCTATTAGCTTTAGTTTCGAACGTTATTCCAGTTTGGTAAATCCTGTTTCGTTAGATTTTACTTATTAGAAGTTCCAGGCTCCGGTCGCCCGGTCAGGGCGCTTCCCGGTTCGTCCGTGTTGAAGGTTTCAGCGGCGATTTCCAACTATGGCGTCCCCCAGATGGACCAAGGTTAGATTTATTATTTCAATCCAAATCGATTTGCCGCCGATATTCATTCCCTGGCGTGAGATACGAATTGCATCGCTCTCGTTGCGTTGTCGTCGAAATAATTGATTCGCGGAATCGGAAGGGAAAGAAATTGGAAATAACCGAAGGAGGCCAAGTCGGCCGTGGATTCCCGCTCTCATGCGTAGATTGCCGGCCCAGTGCTGCGTAGAATGCCCTTGCGCTGTTTTTGCATATTTTTTATGGGTCTTACAATTTAGGGTAGGGTTACTTACCTGTATGATTTGCAGGCCTTTTGGCATTTTCCGTGAAAATGTCATGACCAGGCTGTTGTCGGAAGTAGAGCTAAGGTAGAACGAGCCATGCAGAAGAGGGTCTGTAGAACTGAAAATAAGTTCCTTGGAAACAACCTTGGCGAGGGATGGAAAGGATTTTTTGGAAGTATTACCTAATTTCAGGTCACTTGAAAGGTTTCCATCGGGGGTTTCAAGTCTATTATAATTTTTTCAAGAAAAATATTTTCTTCTATGTTTCGCACTTCGATGGGTGGGTCCTCCAGTGACAGACAGATCTAACAAAATGTACCTTCTTCGATTGCTGCCCTTTAAAATGTATTTGTTATGCGCTCCACGGCCATTCGGCAACTCCGGTCTTCCCTAAATTTTAGAATTTCCAAATGTTGAAAAATCAGCTTAGATATGGTAGGAATTCTTGGTTTTTCGAAACTTATTGGCTTGACACCCTGACTTGCACTAGTCTCAAACACCCCATGTCCAGTTGCAGACACCCGATGCTGGTTAATGGATTGATGAGCCATAAATTATTTGGCTAACGTAATTTTCAAACTAGTTTTTCCAATTCTTCTACTCCACTCTGTGTTATCGTAATCATGTTATCATCATCGCAGGTAACTGACAGCGGTTTGCTACCTAGACCTCGCCATGGCCACAAAGCTGTTGTCGTCAGAGGTCTGATGATCGTTTTCGGCGGAGGCAATGAAGGAATCATCGATGAACTGCATGCTTATAACACAATTACAAACCAGTGGTTCAGCCCTGTTGTCAAAGGTCGGCATTCTTTATCTATTTTTGAGATAGGAAAGTACAAATACATATCCACACCCGAGCAATCGAAGGGCCAATCTGCTATCGGTTTATAAGGCAGATTAGCCCTTCGGCCGCTCAGTTGTCGGCAGAATTGGCTGCATTTCTGGAAATTGATGAATTTGTTTTAAAATTTATCCGTATGTCTGCAGGCGATGTGCCCAAAGGAGCGGCTGCTTTCGGAGTTGACGCTTGTGACACGAGGTTGCTCTTCTTCGGCGGAATGGTCGAGTTCGGCAACTACTCCAATAAACTCCACTGCTTGGACGTCAGCCCCTACTTTTATTCCAATAATAACATCGCCAGTAAATGGGAATGGAAGGAATTGCAGCCCAAGCCGCCGAGGTTCGCCCCGTCGCCGTCTCCCAGGCTGGGTCACAGTTTTACGTACATCAACGGAAAATTCTACTTGTTCGGAGGCCTCAGCAACGAAATGTCCGCGGACGATGGGCTGGAAAGCACGAACATCTACTCGACGATCCACGTAAAGTATCTGAACGACCTTTACGTGCTCGATTATCGAGGGAACAGCGGCGTCTGGGAGATGCCCCAAACCTACGGCAGCCCCCCACCTCCCAGAGAATCGCATTCGGCCGTGAGTCACGTGGATTCGCTGGGGAACGCCAAGCTACTCATCTACGGTGGGATGGCCGGCCTCCGCCTCGGCGATTTGTGGATTCTCGACATCAACTCGCTAACCTGGCATCAGCCGCTGGTCGACGGGCCGAAGCCGTTGCCTCGATCCCTCCATATCAGCGCCGTTGTGGGTGATCGGATGTATATTTTCGGCGGCTGGGTCCCGAAAACGCCCGATTCGAAAATCTTCGACCGAGAATGGATTTGCACGAATTCGCTGGCCCGATTGAACTTGAATACGATGATGTGGGAGCAGTTTGAATACCCCGAAGTCTGTCCTCAGGCGAGAGCTGGCCACTGCGCGGTCGTGGTCGGCAGTCGAATCTACGTGTGGTCCGGCAGAGACGGCTACACCCGTCAGTACAACACGCAAGTCTGCTGCAACGATCTATGGTATCTGGAAGTTGCCAAGCCCGACGTGGGTGAACGGGTCCATTTGATCAAAGCCAACACCACCGCTTTGGAGGTCACGTGGCCCGAAGTTCCCTTCTGCGACCATTACGTTCTGCAGATCCTGAAGCATAACATAACTCCTGTGCCGAAGCCTGTAGCTCCGAAAAAACGGAAAGTCGAAGCCGACTTTGACAAGGCCTGCCAGTCTCCGTCAGAACTACCCTTCGGGCAGAACCAGATGCCCTCGATCTCCGCTATCGAGAAGGCATTCATAGATTCTTTGGACTTATTCGAGGATTGTAAGCCACTGCCTGCCAAGGGCGCATCTCCCAGGCCACCGACAACACCGAATCACGTTCCGGATCTGCCTACGCCCCGCCACATGCCTCTGTTGGACGATCCGATATTATTTTCGGCGTCTCCAATCAAATCCTCGGCATCTCCGATAGCTTCTTCAGCTGCTCCCATAATTTCATCAGCTCCTTCCGTCGTCTCTTCAGCTGCTTCTCTGGCATCATCAGCTGTTTCAAATGACTCGCCAGCCGCTCCGATCGTTTTTTCAACGGCACCGGCCGTCTCATCAGCTGGTCAATTTTCCATACGACCGGATACCTCGCTCGCTGTTTCGAAACTCGTTCCGCCGTCCTCCAAGCCCCAGTCCCTAATTACGTCTACCTCTGGCACTTCTCTGGCCAACTCTTCACAATATATTTCTAAAGAAGCGCCGATCGCTCAACCCAGGCCTCTAACTCCATCCTCTAGCTCCCATCCAGTCCCTCCTGCTAGAGGTGTCCAACCGGGCCAGACCATCTTAAAATTCGTCAACAGTCAAGGCGCCTTGCAGTCCGTCAGACCCCAGCAGGTGCCAATTTTGGCGAACAATCAAATTGTTTCCAGCAACACCGTCCAGTCTAGTCAAAATGCTCTGCCAGGCCAGAAAATCATCATTCAGAAGCCCGTAAATCGAGCACCAAGCGGTCAGCAGATCGTTGTCATGAATCCATCGTCGACTATGCCTCGCACCGTGCAAAACATTCCAAGGCCTGGGAATTTCAACGGAGCCCAGAATCCTCCGATGGTCCAGCAGCAGAACATGAACGGACAACCGCCGGCTCTTATCCGTCGGCAGCTCAAGGTTTCCGTCGGTAATGGCATGACTCGAACCCTCACCATTCACGGGCGCTCTCCGGTTACGATTCAGGACCGCTCTCGGCTCCAAACTGTCTTGCAGACCTCTCAGAACCCTCAGCAGAAAAATTTGAAAGTTCAGCTCGGCGGAAAAACTGTGATGTTAATGCCTGCTACTACCACGGCTGCGGCTTCTCCTCAAAGCGGCGGCAAAGTGGTCTTCTATCCGTCCCGATCGCAAGAAACGCAGGGTGCTACGCTGCCGAAATCAGCCACGAATGCGGTATCTTCCACGGGCAATCCAGGTGCCAGGCTTCAGACGGCTGGACCGAAATTCAGGCGGGTCTCTGGGAACGAGTTCGGAGCCTCAGAAAAACGCGCGGGGGATACCGTTGAAACGAATTTCATTCAAGTTCAAGATACGAGGAACAGCA
Organism: Nesidiocoris tenuis; assembly: GCA_036186465.1. Lineage (NCBI taxonomy): Eukaryota > Metazoa > Arthropoda > Insecta > Hemiptera > Miridae > Nesidiocoris > Nesidiocoris tenuis. Next base: position 10,466,091 of record AP028919.1, read on the forward strand.
TCTCACCCGGGGACAAAATTGTCACCAGAGATCGGTCGACGATTAAAATCGTGGCGCCTCGAGTGAACGTCATCCAGTCCAACGCGTCGTCCAGATTGTTGACCACAGCTGGGCCCACGACATCGCCGTCCGTCATCAGAACTGCTGCGGATACGACTTCCGCTGAAAAAACGTCGGCCGACTCGTCAAGACAGACGGAGATGCCGTCCTCGACATCGGCCGATCCTTCCTCCCTCAAACCGACTGCTGGCGCGGTGCATAGTTCGGATCAGGCCAGCGGCCAAAACTCTTCCCAGGAACGACCGGCTAAACCTATGGAGGGACAGACGCCTCCTCCGCCGAGCAACATTCGGATAGCCAAAGCCTCGGACGGTGCCGTCGTCTCGTGGACGCCTCCGACGGAAGGCAACCCGACCAGCTACTGCGTCAACCTCGGCCTCCGCGTCGGCACCTGCCCCGACAAAGTAGAGTTCGCCACGGTCTACGAAGGTCCTGAAGAGAGGACGAAAATCGGCCAGAGCCTTCTAGATCGGGCCGTGGTCGGGCACCCGAGGCCGGCCATCATCTTCCGAGTCTCTTCCCAGAACATCAACGGCCAGGGCCCCTCGACCCAGGTCAGGTGGCTCCAGGAACTGAAGAAACCCCCGACGACGAACGGGCCGAACCTCACGAACGGATCGGCCTAAACCGAAGTCACTCCGATTCCCCCAAGGATAACCGTCGTACGTTACCTTGTTTAACGTTAGTTGTCGCGCTTTTTCATTTTTTTTCCACCGCCTTCCTTTTTTTTACCGAAGATAATTGTCAGATTCAAGACTGCGTTGTGGACGCTTGATAAGAAGTACCTGATCATTCAGTATCATGACGAGACTATGTACAATATTCCTTCCGTACTATCGTCGTAAACGTTTTTTTTTTTTTTTTGTACAAAAGATGAATAAAAATTCTCGAAGATACCGACCTATATTTGCGCCCTGTTATCCTGAGTTTAGATTCTCATACTACGAGAGCGGAAGTAAGTACCGTAAACTTGCTTTTTTAATCATGTTATGGTCAACCTGGATAGCCAACCTGGAATCTAGATTTGTAGTCCTTGCAAATGAGAGCGAGCCAAGTTATTAACTATAACTTATGTTAGCTACATAACTTGAAATTTTAGCGCTTTTTTTGGTTTTTTGCATAAAAACAATCAAAGGAATGGGTTTTCCTTAAAATTTACTTTTATCATTTGGAAGATGATGAAATTTGCTACAATTTAACCCTTTCCCCCCCAGTGTTGCCTGTAGGCAACAGCACTTTCAAAGCGATCCTACGGCTTTAAAATCGATCTATCTTATTTCTGTGATGGTTCTGCATCGACTTTGACACCTACCGATTGCTTTTGATCGATTTTTTTCTTGATAATACCTTATCATCAGTGATAATATGCTAGTTTTGAGCCGTCGCTTGGGCCTTGCCTGAAAGGCGCTGAGGTTCGTCAGATAATTGCGTTATTTTGATAACTTTATGTATTTTTAGTGCTTGGAAAAAAATATTTTCGTAGTGTACACATAATATACTTCAATGAATAATATTTACACCAACGATTTTGTGAATACAGTGCTCTTGGCGATGATAATTGGTTTTGTTGCCTCCAGGCAACATTGGGGCTGAGTGAAGCTATTTTGCCATGATTGTTTTTTCAACGATTTGATGACTTTTCAGAAGGATTTTCATAAATTGTACCTAAAATGTATATAATAATATAATATATATTTTGTATAATATTATTATACATATAATATATGTACATTATTATATAATACCTAAAAATAAATAATAATAGGTACATAATAATGCAGGTATATTATATATAATAATATTATTCAAAATATATATTATATTATTATATATATATTATATATTATAAAAATCCTTCTAAAAAGCCATCAAATCGTTGAAAAAACAATATTATTATAAACAATAATACTATTACAATAATATTACCAAAAAAACAATAATATTATTAAATTTAAATTAATATTGTTAAATTAATAAAAATTTAAATTAATATTATTAAATTAATAAAAATTTTAATTAATATTATTAAATTAATAAAAAACAATCATATTATTATGCAGTATAATAATATGTAACATAAAATTATAATATATAGATATTATTATACATCAAAGGCAATTACATCAAAATTGAAAAGAATACAATTTTCGAGGGGGTAATATATAATATAATATATATTATTAAATAATATATTATAGTATTTTATTATTATTATTATTATATTATTATATTTTGGTATTATTATTTTATAATATATTATACAATAATATATTATACAATAATATATTATATTATTTTAAAATATAATATATCTTATTATATTTTATAATAATATATAATATTATCTAATAAATTGTTATATATTATGTATCGAAGGGGAATAAATAAAATTGAGTTTTATAGACTTGAAAGTGACATAAACTTATCAGGATGGCAATCGATTTGTTTTGGGTTCGACCTCCGTTGCACCCCAGTGTTGCCTCAGGGCAACAACTTCGTATCTTTTAATCCAATGGCTGAAAAATTATGAAAAAAATCACAGAACCTATTGAAAACATAACTAACAAGATACCAGTACAGAAAAATTTTTTTAAAAGGCGATTCATAATTCGGGGTGGAAAGGGTTAAGCTTCACCGGAGCTCAGTAACTTTAGTAGTTCAAAATATACTGATTTTTGAAAAACGGGAATTTTTTTGCGTCAACTTTAATAGTGGGGTTGTTCTATAACTCGTAAGGTACGCATCATACAGAAAAATGTTATCTGTAGATCGTACTTGACGGTAATAAGCAAAAACTGAAAAGGGTGCTAACGAATGGCAAAATAATATATAAACCCCATATGGGGGTTTAGGTAAAAATATCAATATCCCATACATGGTAAAAATATTAAAAAACTCGCTATGCAAATTATAAAATTCGCCTAAAATCGAAATACGTCCAGTTATCGGGCATAAAAAATATTCACGCATTCTGCCGGGTAAAATCAAAATTTTCAGCCCAAGAACGCCGAAATTGGTTAATTTATGTGACCAGGAAAAAATAAGTATAAGTAATACATATAAGTAATAAATAAGTTATCGGAACATAAAAAATATCCACATATTCTGCTAGGTAAAACAAAGACTTGAAGACCAAGAACGCCGGGATCGGTTGATTTTTGAGGCCAGAAAAAAACCAGTGGTTCGTAGATAACACACAATACTTCATATTTAAACAGGTACATTTTTGACAACATTTTTAAAGATTTTGACTAGGTACCTACCTACTTTCGATGCTGTTTAGGTCAAAAATCGGTTCATTCCTGTAGCCGGGGAAACATAAAGAAGAAAACACTAAAAGTGCGAATATGTCAGGAGGTTCCGTGGGTTATTAGAATTCCAGTTAAATAATGTGAAAGTTTCCGCCACCTTACAGCAATGAAGTCTCAGCTGAAGTCTCGGCCCAATTTGATGACTGAGTACCGCCCGCTCTTGCGGCGAAGTCTCGGCTCAATCTCATGACCGAGTTCCGCCTGGTCTCGCGGCATTCCTGGCTCAATCTCATGACCGATTTCCGCCCGGTCTTGCGGCATTCTTGGCACAATCTCATGACAGGTCCGCCCGGTCTTGCGGCATTCTATACCTTATTTCATGACTGTGTCCCGCCCGGTCTTGCGGCATTCTTGATCTAGAGGTCCTCAAAACTCCTGTCAAGTTCTAATCCCCTATTACTCATAGCTCGTTTTTGCCGCCTTACAGCGATATTGACTGAAGTCTAGGCCCAATCTCATGACCGAATTCCGCCCGGTCTTGCGGCATTCTTGGCTCAATCTCATGACCGAGTTCCGGCCGGTCTCGCGGAATTCTTGGCACAATCTCATGACAGGTCCGCCCGGTCTTGCGGCATTCTAGGCCCTATCTCATGACTGTGTCCCGCACGGCCTTGCGGCGAAGTCTCGGCCCAATCTCATGACCAACTCCCGCCTGGTCTTGCGGCATTCTTGGCCCAGAGGTCCTCAAACCTCCTGTCAAGTTCTAATCGCCTGTTCCTCATAGCTCGTTAAGCCGCCTTCCGCAATATTTCCTGAAGTCTCGGCCCAATCTCATGACCGAGTGCCGCCTGGTCTTGCGGCGAAGTCTCGGCCCAATCCCATGACAGAGTGCCGCCCGGTCTTGCGGCATTCTTGGCCCAGGGGTCCGCAAGCCTCCTCTCAAGTTCTAATCCCCTGTTACTCATCGCTCGTTCTGGGCCAATTTTTCAGCAATATTTTAGCGCATTTTCCTCCCCAAAACCCCGATAAATAATTTTATCATCATATCAAGCGTTGGTTTTAAATTAAAACCAGCGGTGCGTAAATAACATAGGTACAATATTTCCATATTTTGACACTTAAATTTTTGACTCAATTCGATTAGGTATATTTTGAACCTTTTGTGACTGTTTAGGTCAGAAATATCAAAAAACTCATTATTCAAATTTTAAAACTCGCCTAAAATCAAAATACGTCAAGTTATCGCGGTACAAAAAATATTCTCGTATTCTGCCATGTAAAACCCAAATTTTAAGCCCGAGAGCGCTCAAATCTGTTCATTTTTGTGACCAGGAAAAAATAAAATTGGAAATACTATTAAAAAACTCCCAGTTACGAAAATATATCATGTTCGTAGTAGGTACTAAGTACTAATAAGTCTTATTTGAACGAATACCAGAAAACAAAACCCTAGCGCACTTTTCCCACGAATATCTCGTACACTTGGAATAAACAGAGTTGGCACAGAAACCGATGGCACACAGAAATTAAAAGTCGGGCGCGGGTGGCCGCCTGCGATGGATCAAGAAAAAAACGAAGATTCCTCCCCCGAACAGCAGGAAGTGTGTCCTATCCAGATGAGTAAAAGTGCGCATGTGTAGGTGGTGTAAACAGTCTAATTCCAGAAGCAGCTAGAAATCTTTTGAGGAAACCGGCGGCGGGGCTCTTCTTGTTGTAAACATTATCGACAGCCAGGGTGAATTTGTTTACGGTTCAAATCGTTAGAAAAAAGATCGGAGGAGATATTCTCGTAAGATTTACGAGCCCCCCTCCCCTCCCACAGCCACTTCCACCGCCTTTTGGATCTTGTCCGTCAGAAGGCGTGAAAATGCGATCGAGAGGAGATCCGCCCACTTAGGCACCGCTTGAGCTGTTCGAAAAATTCGGAAAAACTTCGGTAAAGTCGGTTTTTTGAGAAATCTCACGAATATTTTGAAATTCAGCGGGTTGACAGCTCGTCAGCGATTTCAAGAGAATAGGCCACGAATAATCGAGATCGGTTCAGTATGAAATATTGAAATATTCCGCCACTGTTAATTTGTAACTCCAAATCGACCTACCCTAACAAGATTTCAGCACAATCAAAAAATTTCATGAAAGATTTCGAAAAACCCGACTTCTTTACAGACAAAAAAATAAACCCAAATCTTTCCCGAGAAGAATTGAAGAAACTACCACGTGAAAATCACTGAAATCGAAAAAAAAACGAAAGATGAACCAATTTGAGCGTTTTTGGTCTTGAAATCTTTGTTTTACCATGTATTTTTATTATGTTTTACTATGTATATGTTTTTTATATTCCGATAATGTGGCGTATTTTTATTTTAGGCGAGTTTTAAAATTTACAGAGGGAGTTTTTTTTTATGTTTTTGACCTTTGTAGCCTTTTAGTCGAAATCAAATTGCTTTGGTTCAACAATTTACATGTCAAAATATGGAAATATTGTGCGCTATCCACGCACCACTGGTTTGCTATTTCTGACCTAAACCGCCTCAAAAGTAGTCAGAAATTGCGTCGAAAATTTGCTTATCAAAATATCCCAACGCTGGATTTTACTTTTGTCTGAAATGCAAAGAAACGGCAATAACTCAAAGTCGAATTTAATTCATTCGAAAAATTCGCACAAACCATAAAATTGAAATTAAAAAAAAAAATTGCGAAACTGTAAAATTATAACATGGAAAAATCTAAACATCCACAGTCCGTCGATCCATTTCATTTCCATTAATTATAAAAGCCTCATAAAATTAAGTTTTTTACTCAGAATCACGTCCAGAACAAGTGTCCGTGTGTCGTCATTTACAAAAATTGCCAAAGCTCCCTTGATTCTCAACCTTTTTTTCAAATTTCCTGAACTGAAATGTTTGTCTTGGCAAGACCTAACACCCTGTTTAATCGAAATTTGGATAACTCACAGTACTTCCGATATATTTGCATTTTTAGTGTTTTCTATTTTATTTTTTTCCGGCCACAAAAATGAACCGATTTGAGCGTTCTTGGTCTTAAAATCTTTGTTTTACCTTGCAGAATATGTGGATATTTTTATTATTCAGAAAATGTGGCGTGTGGTGTTTAGGTCAAAAATATCAAAAAATTCACTATTCAAATTTTGAAACACTCCTACAATAAAAACATATTGTAGGAGTGTTTCAAAATTTGAATAGTGAATTTTTTTATATTTTTGACCTAAACACCAAGTCAAAAGCGGTCAAAACACAATCCAATTGTGTCAGAAATTCACGAATCAAAATATGGAAGTATTGCGTGTTATCTACGCACCACTGGTTTCCATTAACTATAGCGTCATAAAATGAATTTTTTTTCTAAATTCAAATTGGGCGTCTCGAAATTCCAAAAAAAGGATTTTTCGAAAAAAAACGGCACCTCTATGCCCTTCTGCTTTGGTCTGAGGGGAAAGTGTAAACGAAAAAAGGCTAGGCGCCTTATCGTGGATATTTACGCTGTCCCATCCTTTATCGTCTCGCTGACAGGAGCAGCGCCCCATGTAACCAGGTGGTGATCGACTAGTTCGAAAAGAAGTCGAAAGGATCGGAGATTGAGCAGAAGCCGAAGGAATTGGTAAACAGAGCCGACGAGGAGCAAATTACTCTTGTCTCAGCTTGTCAAAGCTATTTTCTCCTATGACGAATGCTGGCGCCCCCGAACGGCCGTTTGAAAAATCGTTTTCACTTAGCGAAGCCCTAAAAAATCGGTTCGTTAGCCTCCGGATTGCGCAAACGCGTTTTTCGAAAGGCGACAAAACGTTTTTCGTCGACGGAGACTCGGGATTTTTGATTTGTGGCGAGTTTTTCCATATTTTCGGTTTTTGATTCAGATTCAACGCCTATTTTCACCATGATAACGAAACTTGAGCGCCCATAGGGCCAATCTGCATCATAATGAGAGCAGATTGGCCCTTGGGACCGCTTAAGTGTCAATATGTCTTTTGGCTATGTAGTCAGCAGTGGATTTTGAGTGACGTCATTGTTGCTATCTTCCCAGCAAGTGCAAGAGAGAAGCTCCATGGATGTGTGACGTCATAGTTCTGAAAATTCTGGCTCCCGTTTTCACCAAGTTTTATTCAGACTCCTCATTCAGACCGTAAAAGTTTGACATTACTGCGATTCAGTCGATGATTTTCATTTTTTCGGTTTTTAATTCGGATTCAGCGCCCATTTTCAGCACGATATTGACACCTGAGCGGCCAAAGGGCCAATCTGCATCATAATGAGAGCAGATTGGCCCTTAGGACCGCTTAAGTGTCGATATGACTTTCGGCTATGCAGTCAGCAGTGGATTTCGAGTGACGTCATTGTTGCTATCTTCCCAGCGAGCGCGAGTGCGAGGGAAGAGCTGCATGGATACGTGACGTCATAGTTCTGAAGATTCTAGCACCCGTTTACTCCAATTTTTATTCAAACTCCTCATTCAGGCCGTAAAAGTTTGACATTACTGCGATTCAGTCGATGATTTTCATTTTTTTGGTTTTTAATTCGAATTCAGTGCCAATTTTCAGCACAATATTGACACCTGAGCGGCCAAAGGGCCAATCTGCTTAAGAACGAGAGCAGATTGGCCCTTGGGACAGCTTAAGTGTCAATATGTCTTTTGGCTATGCAGTCAGCATTGGATTTCGAGTGACGTCATTGTGACATCACGGCGATTGAGTTACCACTGGAGATGATCCACGATAAGCCGCAGGACAAACGAAATTCACGGAACTGTAAAACTAGCGAATTTTGAATAACTATTATATATCGTCGCTTAAGTGGCAACATCAGTCATCTCAATTTTTGACCATTTCGAGGTTTCGATAGTTTCTCAATCGATTTTTCACAGCGAATCGATCGGTGAAGTCTGATTTATAGCCATGGAATAGTCTGAAATCGCCCAACGGTCATAAAATCGTGGAAAACTCGCATGAAAATTCATACACTGGAGTACAAGGAAGTTTTTCGGCTCTCCTGAAAAGTAGACAAAACTGAGATAGCTGATGTTGCCACTTAAGCGACGATATACAGCTTCATTGTTAACTTTCTCGATATTTCCTATCCCTACTGAGCTCATATGCCCTACGCGCTTTTGGAACTTGGCGTTTTCCGACTCAGTTTTACGGTTTTTAACTAAAAATCCATGGATTTCGGGGGTCAATCGCTAAAACAAACTGGTATAGCGCCAACTTAGCGAAGAAAGGGCCAATCTGCATCGGAAAGATAGAGCAGATTGGCCCTTTAGTAAAACTACGTTCTATTTAGGGCCAATATAGTTGAAATTGGTTCAGCGGTTGAAAAATTCGGCAATTTTTCAGATTCAAGTCGTGTAAAAAGCCTAACTGCCACCCCTGCAGAACAGCTGGGTCGATTTTAATAGTAATTTTTAAACATTTCCTCTATCTGAAACATCGAAGAGAAAACCCGAATAAAGAATTTTCAAGTGACGTTAAAAAACCCAACGCGCCATCTTAAAATTAATTTATTTTAGTCAGAAACTCACAATAAGGCACTCACTCGGGAAGATTTCAAGTCGTATACAATTATTTACAGCTCGTACCGTTCGAAAAGCAAAAATTCCGCCAAATTCGTCGGTGAAGCGGTCAACCGAATTTTTCGTAAAATGGTAGCGTCGACGTGATCGGCGATGACGAACATGGCGAATGCTGATTGGCCGACGGGGACGGCGACGGGCCAATGAAAGGCTTCCGATCCACAGGACTGCCCTGTTGTAACATCACTCGCATACCTTAACAACAACAACAAAAAACGCTGCTAAGTAGATCAGTGGCATGTGCACATCAGTTTTCGGTATATCCGAAGAACTCTGCAAATTTTGCACAGGGGTTCATTTTTCGATTGCAAAGACAAATCTTACGATATATAGGTTCTCCTTAAACACGGAATTTAGTTGTTATTATTCTAGAATTTCAGTATAAATTGGTAGATATTTTAGATGGGGATTTAGAAAAACGTTGCCTCAGAATGCCTCTGAGAATGCCTCAGAACCTTTGTTAAAGCCTGTCTCGTTCTTATGTTGCCAAGCGCAACTGGTCGTAGTGTGAGTGCGTCACCTTGTTGTTGTAATAGGCTAGTGGTCGTAAGTAGATCAATCAACCGTATCTAAGAGCCGAGGCCAAATTCTCAACTTTTTTCCAATTTTTGTTTTGCTGATTTGTATAATGCGACCAAATTCTTTAAATTGAAGATATCGGGAGGACAGAAGTTTTTGCGGGGATTCCAACGAGTGGAAAACGATTTTTGTGGCTCTAGTCGTTTTCGAGTTATTAAGAATTGTAGAAATTTTTAAAAACTCAAAAATGTCTCACTAAAACTGCAATAACTCCTAAACGGTTGAAGCTACCGGCGTGGCGATGGTCTCATTCGATTCAGCATAGAAAAATCTATAGAAAATGATGCGTCACATGCCTATGTTTTAAATTTCCAGAAAAACACGAATTTTTCCCACTTCAACAGCTGTTTTACTGGCCTTAAAATTAAGGTAGGGTTCTGCCGAGACGTTAGGACCAACTAGATACGGAACTTGATTTTTGGTAAAAATTTCAAAATTTTTCGATAACTCCTTCCCCCTGAAAAACCCCGGACGGCGGACGGCGTACGGCGTACGGCGTACGGCGTACGGCGTACGGCGTACGGCGGACGGCGGACGGACAAAAAAATTTTATTGCAGATTCGGATTCTACACCCCTTGAAACGTAAACCAACAAATTTTCAGGGGGTGTTAAAATTTTTTTTTCCTGACCGATTACAAAGGTTCATTTCTATAGAAAAATGAACCAAAAATAAACAAATAATAATAGGTAATGAAAATTATTTCACAAATTGACATATTCCAGTACAAATCCATATTTACGAATATTTAATTCAATAAAACGCATATTTTTAAATTTTGGGTAGTTTTTCATAATTTTGAGGAAATCATTCCTCATCCAAAAACCCCTATCCTATGGTAAATCAAGCGAGAAACCCGGGAAAAATGCTCAAAAAATTCTAAACCCACGGGATCACCTTCAAAATTGAATTTTTGTGGTTTTTTCGAAAATGGACCATACTAATGCCGATTTGGACCCCTAAACCTTTTCCGATCGGATTCCCCGGACAATATTATTGTCAATATTGTCATATATTAATAATTAATAATCAATATTGTCATATATTCAATATTGTCATATATTAATAGTAATCATGTAAATAATATTTTCAATAAATTATATTGTCCCTGGACAATCCGGTCAAAAAATTTCAAGGGGTCGAAAATAAAAATAAAAAACTGTTTTTGAAATTATGACTTTTTGACATTCTAACGTTTTTGAGTACTTTAAAGCGATTCTCTTACCCGAGGCGCACAACTAGAATAAATTTTCGTTTTTTTCAAATCGGACATCTCTTTCTATGCGTTTTGCTGTAGACGGCGGACGGATTAAAAAATTTTATGGCAGATTTGTGTTGCGGTTTGAGTGTACCGATTACATAGGTACATAATTTCTGGAAACATTGCACCAAAAAGTTGTTGTAATGGCCATTTTGCGGTTAATGAACATTTTTTGAAAATATTTCAAGCTTTTCACATACCTATTTTACAAAATGAACTACATGTAACATATTTGGCATTTTTAAACACATAAAAATCCGATCCGTGAAGGAAAATGAAAAAAGGGAAAATCCGATGTAAAGGGGCTTGCACCAGTAGCAATTAGGTTAGAATAATTCGTTTATTTTGATATAATCGGCGTTATTTTCGCTGCTCTGCGTGTTAATTGCTACCGCCTGGCAAGTTGGCTATTTCGGATCAGCTGGCCAACTGAGATCGGCAATTAGCACGTTCGGGGCGAATCTATAATAGAAAATAGAACAGAACCCTCGTAGAAGGAAACGAAATTCGTAGAGTTCGAGGTGTTTTTGAAACCTAATTTGTTGAGAGGTCATTATTATGATATAGGTAGATACCTACTCTACAACCAAAGCAATAGATGCCTTGAAAAAAAATATTCGAAGCAATTTTTTCAAAAATGTTGATAAAAATCCAGTTTTTAGGTTATGGTAAATCCCAAACTCGCCATCTAAAAATACTCCAAAAAAAAAGAATTGTTTTTGAAAAATATTAAATCATTCCGCCGTCACAATACCGACCCCAGTGTTTCTGTTAAAAGGAGACGGGACGAGGAAGTTTGTTTAGACCTGTCCAAATGTGACCTGCCGACACGTCGGGGATATTCACTCCAATTTTTTTTTGCCTCCTACCCTTTTTTTCCGGCGACACTTTGTTTTCAAATTCGATGAAGCCTCTCCGACAGGAGTCGGTGCGAACGTCTGTCGGAACACGTGTGGACCTGCCGCTGTTTTCCGGAGACATTGGAGAAATAGACACCCTTTCACGTTTTTTTTGTATTCGATCGAGCTAGTTAATTTATTTTTAGGTCGGTCTTCAAAACTACAACGCCCGAATTTCTATGAAAATTTGGAAACGATTTAATACGTTCAGTAATTTTGTCAAGCCAGCGCAGATATTTGTGCAACAGACATCGATAGATAATGCCACCTATGCAAGTGGAGGAATAATGACGACGAGCCGACGATGGGACGTCGATAGATAATGCCACCTATGCAAATGGAGGAATACCTATGACGAGCCGACGGTGGGACATAGATAGATAATGCCACCTATGCAAATGGAGGAATACCTATGACGAGCCGACGGTGGGACATCAATAGATAATGCCACCGATGCAAACGGAGGAATAAAGATGACGAGCTGACCGTGGGGCGTTGATAGATAATGCCACCTATGCAAATGGAGGAATACCTATGACGAGCCGACGGTGGGACATAGATAGATCATGCCACCTATGCAAATGGAGGAACAATGACGACGAGCCGACGATGGGACGTCGATAGATAATGCCACCTATGCAAATGGAGGAATAAAGATGACGCGCTAAAGGTGGAACATCAATAGATCATGCCACCTATGCAAATGGAGGAATAATGACGACGAGCCGACGATGGAACATCGATAGATAATGCCACCTATGCAAATGGAGGAATAATGACGACGAGCCGACGGTGGGACATCGATAGATAATACCACCATGGCAAATGGAGGAATACTGATGCGCTAAAGGTGGGACATCAATAGATCATGCCACCTATGCAAATGGAGGAATACTGATGACGCGCTAAAGGTGGAACATCAATAGATCATGCCACCTATGCAAATGGAGGAATACCGATGACGAGCCGACGGTGGGACATAGATAGATAATGCCACCTATGCAAATGGAGGAATAATGACGACGAGCCGACGGTGGGACATCGATAGATAATACCACCATGGCAAATGGAGGAATACTGATGACGCGCTAAAGAGGGGACATCGATAGATAATGCCACCTATGCAAACGGAGGAATACTGATGCGCTAAAGGTGGGACATCAATAGATCATGCCACCTATGCAAATGGAGGAATAATGCCGCCGAGCGTTGGGGACCAAGAGAAAGTTTTTCTGAACTTTTGATCCGATTATCAAATTTAAGATTCCCATTCACATTTTAAGTACCTATGGAAGTACCTAATGGAAAAAGCAAAAGGAGGCAATATCTCGTTTGTACAGAAAGTTGATCACAATTTGGATAGGTTGTTCAAAAAATAACATTCCATTATGAGAAATTTTGAAAAAATATGGAGAAAGACAGAATTGAAGAAATGTTAAATTGTCAAATCTGAGTCCGTGAATGTCAAAATTAAATTAAAGATAACCAAGCACAATAATTCTAGTAAATAGTTTTTTTTTTTCTATAAACCTCATACATCGTTTTTTTAAGCAGTACAAATTTTTGTCAAATTTTGAGGATTTTTCAATATAAATTTTTTCCCAGACCAATTTTAACGTCGAATTTCGTAACTTTTCCACTCGATGGTTCGTCGACAGATCCGTTCTTGGCGATTGTCACGTCGAGTCTGGCGTTCCGCTTGACACCATCTCAAGTGTCCATGTGCCGATCCTTCCGCTGGCCACTTGAGAGAGGAATCTCAAGCGAGAGCAGTCTGCACTATGTGACAAACTTCTTGACAATCGGTGAGCGAACGGCACTACTTTCCTTTTTACTGTTTTTTACAAAACGGGTAAAATAAAAGTTGCGGGGGAATTCCATTCTTCGGGCGACGACCAAACCGACTTGGATCCATAAGTAGGTACTTAACTTAGGTAACCTATCTTAACCTATTTAACCTTAGGTAAACCATCTATTTTGTCCTCAAAAAAGCTTTAAAAAAACTCGCAAAAATGTAAAATAAAAATTTAGGTATTTAAATGGCAAAAAAAATCAATAAAAATACTAAAATTATGAAAAATATTTAAAAAAACTCACCAGTGTCGGCTTGTTGGACGGTCTGCGGCGGTGATGTGGACAAATGGTGATATTGGTGATTTCCAGCTGAGTAGTAGTCCATGTGATCAGCGTGTGGCGCGTAGTGCGACCAATTGGTGCCGTGGTGATCCACCGTGGTGCTCGTGTACGCCAAATAGTCACCATTGTTGTTCGTATGGCCGTTGTACGCTAAATGCGGATTCCCTGAATCGGAATTCGATCGGAAAATATTGCATTGAGATTTTTCTAGGTAGAATTTCACATTTAAGGAGTATTTTAAAAATTAAAGCGTGAAAATTGATTTTTTTCGAGGATTAAAACACTCTGGATATACTGGGAATTGTCAAATTTTCTGAAAAACGAACAAAAAACAATTTTTGAACTGCATTTTCAATATGAGAAATTATTCCGAGAATTTCAACAAAAAATTGAAATTTGCGAAGAATAAATTTGTGGAGAATTGAAAAACAAACTAGATTTTTAATATGAGAAATTATTCCGAGAATTTCAACAAAAAATTGAAATTTGCTAAAATCAAATTTGTGAAAAATTGAAAAAATAGATTTTTAATATAAGAAATTCTTCCGAGAATTTCAATCAAATTTGGAAATTTGCGGAAAAAATTTAGATTTTTTCAATGGAATTTCACATTTTAGGAGTATTGTGGAAACGGGAGCGTTAAAATTGATTTTTTCAAAGATCAAAAAACTCTAGAAACACTCGGAATTGTCGAATTTGCTGAAAACGAACAACAATTTTTGAACAACAACATTTTCAACATAAGACATTAATTAAGTAGGTATAACGAGAATTTTAACCAAAAAGTGAAATTTTTGAGGAAAAAAATTTGTGAAAAATTGAAAATCCAACAGCAATTTTGAACAACTACGATTTTCAAAATCAGAAATTATTCCGACAATTTTAATAAAAAATTGAAATTTGTGAAAAATTGAAAAAAACGAACTACATTTACAATGTAAGGAATTATTCTGAGAACTTCAATCAAAAATTGTAAAATTTGTGAGAAAAAAAATTGTGAAAAATTGAAAACCGAACAAAGATTTTGAAAAAATTGCATTTTCAAACCAGAAATAATTTTTATTCCTAATAATTATTATTCTTCGAATTTCAACCAAAAATTGAAATTTGCGCCGGTTTAATTCAATTTTTCCTGTAAAATTGTTGTAACGATTAAAATTCATTCAATTTCCAGTTTATCGACATTTTTTAAAAATAAATTCGATTTTTTACCGGCGACATGATAATGATGCGGCAACGCCGTGACCGGCGAGTAGTGCGACGGCGGCGATGCGGCCGACGGCGCCAAGCCGATGGCGAGATTGCCGATGTCGGATATGGCGCTGTAGCCGATGGCGCCGGAGCCGTTGGCGTGGCCGGAGCCGATGTGGTGACTTATGGCGCCGGCGTGGTGGCCTATGGCGCCCTGCGTGCCACCCGAGCCCTCGTGGTACGCCGATATGGGCCCCTGAGCGTAGGCTTGCGGCCCACCGCGCATCGCTTGGCACTTCCTTCTGCAATTGGGATCCGAGTGCGCACGGCACTACTTTCCTTTTAGCTCGGAAATTTTCGTTTTATTCTGAGTTGAATCGATTTTTCGAAAAATTGATGTTTTCATAAATCGAAAAAATTCTTGAAAAACAAACAGTTCAGTGAATTATTGATAAAAACGAAAAAATCACCTGAATCCTCTAGGACGCCGACGGAATGAGCCTTCCTCGAACATGAGCTCGGATCCAGGATCAATCGTCCAATAGTGGCCCTTGCCAGGTCGACCTAGCCCTTGAACATAAAACACCATATTCTTGAAGATTTTTTAATCAATTTTAATTTTTTCAAACTGCAATTTTTCAATCAAAAAGAAAAAGCAATCGTTTTTTCACCGCGAAAATTGTTTAATGTCGGTCTCACCTTTGGGCAATTTGATGAAGCATTCGTTCAGCGAAAGGTTGTGCCGCACGGAATTTTTCCACCCCTGGTAAGCTCCTCTGAAGAAGGGGAAACGCTGCTGTAGAAATGTGTAGATCTCGCTCAACGTCAGTCTTTTCGTCGGCGACGCCTAATACAACAAAAAGTACATTCACTTGACGTAAGACGAGAAAAATTCGAAAAATACAACCAGTCATTTCCCACCACAGGTTTGAGCAGGTTAGCATAAAGCTAAAAATGAAACAAAAACTGGGATTGAAACTGAAAGAGAAACTAAAATTTGGGCTGTAACTTACGACTGAAACTAGTGAAAAACTCAAATTCAGAGTAAAATTAAAACTGAATGTTTAAGTAAAACTTGAACTGAAAATCAAACTTGAACAGAAAGTGAAACTCAAGCTGAAACTAATTTTCATACTCAAATTAAGACTGAAATTCGATCTGAACAAATTTCAATCTGAAACGAAAAATGAAAGTGAAAGTTTAAGTGAACCTGGTAGGTACCTACTAAAACTAAAATGATACTGGTTAATTTGAAACGAAAAGTATAAAATTAAAAGTGAAACGCATACCTACTGAAATTGGAAGCAAAACTGAAAATGAAACTAAAACTAGAATTGCAAACTGAAACTGAAACCAAATTCAGAGTGAAAGTTAACTAAAGTGAAACGCATGCTGAAACTAAAGTTCAAACTCAAACTGAAATTGAAACTCGAACTGAAACAGAATTTCGATCTGAAAATAAAAGTGAAAGTAAAACTGAAAGTGAAACTTGAGCTGGAAGTGAATCTAAAACTCAGAAGTGGAAAGTGGAACTGAAAGTGAAACTTGAGCTTGAAAAATCTCAAAATCAAAAAAAGTAAAAAAGTAAAACTGAAAGTGAAACTTGAGCTGGAAGTGAAACTAAAACTGGAATGTGGAAGTAAAACTGAAAGTGAAACTTGAGCTGGAAGTGAATCTCAAAATCAAAAGTGGAAGTGAAACTTGCGCTCAAAGTGAATCTCAAAAGTGGAAGTAAAACTGAAAGTGAAACTTGTGCTGGAAGTGAAACTAAAACTCGAAAGTGAAAGTAAAACTGAAAGTGAAACTTGAGCTGGAAGTGAAACTAAAACTCAAAAGTGAAAGTAAAACTGAAAGTGAAACTTGAGCTGGAAGTGAATCTCAAACTCAAAAGTGAAAGTAAAACTGAAAGTGAAACTTGTGCTGGAAGTGAATCTCAAACTCAAAAGTGGAAGTAAAACTGAAAATAAAACAAAGTGAAAGTTGAAAACTGAAAGTGAAACTTGTGCTGGAAGTGAATCTCAAACTCGAAAGTGAAAGTAAAACTGAAAGTGAAACTTGAGCTGGAAGTGAAACTAAAACTGGAATGTGGAAGTAAAACTGAAAGTGAAACTTGAGCTGGAAGTTAATCTCAAACTCAAAAGTGAAAGTAAAACTGAAAGTGAAAGCGATTAGGTACAACGGTTTATAAATCGAATAATAAACCAAAATAATCCTTGAATTATCCAAAATTATCCGTGAAATTTTCACTTTGTCGAGGGTGAAATGGCAACATGAGCTAACTCATTTTTCCTAAATTTTCAGGACACACCAAAATCGTTTTCTGACCGTGTCAAATATAATAGGGAGGACTTTTTATGAACTCATTTTTTCACACAATCCTCCGTTATTTCGTCCAACCTCACCAATCGATTCAGGGCGAAAATTCAATTCAATTCAATTCAAAATATTTATTTGTATAAGCCGTCAGGCATTACAAGGTTGGCATTTGAAAAAAAGGCAGTACCAAAAGAAAAGAACTAATAAACAAATAAAATATAAAAAATCCAATTCAATCTGAAACTGACGTATATCTCTAACCTGAAGTGAAACTCAAAGTGAAAGTAAAACTGGAAGTGAAACTATAAGCTGAAGAAAAACTCTATCGCAAACTAAAAGCTAAACTTGCACTGGAATCGAATTGCAATATGAAAGTGAAAGTCGAATTGAAAGTGAAAGCGATTACGACGGTTTACTATCGAATAATAAACCAAAATAATCCGGAACATTCGGTGAAATTTTCACTTTGTCGAGGGTTAAGTGGCAACATGAGCTAACCCATTTTTCCTAAATTTTCAGGACACTCCAAAATCGTTTTCTGATGGTGTCAAATATAATAGGGAGGACTTTTTATGAACTCGATTTTTCACACAATCCTCCGTTATTTCGTCCAACCTCACCAATCGTATCGGCGCGAAAATTTGAATTTAGACCCACTCTTAGCTCAACACGGTCAAAAAATGAGTTAGGTCATGTTGCCACTTTACCCTCGATATATTGAATAATAAATTGACAAAGGGGTTTCACAACGAAAAATTCGAGAGAACGACATTGTTAGGTTTTACAAAATTCTCAATATTTTCAAATAATTTTCAACATTTTCAAAAAAAAAAATCTTTAGATTCTCACTCACCTGTATAGCCATGACGATGAGGGCAATGTAGGAGTAGGGAGGCTTTTCCTGCCGACGAGCACCGGATTTTTTCACCGGCGGGGAAACCACCACATTTTGGTGGTGTTGGTGACCGTAGTCGGCGGCCTGGTCGCCGATTTTCCCCTCATGGCCGACCAACTGTTGCAGATGGTGATGTTGCTGTATCGAATTGTGCACCGAGACTACGCCGTTTTCGGATTTGATCATTTCGCACTTTGTCGGCGTTCCGCTGCTTATTTTCACATTCCCCCCCACCCCCTTTTCGCCTTCAAGGGATAAATATGCCCTTCTTAGCCGGGGATACAAACAGAAAACGCGAACGGGGGCCGGAGAAAAAAGGAAAAATCCTACATAAACATTTATTATGGTACAAACAGTGAAAACGGAGCCGGAGTAACCGTAGGAGCCCGTCCGAGAGCGGAGACCACTTAGTTCTGTGTACACTAAACGTACAACACAGGAACTGATATACAAACAAGTCTTTGGAGATTTTTAGAGCCCCGAGATTCGGGCTGCGTGGGTGCGAATTGGTGGCGACGCCTATTGGCTCAACCTCGACCAATCGGGCGCCATCCTCCCCCGCCTGGAGCCACGCCCACCGCCGGGCTATTTTTCGGCTCCGCTATCCGCAAGATGTGCGCTATCCACCTTTTCCAAAATGGACGTTACGTACCCCGGATATCTCTTCGGTGAGGGTGTGAAACGATATTCGGAAGATAAAAGGCTTCGGAAATCGTTTACACGAGGCTATGCAACCGGCCAGACGGAACCATAGGTCTAAGGAGTGTTGGCTAAAAAAAAGGATAGTAAGTACGGAATTACAAAAAAAAAAGGCATGCCCCTAGAATTTGGGCCATTGCCGTTTGAAATGAACATTTTCCGTCGAAAATTAGTCGGGATTCGGCCAGTGAACAACGACCTCCTTCAGTAATGCGTCATTTTACTCAATGGTCACGTTTCGAAAGAACTTCCATGGAACAACTAGTTCCATATCGTCGCTTAAGCGGCCACATGCTATAACTCAGTTTTCCCAACTTTACATGTAAAGTCCTGCAGGAGACCCGAAAAACTGTTTCGATTGCTGGCTGTTAGAGATGAACGTGGGTTGGAAACTCTATTGGATTTATTGGGTTCAACCCCGACGCTACCTCGACCAATCGAGGCAATGCATTCCCTAAACCCCATGTTTGTATCATTTGGGACAAAACTGGCCACAGCATTGTTGGCTTCTGTTTTTTCGCGATTCTGACCACGGGTATGGATCCGCAGCATCGTTTTACCATATAAATAAGGTATAGCATGTGGCCGCTTAAGCGACGATATAGTTCTTCCATGGAACTTCCATCTTCAGGGGCACGACGTGTCATTGTCGACGCTTTGGGGGGTTTTCGACGTACTGCAGCGTAGACGCAGTGCCGCGTAGATGCGGTGCCGTGAGACATTTTTTCGGCACCGCGACGCAGTGACGCTCTCCCGAAAAAATGCCCTTCAAAAAAGCGTCGAAATCGAGTCAGTCCGTCGAGAAATTATTTCAATCGATTAAAAAAATCGATGTTATATCGCGTCCCTGTGCTAAACGAGCTCAATTCACTATCGATAAAAACGTAACTATCGATTAATTTAATCGTTAGACGGGCTGACCATAATGCACTTTTCAATTCAAGGTCTGATAAGAATTTTTCGACGCTGTGCCGAGGTGTGAATTTTCGACGCTTTGCCGCGTACTGTTTTTTGACGCTTTGCCGCGGGCTATTTTTTTGACGCAGTGCTATACACCCATCTTCAGAACTAAAATTTGAAAATATTGCCTCTATGGGATTTGCATCGCAGTACGTGGCAAATCCCACGAAGTCTAGTTCTGAAGATGGAAGAAGTTCTTTCGAAACTTGACCATAAAGTTAAATTACTCATAATTAAAGGCAACGCCACGGTGATGACATTTAAGGTAAAGGCCGTATCAGACGTCAGACCCCATCCCCATCCCACAGACCGTCAGTACAGACCGATTTCAAAAACGCCCTCAAACTGGTCCATAATATGGTCCATAATGAGTATATTATACTCAAAGGTTGAAAGAAAGGTAAACTGAAAC
The DNA here is from genome assembly GCA_036186465.1 of Nesidiocoris tenuis. NCBI lineage: Eukaryota > Metazoa > Arthropoda > Insecta > Hemiptera > Miridae > Nesidiocoris > Nesidiocoris tenuis. The sequence goes on from AP028919.1 coordinate 10,486,332, forward strand.
TCACTCAGTTGAACTGAAACTCAAACTGACACTCAAACTCGATCGAAAACTGAACCTCGAAATAAAACCAATCCTCAAACTGATACTGATAATCAAATTAAACTGATACTCAAACTCAAAGGTCGAAAAAAAGGCAAACTGAAGCTCAAAATGAAAATGAAACTAAAACTCAAACTGATACTGATACACAAACAGAAACTGATACCCATAATGACAACGAAACGTAAACTCAAACTGAAACTGACCCTCAAACTGATGCACAAACTGATACTCAAACTCAAAGGTGAAAAAAAGGTTAACTGAAGTTCAAACTGTAACTCAAAATGAAACTCAAACCCAAACTGAATCTAAAACTTAAACTGATGCACAAACTGATACTCAAACTCAAAGGTGGAAAGAAAGGTAAACTGAAACTTTGACTCAAATTCAAAATTATACTCAAACTTCGTTATACTCAGAAACAAAACTTTGAATTTGAGTGGAAATTTGAGGTTCAGTTTCAGTTTAGGTTAAGTACCAGTTTCAGTTAGATTTTGAGTTCACCTATCTTTCGACCTTTGAGTTTGTGTGCCAGATTGAGTTTGAGTTTTTGCCAATCAGTTTCTTTTGAGTTTGAGTATCAGTTTGAGTTTTAGTTTCAGTTTGAATTTCGGTTTCAGTATAAGCATCAGCTAGAGTTTGAGTTTGAGTATGGGATCTTTTCACATTTGAGCTCAAGTGTCAGTTTGAGCCTATGTGTCAGTATCTGTTTGAGTTTGTGTATGAGTTTTAGTTTACGTTTGTAGGTACCCACTTGAATATTTCGATCGTTGAGTCCAACTATCAGTTTCAGTTCGAGTGTGAGTATCAGTGTGAATTTGTGTATCAGTTATGGTTTCAGTTCTAGTTGTAGATTCGAGTTTGATTTCAGTTTGAGTGCCGTTTTGAAGTTCTCTCTGAGGGGGGGATGGGAATGGGAACAGTCTGACGTGTGATAAGGACTTAACCAACTTTCAAGGGGAGGAGGAGGGGAATTCTGGACATTTCTAACTCATGGATAGGATTAATCACCACGTAGACAGTGAATTTCGCCGAAATGATTTCGAAAATTTTATTTTGAGAATTGCACACGTTCCAACGATGAAAAACCTAATTCTAACAGTGGACTTCTCTTATTCGATAACATGGAACATAACACATTTTTATGATAGAATATTATGTGAGCTATACGCACCGGTAGACGAATATAATAAAGAATAAATATAGGATAAATAGATGAGAATACTTGGGATATTCTAAGGCGACAAAACTAAATAAATAAATGCGTATAAGGAAAACGAATAAGTATAAATTGAGTAGCACCATTATTGCTGAAGGTTTAAGTAAAAGTATGAAAAGTACCTAAAACTGTAAAAAGTAAAACTCTGGCAGTAAAATGTCAAAAGAGGAAATTTAGCACTGTGAGTAGTTTTTGTAATGATTGTGTCCTACAATGCAATAGCAGTCAGGATGGCCGAGGAATTTGCACTGCGAAATTTGTCACGACACGATCAGAAATAATATTTCTAGATTATTATAGATCAAGATATTATCTTGACTCGGTAATCCGATGGGAAATGAGAGCCAAAGAAGCGGCAATGACACCACAAGGCATGTGCCGGCGGCAGGTCACGCCCGGGACAGCTTCGGTCACTAGGAGGAGAACCGCGTCTAAGGGAGGGGCTGTTTCAAAGCTTAAAATATTTTAAATAAGAAAGGAGGAATATTTAGATCTATTTGGAATCAAAAGTTAAAGTACGATGTATAATAGATCGAGCCGCGTAGCTAATGATATCTTCTTAATGGGAGATTTTAGGGATAATTAACCGGGCAGTGAAAATACCTGAGATGCCACTTTGAAGGAATAATGAAGGGAAAAATTCCCACTGTGGAGGAAACCTGCATCTTCTTTATCACTAGGGCATCCACGGGTTTGAAGGGGAGCACGTAGAAGGAAATGTCTAGGCAGTGTTGCAATAATGTGGGAATTTCCCATAATCTGGGAATTTTTCACAAAAAGGAATGGGAAAAGGGGATTTTTTAAGAAAAATTTGAAAAAGGGGATTTTTAAATAAAATACTGAAAAAATGTATTTAAAAAAAGGGATTTTTAAGAAAAAACTAAATAATAAAAAAGAGGATTTTTAAAGAAAAATTAAAAAAATAGGATTAAAAAAAAAGGATATTTTTGAAAAAATATTGGGAAAATAGGATTTTGTACATATGAAAAAAGGGGGGGTTTTATAAAAATTTGGAAAAAAGGGATTTTGAAAAAATATGAGGGAAATTGGGAATTTTCGGCAGCTGCCAGGGAAAAACGTAAGGACAGGCATCGCAACACTGCGCAGATGCAGGGAACTGCTGAGGGAATTTTTCCCTTTAAAGTGTGGTAGCGGGTAGCTCAGGTAGGGTCACTACTTGGTTAATTATCCCTGAAATCTGTCCAAAGTAAAACAACAACCCGACATTTCAGGTTGTAATAAAACAAAGCGACCGCTTTCTGTTGATAGCTCATTCGACTGAACGCTACAGCGGTCACAAGTTTAACTATAAAGAGAAAGTCGTCGCAAATCGCCACCAACATGAACCGTAACTTATCGACGGCTAAGAACCAGCATCACATAACTCAATTTCCCCATTTTGAGGAGTGCACTTTCTGATCCCAATTTTTGCGCCCGATTTGATGGAACTATTAGTTTTTTGAAAACTCACGAGGAACGTGAGCGTTCCGTATTAGTTTTTCCATCATTCTGTATTTTTACTTCCATCAAATTGGGTGCGAAAATTTGAATCGTAAAGTGCACTTCTCAAAATGGGAAAATTGAGTTATGTGATGCTGGTTCTTAGCCGTCGTTATACATTTTAATATTTATAATAAATACTGTTAGACGAGAGAATGACTTCAAATACAAGCTGGCATTCAATCGAATGGTAAAATCATTATAGTCAAGATCAAATTGAAATTCGCCTTTTTTGACAGGCAGGAACGATTGGAAATTTCCTAAAATGCAAACAGTGGGGCAAGTGAAAGGCGAGAAGTGGGGAGAGAGCGATTCGCAAACGATAACAACGACCATGGACGGTAAACTTGACAATCGTCCATGAAATCCGCAATTTCCCAAAATTCTCCATCTCGGATGGCGATAAAAATTGAAAATTCATCAGGCTGATCCCTCACGTTCTTATGCCCAAAATTGGCAACGAATATCGCAAAATTTGGGTTGGATCATTAACGAAAAATGTATTTTAGATCTCGAGTCCGCGACCATTTTGAAAAGTAGTCTATGGACGGTTATGGGCCGAAATTAATACAACTCGATGGCGCCACCGAGTGAAAGATTCAGTCGTACGTAATACCGAATATCGTGATTACTTCGGCGCATCGTAATTTCCAAAATTGCGATCCCCCGCGGCTCAAACGTGCGGCAACGTGCCCCAGGATCTGGAGAAGTTAGCGCGTCGCCCGATTTTCTTGCCGATCGTGTGAACGTGGAAGCCGATTTTGCCGAGCGCCACGTCGTCCAGGATCATCCGGCCGTCGAAAACGAAAGCCGGCTTCATCATGCCCTTGTAGATCTTGGCGTAGTCGTAAGTCTGGAAAAAAAACGACGTACGGTGACCGTCCGAAAAATGGAAATCGGCTCAGAGGTTCAGATATTCGGCGGGCAGTTTTTCCCGATCGAACTCTAGCGATGCAAGTGAGATCGATTATGACTTCATAATGTAATTTTTTAATTAATCGGTGTTTTCAGCATGAAAAGTGTGTTTGGGAGGGGGTGCGCAACCTGTTCCTAGCGGATGCCATGGGTTAGGAATTTTTCGAGTATTTTACCCGGGTTTCTATCTCAATTTACCATAACAAATGGTGTTTTTCCGGTAAATTTAGGGAATTTTCTAAATTGGTCTGGCGCGATAGCGATTTCTTATTTTTTTTTAACCTTTTCGCCAATTTAAGGGGGTTCTACTGAACGGATTTTGAGCTTGTTGAATTCCTTGAAAGTTTACTCACCATTTCCACTCCCAGTAGGTCGAATTTGGTTGGATTTTAAAGGTCGAAAACTGGTGTGAAGGCTAATTTTTGACATTTCAAAAAATGTTTTTTAACCTTCTAAAAAAAGTTCAAAATTTCAAAAAAATATTTTTGAGCAGGTGTTGGGCAGGTACAGTACACAAAAAATTTGCAATTTTCGACGCCTCTCCAGTACTGAGAAAAATGCAAAAAACAGACAAGACAAAATTCAAAAAAATTATGGATTGCAAAAATATTATGGGTTACCTATATTTTGGTTTTTTTTTTGGCTCAAATCTTTAGATATTGACTAAAAAACATGAAATTAGGCGTTTCTTCGAGATTTTGGTCAAAAGGGTCAACTTTGGGGGTAGTGGTAGGGCCATAATCGAGTTTTTTCGCAGTTATTTTGTTAACCCTTTCAAAAAAATTATGAAATTATAAAAAATAATTTGGGTAGCTTTCGGAAAGGTCTGTAACAGGAAAAAATTAATTACAAAACATGAAGTATGACAGTTTTCATGGGATTTCAATCATCATGGTCAGTTTGAAGGTAACTGTTGCGGAAATAATCGCGTTTTTTTTCAGTTTTCTTGGTTTTACGGCCAAAGTATGGGTTTTAGGCAAAAATTTGACGGATAAGAAATTGTCAGGCGTTAAATTTCCTATCAGATGCATCCCACGGGAAACCCTTGTTATGGACGATTCGCACAAGTGGGTCCGCTTTTTGGCTCGCGACTGCAATACGGCAAATTTTGTCAGTAATCTACTTAGCAGCGTTTTTTGACCCAGTACACAATGAATGCATGCAGATTATTAATTCGTATACTTACGAGAAATTCGTCCCATTCGGTGCAAACGACGATCGCGTGAGTGCCTTCTGTAGCGGAATACGCATCTTTGAAAACGGATACTACCTGATTCGTACTCTCAGGATCGTCGGTGACGCTCGGGTGCGAAAGATCCTCTCGAATTTGACTTTCGTCAACCTTAAATATGAAAAAGTTTTTTAAATGATGAGCTAAGAACTTTTTTCAACGTTTTCGGTCACAATTAACATCGGAGATTGGAAATTTATGAGAGCATTCCTGCGATTTCGGCTAAAAAGCCCTTATCGCACTGCCTCCATTAGCATGATAAGCTATTATATTGAATAATTGTATACATTTTTTATTGTATCATTTTATACAAAATTCTGTACAGTAAAGCGAGGGAATAGTCGTCACCTTGGGATCGTAAATGTGAACGTAGGCGCCTTCGTCTAAAAGCGTTTTGGCTACATGTATCGCCGGAGATTCCCTCGTATCGCCGGTGTCTTTTTTGAACGAAAAGCCCAAAATGCAGATCCGCTTGTCCGTCACAGTGTTGAACAGGGACTCGATGATTTTCGCCGAGAAGCGAGATTTCTGGTACTCGTTGATGTTTATGACCTAAAAAAAGGTAAAAACATTTATCTCCGTAAGCTCGGCAGACAGTTAATGCTCAACAATCGAATTTCACGACAAAATAATTTAATATCGAGAGAATAAATCGATTTTACCTGTTGCCAATAAGCAGCCACCTCGGGGAGATTCAAGCATTCGCAGATGTAGACCAAATTGAGAATATCTTTTTGAAAACAGCTTCCGCCGAAACCTGGGAACGGAAAATTTTAAATGTCTCTTTATGAATCGATGGCTATTTCCTCAGGAGTGTCGCCATTGGATATGACATCCCCGGACAGCTCCAGAAATGCAGAAATGAAAAATCCGTCAAAAAAATTGATAACCCCATAATAATGAACGCTCTTTATATAAATTGATCGGTTGATCAGTGTTAGCCAACAATTAGTTATCGAAACCTGTTAAACTTCATTCGATTAGCAATCGGTTGACTTTAATCAGCCCTCAGACCCCTGATAGTGGCGCTAGTCAGCTGATTTGAACCCTAGTGACGTCATACTACCGAGTGCTTCTTATCTGCCTCCCGTTGTTGAGGATACACGGTTGAGGGTGTAACGTTTTTATTAATTCTCCAAGCCCTTGCGGCTTGTTTGATCGGAGAATAAGAAAATAGGTTAATCGGGGGTTCGAAGCGGAGCTTACCGACTGAAGCTTTCAGGAATTTTGGCCCGATCCGCGTGTCCATCCCGATAGCACGAGCGACTTCGGACACGTCGGCACCAGTCGCCTCGCAAACGGCCGATAAGGAGTTAATACTGGATATCCGTTGAGCCAAAAATGCGTTGGCAGCCTGCAAAAAGTGTTAAATGGGGAAAACTACGATAAAACTAACTTGAAAATTCGAAATCGGCGCATTATCGTCAATATTCAGTTCGATTAATTTAAAAAATTCAATAATTAGGTTATAATTGTCATTCAGCATGAAACAGTGAAACGACGATACGAGATCTTGTTCGACTGACGAGCTGTTCGTACACCAATGCCTAATTTCAATGATCGAAAAATCGGGAACCAACCAATTTGGAAAGCTCGGACGACCACGTGTTGGTGGTTATGATTTTCTCAGCCGGTATCCACCTCATGTACACCGAACTGAGGGCAGCGATAGCCGCATGGCCGGCGGGCGAATCTTCACCTCCGATCAGGACACGATCGGCCTTCAACAGATCTTCGATGGCCGTCCCTTCGGACAGGAACTCGGGATTGGACAGAATCTGTTGGAAATGAATTTATCGGTGCTATATCGACAATAAGAGAAATCTCCCTATTGCGCCTCGGTTATGAATAACCGGGCAAATCTTATAGTCTCAGGCAAATCTTATCATTATTACCTGATAAGAGACGCTTTCTCTAAGGTTGGCCTGCAGTATGTTGGAGATGCTTTCAGCGGCACGGACCGGCACTGTGCTTTTCTCTACGACGATTTTATGCCCGACAGCTACATCGGCAATCATGCGAGCTGCTCCTTCGACATATTTTAGGTCAGCTGCTCTTCCCTGGTGAAGTACGAAGCGGATTAAAACATCGAAAATACGACTAGTAACCTGGGAAATTCGAGTAAATGCTAGAAAGTACCTTTCCATTGCCGAAATTCTTGGTCGGTGTATTAACGCATATAAATATGATGTCAGCTTCTTTGATGTTCGTCTCGATGTCTGTGCTGAAGAATAAATTCTTTCCCCGACATTTCCTCACGACTTCGTCCAGCCCAGGCTGAAAACAGAGAAAGGTTCTTTGATCATCACATAGATAAGGGTTTAAGAGGCTCAGAAAAAGGTATGATGAAACCTAAAAAAAATATTTTTTTGACGATTTCGGTAGACGATTAAATATTATTATTTGAACATCAAACGAAGAAAATTCCTCGAACATTTGTGGCGTCACCTCGTAAATAGGAAGAGAGTCCGAATTCCATTGCGCGATGCGCACCGCACTCTTGTCAATGACAGTAACTTGAATTTCCGGACATTTGAGAGCGATTACGCTGCAAGTGGGGCCACCGACGTAACCGGCACCGATACAGCAGATCTTTCTCACTTCCATCTCTGAAACTGGAAATTTAGAAGAAAAATAATAAGAACATAACGAGAGTCAAAAATGTTAGAATGATCAGATACAACAAGAGCAATCGCGACGCATTTTCGGAAGGCCGACACAACTTATCTGCGAAGCAAGGATGTCGCCGCTATAAAAAGATAAGCCATCATGCCCGAATATACGATAGATTTATCACTCTGGCCTAATAGCGCGAAACGTGGGATATTCCGCAGAAAATAATGCTAATGGTATTTTCGGATAACATGTACCCAGTACAGGTACCTACCTAGAGAAAAATCATCAATTTTTCGATATATTCTGCTCCAGAAGGTCTTCCAATTGTGGAAATTGAATTTTTTAAACGTAAACAGATTTTATCGGAATTTTTTCAGAAGTTTTTTCAAGGGTACTTTAGGTAAATTCCACAAATCAGATCAAAATGCCCGTATTTCAGGCCTAAACTTCAATTTCATGAATCCGGCATGAGTTGAAGAAAAAATCCAAAAATTTGAGAATTTACGGTTTTTGCTTCTATTGGTCACCTTTCTAAAAACTCAGACATAGCTTTTTGCAACGTGGCTGTTGAAATGTTGGAGAAAGTGGCCCAAACCTGCAAAGTTTGGCCTTGCAGTCAAACAAAACCCAAGGCCCCCCCAAGGGCTTCGGAATATGGGTGCAGTCAGCTCACTTTTGTTTTCAAAGTCATAACTTATCAAGAAGCTAAAAATAAATGCTAATAAAATTTATTTATGGCATGATCTGAATGAGTAAATGGGTAAGTAAGCAGTAAGATAAGTAAGCCCACTTCCACATATTTAAAACAATTATTTAGCAAATTATTCTCACCTTTCTGGACGAAGTAAGTTCTGCTTCAAGAAGATGACTAATTAATTGCTTGCGGTGATTTCTGGTCTTCAGCCTGGAAAGAAGAAACAACGAATCAGGGATCGAAGAAGGGAGAAGCAAAGCTCGAGAACTTTTTACAGTTAAGCTAAACACAAAGGACAACTTGGCGATGCTTGCTTGAACCTGTCGAAAGAAGGACATCCTAGTTGAGCAGAGGTGAGTCAGAAAAAATGCCACGAAAATTCCATCATCCTTACCAAACCGGACCGGACGAGAGCCGACGCGAACAAACGTTAGGGATACAAACAGGTGCAGGAACAAGGACTTCAAACGGGAATGTGGAAGGGAATCCAGTCGGGAGAGGGGAGCAGGAACACGGAAACAGCCATGGAACAACAAAAATGGAGGAGCAGCAAGAGGATATCAACTCCATGGTGAGGATTCTTAAAATAGATCGATCATGTATCGATATTAACTAATAAAACATACTTTAGCAAAGTATATCGACTACTAATCGATTTTAGAAATCGATGATATGGGAAAATGGGATGCTACATTTTTACGCCTGCCGTTGGTAGACCTGTCGTGCGTGGAAACTGTGCCACACTGCTAAAGCTGATAACACACATTACTTCCATATTTTGGAATGGGGATTAGCGAAAAATCGATTGCCTAATATTTTGAAAATTCAATTGATCATTCGTGAAAAAACATCCAATCTATTCAAATACTCTTAAAAAACACTACTTTTTACTCTGATGTTCAAAACTTGTACAAAATAAAAACGCAAATTCCACTCCAATCAAGCGTTTGTTGGGCGGAGGCTTAGGCCCATTTTCTCTTCTAACCACCTTGGATCAAGCTGGCGCTACAGACTGCCTCGCCCTCGCAGGGTTGCCACCGTTGGCAAATCGTGTGGCAACACTGGTGACCATACGTCGTAAACAAAAATGGAGGCTCCGTTGCATTGTTGACTTTCGCGTAGTTCTATGTTGACGATCCGAATTTTCGTGTTATCGGAATCGCTCGCGAACCGCTCGGGTTGAAATTTCGCTCGCCGCTCAGTGTCGCGATGGTTTGAGTAAATTTCAATAATTTCGAAGGCGTTCTCTCACCTGAGGAGGCTTCAATGTAGTGCCATACGTACAATAAGACTGGGCGACAAGACTGAAGAAGTGAAGACTGATCAAAGGCCAGGTTAGTAGGAATTTGATATCAGGTCGAGGAAATTTTGTGTTAAATACTTTCGAATATTATTATTTCTGCAATTGTTAATATTCGGCTGCACAATGGGCGTTCCAGTCGCCTGTATGGAGCCTGAAGAGTTCGTAGAATCATTCGGTCGGTTCCTGCGTATAATCGGATACCCTCGCCTTCTATCAGAGGCTAAAATGAAACCTTGTCTTGTCATTGTTTGTATGCAACTCGAATTGGATCATCTCTGATAGTTTCCTACTTGATTCGTCTATTCTTTAATGAAATACATGCAATATCCGCTATCCTTACATTCCTAATCCGTCTTCCGTTCTCCTGTCCCTCACAGTAATGTCTCGAAAGAGCGAGAATCGGATGAATGTGATGTTGCCTTTCGTTGGGTGGGAATGTAGCGTTACGTTTTTAACTTGCCTCCTGGTAATCGAAGATCGAGTCGTTTCCGTTCGTTAATGTTCTAGTTTGCTTATTTGTCAATTCATCGCCTTTGTTTTGATAGGGTATTAGCCTCCTAATGCTTTTCACCATGAGTCAGATCGAGCGGCATACTGCGAATATTTGCCTCGTCTTCATGACTCGAACCAGGCATCTCCTGTTCTCAGGGCGAATAAAAAAATACTAGGTAGTGCTCAACACCAATGTTGGCACGCCAGATCCGGATGGTACCGTTCGAGAAATGGAGCATTTCTTTTGTGAACGACGTTGAGAAATTCGTTATATGATGAAGCAAAAGCTGGAACTCCCAAAAGACATCTAACTCACAACTTCGAGTTCAAAGTCAACATCAAGATCAAACTCAACTTCGAGTTCAAAGTCAACTTCGAGATCAAACTCAACTTCGAGTTCAAAGTCAACTTCAAGATCAAACTCAACTTCGAGTTCAAAGTCAACTTCGAGATCAAAGTCAACTTCGAGATCAAAGTCAACTTCGAGATCAAAGTCAACTTCGAGATCAAACTCAACTTCGAGTTCAAACTCAACTTCAAGATCAAAGTCAACTTCGAGATCAAAGTAAACTTCGAGTTCAAACTCAACTTCGAGATCAAAGTCAGTTCAAACTCATCTTCATGTTCACACTCAACTTCGAGATCAAAGTCATCTTCAAGATCAAAGTAAACTTCGAGTTCAAAGTCAACTTCAAGATCAAACTCAACTTCGAGATCAAAGTCGACTTCGAGATCAAAGTCGACTTCGAGTTCAAATTCTGCTATTCGAATTCGAAAAAATAAGAAACATCAAAGGTGTGACACAGTGCGGTACAAGAAAGTATGGCACTGCTTGAAATCAATCTTTACATAACTGGTGCAATAATTCAAGTTTCTTTCATACAAACAATAAGACCTTTGGCTTGAAACTAGTATTTACATAAATGGTAGCAAATGTTAAAGATCTTCTATTCCAAAACATGAACACTTTCGAGTTCTAGCTGCGCAATTCTTTCTCTTTGGTTTTAAAGCAGCAAAAACACTTTCTGGCCATTTAAAAAAAAAGCCTCTGAAATTCTTTTGAAAGTCTCATTAAAACCTGTAGAACAGAGGGATCCCTCAAGTAGCCTTATTTTCCCTCTGTTAGGCACCTTGAAACCTCTAGGAACGGAGGGAAAACCTCTGATATGGCAACACTGATCAAAACCGAACAAAATGTCTGCCATTTGGGTCAGACCCATACGACAGCTAAACAGGAAGAAGAAGAAGATCGCATCTACCTCGACGGCCAAAGTCCGAAAGACTTTCACCCTCCCACTGGGTCTTCTCCAGCCCAAGAATCTTCGGTAAAGATCTCTGCAAGAAGCAAGATGGCGGTGTTCACCAGAAAACCAGTGGTGCGTAGATAACACACAATACTTCCATATTTTGAAACGTAAAATTGTGACACAATTTGATCATATTTTGACTGCTTTTGAAAGTGTTTAGGTCAAAAATATCAAAAAATTCAGTATAAAAATTTTAAAATTCGCCCAAAATGAAAAAACGCCACATTTTCGGAATGTAAAAAATATCCACATATTCTGCAAGGTAAAACGAAGATTTTGAGACCAAGAACGCTCAAATCGGTTCATTTTTGCGGCCAGAAAAAAATAAAATAGAAAACACTAAAAATGCAAATATCTCGGAAGTACTGTGCGTTATCCAAATTCCGATTAAACAGGGTGTTAGGTCTTGCCGAGACAAACATTTCAGTTCAAGAAATTTGAAAAAAGGTTGAGAAATGAGGGAGTTATGGCCATTTTTGTAAATGACCACAGACGGACAGACGGACACACGGACAGACGGACACACGGACACACGGACACACAGACACTTGTTCAGGAAGTGATTCTGAGTAAATGTGTATAAGAAAAAGTTTTTTCTGAAGCTCCGTTCCGATTCTCGATTTTAGGACGATCACAATACTTCCATTTACTCTGTAAATATGGAAGTAAAAACAACGGCGATCATCAGGCAAGAACCTTCGCCTCGAGTGGCATGTTAAGTACGCTCAATTTGAAATTTGACTTTGAAGCTAGCGCTTGAATGAGGCGTTTGACAAGTTTTCTCTCAAAAATAGCTTCAGTCGGGTTATTCTTGATGTAACCGAGCACTTGCCGAGGGGCCCTACCGTCTCTGTTGTGGTCTCTTTTGTCGTGGTAGGTAGGCTGACCATTCGTGGCAAACTAGTCTTTTCGGAGTGCACTTTGCACCTAGATGAACAATAACAAGATAAGCGTTTCTTCGCACCTCCAGACTCCCAGGGTTAACCTTTGACCCCAAGGCTCGATTGTAGGCCTACTGAACCCTTTCTCGGAAGCTCCTCTGTGGCCATCCTTCCGGGTATGTTCCCCAGCTGAGCAGGAATATTCTGGTAGATGCTTATTATGCCCTTTTATTAATTGGAATGGCTTGCTGAGGCGACTCTGCCTCGGCAATCGCCGTTTTCAAGGTACTATTACTGTTTATCCGTGTTTTGGCTAGTTTTAATGTTCAAAGCGTTCCAGATCTTTTCTTATAGGTTTTAGTTTGGGATTCTTCTAATCTTGCATTGCAATATATTATTTGCAGAATGCAGAATAGTATATTATTTGTTTAATGAAAAAAAAATCGATTGTTTTCGGGTTGGTCCCTTGATTGGCATCTTTTGAGTACCACCTACCTTTATTTAGTAGGCGCCAGCCAAAGCCTAATTTTTCTGAAAGGTCTTGTTTATCATTGCAGCATGGAAGACACGGCCTCGCGTAGCGGAGAAGAGGACGATGTGGACGAGGCCGCACCCTCCGTTGCATCGTTACCAAGGTACGCGCTTTTCTATTGCCAATTTTCAATTGTGAGTTGGGAGGTATACGTGATTTTTATCGTTTACTAATTCGATTTTGAGACAATTGTTGGTTTTTTGGGTTTCTAGCCTGTGGCTTTCATGTAGCATTTCTTTTCGATTCAGCGATGAATCGGGCTGATCATATTACCATCATAATATTATTACCAGCCGCCCTACCTAGGGATGGGTATAGATTAATCGAAATAATCGATTAATTCGTCAATTAATCGATTATTTTTTAAGCGATGCTTACGTGTTTGAGTAATCGATTAATGTGTAGCGATTTTTCAACCGGTTTTTTCAATTTTTTGATATTGTTCACTTTTTTTTTGTTTTGGTATTGTTTGATACTGTTTAAATTGTTCGCAATATTGCATACCTATACATTTTTCGATACTTTTTTGGTACCGGATACGCCGACCGTCGGCTCAAACCTTTGGTCGAAAGATTCGATCGTCGAATCTTTCTGGCTGGCCGTGACCGCCCGTGTAGGGGGGGGGGGCTGGCGCGTTGGATTGGCGTCAACTGTTACGGCCTTGAAACACTTGAACCGGATCATTTTTTGCGACCAAAAAGAAATCTCTTGTAAACATTTATCTCTTTTGAGAGTTGGTCTTTCTGAATAAGTCCGATAGGGGTGGTTACTATGCCTCTAATGTCTTCCACCACTCTCCATTCTGTCGGTTGAAGGCTAATCAATATTTAGTTCCTCGGAATCGTACTCACTTCGTTTTCACGATGATAATTTTTGAAAAACAACGTCTCCGGTTGGTCGGCGGTCGGAAGAAAATTATTCCCACAAGAGACGACCGTTTTTCTCTTTCCATTATCGATTATTGACGACTCCGCCATCACGAGTTGGTAGTAGTGGTGGTTCGTAAAATGTTTCGTCATTTCCACGCTTCGTGAAACTTTGATACGAATTATTGCGACGCAGAACCTTGGCTGATTATTGGCCGCCGGTTCGATACAATATTGGTCTGCTTAGCTCGCATTTCTCCCTTTCCTTCCATCGTGTAGCCGATGGAAAACTATCCGATGACCTATTTCCACCGTCTTTCAACAGAGTCGCATAGTCTCGAAACCGTTAATTATCAATTAGTTGTTAACTTTACATAGGCAATAGAAGAAAGCATCCAACCAGTAAAGTTCTTTTCCAGTCATTATTGTTGTCTGTGACACTCAGGGACTCTCGGTAGAAGGAAAGAGATAATTTTAAATTAATACTCCAATGCGGATTTTAGGCATGAAGTACCAGAATTTGACTTTTGTTACAAATGCGGGCAATTAAAAATTTCGTCATAACAAGAAATAAGGCTGCTAAAAAAGTTACCTCTGGCGTGACAGTGTTACACAATTTGATCATGTTTTGACTGCTTTTGAGGGTGTTTAGGGCAAAAATGTCAAAAAACTCACTATGCGAATTTTTAAATTCGTTTAAAATAAAAATACGCCAGGTGATTGGAGTATAAAAAATATCCACATATTCTGCAAGGTAAAACGAAGAGTTTGAGACCAAGAACGCTCAAATCGGTTCATTTTTGTGGCCGGAAAAAAATAAAATAGAAAAAACTAAAAGTGCAAATATATCGAAAGTACTGCGAGTTTTTCGAATTCCGATCAAACAGGGCGTTAGGTCTTGCCGAGACACATATTTCAGTTCAAGAAATTTGAAAAAAGGTTGAGAATTGAGGGAGCTATGGCCATGTTTGTAAATGACCACAGACGGACTCACGGACTGACGGACGGGCGGACACAAAGACACTTGTTCGGGATCATCGTTTTGTAAAATGCTAAACTCGATTTCCCAAAATGGGTTTTTTTGGATATGCACTTCTCCAGACGTTTGAATTATCATTTTCGGATGAAAATCTCTCATTCGGTGCATTCCCCTCGCCGGATTTATGAATTTTCATCAAATTTCGGGTTTCCCATCGATTCGGTAGGCAAAAACAACTCGTAAATTTGTTGTCATTCCTTCCTGGGGCCGAAGAAGACAATACAAAGTTGGGACGAAGGACGTGCGCGGAATTTCCACAAGTGATTTCCAATGGTTGCCTGGTTTCCCATTGATCAGATGGTTGGGGCAGGTCATGGAAGAGAGGCCTGCACGAAAACGTTGCCCCAGGTCACGACATGGCCCGATGGGGGAGGCGGGAGAATTTCCGGGCTCCCCGTTCCCGCCGTCCGATTTCAAAGAGGTCAATCGAGCACACGCGACTGACAACAGTTGTCCTAACAACAGGACAGCTATTATTACACCAGGGGTAGAGAATGACAATAATAAGGCGCTTTGGTCAGGCGCTTTCGCAGCTGCGGCCCTCCCCGTCTGGCCTCACGCGGAGCTATCAGTATGCTCGTCAAAAAATTGGAGAAACATGACAGAACAACAGAAAGAGCAGTACAGAACTCGCATCTTCAAACAACTGCCATTATTTTCAATTAAATTATTCATCAACAAATATCATTTTTATCAACTTAGTAATTATTTTTCAACCAAGAGAAGCTCTTCTTGCAGGAAATTTAACCCTGACCACGCCCAATAAAGTTTGGTTGATGTGAAACGCTTCCTTCTTACGTTTTTTTGCCAAAAAACTACAGGCAGACCGAATTGGCAGACAAAACTGGCAGACCGGCAGACGCGGCTGCACCCGGAGCCGCTCGGCGGCGCATCCTCATCGCGGTTTTTCCTCTCGGCGCCGCGTACCCGGCGGCCCCTCGCAAATCCGTACCGCCGGTCGTCCGGGCAACCCGGGAAACGATTGCGATGGCGTGGATTCCTCCTCAAGGTCAATCGGGGCGCTGGGTGGGGCTGCGGTCGGCGGGGTGGGGATCCCTGACCTGCGACTTGGGCCCGCCGTTACCCCACCACGGCGGCCAGACGACGCGTCCGGCACCCCCGCCGCTAGGCAGTCAGTGTACGCCGCCGGCACGGATAGCTCGGGACAGTGCGTGCCGCCCGGAAATCGGGAAATTTAGCCCCCCCTCCCCCCGCCTGAAGTGGAAAATCAAATTTGATCATTTCCTCTCGTGCAGGTTACGTGAAAATTCAAATTGGATCGATTTTTGAGTGAAGTCCGTACATTTTTCGAACCGATTTGGTGTGATAATCGAACTTTGGTTCACGAATCGGGAAATTTCCACAGTGGAGTACACAAATCGTGTCATTTCCGCTCACTATTCGGGATTTATAGTCGTACAGTCGAATTTTCCGAATTTTCCATCCTCCAAAATTGACTGCGCGGAGAGTGGGACGGATTTAATTTTGAAAATTTCGCTCGCTATTTGCTCAATTTCCGATTATACTGATGAGAGCTATAGGAACTTTGAAACTCGGTTATAATTTGAAAATGGGCTCGATATGAACCATTTCCGACCGTTGACGCCGGTGAAAATGTGCGAGTACCATTACAACGGCCCGTGGACGCCGTCCATGGAGGCGGTCGAGTATTTCAGACAGCCCCGGTCCCAATTGGCGAGCTTAGATCAGCAGCTCCATCAGCCGAGTTTCAGTCAGCACTATCAGCAGCCCCATCCTCACCACCACCATCCCTATCAGCAGCCCCAGTTCAGTTACGGGCCGGTCTATTACCACGAACCCTATCCCGCCAGGTTAGTAATTAATTTCATTTATTTATTTATTTTTACCTACCAATTTTTAAAATTATTTTTTAAAATATAAGTAAAATTTTAAAATTAAAAAATGTTAAATTTTTTAAAAATTTCAATTATTTTTCACTAGTTAATTAATTTGATTTATTTTTTCATTTTATCAATTATATTTTATTTATTAATTTTTTAATGAATTAATTTTGAATTATTGATTATTATTATTGATTATTGATATTATTGATATGATTGATTATTGATATTATTGATCATTATATTATTGAAACATGTTTCTATTTTATTGTATGATGATTACCGTTGAATGAGATTTTCTTTTTCTCCTTTTTTAGCATTCTAAAAACCCCTTTTTTATGGGGTTTTCAATATTTAATGATCCCCCCAATCCTTGTCAATTTCTCAATTCACGGTTTATTATCCTCTCAATTTTATTCATCATTATCTCCTTAATTTCTCGTAATTCTCGCAGATCGCCAATAATTATTCTCCCTGCTTGATTGTTTAATCCTATAAAATAATACCAATTCATAATTTACTCATTTTCGTTCAATTTTCCTCGTAGCATTAATTTTTGCCCCATATTTACCGAGTAGGAAATATTGCAATCGCTTTGAAATCAAAAATCGGATCGGTGGTTAAAAAATTTTTTTGTTTTTTTTTTTGCAAAAAAAAATTTTTTTTGTAAAAAAAATCATTATTTTTTGTTTTTTTCTAATTTTTTTTTACTTTTACTCAGAATCACTTCCTGAACAAGTGTCCGCCTGTCTGTCCGTCCGTGTGTCCGTCTGTATTAATTTACAAAATTGGCCATAGCTCCCTCAATTCTCCACCTTTTTTCAAATTTCTTGAACTGAAATGTTCGTCTCGGCGAGGCCTAACACCTTGTTTTTAAACTTAAGATTAAAATCGGAATTCGAATAACTCACAGTACTTCCGGTATATTTGCATTTATAGTTTTTTCTATTTTATTTTTTTTCCGCCCGCAAAAATGAACCGATTTGAGCGTTCTTGGTCTCAAAATCTTCGTTTTGCCTTGCAGAATATGTGGATATTTTTTGTATTCCGATAACTTGCCTTTTTCTATATTTTATGCGAGTTTTAAAATTTTCTTAAAGAGTTCCTTGACATTTTTGGTCCAATGTAGTCAAAATATAATCGAATTGCGTCAAAAATTGGCGTATCGAATTATGGAAGTATTGTGTGTTATCTACTCACCACTGGTTCATTGTTCCCTTCCGTTTCTCTGGATGGGAAGTTCAATCGACTGTTAATATAGACAAACAACGTTCGGTTTTGTTTGTTTTCTGCATAGTGTATTGAACTCATTCCAGTGCAATGTTATATTTTTTCATTCGACGAGTCGCGTAAAATGAAGAGAAATTACTTTTTTCGAGTGTTGAAAATTCGAAAAACACACTGTCGCGGGATTTTTGAATTTGAATCCAACTCTTGACATCTGATACTTTTGCCACAATTTTCGTACGAATTTCTATTCTCTGTCGGCATTTTGGGCGATTTAGGCGTTTCAACGACGAATCTCGACCAATAGCCGATTACTAATAGGACTCCAAAAATCGATCCCACTATCAAAGTCGGTCGTCTCGATTTATCTCGTTGATGTCTGCCTAATAGAATTGTTCCGTCGCATTTTCGACGATTTTCCTCATAATTCAGTACAAACATATCCAACTCGATGTTTTTTGTGGTGTCAATTTAATTGATTTCGAGCCGAAAATTCGTCTTATTCCGGTAAAATCGGTTCAGTAGCTCCCGGGCTTATTGGAGTTTTCAAAACAGCTTTTTTTTAGTATAAAATCGTGAAAAATTGATCCGCTTTCAACAAATTTGTACCGAAGACAATTTTTGGTCCCTTTTCCTTTTGATGTCCTTTATAAAGAATATGCTCAATCTTGACAACATTTTTTTCAAATTTTTTCAATTTTTCTTCAAAGTTTAAACTCGTTTTGATGTTTGACGATTTGGAAAATTCTCTCGAAGCGCTAAAATCCCCAATTTTTTCTTTACCTTTTTTTGAACCGTATTTTTCCTGCACTCCGGGTAAAAGCTAGAAACCCGAAATTTAATTTTTGAAATTTTAGAAATCCTTTGAAAGGTTAAGAAAATAGTTTTATGAATTGTCAAAAAATTTGTCTTCTTAGCCACTGAAAATTAAAAAAAAAAATTAGACCATTGTATGGCGTTTTGAAAATTTTTTCCTAAAAGTGCTAAAGCCGCCAATTTTTTCTTTACCATGTAAAAACTCCTGGTATAAGCTACCCGAATGTTTTTTGAAAATTTAGAATTTTTTTGGAAGGTTAATAAACACAGTTTTATGAATTGTCAAAAATTTGTATTTTTAACCACCGAAAATTCCAAATAAATTTGGACCAGTGTATGACGTTTTGAAAAATTTTCTTGAAGTGCTAAAATTGCCACGTTTTTCTGTACCGTACCTCCTAGGAAAAGCTACCTGATTTTTTTGAAATTTTAGAATTTCTTTGGAAGGTTAAAAAAAATAGTTTTACGAATTGTCAAAAATTTGTCTTTTTAACCACCCAAATTCACTCGGTTTTGACGTCGGAGGTGGAAAATCTGCAGATACAGATCCAACGAGCTCAAAATCGGTTCAGTGGAATCCCTTAAAATTGGCAAAAAAGAAGAAATTGCAATAAGAAACTTGGAGCGTACCTAGACGTCGGTACCGTGGCACATTTTTGGGAACATAATGTGCCTACGATAAAACTAAAATATCCAAAATGTCGGAAGTACTGTGAGAAATCGAAATTTCGACTCAACAATGCGATGGGTCTTACCTAAAAATTCCCGTTCAAAAAGGTTGAAAATCGAGGGAAATTCTGGTAATTTTTGTAATATTTGATAAAACCAGTGGTGCGTAGATAACACACAATACTTCGATATTTGGAACGTAAAAAAATGACTTTCAAATTTTTACGATCGAAAAAAATTCTTAATTTTATCGTACATCGAACATTCGGGACTGTTTACGTGCTTCTGTACTTCGTATCAGTGGTTTGCTAACATTCCGAAATCGAATTCGCACGGTATTCGATAATCGGACATGACTTTTCTGTATGGTCAAGATTCGTTGTCCCCATCGGGTTCGGTATGTTCATGCAGATGACGGTAATGGAGCTGACGGGGACTGAGGAGGATGAGGTCCAAAGTTGAATGAACCCCAGATCTGCTTGCTCTTCTTCGGTCGGAAGGCCAGACTGAAGAACAGGACGGGTTGACAATTTGGCCAGGTCGTCCGGTCCAATTCCGAATTTGGCCTTCGGGGCTCGGCCGAAGGAAGAAATTTCTCGCAAAAAGTGCCAGTTCCGGGAGAAGTCGATGGAAATTCGAAAAATTCGACTTAAGTACCGCCAACCGCACTTTTCTATCTTATTCCATTAAAAAGATATGATTTTTTAAAGAAAAGATTCCTGGAAACCACGTTTTACTTTCTTGAAAACTCAAGTTTTTCCACTTGAAAACAACTTTTTCCCACTTTTGACCACATATTCGGATTCAGCGTTAAATTTCCTATAAGCTCCTAGTACGTTCGTTTTCAGAAAATGACTCCTAATTACAAAAATTGCAGTTCAAATACTGGAAATTGAAAAAATATTTTTTCTGGATTTACTCCTGCTCTAACTGCGGGTTGAAAACACTTTCTAGAATGTTCCCAACTACAGGAAAACTTGCAAATTCAATTAGCTTTCCAATGGTATGGTCGAGATTGCGGCTATCTTTCGATTTTCATTTAAAAAATGTCATTTTTTGAACAAAAAATTCCTGGAAACCACGTTTTACTTTCTTGAAAACTCAAATTTCTCCGCTTAAAAACAACTTTTTCCAACTTTCGACCACATATTCGGATTCAGCGTTAAATTTCCTATAAGCCTTCAGTACGTTCGTTATCAGAAAATTACTCCTAATGACCAAAGTTGCAGTTCAAAGACTGGAAATTGAAAAAAAAATTTCTGCATTTACTCTTGCTCTAACTGCGGGTTGAAAACGCTTTCTAGAGTAGTCCAAACTTCAGGAAAACTTGCAAATTTAGTTAGCTTTCCAATGGTATGGTCGAAGTTGTTGTTATCTTTCGATTTCATGGTGAAACTCGAGTTTTAATGCAAAAAAAGACAGGCTTTTTCTCGTTTGTATAGCAAACGAGAGCCTTAGGGGTAAATGAACAGAATTTCGACGTGTATCAAGTACCTGTCGTAGTATTTTGGGGTTTTCCTGTTCGTTAGCCCCATATTTCGGCAATGGGTTGGGACGTGAAATTGCGGTTTTCGGCATTTCGCCCCATTTTCGGTCTTATTTTATCGATTTTTTTCCACCATTTTTCGTGACCGGCAAATCCAGCCATGATGGCTGACCGATCACTTATCGTCGGCGAAAATTGACCGTTACGCAACTCGCGAATGAACCGTATGACCGCGCTGAATTCGAGCTAAAATTGGCCAACTCGACCGTTTTGTGCGCCGTTGGCACAAAAATCCGAAAACGGATACGTCGGATTCCTCGGGCCTTTTTTTCCCCGAATATCCGTCCGCTGAACGATTTTAATTGGACATTATCTCGCAATTTGGGAACCGTTTCTGAATTATCTTGAATTGAAGAAATTGAAAATCCCTCGTGGACACGTGAAGAGAATCGTGTTGAATTTCAGCCCGGGAAATTCGAAATTTTGTTAAGAAAATCGTTTTTGTTCCACCAGGTGCCTCGTCTTTCAAAATATCACCATTTCGGTCCCAAGATTTACGTCTTATAAAATCGAAGCACATTTTTATCCTCGCAATTTCGACATTTTCGAAAAATCCGCATCTATAATTTTTGAGCGATACATTTATGTATTTATTGTTTTATAAAACAACTCTGGGACTAAAAATAACGATGAAATAAGAACAAATAATAACACATCTATCAAAAAAACCAAAATTCACAACAACGTTATTTCACCTACAGTAATTAAAAAAAAATTAAAAAACAACAAAAACACCAACATATCCTCAACCTCATCTCAAACATCATTAGGGTTTTTACTCCTTCAAAAAAAATTTATTTCCATTCATCAATATTCGTCGATAAAATCGGCGCTGAAAGCCCAGGAAAGGCTAAACGGCTGGAGGCGAGCGACATTGTCGATCCTTGACGACACTGTCTCGCCATTGTCAGCGTCGTTATCGCCATTTGAGTTGTCGCTACTCGACTGCAACTCCTCCGCCCGCTGCAATTCGCGGCATGGCACTCGAGCAAGTGCATTATACGATTTCATGGATGAATTCGAACATTTTTGAAGTTTAGACGAGATTTTTTGTAATAAACATTGAAAGATTACCTATTGGTTCCCATAAGAACCAGTGGTGCTTTGATAGCACGCAATACTTCCATATTTTGATACATTTTTGACACTATTTGATCATATTTTGACTGTTTTTTGTGAATTTTTAGGTCAAACATGTCGAGAAGCTCACTATGCAAATTTTAGAACACTCCTAAAATCAAAAAGCGTCAAGTTATGCCCAAGAAATGTAGTGCAACCGTCCTTAGATAAATATAGCTTTAAATAAATTGATAAACCGGCCCTAAATGAATAATTCATTAATTATTAAAAACCCGCCTCTTAGTGCTTACACCCTCGAAAGTAGTCAAAATAAAATCGAATTGTGGCAAAATTTTACGTTTTAAAATATTGAAGTATTGTGCGTTATTTAGGCACCACTTTTATCCAATGGCCGACAAAAAAATTAAACTAGAACATTATTAACAATCTCCCAGTTTTTTTGTATCGCGACTAAATTTTTTTGATTTTTGCAATTTACCCCAAATTGGCGTTTTGCAATTATTCTTATTATTATTATATCGCGACTAAATTTTTATTTATTTTTGCACTTTACCCTTTCTTGGCGTTTTGCAATTATTCTTATTATTATTATATCGCGACTAAATTTTTTTTTTTGCTCTTTACCTAAATTGGCGTTTTGCAATTATTCTTATTATTATTATATCGCGACTAAAATTTTTTTGATTTTTGCACTTTACCCTAATTGGCGTTTTGCAATTATTTCGTGGAAATCCTTCGAGTTGTCCCGCACTCCCCGCCGGCGGAGCGCTATCTGAATCACGCACTCGATTGCATCGCGATTGCGGGGGCGGGGGAGTGCGAATGCATCGCGGATGTCAAGGTCGGGGCCTGTTCCCCTCCTCGGCGGCTAACAAGCGGAAAATCGCCTCCTTCGCGATCCGCCGGCGGGTTCACAGGGGTGCGGAAATCCGCGAATGCTGCGGCATGGTGCGGAATGCTGCGGCATGGCGCGGAATGCTGCGGCATGGTGCGGAATAATTTTATGACTCAACTTTATTAATAAAAGAGATATTCATTTTTTTATTACATCAAAACGAGCAAATGCTCAATATACAATGAGAAAAGGAAATCAGACAACCGAAAAATTATAAAAAAGAATAATAAAATAAAAACAAAAAATAACTCACAGTTCGGCCAAGAAAAGACAAGATAATAATAGCAGCAAAAGAAAAGAAAAACGCTGCTAAGTAGATCAGTGGCATGTGCAGATTAGTTTTCGGTATGTCCGAAGAACTCTGCAAATTTTGCACAGGGGTTCATTTTTCGATTGCAAAGACAAACCTTACGATATATCGGTACTCCTTAAACACAGAATTTAGTTGTTATTATTCTATAATTTCAGTATAAATTTGTATTTTAGATGGAGATTTAGAAAAACGTTTTTTCAACCCGGCAAAAAATAATCATCCTCTTCTATTGGTAAATACTTAAATATCTATCTTTTCAACGCCGCAAATCGTTTAATTCCGTTAAATTCACCATTTAATCTGTTCTTAATCGCCTTCATAATTAACAGAATAATAATAATTATTAAATTCTCTGAAAATGAAATTGAAAATGCCTCAAGAATGCTTCAGGACCATTGTTGAAGCCTGATTCGCTCTCATGTTGCCAAGCGCAACTGGTCGTAGTGTGAGTGCGTCACCTTGTTGTTGTAATAGGCTAGTAGTCGTAAGTAGATCAATCAACCGTATCTAAGAGCCGAGGCCAAATTCTCAAATTTTTCCGATTTTTGTTTTGCGGATTTGTGTAATTCGACCAAATTCTTTAAATTGAAGATATTGGGAGGACAGAAGTTTTTGTGGGGATTCCAACGAGTGGAAAACGAATTTTGTGGCTCGAGTAGTTTTCGAGTTATTAAGAATTGGGGAAATTTTGAAAAACTCAAAAATGCTTCACTAAAACTGCAATAACTCCTAAACGGTTGAAGCTACCGGCGTGGCGATGGTCTCATTCGATTCAGCATAGAAAAATCTATAGAAAATGATACCTCACATGCCTATGTTTCAAATTTCCAGAAAAACACGAATTTTTCCCCACTTCAACAGCTGTTTTACTGACCTTAAAAGTAAGGTAGGGTTCTGTCGAGATGTTAGGACCAACTAGATACGGAACTTGATTTTTGGTAAAAATTTCAAAATTTTTCGATAACTCCTTCCCCCTGAAAAACCCCGGACGGCGGACGGCGTACGGCGTACGGCGGACGGCGGACGGCGGACGGCGGACGGTGGACGGCGGACGGCGGACGGACAAAAAATTTTTATTGCAGATTCGGATTCTACACCCCTTGAAACGTAAACCAACAAATTTTCAGGGGGTGTTAAAAATTTTTTTTTCCTGACCGATTACAAAGGTTCA
Source organism: Nesidiocoris tenuis (assembly GCA_036186465.1). Taxonomy (NCBI): domain Eukaryota; kingdom Metazoa; phylum Arthropoda; class Insecta; order Hemiptera; family Miridae; genus Nesidiocoris; species Nesidiocoris tenuis. Next base: position 10,510,545 of record AP028919.1, read on the forward strand.
TTTCTATAGAAAAATGAACCAAAATACAAAAAAAAAAAACAAAGACAATATGACTGGGATACCTCGCACGACATAGCCTAATTTATTACAAGAAAAAGTATGTGTTATCTAAGATAAGGGTGATTCACAGAAAAAGGGGCAATTTTCAGCGTCAGTGATTTCCGAAAATCCACATACTTCAAACTACATTTTTTGCCTTATTCACTCATTCCACGGATGCAAACAAACATTTAAAGCGAGGTTGAGAGGTCAAACTCTATTTTGGAGCCAGAAATGCAAAATTTCAATTTTCACGCTAGACTGATAAAACAACAACAACTTTTTCTGCATGGTGCCGGAGGGAAAATTTCCTGGAATGAATGCATACAGTCGACAGAAGTCGTTCCGCTATATCGATAGTAAAAGTTTAAAACCTCGTAAGTCTCAATTTTCGATAAAATAAGGATTCGAGCTCTGTGGGTAGTATTTGAGCCGTTGATCCATCAAGTGACGCCGGATTCCTCCGTTTCCGTCTTATTTCTTCTCTGTGGCCATGTGCAATAACCTCAAAACCTTCCAGAGGTGTTGCTAAAACTAGCACTTTTTATTGGTACCCTGACAAATTTCTGATTTTGGACTTATAAGGATTTACACTTTTACGATATGCGTTTTCCGCACCCTTGTGAACCTCCCTTATCCACCACCGTGTGAACCTGCAAACGTTATAATGAGTGCACTAGGCTGCGCTGTAGTCTGCGATTGGGACTAGTGCGTAGAAATGATACGCGGCGCTTCCGGATGCATTTAATGCGTTTCTGGTCCCATTCTCTCGTGTCTACTTGCAGTAAGAATGCGAAGATAACACATACTTATACTGATAACAGAATACTTAAACATTTTTATTTTGGGACGTCAATTTCGGACCAATTTGATGACAATTTGAGGATCAATTTGGTGGGGAAATTTAAAAAATCGCAAAAACATCTATGCAAGTGCTGAAATGAAAATTGTATTGAATTTTGTTAGTGTTTTTATTGAAAATGTTAGTTCGCTGAGTCGTTAAAGAAAAATGTTGAAAAAATTAACCCCCCAATTAAAAAATTGAATAGTTTTCCAAGATTGCTCGAAAAGTCGAAATCGCTATCCCTTTGTTCACTTCGCTGTCAGCCAATGGGAAACGCCGCGTTGTCAAGGGTAAAATCAATATTTCCAGTGATACCAATACTGTCCGATTCCGCTTCTGTTCCGATTCGTCGCTCGTCGGTTTTTAACGTCAATTGATGGACATGGTCTCGTCGATAAGGTCAGTCGATGACCTTGTCCCTATGCACCGGACAGGTCCTAGCGTGCAGTCTTATTGACCCCCCCCCCCCCCGTTAAGTAACCAGTGACTGAAATTCGCAGTGCAATTTTGGGAAAATTTGGAAAAACCGCGATATTTGAATTTTTAATTGCAATATTCAAATGTGACCAAAAATTGATTAGGTCATCGGTCATTATGAGAGCTATCGGTGTAAAAAATGATCAAGGGTTAATAAGTATGAAAATATTTTCTTAATTTCTACGCTCTGCTGGTATTGAAAACCTACTGTTTGTTTTCCAGTTATATGGATTTGCTCGCTTGTTATACAATCTGTTCATTCTCGGCCTTGAAGTTTCACACTGCGTAGTAGTTTTGCGTGTGTACTACAATAATCCGCTTTACCGGGGCGAGCGAGAGTTGCAAATGCTTGAAAATTTTCCGAAACTAGGCAATACATATTCACTTGGATCAAACATTATCTGAAAAACGTCTAAAATTGATTTAAATAAATTAATAACCCGTTGATGGTCCGATTTCAATATTTTACCGATGAATTGCTTCATTGGGATTTCGAAATGCAGATTATCGACCAAGACTTGTTGTACCTGCTTGTTGCACTCCGCCCAGTCTTAAACCGGTCCAGGTTTTCTGACAATTTTGTCTATTGTTTCATCGTCCGTGGAACGATAATCGTAAAAACTCCGTGTCCGGGGTCATAAATTAATGGTCGAGCATGATGCTGATAGCTGAAAAAGAGAAGAAGCGGAAATGCGGAGGGGACAAGAGCCCTGCCACATGAACGGCTTCTCTTTTCGTAATATGCGCGAACGATTTTAGTTGTCGAAAAATGAGAATCGGATCAGCGTTTTTTTTTTGGGTTGAAATAGTTTCAAGAGGCAAAGAAACTCAAGGAAAGTCCACAGACCTGTCAAACTAAATTATATACCGTTATTAAAGTGAAATTTAATTTTACCACAATACATTCAGGAAAAAATTAAATTCTAAACACATCATGTGCTACAACAACAACAACAACAACAGCTAATCAACAAAAACAACTGAACAACAACAACAGCAACACCTACTACTTAACCACCACTAAACAACTACAAAAACAACTAAGCAACAACAACTACAACAACAGCAACAACACCATTCCCATCATCATCACTATCACTAATGCGGAAAGCAACAGCTGTATCATCCGCAGCAGTAACAACATCAATAACAACAACAGCAACAACAATTACTAAACAACTACTAAACCACCGCTGAACAACTACAAAAACAACACAACAACAACAACAACTAAACAACAACAGCAACAACACCATTCCCATTACCAACACTACCACTAATGCGGAAAGCAACGGCTATATCATCCGCAGCAGTAACAACATCAATAACAACAACAGCAACAACAACTACTAAACAACTACTAAACCACCGCTGAACAACTACAAAAACAACAACAACAACAAAAACCAAATAAACAACTGCAACAACAGAAACAACAAAAACAACAACAACAGCTACAACTACTACTAAACAACTACTAAACCACCGCTAAACAACTACAAAAACAACCACAACAACAACAACAACAAAAACAGAATGAACAACTACAGCAACAACACTATTCCCATTATCATCACTATCACTTACGCGGAAATCAACGGCAGTATCATCCGCAGCAGTAACTACATCAATAACAGCAACAACTTCTACTAATCAACTACTAAACCACCGCTAAACAACTACAAAAACAACTAAACAATAACAACAACAAAAACCAAATTAACAACTATAACTACAGCAACAAAAAAAAACAACTTAACAACAACAACAACAACAACTAATACTAAACAACTGACTAAACCGCCGCTAAACAACTACAAAAACAACTAAAAAAAAAACAACAACAACAACAACAACAACAACTAAAAACAACAACAACAACAAAAATAAAATAAACAACTACAACAACAGTAACAACACCATTCCCGTTATTATTACTATCGCTGACGCGGAAAGCAACGGCAATATCATCCGCAATAACAACAGCAACAACACCACCCCCACCATCACCATCTCATCATCACCATCCCACCACTACAATCCCACTATCAACATACCACCATTGCCATCCCACCATCACCAACACCTCCACCACCTCACCATCACCAACAGCAGCAGCAACACCTACAGACATGCTTCAGAGTTAAATTGATCTTCAATAAATTGTTTTGTTTGTTGGCTCATAAAACTGATTTCGCTCAATTTTAGTTTGCGTTTTCTTCTTTTTCAATGCATACTGACCAAACCTCGAGACAATTTCGTCAATTGTTATTTTGGTACATTATTTCCTGAAATTTTTCTTCAAAACCTCGTGATGTTTTTTTTTCTTCACAATTTTATTGTTTCTATTTCCCCGTCCAGCTAAAATGACTCGTTTCTTTTGAGAGTTTTGTCACCGATATTGTGCCGAAAAGGCTTGCTCGAAATAACATAATGGCCCAGCATTAGGCGAACATTTGGATCCATTCTGCAATCTTTGAAGCCGTAAATGAAATACGCGCTCGGCGAAACGGCGTTTTCTTTTCGAATTTACGACGCTGCAGCGGACAAGTTGGCAGCATTGGCGAATTCGACAATGTTCGCGTTGAACGAAGATTCAGTCTGCCGGTCGAAGCCAAGTGCATGTATCCGAGCTTAAATTTACTCACGAGCCGCGACGATTTGCCCGTTCTATTCTCGGATGTGGCCGAGGCTTTCAAACGGAGGAGAATTTCAAACATTTCATGCGGCAAATGCATGTGCATCGTTCTATCTCGAAATAAATGCGCGCCCGAGAATGTTTGCGAGGTTCGTGGATGATCAAGCCTCCGGGAATCACGCGTGGAAATCAAAAAGTAAACCCCAGGCGCGATTTAACCGAAGCTGTCCCGGGCGTGACCTGCCGCCGTGTCACTGAAGTAATCAAAACGTGAGATACGCATGTGGCTCCATGCCAGCTGTCTCTGCAGTCGTGGCTCCTTCAGGGGATGTCGAAATGGGAAATTATGGGGTGCCTCCACTCGCGCAACCATTTCACCGAATAATACATCAAGGAAAACCAAACGCCACCAGAGTAGGGGTTTTCTGAGGGTACGGCGACAGTTTCTGCAACTTTCGGAAAAAAGGTTAGGTAAACTATCCCGTTTTGAGGAAATAAGGGAAAAAATTAGGGAAATTTTTGATATTTTGTCTTTGTTGGATAGGTAGTGAAATGATGCTATTTTTGTTCAACGTATGGTGGTAAAGTTTCCCGGTCAAAAACCAGTGAATTTGGAATATCCCTCCTCACAGACCCACGCACACCTCTACACACACGCGCGCGCACGCACCCACGCACACGCACACACTCCCTAATCTTAACCACGGGGATATTTACTGGTTTTTGACGGAGAAACTTTACCGCCATACGTTGAACAAAGATATCATCATTTCTCTACCTATCCTTCAAAGACAACCTATCCAAAATTTCCCTATTTTGCTCTTTTTCCCTCAAAAACGGGATTTTTACCTAACCTTTTTCCCGAAAGTTGCAGAAACTGTCGCCGTACCCTCAGAAGACCTCTACTTATCAGCGCCATGTGGGACGCACGTATGGAATTAGGCGCCCTAGACTCAGGAAGTGGAAAAGGAAATCATATCAGGCACCTAAAAGTGTGTATGTCATTAAACTGCCACCCTGCCCGGCGGTCGTCGTCCTCCGCGGTGACAACTGCCACCTGTCGACGGACGCATCAAATCTTGGATGCGTTCCCGTTCAATTCAACGTAAAATACAAAATAATTATCGGGTGGCAGTTGGGCAGAACAAAATCCAGGGTGGCAGTTGGGTAAAAAACGGAAATGGGGTGGCAGTTGGGAACCCACACACACAGTGCCTATGTACGTCATCTGCCTATGAAATGTGACCTAAGTGTACAACAAGATTGTAACCTCGTCAAAAATCCCGGAGTGTCGAATAAATTCGTTTCAACCGCCAATTTCAATGCGATCGAAAGAGTCGACTGAAAACCGCGTGATTTTCCACCAAGTGGATTTTTCTCTTGTAAAGAAGACCGAGATAGCTCTAGGATTAAGGTTGTGCAACAGATTCCATTAGAGAAAAAAATAAATAAATACGAGAGGAAAGGGACCGGAGCTGAGTGGAGATTATCAGCGCAGACAATGTTTCCGTCCCCGTTGAAAACTGCATTTATTCCCAAGGACACCCAGTTTTAAAAAGGCGCAATCTTATCTTCACCCCGTCCCACACGAACGGCTATCCACCGACGGCAACTCGGCCGATATCGGATTTGTAATTGAAACCGATCGTACATCAAATTGTCGAATTGAGTGATTTTGGAAAACAGATCGATCTCCAAAATCAGAAAATTGATATTTGAATTTTCTCGAACTGGTAGCAGAACGTGGTTTTGCGTAAATTCCCCTTCCCGAACGAATAGGTTGAAAAATAAGGTAGGTATGCATTTCCGAAAATGAAAATGAAAATCGTTTGAAACATTGTCGACATGGGCCTCTCGCTGCAGTCACCCCAAAGTATTGCAAAAGTATCCTCACAGTTTCGAATTCGAGAAATTAAACAACAAAAACCGCGAGAAAACTCGGAATTTTCAAACTCAACTCGCTAACCAAACCCACCAACTAAGCTTACAGACTGAACTCAAAACTTAAACGACAAACTCAACACTCAAACTTAACTTACAAACTCAATCCACCACGCAAATTCAACTCTCAAACTGAACTAACAAACTCAACCCACAAACTCGATTTCCAAAGTCAACTCGCAAACTCACTTTACAAACGTAAGTCTTAAACTCAACTTCCAAATTCAACTCTCAAACTCGGCCCACAAACTCAACCCACAAACTTAACTAACAAACTCAATCTATTAACTCAACCCACAAACTCAACGTCCAAATTCAACTCGTAACCCCACCTCTCAAACTCTGCCCACAAAGTCAACTCTCAAACTGAATGTACAAACTCAACTTACGAACTCAACCTTCAAATTAAACTTACTAACTCGACTCACAAACTCAACCCACAACCTCAAACTCAACTTCGGGTGTGAGTGGCCGGCGCGAGTCAGTGAAATCTCTTCATGAGTCGAGTTTGTAACCTGCGTTTGAGTTGAAGTTGAGGTTGTGTGAAGTTTGAGTTGGAGATAAGTAACTTTGTGATTCGAATTTGTGAGTTGAGGTTGAGAGTTGAGATTGAAAGTCGAGTTTGTGGCTTGAGTTGGTAAGTTTAATTCGAGGGTTAAATTCGTAAGTTGAGTTTGAGAGTTGAGTTTAGAGAGATGAGTTTGTGAGTTGAGTTTGCGAGTTCAGTTTGTCAGTTCAGTTAACTGAGTTTGAAAGTTGACTTAGTGAGTTGAGTTTGAGAGTTATGTTTGATAGTTCAGTCTGAGAGTGACCATAACTGAGTTTGAAAGTTGAGTTTGTGGGATAGTTGGCAAGTTGAGTATGAGAGTTGAGGTGGTGGGTTCAGTTGGTGAGTTGATTTTGAGAGTTCAGTTTGTTGGTTGAGTTACGAAACTTCAGTTTGAGAGCTAAATTTGGAAGTTGAGTTTTAAGGTTTAGTTGGTGGATTGAATTTGTTAGTTGAGTTTGAAGGATGAGTTTGCGAGTTAACATCGAGAGTTGAGTTTGCGAGTTCAATTTGACAGTTACATTTGGAAGTTGAGTCTGTGGGTTGGGTTGGTGGATTGAGTTTGTAAGCTAAGTTTTACAGTTGAATTTGAGAGTTCAGTTGGTGGATTGAGTTTGTCAGTTGAGTTTGCAAGTCGAGTTTGTAACTTGCGTTTGAGTTGAATTTTAGTTGAGGTTGAGTAAAGTTCGAGTTGGAGATAAGTAAGTGAGTTGACTTTGTGATTCGAATTTTTGAGTTGAGGTTGCGAGTTGAGTTTGGAAGTTTAGCTTGTATGTTGAGTTGGTAGATTGAATTTGTTAGTTAGGTTTGAGGGATGAGTTGATGAAGTTGATTTTGCGAGTTAATATTGAGATATGAGTTTTCGTGTTCAGTTTGATAATTGAATTTGGAAGTTGAGTTTGAGGGTTCGGTTGGTGGATTGAGTTTGTAAGCTAAGTTTGACAGTTGAGTTTGTGGGTTCAGTTGGTGAGTTGATTTTGAAAGTTGAGTTTGAGAGTCGAGTTTGTAACTTGCAAGTTACACATGCGTTTGAGTTGAGGTTGAGTAAAGTTTGAGTTGGAGATGAGTAAGTTAGTTGACTTTTTGATTCGAATTTGTGAGTTGAGGTTGAGAGATGAGTTTGCAAGTTGAGTTTGAGAGTTAAGTTTGCGAGTTCAGTTAATAAGTTCAGTTAATTGAGTTTGAAAGTTGACTTTGTGGGGTCAGTTGGTGAGTTGATTTTGAAAGTTGGGTTCGAGAGTTCAGTTTGTGGGTTGAGTTGGTAACTTCAGTTTGAGAGTTGAGTTTGCGAGTTCAATTTGACAGTTAAATTTGGAAGTTGAGTTTGAAGGTTGAGTTGGTGGATTGAATTTGTTAGTTAAGTTTGAGAGATGAGTTGAGCTTGTGAGTTCAGTTGGTGGGTTGAGTCTGAAAATTGATTTTGTGGGTTGAGTCGGTGGATTGAGTTTGTAAGTTGAGTTTTCGAGTTGAGTTCGTTGGCTTAGTTTGGTAGTTGAATAAAAAGAGTTGAGTTTGTGGGTCGTGTTTTTGGGAGTTTTGGGTTTTAGTGGAGATTTTAAGTTGAGTTTTTGGGATGAGATTTCAAATTGAGTTTTTGGGTTGAGTTTGTGGCTATTCTATAGCCTTAGCGTTACTGTTACGGCACTACTGCGATAGTTTAGCTCACTTTATATAGAACAGGGGCCCAGCTGTTGACATTTTCTATTGTCGCTCTTTTAACCTTGAAAATGTAAGTCTTAGCTCCTGGTTATGACCTGGTATCCTGTGCCCACTCGTCCTGCGAATTTATCACATCGGTTCTCCGTATTTCAATCCCCCCCGTCGATTCGGAAATAAAAGGAAAAAGACGGCAACTATTTTTCCCGCGTGCATATTTATCGTGTAACCGCGGCCTGTTTAAACATGTAAATTCGATTGCATTTAATGAGCCGCCGATACGGACATTGTCACCCGGTGCCTCAGGCAGTGCAGCCGTTGCAAATGTTGTGAAAACTCATGACAGCTCGTCGTCTAAGGTAAAGAATTGGGAATTGACAATTTCTCGTGTGTTTCGCCTTTTTAACGAAAACATTGTCGCGAAATAAATCCGTCGACGGAATCGCAATCTCGCCATTTGCACATTCGCCTCGTTCGGCCCACATCGCCATTTGTATGCAGCGGCTGTTGCATTCTTGCACATGCAGTCCTCACGCGGCTACCGGCGTTGCACTAAATTCCTCGGCTCGTTAGTGAGAATGATTTTCCGTATGTCAAACAATGTTAATTGGACAGCTGAGTTGATCTTCGCATAATGTTCAAAGAGTAATGCGATTTTTCATAGCGAAAATATGTTTTTGCGAATATTTTCAAAATATCTAATTTGCCTAATACTGCACGGGCTCAGAGACAATAAACAGAAAACCCTGTCTGAGTAAACTGAGCTGATGAGGCCTATTAATGACAAAGACAATGATCGTTCGTCAGTCGTCGTTAAAAAGTGCGAATTTACGTATGCAGCTGTGCATTTTGTCGCTACCAAGTGCAAATTTGAATTTTCGTGAGGAGGATGAAAATCAAAATTTTCTGTTTTCCGCCGTGGATCTCCAATTTTCTACTTCCATATTTACATAGTAAAATTTACTACATTTAATGTAAAAATTGTAATCGTCCTAAAATCGAAATATAGTTCAATCATACACTTTCACTCAGAATCACTTAAAAGCCTGAAGTTTAGGAAATTTTCAGGCTCCTCCATGTTTCAATATTTTTTCAGGTGAAACACTTGAAAAGTATACGAAAAAACTTTTAATTTTTCCAATTTCCCAAGTTTTTAAAAGTTTGATGAGCTTAATGAGTACTTATCAAGTTTTATAGTTTTGAAGACGATTTTTTAAAAATCGTAGGTTTTCAAAGTTTCAAAATTTGATTGTTTTTGAAATGTTACCTATGGTTTTTAGAAAGTTAAGGCCTTAATATAGATTTAATTGTTCAGGTTTTCAAAAGTTTCGCGATTTATAGTTTCAAATTTATAATTTTCTTTCCAAAATGTTGAGGTTTTTTAAATTTTTGGAAATTTCGTAGGGTTTTAAACGTTACAAGAGTTTTTTGAATTTTCCACGTTCGTAAAGTGTCTCAGGTTTTCAAAAGATTGAAGTTTTGGAATTTTATGTTTGTGAAATTGTGAGGTTACAAGAAGTTTTTTGCTTTCAGAGCGTCCTTTTGTGGTCATTTACAAAAATGGCCATAGCTCCCTCAATTCTCAACCTTTTTTCGAATTTCTTGAACTGAAATGTTTGTCTCGGCAAGGCCTAACACCCTGTTTAATCGGAATTCGAATTACTCACAGTACTTCCGATATATTTGCATTTTTAGTGTTTGTCTATTTTATTTTTTCCCGGCCGCAGAAATGAACCGATTTGAGCGTTCTTGGTCTCAAAATCTTCGTTTTACCTTGCAGAATATGTGGATATTTTTTGTATTCCGATAACTTGGCGTATTATTATTTTAGGCGAGTTTCAAAATTTGTTAAGCGAGTTTCTTGACATTTTTTTAACCAAACCTCCAAAATATTGGTTGAAAAATAATCGGATCGTGCCACAACTTTATGTATCGAAATATGGAAGTATTGTGCGTCATCTGCGCACCACCGGTTTGGTTTTTGACCCGGAATCAGAACACGGCAGTTCATCAACGAAGTCCCGTCAGGAGCGGCCTCTTCTTTCCATTTGAAAATTCCCTCGAAATTCCGCGAGGCCGTTATAATCAATTCGCTTCCGGACGTTTTTCGAATAAAATTCCCCATTATTAAATTGCCGTTTCTTTAATTCGTACTCCTTCCCTCGGCGAGAAAGCCAGCGGGCAAAATCGAGAAAATCCTCCTCCTTCCGCGTTACAGTTAGGCCGGTTCCTCAAGGGGAAAATTAGGGTGGTCAGTGCGAAGGTTGTTAAAAAAACGAGCGACTTCATTAAGCATAAATTATAACCGGCGAACAGAGCTCAACAGGTTCTTCGACGGGCCCTTGGGCGGTTTTTTCGCGTGTGAATCCTCACTGTGGAATTCTACTGTTAAAACGCGACTCCTTCGCCTGTGAGCGAGCGATGTTTTGAATTAATAAAACCCGTCGAGGATTCCGAACCTTGGGGACGACTGGTTGCGGTTTTTTTCCCCCCGAAAATTAATCAAGATCCACTCGTTTTTGAGATACGCGTGCAGGAACCGGCGTGCGTCGATTCCCTGTGTTTCCATTCTTTTTGGGCCGCGGTTTCAGGCCAAATCCATCATTTTTACTGTAGAACTGATTTGGCAGCCTTATAAAATATAGCAATAAAAAAGTGCAATAAAAAACCAGAGGTGCGTAGATAACACACAATGCTTCCGTATTTCGAAACGTGAAATTGTGACACTATTTGATCTTATTTTGACTGCTTTCGAGGCTGTTTAGGTCGAAAATATAAAAAAAATTCACTATGCAAATTTTAAAACTTGAATAAAATAAAAATACGCCAAGTTTTCGGAATATAAAAAATATCCAAATATTCTGCAAGGTAAAACAAAGATTTTAAGACCTAGAACGCTCAAATCGGTTCATTTTTGTGGCTGGAAAAAAATAAAATAGAAAACACTAAAAAAACGCTAAAAAACGAAAAAAATTTATCGGAAGTACTGTGAGTTATTGAGATTTCAACTAAAAAGGGTGTAAATAAAAGTTTTTTCTGAAGCTCCGTTCGGGACAAAAATATCCGCGTGTTCTGCAAGGTAAAGAATTTTTATAACAATTGCAGCACTCAAAAATTGAAATTAAATTGTGTCCGTTGTCACGCTTTATAAAGCGTATAAATACCTTTGTGTTTGTTCAATCTCGAAAAATGATACATGAGGTGTCCGTTTAATCTATTAAATCAATATAGTTTGGCCCAGTTACGAAAAGTAAACTTTCTCCAGCTCTCCAAATCAATTTCGAGTGCTTTCGAATTTTCCTCCTGTCATGGCCACTCGATTTTTATGTTCCGAGTTGTTTGCGGATAGGATAATCGAACCCGATGATGGAAAACCTTCGGATTGTTTTTTATTTGCATTAAATGCGGACAATGTCTCGAGTTGTTATCTTATCTGCGGTAAAACGCAGTACAATTTATTGAGAAATGACAGCGTTGACCTGTTGTGCAATGTTCAGTCGCGTTTCCGCTTCGTATGGCACTCGATATTATCAAATCTGTTGCCCGTCTTAGCAAATTGTTCTCGGTGCACCCGCCGATAGAAATATTAGGCAAACGCTAGGGCGAATTTTCGGCGGAAAAATTCGCTAATTGGCGCTCGTGTTTTTCCTACGGAAATCGTTCACCAATTAAACCGTAGGATATGCGATATCGTACGATAAGTCGGCTAATTTCGGTAGATATTTTCGAGTAGTTGTTTTTCGAACGGTTGTAAAAATAATAATCTTAATTGCTCATACAGCCTTGCTTTGTGTTGAGGCTCGAATTTTCCTCAAGAAGAAGAGTTTTCGGAAGCTTAATAATTAAGCTATCTAAATTATTTAGAAATGTAAAGGAAATTCTAATTTTCTCAATCTGTCGAAAATCTTGGCGAAAGCATTTAAAATAATGAAAATGCGAAGCGATTGGCACTTGACACGGTGCCGTTCTTGAGGCCGAATCACACAATCGCTCAACCCTACGGACGGCCCGAAAGATTCGACAGCCGAATCTTCTGCTACCGGTGGTTTGAGCCGTCGGCGGGCGTTCCCAGCCATCGCGTCTCTGATTGACTGAGCGCCGCACCTTTGCGGACCACCGCCGCCGGCTGACCGAGCTCCTGGGACGCGAAGCGGTTGCGGGTTTTTCGCATCTCGCGTGCCGCAAAGGCGGCTCAAAGGCTTGCTTTTGCGACGCTCTGTTATGCTCATGTCTTGCGGCCCACCGGCCCTCCAATTTCCTACCGAGGAGGGCCGTACGGACGAAAGCGCTGGTCATATGATCGATAATTACTTAAATATCGTCAATACTCGCTCTTCTCGTCACAAATACAAGGGATTAAATAATTAAAATATTTAATAAATTATCCGATTCGACAATAATTAATTTTTCCACTTTTATCGTGGAGATGACGTTTGAAAACAATACTTATTCGGCGTATCGCTCTGAAATTAATGATAATCCTCGGCCGTGTCTTGTAAGGCCATGTCCTATCTCAAGTCCGGACTGACAGTGCAGCTCTGCTATGCAGATTGGCCAGATAATTTTCGCTGCAGAGCGTCTGGGTGTTGAATTACATGTCTCATCATAAAAACGAGAGACGCTTTACGCAGGCTCATTTATCCAGACGTTATTTGACCCTCTGTGTAAGGATCTTGGTTCAGGTGCATAAATTGACGTCTTATGACGATGTGACGTCGTCTCCGCCGTTCGAAAATTTCAGAAATATAGAAAATACGCAATATTTTCACGATTTTTTCCTTAAATTTTTGGACCGAATTGATTTTATTCGCTAGTTTTGCTATGTATTGGTAATAAAAGTCGAAAAAATTCTCATCTCATTTTCCTTTGTCATTGAAATTTCCTTTGAAAATGAATAAAAACGCATTATACAAATTTTTAAATTGAAGGAAGGCTGAGAATTTCGACTAGCTGAAATACTGTTATATGTCTGTTTAACGGTATATTTCCTTTAATGGTAATATGAGATTTCGGGCCTAAGTTGGTATGAGGAAAATCGCAGATCTTCCATATTTTGCATACTTCGCACGAGATCGCTATCGCAAGTGTGTTTCGCAGGTTACGCGGCCCGTAACAGAATTTAATTCGCGGGTACCCGACGTCAAACATTGGCCACGCATTGGTGAATCCGAATATACGTCAGTGCTCTTGCGATAAATCAGTAAATGTATCGCTTGGGCCGCTAAAAGTATGTAAATTGCCTTCCACGCATCTTAAGCAGGTACGGGTTGGAATTATTCGAACATGAAGTTTTCAAGAGCATAATATGCTATAACATATAACAGATAACATATTATGTTGAGCGATATACGAGATATACAGTATTCTGTCTGCCAGTGATCCAACTAGACATTTTTCTGCCCCTCGAAATGTAGTTAGCGCCCAAGGAAAAATAGTTTTTCATTTTTTAATGTTTGAACCGCAATTGCGGTACATAGGAGTTGGTTTTTGATTAAGATTGTGCACCGGCCGTATAGGAAATTTAACGCCGAATCCAAAAATATCCTCGAAAGTTGAAAAAAGCGGTTCTGAACCGGAGTAATGCCGGTTTTCATAACACTACTTCTTGAAAAGTTCAAAAAATCGTATCTTGGAAACGAGTCGAGATGGAAAAATGCGGTTGGCGGCGTTTTTCCCCATTTTCGGTCTAGTTTTGAACAAATTGTTTTCAAGACAATTAAAAATGTAGAGGGTTACTTATGTCAATATATCGTGAGAAAATACGTCAATTTCGGTCCTAAATCCCACGTATATGGAAGTATTGCGTGTTATCGCCGCAGATTTTTTTATTATTCACGTAGACTATACTCTTCCGTCGATTGCCGGCGGGGGAGTCACGATTCGTCGGAATTAATTCTCTAATATCGGATGAGAATAATCGAGGAGATACATGTTTTGCCTTCGTACGACAAACACCGAGGTTTGTTATCCCACGGCTCGTGGTCGAATTGGCAAGTTTTCCATTTTATTTATACACATCAATACGAAGGGAACAGTACGACCTAACGAACCAGAGCCGTTCTGTCGCTGGACTGCGAAAAATCCTTCGCCATTATCGGCCGTTCTTTTCGGCCGATTTTCTTGTTGATTTCTTCGCCTAATGCCCGTCCTAATCACCGACAGGGAAGGACGAGAATAAGTTGAATGTGAAACGATTTTCTCTAATGGCGACCGCCGAGTTGATCATCGGTTTGTATTATAGTTTCATCGAGGTCACTGATCCTCCGGTTGGCGAACATGAGATCCGTCTTCTGCGCAGGTTGTCGACGACGTAGGATTTCTTTGGATTTCCACCTCGGACAGCTCACGTTTTATTTTTCACGTTTTCCTCCGACGGATTCATTCTGATCGAAAGATCGGCACGTTTGTCCGATACGGAAGATCGTAGTTGTAATATTGTTTGATAGACTCGCAATCGAAAACTATAGTACTATGGTCGATCATTATAGTAAACAGGAAGTGGATTCGATTATCAACAGCTTGATAGCTTATAAGGTTGATTCCAAAATAACTGTCAATTTTCAATTTGGAAAAAAATTAAAATTTCACCTCTTTGAAAAATCTTGAAAAAATTCCCGCATGCTTCCAGGACCTTCCTAAGATTGAAAAAATCCAGAAAAAGATCGGAATCGCAATCTTCGAGTTTTTAATTGAATTCGAAAATTTAGAATCCATGGAGGGTTACACTATTGGCGTGTACAGCATTATTGGCATCGCTACCAAGAAATGAGCAGTAAATGCAATAATCCTAAACTTCAAAAGAGTGTACCCTCAAAATTTCAGGTCAAAATTACTCAAAATGAATCTCTTCGTAACCCTCCACGGAAAGCTGGTAACGTTCCATGGTCGGTTTATGGTCAACTGTAACTCTCCGTGGTCAATCGTAACCCTCCATGGGTATAAACTAAAATGTGGAGGTTACAGGTTTTGCAGACAGCACACTGCGCTGGTTTTTAAGCTGACAAACTTCATATTTTGTTTATTTTACAGGTTCGTAGGCGCTGATACATTTTTTAACCAACTTCAAAGGTTAATCAAGTTGTTACTTAAATGTGTTTGTTTTGCTTTTACTCAGCAAATTTTGAACCGATTTTGAAAATCCATTTGTCAAAAATCAATATTGGTGGCGCGACACCCACAAATGTGATGAAAATTTCCAAAAAAAAATCATTTTTTATTGTAATTTTGCGTCCGACAGTTCGTTTTTTATTTTCTAACGTAACCATAAATTCAAAAACAAAACATTTTTGGCAAAAAGATGAAATTACTGCATAAAGAGGCCTGAAAAACTATAAAGTGAGAAATAAAAATGAAAAAATGTCCTAATCTTCCTCAACTCTTAACATTTTTCAAATTTCTTGGACTGGAATGTCTGTTTTTTAGACGGAATTTCAATTACACACAGTACTGCCGATATATTGGCATTTTTATAATTTTTCTAACCACAAAAATGAGCAAATTTGGGCGTTTTAGATGTTTTTTCAACTTCGCTTTAGTCTTTAAATGTCTGTTCAGCGTTTTTGGCCTTGAAATGCCACAAGAATGTAAACAAATTTCTCACCACTATAGATAGCCATCATTAATTTTTTGATTTTGACGATCCCCTTGCTCTTAAAGTTCATTTCCCTGAGGGAAATCAGTCCTATTTGCGCTCTCCGTTGCTCGGTCTCGTTTGTCCTATTTTTACCTTACTGTCCTTGCCAATAAAAAGACGGCATCGAATTTGTCCTCTGCATTGCTTTTTATTCGCCCAGAACTTTTATGTTCGTCAATTTTAGGGTTTTTTGTTTGCTCCGAACTTTTGGCAGGTTTACATGGCCTGAATTGTACCTACTGCGTGTTTTCTGGAATAATTTCCAAAAGCTGATTATCTGGTAACACCTGATTGGTTTGGCGAACTTTTTGGTGGACTCAGCGTTCAAAAGTCAAGATTTCAGACGAATCCCACGCTATTCCGCATTTAAAAGTCGATTTCTAGGCAATAAGGAAAGTAAATCAGAAAATGATTATGCCGTTAGAAAACTGACATTCTCCGCCAGTTTTTCCCGGAATTTGGGCCGGATTTTCGGATTTTTCCCTAGTCCTAACTGCACGTTAAGAAAATGCTACTTTTTAAAAATTTAAAACATCTCGACTTCGGCTCAATTTTTTGCTAATTCAACTTGATGTTAAAAAGTTGCAAGTGGCATCACATTATAGGAAATTTAACGGGCTTCCCAACGGCATTTCTATTTTTGTAATTATTCCAATATCAACCGGACTTATGGCCATTTTACTGAGACAAAGTCGAAAACACGTGAAAAATCTTCAAAGCCAAAAAACCAAACTTTTTCTTGGTCTCACAAAAAATGTTATGGGACAAAAAATGTAGCGAATAAGCTGAAGAATCGACCCCTTTTAGACAGACAGCTCTAGTATGAACACCACGTATAAGTGGTACATAATATATTGTTTTTTCTTGGTATCCCTAAAAACTTGAAAAACGAAAAATGTAACAAATGTTCTAGGGTTTCGACCCCTTCGAGGATGAAAATCACGATTGATATTTCTCGTGGTAATTCCCTTTCCCTGGTGGTCCATTTCCGCATCTCTTCGCTGGGCACCTCCTGAGGAATCCAGTTCTGGAACTTCTGTTTTAGCTCGCAAAATCTTCATGGCGTAGGTCAGTCAGGACGCGAATCGAAGGAGATTCTTATAGGAAATTTAACGGGCTTTCCAACGGTATCCTCATTTTTGTAATTACTCCAATATTTAAGGGACTTATGGCCGTTTTACTGAAACTAAGCCAAAAACGCAAGAAATCCTTCAACTCGAAAAAATTCGCTTTTTCTCGGGCTACCTAAGAACTTGAAAAACGAAAAATGTAACAAATGCGCTAGGATTTCGACCCCTTCGAGGATGAAAATCACAATTGATATTTCTCGTGGTAATTCCCTTTCCCTGGTGGTCCATTTCCGCATAGTGGCGAATCTCTTCGCCAGGCACCTCCTGAGGAATCCAGTTCTGGAACTTCTGTTTTAGCTCGCAAAATCTTCATGGCGTAGGTCAGTCAGGACGCGAATCGAAGGAGAACCAGACCGGCCGGGGGGTGGGGGGTGGTAATGGCGGGGAAGGAATGCTGGAAGGGTATATGAAGGTTGGCAGGAATGTCTTTGATCGTTCGTCCGTTCTGACTGCTTGTCTCACGGCCCAGTAAACCCGGCACCAGATTTCCGACAGTTCTTCGGAGCCCTGGCATTCGGACGATTTGGAAAAGTGGGCTATCCGAAGAATTTTTCTTGGAAAATCGTTCAGGACCCCGTTTACCCAAGTATCCGGATTGGTAAGTGAAGAAAACCCGAAGAAAAACCATGCAGAGTCCTCTGAGCGTCATCCAGGACCGGTTCCTTGAGTTGCGCATTACCGCCAGAGAAAGAGCTCCATCGAGAAAATTTCAATTGATTACTGCAATCAATCATGATTGCTCAACAATTATTGACGCTTATTTGTACCCATTCACTCTAGTAGTTGGCAGTCGTGTCAAGTTTTCGAGAAGAGATCACAAGCTTATCACTACCCCTGTTTCCTTGTCCCAGAAAACCTGAATGAATGATTAGCCAGCCGGAATAATGCTATAAACTTGGGCTTCATCTGTAATTATGCGGGTGCATATCTCTAGTATGAGGAGCAAGGACTTCAAGACGGAAGTAAGGCCGAAAAATTCATTTTTTGGTCAGTGGCCGCTCAAAGGTTTTTTTTGTGGCTTTTTAGGCGTTTTGTTGCGTTGAAAGCAATTTATCGAAATTGTTTTTGGTCGAAAATAGGGCTTGTTTAACTTGTTTATTTGCGATTATGATAAACTATTGTGGTACCTACTTCTTCAGGCTCTGAGGTTTTTCTGATGGTAAAAATCATCACCTGCCAATGGTGTTCAGGACTTGTGAATGTGACTTGCTAATTTCTCACTTCTATTTTTCGCTAAAAAAAATTTTGAAAATTTTCTCATGAGAAAATGAATTTTAAAAATTTATTTTTTATTTTTCGCTAAAAAAATTTTGAAAAATGTTCTCAAATTTTTCATTTAAAAAATTCATTTTTTTATTTTTTTCTAAAAAAAATTCTGGAATTTTTCTCAAATTTCTCATTTTAAAAATTCATTTTTTATTTTTCGCTAAAAATAAATAAAAATTTTGAGCATAGAAAAAATGCAACTATTGCGTTTGTTCCCCCCCAAAATCGTCGCATACCAAAATATGGAAGAACTGCCATATCCTCATCAATTTCATACCTTCATCGTGTTTACCGCTTCGGCGATTGGCGACAGTTAATTTTGGTAGTAGGTAAATTTTCCCTTGGCAAACGAACAGAGGCATAGACGTGAGGCTAGGGCTGTCTGCCATTGACTAAACCTGAGTTTGAACTATTACGTAATGATGTTGACGAACTTATTCGAACGATATAAATATACCTACGACGCATCGCGGATACTGCCGATTGAATAAAGAGAATAGGTATAATAAATTCGAGCATGAGATTGCACCCTAAATGGCTGATATTAGGCACTTTTTTAAAATAATTTTTCTTCATTTTTTACGATATTTAATTTAAACATAGGAATGTGAGCGGTTACGAAAAACAAAGGATTAGGACCAAACCCGGATTAGTAACCAATCAACTCGGTACCATGTAAACTCGGTACCAAGTAATCTCGGTACTCGGTAAATTAAGAAATACGTTACAATGTTGCTGAAGGGCGGCTAAATGGGCTGTGAGTAACAGGGGATTAGGACCGAACAGGAGGTACCATGTAAACTCGGTACCAAGTAATCTCGGTACTCGGTAAATTGGAGAAATACGTTACAATGTTGCTGAAGGGCGGCTTAATGGGCTGTAACAGGGGATTAGGACCGAACAGGAGGTACCCAATCAACTCGGTACCAAGTAATCTCGGTACTCGGTACCAAGTAATCTCGGTACTCGGTAAATTTGGGAAATATGTTGCTGAAGGGCGGCTAAATGGTCTGTGAGTAACAGGGGATTAGGACCGAACAGGAGGTACCCAATCAACTCGGTACCATGTAAACTCGGTACCAAGTAATCTCGGTACTCGGTAAATTGGAGAAATGCGTTACGATGTTGCTGATGGGCGGCTTCATGGGCTGTAAGTAACAGGGGATTAGGACCGAACAGGAGGTAACATGTAAACTCGGTACAAAGTAATACTCGGTACAAAGTAATCTCGGTACTCGGTGAATTGGAGAAATGCGTTTCAATGTTGCTGATGGGCGGCTAAATGAGCTGTGAGTAACAGGGGATTAGGACCGAACAGGAGGTACCTACCATGTAAACTCGGTACTCAAAGTAATACTCGGTACAAAGTAATCTCGGTACTCGGTGAATTGGAGAAATGCGTTTCAATGTTGCTGATGGCGGCTTCATGGGCTGTGAGTAACAGGGGATTAGGACCAAACAGGAGGCACCATGTAAACTCGGTACCATGTATGTTTTTTGACATTTTTTACCATCGTAGCCCCCAAGTTAGTCAAAATCGAACGGCTTTGGTTAAAAAATGTCCGTTCAAAAATATGGAAGTATTCTGTGTTTTTTCACTGGTTTTTATTGACTAGCTACCTGTCATATAAATCCTCAATTTAGAAAAGCAATATCTGTTCTCAGTCTCACTTCTCATTAGAAAGTCGGTCCCATCTCTCATTTTGTCCAATACACGGAACAGAAACGTGACAGAAGTTCTCCGATTGAGATAAACCGTTCAACTTCACGGAATTGCGTCTAGCAGCTTTGTCATCTCTTTTCTATCCGGCGAAGGCCAGTTGAAAATTTATTCGTCGAATTGTCGGGAAATTACTCTTTATTATCATGTGGAAGTAAAAATAATAGTGATTACGAGCTAGGATATTAAATATCCTAAGTATATAAATTAATTAAATACTATAAAATTTATTGTTTATTATTTTTATTATTATTATAAATTTTATAGTATTATATTTATTATATTACGCGCTAGGATGTTAAATGTCCTAACTATATTGAATATAAAATATCAATTCTCGTCATAAAATAATAATTCTTCGTCATAAAATTTTTATGACGTGACATTTTGGACCAAATTGATAACATTTGGAAAATTTTGGTTCCGAAAATTTTTTGTGAGCCCAAGGAAAAGAAACCTTTGACTTCGTCTCAGTAAAATTGCCATGGGTCCTTTGAATTTTTTGAGAAATTACAAAACTCGTTAAAGCTGACATTCTGGGCCAGTTTTCCCCGGAACGTGCGCGGTATTTTCCCCTTTTCAAGTCCAAAACGCACGTTGAAAAAATGGTGATTCTCAAAAATTGCGCAATTTTCAAATTCGGCTTGGTTTTCTGCTCATTTTACTCGGTGCGAAGAAGCTGCAGTCATTTCCAGTATTTGGTTCGTTAATAATTAACAATTACTGTAATAGCCTCTCATTTGTGCATCTCGGGCATCTGGGTGTCTTCTTGCCCTCATTATCCCAGCGATACATCAAGGGCACGATATTCAAAACAACAATCTCGAGTGCTCAGTCTCGTCCTCATATTTGTACACAATTGCAGACAGACTTTTCGCAAACAGTATACCGATTTGGCACGCAATATCGACTTGGCGAGTGAAGGCAATATTGCCATTCGAAAAATTTTCGAATTTTTTTGCATTTAATGTGAAAAATTCAATAGAAAATCCTAAAAGTTCTATATCTCGGAAGTACTTTGAGTAAATGTAGGTATAATCTCGCGCAAAAATATTTTTTAAATGAAAAAAATCTATGTTCGCAAGAAAATATTTCCGGAAATTGAGGAATATCGGTTTTTCGAACAGTTTAGCTCGAATTTCTGTACTCCGGTTTCTTCTTGTTTCCGTCCAATTGATAAATATTTGTATCATCCAAGTATATCTTACAGTCTTAAACGTTCCGGCTTGAAATTCAATTCTTTGCCTTCGACCTGAGCGGAAATTAGGTTCGTCTGTACCTCGTGTACCGGCAAACACTGAGAAATCCCGTCGTTGTCTGTCCCCACGATTAATTTTAGATCCCTGTAAGCCACCCCCCCCCTCGTAAGCCTGGGTGTCACTTGTTCACTCGTTTTTTCCCGAAGCTCCGGATGTTCCCAGACTCTTTCAACTGCATGTGCTGCACTTTTGGTACTATGTCACCCATGGGTCGGAAATGGGACTTTTTCCAATCTCTGTCTTTGAGGTCGTGATTCTACTTTTTTTTTGCTTTTAACTCCAGTTTTTCAATTTTGTTCCCAGTAGGTACTTTCATAGTGTGTAGGTACTTGAATTAGATACTCTGAGGGGTGTACCAAAACTTGTACGTTGGTATTTTGTGTACCTAGCAACTTTCTGACTAGACATTTTGGTGCATTAAAAGAACAAATAAATGGATAAGTAAAAGTAATACTTGCCTACCTCCTTACCAACCTATCTGTGAAATCCGTCGAGGTTTTTTACACCAGCCGCAGCATTAATTATTCAATTGTCCAGAAAATGTGAAATTCGGTCCAAGAAAAAAATTTTTTTTAAGGTAGGAAGACCAATTGATGCCGCTGAAATTCTTCCAGCATTTCCCCCCGGCATAGCATGCCATACATTTTTTTGGTATTTTCGCCTCGCAAAATCAAATTCTCTTCAAACAGTGAATTCAAAACCTCAACAGTCTCCACGTGAAAAACGAGACTCTCGATTTCGTGTTCAAATTGGTTAAATACCCATGTACACCTTTGAAGTGCCACTTCATGTGTACTGCAATTAGATCCATTTCTTGTGCAATCGAATGCGTTAAAGCCAATCTCAAGTGCATTAATTCCCGAGGTGGCTCATCGTTTCGAAACCGGTCGACCTTCGGAATTTGCAAATAAATGCCGGCGAGAAAAACCCGACGTGCAATCTTGGCGAAAATCCGCCGCGAAACGCCGACGCATTGCGGACGAATTGCTCGGCGAGTTTTTCTTGATAATTTCCGTAATACAATCGAAACCGTGAATAGATAAAACACAATACTTCCGTATTTTTAAACGCGAAAGTGTGACACAATTTGATCATATTTTGACTGCTTTCAAGTGTTTTTAGGTCAAAAATATCAAAAAAACTCACTATGCATATTTTAAAACTTGCCTAAAATAGAAAATACGACATGTTATCGGAATATCAGAAATATCCACATTTTCTGCAAGGTAAAACAAAGATTTGAAGACCAAGAACGCTCGAATCGGTTCGTTTTTGTGGCCGGAAAAAATAAAATAGAACTGACCACCGAACATTTACCATTTACCTTGAAAACACGAAGCAGGAAGTTGAGAATTCGGTTATTCGACACGACGGGTATTTTATCTCTTCCTTGTGTTGTAGATAGTTTTGTTTTGAAGCCGGCAATTACAACAATTTGGACAATGTTGAGGACGATTTCAATAAAAACAACAATGGAAAAAATTTCACTGTTCAACAACAGCAATTTATAAGTAAAAAAGTTCAAAAATTAAAACTTCGGAAATTATTCAAAACGCAAAAATGAATTTATAATAAATTGCAAGCACCGCTACACATTTTGTCAAGGCCCCCCACACACGATCAAAATCTGCTTGATAAACATGGTTTGTCCAACTTGCTCGTTGAACTTGACGTTTGACTAAATCACTCGCGGAGAAATTGTGGAATCCCATAATTTGAATAAAAACTCAAAAAATGAGAAAAGAGAAATCGTCTATTAAATTGTACCTTAATAGTGGAATATTTCTCTTCTCTCATTTTTTGAGTTTTTATTCGAATTGACGTATGAAATTTGAAGGCTCCCACACGCGTTCAAATCCGCTTGGCAAACGTGGTTTGTCAAACGTGCGTCTTGCTTCGTTCGACGTTTGTAGGCTCAATCAAACCTGCTTGATAAACTGGCGCGTTTGACAAACCTTTTTTTTTCAATTACATTTTGTTGTGCTTAGGCCCGGTTTATTGACAAAATTTATCAATCCGATATCCAAGGAAGCTTCGGATAAAATTCACCTCGGTGTTATCAACATCAAATTTAAATGTAAAAATCTCGTTGGAAATGTTTATCGAGTGCTTCTTTGGATATCGGATGGATAAATTTTGTCAATAAACCGGGCCTTAGGGGCCTTTAACAATATCGATAGTAAAAGTGAAAAACCTCAACTCTCAATTTTTGATAAAATAAGGATTTGAGCTGTATGTGTAGTATTCGAGCCGTAGATCCATCAAGTTGAGCCGTTTTCGTCTCATCTCTTCTCTGTGGCGATGTGCATAACCTGCAAGTCAAAACCTTCCAGAGGTGTTGCAAAAACCAGCACATTTTTATGGTACCCTGACAAATTTCTGAATTTGGCCTTACAAGGATTAACACTTTTACTCTCGATATGTAAAGTTTGATTTGTTTATTTCTCTTGCTATTTTCTCACCCTTGACATTTTTTTATGTTTACCTACTGTAGGTACCTAGAAATCGGGCCAATCGATCAAATCTGCTTCACTTCCTTGCATCCCAAAAAACACCGTTTTCTTTCTTTTTCCATGCTGTTAGCGCATTTGATTTTTAAAATCGTTTTTCTCCCTTCGGATGTTCCAGTTCTAGCCGCCAGATGCGCAATCAGGCGGAGAAACAGCGAAGGGACAAGTTGAACCAGTTCATCAACGAGCTCGCCATGCTTGTGCCGATGGTGGCCTCTTCGGCCAAAAGGCTCGACAAGACGTCCGTCCTTCGGCTGTCGGCTACTTTTCTCCGAATGCACCAAAGTGAGCTTCTATTCTTTCATAATAAATTCAAAAAAAATCATCGTATAGAAGTGCACTGAATTTACGAACTTGGTCGACGCTTGTCAAAACTCATGAAATGTTCTAAATGATTGGAAAATCGTTCAAAATTCCATCAAAAAAGGTATCACTCGATTTGTATGTGTCTTGCCTCCAACCACTTTTCAAAATCGTCAACTACAACTCTTCCGTTTGTTGCAGTACTGAACAAGAATCGAGAAAAGCAGACGCAACAAAAACAACTGTCGGTACCCATCAATTGGTGTCAGCATATGCTCGAGGTAAGATTCTTCGGTGAATTATGACTTTCAGATGTATTCTGTCAGGGAATAAGATTAATTAATTTCTAATAATTTAATCAGATGTTTTAGTTTTACACGAAAATATTAAGATCACGTATTGAGACGGATGTCTTCTCAATTTAGGATGAATTGCCCTGAAGGAACGGCATGTTGCCGCCCATTCCTTGCATCTGGTTGATCACATTCTGCCATTGTTGGGTGATCTGTCCCATTGGGTTTCCACCGCTGGAGCCTCCGGAAGATGAGCCTTCTGCTGGCTTATCTTCCCTTTTGTTCTTGTTGCCGCCAGACAGGAACGGCATGTTTCCTCCCATGCCTTGCATCTGGTTCATGACATTCTGCCATTGGCTCGTGATTTGTTCCATGGGGTTTCCACCGCTGGAGCCTCCAGAGCCGCCTGATGCAGCACTTGAACCGCTTTCTTCAGACCTCTTGTTCTTGTTGGAGGAGCCCTGAAGGAATGGCATGTTGCCTCCCATGCCTTGCATCTGGTTGATGACGTTCTGCCACTGGCTGGTGATCTGTTCCATTGGGTTTCCGCCGCTGGAGCCTCCGGATGCTGGGCTGGATCCGCTCTCTTCGGATCTCTTGTTCTTGTTGCTGCCACCGGAGAGGAATGGCATGTTGCCTCCCATTCCTTGCATCTGGTTGATGACGCTCTGCCATTGTTGGGTGATTTGTCCCATTGGGTTACCGCTGCTGCCAGAACCGGAAGATGAACCTTCCGCTGGTTTGTCTTCTCTTTTGTTTTTGTTGCTGCTGCTGGACAGGAATGGCATGTTGCCTCCCATGCCTTGCATCTGGTTGATGACGTTCTGCCACTGGCTGGTGATCTGTTCCATTGGGTTTCCGCCGCTGGAGCCTCCAGTTGAGCCTTCTGCTGGCTTGTCTTCCCTCTTGTTCTTGTTGCTGCTTCCCTGCAAGAATGGCATGTTGCCGCCCATGCCTTGCATCTGGTTGATGACGCTCTGCCATTGGCTCGTGAGTTGCGTCATGGGGTTTCCACCGCTGGAGCCTCCAGACGAACCTTCTGCTGGCTTGTCTTCCCTCTTGTTCTTGTTGCTGCCACCGGAGAGGAACGGCATGTTGCCTCCCATGCCTTGCATCTGGTTGATGACGTTCTGCCACTGGCTGGTGATCTGTTCCATTGGGTTTCCACCGCTGGAGCCTCCAGATGAACCTTCTGCTGGCTTGTCTTCCCTTTTGTTCTTGTTGCTGCCACCTGAGAGGAATGGCATGTTGCCGCCCATACCCTGCATCTGGTTGATGACGTTCTGCCACTGGCTGGTGATCTGTTCCATTGGGTTTCCGCCGCTGGAGCCTCCAGACGAACCTTCTGCTGGCTTGTCTTCCCTCTTGTTCTTGTTGCTGCCACCGGAGAGGAACGGCATGTTACCTCCCATGCCTTGCATCTGGTTGATGACGTTCTGCCATTGGCTCGTGATCTGTTCCATTGGGTTTCCACCGCTGGAGCCTCCAGATGAACCTTCTGCTGGCTTGTCTTCCCTTTTGTTCTTGTCGCTGCCACCTGAGAGGAATGGCATGTTGCCGCCCATACCCTGCATCTGGTTGATGACGTTCTGCCACTGGCTGGTGATCTGTTCCATTGGGTTTCCGCCGCTGGAGCCTCCAGACGAACCTTCTGCTGGCTTGTCTTCCCTCTTGTTCTTGTTGCTGCCGCTGGAGAGGAACGGCATGTTACCTCCCATGCCTTGCATCTGGTTGATGACGTTCTGCCACTGGCTGGTGATCTGTTCCATTGGGTTTCCGCCGGATGAGCCTCCAGATGAGCCTTCTGCTGGCTTGTCTTCCCTCTTGTTCTTGTTGCTGCCGCTGGAGAGGAACGGCATGTTACCTCCCATGCCTTGCATTTGGTTGATGACGCTCTGCCACTGGCTGGTAATCTGTTCCATTGGATTTCCACCGCTGGAACCTCCAGATGAACCTTCTGCTGGCTTGTCTTCCCTCTTGTTCTTGTTGCTGCTGCCGCCAGACAGGAACGGCATGTTGCCGCCCATACCCTGCATCTGGTTGATGACGTTCTGCCACTGGCTGGTGATCTGTTCCATTGGGTTTCCACCGCTGGAGCCTCCAGTTGAACCTTCTGCTGGCTTGTCTTCCCTCTTATTCTTGTTGCTGCTTCCCTGCAAGAATGGCATATTGCCTCCCATGCCTTGCATCTGGTTGATGACGCTCTGCCATTGGCTCGTGAGTTGCGACATGGGGTTTCCGCCGCTGGAGCCTCCAGATGAACCTTCTGCTGGCTTATCTTCCCTCTTGTTCTTGTTGCTGTTGCTGCCAGACAGGAACGGCATGTTGCCGCCCATGCCTTGCATCTGGTTGATGACGTTCTGCCACTGGCTGGTGATCTGTTCCATTGGGTTTCCGCCGGATGAGCCTCCAGTTGAGCCTTCTGCTGGCTTGTCTTCCCTCTTGTTCTTGTTGCTGCTTCCCTGCAAGAATGGCATGTTGCCGCCCATTCCTTGCACCTGGTTGAACATGTTCTGCCATTGTCCCGTTATTTGCTCCATGGGATTTCCACTCCCGGAAGAGCCTGCGGGTTTATCTTCTCTCTTCGATTTGCCGATCCCGTATCCGCCTTTGTTGTAGATGCCGTTCAATGTGTCGGGTTCTCTCGCTTCGAGAAAGTTTCCGGGTATGTCTCCGCCTGGAAATTTGAAGTTTCCTTTGTCATCCTCTGCCACCGGATATCCTGAGGGAGGAATACGATAATTTTATTATTTACCCTCTCTGGTGGTTCGTTGGTCTTATTGTACAATTTATGATACGTCAAATTCAATTACCGTGAATAGCTGCCACGCAGGCTAGTCCAAGTACGAATGTCCTCATTGTATTCGTTCCAGGGGGTAGCCAAACCTGAAATCATAAACTTGTTAAGCATGAGAGAATTTTGAAAATTCTTCGCTGTATTTTCAGTTTCATCATTTTTGCATCCGGATACCAAACTTGGGATAAAATCGCCCTTTCAAACATGAAATGACCATTGACCCCGTGAAATTTCATCGGAAAAATCCTCGGCTACTTTTCCTCAACTGTACTTACCAGTAAAGCTGTTGGAGCGAACTGACTCCTCGACCCTTCTGATACCTATTTATACTAATTCGCTATCTTCACTCTATGTAACAAAATCATGTCCTACTTGGTCGGGTACAATGGGCCCTAGAAAAGCATGCGAACCGTTATCGCTATATTTTTGGCACGCAAGTCTCGGACATTGGGCCTCTCATAAATTTCGCTCGATAAGTCCGAAGACAATGGCCGACATTTGCCGAAAGTTATCGTTATGAATTTCATTTTCGAGTTATCGACCGGGTATGAAGAGGCCATCGCCTTCAAAAACCTTAGCTGGGGGTAGTGACCTAAATATTGAATTTATTTAAATTGAACGTACGTATTTTTGGGAATTTTTCGATCACTTTTCAATGAAATCGAAATTATCCTTTGAAGTTAGGTTCTTGGGAGTGATTTTTGATGGTGAATGTACATTGTATCCATCGGAAATGAATTCAAAAATGTGTTCAAAAGGTCGAAAACGTTTTTTAGCATAGCATCTGGCGAAACATGTTTTTTCCCCAAATAAGTACCTATTTAATAGAAAAAATTGGTTCAAGATGAGAAAAAGCAGTTGGTAGCATTTTTTCCCATTTTCGGCCAATTGTTTCCCCACCAAGTGCGAAACCACCAGTAATGAGTGTTGGTAATGAAATATTTCATTATTCAGGTAATTTCAGGCATTAGGAATATAAAAAACGTAGGGGTTGATGTTTTTTCTTGTTTTTGCAGGGCATGGAGGGAATGTTGCTCGTGGTCACATCCTCTGGGAAAATCGTCTTCATCTCGCACACCATCGAGAGCCTGTTGGGCCATTCTCAGGTAAATTTTCTCCACGTACCAATTTTTCGATACCTTACAAATAATCTGAAATTCGGTAAGGTTCACATGGAGGCTCGATCATGTTGCGTTTCTGGACGCTTTTCCTCGAAACTTGAGGATTTTATGTTCTACGAGGCCAAAACGGATGAAAACTTTGAAAAATCATTGCTCAACTATTATGAAAAATACAAAACTGCGATTGGTCTCATTCGACGAAGAAAGAACCTATCTACAAGCCTTAGGTGGAATAAAATTCAAATCTCAGTGTAATCCCTTCCAAATCGTGTGCTAAATTCGGGAGTCCCCCCAAAAACAGCAATTTTTTAGCCCTTTTATTTGATTTTTGTAGTATTTTCTTTTCTATTTCCTCCAACTAAAATCTTGTCCATATAAAAGTTGTAGAGGACAAAATTTCCTTCAAATTTCACTAGTCAGTTTTGTTTTTTGACCAAAGGGTCACCGAGATAAGTAGTTTCAAAGTAGAGCTAAAAATCCCAAAATGACGATTTTTGGTCGATTTTCTCGGCTTTTGCGGTGTATCTTTTTTCATGCACTCTAGCTAAAGTTAACTCATATAAAAGTCGCTTCTGTACCCACCCCCAAAAAGTTCATAATCCTCCCCTTAAACCCACAGTAAAAAGCCTTCATTAATAATTACATGTTTCATTGAATTGGCAATTTTTGTAAAGTCAAAGTACCCACCGACTGAACTATGTGTTATATAGGTACTTAATAATTTGAAAATGCGGTACTCATTCAATCATGCATCATCAATCATTTTTAATCATGCATACATGATTCGAGTATTGTGGAAAATACATATAGCTGCGCATATCGCATAGTTGGTATTGGGAAACTGGAAAATAATGACAATTTCCCGCTTTTCCTCGCAATACCCGAGGAGAAAAAGGAGACGATAATGGTCGTGTGGTTGGCATTGAGGGGCTGGAGGGCCTCGTGGAAGGCGAACCATAAAGAAGTGTCATTAGCGGAGAATCTTGAAGACATGTTTACCGACGTTTCTTCGTTTTCATTTTCTTCAGCCCCGATCAGTCTACATCATTTTCTTCTACTCTCGTTCCAAAGGGTCCATTTCCTTATAAAAACATCCGCCGGAGCTTCCAGACTGGAGCAGGAACGAGTTTTCCTTCTTTTAAAGGACGAACCCGACCGACGGCGGGGGGGAGGGGGGTCGATGTTTGCGCAAAGTGGAAATTTTCGCCTTATAAATTGATATAAATTTCATTCGAACCGAAATTTTTTTAAAATTTAATGTTAATAAAACAACGTCTATAGCAACAACAATAAATTAAACAAAAAATTTCTACTACAATTTCCACTACAAGTACTACAACTACAACAAAAACAATATCTTACATTTTAATGTTGATAAAACCACAACATCTACAGCAACAACAACTGCAAAAATACTAACAACAACTATAACAAACCATTTTCTACTACTAAAAAGACTACAACAAGAAAATTGTTTAATTATAAAACAACATCTGATAATGAACGTAAAATAACAAAAACATCTATAACTATATAAAACAACATATATAACAACAACACTAACAATCTTCTACTAGATACTACAACTACAACAGAAAATTTTTCAAGCATTTAATGTAAATGAAACAACAAAATATACAGCAACAACAACATGAACGAAATAAACAACTACAAAAAAAGTTTATTACAACAAGTACTACCATTTCTCCTACTTCGACCGCTACAACAGAAAATTTTCCCAACAATTAATGTTAATAAAACAACAACAACAACAGAACAAAAATCTCCACCACAATTTCTTCTGCTGCAAGTACTACAACTATAACAGAAATATTTGCTTGCATTTTAATGTTGCTAAAACAACATCTACAGCAACAATACAAACAACAACTACAACAAACCGTATCTACTACTAAAACAACTACAACAGAAAAATTGTCTAATTATAAAAACAACATCTAATTATAAAACAATAATAATGTAGCAACAACATTTATAACAGCATGAAACAACATCTAATTGTAGAATAATAAAACAACATCTATAACAACAACATTAACAACAGGTAAGAGCAACAACAAAAATTCTACTACAAGTACTACTACATCTACTAGATACTACAGCAGAATTGTTTTCAAACGTTTTGTATAATGAAACAACGAAATATACAGCAACAACAACATGAACAAAATGAACAACTACAATAAGAGATAATTACAAGTACTACTATTTCTATTACTTCGACAACTAAGTACAGCAGAAAATTTGTCCAACAATTAATGATAAAACAACATCAACAACCAAAAAACTACAAATCTTGAGAAATTTGAAGAAAAAAATTAAAAATTTGAAATAAAATTAAAAATTAAAAAATTAATAAAAAGAAAGCTTAAAAAATTTTGAATTTTAAATTTGAAAAAAATCAAAAATTTTGAAAAATTTAATGTTGTAAATTTTTGCTGCTGATTCGATCGTGACCATTCCAGGCACGATAGAATCGACGGCTACTGAGATATCGCCAAAAATGACGTCATATTCGATCGCTGATTAGCGACTATCCATCCCGAGTAATATCCATCCCATTTCCCGACACCTGCGGGTTTGCCAGCTCCGTAAAATCAATCCGAGCCAATAT
Source organism: Nesidiocoris tenuis (assembly GCA_036186465.1). Classification (NCBI taxonomy): domain Eukaryota; kingdom Metazoa; phylum Arthropoda; class Insecta; order Hemiptera; family Miridae; genus Nesidiocoris; species Nesidiocoris tenuis. The sequence goes on from AP028919.1 coordinate 10,541,354, forward strand.
TGCTTTTCCTTAGCCGGAAGGAAAAGTACGAAAATATCCGCATCTCTAACAGTGTTCAATCTTCGCCCAACTTTTCCAGGATTTTCCACCGGTCGGAAAATATTGCCATCTTGACGAAGTTGAAATGGGAGGAGTCGAAGGTGGAGCTTCCAATTTACGGCCAACTCCTCTTTTCCATTTCCTCTACCGTGTTTTCTATTTTAATCCAGTCACAACATGGGAAACATTGATTTATAGAACAATCTATACCGCCGCTAGGTTGGGCGGAAAATATGTTCGGCCCCTGCAACGCGCAATGCATTCATTTTGGATATTTTTTCATTTTTGGACTAAAGTTGCTAGAAATGTCAACAGGTGTCTGCCAATTTTGAATAAAGTGGTGCTAGATACACGAAATTATTAAAATAAAAATTAATTAATTAATTAGAATAAAAATTAATTAATAAAAGTATTCACATATAACATTTATTGTAGGTACTCATAATTATTAAAGTAAAAATTGATTAATTAATTAAAATAAAAATTAATCAATTAATTAAAATATAAATTAATATGTTTTATGAAATATTTATATTTCATAAAACATATTAATTTATAAATTTTATTTATAAATCGATTTATAAATTTGATTTATAAATCGCATTAAGGTAACCGCGAGGGGAAAAGGTAATAATACTAAAATCAGGCATTTTGGGCAATAAAACTTCAACTTTTCGAGATCTCTTATCAGTAAAACATCGATATCTCGTTGAGTTTTTGAGATATCGATCTGAAATTTTGCGAGTTCAAAACTCCGAAAATATTAAAAAGGGCCTTCGAGCGCTGAATTTCCACCTGGCGCCTCAATTCAAAGTCAAAACAGATTGTCAATTCAAACTAAAAATGAAACTCGATCTGAAATTTGAATCTGGAGGGTTTTAATTAGGTGATCGTTGAGCAGTAATTAAAATTCAATCAAACCAGAAGTGGAATTGATGAAAACCAATTGCAAATCCAATGAAAATCAATGGAATTGATGGAAAGTATGAAAACCAACCAAAACTGAAGTCCTAATTGAAACTCAAATCTGACTCTTAGTTTCACTTTTACTTTTAGTTGATGAAATTTTTGATTTACTTTCAGTTCAGGATTGATTTCAGTTTCAGTTCGAGCTTCACTTCTACTTCCAGTTCAAATTTGACTTTCGTTTCTTATTCTTCGTTCTGGGTTTTCTGTTTTTTCTTCATTTTCCTAATCCATTTTCAATTTTACGACTTCATCTCCTTTTCCCTATCATTTCTGATTTTTTTCCCCATTTCCCCAATACGGTCACCATAATCCAATATCAATAAGGTGAATTGTGAAACCATAGCGGAAGCGATGGATGATTGATATTGATGAAATCGGTTTTAAATCGACCCCCCCCCCTCAGTGCCGGAGGGGGCTATTGTGCGGCGGCAGGTGCCGCCCTCGGGTTTCGCGACCTTGTAAACGTTGGAACGGGCGGAGGGCGGCTCCCGAGGACGGGCGGCTGTTTACGTGGAAACATTGTCGGCAGACAGGGCGGAGGGCGGGATCCGCCGCGCGGCACCTCATCCTTCAGGGCGGCGGTCTAGTTCTATTGATTGACTGCCTGTTGCTCGCCGCCCCTAGCAACTACCTCCTACTATCCTAATGCCGTGGCATCCTCCACCTCAGTATCCGCCACCCTAGGATCCACTATCTCAGGATCCTCCACCTCAGGATATATCTCATTATGGGTCGACCGGTTTTTTCCTGAAAGACCGGTTTGCAGCTGCCGGTCTATTGGGTGCACACACTTTACTTCCGGACGCTGGATAAAAAAATGGGTTTTTACGAAAAAATTCAAATTTGTTACAAATGTCCAATTTTTGGCGGGCTATTATACCTACTCATGATGGGGTCTATTTGAAGAAAACGGGCCTCGAATTATCAAAATCGGTTCAGTACATCGACGGTATTCAAGGGAAAACACAAAGCGTACTTTTTTCATTGAACAACTTTCAAAATACTGATTTTGGATTTTCGAAGCTTATTCCTGAAAAGAAAAGTTTTCTTCGAATTTCTCAAAAAAAAAAATAATAATGTATAAAATGTATCACTTGGGTACAAAATTTGTACAAAATTTTGTTGTTGTTATTTAATAACATGTGCCTACCTTGATGTTTCCCGAAATTCCTCGCTTCGTTTGCAATAATTTATAATTTTCAGTTATTTTTTCAGTTTTGGCCAAGTTGAGGGGTTTTTACTGAACCGATTTCGACTTTTTTGGGTTCGATAGATTCCTTGCATGTTTCTGCCGTCCCCTAAATGTCAGAATCGACCGAATTTCAGTGGTTGATGGCAAATTTTCAATTTTTCGATTAAACCTTTTTTTTTTGTTTCTTGAAAAAAGTAAAATTTTTGGAAATAATTTGGTTAGGGAAGTTTTTGGTTAGGGTTAGGTACCAAATAGGCAGGATACGGGAAATTTTTTTCGATTGTCGACCCCTCTCAAAAATGCGAAAAAATTAACCCTCCCTGACTAAGAAAAATTTTCAAAAAAATAATTATGGTTTTAGCTCGACGTTTTTGGTACGATTTATTAGGTATTGGCTCCAGAAAATCGATTTAATGGTTTTTCCAATCTTGATCAACATGATCAATGGGGGAGGGCGTCCTTATGATGCCAAAAAAACGTTTTTCTTAGTTTCCTCGATTTTACGATTAAAATTGAGTTTTTGGCAAATACATAATAGATAAGAAAATGTAGGGGGTTAAATTTCTCCTGGTATAGACCCCCTGCGAAACCGAAATGTTTTTACGAAAAATTTGTTTTAGAAAAAAAGAGTTCGCTTTTTGGCTTGTAACTAAAAAAACTGTCAATAATTCGACATTATGACAGAGGACCATTATTGTAGCTAGTGAAATTTCCTATGGAACTGCCAGGTAGTCGACGGGATTTCGAGGGTTGTATCGTCAGATTTTCGCTCTCTTCGACGCTGGTGCATAAAAATGTTCAAAAAATGAAAATTTTCCAATTCAATTTTTTTTATTTATTCTTTCAGACCGATTTGCTCGGCCAATCGCTGTTCAACATCACATCGCTGGAGGACCACGACGAACTCAAGAAAAATCTCTCGCCCTCGGAGGCCGACGACGTCTCCCCCAGTCGGCCTTCGACTTCTTCTGGTAGGATGATTTTCTTCATTTTTTGTGCCCGATGTTTTATTTATTTTTTTGGCTTTTACGATAATGTTGTCTACTTACAGGCAAGGAGATCGCCAAATCGAAAAGAGCCGAACGTCGGAGCTTCTATTTGCGGTTGAGGCACAAGAGCACGCCCCGCGGTGAACAACCGCAGTACGAAACTGTCCACGTCATGGGACACCTTCGAGTGCCATCGCCTCCTCCTTCTTCATCTTCTAAGAAGAGGTCACCCTCAGGTATTTACAATTTACGAGATTTTTTCAATTTTTCCCCCCATACGAGCATTACAAACAGCAACGGGAAAGGTCCAGCTTCCTGGTCCCACCCGAGGTCACGTAGAGAGAGAGGCTACAAGTTGTATGGTAGATACTTCATTTTTTCGTACTATTTTCGCACTAGAAGTTTTTTGTACGATATTTGTCGTACTATTTTTGGTACTCGATGCCCCAGTTGCCCTTGGTCCTTCAATTACGCCGTTATTTATCAGTTATCGGTATCCTGCTTGATAATATTCCTACTAAAACGCCCTCCTTTGCTCGAAAAGGCGATAAAAAAGCGCAAGGACGCGTATCAATGCGAAGAAATGATTTGTCGTACGCGAGGAATCGCGAGGTTTTCGAAGCGGCCAATTAGGTTTGCGAAAATATGACCTAGAGGGAAAATCGGCCATGTTTTCTTCTGAATATTCCGGCATTCCCCCACATACCTGACTCCGTGCCTGAAAATCGGTAGAACTTTATATCAAAAGTTGGTTGATTTTTCGGCAAAAATTTAAAGTACCTGTACTACGTTCAATTTTTTAATTAATTTTTTTAATGATCATTTTTAAACTCCGTTTTTGATTGAGTTATGCACGTATGATATGTTTGCATCATTAAAATGTCAGCATTTGTGTACAGGGTGTAAAAGATTCGTCCGAGCTATTTAAACGAAGAAAAAACGCGTTTTTCTGCATTCAAACATGAATTTTTGTTCAATCAAGCGGGGAAAATCGACAAATAAATGTACCGTTGGAAAGCTGACATTTCGAGCCAGGTTTTCTCGAAACTTGCGCGGAATTTTACCATTTTTCTCTAGTGCTTAACAAACTTTTAAAAAACTATAATGTAAAAAAATTGAAAAATTCTCAACTTTGACCCTGTTTTTTGTTTGCTTAACTCAATTTTCGACCGTTGCAAATACATCTAGATTATGGTAAATTTAACGCCCTTTCCGACGGTATGCTCATTTTTTCGATTGCTCCTGAATTTGAGGGACTTATGGCCATTTTACCGAGGCGAAGTCAAAAACACGAAGAATCTTGGAGATGAAAAAATGCCTACGGTGTTTTTCGGGCCGAAATTGTAGCGAATTAACTCAAGTATCGACCCATGTAAAGCAGACAATCTCAGGGAAGTTTCGGAAATTCGTATTTTTCGTAAGTGATATTCAGCATCGCATGAAATCATTCGCTATTTTCCTTCAATGTGGGAGACATATCCGCTTAACCCCCGCCCCCTCAATCGATCTCATTTTGACATGGAGATAGACACGAATATATTTCCCGCTCTCGCATCGGAGCAAACATTTTTCCGAACCGGTTCCAGCGAAAGCTCCCGTAAACATGGGGAAAATACGACGTCCTCTCCGGGCTTTTATAGTGTTTGCCGCCATCTATAAATATATAAGGCTTTATGTAAAAATATGGGTCATCTTAGACGGATTGCGAAGAGTGTCTTCATGTTTTGGGTTGATTTGAGTCCTGTCTTTACTCCTTGTTACTATTTTGTCTCACACAACAAGGAATTCACTTATTTGCTGAATGAATAAGGGTTACACAGATTCATCAAATTAAGACAAACGAAATGATGCGGCAGTTTCGAAAAATCGGACCAGCTGTTTAGGGGAACTCGAGGGCGCGCCTATTTTTGTGATTTTCCAAAATCATCGTCGCTATCTTCAGGGCGGATTTCCAGCATGAAGGAGTCGTCTGACGAAAATTTCACACGTTACCAAAAATGTAGGAAATTTAATCAGCTACAAAAAACCCTATCTTTGATTATAACAAAAAGTTGAGCCTTATGAGCGAAAATCGCCAAAAACCGAAACTACTTTTTCCAAAAACGTTGTTTTTGCTTCTTTTCCTAAAAAAAGAATATTGACTAAAAATTCGAAAGTTGACAATTTTTCCAATGACCACCGCGTCAAAAAAACACTTTAAAAAACCACCCTAGCCCTATCCGTTTTCTTGATCAATTGTTGCGTCCAGAAGTTGATGTTAGTGCACTTTTTTTGAGATTAGAGGTTTATCACGTCATTTGAAGAGGTTTTGATTTTTCGCCCATATCTCAATAACAGTGGAAATCGAAATTCGGGAAACGATTGATTCTGAACACTCATTCAGTCTATACAAGTGATAATGGGTGAAATTTCAATCATTTGTCTTCTTAAATGGGGAATTCGATTTCTGACAACTCCGATAATTCGCGATAAAATTTCTTCAGATTTCCCCCCTCAATTTGCCGAATGATTTCCATAGGAAGCGGACCGGAACCGCCGCAGCATATGAGCCATGAGGTCGTCCTCGTCGCCATGATGCAGCCGTTCAAAGAGAAGCGCATCACGCAACTGTCTCTGCTCGAAGCGTCGCGCGAGGAATGGATCAGCCGCCATCTTATCGATGGCACCATCGTTTTCTCGGACCACCGGTAATGCCAAAATTTCAAGAAACTGCTCAAATTTGAAAAATTTCAAAAGTTTTCTTATAAAAATGTCGATAAAACGTTTACAATTTTTTTTTTCAGGATTTCCGTCGTTTCGGGCTACATGGCTGAAGAAGTTACCGGCGATTTCGCGTTTAGGTACATGCACCAGGACGATGTGCGGTGGGTCCTCATCGCATTACGACAGAGTAAGTTCATCCTTAGGGCGGCAGGGCACGCCCGGGTCTACTTCGGGCGAAAAGCGACGCCTGGAACTGCAGTTTCTACTATTTATGTACACTTGGATGGTGTTCGCTCATAATTTCACTTATTCCTTCAGTGTACTACCGGGGTGAGAGCTACGGCAAAAGCTGTTACCGGCTCATGAGCAAAACCGGCGAATACATCTACATCAGGACCCACGGTTATCTCGAGCTCAGCGAAGACACCCATTCGGTCCAGTCATTCGTTTGCATCAATACCCTCGTCTCGTAAGTTGATATTCAATTCGGGCGATCGTCAGATTTCGATGATCAAATTTGGTGCTCAAGTTTGGAGATCTGCGAGCCTCCAATCAATTTTTGAAGCTTGAAACTCGGAATTTTGTCTGTTGGACTTTATTTTCAGTACATTGACTGCACGACTGTTTTTCAGGAGAGACGAAGGCGAGCAGCAGATCAAAGAAATGAAAGAAATGTACACGCCGATGGTGACCGGTCACGATTCTTCGGTCGCCACTTTCACAGCTATGAACGCGCCCAACAACATTCCGATGGTACTAGAACTGTCTCTCGATCTTTGACTTTTTCGTGGTGGATATTTTAGGCTATCGTAACACTTTGCGCTAATTTACGCCGTTTTCCAGTTGGAAATGCGCGTCGCCGGTACGTCGTCGGATTTCCTCACTCCCCTGAAGGTTGACGATCCTAGCGAGCTGAACAATGCCATAGAACAACTTCTGTCGGACCTGCCCGTCGACCAGATTCACCCGAGAGACGCCGACGCCCCCGTCCCGGACGAGCAGTTCGCCAAATGCGCCATGGTTTCCAAAACGCTGATGCCTCCCGTCCACGTTCACAGCAGCAAGGTACCAGCATGAAGTCGGGATGTGAAGCTGTCGTTAAATTATCGGCATAGGTCATGTTAACGATAATAATCTGTGCTCGCAGCTCGGCGTCGTCAGCATGCCGATGATCAAGAAAGGGCCAAGATATTCAAGACCTTCGGTGATCACCAGAGCCAAAGAAAAGCGGGCGGTCGGCGAAGAATCGTTGACCGCCAAGAAGATCAAGCATGAAACCGCCGAGTCGCCGAATCCAATGTCGTTGGGCATCGTCGAACTCAACAGGTACATAACGCAAAGTATTACAATTACTCTTCCTGAGAAAGAACCATAAATCGCTGTAGCCTAAGCTATACAAATTGCAACATCAAAAAGTGAGCGAGGATTTTTTCTTGGAGCTATTCCACCTCTCAACCTATGGGGGGGGTCACTTTATTTCAGCTTCTACAAAAAATTAATGTCGCTCTTTGTTGTCCACCATTTGAGGCGTGCGTTGTGTCAAATTTGCGTTCCAACCGCCCCACGGCCAAACATTTTGAAATACGAAGCCTGATGATGGGTTAACCTCTCAACCGTGGCCTGCGGTGCTAAACTGGTTTTATCTATGGCCAATTTCACCAACTGAGGGTCAAATTAGGGATTATCCGTTACTGTTCTACCTCAACAACGTTGTAAACTCAATACTTATGGCCGATTTCACCAAAATTAGTCGCAGGATTAGCGGTAATCTGAAGACTATGGAAAAATTGGGTTTTACCATTCCAGATTAAGCCTAATTTATGGATTATCTTGAAAAGTTGGTCTCTGAAAAGTGAGGATTAGTGTTAATATTGAAGGATTGACTAATCCCCAGTTTGATCCTGGCTGTTGCAATAGGATTTGGCTCAGGATTAGCGGTTATCGAAAGAATATGGAAAAATCGGCTTTTATCACCACTGATTATCATCACAATTCTTGGATTATCTGGGGAATTTGATCTCAAAAAAGTGAGGATTAATGTGAATATCCAAGGATTGGCTAATCCCCAGTTTGATCCTCGGTTCGTGAACTCTGCGATTAGTTAACGCTTTCAACTTGACCTGATTCAACACACCTAAAAACATGAAAAATGGCTCAGAGCAATAGAAATTTGGCCAAACTTCATGACTGAATGCGTGACAATTCAAGCTCAACCGCAGCTTTCTAGCTCAAACAGCCCCTGAATTACGGCTTGCCAAAAAATTGCCATTTTGCACTTTTGAGTTTGGCTTGTTTTAGAAAAATGAGCAGACGAGCAAAAAAAGTCATCGAATTTTGAGGATTTTAGCGATTTTGGTTGTGACGCTGCGATTTTGAGGCGGCTAACCAAAAATTCGAATTCATCTCCCCAAAAACCGTGTAAAACCGTTGAGAAAAAAAAATTTTTTTCTCTCCACCGAACCACCCATTTACTGGACTATCACCATTTATGTAGCTGATCGACTCCGATTTTACGACAGGTCCGTGATCAAATCTCGCGACGACTACATGGAAATGGAACTCGGCTCGAACGACAGCCTCGTCTCCGGCGGATCGATCCAGCTGGCCAGATACGCGACGTCGCCTGCTGACAGCTACACGGCGACGTCGCCGACGGAAGGCTACGTCATCGCGACGTCGCCCATCGTCGGCACAGATCAGCTGACGAGTTACCTGTGCGACGAATCGACCGACGACCCGTCGTCGGCGTCGTCCATCCTCGTCGACCCGTCGACGTCTTCGTCAATCTTCCACGAGTTCATCGCCGTCGATTCGTTGGGTCCCTGCCAGCCGTCGCTTGTCGGTAAGACAACACTCAGTTTCTCTAGAATTTTGGAATTTTTTGGATTTGTGCCTGGATTCAAACGAGCGTCTTCTCTCTTCCAGATTCAATAGACGATCCCTTGCAAGAGCCGCTCGAGGTAAGTCCTTCCTATTTTGTGGAATTTTGAAATTTTTCAATTTTTCGCTCCGACGCTGGTGCGTATCTTGAAAACCGTCCAGAAAATTTCTTACAAAATCGATAAACGACCGATTCATTTTCAGAGCATCGGCTTCTGGGGCAGGGACATCGATTCGCTGGAGGAGGGCGTCGCTCGGAGCCACATTCAGTTGAACGAGCGCATGCAGTTCCAGGATATCCAAATCAACGCGATCGAAGAAGACTTGTCGTCGGTTCCGGTCTCCTCGGACGGCAACCATATGATCCGCTCCACCTTCACTCATCTCAAGGTTGTAGCCGTAGATTGATTACGAATTTCGGGCACGCACGTTGGATTTTTTCAGGGGTCGATAGCTTTTTCACGAATCGAGAGCTTTTTAGAAAATTATTTTCTTTCCTAGAGACGCTTTTTTGAGCTCATTGAGGAATTTCGTGGACAATTGGTTAAATCGATTTACCGCTATCGATTTATTGGGAACTTTTTTGAAAATATTCTCATACCTCATAAAAGAGGTTATCTGTTCACACCGGTTGATGCTCGCCCTTTTTTGCTAAAATAGCCAAAATGCTTTCGGTAATGGCCGCTTTCGCTTCCCAGTAGCTAATTCCGTATTTTCCCGGCTGCTTTTTCGAAACGCACGTCCCACAACGTTACCTTTTCGACAAAGTGCACGCTTGTCTAACTGCATTGATTAGGACGATGTCGATTTTGTTTCTTGTCCTGTTCTAGCTTGTCAAGCATCAGATGAAAAGTCTGGCCGATGGAAATTTTTACCGTTTCCCCGATCGTTGTAACGAATTGAATTTCGCTTGAAAGTAAATCATCGAAAAAAAAATGTACAACGATTTTTCAAGAGAAAACATTAGCTTTTCGAACGATCGATTTTTCAAGTATCGACATTCAAAAATATCGATTTTAACCATATCGATTTTTCTCAAAAGTATCGATTCTTTATTAAAGTATTGATTCTTCACGACTCCAAGCGTTGCCGTCGGTAATCAATGATATTGCGAGACCAAATTGCTCTTCCATCGATGCTGAATTCAGCTCCAATTTAGAATTTATAGCTGCCAAATTTTTGACAAACGGTGCTTAACACTTAGCAAGACTGAAAAATGAAGACTCCAAGAAGAAGATGCTCGTCGTTTTCTATGTCAAATTTGTTAGGCGTCGGTTTTTATCGCCTGCAGAAGAAGCTCAGCCTCGTTTGATTTTTTTTCTTCATATGATCGGCTGTAGTTGTATTTTACGCTTGGTTTTTTTTTTTTACTTTCCTTCCCACGATTTCCTGGTTTTACCGCTTGGCTTTACGAAGAGGGCTGTATTCTCCTGCGTAAGCGATTCCGGCTTTTACGTAGATTTATCGATTACGATGCGCGTGCGCTCTGACGATTTCAACGAATTTTTCTCAACCCGCAGGCCGAGCATCGGAAGCAGCAGCAAATGCTGAAAACGCTCAAACAGGATCACCAGAGTCTGCAGCAAGGCGGCAGAGAACAGCTTTCCGTACGGGGCGCCCAGGATATCGGAGCATAGTATTAGTGAGTTAATTGATCATGCGATTTCCACGGGCTCGAGCGATGGGAAAATAGTCTTGATAGAGATGCGGTTTTTTGATGCGCATGCTCGGTTAATTTCTGGTGGCTCCTAGGTCGCTTTCATACGTAACATTTGTCTCATGAGTGCGTACCAGACGTTGAAGGTAACCCCCCAACAGCTTGCTGGCAAACGCGGGCTGCTCGGTCGTGAGGGGGAGTGGATCGGCCAATCAGAGACGCGATAGGTGGGCCCATAGAGCAATCATTGCCCATGGAGCAATCTTTTCGCATCTGCGTAACCTTCCCGAACTGGTTTTCTTTTCTCGTATCCAAGTGTAACAGTGGATATTGATACAATGTCACGTTCGCGTTGCCACCCCCTTCTCCACCCCCCACCCATGTGTGAGCGACCGGGTCTGTGGGCTGCTGGGGGGGCCGCTCCCGACCTATGATACCCTTGACTGTTCTATCTGTTGTCACCTTCTATCATCGACATTGAGTCATGTTTAGCGCAAAATTCTCGAAGATATCTCGACTAAAACTCTCCAAATGCCCCGATTGCTCGATTTTGAATCTAACCAACCTTTGATAGCTTATTCAGCCCCATTCTACCATAATTTCTTCAAAAACTGACTTTATTCTCATTCGTCCCCCCGAAACCCCCTTTTTTGAATTTCATTTTTGAGTCAATACCTCAAATTCAGAAAATCTTCAATTTTTGACATTTTTTATCCTCTCTATCGCTAAACCCACCCATTTTCGATAAATTCAAAATTCTGTTTTCCCATCGTTCGAACTGTGTAATCGCCTACTGTATAAATTAAATCCATTGTACAGCTGTTGACGTAATACGTTAGCGTCTTGTTCTCACGTTTTTCTAGTTTTGATCGTTTCTAAGATTATTAACCGTAAAATGAACCCCATGGAACTAATCAAAATTTGTAAGCCACGCTTATATAGCCCTAGCGGATCTCAATGTATCCGTACTCGATTTTCTACGCAGATTCCGGTGTTAGGTTAATGTTGACCCTGTCCGTTTGTCGTTTTGCTGTGTGATGAATGTCAAACGTTAAATACCGATTTTGGAACTGACCCAATCTTCTACTGTTCGACTTTGTGTGTGCACCCTCCTTTCGCAATGAGTGGAGTGCAAATTTCTAGTTCTAAAAAATTTTCAGTCCATTTTGATTTTTTGGTTTTATATCATATCTGCGCTGTTGCTTTGGTTCGAAACTCAATTGGAAAATAACGAAATTGGTTTTTTTATTTGAAAAATAGCCCGAAAGCGGATCATCTTGTGAACAAACTGTCGGAACAGAAAATAACTTGATAATATTTGCAAAAGCTTTGAATCTGTTGATTCGTTTAAGAAACCGAACGGTTTTCGTGGAGCTATGGACCTTTGTGCAGCGCTCAGCTAGTCAGAGATGCGATTGGCACGCCCACAAACAGTAGGACACGCCCACAAACAGCCGGGCACGCCCACCAATGGCCAGGCACGCCCACAAACGGTTGGACACGCCCACCAATGGCCAGGCACGCCCACAAACGGGCGGACACGCCCACAAACAGCCGGGCACGCCCACCAATGGCCAGGCACGCCCACAAACGGTTGGACACGCCCACCAATGGCCAGGCACGCCCACAAACGGTTGGACACGCCCACCAATGGCCAGGCACGCCCACAAACGGTTGGACACGCCCACCAATGGCCAGGCACGCCCACAAACGGTTGGACACGCCCACCAATGGCCAGGCACGCCCACAAATGACTGGACACGCCCACAAACCGCTGGGAATTACCACAAACTGCCAGGCACTCTCACCAATGGCTGGGCACGCCCACCAATGGCCAGGCACGCCCACCAATGGCCAGGCACGCCCACCAATGGCCAGGCACGCCCACAAACAGCTGGGCACGCCCACTAACAGCCGGGCACGCCCACCAATGGCCAGGCACGCCCACAAACGGTTGGACACGCCCACCAATGGCCAGGCACGCCCACAAACCGCTGGGCATTCCCACAAACTGCCAGGAACTCCCACCAATGGCTGGGCACGCCCACAAACGGTTGGACACGCCCACCAATGGCCAGGCACGCCCACAAACAGCCGGGCACGCCCACCAATGGCCAGGCACGCCCACAAACGACTGGACACGCCCACAAACCGCTGGGCATTCCCACAAACTGCCAGGCACTCCCACCAATGGCTGGGCACGCCCACCCACGGTTGGCGTAGCCTACCAACGGCTCAAACCGTCGGCTGAAAAGATTCGATCATCAAATCTTCATTTCCTGATCTTTTTTACTCGATAAAATTTGAGTCGTTTTCATCCATTTTTTTGCTCGATAAACAAACAAATTGTGTCAAAATTTGTGATTGCAACTCTGAATTCGTCAACTCGATTTCTGCACTCCACCCATTCGCGACCCGCTGATGAATATCTTGCCATTCTTCTCTCTGTGTGATTTGACACCCTAGATTACAGCACCGGATTCATTTCATATTCACACAGTTCAGCTTTGTTTCGCTACCATGTAAATAGTCATTTTTGTACACTTGTATATTATCATTGTTATATAATTTCGCGTTAAGACCTTCGTTTTTTGTATATGAAATCAATGCATCAAGTTCCTATGGGTTGTTGATTGGGCCAAGAGCCGGGAAAATTATGAATTCGTTTTTTCTTTTCGGCCGTCGAGTAAAAAAATAGTGTTTTTCAGTCCCGAAATGCGCTAAATTTCCGTGGTACTTCTGCCCGTACTGCTCAAAATTGTCGAAATTCTCGCCAAGTGACGTACTGTACCTAAAGACTCGTAATTTTCGCCCATTACTGTCAAGACTAGGCTTAAATTCGAGCCTCTAACTCCTAAGGTGGATTTGTATACAGTAATTTGTAATCTTTATATAAACGAGAGTCAGTAATGGAACCGCTATATTTGATAAATATCCGCGAATTTCGGAGAATTTCTCCTCCCTCGTAGAATTTTCTTTACGCGAAATTTGCCATTTGGACACGATTTCCGACCACCCCCGAACTGCATGCATTGACAGAACAGACAAATACAAAAATGTTCGCTGTAGACTGAGATCGTTTGTATCGACTATTATATACTCTTAGTGGAAATTGTATAATTTTAGGCGGAAAATAAGGCGAAATATTATGCGTGTAATTTGGGAAAACTCTTAAGAACCACGAAAAACTGCATTGTGTGCTCTTTTATCATAAGGCTGATATAAGTTACAGACTGTCTAGAACAAGCAAAAACGCTCATTATCATTGTAGGTAACGGAGTGGGACAATTTATACGCGCAGAGTATGACCGGGCGGGTTGAAAATTTATTTCCAACCGACCTCCACCCATACCGGGGCTACCTGGTTTCTAAACTTTCCCACGATTCGGTCCTGACCTCTCTCTTTTACCCCTATGCTCTCCTGCCTCCAGGTTCCACACTTCCCCCATTTGCCTGGACTCCCTCCTCCACCAAAAGCCTCCCCCACCACCCGGATCACCAGACCCTCCCCCCGGTCCCTACGTTACCGCCCGTTTCTTTCCCCAAACCAGATACTCCCCAATCCGCCTGATGGATCATTACCCCACAATCTGATCCTGGGTGGCACTCGGCTGACGTATGGAGAGCGTGCCATGTTTAAATTACCGTTTAGGGATGTGAGGCGCCCAGGAAACCTCGCAAGTTTCAAGCTGTATGGTTTGTGGACCGGCCTGCTGGATCCGGACATCTTCCATCTGTTCCAGTCCAGGAAAAACCGGTCAGGTATCGCGCAGAATTCACAGCAGGACCGCTGAGACCTGTGCTGTCTCATCATTAACACTTTTCGGGAATCCTGGTATGCATCGAGTGACCAAGAGGATCAGTTTTACATCGGAAATTCGACCAAAGGAGCAAAATGCATGCTGCACACCGACAATCGAGCTCCTGTTCAAAAAAATAGGTAGCGCACAAAAAACGCGTTCCTGTTCAGACCAGGCCAGATGTCAGATCGAAATCAGTCACACAGAGAGACTGTACGGCAGCGGAAGAGTTAATATTCAGGTACACTTCCCAGTCCTCTGAGGCTAAGTTAGCCCATAACTGATGAGTCAAGTTGGAGACTCGTCGAAATTGTCTTTTCGAGTTAAACAAGAAACACTTCGTTTTTTAGATAAGGTTAGAAGGTATTAGGTTAGAAGGCTAAACGTTAAAGGTTAGAAGGTTAAAGCCGTTTTTGGTTTCTTTCAATACTCGATCGTTACCAGAGATTTCTTTCGATGCCAGTAAACCTGTCGAATGAAGAATATCGAATCTGAAAATCCTCGGTATCGGAATGAAAGTATCGATACCGTACTCGTATCGATAAGTATCGCTTATCTCCATCAACTTGGTCTCCCACCAGTCTCCACAAACCCATATCTCCTAACTCTCCCCTCTCCACCAATTCTGGATCTCCTCCCGCCATGGTATTCCGGTATTTCTTGTTGCCGTTGATCGCTGAATGTTTTCGTTTTTGAACAAAATCAGAATACCTCGGGAATTTGGAATTTTCACCAGCTCCGTCATACAATTCGGCCGCAGGATTGGATTCGTTTGATCGAGGGAAATTGTGATCGCACAAAAAACAACTCAAAAACCGTCGAAAAAGTTAAGTAGGTAGGTAGATCAATAAACCGATGCAGTGGTTTAGGCTGATGTTTGATTAACTTCGATTATCTTCTAGAATCTATGCTTGCGTATTGGAAAACTGGTCTAGTTAGCCGGTAGAATGCGCCGTAGGCACTGTTTAGTATAATTGCAATTTATTCACTCGGATCGGTAACGATTCGTAATTTTCGGCAACCTCCCGTCTCTCTATGTTGTTCTTCGTTGAAGTTCAAATATGTTAACTTATTATCTCCATCAGCAGCAAGGAAAGAGACTCTACAGCTATAGTTTGTCTGCGATAAAAAAATACGTAAAAGTTGGTACCTGGTGGCAAAGAATCGAATTTAGGTCATTTTCATAGAAAAAAAGAGGAATTTTAGTTGTTTGGTTGGCAAAACTGGTCCGCCTTTTCGATCAAGGTTTTCGTGCGTGTTATTCAGTGCTGACGTTCGCAGGGAAGACAACTCCAGAAAAATCGTGAAAACGGGAAACTTTCCCCGCTTTTTGTTTTACTGTCCCCCCCGCCAGGTTCCGACTCTTACGTATTCGAATTGAAACTCAAAAAATTATCGAAAAGAAATAGTCTATTTCACAATTAAGGTACAGTAGTGCAGTTAGTGGAATAGACTTCTTTTCTCTCCTTTTTTGAGTTTTTATTCGAATTATGGGATTCTGAAATTTCTCAGCGAGTGATTTAGTATCTCTTATGTATTCTTTATATCCCAGGCAGACTACATTTGAACATTCGAACTATTCCATCTTTGATGAGGATTTGGGAGCTTAGACAAGGAAATTTTGATCCTATAAAAACCCGAAATTGGCAAATATCGACGAAATTTTCATCAAAATATCGTCGGAGTGACGTCGATTCTTATATTTTTATTCCTTCCCTTTAGCTTTAGTCGCTTTTTCTTACCAACTTCCACGATTGTTATAGCAGAATGGGAACCAACGAGTAAATACGCGGTACCTGAAAAAAAGGTACCTGACCGTACCTAGGATTATATCTCGGCTACATTTGTACCTGAACTGTATCACGAGACGAGAGGTTGCACTTTATGGGAGCACGTTATACCTAATTCTGCATCCTTGTCAGTCTGACGACTTTAAATATGAGTTGACCTTTTGAAAATGCAATATAGAAAACGTCTGAGTCGTAAAAGATGCGAGATATTTTGAAATTTATTTATAAAACGTTTTGTTATTGTTGGTGATCATTGGTTGAGTTTTCCTCGTTTTGACCCCCCCCCCCCTCTGAAAATCCGCAGTTGACGGTTTTTCGTTGTTTGGAAAACCAAAGGTAAACTGGTGGGTTATTAGAAAATATTTTAGGTAGTTAGCTTTCGCGCCGGAGTTTGCGCCTTGCCCATTTCTCAATTTCGATCGATTATTTTGAAAATTAAATACATGTAAACATGAAGTTGAAAACCGTAAGAATGTTACAGTTCAGAATTGTTGAAAAATGATGTTTTACTAGGACCTTTTTTGTAAACACGAATGACATCCATAAAAATTGCTACAATTTCGCTCTCCAGCAGGACATGAACCTCGAGGATGAGCATTGCCTGGAGGTAAGTGGTTCGAGTCCTGCCGGAGAGTGAAATTTCTCCATTTTCCACCTGATATCGTTTTGTTTTAATGTTTTTGAAATTTTCATTTCATTAATTTATTTTCAAAATGTCCTCAAATTGTACGAATGGGCGGGGCCGAAACTCCGATTCGTCAGATCGCCTGTTTCGGTTATCTTGTTATCGTACTTTTCATTGAATAACTCCAGGTCGCGTTGACAACTATAATGTATCCTAATTAGTGTCCGTTTGAGATACACTTTGTATATTCGAATAAAAATATTGTAAGACTGAAGGAAAACTAAATTGTATATTTAATATTAATGTTTACTGTACGAATAAAAATGTGAATAAATAAATGTTAACCTATGCAATGGTGCTGAGCAGTTATTTCTACGTCGGACCCCATAACCAGAAATTTGATTTTATCAGAAGGAAGAAGCCTCATTTTAGAGTTTAGAAGCAACTTGAAATATTTCGATACTTTTTCCCCTTGGACGCTCTTATACCTACTTCAACACCCAACATTATGTTTGAAAAATAAACCAGTGGTGCGTAGATAACACACGATACTTCCTTTTTATAATACCTAAATTTTTGACATTGTTTGATTCCATTTTGACAACTTTGGGGGTCAAAAATATCAAAAATCCAATTTTCAAACCCTCCTCAAATGAAAAATCGTCAAGTTACCCGAATACAAAAAATACAAGTAATCTGCAAGGTAAAGTAAAGATTTTAAGACCAAAAACGCTCAAATCGGTCAAGTCTTGTAGCCAGAAAAAAATAAAATTGAAAACACTGAAAGTGCCGCAAGGCCGCGAACCTCCTGCCTGGTTCTAATGCCTTGTTACTCACAGCTCGTTTTAGCCGCCTCCACAGCATTTTGCCGCGCCTCCACAGTTTACCGTGTACCCAGTTTACCAGGGGCTGCGTTGACCATGTGCCACATTGACCACGTGCCGCAAGGCCTCGAACCTCCTGCCTGGTTCTGTTCCCCTGTTACTCACGGCTCGTTTTAGCCGCCGTCTAGCAGCATTTTGCCGCGTCTCCCCAGTTTACTGTGTACCCAGTTTACTGAGTTTACCAGGTGCAGCGTTGCCGCAAACATCCTGTCCGCTACCCAGTTTACCAGGTGCCGCACCGCCTCGAACCTCCTGCCTGATTCTAATCCCCTGTTACCCACGGCTCGTTTTAGCCGCCTTCTGGCAATATTTCGACGCGTTTTACCAGTTCACCAGGTGCCGCGTTCACCGGGTGCCGCCAACATCCTGACCGCTACCCAATTTGCCAAGTACCCAGTTTACCAGGTGCCGCGAACCTCCTGCCTGAATCTAATCCCCTGTAACTCACCGCTCGTTTTAGCCGCTTTTTAGCTCTATTTTGACGCTTTTCCCCAGTTTACCGGTTCCTTTTTTATTTGTATCCATTTATTTTATTTTTATTATATTTTTATATTATATTTTATATTTATATTATTTTATTTTATTATATTATTATAATTGATATTTATTTTATTTTTATTATACTTATCATATATTTATATATTATATTATATTTTATATTTACCTATATTATTATATTTTATTATGTTATTATAATTTATATTTATTTTATTTTTTTATCTGGTGGGGTTTATCTGGGAATCTGGTGGGTGGCAAGGTTTTGTAATATTATGAAATATGAACTGAACATATTTGACTCAGTAATTTATTCTTTTATGTACACGAGGTTATACAATTCGTAATATCAGTATGGATTTCGAGTAAATGGGTCAAATTATATAAAAACGCGTCTAAATCCTTCGGATGCTCATGTATCCAAAAATCGAAATTCCCTTCATACACACCTAATCTTGCCAATGCGGATAAATTGATAATTTATTGGGTTGCTGGACTCGGCTAGAGCTTTTCTTATTTTTTTCTGCACGTACCAAAAAGGGTCGATAATTATTATTAGAGCAGTAGCTTATTTTTAGTTAAAAAAAAATTAACGAGCGAATTTTCATGGGAAATTTTTAAAATTCGCAGTTTCAAAGCATGATGTTTAGAAACATTTTCAGCGTCTTTATTTAATTTAAGGGTGAATTGTGTCGCAAGAAGGGGTGCCACTTTTGCTACTGAAGATAAGCTGGGATTGGGAGCGAAAGCGTTTTTCTTTGATTTTACGAGCATTTTTTAAATGTACAGGTTTGACATTATGGGAAAATATCAACGCGAATCGACAGGGGTAATACTGGACCCCTGACTTGTACCCCATTGCCCCTGGAAACGAAAAGAAATGTTACAATTTACATCTGATTTTTTGGCCGAAAACCTGTTACAACGCGCCAAAGCTTACGTCATTAAATTTAAAAAAACTCGTCATTTTTTCGGAAAGGATGGAAGATCCGATTTATTCCCGACTTATTCCAGCGATAAACCATTCCAGATGATTTATTGGCCCAGTTTAGTACACAGTGCGTACCAAACTGTACAATTTATTGTTCTGGGGTACAAATGCAGTGTCGTACGTTAACGGGTGTATGTACGAAAGCTCTAACTGGTTTTCTGTAGTATTTTAATTTGCAGATATCTGAAGGCATTGAAGCGTGAAATAATCGATACAATGGAGATACAGGGGTAGGATATAAAAATGGTCAATTTCTCGAGGCAGCAGTGCACAAAAATCATCAATTTTGATTTTGCTGATTCATCGAAATAAATTTCTTTGTTGACAATTTTCATAAATTGTAAATGCAACTCTGCCTCGAGAAAATTCGCCATTTTTGCCCTCTACGTTCGTCGCTACTAAAATTAATTCATCTTCATTTCCATAAAAAGCGTTTCCGTTAACGGATCTAGACAAAACTACTATTGGTTTTTTCCCTCTGAATATAAATATTTCTCTCTCGCTCGAATATATTGAAAGCACTCGAAATTGTCCATATGCGATACATAAGCCCGGCGGTGATTGCATGCATTCTGTACAATTTTCATATTCCTCTTATCACAGCCCGATGAATGATCGAATTTCAACGAAAACTCGAAATTATTTACAAAGCGAAAAAAATAATCGATGATAACTGCGTATTCGAACGATAATAGTATTTGGCTAGGGGTGGGTGCATAAACCGTTAAATTATTTTTTATGCTCTTGAAAAAATGTCGATAAACCGACAAATACGCGGCAAATTTACAAAATAAATCATGATCATTGAAAAAATTTTATCAAAAATTGTTAATTATGCTGGAAAAAGATGCTATAGCTCCTAAAAAACATGTTCGACTTTTTGGAGTTTCAAAAACACCTACCAAATCAATTTGTATTCGTTTTTGGTCAAATTAAGGCGAAAATAAGTTTCGGCTTCAACAGGCTTGAAGAACGATTGGGTTTTTGCAGCCACCCTCCAAACCATCTCAGGCGAAACAGTAACAAACATCCAGTAAATGGGTAAATTGGTAAAAAAGTAGGTTTTCCAACGGTTTCATATGTTACCTATCGATTTTTTCGCCAAAATCAACCGGCGTCACAACTGCAACTGCAAAAAATCTCGAAATTTTTTACTCAATCGCTTATATCTCTGAAACTCTTAGCATTTGAGGAAAACACTCGATCAGCATTGTTAAAGAAGACTAAATTTCTGACAATTCAAGCCCAACCGCAGCTTTCTAGCTTGAATAGCTGCTGAGATATTCTATGTCAAAAAATTGACATTTTTCCAGAAAATTGCACCTATGATATTACGCTCGTTTTACGCGTTGAATATCGATGCCAAAATGTAAAAAAATTGTACCCCACGCCATGGAGATTGTTGCAAGTTTTATTCGGATTCAGCGCCAAAAAAAAATTTTTGAAACCGTCGAAAAAACCTGCTTTGGTATTTTTTCTCCATTTTCGAGCACAGCAAGAACGAAAACTTAACAAAACTCATCAGAATTTGATGTCCGCTCATGTCAGTCAGTCAAGTCGAGAAAATTAGTTTCAGACACAATTCAGTGCGATTTGGGCCCTCATGCTCACAATTTTGGAGTTGACACTCGTATTGTCAAAAACATCGTAACAATCAAAAACGAAAAAAAATGGTTGAGTTGGCAAACTATTCTTCTATCCAGATGTCTTCGATCGGATATGCAGTCTCGATGAATTTCGTGTAGAATCGTTGGAAAGCTCTCCTGCAACAGCAAAAAACAATAAATCACTCATCCCACCCAAATCCGTAATAAAACTCAAACTAAAAAAACTCAAACTCATATCCCACTCGAACTCATGCCTATACACTCATTAACCGAATTCAAAATCAAACCTAAGCTCATACTCTCAATCAAACTGAAAATGAAACCAGTGGCGGCTCCTGCCCTTATACCCAGGGGGTGCACTTAGGCCATAAGATAATAATATTATCTAGATCTATGATATAGATAATAATATATTATATTATGGAACAATCGCGAAGGGAATATGTTATCATAAACAGTCAGTTGGTCTCAGCCAAATATCAATTTCAACTAAGTAAATGCAAATTAATAGGAAAGTTTTGCACACTTTCACGTCTCATTATTATAAAATGAACACCAAACCAGTGGTGCGTAGATAACACACAATACTTCCATATTTTGAAACGTAAAATTGAGACACAATTTGATCATATTTTGACTCCTTTTAAGGGTGTTTAGGTAAAAAATTTTCAAAAAATTCACTATTCAAATTTTAAAATTCACCAAAAATAAAAATACGCCACATTATTGGAAAATAAAAAATATCCACATATTGTGCAAGGTAAAACAAAGATTTTAAGACCAAGAACGCTCAAATCGGTCAATTTTTGTAGCCGGAAAAAAATAAAATAGAAAACACTAAAAACTCAATTATATCGGAAGTACTGTGCGTTATCCAAATTTCGATTAAACAGGGTGTTAGGTCTTGCCGAGACAAACATTTCAGTTCAAGAAATTTGAAAAAAGGTTGAGAAATGAGGGAGTTATGGCCATTTTTGTAAATGACCACAGACGGACAGACAGACAGACGGACAGACGGACGTAACGGACACACAGACACTTGTTCAGGAAGTGATTCTGAGTAAATGTGTATAAGAAAAAGTTTTTTCTGAAGCTCCGTTCCGATTCTCGATTTTAGGACGATCACAATACTTCTATTTACTCTGTAAATATGGAAGTAAAAACGTTCACTAGTGATAACAGAGAAATTTTAAGATGATTACCATCTATCAATTTTCAGAAACCCTATTTTGTAAAAGTTGAAATTGAAGTACCTAAGTATTGTCGGTTGCATTTCCGAGTCGTGGAGCGATTTTTAGCTTTTACCTTCAGGAAAAGTCCTTCCAGTGCAGGTGAGTAGCGGCCGGGTTCCCGGATTGCTATTTTCTCCTCCAAAGTAAACTTAGAAAAATTCAATTGAACTACCTTCACATCGCTCATTTTTATCGAACCACAGAAGAAAACACCGCGATTTTTACTAAATCATATCAGTTTTCGAACTGATAAGATAAGATTACCTCGATTAGACCGCATTCGACCGCAGATTCGATCGCATTCGACCGGCGGAGCAGACAGAAAATGTGCACCTGGACGGTACGGTGAGGCATTGGCTGGCTCACTCATACACTTCCAGAAATACACGACCACTAGTGCATTACTAGTTCGTGCACGAGCCGCCATACAGTAGGTATAGCGCTAGTCCTATCCGTCAGTGATCCTGAGGCTTTGCCAATGACGTTGTTGTTGTTTTTCAGAGAGGATTAATAGTGAAGAGTTGTGTGGCAGTAATAATGTTATTATTAAGGTAGGTCACTGTTTTTTTCTTTCTCATTTTGGCCAGGGGGTGCACATGCTCCTCTGCTCCTGCCAGGAGCCGCCCCTGAATGAAACCGAAACTGAAATTCACGCTCATACATTGAACTTAAACTCAAACTAAAAAGAGAAAAATGAACCCAAAAAAACTCAAATTCATAACCCAATCGAACTTAAAATTGAACACAAACTCGAACAAACCAGAAAATGAAATTCAAACGCACACTCATTCACATAAATCGAGATCAAACTCAATCTGAAAGTCAAAAATCGAACTCAAACTCATAGTCACAGTCAAACATCGAACCCAAACTGATTCGAACGCGAAAAACTCATAAATTGAATTCAAAATCAAACAGAAAATGAAACCGATTCTGAAATTCAAACTCACACATTGAACTCAAACTCAAACTAAAATAAGAAAAATGAAAAAAAAAACTCAAACTCATAACCCAATCGAACTCATAATCAAATACAAACTCGAACAAAACCGAAAATGAAATTCAACCGCACACTCATTCACATAAATCGAAATCGAACTTAAACTGGAACCGAAACTCAAACTCATCATAGTCAAAGTCAAAAATCGAACTGAAATTCAGACTAACTCAAAATCAAACCTAAGCTCAAACTCACAATCAAACTGAAACTGAAATTCACACTAATCCATCGAATCCAAACTCAAACTAAAAAAAAAACTCAAACTCATATCCCAATCGAACTCATAATCGAACACACACTCGAACAAAACCGAAAATAAAATGCAAACGCGCACACTCATTCGCATAAATCGAAATCAAACTGGAAACAAAACTCTAACTCATGGTCAGAGTCAAACTGAAACTCAAACTCAAAGTCAGTCAAAAATCGAAATCAAACTGAATTTCGAATGCAAACTCACACTCATAAATCGAATTCTAACTCAAACCTAAGCTCAAACTCAAACGGAGACTGACAAACATACTCTGAATCAAACTCAAACTCATTGTCAAATTCGAAGTCAAACTTCGACTTAAAGTCAAACTCATGATCAAACTCAAACTTGAGCAGAAACTCAAACTTATAATCGAACTCAGTCTCAAACTGAAACCGATCCTGAGACTCAAACTGTCAAGTCGAACTCATTTCAAAGTCAAACTCAAACAAATACTGAAACTCATACCTATAATCAAACTCAAACTCATGATCAAAGTCAAACTGGAGTTCCAGTTTGAGTTTTGGTTCGAGTTTTAATACGAGTATGAGTTTCAGTTGAGTTTGACTATGAGTTCGAGTTTCGGTTCCAGTTTGAGTTTGATGCGAGTTTTAATTTCAGTTTGATTGATGAGTTTTAATTTGATTAAGAGTTTGAGTTCGACGTTGACTTTGATTACGAGTTCCAGTATGAGAGTTTATCCGTTTAGTTATGAGTTTCAGCAAAGAATTTGACTATGGGCAAAAGTTAGAGTTTGATAATGAGTTTGAGTTTCAGCTTGATTTCAACTTCGACTGTGAGTTTCAGTTTGAGTTTTACGTTGACGTTGACCATGAGTTTTAGTCTGGCTTCAAGGTCGATTCTGAGCATGGGTTTCAGTTTGTCTTTGAGTTTGAGGATGGGTATGAGTTTCAGTTTGAGATTATTAGCGAGAGTTTGATTATTAGCGTTTGACAATGAGTATGTGTTTGAGTTTGATTATGAGTTTGTGTTGAAGTGTCAGTTTGATTCTGAGAATGGGTAAGAGTTTGAGTTTCAGTTTGATTATAAGTAAGATTATTGAGTAGGTTTTAGGTATGAGTTCCAGTTCGAAGTTAAGTTTGATTACGACAGTGAGCATGAGTTTGAGTTTCAGTTTGACTTCAATTTCGATTATGAGTTTCAGTTTGATAATGAGTTGCAGTTCCAGTTTGATTGTGAGCATCCCCATACTCATCCCCATGAGTTTCAGTTTGAGTTTTACGTTGACCATGAGTTTCAATTTTAGTCTGGCTTCAAGGTCGATAATGAGTTTGATCATGGGAATGATTCTGAGCATGGGTTTCAGTTTGACTTTGAGTTTAAAGATGAGTACGAGTCACCGTTTTAGTTTGAGATCAAGTTTGATTATTAGCGTTTGACAATGAGTATGTGTTTGAGTTGATTATTAGTATGGGTGTGAGTTCGAGTTTCACTTTGGCTTTGAGTTTGAGGATAAGTACGAGTTTGTGTTGCAGTTCTAGTTTGACTTGAGTTTGAGGATGAGTTTGATTATGAGTAGGTGTGAGAGTTTGACGTTGACTTTGAGTTTGATTATGAGTAGGTATGAGTTTCAGTTCGAAGTTGAGTTTGATAATGACTACAGGTATGACCATGAGTTTGAGTTTGTTTGACTTCAAGTTTGATTATGATCATGAGGATGAGTATGAGTTTCAGTTGGATTCTGAGTATTGGTATGAGTTTTAGTTTGACTTGAGTTTGATTATGTGTGAGTTAGAGTTTGACGTTGACTTTGAGTTTGATTATGACTACAGGTATGAATATGAGTATGAGTTTGAGTTTCTGTTTGACTTCAAGTTTGATTACGAACATGAGTATGAGTTTCAGTTGGATTCTGAGTATTCTTATGAGTTTCAGTGTGACTTCAATTTTGATTAGTAGTTTGATTATTGATGATCATTCCTCGCAGTTTTCTCATCTCACAGTTACCCTTGTTTTCGATGTTTTTCCTTCGTTTTTAATTTGTTCTTTTTAAATTATTGTTTTCTTTATCGACCCCTATTTTTTGTTATGTTTTTTCGGCCATTGTTCGCAATAAAAATTATTTGTGTTTGTTTGTTTGAGTTTGATTTTGGTTAAGGGTATGAGTTCGAGTTTCACTTCGACTTCGAAGATGAGCATGATTTTCAGTTTGATGAAGAGTACGATTATTAGTATAAGATAATAATATTATATGATATTATGATATCATGATAATGATATTATCATGAGTAGGATAATTATGTACTCATTTAACTCATTAATTATGTACTCTTATGACTCAAAGGATAATTACGTAAAATTTCAGGGTGATTTTTGGGTGGATGCGCATAGGCTGTGTCTCCGAGAAATTTGTAGCCAAGAGATTAGCTATCAGTTTTTGGATAATTGACAATTGATAAAGCGGCCCTTAGTATATAAGAGTCGTATAAGATGATTAGTATAAGATTATGAGTAAGACTTGAGCTTGGGCTTAAGTTCGAGCTTGAGTTTAATATTGACTTCAATATGTTTATGGGGTCGTTAATGGGGTCTTTTATGGGAATCACTTTTTTCCCCGTACAAGTTTCAGTTAGTATGCTAGTGTTAGCTATACAAAATAGGATTTTAGGCAAAAATTGAATGGTAAAGAACGGGTATGCCGCTATGTTTTTTTGTTCATCCGAAAACTCGATTTGTTCGCTTTTAGCCATGTACCCGGGCCGGATGTACCCGGGTCTATGTAGGTACATACAATGCTTCTATACATAGTGCTTTGATAAATCGTGGTTAAACCTCGATAAGTTTTTGAAAAAAAATCTATAGGATTTTGATTGATTATGCCAATCGGAGTTACCTGAACAAAAAAATACTCGTATTCAATATTTTAAGCCCTCAAACGCTCAAACCGGTTCATATATATTTTTTTTAAATAAAAAACCGCTAAAACTGCGAGTTATGCGAATTTCCGTTACCAGGATGATGGCTCTGGTCACAACGAATAATCCATTTACAAGAAATTAAGGACAATTGTTTGAAAATGGAGGGAAAGAGGCCGATTTTTGAAACAAAAATGTACGTATTGTGATATTTTGGAAATTCAACTCACCCGACAGCTTCGGCGACCGGTCGCGTCGAGTCCGAGCCCAGGAACACGTGGCAGGCGAATCTCTGCAACGTCGGATGTTTCGTGATGAACCCCATGTACCTATGGTCCGTTGGGTGGAAAGCGCAGAACGACACGTTCTTCAACGAGTAGAAATAGTCCTGACAGGGTCTGGTCGACGACTGGAAAATTAAAAAAAAAATTAATTAATTAAAAAAGTGAAGCATTTTACTGAGTAGTTATGCGAGAAAAAAATTCTTAAATTTTGATAGGATTTTTTTGAATTTCAGTTCACTCATTATTCCGTAGCAACTTTTTTTAAATTAAAAATATGTTCTTGCCACTCTCGAGTCTTGAAATCCGCTCACCTTCCGCCGACTCTTGTCCACCATGCGGAGCCCTTGGTCGGAAATTTCCAAAATGTACTGATGCGGCTTGTGTCCCGAGGTGGCGATTTTTTTGACCGCCTGGCACAGGACGTTGGTCCCTTTGTGCCACAATGTTTCCACCGAGCCCAAATACCCGAGCAGGAATCGCTCCCTTTTGACTTTGGGGGCGTTCGGGTCGAAATCGTCGTAGTCCATGTCGACGGCGTAGGCCGACGGGAAAATCCCCTGTTTTCCGGTCCGGAGGTTCACACCTGTGTAACGAAAAAAAATTTTCAAACCATGTTTTTGCCACTTTCGAAAAAAATGAAGAAAAAAATCGGATCGGATTTTTATGTATTTAAAAATGCGAAATATGTAACATATAAATGTACCTATTCATTTCCGTAAAATATGTGAAAAACATGTAAAAAGGTTAAAACGTTTCCAAAAAAATGTTTGAGCTCAAAATGAACATTACAACATCAAGATTTTGCTGCATTATTTCCAGAAACGTGTTCGGGCAATCCGATCGGAAAAGGTTAAGGGGTCCAAATCGGCATTATTATG
This sequence comes from Nesidiocoris tenuis, assembly GCA_036186465.1. Lineage (NCBI taxonomy): Eukaryota > Metazoa > Arthropoda > Insecta > Hemiptera > Miridae > Nesidiocoris > Nesidiocoris tenuis. Next base: position 10,568,498 of record AP028919.1, read on the forward strand.
GTCCATTTTCGAACTCAATTTTGGAGGCAATGTAGGTAGTGGGTTTAGAATTTTCAGAGTATTTTTCTCCTGTTTCTCGCTTGATTTACCCCAATTAAGAAGGAGTTTTTCGGGAAATTTTTGAAAATTTTGTTTTTAAATCGGTTTGAATTTCTTAATGCGGTTTCTCTTTTTTCACGTTTTTGCCGATTTGAGAGAGTCCTAGTGAACCGATTTTGGATTTTTCGGGCTTGCTCGATTCCTTGAATGTTTCTACACCGTTTTCCACCCAAAATTAAAAAATATGTGTTTTATTGGATTAAATATTTGTAAATATGGATTTGTAGTCATAATATGTGAAATGAAAGTGGGCTTAAATGAATCAGAAAATGCCAATATGAACATGCCAACTTAAAAAACATCAGTACATTGCCTACAAAATAATATGATTCCTATTTATAAGTTAATTTTTTCCAATTGCTCCAGGACTGGCAATTTCGTATAAAAACAAGGGGGAAAAATCGAAGCATTTCGTACGTATTCCTTTTTTTTAACACTGTATTTTTACCTACATTCGTGATTTTCAAATTCTCCAAAAATGCCACCTTCAAAAATATGAAATTTTTCAAATTTTCGAAAAATGGTCAAAAAGCGGTATTACACCACGATTACACCTATTATTATAAGGTTAATGAAAATGTCTATGGCGTCCTATGATAACCTCGTATGTCAGGAAAACCAAACTTTTCAGGAGAGACAAAAAACTGTTATGAGTGATGCAGGGCCTCCTTGAAAATCAAAATACGAGGTTCTCAAAACGGGCGCTAGAGAGCAGAATAATGTATTTTCCGCCAAAATTCGAATACTAACCGATGAAATACGAGGATTTTATCGAGAAAATGCAATTAAAAAAATGGCCAAAATTCCAGATACGAGGTTATCATATGACCCCATCGATGTAGTACCTATTAAATTCATTCAAAATCACCTTCACACCAGAGGTCGTCTGCTCTTTAAACGTAGAGGGGGTCCCCAATTTCGACTTCCATCTCGTCCCTGTGCCTCGGGATGAACTTGTGGAGCCCCCTGTGCGTGGCTTCAAGAAGCTCCAGTTGCGTACAGGGTAAACTGAGACTCCTCAGTAGACGCTGGCGTAATCGATCCTGAGTTTCAAAATTTGAATTTTTTTAAACAAAGATTCACGATTAAAAAAAAAAAAACAAGCAAAGAAGTACCTAATTTTTATATTATTCTGATTCAGTTGAATGATTAGCATGAGAATTTTCAGGTTTTCGGAATATGAAGTCATGAAGAAAACGAAAAAATTTTCAATTGCAAATCACGAATTTCGAAAAATTCACCTGTATGCGCCAAAACGGGCGACGTCGATTTCGGCCCGTCCGGCGAATGGGCCGTCGAATTGCCGGAGTCGACGTCGTAGCCGGAACTGCTGTTGTACAAGTCTTCGTCGCGCAGATATTTCAGCATCATGATGTTCCTTGCCGTGATGCTGCCGTGGTGATGCTGATGCCGCTGCAGCGCCATGACGTCACCCAACTCCTCGGCTAGCGTGAGGACGTATGCTGGAATGGAGGGGAAGCGATTTGGAGATATATTAAAAAATGTTGCACGAGCATAAAAAAATATTCATTACGTTTGTTAAAAAAATTAGGTACCTACGCCAACTTTAGAGCCTCCTAGCGGCTATTTAACTCAAAAAGGAAGTTGTAGAAGCAGAAAGTTCATAAAATTTCAAGTGATCCAAATTAGTAGTGAAGGTCAATAGAGTGTACTGACGAGTGTATTAAACTGTGGAAGGTCAATAGAGTGTACTATTATAAGGTGGTGTAGATACTATGGTGCAATTGAGAATATCAAGATGGACGATGTATACCATGTTATTGAGACTATACTATAGAGTGTACTTTGGAGTTTACGTGCTATTGAGTGTACTATGGAGTGTACCTACTATTGAGTGTACTTACCATTACGTGTACTATAGAGTGTACTGTGGAGTGTACCTACTATCGAGTGCACTTTGGAGTGTACCTACTATTGAGTGTACTTTGGAGTGTACCTACTTGGTGTACTTACCATTACGTGTACTATAGAGTGTACCTACTATCGAGTGCACTTTGGAGTGTACCTACTATTGAGTGTACTTACCATTACGTGTACTATAGAGTGTACCTATTATCGAGTGTACTTTGGAGTGTACCTACTCTGAGTGTTACCATTCGTGTCTATCGAGTGTACCTACTATAGAGTGTACTTTGGAGTGTACCTACCATTACGTGTACTATAGAGTGTACCTACTATCGAGTGCACTTTGGAGTGTACCTACTATTGAGTGTACTTACCATTACCTACTTTGTTCTATGAGTGTACCTACTACCTATTGAGTGTACTATACTGTCGAAGGGTCGATTCTAAATATTCAAAAAATTGTGTAAAAATGGAAGAAGCTTGATCTTCGTTATCATTTAACCAAAAATGAGTTTCTTGAGTCTCGATGAATCGAGTGATTTATAGGGTGTACTTTTGAGTGTCATATAGAGTCTACTATTGAGAGTACAATACTGTCGAAGGTCAGTAGAGCCTACTATAATATATGGAGTGTACTATTGCTCTGTTGTTCAAAGGATCTTTGTCACAAGTATCCGAAAATTGTTGGTGAAATGAACCTTGATCTTTGTCATTATTGGACCAAAGATGAGCTTCCTGATGTTTGTGAATCTTCGGCTACACTCAATGGACCTAGTATGAACTCATAGATAAAGACTATTTCAAAATATTGAAAATTTTGAAATTCGAAAATGACGACACTTTAAATCTTTAGTGCACTGTTGACCTAGTATGAAGTCATAGATGGGAAATAATTCCGCGCGAGTGCCAAGAGAGATGATCGATGCGTGACGTCATCGTTACGCAAATTCGGCGTCTTTTTCCAAAGTCAGAGCAATTTCCGAACGAAAAAACCCATTCTGCTCGGCAAAAAATTTTTCCATGCCGGGAATGGACCCCGGGCCTTCTGGGTGAAAGCCAATGTCCTAGCCACTAGACCACATGGGAGCTTGCAGCAACTGGCGAAAAAGATGTAGTACCTAGACCCAAATTTTCGAATTACATGTGGTCAAGACTGCAAAAAATGTGATACGGATTGATTTGGAAGAGAATGATTTCGCCACGAGTGACTCACGTTTTTTGTGCTTGGGGATTTTCGGGTAACTTGCGACGTCGTCGACCTGGAGGTCTGGGAGGCCAAGCTCCGTCGTCTTGGCTTTCGGGACTATTTTCGCTGCTTTCCCTCTCATTTTCGTCTCTCCTGCAATTTTGAAATTGAATTAGACAATTTTTTGGGCCAAAACCGGTTCATTGATTCGGGAAATGAAGCTTTCAGAAATTTTTGTAATCGATTCCTCGTATGGTTCTTTGAGCACACTTTACTAACTAGTGAGTAGCAAGTTAATTCAGGTAGGCATCACATAGGTGGGTAATGAGGTACCTATTATTGTTTGGGATTTATCCAGGTCAAATGTCTAGATTTTAAATTTTATTATTTTTCTCTTCGCGTTTTTTCAAAACCTCGTTTAGTAAAACACGAAAATTGTGATATGTTTTATCAAAATATTTTTTATATTTTATCACAATTTTATTTTTTAATAAAATTGATTCCAAAATTCGACTCACCGATCCAAGTACGAGGTAACGTTGGGGTCATAGTCGACCGGCCGAGCCGGAACAGCTGGCGGGATCTGGTCGTCGACGTCATCGTCTACCATTTGCGTCGGCCGTCCATGGACGATTTGGCCGTCCTCAGTCGTCACCATTGATGGATCGGCTGCTGGTCGATGTGCTGGATAATTCTCATCCCACAAATATCAGGGACGAGCCTGCGAAAATTGTTAACAAAATATTGTAAACTTTGGAAAAACTGAATGATAATCCGGTGAGCCTATCTAATCAGCAGTAGACAGTGTAGTTTCTGTAGCAGACGGTATGAATATGGTTAGTTCATGACATTTTCATAGGTAGACTCCTAGTTATTCAGCTGGTGGGGACTTGGGCAGGTAGGCCCTGCAAACGTAGCTGGAAAAATGAAAATGTCAAGCGCCCTACAGCTTGCCAACATAGTCAAAAGGTCATCCCAGATGGGGAGAATCTAGGAAAAAATAAATTGACCCAAAAAGATCATTGTTCTGGTTACAGAAGCTTGATAGAATTTAAAGTTGCCAAACTTTTTGTTTTTACCCCTACGTAGGTACCAATTTCTGACATGATTTTTCATCACAAGAATGGCAAATTAGCTTAAAAACAGACGTTGTAAACAGCAGTCAACATTTAAAAGCTGTAATTTAGGAAATAATTATTCATCATTCCTTGTAAAATATCCCCTTGCAAACCACCAGTTTGATGTATCTAGACGTCTGTATCCCATATAGGACTAGGATTCATGAAGTGGAAGTGACAGGTAATACTTACGTATATGTCTGCAACGAGGCTCTGATGTGTTGGGGGATCATGACGAAATTGTTTCTGAACTCTTGGAGTCCGAATCGGCCATAATTTCGACCTAACGGCTAGAAGCGATTTTGAAAAACCGAAATAACCATCTAATGGTAAAGAAGATACTGCGGTCACGACTTCTGCACTACGAAGAGAGTTTGGTTCACTTCCTATTGATTACCTAGGGCCGAACGGAGCAACTTCACCCCCAAAGCCACCCCCAAGTCACCCGTGAAGAATTCAATTTACCTGCCGAACGAAAAGCGAACCTCTCACTTTTTCCCCATGAAACTACTGTTGATGAATTTTTTCAAGATCATTTTTTTCATTTTCCAGAATTTTCCAAACCGAATTAAGCATCTTTAAAACCAACTTAAAAATTTTCCAAGAGTAAAAATTCCTCAACCCAAGTTGAAAATTTTTAAAACCAAATTGACAAGGTTCCAATTAAATTGAGGATATCCCAACTAAAATAAATTTTCCAATTAATTGAGTGTCCAACATCTTCCAAGAACAAGGTTTCCTACATAATCAATAAAAAACATTGATCTCAATACGACCTTCTCATCCCCACCACCGTATCAATTTTATAAAATTCCAGTTCGAAGGCCTAAGATTGAAATTGAGTTGGGTCTTAACTTTGATAATTCTTTTTTATAATCCCACGAAGCTACGTGATTTTTTTGAAATGTTTGGAAGAAGGTTCACTTTTCAGAATTCAGACCTTGGGGAATTGCGTGTTTTTTTTTCTTATTTTCGGGATAGTGGCCGATGCAGGTGCGCCAAAGTGAACACACCCGATCGCTGGTAGCGGGGGACAAGAAAATGCATTGCTGTGATTGGTCAAGGTGGCGTCGGCGTGTGGTTTTCAACTCGTTTTTTCACAAAAACGTGATGGGATGCCAAATTCCAGCAAAATTACTCACGTAATTACTTCAAAAGACGTTGAGGTTGAAAACTTCCATGTTGAATGTCAGTAATCACAGTAAGTAGAAGAAATACCTATGTTAGTCATAAATGAGGAAAGATCATAGTCGATACAAAAGCTTTTTCCCAGGTTAACCACTTGCCTTCTCAGCTGCAACGTTAACGTCGCTTGTCATTGTTTGTTTTCGTCGGTTTTTTTTTCAAGACTTTCGCACTCACACGTTACCTGTAAAATTGTTACCGTGTAGTGTAGCGTTGGTAGATAAACACAAAAAAGCACTCAAGATGAGGAATTAACCACTCGAATTCTCAACACTGTCAGGATAGCTCGCCGATATTTTCAACCATACAGGAAGGGAAAAACGTTAACGTCCTCGCTAAGTGAATACTCGAAATTCCGAAAAATTCGATGCATTTTTCGCTGCGATGGCTACCAAAGGACGACGAATTTGGTGAGAATTTTTATGGAAAAGGGCACCTTGAAAAGATTTCTGGCGTCAAACCTAATTAGAAACAAATGGCGCGTAGATAACGCAAAAATCCTTCTTTTATGTTGTGAAAATGTGGGAACGGACTGACAAATTTCACTACTTTTTTGGAGATTATCAAATTTTAAATTTCCTGCAAAACAGACGGGGTAGGACATGATAAGTCGTCCTTCCAAAGTATAACGTCTTGTCACCGTGATAAAAGATTCGATATTTACGCCAAAAGGTTCGATAATCAAGATAACTCATTGAAACGCGAACATTCATTGATTGCACTGCTTTGATCAGCGTTGGCTTGATGCGTATGTAGAATTGGACTGATGGGAATCTTGGAATGCTTTTGATTGGGAAATGTCACATGTTCGGTGAGATTACCGAGTACTCCCCGTACAGGCAAGACGCGAGCCTCCTCAGTACTCCCAACACGAGTCCACCCAGTGCGCACCAGTCACCCCAAAACATTCAGCAATAAATTGATGTATCGAGGGTGAAGTGGCGACATGACCTAACTCATTTTTCGGCCGTATTGAGTGGTTCTAGATTCAAATTTTTGTCACACCAGCAAATCGATTGATGAGCCTAGGTGGAACGAAATAACGGAGGATTGTGTGAAAAAATGAGTTGTGGCAACACTGCCTCTCTCCTCATTATATTTACCACTATCAAAAAACGTTTTTGATGTCCTGGAAATTTTAGGAAAAATGAGTTAGGTCATGTTGCCACCTCGAAACGCAACTTGTTTGTTCTATAACACTACTTGATCCTAAAAATGGCCTAACCTGTTCTTGGATGAGTTTAGGAGGCTGGGGGACTCGCATCATCAACCCTTTACGGGGGTACTCGGGCTCCAGTGCAGTGCCCCTGTGACGTTTTCTGCGTTATCGGTACTCATTGTCAACTGCTTGATCTACTCATGATTTGTTGAGAAATCATTGGAGTAAGTGCAATAATTTCATAATCGCTTGTTTCGTTCATCACAATAATGGGACTCTTCCATGCTCGAGCACCAAAATTCTCATGAAATAGTTGAAAAATCAATTTTTTGAGGTTACATCTCAGGTTTCTTCCAACGCCCAAACGTCGATACATACAATTTTATGTCAACAGTATGGCATCGGATTTCTCTCCAAACATCGGTGGCATGAAAACACATGTACAATTTGTCGCAGTGCCTGCTCAAAGCTGGTTAAGGGTTATCGTTATCACCCACTTCGTACGGCGGCCTCGTCGGTGTACGATATCTCACCAATGGCCTGAAAGTGAGCACATCCTCCTTCAGCGGGCCTGAATTTAACGGAGAGCTTTAATAATTTAATATCTCCAAATTTCATCTTGTTTCAATAGCTGGCATACCAATACGAACTTCACAACTGTCCAAATTTTGGGAAAATTTTCATTCGATTTTGTAGTGATTTCAAATTTTATTCTCTTACCTCGGAATTTTTGCGTTTTCAAGGTATTCTACCTACCAATTAAGCCCTTCTACAATCAGGCAGTATTGCAACCATGAGGTCGCCTCTCTACCATTGATACGTTACATCCTCGTAGAAAAACAGGTTGGATCTCGTCCACGGTCATTCCGCTTTCTCATCCCTCGCCCACGAAGTGATGATCACCGGAACTGCATGGGACTCAAGGTGCAGAGCCTCTGATTGATAATTATCAGGCGTTCATTTTATATTTTAGTTTTATTCAGTATATTTTTTTCAAAAATTATTTTCTATCCGTATTCATTTTCAGACTGTATTCACTGACCATTCCTTGTTAAGATTCACAATCTTGGCTCTGCTGACCAACAAATTCTTGGAAATCACATTGGCCAATGTGGATCACTGCATATGCGTCAGCCATATTGGGTAAAAAGTTCAAATTATCTCGCCTATCTCGACCTAAGGCGTCATGAAATAATTTAAATTTATTCATACGTTTCGAATCTATAGGAAGGGAGATACCATTCTTGCGGGCTAGCATCAACCATTCGAGAGTATCTGTCATTCCGAATGCAATCAACACTGTTCTGTTCCACCCCAACCAGCTGTTCTGAAGCCACCTGGCAAAAGTAAATTTTTTTGGAATTTGAGACGACTTCCTTTGTTTTACAAGTTTCAGCGATTTGGCAGCCTGCTATTTTTGTGATCAGTGCTCAAATATCTGTCAATGGTCGATTCTGCTTTCATTCTTGGTTTGTCAAGTACCAAAAGCAATGTCAATATTTGTACGATTTAGGATTTTTTTTTTGTTTTTGACCAGTAATCATAGTCAGCATCGGTCGGCTGGTGTATCGCAAGGAACTAAAATCTTTAGAATCATAGTAGAGCTCTGTGCCAAGCATCCAAATGTGAGTGCGTTTTTGCATTTCTTGAAAAAGGAACTATGGGGGGGGGGCACCTAACTCTGAAGAAGCCATTGGGTATCATTGGCCGATTGAACCAATAACTATCTACTAACGAGCATCTTCGGAATGTGACAATCAAATCAACCACTTTCCACATTTCGGTACGTAAAATTTCAGATAAAATTTTCAGCAATCGAACTGCTGACAAGGCCTCCAATGGTCAAATCAGTTCATTGTTTTTGTTTCATAACAACTTATTTCCCAGGTTGATTTTCTAATCGGTGGCGGGGACCCAAATATTCCCTTCTCGAAGAGATCACCGAGAGATTTTCATCTGCACGGTCGGGTGACGTTGCTCGGACAAATCGACCACAGCCAAGTCTGTTCTGTTCTCAACAGGTACATGTCCGTTGTCAGAAATTACCTTTAGTATCATCTTTCATGACGAAAAATCAAATTAATGGGAAAGTAGAATAGGTCTGTCCAGACGTTCTGTTAATGAGGGAGGTCTGACCACGCGATATGGACTTAAATGCTTATGCCAGTATCAGACGTCAGGAAGGCCGTGCCATGCGCTACGTTTGATACGCACGGTACATTGGCAGCTATTAAAACAGCAACCATGGCACCGAAAGCCTCATATTTTTGGGCAAGCAAATCCAATTTGTTGAATTAATTAACGGTACCAACAACAACCAATGATTCAGTCAATTTAACGGGCTCGTAAATGTTTGATGAAACTGTACCTAATCGATCAGCTCAACCATATTCGTTCCAATACCTGTCAAACATGTCATAATATGACATATTCTGTGGCCAGAGAGGAGGTACCTTTAGGTTTTTTGGTGTTCGACGGAACATGACAATGTCTCCATTATTTTTCGTTTCTCAAGATTAGCTTTTCAATTTTTATCAAGGGGGCACATCTTCCTGAACTGCTCGCTGACCGAAGCATACTGTATGGCCATCGTGGAAGCTGTCGCTTGCGGGTTAGTAATTTTTGTCATGTCTTTTGAGAATGAAAATATTCCTATTTGAATCCGGTTGAACATTATCGTCTAGCGGAGCGACCGTTCTGTCAAGTTTTGTCGTAACTTGACAGTATGTGGGATCGCTATTTTCAAATATGGTATGATCAGTTGTTGGATTGTCACAGGCTCCAGGTGGTATGCGCCAAAGTGGGTGGTATACCCAAGTATCGTTGCAATTTTGGTGCTCCTACACGTTGCGTCCGTTCCAGTAATTCGATGTTCCGTTGAAAATGTGGTACAATGTGGCTTCACTGACCACGAATATTTGGGACATCGCTCGCCAAATGGACTCTAGAGGCAAACTCTAAATCGCTCGTCTCAATCAATCAATAAAAATCAACTGAGAGCCTTTCTTATTACATACTTTCATTTAACAGCGCTAATCGAAGGTCTCGAGTGCGCAATGGCCGATCACGTTAACGGACAGTACCGCCCGCGGAGCGACATAAAATTCGTACAGGATTGCTACAACTCGGTTAAACATTTCGGCCAGGACAAGGTGGTGTGCGATTCAGTTGTTTCACCTTTCTCACCCCTCGCTCAGGCAAACAGCTGAGCAAGTAAGTCTCAGATTGAAGCTCCTTAACTTCCTTAGCTCTGGATGTATCGGACATACGCTCAAAGTCCAACTCGGTTGGCCACGGCTGGCCTGATCAATCCTTCTTGGCTTAAGACCATCAGTGAGGGGGTTCAGCCATGGCGATGGCGCCACTGAGCCCACCAATCAGACGAATGGCTCAACAGCCGGCTGATTGACAGGTCCGTCTGTGAGGATCACGTCTCCGATTGGCCGAGCTCCTCACGCTCCACGACCGCCTAGGCGTGGCGCAGCTCCTGTCACGCTCTCAGGACCGCCTGGCGTGCGCGCAGAGCTCCTCACGCTCTAGGACCGCCTCAGCGTGGCGCAGAGCTTCTCACGCTCCTCGGGACCGCAAGGCCCGCACAACGCTCCAGGACCGCACAACGGTTGCACGCAGAGCCGTTAGTACGATACAAAATTTAGTGTACATTGGAAATGCAACTAACTATTCCATTTTATTATTTTCTTTAAATAGTTACCTAACTGTTGTTTCCTTGACACTTTTCCCATGCCTGAGTATGAACTTGATAATGGATTGATGAGTTTCTGATTGAATTACTGATCCTCCGATAAATTGTTTCAGTTACTGGAAAAGCGGCGTTTGGCCCTTTTTACTGGTCGTCTCACTTTATGTGGGTGATCCTGCGATCACTAGAAGTCATCGTTCCGCATCATTACATTATGCCTTCTAAATCGTGCCTTCATGCTGCAAATAAATATTTGTATCTAAGCGATTCATGATTTGAATAGTCAAAAAATTAAAATATCATTATTCAAAATTGACTAAAAAATTAATGTTTTCAGAGCATCGACATAGCAAAAGATTACAAATCCCTCGAAGATAAATTCGAAGGTGGCCAGAATTGCGCGGAAAATGATGATTAACCATTTTAGTAGAGGGTTATAAACTGCCAAAGAAAAAGTTACCAATTTTCTCTTCGTAAGAGTTTTTATTAACTTTCACAATGCGATTTGTACATTTATTTGAAATTACAGTGTATTCACTATGTGTACGTCGTTTATTTTTGTATAATTACAAAAAATAGATACTCTCTTTTCGAATAAATTCTCATCTATGTATGGCATCGATTATCTACAACTTTCATACATCGTAATATAGCACACACCCGATAACATCTACAAACGTCATGCACTTGTTGCTGATTTTAAATGACTAAATAATTCACAATCGGTTCGGTAGCGGTTTTTTTGATTCAGTCGAAAATCTCAGCGAATTATAAATTCCCGGGGAGCAAGTTTAACGTCAGCGAATCGAGGCAAGCGCGGATAATTCGCCGGGGTATAATTCGATAATTTCAGAATACTGCGGTCAGTTTACAAAAAAAAACCTCGGAGATTCAGCCAAAATAATGGCGATAGCAAGAGGGTGGACCATCGTTAATCCCATCCGAGAACAGTTAGCTACCAAAAAGGAAATACGAGCCACCAAGTTTGAAGTTTTGAAAAATCGAATGAAATTGGACAGTAATACTAATAAACATGAAAAAGTCAATCCTTAAAAACAGCCAAATGTTTCGGTACCTGCCTTGAAGGTACCTTTTTGAGTATTGTGACTTCGTAAACGACCATTTCCTCAAAATTCCGTACCATAAAGATAAAAATTCGAGATGTACTTGGAACATTCCTTGAAAACAACTAAGGTGCAGCGGGGCAAGCGCAGTACTCTTCAGTTACCCAAGAAAATGAGATTGGGAACTGAGTAGTGTTTCTATGCAGTTGGAGCTAGGATTCAAAGTGAGAGAGCACAAAAGCATATAGGGCATTATTTTGCTTAGAAAATTTAAAACGAACAAAATTCACTGAGTTTTGTTTGTTCCCACCCTGGCCACTTCCATAAAGTACTCGTTACTTTTGGGTCTACAATTTGGTACACGGTTTTGAAAAGTCCAGCTCGTACTTTAAGGAACAGGGAAACAGTCCGAAAACTGGGAAATTTTTTCACTTTTGACTGTTATGGAAGCGTGTGATTGATGAAAAATGCCCATAGAGGGCCTTACTACCTGTGTTTAATGGCCACTTCTGCACTAACCCCGTTTTTGCACTTGCCCCAGCCGCACCTAACCTCTAGTCTTTTCATCAATCACTTGTCTTTACGACAATTCACCCCTTCTGACTAAAATGATGCGAAAGAAAACATTAATTTGCCACCCCTGCATTGGAGGATTCAAAGTATTTCACTACTCGTAGACACTCAACGTAACAATCATCAATTGACGGAACAGACAATAGTGGAATGGCGGAAATACATACGAATACATCTTGATTACAAATCCTAGCTCATGATCGACTGCTCAAAAATACCTAAACTACCCCTAATTTGATGTTTAAGTATGCAAGCGTTCCTATTTTCAATGTCCTTTGGTCCAATAGACCACTTGAAATCTTGGAACTTGATGAAAGGTGGAAGCACTGCGAGTTTTTGCCCATAACAATTCATCACCTCACAATTTTTCCACAATTGTTTAAACAAAAAAAAAGTAAAAATTCATAAATGCCGGTATACAGAGGGTTTTCAAGGAAAAAAACAACTTTTAAAATCGCTAAAATTGTTGCAGTTTGAACTAATTCAAAAATACCCAATTTAAGTTTTTTCTAATCGTATCCGACTGAGGCAAATGTAACAAGTAATCCAACCGATAGCTCTTATTTCTTTCTTTATATCTGGGAATAATTGTAAGGTAAACAGCCTAAATCTTGAGGGGGGATCGTAAAATCTTTGATCTTTCATTGATAATAATAACGTCAAACCCGTAGACACAGTCGGATTTTTCTTGAAAAGGTAAACAATTGTTCTGCAAGTCTACTCATTGCAGACTTTGAGGGTATGAATCTGATTAGCTGCTTGATACCCCAAACCAACACGTTCCTTCAAAATTATTTCGAATATCAGATAGCACAGCGTTATCGAAAGGTCGATTTATTCAACAGATTGAAAATAATTGGCGTTCGAGAGCATTTTAGGGTCAATGAAAATCACACAACCTCAACATTTTGGGTGTCCACGTCCTTCGACAGGGGGCCAGACTCGGGGGAAAATCAACACGTACTCAGGGCGTCGCTCTTACGGAACAATCATCTCAGTTTGACTTGCCGTATCAGAATCGTCCGCTGACCTCAGCTGAATCGAAGGCAGAGTCATCTCTCCGCAATGCATGGACACCATGTAAATACTAGTTCTTTGAGTGGTTTTCGGCCTAATGGTGAGCGTGCACTCTTTGAAGCAGGCGTAGACAGAAAGCACGAAGGATCCACCGAGAAGTGCAAAACGTGCAGATACGGTTCGTATGCGTTGAACACGGCGAACTTGACAGGGTAGAATTGGCGGACGACTCCGTTGCCAGGGAAATCAGCCGGGACCGACAGTTGGGTTTCTCGGATGACGATTTCCGGAAGTTGAAGGACGGCAGAAGAACGGCGGACGGGCGCGTCCTTGTCTGCAAGCCTGAACCAAGTCAAGATGTACGTTCTGGAAATGCTAACTTTGTTACCGCCGGAGTGGCACGAAGCTCGAAGCGAAGCGACATCAATAGCCCATTCTTTCTGAAAGGACCACCCCCTCCAAGTGACATTTTGGGTAGGCGAAAGATGAAATTCTCCTGGACGTTGTACCTTGCCGTTTTGCTTCGTCTTCCTCCGCCTGACCCCCTCTTTGGTTATGTGGTCTCAGAGTTCTAAACAGGGCAATTTCGATAGCGAGAGGCACTTGAGACCTTCCGGTGATTCGATTCTCCAACGAACACGTCGATGGTGTAGAGCTCCTCTAGTTCGGCGAAGTTGACTGACAGATATCTGCTGGAATGGTTGAACGGTTGGGCAAGGACATCGAAATTGACTGTCGACTCGCTGATGCAGCAGTGTCCTTCAACAACGTAACTTGGATCTGACATGAGAATTCTGGCCGTTAGGGTATCGCTTTTTGCGAAAAACGTCTGGTGGAATTTCCCTTCGTCAAACTCGACCTTAACGTTAACGGGAAGGAGAGCAGCGAAGCCAAGTCTGCGAATTCGGTAGCTGCCATGGCTTCCTGAACATTGTTCTGGTTCAGGTTGAAGGTAAGGAAAGCATCGACACGGCCAATACCCTCAAGTCCTCTCCAACGTGGCCGACGGTCCATTTCCTACGCCGAGCAGAGCTGGGGCTCTGTGACTGATTTCATAGGAGACAGCGGATCCCCTTCGGAGATATAACACTGGAAAGGCAAGGCTTGATGCGCAGGGATTTCAAGTCGGGCCCTCAAGCTTGTTCTAAGGCCATCAGCTCCGGATAAGTCGGTGGGATCGGTACCAAGGCCGTTTGGACTGGGGACAACGTTTCTCCCGACGATTGGCCCTCCGATTATTATCTGACAAGAATTGTACAATCTTGCCAACATCACTAGGGTCAGGTAGACAGTCACAGACAAACATAAAGTTACCAAGGTATCAGAGTTGGAGTCAGCATCAGAATCTCGTGTTCCACCGGCTTCGGCGAACTAGGACTGGTAAGGCAAATTCTGAAAGACGAAAATTCAACAGGTTATCAAAACAAATCGCAGCGTGATGTGAATTTGGAGCTTGTTATATTCATGAACAACAATGGACGCCTTGAGTAAGGAACGCAAGACGAACAGGGACGTGTCAACAACAACAGACGGCGACTCCGGATATAGCATAAACCATTTCCTAGCGATGGCTTCCCCTCGATGGGCAGGTTGGGCTCAGGGTCCGGCATGCCACCCTCGGTGACTACCTTCAGATTTCTGTAAACGCGGCTGGACTTGACGGGTGCGATCTAGTAACGGCTTCTAAGCAGAGCGACAGGGTACTCGGATACGCCGCGGAGAAGGCGGTGGCCAGGGCTTTGACGAGCAGCCTGTCGACAATGCAGTACCACTTTTCCCATTCCGATAGTCCCAGAGCATGTGAGTGAGGAGAGTTAACAACTTCCGTAGTCCTTGGCCTCGTAGTACTCATCTGCCATCTGGACGACTCAATGCCTTCGCATTCTGGGGCAATTGTACTTTTTGAACTGTGAAATAGCGCTTCCGAGTAAACTGATGATTATGCCGGACTAATCGGATTGATGGAACTCATTGTACTGCAAGGCTTGGATCCCCTGCCGTTTTCCAGATCCGTTCGAGAGGTTCTGCACTCAGCTGAGCAAGGACACCAGGGTCGCTGATTAAACTCCAATCTGTCCATCGCGAGAGGATCTGGAACCGGATATTCAGACACGTTGCGGCACAGTTAGTTCGCCATCCTTTTCCTCATCTCGGAACATTCACCGCGACTTATAAAAAACCAGATGTTTGTGTTTGCACTGAGGTAAACCCTTAATGTCCATTTTCTCGAGAAGTTCGGCGAACATGCTAAACTGTTTGAAAGCCAGGCGTAGTCTTGAAACCGTAGTAACGGATGGCCCATGCGGAGTTTATAGTGTTCTATGTGTGCTCGAAAATGGGAGAAGGCGTCTCGAGGCAGATTAGAGCCGAAATGGACCCGACTAACTTTATAACTTATATAACCTGCTATAGTTTTCACTTCGAATTCGTTCGTGTCAAGGAGTCGCGCCTCTAGAAGATTATTGTACGCCTCTTCATAGTTGATATGAGCAGCTGCCAGGTCTTGCCGCAGTTCTGAGAAAAACCCGATCTTAAAATGATGCCGCACGTACAAATATTGGTGATTTTTCTTGTTCAGGTTCTCGCGGTGTGCCCTAATCTGACGGATTTCATGTTGGTAATACGTTTTGGCCAGGTCGTAGAACGCTTTCTCCAGTTTGGCTGTGAACCCGAGTAAGTGGTCATTGTGTGGAAGAATATAGAGAGATTTGTTGCTGAGTTCGGCAGCCTGGAAGATTTCCTTGGCGTCGTGCCTAGCGGATCCTCCGTGAGGGATCGAGCATCTACTCTGGATCAAGGAGCAGACACAAATCTTTGTCCCACGTCCTTCCAGGGCCAAGCGCATCGACTGCACCCGGGAGACACATTCCATCTTCCGGCCGTACCATTGGGGGTCGTCCCCGTGAGACTCAGAGATACTACCACTACAGAGGGCACCTAGAAACTGATACCGTTTGATCAACGTTAATTGGGAGCATAAAATTTTGAACAAATTATGCATAAAGTGTCTATTTAGTGTCTACTTACTTGAGTCAGATGTTTGTGCATCCAGCTAGACTGAGTATTGCCTTTGGGAATATGCTGGTCGTAGGACTTCTTCGCCTTAGGTCGGGGGAACCCGGTGCGATGCCGCCAACAGCTTGAACTGCACGGGTGAACGGTCCGTGGTAGTCGGCCTGCACTCAGCGCATCCAGACCGTTCTGTGGATAGCGTTGTTCAAAGGATTGAGACCTGAAATGCCGACCAACGCTTGCGGCTGGGCCCAGCAGTTCTGCCCGAAACTGGGAGAGTCCCGGTCGACGTTGGCCATGATTTCCAAGAGAGATCTGCAATTGAATAGTTGACAATTTAGAGCCTATCTGTAAAGCTCAGTTCACAAGAGCGTAGCGAGCATTGATTTGTGGAGGCCATCCTAGCGTAGAACTACGCTACCCTCTAAAGAAAAGGAGTAGGGTGCGCAGAACTACGCAATTACGTAGAACTACGCTACCTACTCTCTGATTGGCAATGCTTCCCACGCTAGCGTTGTCTGACAAAACAACCCCAACCCAGCTAGACTTCAGTCTTGTAAAGGCCTACACGGGGACACTTATTCCAGGTGAGCGAGAGCCTAGAGAGCACTAGAGCTCTCAAGAGAAGTGTGGACGGCCCATGAGTAGTTGCAACAGCGGTCTCGTGGTGCTCTCGGGCTCTCGCGTTTCCCCTTCCCTCTCGACGTGTGGACGGCACTGCGACCCGTCTGGAATCAAGATGAAGCTTCACCTGCGGGAAACAAGTTGCAAGGGATGGCGAATTCGGGTCGACGGTGGGGAAGATTCGGAAGGAGGGTTAGTGTCGACGCTCACGCAACTGCTCTCGCAATCGCGAGCGAGGGCAGCTGCGAGGTCTGCGACGCTCACTTCTAGCGCTCTCAAGGCTCATGGTGCAGACGCGGCTGACACTACGCAATCAGTGTCGCTCTAGCGCTCTCCGTGTAGACCGAGGCTTAGCGACTCGCTCTGGTATAGCCACGCTCATTCCATAGTATCGCTATAGCATAGCCATCGAGTAGAAGTCGAGAAGACTCTACACTCGTTCTTTTTAGCCACTATTCATTCTCGAGTTTCACCTTACTAACACTTACTAACAAAAACATAGCATCTACATGCACTCCGTTCATTCTAGCATAAGAATAATTGCGATACTCACCTTATTCCAACAGATGAATCCGATGGCCGTCTAGGTCAGAAATTGCTGCATTTTTGATCGTCCAAAACAAGGAAATAAATAGAAAACCCGATGTAAGAATTTACGAAAAACTACGGCCCCTTCGTCCGTTCGTTGAGTCCAGCGTCATACTCATGGCAGAAAATCGCAAAACCACGACACCCGACACAGGCCAACCAGAACAACCACTCACTTCTAGCCCTACAAACAGTCTAAAACATTGAAACATTTTTCCCTTCGTAATTGCGATGTACCTTTCTCGATCGAAACTACCTACAATCCGGCTTCAAAGATCGAAATATTGGCCTAAATTCATCGAAAACTGTCATTTTTTCTGACGGATCAGAGCTGATTAATCAGGCGCTGAGCAAAATGCAAACTGGTATAACCTAAATGAAGATTTATAACCTGGACGCCATCATCTGGGTCGTTTTACTAGCTTACCGTGACAAGCATAGGTATAGTTTACCTCGACCGAATAGATTTACAAATCCATGGAAGATTCTTTCTTCTTCCGTGGCTGTGATAGATGCATCCATGGCGTTCGATCCCAAAAATCTGAGAATCCGAACCGCACTGGTTTGCCCAATCAGGGTTTTTGACCCAAAAAACCAGCTATGGGTTGATAACACGCAATACATTTCCACATTTTCGTGTCATCTGTACCAATTTTGAATGAAATTGGAATTTCTCTCAATGGAGGCGACAAGAATAAAAAATGTCAAAAAACAAGACGCAATTTTCTAAGATATTCTGGCCCACGTGATGGTGACACCCTCACAATTTACAAAATTTGTAATATCAAGCAAAATTACTTTTATCAGGACGAACCTTTGCGGGACGGGCAAACGGCATACGCTCTTTAAGGACCAGAAAAGCGCGCCATAAGATAATATCAAATTTTCAATTTGATCTGGAATTTTGAATGAGTCTTATTTTACTATCAATGAGAGTTTTCAAGTCTAATTTTTATCAATTTTACGCAGAAATGAGGAATTATGGGCTTTATAAACCCAAAATCGCTGAAATAAATTCCTCTCATTTTGGCAAAGTTATTGGAACAGAACTACAGACACCAGTTGGCCCCCAGTTGACCTAAAAAATTGACAGCCGTCTGTGAGCTCTTGAAGCTTAGTTGTAAACCAGTTCAGGGATAACGAAGTCTTGCGAGTTTCAGATGATAATATATTATCACAGTGCACATCACAAACATAAGTAAATCTTTATAAAAAGTGAATAGGTATAATAAATTTTTTCGTGGTTGTTAAAAATAGAATATGTCACGATATCTTAGCGGAAAATTCAACATTACGTGAACGATGGAAGCCTTGAGAAAATAGGAAAAGGCCAATCAGCACTGTGCAAATATGCTGTAGTTAGTCGAGTAATTACAAAATATTAAAATAAACCTCAAGCTCGTTTTGCGAAAGGAACTAAGCTCAAAAGTAGATTTACAAACTAGATAATCATTAGGTAACTAAATTAAAGTTAACGCTGAAATTCTCTAATGCCCATTGCAAAAATCCCGGGTACAACGTCTAGAAGAAGATAATAAAAACAAATGTATCATTTTTGATCTTAGGTCAAAACCACAAGTCAACTGTTTTGACCAGCCAGTTCAGAGGGACTTTTCGACTGCAGCAGGGCAGACCAGGGTAACATTAGTAGGCTGGTGGTTTCGACTAGAAAAATGTAGATAATACTACCACGGTCTGTATAGACAAAATTTTTATGACACATTGTGTTTGATAACTTTAGGCTGAGCTGTATGCTTTCAATTAATATGGGCTCCGCAACCGGGTACAAAAATTTTGGACACAACAATGAGAAACACCAGATGACTTGAGTTCTAGAGAGTTTTTGCTAAGATTGTATGAATTATAAACTTTTGTCTAGGGGCAATTTTATGACAAAATTCATCTATCACATTTTGTCAATAAACTTGTCCAACAATTCTTTTATCCTCCTGGCAAAAGCTCTCTAGCTAGGAAATAACAACAATAACAAACTAAAAGTTTCCAGTTTCACCGTACATAGGCTCATAATTGCAAAAATAACATTATGTACCTTTTTTTTTGTACATTTTTAATAAAATCAACTTTTCACATTCCACCAACATTTGAGACAACGGAATGTTTCTAGCTTTGAGGGGAAATTTCCCTAGATGGGAAGGATTGGGATGGAGAGTAACGTCGACCCTAGATCTTGGATTAGTTGTTCTTCTCGTTGATGTTGTTGTTGCTGCTGATATTAGGACTGTTGAGTAGGACACTGTCAGATTGAGATTTCGTCATCAAAGGATCCTGGAATTATGTTTAAAAAATCGTGTTGCGCCCAATGAGAACGAATTGAGTTACCCAGCTGCAGAAATGCCGATTCAGCCTAGTCATGAGAGGAAATGAGAGATAATGTAATGTTACTAGCCTCAAAAAAAGTTATGGCCACAGTCTACCAGTCAGGAATAAAAATCATTACCGTACATAAAAAATTGAATTGTACTCACATTGCTAATTTAGTTCAGAAACAGAAAAATAGGAATTCGGATTTGGTGCTAAATCTGCCATCGTTAAGTCTTCCAGGACACGGACACCAGTTTTTCAAAATCAGCGGCATCCGATAAGTAATAATCTTTCCGTGGCCTGAAATGTCAACATTTCATGTTCAACGAGTAGCAGAAAACTTAACCTTGGACTTCAGATAATGGAATACAAGTCTCAAAGAAAGCCAGTCCTACCTGAAACGCTATCTGAAAAGTCAATGTTTCGTAGTCGGAGATGGTCGAATTCGAGGGCTGAGAGTCCTGAAGCACCCACCTCTGGCATTGATAAGGTTCGATACAGGAACCCTAACAGCCAATCCGTTCTGTGGGGAGAGAAAAGGAGAAATCAAGTTAAAACATCCAAAGAAGACACGCAAGATGTACGCATCAAACGATTTCTGCCACCCCGAAAGTTACACCAGCGAGCTGCATAAAGTTAAAACGCCCTTATCTCAAGCAGTGATAACAGCATTATTGGTCAGTAGTCGTTGGGCATTCTATTAAGATGAGTTATTGATCCATGGTGGTCACAAGAAATAGGGGACTTTCTGGGTCAGGGTGGAGCACATTGCTCTGCAGGCGTATTCTCCCGTGGATGCAATGCAGAAGTAATGTGCACATCAAAATCAACAAAAAGCAGCTGTAATACGAGACATGACACAGGTTGACTGGATTTGCAAACTTGCCCTGCAATGCACCCTAGTCTGAACGTGTTCGAAAACATGTTTGCAATGCTCAGCGATGAAATGCTCCCAGTCGTTAGTGTGAGGTTGTCATGACCTCAGCAATGCTGACACCTGCTGCTAGCCTTTTTGGAGATCTGTTCCTTTTTTGGATGCTTCATCAAACATCGGAGGATATGCTTCATCAAATATGGGGTACAGCAAGTAAAGAACTGAAGAAAGTTGATAATCAAAGAGACTGCACTTGCAAGTGATTGGTCACAGTGCCAGCCACGACTTGCATGATTTTCTTCCACTTTCCCGGATTCCCTGTGCACGGAGTTCGATGAGTCGCATCTTGTACTAAGCCGGTGCTGTTCTCTCTCGGACATTTCCTGTTTGAAAGACAATTTTGACAATGCTGCACAAGTAGAGTAGCTTGAGGAGTTGGATTTCAAAATTTGGTGCTGGTTTTGGTGAAAAATGATAACGAAATCCTAAGCAAAGGCAGTAATAGATGACTCGAGCGCCCACGTAGCCGGTGAGAGTGACGGGACGTCTGCCCGTGTCCCTCTTCAGGCAGAACTTCGGCAAGATGCTTGCCACCCTGAAAATGAGTTAAATAAGTAGAATCAATCATTTAGGGCTCATTATTGGCGCCATTTTGGGAGTATGGATAGACCGCATCATTTTCTCCTTTTCGAGAAATTTCTATGCCTCGGTACACGTTTTGTAGGTAGGTAGTACAAAATCTGTAGCATAGGATAGCAATCTTGGGGCTCAACGGTTGTGAAGAGATTGGGCAGAGTCGCGATGAGACTCAAGGCTTGAGACGGATTTTGGGGAGTTACAAAATAGGTCGTGAGGAGCTTAGATAGATTGCAAGGAGCTGGGGATAAATCTTGAGGAGCTTCAAGATAGATCTTGAGGAGCTCAAGATAGATCTTGAGGAGCTTGCGTGGGATTTGGGGAGCTTCAAAATCAGGTCATGAGGAGCTTGGGTGGAGATGTGGTGCACGCCGATAAGTGGAGGTGCTTCCAAGATAGGTCTTGAGAAGCTTCAAAATAGGTCGTAAGGAGTCTCAAGATAGGCAGTGAGGGAGTAGACATAGGCCGTAAAGCACTCACCTGCGCAGACCTAGGGCAGCAGACGCCCCACGGATTGTCAATGACACTGGCAAGGCCGAGGAGTCCAGCGGGCCAAGCAATGGCAGCCATGACACCTGGTCGAGGAAGTCATGTCAGGAAGAACAAATTATGAGCATTTTAAGCAATAGATTTAACTGTTTATTTGCATTCTTGGACTAATTTATAGACATTTTCAAACAATTGTTAGACATACAGACAGAATCACTGTACTTGAGGGCTTCCTGGGCCGCCATGCCAAGAGCTATGGACATGAAGTACTCGAGAGCGCTGACCAAGTTCAAGGAGTACGAGCTTTCATCACGCAGGTAGTACTGCTCGCGTGAGCATGGCAGAATCTTTCCAAGGCCTGGTGTCAAATTTTACCCTTCCTGAAATCGAATTTTGATTAATCGACACAGATACATACAGAGAGCCATTTTCGAAGCATCACTGCGAGATTTGGGCCCCAAAGCCCACGAATTGGAGGGCAAAGCCTAGCAAACCTTGGAATGCCAATGACCCCAGCAGTGTCCATAATACCGTGTCCCTTCCTCTGGTGCCAATACCACTCACTTTCATCTTTAATCCATCCAGATATGGCGATCGTGACATCGAGTTGCGGCATCGTAACCATGGTCAGCCCAGGTTTACAACCATTGTTTGTGTAAGGGCACAGCTGACCAAAGGCGAACTCTTCGATCTCACCAACTCTTTTGTTCATCTTGTACCCTGTCAGAAATTATTGAACAACATGAATTCAGCACTCAGTAGACCCGAGTCAGTGCATACCAACTCATCACTGATTTGAGATATCGCCTCATTGAAACAGATAAGAAATTATATTCAGATTTACAATACAACTAGACAAACCAGCTAATCCAGCGCCTGCAGCGCCAAATATCGTGCCAAAGGTGAGAGCCAGCTGCACCATTGTGAATATTCCGGCGCTGTTCCGCCGGTCGGCACCAGTTGCAGATCCGATAGGGGCACGGCTCATCCTCCGGTAACTCCTGAAGAACAAAATTTGAGCTTGAAAATGTTGCATTTTTAATTCAGTTTGGTAATGTCATCTTGTGGAAGCAAAGCAATCGACCATACGATCAAGGCTCCTCCACCAATGGTCGCTAAGCCAATCATCATCATAGTTTGGCTTTTGCGATCCTCTCCCTAGATCTAGTCGCTTTTCTTTCAGCTCTGCAAAATAGATATCAAATTGAATATTTACACCCAAATTCTTATTTTCTTGAAAGATAGCAGCACCACCCATCTCTTCCATTGTACGTACTCTGTTCTGGTCCTTTAGTACCCTCGTCAGGCAGTGGATCACTGTTTATATCGTAGAGTTCCATTTCTTGAAAATCGCACTGAATGATTTCGGCCATTTTCCTGATCAGGACCCGCCATTCTGCATCGTATTCGCCTTCATAGAACATTACAGACAAGCATTGATACTAAATCCAGAATCCATGGCACATGAGGTACTAAGGTGAATGTTTGTTTATGATGTTGATCTTTTTATCCAAAATGGAAATCACTCGTGCAGAACACATTACAGAAAAATTCCCTATGGGGCTTGAATAACTTTATCGTATTTTCATAGTCATGATTTCCATGTACTGGAATGAAATTAGTACTATAGCAAGGATTGAAACAAGGTCACATTTTTCAACAGGTTGAACAATTTTTCAGCCGAAAACGTTCCAATGGTCTGCGGCTGGTGTTTTGGGACACCTGGGCAGGAGCCGAAATTAATGTTGCTCGAATGCGATTGAGTTTGATGGTCTGTGTTATTGGAAATCGTTTGAAATATTGACCCTCGATATTCTGACAGGGCGCACTTTTGGTTTATTTTTTGATATTGAACGTTTTGATTGGAGACATGACCAAAAAACAGCAACGAATGATGCGGGAATAATTGTTATATCCAATCCCAAATGCAGGAGTATTTGACCCGGCATGCTAACAGGATCACAGAAGTTACGAATCACATGATGAAAACAATATAAACACGCAAATAACATACACAAGATAAAAGAGAATATTTTGTTATAGGTACCAGACAACAGAACCGATACCAATCAAATAAAATATTCCATCACCATCGGCATTTTCTGACACACTCATGAAACATTGACCCGTGGAACAGCGAAATGGTCGATCTTGTGGCAAAGGGGTTGAACAGGGGGAAAACAAGATGCCAGAAATGCAGATGAAAAAATATAACTATGTTAGTTGGAGAAAATACAAAATTTGCAATTCTGCGATTGATGTTTGGCCGTAAGTTTCTCTCAAGATACACGAAAAATAAGACGAAATGCGGGGTTGAATACTGCGAAGGCAAACACGCCAGAGATGTACCAAAAAACACACGAGCAAGTTGAACTTATGTTACGATATCTACCAATTGATAGTCCTTTTTTGGTACACAGAAAGCGTTGAAAGAGAAGAAAATGAACAGAAACAAAACAACGCCGAAGATTCGTAGAAAAAGACAAGAAAAACATATGGAGGACGATTGTCAAAATATGCCACCTCAAAGCCGAAGCGGGTTTTTCACGCAGTCAAAAACACCAGCCATTTTTGGACACGCATTTCCCAGAGCTCAAAAAAGTACACAATGCGCATATCCGTGGACGAAATTCCTTTAAGACGATCTAGTATTGTCTAAATTGGTGTCAACATTTTAAAGGACTCTCAAAAATATCATTGAGGATTCCAAAAGTACGAATACCATTCCCAATTATTTCCTCTTCGATAGATGGCATAACTGCGATTGAAATTAATGAGCAAATCCTATTTATGGTTATTTAGTCGCGCAAATATCAGATGGCTTACAGAAAGGAGAAACTTACCAGCTTGACGGCGATAGCGATAAGGTCCTGAAGGATTGGCCGAAGGTTACCTTCCAGGACTGTCTAAAGGTATTAAAATTTGGAGAACGAATCCACGGAGTTTACCATGTCGCCTTTCAGCAAGAGGTCCATAATCGGCTCCACCTGAAGCCGACAGATTCAAAAGTGTAAATATTTATGAAAATCGGTAAAATCGGCAATTTGATCGCAATTGCATTCAAAAATTGATGCAATTCTATCTTGCAAATGTCATCATCTTCGATGAACGTACAATAAACAATGTGCGGCAAAGCCAAATGATCATTGGGAGGTTAAAAATCAAACGGTTGATGAGAAGGTTAATTGTTTTTCCTGCAATGTTCCAAGCTGGACAGCCAATTAGAGAGCAGATTGAAGTACGTGCAATTTATTTACACTCTGATTGGCTGTCCACCTTCAAAGCCCTCACATCCCAACATAACCGAATCATGGAAGGTTATCAACGTTACTCAAAGTAATGCTGTCGCAAATCGTCTATTTTGAGTATTTTCCAAAATATTAAAAAAAGAAAAGCGCACCTGAAATTCTGGGAAAAAGTCAGAAAACAATAACGGGATCTGGATAGACCAATGATTTAAACCCAAAACACGGAAGTTATTACAACAAAACACCGACCTGCCGAACGGCATGGCGGAGAGAAAAATAGCCACACTTACGGAGGATGGAAGTTCGAGATGTTGTATGATGCATTTCAGGCACTGGTGGCCAAAGATACAATATCACATTATTAGTAAAATGATTTGTGAAGTGTGATTGCACATAGTACGACATACGATATTTTGCCAGCGTCCGTAAGAGTTTTGCTCAAGTCCAATAAATCTCCAATAAATAAATACAGAGTAACCACTACTATTATACTGGTTGTCCTAAGTCACAATTTCTGAGAATTTATTTACCTTGTCTTCTGTAAGGAGCAAACTTTAATACATAAACAATCAGTATTATCAATCTTGAAGTTGTTTCAAATTCATCAGGGCAGAAAGCCAACACCCAGAACAGCTTTCTTTCTTCTGCTTCTTTCTTATCTGAACTCAACTGCACTAAACCCAAAATGGAGCTAAAATAAAATTAAAAGCTAAACCAAAAAATCCACTAAACTATACTTGCACTCAACCAGAAATTTAACTCTCACTTGATCAGACAACAGACATTCCTCTAAAACTTACAACTACAAACTCAATACAAAAACTCAACTTACAAACTTAGCTCTCAAACTCAAGTTCAAACTCAATCCACCAACTCAAACCACAATCTCAAAGAAAACTCATCTCAAACTCAACTCACAAACTAAACTTAAAAGCTCAACTTTCCAACTCAACTCTCAAACTGAACTCACAAAAAATCAACTCTTGAACTTAACTTACAAACTCAACTATCAAACTTGAATCACAAACACCACATATAAACTCAACTTGAAACTCTAAGATCACAAACCCAACTCTTGAACTGAACATACCAACTCAACATTCAAATTCAACACGCAAATTCACACACAATGTAAACTTGAAAACTCAACTCAAATACAAACTGAGCATAAGCTCAATTATGATAGGTAGAGTTTTTAAGTTAAGTTTGAGAGTTGAATTGGCGAGTTGAGTTTGAGGTGAGTTTTGGAAGATGACTGAGAAGTTGAGTTTGTGGGTTGAGTTGGAGTGATTGATTTCGTACGATAAGTTTGAAAGTTGAGTTCGTGGGTTAGGTTTGCGAGTGAGGTAGAGAGTTGAGTTAAGTTGAGATTAAGTTTGGAAGTTGAGATTTTAATTAGAGGTGGTGGATTGAGCGTGACAGTTAAGTTTGAGAGTTGAGTTGGAAGTTGAGTTTGTCAATTAGTTCAGTGAATCGAGTTGGTAAGGTAAGATTGATGGCTCAGGTTCAGTTTTCAAGTTAATTTTGAGAGTTGGGTTTGTGGGTTGGTTTGGCGAGTTGAATTTGTGGGTTGACTTTAAAGAAGTTGGAGTTTTTAAGAGTGAAGTTTGGAAGTTGAGTTGGTGGATTGGGTTTGTAAGTTGAAAGTTGAGTTATGAGTTGAATTGATTTTGTCAGTTAAGTTTGAGAGTTGAGTTTGAAAGTTGAGTTTGACAGTCAAGTTTGAAAGTTGAGTTTGAGAGGTGAGTGAGAGAGTTGAGCTAGTGGGTTGAGTTTGTTAATTGAATGTGAAAGTTAAGTTTCGGAGTGGAGTTTCTGGGTTTAGTTTCTGAGTTTAGTTTAGTCGCTTCTGCGTTGAGGGGGTTTGAGTTTGAATATACCGTAAAAACCACTGATTCAGTCGGCACTGAAGGTCGATCGCCCAAGATGAGATAAGCCGTCGGTCTCAATTGCAAGCCAAAACCGTCAAATTTTTCATTTCAAAATAGCCAAAACGTCACCTTTTTGACCATTTTTGGGAAATGCAGCAGTTAAACCATCATGAACATTTGAGGATCAGGATCACAATTCTTCGTTGTATCGTAGAATTATCAAAGGAGAATGACTAAAGGCTGGGACTCGATGCGTACGAACGTTAGCTAATGATGTGCAAATTATGGCCTCCTTTCTACTTTCCGGTGCTAACAATAACAAAACCATGGTGCGTAGATAACACACAATACTTCCATATTTTGAAACGTAAAATTGTGACACGATCATATTTTGACTGCTTTTAAGGGTGTTTCAGCCAAAAATCTAGAAAAATTCAATATTAAAATTTTAAAATTCGCCCAAAATGAAAAAACGCTACATTTTCGGAATGTAAAAAATATCCACATATTCTGCAAGGTAAAACGAAGATTTTGAGACCAAGAACGCTCAAATCGGTTCATTTTTGTGGCCGGAAAAAAATAAAATCGAAGACGCTAAAAATGCAAATATATCGGAAGTACTATCTTATCCAAATTCTGATTAAACAGGGTGTTAGGTCTTGCCGAGACAAACATTTCAGTTCAAGAAATTTGAAAAAAGGTTGAGAAATGAGGATGCTGCCATTTTTAAATGGCAGGCGGCGGACAAACGGACGACGGACACACGGACAGACGGACAGACGGACAGACGGACACACGGACACACGGACACACAGACACTTGTTCGGGAAATAATTCTGAGTAAATGTGTATAAGAAAAAGTTTTTTCTGAAGCTCCGTTCCGATTCTCGTTAGGACGATCACAATACTTTCATTTTACTCCGTAAATATGGAAGTAATGCGTTTCTGACCGAGAATTCAGCTGAGAGAGGCTACACTACACAATACATAACTTGGGTGCCAAATAATTCAATACGTACCAGCAATGGTGAATAATTAGTTCCACGACGCAATTACCTACAATAATGTATTCAGTTGACTTGCTTTTCGCAACACTTGCGCAATTTCAAAACGTTGCCTCAACACGTACACGCATAAAAAACATCATGTTGTAATGCATTGATCAATCATTATTTATCTAGTTAGAACCAAATTTGTACGACTCAAATTGCATACATTAATTTGAAACATCCTTGAAATTGTTGTTGACGTCGTATGACTCACCTTCTTCTTCTCTTCCAATCTCGCTCCCTTCAAAAGCGTTCGGCGGATATTCAGCTTCAGTCTCACTCATTTCATTTTCATGAATTGATTCGTATTTTGAGTAATTGACATCGACACTGTCGTTATTCAATAAGCTCGGATTTCGATAAAAATCATAAAAAAATCCTCGCCATAATATGTAAACCCAACTACAAAAACTGACCAATCTGTTATGGTCGTTATCACATTTTATCAATATTGTTGTTGTTGTTGTGTACGCCAGCTCATGGAAAGCAGACGAATCGTGTCGAGAAGGAAGAATGATAGAGGTAAGTAATACTTTGATCTCGAAGTTGAGTTTGAACTCGAAGTTCATTTTGATCTCGAAGTTGACTTTGACCTCGAAGTTGAGTTTGAACTCGAAGTTGACTTTGATCTCGAAGTTGACATTGATCTCGAAGTTGAGTTTGATCTGGAAGTTGACTTTGATCTCGAAGTTGACTTTGATCTTCGAAGTTGAGTTTGAATTCGAAGTTGAGTTTGACCTCGAAGTTCATTTTGAGCTCGAAGTTGACTTTGAACTCGAAGTTGACTTTGACCTTGAAGTTGAGTTTGATTCGAAGTTCATTTCTGATCTGGAAGTTGAGTTTGAGCTTGAAGTCATTGATCTTGAAGTTAACTTTGATCTACAAAGTTCATTTTGATCTCGAAGTTGAGTTTGAATTCGAAGTTCGTTTGAGCTGAAGTTGACTTTGATCTCAAAGTTCATTTGATCTTCAAAATTAAGATTTGAATTCGAAGTTCATTTTGAGCTCGAAGTTGACTTTGATCTCAAAGTTGACTTTGATCTCAAAGTTGAGTTTGAACTCGAAGTTGAGTTTGATCTCGAAGTTCATTTTGACCTTGAAGTTGAATTTGAAACTTGAAAAACTTAGTTTGATCTCGAAGTTGAGTTTGAGCTTGGAAGTTGACTTTGATCTTGAAGTTGAGTTTGATCTCGAAGTTCATTTTGATCTCGAAGTTGAGTTTGAGCTCGAAGTTGACTTTGATCTCAAAGTTGACTTTGATCTCGAAGTTGACTTTGATCTTGAAGTTGAGTTTGATCTCGAATTGCCCAACAAGGGGAAGCATGGCGACGAATTGGCAACACTGATCGTATCATATTATAGTACGATTATATGATGCCTATGGCGCGCAAGACTCCACTTGATCTGAGGGTCTATAGCCTACCCAAGGGCATCTATTCAATTTCAGATATTTCATAGAGATTTTCAATTTCGTAAATGGAAGATAGGTACTACATCATTAAATATATGTTTCCCTGGCGCGTCTGGAATTTTTATTTAGCTATTGAGCGATTATTTATTTGACATAGTTTAACTGCGGAAAGGCTGGATTGGGGTTATAATGTTCACGACCTAATCTAACATTTTTTAATTTGACCTAATTTTTTGAGAAAAGAATTGAAGTTTTTGAGAAAAAAAAGTCAAAATTATTGATTGGGTTTAAAATCTTCCTAGCAGAGCTTCTCGTCTATTCAGAAATCAAGGGAGGAAAGTTATCGTGGAAATATCATTTTCAAGAAATAAGAGGTATTCCTAAAATGATATTTGCTTGATATATTTTTTTAGAATAGAAATAAAATAGAAATTCCATTTAGGCAATCTTGCTATATTGTCGATGTAGACATCGGGTCAACAGGCGAAGCCCTCGTTCAATAGACAGCCCATTGTAGCCACTGGCAACCCCCAACAACTCAAGTTTTAGACTCAGTCGTGATTGTGAATTGGAAATACCGATACATTTTTTCCAAAAAACGGGCCTATTAAATAGGCTGTTGAAATTTTCAACAGGTAGGTACTCAAATCGGAGTAAATTCTGAAAACCTTTCACCCTTGAATATTTTCCTTGTCGGTTTTGAATCATCAGACTCTGCCCACCATTGAATTTGACAAATTTCGAAAAAATTGTCAAGTCAACTTGAATAACCGGTTTTTTTGCGTCAGGCTAAAAAATAGAGGTACGACCCAGTAATAACCACGATACCACCAACCAAGTTATAGATTCTTCCAAGTAATTCTTGTAGCATAGATCTTCTCTATTTGTAAAGAGAAAAAAAAAAACACTAAACAACAAACAATGGAAGAAAAACAAAAGAATATCACAAAAAATTCCTATGTAAAATTGCACAAAATAATCATTTGTCAAAGGATATGAGTCTTACAATCACGGCGCTCGCTGGAGCAGACGCACGAATAAACTCAAGTTTTTTGCTTTGTTGTAAATGAACTTGGAAAAATGACATTCCCAAATCAAGACCCCCAAAAAACCTACGAGTGCAGGTGCAAATTCTGCGAAACCTATCAAGATGAGGTGAGCATATTGTGAAGTTAAATAATAAAAAACCAGTGGTGCGTAGATAACACACAATACTTCCATATTTTGAACGTAAAATTGTGACACAATTTGATCATATTTTGACTGCTTTTAAGGGTGTTTAGGCCAAAAATATCGAAAAATTCACTATTAAAATTTTAAAATTCGCCCAAAATGAAAAAACGCCACATTTTCGGAATGTAAAAAATATCCACATATTCTGCAAGGTAAAACAAAGATTTTAAGACCAAGAACGCTCAAATCGGTTCATTTTTGCGGCCGGAAAAAAATAAAAATGAAAACACTAAAAATGCAAATATATCGGAAGTACTGTGCGTTATCCAAATTCCGATTAAACAGGGTGTTAGGTCTTGCCAAGACAAACATTTCAGTTCAAGAAATTTGAAAAAAGGTTGAGAAATGAGAGAGTTATGGCCATTTTTGTAAATGACCACAGACGGACAGACGGACAGACGGACAGACGGACGTAACGGACGTAACGGACGTAACGGACACACAGACACTTGTTCAGGAAGTGATTCTGAGTAAATGTGTATAAGAAAAAGTTTTTTCTGAAGCTCCGTTCCGATCCTCGATTTTAGGACGATCACAATACTTCCATTTACTCTGTAAATATGGAAGTAAAAAACAATAAATTATTTATCCCTATATTATAGGGTAGGCATCGCAAGGAGCGGGATTGGTTTTTCAATTTCAACAGATATTATCCAAAAACCCTTTATTACCAAAGACTACTTTAATTATAAAGGCTATCAGCCAAAGTTTACTAATATGGGAATTGAACCTATAACCCCCAGCAGCCCGCATACTTGGATATCCATGAGACCCTTATTGAGCCACATAGAACACCCAAAAGCAAATATTTTAAAGAAGTAAAAATAAAATATTTTTTAATCGAACAAAATTGTTTATTTTGAGAGCGTGAATAAAAAAGAATATGAACTAAATAAAGACAATTTTCTCGAAATTACAGTGCAATCCAGAAATACACCCCTGTACGAATTTCAAGAGGCAGAAATCATCAATGCCAATCGTTAAACCTCCAATGAACATAAATATACCTCCAAAAAGGTGAGTATCCTTTCAAAAAATCGTGAAAAATAGCGATTTTATAATAGCATTACTGGAGTGACGTCTAGAGCCCTGTGAAATTGTTACTTAATGAAATATTGACAAAATCAATTTTTTTTCAGGGTGGTCACGTCCAGATGGATTGACCCCCCAGCAATGGAAAACCTCGATGATTGGGAGGCGAGTACATCGACATTTCCGATTTGCCGTTGCCTCCCCATGCCGACGGAATTTTTGACAGTGAGTACCCCTGAAATTTGAATTTTTTTTATTTTTGCAAATCGATGTTTTTTTTTTAAATCCCTGTCTTAAGAATAATTTGTCCACAAGCCATTCATTATTCGAACTTTTTGTAAATTCGCAGGGAGAACCGCCTAGAAGAGCGCATAAGATCGTGGAAGGTGAGTAAAACGATGAAATCATTTTAATGATACAAAAATTATTAAGAATGAATTCTCATCAAATGTAAAATACCTAATTTATTCGATTTTTTTCGACAGAACTTCCCGAAAGACTCGCGAACGCAAAAGATTTCCAACCGTCGCAAAACTCCAGGTACGTGACTAACTGAATGTGCCAAAAATATTGAAAAATTGAGTCCTATACATAATTGTTTTATTATTTGTCGAAATACGTTATTTGTTTCAGAGGCGAAGGTAATTCTCGCGATATCGACTTACGAGAAGTTTTCTACCGCGATTTACACCTGTTCGCCCTTAAAACATCATTCGAACATAGGAGAAGTGTTGAAAAAGAATTATCTCCTTTAGCAAAAACCAAGAATGATTTCAGAGTTCCCTTAACTGCATCGAATGATTCGGGGCTGATGGGAGAGAAATTGTAAATTTGGTAATCTAAGTTAGTAGTATAGGAAATGACAGTTCTGGGACGTGAAAAAGGGTGATCTGAGGGGGCAATGGCCCCCAAAGTTGCCCGCATGACGTTACCCGAATGATAACCCGAACGCAACCTAATCGCAAGCGTTGACGTGCCCAATGTAGGAGAACCAACGTTAACGTTAACGAACTCAATGTAGGAGAACCAACATAAACGTTACCCTAAACGTACCCAATGATGGAGAACCAACGCTAACGTTAACGTTGAGGTTGCGTTCGGGTTATCGTTCGTTTAACGTCATGCGGGCAACTTTGGGGGCCATTGCCCCCTCGGATCACCCTTTTTCACGTCCCAGAACTGTCATTTCCTATACTACTTAAGTTTTCTGTAGGTTTATAGAGAGAAATAAATTGGTAATTCTAGGGTGAAGTCACACCGGAATGTTAACGTCACAATAGTTTTACATACAATTATTAACAAAGTCTGACGAGACGTTTAATCGTTGGAACGTAATCGACAAAAATTTGTAATTGATAAAAAAAATGTGATTAAAAAATCAAGCGTAAACTAGAAGAAACTAGAGGAAGCTGTAAATGTCGTAATTTTTTGTTTAATTGAAGGTACTTGAATAAAATTTGGCAAAAATTACCAAAATGATAAATAGGTCGAGACATCATTGGAACACCCCAGAACATTTTGATAGTTTTTCATATTTGTCAATTTTCGGGTAAATAGGTACTTTCCTAGCTCAAATTGAGCCAGTGTAGGCAACACACAATACTTCCACATTTTGAAAATTCAAGGCACAAATTTATCATTCTTTGACTACTGTGTAGATCAAAAATGCCAAAAAACTCCTTCTGCAAATTTTAAAAACCGTCTAAAATCAGAATACGTCAAGTTATCGGGATATGAAAAATAGCCTCGAATTCTGCAAGGTAAAACGAAGATTTTAAGACCAAAAACGCTCAAATCGTTTCATTTTTGTGGCCAGAAAAAAATAAAATAAGAGTAAAAGTGCTGATATTTTGGAAATACTGGGAGTTATCTGAATTTCGGTTAAACAGGCCTTGCCGAACATTCCAGTTCAAGAAATTCGAAAAAAGGTCGAAATTGAAGGAAGTTAAGGCAGTTATTATTGTAAATGGCCACAAACGGATAACGGACTTTTATTTTAATTTAATTTAATTTTAATTTTAAATGAATGGGGATTTAATTTTTCTTTTTCTTTTAAATTTTCTGAAGCTTTGTTTTGATATTTAATTTCAGGACGATTACAACACTTTACTCAGTAACAACCATTTACTCAGTAAATCTAGAAATAACAATCAATTTACTACAAGCTGCTCAAAATTTTACAAGATTTTCAGAACGTTCAACAGCTCGATGAGCAAGGGCACGATCGTCTAACTCAGAAGCTCTCTAGCAAGGATGTCGACAATTTTGAAAATTTGGGCCGTGAATTAAATTCAAAGGGAAGAGCAGAAGTGGAAAATCCTGGAACGTCAAAACGTCAAATTCCAGTCGGTCCTAACATTGGCGCATCTTCTTCAGCTGTTTCCTTCTCCACTCCCATCAGCAGTGAAATTTCCTTAGGTGAACCAAATTTGAGCGATAGTTCTATAGAAACGAATGAATTCGCCGAGAAAAATGCGCAAAGGGATACTGCGCAGACTCAAGATCTTAGTGCGGAAAATTCTTTGGAAGAAGTGAAGAAACAGTTGCTGGAGTCGATTCAAGAGGGGGGCAGTAATGGAGTAAGGATGCATTTTATAATATCTTATGTTTTTAAGGGTTTTCAATCTTTTAATTTTAATTTTTTAATCTTCTAATTTTTTTTTAAATTCAATTTAAGAAATTTTGAGGGTTTTAAATTCCGGCAAAAAAAGAGTTTTGTGGCATCATTTTGGGATTAAATATAATTCTCTGAACAGTAAACAGCTTAAGAACTCAAAAATCGCCAACAACTCGAAAATTTGTACTGGCAAAAGACGGTAGGATTTCGGATTTAACACCTCGAAAAAATAATTTTTCCCTCAATTATTGATAATTAATAATAATCCGTCAATTATCGATGGATTTTTCCGAGGAGCGTGGAAATGAACTTTTTTTCTGTAAACGTGCGTTATTTTTCCTCCTCCCCCACCCTCGCTGAAAAATCGATTGTCCTATCGATTATCGACGTGTATTTCAACAGACGTCTGAAGAGCAACAGCCGAGCCGTCAATTTATGAATATCGTCGCTCGCGAGGGAGCCAAGCGAAAATTGATGAAGAAAGGCGACGGATGTTTCAAACGATTCTGTACATTGGAAGTGTCGGTAATGTTAATAATTATTGATTGGCAAAAGTGACATTTTCGTATCCGGGATTTCCAAATTGTCAAATTTCAGAAATTTATCTACCAACCATTTTGGGGCTATTAACTATGCAATATAGCTGTCATGATTTTAGAAAAAAAAGGCTTAATTAGTTAAAAACCTTGGAGTGAACTAAAATCATGATGGTAATTATTATTTATTGATTATTTTATTTGCAACGAAAACCCCTATCGGCTTGACCATGTACTTATTAAATTCACCAATTAAAAAAACCAAAAAAACGATTAAAAAAATAATTTTTTTTTAATTCTAATAATTTAAATAAATTATAATCCGCACAGTACTATAAATTTTCCCGGTATTTTTCTCGATTTTTCTCGATTTTAACTGCTGAGGGTTGAGGACTGGGCCAAAAACCGCAGTTTTAACAAAAAATTAACAAGTTTGCGGGCTCGTACAGAATACCATTCCATTTACAGGGTTGTTCAAGTTCGACGGATCTGTTCGGCATTGATAGAGCGAAAGTGGTGGAAATCGAAAAAACCGACGACCAGGGCGGAACTTGGGGGATCAAAGCTTACGTTCCATTTTGATTCGCTTAACTCAACTAAATAATTTGTGACAACAATAAAAATGCATTTCGGTCAGAATAATGTCGATTTCGATTGATACGTTAGAAATAATGAGCAATATCATCAATGATTATAATCGTTATTAACACCTGAAGACGGTATATAAAGGGCTAAATGTATTTTTGAAAACTTGACCCAAAAAGACGTTGGGGTGGCGACTTGGCTAGACTAGCAAGTGAGGGGTGCCGACCTTTAAATATTCAATAAAAAGCATTTTGGACCATAAGTGCTAAATCATGGTCAAAAATGGTTCACCTACTCGGCCTCTAAAAATGACTGTTTTTCGTTTTCCCTTCAAACTCACCCCTACTCTTGATGGTTGGTACTACAAAAATTAAAAAAACGGCTAGAAAGCGAATTAAATTCTCTTCAACTTCCTCCCTGATCACTTTTCAATAAAACGACGTTTTCCCCGCGTTATTGCCTCGAAAAGTGGTGAGAAGGTCAACATTTCAGAATTTTGGAAATTTTCGCCGGCCCGTAGCTCCGAAGCTATTGCCCCTACGAACAAAAGTCACGGAATCAATTTTGTTGGAAATTTATCGTTCTACAATTTTCCTAATAGCTCTAAAAGCCGAAAAACGCAGCGGGAAGGAGCTACAAGTGAAAAAGCGAAAGAAGTGCACCCAGGATCGAACCCTGGGATAGCCCGTTTACGCTGGTGATCGCTGGATTTTCTTCTGCAATCCAACATCTGACCAATCTAATCTAACCAAACCGCAGCACAGTGCTGTGAATCTAAAGCGGAACGTCCAGAGGACTAGTTCCAACCCTCTCGGACGGCAGGGCACGCCCGGGGCAACTTCGGTTATACTGCGCAAACCAACGCCTGGTATCGGGATTTGGAATAAACTAGTATTTCTTTCTACGTGGAATCGATATAATTCTATGTGATAATTTGCCCGATGCGTTCAGAACGATAGCCCTTGTAACCTTGAGCCCTAACCTAAATAAAAGGAAGCGGATAATCGATAGTTCACGCAGACACACGCACGATAAAGACACACGGGCCTTGTGAGGTGGGGGGGGGGGGGTACGTAACCTTGGTTCCATACAGGGCCCGCCTGGCGCCTCTCGATTGCGCAGACGCGGTGAACCTGGTGCGAACTTTACCGCCCCTTTCAACCCTTTGGGCCTGTTACCACCCCGGTAATAAAATGACATTGGAACGGTGACAGAACTTGTAACAGCTACATCACTGGCCTAGGGAATCTTACAAGGAAGAAAGTACCATGATCATGATCATTAACCTCTGTGCACATATGCATATGGCTGCAATCCAAGGAACCGGTCCGAATTCCGGATGTGCGGTATCGAGAGCTCCGGTTTCCTGGTTCCACCGCAACTCCACGTCAGCCTTTCTCCTCAAAAATGCTAGGCTCATACTTTTCCCGTTCATACAGGTACCTAACCATGTCATGGTACCTCCATTTCAAAATTTTGGCCAAAAACAGACATTTTTTGATATAGAGGGGGGGGGGGTAGGGGGTGGGAGTGCCGCTCAAAACTTTTTACCACCAATTACCTCCAATGAAAATTGAAATCGGTGTCTTGGACCAATACCTATACCGGGGGGGTACCCGTACCCACTTTTCGGCGGTACTTATCAGTTCCAGTAACCGTTACCACGATCCGATAACAATACCCGATTCTGCCAACCCTGTTGGCAAAATAGAAACGGCAGATTTTCCAGGCCGGTCCACCCATCCCAGACCCTTCGCCCTTAGGGCGGTTTCGGCTCCCAGTGTTCGTTCGTGTTTCCGGGTGGTAACGCCTCATCAATTCAGCAGTCCGTCCGTTAGCGAAAATTGTGAGGGGGAAAAAAATTGTCGACATAATAAAAAAGGCAATATCCTATTCAGATAGGGGAGGAAATTTGGAAAAACAAGTGCCAGCAGCAATATTCAGGAACCGGCTCCTAGGTGAGTTTGTTGGTAAATAAACTCTTTTGACCAATGCCCCCTTTCCTTCCGTGTATTTTTGTTTCCAAGGTAACTTTTATTGACATTTTTTCATAAATTTTTTTACGCAGCTCGGTTAACGGATATTCGATTGGAGGTACAGGTGGGGCGGTTGGTGGCGTTTTATCCAACTGCTGACCTGTATTTGAGAGTACACCACTCCCTGTACCTACACCATAAGAAATCCTTTTTCAGCGGCCTGCATGCAGAGCAATTAAGTACGCCATTTATTCCCGAATAAATTTGGAAAATTTCTTCAAAATTTTTTTCAAGAATGAAGTTGAAATTTTGAGGTCGTTCATCACATTTTTCTCCTAAAAGCTACCTATCGGGTTTCTGAATACCTATAGGCACCCAGCTTTTTCAGGAAACCCTCGTTTTTACGATATTTAAATAAAACATTTATTTATTTTTTTGAAAACCTTTTTTTACAAATTTGGACCAAAAATGTTTTTTTAATTTACCAAAAAGTAGTCTTTTGACCCTCTAAAAATTTTTGAAAATCAGGAGAAATATTTTTTATGGTATTCAGGTAGGTACCTAAATCCTGGTAAATATCGGCCATCCTCCAGCACCGTCCAAGGGGGAGATGAAAAATCTGCTGCGGTCGAACATTTTCAAAGGAATACTTTAGGAAAATGGGTGAAACTTTTTTTCCTCACAATTTCGGATTTTCGACCATGGGCAGTTGGGTTTTGACTAATTTACACTTTCTACGTCATTATTGAGCCAATTCAAAACGCGACTTAATGCAGGGGGAATAATATGGCTCAAATGGCTGTTTTTCATGGTATTTCAAGATTTTTTTTGAAGAATTAAGCTCAATTTTCTGCCTAATTTCTTTTCCATTGATTGAAAAATTGTTCGTTTGGCTCTTTAAGGGAAAATCCTCGAGGTTTCAAACGGTGTCTTCCAGTTTGAGTCGATTCAAAAATACAAAATGCCGAAAAACGGGTTTGGCAGCAAACCTCAAGCCATGGATCGATTGCACCATCAAGGACACGTTCCTACTGGTCCATTATTATTGGAAGAATATACCCCAACCCTTCAGATTTCAATCAGGAAAGCGAGTATGTCCTCGGTTTCATGTAATCCGGGCTCAAGTCATCGAAACCGAGGGTGTGTAAAAAAATTGAACGCCCTTTGTAACAAGGGAATGTTTTATTCAGGATACATGAACTAGGTCAATCATATTTTTTGAAGTTTCACTACCAACTACTGAGGCTTGAAGGAGGCAATTGGTTTAAGCACAAAACATTTTTTTACGAAGTCCAAAAAACACCTTGCAATTTTGAATTGAGTGAGCAGTTGTTCCTGACAACAAAAGCTACCCAAGGTTTTGAGGTAACATTGGAGATGACATTGCATTATCAGACCCATTCTGAAGGTCAACAATCAGCAAAAGGTAATCGGAAGTTGTTGTTGTTTTTTCTGAGATTTGTCACAAGCAGAGGGCGCATCAGCCGGGTAATCAGAGGCTAACATCTCCAAAACTGACTACGTCATAATTTTCGAAGCAGTCAAGCCACAAAACAAAAACAACAACAACAACAACAACAATGATGAGTCAAGAGGCGGACGTTTCCGCTAAAAATTCAGGCATGGGGCTCTGGGGGCCCTTGTCTGTAAGAGAAATCAGCACTTCCGACCTCGCTATTGTACCGCTACACTTTTTCTACAGTATCGTACTGGAATAGCCGCGATTTCAAAATCGGAAAACTCCTTGAGAATTTTTTGATACCTAAAAACGTGTTGAACAACGTTATCAGCACTATAACCTTATACGACCTCCAGGGGGCCTAGTCTGTAAGAGATAAGGGAGGTTTCCATCTCAACTTCCTACTGAAGCGTCTCTCTTTTCGTAGTATCAATATAAAATAGCCAAATAAATCAAAATCGATAAATCTCCATGGAGATGATCTTTCGATACCTAAAAAAGTGCCAAAAACGTTATCAGTACTATCGCTCGAGTATTGGTTTGGGGCATCGTGTGAAATTTTTTGTTGTTGTTTACAATGTTGTTGGTCCAAATAAGATTTCCTTCATGAATTCCAAGCAGAATAAGTCCCCAGTACAATGCTCATTAGTTTCTACCATCATGTCAAGTTTTTTGTTTTTGTTGTTTTTCTTGTTGTTGGCCTGAAAACCAATTTTTTTGCACATTCGCGTCACCATGGAATCAAAACACCATAGAAGCAGTCTCGACTCACTACCATGACGATATGTCTATAACGTGACTATAACGATTCGACATCAATAGAGATACAGAGATACGACAAGAATCTCTTACAGAATAGGGCCTCTGGGACTCCGCTGAGAAGTCAATGAGTTATCATGCAATCGACTCGACTGATAACAAGGTTAACATGGCTTTTCTTAACTAATAACACGGTTAGCACAGTGAATATGTTGTTTTCGATCGTAGGCATCCTACCATCGTAACATCGCTACATGATAATGTGGTTCAGATGAAAAACAACAGATGTTGAGCTTGTCAAGGTTTTAAGCAAGCTGCGACCCTGATGGAACAATGCGTGACTTCAGGGTAAAATAGACCGTCAAAATGGCGTTTTCTAGGACACATCCGATTTGTGGGTCGACGATAGATCTCCGAGACCTTTTATGGACGTCTATTGAAAGTTCTACTCGCGGTTTAGCTAACATTCTTTCCTTTCTCCTTCTTGTGGCTATCCTGAAGCATTTTGTAAGTCGAGGAGGACAGCCGGACGTAGCTGAAAAGCGAACCTAGTGTAGTAGCTGCGGTCAGCCACCATAAACCAGTCAGACAACCGGTCGCTAATTCGGTCGAAACCATCGAGTTCGCATGGCTCGATTCGTTGTACAACGGCACCGCCAAGGAAGCGACTGCGGTAAATATCTGTACTACCGTATTGAATTTACTGATAGCCAACGGCTGCATCTGCACGGTTGGGTACGACGGGTCAAAATACCGAGTTAGAGATCGCGGCTGCGGCAGAGAGAGGTAGCGCAAGTAGAAGGCGGCTGAGGCGAGCAGAACGTCGCGGCCCATGACGATCAATGTCAGCGCTGTCGGCAGCAATCCGGCGTACGTCATGCTCAGGTACACCGTCCCTGAAAAGATAGATCAAGCAACTATGTAAAAATGAGAAGTTGTAGATAACCAGCCACCAGGAGCTTCGAATTCTAGCCAGTTATTCATCATGAAATCTGGGACTTTTTCGGGCACTTTCGGTTAGTGAGGTTCCATCAGGAACATTTTTCTTTGAAATTGTAGGAAGAGGAGCGAAAATGGGGCACCACGGACCCTATTGTAATAGCGGGTGTTCCAGGAGCGTGAGCGTAGGCATGTACCCGCCTTACTCATGCGCAGTGCTACGTTTCCCAGGTCCCCAGCAACGGCACTTACAAACCTCGAACTGCGCATGCGCGAGGCACCTATAAATGCCGACGCTCAAACGGCGAACTGAGATTCCCTTCACAACAAAAGCGCTCAACCTAAGAGATAACAATTTAAAAATACCAAAACGTCGACTTACCGATGAGCAGTTTATCTGCCAGCGGGTCGAGCAGCGAACCCAAAACTGTCGATTGGCTTTTGAAATTTCGAGCGATCACCCCGTCGCAGTAATCGGATATTCCGGCTATCACGAAAATCGACAGCGCGATTTTGTAGTCGGCAGTCAGAATCGTGTAACCTGTGACAAAGCGAAGAAAAACAATACCAATATAAATTTACCAATTTGCGTCAGTGTGAATGAAAATATCGCGATTTTTTGCGAACATTTTGAAGAAAAAAGTCAATTTTAAAAACTGATACTCACTCAAATAAGGGCAGATCGCAATCCTCGTGACGCACAATATATTTGGCACGGTCCAAATATTTTCACGCCGGATAACCTGAACCTTATCGCGGATGACAGTTTTCGCTTCGTCAATCCTCGTCTTCAACCGATCGCTTTTCAATTTGAAATTCTGTTTCGATTGGAGAAGCCGCTTTTTGGCAGCAGCTACAGTCTCAGTTCGAGGAACGCGACCTTTCACCGCATAGTGGAACGTCGTTTTCTGATCGTCCTTTCCTGGAAAATATTCCGATCGACTCAAGTAACAACTGTACCCGAACTTTTGCCAGTTCGATACGACAATAATTACCGAAACGAGCAGCCGTCGACGTGGAGAATACGCTCTTCAGAAAATTCCCGTTCGAGATCGAAAAAAGGGCGTTTTTCGGAATTCGGACGACGCCAGCCGCACGGACGACGTCCGCTATAAAGCAGCTCGCCATTTCCCAAATTTAGATCGCCATGCTGCTGAAGTGAGAACAATACCAGGCAGGGGTCTCCCGCTGGGGCGAATTTTTGGAAAATCCTAAGCCAGTTTCTGTAACATGATTCGATAAAACAGGCGTTAAAAAACTGGTAAAAATATTTCATGGAGTGGGTTTTCAATGAATTTTGGATGGGAGGTATTAGAGAATCAAGAGGTACCTACGAGAATAGCAAACAACAATTCATAAAAAAATCCATCATATAAACTCTCGTCAACCCATCAAAAGTTTAGAAAAATCACAATTTTTTCGAGATTTCAACATATTTTTAGAAGACTTAGAATTGAGGCACTGGCTTGGCTAAAGAATTGGGGCTGCGTTGGATCAAGGTTGATTCTTCATGAAAATTTCAAATTCTCAACTCCAGCCGCATTCAGAAAATTTTTTTATTGCAGATTCTGATCCTACTCCCTTAGAAACGTAAACCACTTTCAGGTGGGGGGTTAGACATGTTTTCATCGATTGCAATGGTACATTATTGAATAACGAACAAATAATGATCAAATTGCAAATGTTTTGGTCGGGAATCGAGCTTTTGTTGACAGGAAATGGGTCAAGGCCACACGCGGTCCAGGTCCAGGGTTATGGGGTTCGGGGGAAAGGGGGACGTCGATCGATGATGGGGACTCGCGAGGGGTTGCGTCCCATTTGGCCTTGACTCGATAAGCCCGAAATAAATTTGAACGCAGGTATAAATGAAAAAGGGGGTCAAAAAATCAGCAAATTAATACACATTTTGCGAATATTCAAAATCAGCAGGCCTGTGCAGCAAAATTTTGATCGGAAAAAATGCTTCCGTACTGAACAATGAACTTTGGTATTTTAATATTGCCTCGATTTTTGTTTACAGGAATGAGACAGCGATAGACAGCTGGAAAATGACCGAAGAAGTAGAACTGCTCCTGCCGCCGCAGGATTTGGCTGCAAGGAGGCATTTTTTCGAAGAAGTTGCTGCCGGTGGAGGAAATCGGTAAGGATTTCAATTTTCCTTTTTTTGAGAATTCTGAATACCTAAGGTCTACTTTTGTATTTTTTATAGTTCAAAAATAACGTTAGATCTCACCAATGTTAGTTTTTAATTTTCATCAATATTCCGAATTTCGATTTAGTTTTCACAGAAGCACTCCGGCTACACCGTTGGCCGTCCACAGGAAGACAGCCTCGTCGTCGAGTGACGTTTCGACATTGTCAGTCGGCCTGGTATTGGAAAAATGCCTATCGGAAAATTCTCTGTTGACAGCCAACGACAAGCAGTCGTCCACAGCGAGTAAATCTGATGGCAATATATCTTCGAACGCTATCGGCCCGAAAGAGCAGAGCGATGAGGATGTGAGTATTGAGGTGTGCTTATTAGTTTTTTTATAATTTTATACGGATAATTAGCCAAGTTTAGCCGATTGAGATTTTCATAATTTCCATGCTGAAAAATCAATTGCTTCGTTAATTGATGAGCTAATCTTTGGATAATCAGCGGATTGTGTGAATCGATAAAGCGTCTTCGATTTTCGAAGAACAAGGGGAACTGAAAAACTGGTCTATCAAGTGATTTTTTTTTGGAATACATGAAAATTATTTAGACAAGACCGAAACGCTATCAATGAGAAATCATGATTTAGGACCTGGTGGGGTAAGTGCGTTTTGCGGGGCAAGAGCGTTTACTCGTTTCTTCTCGCTTAGATTAGATTATAGGATTTCCATGAATAATCCTAGATCATAATATACCAATGTTGGGAGGAATTCCATTTTTGACTGCCAGAATTCTCCCATAAAAACTAATTTACTCGAAAAGTTCTCCTTCTTTTGGATGTTCAATGGTAAATCGGTACCCCCCAAAATTGTGTTCCGCCTGAAAATGTGCTAGCTCTTCACTTCAATCGTGAATTCACGTCAAAAATAAACAGACCCCACACCATAACTCCATGCAGCTGTACGTTTTGGCAACATTCGTACTTGTACTTACTTCTCCGGCTTCACTTACAACGACTTAAGAACAGGCCTGACAAGCGAGTGGTTCATTTGTTCAACAAAATCAATAAGCATTACGTACCTGAGGGATTGGATGAGGATGGAGAATTCTCCGATAAACAAGGCTAGACACTCAACAGCCGCAAGCAACCGAGTCGGGCGAAGGAAAATGATACTAGAAGTAAATAGTATGATAATAGTTTCATTGATATGATAACGCGTTTAGCGCTACGATATCTATTGGAGAATTGTTGAACTAGCGCTGTGGGGGCTCGGGAGATAGGCTTGTGCTGCTATCTGGTGGCAGGATTTCTCACCAAGCTCGAAGGCCTCCTCAATGGAAAAGGAGAGCTCCTACCTCCCAAGGCCTTGATGGCTCCTGATCCTTCTCGAGCTCCTGCGGTGTAGCACGTCCACTTCTAAAATATTTTCTCCGTATGATTCTTTGTAAATTCGTTTCAGTTTATTCAAGTACTTCGGATAAATTTCAATTACTTAAATTTAAAACTCCTTTACGTTTGGTCAAATTGGTGTCTTTGTGAACTTCGGTCCGGAGCCACTGCAGTTGGCAGCATTGCTACCGTCCACTCTGATCACCCTGCCCCCCTCCACACCATGGTAAACCGTCAACAAACCGACAACGCAAAACCGCCGCCGCTTCAGTTTAGAATCGTCACTCGTAGAGCTCTCTTGAGGTTTGCCGTTACGCCCTCGCGCAGGTTTGTTTACGATTTGATACCAGTTTCAAAACGCCCGTATCAGTGTTTTTTTAACGCGAGTTTTGCATCGGATTCGGTTTGAGTGATTTCTCCGCGGAATTTTTTTTTGCATCTTCAGAAGAAAACCCCTTGGAATAATACAAAGGTAAGGGTAATAGAAATTGTTCGTCCTACAAACGTTGCAAAGCGTCTTGTCGGTGCTCTTATCTTTCCATCGAAGCGTTTTCCTGCTGCTTGAGTTTTATGGAGAAAAATCGTGTTTTCGGTTCGCTGATTTTATTCTTATTTTTAAAAAAATTGAAAATTGTGTCGAAATTGTATATTTTATGTTGCCCTTGCGGCAACCCTTTGAAAC
This sequence comes from Nesidiocoris tenuis, assembly GCA_036186465.1. Lineage (NCBI taxonomy): Eukaryota > Metazoa > Arthropoda > Insecta > Hemiptera > Miridae > Nesidiocoris > Nesidiocoris tenuis. The sequence continues at coordinate 10,612,934 of AP028919.1, forward strand.
TGCTTCTCTTCGAAAAGCCGCACGGTTTTTGCCAGATTCACAATCGTGTTGCTACCTGCATTATTTAAATTCATGGTCGAAACACGATTCCGGATATTTTCTTTCTCTATAATTCTAATATTAAGCGATGATCGATTTGAATGCTGACTCATGTGCTTGACTCCGAAATGTTGTAATATGCCTTGATGCGTGAGCGAATGGGTTAAATTTTATTTTTGATGGCATTAGGACATTACAGCAGGTCCAGAATACTGAGGTAAACGGATTTTTGCGATTCGGGAGGAATTTGTAATTATCCATTTTGATGGTTAATTCGAAGAAATTCCGGATCGGTCAAAATATACTTAAATTTAATGAGCTGAATTGGGGAATTGAGAAACAAGAACGTTAAAAGCTTCGAGAAGCTGAGATCAGCGCTGAGAATCCAGACGGAGGACGTCGTCATCCACTTTTAGTTATTTTGCTGAGACTTGAATCTTGGTGACGCCTCCCTGAGGGGTTTTGGAGCAGCCAGCTTTGGAAATTCGTTCTTATTATTCGTTCGTATCTCGTTCGTAGGTATCGTTCGTATCGTAAGGTCGTATTTTCCGTAAACCGTGATTTTTCTTGTTGTTCCACTAAAACTGCAGGACTGAAGTAAAATCGCCTACTTCCTGAAGGAAATGCAGTCCTACCAGATCGTTCCGTCAAAACTCATTCGTTGTTTTTGAAGTCGGTTATATGCCACCTGAAGGTCTGAATGAATGATACTGCTCCTCGGGCTGGAATGTAAGCCAGCTGATAGTAGTTGTGGGAAGGCAGGTGGCCAGATGCCTATGGGTGCACGGGTAAAAAATAAAACACAGGTTCCCAACTGCCTTCCTCCAATGGCCATGCCGGTTTCTGGGACCAACGGTTCCATCTGACCTTCTACCTGCCTGCGTGGGTTCTTGGGCCTCAGGCATGCATCTCCTATCTCCTGCCATTGAATCCCCATTGTGAATATGAAGGTTTTCCTTCGACATCCCCGAAGGAATTTGGTCTTGTTCTGTACAAAAATCACCCAATCCCCGATATAGGGAAATAATGCGTCCCACGCGATTAATTTTGAGACTTTTTAGAGATTCCTCTCGTCGCCTCGAAATTTCATCATTCTCAAGGGTGCGTTGACTCTAACGTGCAGCCTATGATATTTTATGGAAAAAGGTCCTAATCCTGGAACCGGTACCTTAGGTAAGGTTCCCGTTGTCAGTTGCGCAACTCACACAGGCGCTCTTGCAAGCTCAGGAGTAGTGTCAGATAGTCACCGACAGACACAGACAGGCACGTACAGGTACACGGGCACCGACTCGTCAGGCAAGTCAGGTCTCAGGTGCCGGGTCCTCGCTAGCCAATCGTAAAAGTCACCTTTGTTGGCTTGAGAATTTCCTATAAAATCCATGATGAAACTGCCATTTAATGGCATTTCTGACGAGCGGGGATGAGGCTACGTTTACGAATTTACTGCTTAATTCTCCGGGCGATTGAAACGACCGATATTTTCGATTATAAAAAACCCATTTCAACGTTGTAACATAACTGTTTTATGGTACTTCCTGACCCCTTTCAAACGTTCCTTGTTCTCTGAATGATCGTTTCTTCGCTCCTAGTTGTCAGGTGCTTTAGAACAATCTCAGATGAAGGATGGAGGCATCGAATACCTATTTTAATAAGTGGGTACATATTCACAAAGGCTTCAAAAAAATAATTAATTCTGTAATTGAATCCAATTTTTTTCGTAAAAGTCACTTCCACCGAATTTTCCAATTTTTTAGCACCAAGTTCTATGCCTCTTTCATTCTATTTGTTTGACTTGCTGGCCAGTCTATCGGCCGGGAGGAAATTTGATTCCAATAACAAAGAGTACTAGCCCGCGTATACGTCAAAACTGGGCCGATGATAAGATTACATTTTTTCGCAATCTTCAACTCTAAAATAAGGTACGTTTAATTGATTGGAAATGAGTACAACCAGACGTAGATAACAAAAATAATGAAACGCGTTTTAACGGCGTTCGTCCTGATTGAGATAAGAGTCGTGACGAATTCTCTGGAATTCGATACATTTCCTTATTTGGACCGATTTTCGACGATGTTTCGTCAAGACGCCCGATTTGGCCCGATCAGTCCTTGAGCAACATCAGCCAAAATGTTAACGTTACCGAAAACAATTACAAATTGACCCTCGTACGCTCCTTCGCTGATGAAATTCCCCTAAAGGAAACACGCCTAGTAAAAAACCGAGTCAAGCCAATAAAGGCATGATACTCAATTTGGCCTTCTCTCGGTTTCTACATCATAGTATCAATAATACTGCACCCTCAAACCGATTGCCCTGTTGTTGATACTAGACGGGCGAACAAATGCGTCTACTTTCAAATTCATTTTTGAGCCTGGTTTCGAACAGAACGATTTTTTCGACCAACTTTCTGAATGGGTAATTTGAGTTTTAATAGTGCGAATTTCTGAAACTGAACTTTCTCCTCTGAAATTTGCAGTCTTCTAACTTTTTTACGACTTCTAAAGTTTCATTCACCCGCTTTTCCCATTATTAGATTCCTTTTTTGCACTTACCGCGCCCTTGTCGGCAGAATACCGTTCGAGTCCTTTTCTTCATCCGCAAGGAGTGAATTCTGGGCCAACGTGTCACATCGGCCAGGCTCACTCTTGTATTATTTCCACCTGGGCAGTTATCCTGCTTGAATGAGGTTTTCAGGGTATCGTTTTGCTTCATCTCAAGATCATCGGAATCAGGGTTATCATGACTTTTTATCCTCCCGATAAGGACTGCCAAGTCGAAAGCGCTGAAGAAAATGAGGGGAAATCGACTTCTACCTCTTACCCTCAACCACACATAACAGTATAGTTAGGTTATAGTAAAATTCCAACCAACAACTAGACCGGTTTAAATTTTTTTATATTTTTTTTTAATAGCTCAGCTTTTTTATGGCAAAAAAACTGCAATAAATTCCGAAAATTCAAAAAATATATAAGATGCCGTCCGTTTTTACAATTTTCTTGGTTTTGAGGCCGAAATACTGCAAATAATTAACTGTGTTGAAGAAATCGAGTATCAAATTTTCGGGTTATGCCCGGTTTATTGACAAAATTTATCCAACCGATATCCAAGGAAGCTTCAGATAAAATTCACCACGGTGTTTTTTACATCAAATTTCAATGCAAAAATCTCATTGGAAATGTTTATCTAAAGCTTCCTTAGATATCGGATCAATAAATTTTGTCAATAAACCGGGCCTTAATACTCTAATTATGCTGTTATGATAACTATGAAACATGAGGCTGGGCAATCGAGAAACGCTCTTGATACAGTTGCTTCATAGCCCAACAGGTCGAGTTGAGAAACGAGGTTGGCTAATTAATTCGACGTGAGCTGCCATGTACCTACGCTTGATTGACTGTTGACAAACATCTTTGTTGGCTCACTGATTCGCATAGAAAAGGAAACCAGTTCTGAGTATTGGTACACTACATGTGTGCCTAGAACTGTGCCACTTTTCACCTTTTGTACTCTCCTTCCACAGTACTGAATGCCCCTTAGGACAGGAGGGTAGGTATCCTGCCCCTCAAACCAAAGGTAGAGAGAGACCATAATATTTTGGAATCGCGAAGAGAATATAAGTAAATTTATTAGAAACAGTGCGCTTTTCTCAACCTAATACAATTTTCAATTAAATATGGGGAAGAATAAACCCATGATGCAGCCAAATCCAAAACAAATCTGATAACAACAAATCTTATAAGATAATTTTACCTACCGCAATCTGATAAGATAATTTTTCCTACCGCATTCTAACGGCAGTGCACGACAAGCTGTTAGCTCCTGGACAGTAAGGCCGAGCATTCTGACTGGCTTACCGATCTTCAAAAAACACACTACCACCATCACCTTAATTATCTATTGCATCCTTGTGCATGAGAATGCACCTTTTCTGCGGCGAAGATTCCTCACCCTCACTAATCTCTTCTTTCTCCTACCTCCCACTAGTCCCGAGGCTTTGCTTGACGATTTTGTTGTTGTTTTCCAAAGACGATTAATGGTTAAGAGTTGAAAATAGTGTGACGGTAATCAAGTTATTATTATGTGGGTTAGTCGCTGTTCTTTTTGGAACATTATTTTCATTCTTTCTCATTTTGGCCAGGGGTGCAGGAGCTCCTGTGCTCCGGGCAGTATAGATGCAAGTCATCTGCTCGAAATTTCGAGTTTGAGTTGTATCCTTAAGTTTCAGACATTCCGAAAAACATATTTCTATTATAGCCATTGGTTTTTGGTTTTCACGACTTTGGGATTGATAGGTACCTATTTCCTGGTGAAAATTATCGGCTTCCTTAGGGTCGTTGGCAGTGAACCCATGCTGCAGCACGTTTTCCATCGAAAGGTCTCACTTCCGGTTCTTTTAAATGCCACCAGTTGACCACGAGCTTTTCAGCCAATCGACCTTTATTTTTTTCGTACACGGCCCGGCCTACTGCAGAGACAAAAAGGTGGATACGATTTATCGTTTGAAGGACTGCAATAATTATTGTAGGTAATGGACCTGTGTGGTCCTGATCTTCGCCACTAAATCGTGAATGAATTACGCGGGCATAGTGCGAAAATGCCTCCTTGGTCTCTGGAGTTTATTTTTTCCCAAAATGCAGACGTTAAAATGTAATATTTCGATTCAAAGCCGGTTTCAAAAATTGGTAGCCAGGGTTTTGATCACTCATGGTACTTGCATGCTATACTTCTTGTTTTACCCAGTTTACCTTTTTCTAGTCGTTCAGATTTTTTATCTCTTTATCGGCCGGTTTTTAATTCGACTATCATCGTAGTTTCTTCTCCGATACATTTTTCAAGCATCCGAAAATCAGTCCGAATATAATGGAATTTCATAAGTACCTTCAATATTGAGAGGCGTGTGTTATTAATGTTGTAACAGCAACCCAATTACCACATACTCGTGCGATATTTATGAAATGTGGGTTAATTCAGTTTGCGAACTCGCAAGAGTGGGTTTCTCATTTATGGGAATATTCTCAATATCAGTTATCCGTACGCCTTCCCTTGCTTAAGAATTCACGAGTCTGCGCAATCGAGATTCGCTTGACTTGAGCCGATTCAATTACTTTGCTGACTTTATATCGAGCCTTTATGTCACCCTGTTATCTATGTACCTATTAGGACCCTGTTACAAAATTTAATTTTTTCCCTACTCTCGAATAATGGTCCTTTTTTGTTTGATAAAACATTATTAGACGTTAAAATTTGCTCGTAATTTTCTCTTCAGCTAAGTCCATTTCTCGCACAGATCACATATCTTCAATAACGTATCACCAATCGCATATCACTGATCACATATCACCGATAACATATCACCGATACTTACCTCCTACCACCCACATCTACAACGTTGCCATGATTGGTTTGTTCGTTGCTGTCAAATTTATCTCATAATCATCGGAAAAACCTTTTTCTGAGGTGAGGCCTTGTGGGAAACAATACCGATTATTATTTGAGCTGTAATCGATAAGATCCTTTATTACTCGAATATTGCAAGTCAGCTTGTTTAGCCGATGTTTGGTAATTGTTTTTTTACCCACGTGATACGCGTTCTTTCCTGCCGGCGTCATATAACAACTTTTGTTTGATCGCACTATTTGCTTTTGCGACACAAATAGCGCAAGGGTTTGCGACATAATCGCGCAACGAATCCGGCGCAAATCCCACGCTCTGATTCTGCCGTTTGAAACGTATCCGTCCCCGGTGCTCGCAGTTGACTTATCACCTGTTATCTTTTTATCGGATTCAGACGTGTTTCGCAGTCCTTAACTACCAATTGTTTCGAGGTATACTTTTGAAAATTCTTTGGTTTTAAAACCGTAGCGCGAAATTTCTAATTCAATAAAAATTAGAAATGTACAAAAATTTAGCCACGAAATACCCTACAAACAACTTATTTTGAAAAAGTTACAGATTAGACTTGGAAAAATACTCCTTCCCTGAGAATCCGTTATTCGACCTCACCGCCGTAATGGCGTGAAGCACTTGCGCGAAAAGTAACAATTCAAGGAACCGGTCCGCATTCCGGCTAATGGAAATTGCCGAGTTCAGCGAAAAGGTCAAACGAGTTAGCCGTATAAATTTCCGATAAAGCAAAATACCTTCGTTCTACCTTCACAGGCCGAATGTTCGATTTTTTCGACGAAATTTTGGCTGAAAATGACATTATATCGGAGGTACTGTCAGTAGTCGAAATGTCATTCATCAGCTCAGCCGTGTTGGACGTTATTTTCTTTCCGTTGTTTGAGGAAATGCAATATCTCACTACGCAGAGATGTAAAAATATTTTTGTTTAGGTTCGCGAACACGCGATTAGACGTGGCCGCATTTCCTTTTCCCGGAAATCCAGCATATTCTGTAATTTGACTCAGTGAGCGAATCTTTGTTTGCTTCAAAGAAAACTAAAAATAGAGTCAAAAGAGTAAAAACTTTTCTTTGAGCTTTCCGATTTTAAAAGGTAGCAGGGGCTAAAGTAAGAAAAATAAAACTCAATTTGAAACTAAATTCCAACTCAAGCTGTTACATTAACTCAAACTAATACTCAAACTCAAATAGAAACTGAAACTCAATCTCAGACCGAAGCTCAAACGGAAACTCAAACTGAAACCAAATTCAAACTCAAACTGATACTGATACACCAACTCTAATTGATATGCAAAGTCGAATATATACTGAAACTGACGTTGAGACTCAATCCTAACTGAAGCTCAAACTCAATCTGATACACAAACTCAAAATGATACTGATAGTCCAACTGAAATTCAAACTCGGACTGAAACTCAAACGGAAATTCAAACTGATTCTGAGACTCAAACCGAAACTGAGGCTAAAACTCAAGCTCAAACTTGATGATATACTGATACTCGAACTTTGAGTGAGCATCAGTTTGAATTTGCCTTTCTTCGGACTGTTGAGTTCGAGTTTCAGTTTGAGTCTCAATTTCAGTTTTAGTTCCAGTACCAATATCAGTTTGAGTGTGTGTATCAGTTCCAGGTTCAATTTCAAGTTTGAGTGTCAGTTTCATTTTGAATTTTAGTTCGAGTATCGGTATCAAACTAATCACTCTCATTTTAGAGTTGTTACCAGAGTCAACTCTCAAACTGGACCCACAAACTCACCTTACAAACTGAACTTTCAAATTGACGCAAACCAACTCAACTTTCAAACTCAATCACCAAACTGAACTCTCAAACTCATTTCAAAAACACGACTTAACTTACAAAAGTCAACTGAAACTAGAGGTTCTGAAGTGAGTTTGTAAGTTGAGTTTGAGAGTTGAGGTTTTGAAATGAGTTTGTTGGTTGGGTTTGAGAGTTGAATACGTGAGTTTATTTTGAGATTTGAGTGATAGTTGAGTTTGAGAGTTGAGTTCGTGAGTTTATTTTGAGAGTTGACTTTGAAGGTTGAGTGATAGTTGAGTTCGAATGTTGAGTTTGAAAGTTGAGTTAGTCAGTTTAGTTTGAGATTTGGGTTTGATAGTTCAGTTTGTAAGTTGAGTTGTCGAAATGAGTTTGTGGGTTGAGTTGGAGAGTTCAGTTTGTGAGTTAAGGTTAAGAGTTGAGTTTAAAAGTTCAGTTTGGAAGTTGAGTTAGTCACTGCAGTTTGTGAGTTCAGTTTGTAAGTTGAGTTTCAGAGGTTGAGTTAATTTTGAGAGTTGACTTTGTGATCAAACATCGGTATCTGTTCGAGTATCAGTTTGAGTTCGAGTCTCAGTTTCGGCTTGAGTTTGTGTATCGGTTTGAGTCTGAGTCTCCGTATGAGTTTGAATTTGACCTCAAGTATCAGTATCAGGTTGAGTGTAAGTTTGAGTTTAAAGCGTTGTTGGTCTGGTGGATTCAGTTTCGTGTATAATTTTTTTGTTTCTAAAGGCGTAAGTTTTGCGTTTTGGCCTAATACAAAATGTCTCGCAAAATTTTCTTGTCTTTGATCGACACTTACCTGTTGGTTTATTTTAGTTTTTCGATTAATTTAATCGATTCTCTGTAGTCTGAAAATCATTTTATAGATCTATTTAGGTATGCTGATCAATCTTTTGGATCACTGCCGAATAGGTAGCGAATAAATGGTTCATATTACCTAGTTCGTACTAGTTTACATAGTGAAGCGGGCGAACAAAAGTGAAATGGAAAGAATGAGAATTATGGCGAGGGAAAACTAAAGAAAACTGCACCGAATGGAATGCATGATGCGAACTTAATAAACAGAAAAATGTGCTCTCAATGAGGATAACCATAACTCTACATCAGACTATCGAAAGTCACTTGATCGAAAATAATATAATTCTCTGCTCTGGTAAGACAGATGGCGTTTTAATACTTCTGTGGTAGATGGCGTTTTGATGCCTCTGTGACGTAGTATTTTGAGAACTTTGAGCCAGGTGTACTGAATCTAGACTACTTCTAGCATAGGTACACATCTGTTATCTGTTTTACATTCGATTTCAACACGAGGTGTACAAGATAAGATCGCATAACAGAATCGAGCGGAGGCTTTTGTGTTGGCTTCAATGAATATTCATCAATCAATGTTTTGTACTCCTGTGGTTAAACAGAACTCATTGTACCGCGTATTAATTCAAACCTACGCATTTTGCGGTCAGGTAAAATTATTGTTGGCACATAGCGTATTTGCGCAATAGGCAAGGTTTGTTGTAAAGCTATGGGTAATCCAATTCCTCTGGAAAATTATTATTCATCCCGATGCTGACTCTCCTAAACAACAATTATTTCTGACGTCAGGCATTGCTCAATTTCTGTCTATGGCGTCACCGAAGTCTTAGATCTTAAGTAATCGAAAATAACTTCGCATAAAATTTCTCTTGTTGTTGTTTATTTTTCTTTGAACACGTCGATATTCCTGGGAGGGAGAAAGTGACGACAAACTTCCCCCGGGGATCATTTACGTAACAAATCAAATACCTACCTAAATAATATAATAAAATAAAAATATTTTTCAATTTAAAATGAAAGCACTGTAACTTCCAGTTGGCCTGTATTCGTAAAAAGGTAAATAGCATTTTTACAACTCGGGGAGACAAACAAGACGCATTTTCGCCTTCAAAATCGTCACAAAAAACCCAGTAATTTGAGCTAATGATCTTCTTCTCGGGTTGACAATAGAGCAAATCACCTCGATGGCCTTGTTGTTGAAAAACGGCGTGGAATATCGCAAACTTTTCACTAATGTGCGCACATGATCCGGAGATTCTTTAGCCGTTCAAGGTTCCGATGTGGTCACTTTTTTCAACGTCTAAAAAACAATAGAGAGCCGGAACAGTTTCGTATAGGGAAATCGTAGTAATGTTACATTGCATAACATTGAGGTTTGAGTCTTGAGAGGAACCGCATTGATTGATTATCCATAATTCTTTCTCGCAATTGCTTCCTATTTACTTACCATTGCTCAACATGTCTGTATAATCTTTTGACGAAGTATACCTAATTCAGTTTATTCATAGTAGAGTACTACATAATTTTTTTTAGATTTTGGCATCCAAAATTCTTGAGCTAATCGATATATTTGATATATTGGTATATTGAAATATTTTGATCAAAATTTTTGGTCCTGCTGAAACTTTTTTACCGTTTTACCTACATCATATTGCTATATTTCTCCCAAATTGATCTATAATCTAACTATTTGGGAATATTTGAACGGACAATAATTGTTGAATTGATATATTTGGAAATATAGGTAGGTAGGTATATCGAAATATCCTTAACCGAATTTTTTGATATGAAAATATTGAAAATTTCTCGACCTTATTGATCTGTTTCTCTGAAGACCCCAACCCTGATATTTGACTTCAAAAATTATTGTAGTATGTGGGCACCTACTATCTGGTATAACTATTTTTCTTCGTAAACGTCTCATTGACGTCCGTCGGTAGATTGTTAAAAATCGGGCGAGGATCAGTGAATCCGAATTCCTATCCATTGTTAACCGAACAACAAGAGCCTTTGTCGGGAGTGGCCCAGTTCCCTAGAATCTGGTATCGGGCTGCTGCAGACGTGCTGCTCTGTCTGCGAATGTGGACCGTCGGGATGGAAATCCACCGGGATGGGAGCCGCGCAATTTTCGGGCCGACCTTGGATAACCGTGCGTCAGTCGATTTTCCCAGGGTGTAATATCTGGCGAGAACTGTAGCAAAAGTAGCGGGACAAAGCTCAGTTTATAGTTTTTTAAGTTGTCTATTTTTTTTTGGCCAAAGATACAAACCGATGTGAGCGTTCTTGGTTTTAAAATCTCTATTTTATTTGTAGAATATATGGATGTTTTCTGTATTCATGTGACTTGACTTATTTCGATTTTTGGTAAATTTTTAAATTTGAATAGTTTTTTTTTGGAATTTTTGATCCGTCTTCAAAGGAGTCAAAATATAATCGATTTGTGCCAAAAATCTACCATATCATAGAAGTATCATGCGGTATCTGCATTCCCATCGGTTCGCTCTTGTTTTCTGACTTATCTACTACTTTCGGACTCCATTCATCACTCAGTCAGTAAAGATGAAAGAGAAATTCTTCGGCTAAATTCATTAAGAGGAGAAAACCTCTGCTCGGCCAATAACATGAACTTGCCGGGATGCTACGAATATTTCGTAACCATAAACCTCCATTTAAAGGTTGACCTACAAGGCTACCTGATAAGTCCTCAGGTCTATGTAAGGTTCAATCCGCAGTCGACTTTATCTCGGTCTAAACCAGTTTCCAGATCCTTGGAGATCGTGTCCATAGATGGACTCAAGTTTGGAGCCAGGCCCTGCACCGTGCTGGGTGTGCACAGCAAGACTTTCTTGACTTTGGAGTGGGACTAATAGGGTGCCTCGAACTTGGTGTGAAAATATTGGGTAAAACTAGACCGAAAATGGAACCAAACGCCGCCTATTTCCAATCTCAACCCGTTTCCAAGATACGATTTTTTAAAGTTTTTTTTTCAGAATAATCTCACTTTTTGTCATAAAAACCCACATTTCTCCGGTTCAAAACCTCGTTTTCTAACTTTTGAGGACATTTTTGGATTCAGCGTTGAATTTCCTATACGCCACTTAAGCAACTCTTTTCAAAAACTAACTATATACCGCAATTGCGGTTCAAATGTCAACATCGAAAAACTATGTACCTACCTATTTTTTTTAAAATACTTGTACGTTAACTGCATTTTGAGAAACCTTTTAAAAGCTGTCAAATTTCAATAAAACTTGCGTATAAAGTGAAAACATATTGTATTGATATTATTAGCCCTTAACGGTGGCCCGAGCGCTTTCGCCCGCATGGCCTTCCTCAGCTAGAGCTTTAAGGCCATTTTGCCGTCTTGGAACAGGATTGGTTACCCTAATTATAAGCCATCATTCTTGGTTTGAGCGCTTTCGATCGCTCGGCCCTCCTCATGAGGGATTTTGGTCGTAATTGGAGCTAAGATTGGTCCTGTATGCGTTTAATTGTCGGGAAAAAATGCCCGAGCCTTCGAAATTTGAATTTAAAAACGGTTTTTGGTTGCAAATTTTTGGTTTTATCTCCCGAGGTACCACATGGGTTGTCGAAGTTCGCTCGGATCATCCTGGGTAGAGACCTTAGTGAGAACTTGAAGCTCAGGAAGGAGTGAGAGTTCGCCGGTGGTCACCAGTCAGGAGTCCTGCGAGGTATTTTATCGCATACTGGTCAGCCTGATTTCAAGGATCGACCAGGACAAACCTGACCGGTTCAAGTGGGAGTCTCGTCCTCATGTCCGAAGTGCCACCGCTTCCTGTTCATTTCCGCACAGCTATTTACCTAAATTCACCTTTCAAATACGATTGGTCCATATTCATAAAAATTTTCTCCCCAAAACGTCAGATTTCAATATTTCGAAAATGGCGCAGTTCCCGGGTTGTTTGAGCATTCTAAACTGCAGCTGTTCATTTATTAAGGCTGTTTATGGTTGGTCGTACTAACCTTATTAAAAATAACCGTAGTATCAGATGAACGGTGCAAACTCCTCACGACACGAAGGGGCGGTCCGAAAGATTCAATAATGGAATCTCTTCGGCCGGCGATTTGAGCCGTTGGAGGGCGGCTAGAGCGGCACTCGGCTTGCTCGGCGGGCGGCTAGAGCGGCACTCGGCTTGCTCGGCGGGCGGCTAGAGCGGCACTCGGCTTGCTCGGCGGGCGGCTAGAGCGGCACTCGGCGTGCTTGGCGGGCGGCTAGAGCGGCACTCGGCTTGCTCGGCGGGCGGCTAGAGCGGCACTCGGCGTGCTTGGCGGGCGGCTAGAGCGGCACTCGGCGTGCTAGGCGGGGGCTCGAGCGGCACTCGGCATGCTCGGCGGGCGGCTTGAGCGGCACTCGGCTTGCTCGGCGGGCGGCTAGAGCGGCACTCGGCATGCTCGGTGGGCGGCTAGAGCGGCACTCGGCTTGCTCGGCGGGCGGCTAGAGCGGCACTCGGCTTGCTCGGCGGGCGGCTAGAGTGGCACTCGGCTTACTCGGCGGGCGGCTAGAGCGGCACTCGGCATGCTCGGTGGGCGGCTAGAGCGGCACTCGGCTCCAGCCATTCAGAGACGCGACCGCCACGACTGGACCCGCCCACCAACGGCTCAAGCCTCCGGCCGAGTGGGATTCAATTGTTGAATGTTTTGGGCAAGATGTGGCCGCCCCGTTGCGTTGCGGTTTGAGGTGTCTGTCTAATGCGGACCTAAGTGGGGAGGAAATTGTGAAAACTGGCAACCCGAGCGGGAATCGAACCCAGCATCTCCGGAATTCGGACTCCCTAAAACGTGTCTGTAGTTTTTTCAGTAAAATCTCCATACTATTATGAAATCTTGACAAATATTTACGGTTCATTTTACGATAGCATCGCTACGGATTCCTGCTAATCGAATCGATCGACTAAGGCCCACACAGCGAGCACATTCAGTTTAGCACCTGTCGGTAAATTGAGGAAGTGTTGTGATTAGCAGTCCATCAGAGAACGAAGCTTCCATAGGTTGGTCCTTGATTGGCTGGATCCCAGATTACCTGTTGGCACCTGAATAGGCGCTACCAGATTGCCACTTAGCGCCTCAACTACGAGCCGCATCAGTTGGGCTGATGATGTTCGTCTAGTCGCTCCTTTTCCGTGCCGACGTTTTCGCGTTTTGGATGATTTGTTTTTTGAAATTGAATTTTGCGAATATTGTTGTATTAAAGAAATTTAACTAGGTACATCCCTGAAAATCACAAATTTCGTGTGTAAACTTGCTATTCGCTCAGAATAAAATATTATTAATTTTGAATTCTTGTTCGAAACGCTTGAGAATTTAAAAAAGTGTAAAACTTTATTTTATATTATAGTTGAGTTCTTATCTGAATTTTATCTAGGACAACTCGCTTCTCTGAGCCCCTGATTATGGTACGTGCCTGTTGTATGACCATTATTTACGTATTCTGCTCGCCAAGGTCAAGATTTTTTGCCTGTAAAAAAACAATCTCTCGCACCTGTATATTACCGAAATTCCGGTTGAATGGGGGCACCTAAATATCAAAGATTTTCAACTCTAGGAATTTGGAAAACGTTGACAATTTTGGAAGACTGTGCGATGGATGAAAAATAATTTAGTCGCTAATTTTTTGAATTTCTGTGAATCTTATGTAATATTTTTTGTTGCAGGAGGAACTACTCAACAATAACGATTCGCACCATCAACTCGAGAAAACAGGTAATTTAATTTTAACTTGTCGGTCTCGATCGAGGTATTTTTTCTCGCAAACCAAAACGAGTTTATCCTTTGTACCTAGCTAGTTATACTGTTTTCCCACATATTTTTTGGTACAGAGGGACAGAGGGTGTGTTTGAGAGTAGGCGGGTTCCTATTTGTACAAATTATCATAAATAATCAAGTTGTACAAATTAAAAAACATTTGGCAATTACAAAAAAAAAAAAAAAACGCTGACAGACGGACACGCAAAAATTGTTCAGAAAGTTACTTATTCTGAAAAAATAATTTTCTAAAGCTTGATTCCGATTTTTAATCCTAGGTCGATTACATTACTTTCGATTTACTCTGTAAAAATACAAATCCGGGTAAATGTATGTTAAAGCATTGGTAGGAGCAGCTGTTGGATGACTGTTTTTATGGAAATTGACCGTACCTAGATGACACGTGTAGAGCATCAAGCGCAGATAAACAAACAGAAAGAATACAAACAGTCACGGGTAAACCAGGCGTATCCGGGGAATAGGCCTCCTCGGAGTTTCTTAAAATACACGAAAATACTTCGTAACGGTCCTGTCCGCGCGTGCGCTCCCGGCGAGCGTGTATCTGTAAATTGGTAGCAGATAATAGTATCGTACAATTTTAAAAGTACCATACTCTTATTTCCGTATCCAGAGCGGACAGCAATCTTGGACGAGGAAGGAAAAATATATGATAATAAATAGGCGCTATAATGCTATATTATTAAGGACCGTTCACTCTAACGAAATTATCGGTTATACTGCCTGGTATTTAGGCTACTGGAATACCACCAGGCACTGCATCAATGTGGAGTTAATAGGGGAAAGTGCCCCATTGAAGTGACTGAGCATAATGGGTACCTTATTTCAGCGCTATAATATTTTTAGCATAACATATAACAGCCAGGCTAATCGTAAACCAAATAATCAGCATTGTCTGCTTCGTTGACAGTCGGTATACTGACTTTTTTTGTGATTTTGATTTATTATTTAATAAACCAATGCGATCGCCTAAAGAAAACAATTTTCGAACCTGCCCTCAAAGTTTTCATGGTTAAAGAAAATTACGGTTTTTTAAAATAAAAACCCACTTTTCTCCTGCTCAAAACAACGATTTTCAACTTTTGAGGTCATTTATGGATTCAGGGTTAACGAACGTTGAAAAATGGTAATTTTTAAAAATAGAGCATTTCTCGACTTTAGCCTAAATTTTGACATTTTTAACGTAATGTTAGAAAAATGCTAATGGCGTAAAATTATTGGAAATTTAACGCTCTTTCCAACGGTATCCTCATTATTGTGATTACTCAAATATTTGAGGGGTCTATGGCCGTTTTACTGAGATTAAGTAAAAAAAAAGTCAAAGCAAAAAAAGCGTACTTGTTCTGGGGCTCACAAAACCGTTTATGGAACACAAATTTTCGAAAATGAGCTAATTGATCAACTCCCCCCCCTTCCCCCATTTTTAAAAAAAGAAAATTACGATTTTTTATAAAAACCCACTTTTCTCCTGCTCAAAACAACGAAGTTTAACTTTTGAGGCCATTTATGGATTTAGGGCTAAATTTCCTATAGGCCTAGTGTATACTCGTAAATAAAACCGACCTCCGATGTACCGCAATTGCGGTTCGAACATCAAAAAGAGAAAAATAACATTTTTTCTGGGAATACTTGATCGCTAAATGCGCTTCGGGAAACGTGCCAGAAGTTGTCAGATTTCAAAAAAAATTACGTCCATACCCTACCACGACTTTGCTAGAAGAGCATTTTGTTCAAATTCGCTCACGCCTGTGCAAACGGTTGTGCACAATTTTGAAAACCCTTTCATCTTTTGTAGACTACACATTTAGGCTGTACGGAATTGAGGGCGAGGCTCGCATCGGCTGTGTATATCTAACACAAACAATCTAAACTAGTTCCAGATCGCCTATCTGGCATGAGCCGACCGGATAGTAAACAAAACGTTCATTTCTATTAAACCCGACCCACCGGCTCAAAATTGATTTAAAACATCTTGAATTTCAACGTCGATCGAGGAACTAAAATTGGTTTTTCAAGTCTTCATTGTGGATTCTCACGACTTTGTAGTGAAACCAATAATTATTGGGTCAGCATAGTTTCCAAAATAGAAATCTCCTCTCTCTTCCCGAAGTGAAAAAAACTAATCAAAATTCAAAACCTACGAAAAACAGGCGCACTAAAACTGTTTTCCAGCCAATTTTCTATGCCTGTTCGAAAAGATAGGGGAATGGTAAGAATCTATGGAAAGAGGTCGGGCTGACGCCTCCACAAATTGATCGATTGTTTCACAAATGGGAGGTAATCGATTGGCCCATTTGCCCCACAAGGCCGCAAATTGACTGGCCGGACGTCAGTCCATAATTCGGTATCTCGGTCAAGCGTCCCAGTCACGGAATCCCTCAGCCTGAAAAATCGACGATGTCACCGATTCAGAAGGCAGAATCACTCGCAATCTTCCTAGGTACGAGCCTATCCTTCCTGTAGATAATGATCGAGCTGATTTCTGGCGATAAGTAGGTATTATAAGGATCAAAAATGTCAAAAAAAACGAGCTAAGAAAATATTCAAAAAAGCAAAATACATCAATTTATTGGTGAGTAGATAACCAAAATACTTCTATACTTTAGAACGTAAAATTCCAACAAAAATTGATTGTATTTTGAAGATAAATTGTCAAAAAACGCGCTATGCAAGCTTTAAAACCCGCCTAAAATCAAAATGCGTCAAGTTATCGGAGTATGAAAAATATCCACGTATCCTGAAACGCAATACAAAGAATTTAAGGCCAAGAACGCTCAAATCGGTTGATTTTTGTGGCCTGGAAAAAAATGAAACAGAAAACACTAAAAGTGCTAATATATCGGAAGAACTGAGTGTTATTCGAATTCCGGTTAAACGGAATGATGGGCCTTACCGAGAGAAACATTCCACTTTAAGAAATTTGAAAAAAGGTTAAGAATTGAGGGAGCTATGGTCGTTTTTCATCATACTCAAATTCTTGATTCTCATTACCATTCTCATTACCATTCTCATATTCCAGAGTAAATGGAAGTATTGTAATCGTCCTAAAATCGAGAATCGGAACGGAGCTTCAGAAATAACTTTTACTTGTACAAATTTACTCAAAATCACTTCCCGAACAAGTGTCTGTGTGTCCGTTTTGAAAAAGTGTTGAGAATTGTGGAAGCTATGACCATTTTGGTAGCCAGGAAAAAATAAAATAGAAAATTGCGCGCGCGTAAAATTGCGAGCCAATCAGATCTCATTACGCACTTTACGCATACGCAGATTACGCAGACTTTTACGCACATGTGAACCCAGCTTAACAGTGCTAATACATTGGAAGTACTGTGTGTTTTTCGAATCCCGGTTAAATAGGATGATGGGCCTTACCAAGACAAACATTACAGTTCGAGAAATTTGAAAAAAATTTGAGAATTGAGGGAGATACGGCCATTTTTTGAAAACCGTCTACTGAACTCAGCGGCTGTGTTCTGAACCCGTTTTTGAGTCTACAATACGATGGTTGAGGCAGATGTGCATATCGAAATTATTCCACAACAAGTGGTTATGTTTAAAAATAACCATAAGCGTCATCGAAGTCAAGGTTTTCGATTCTTCTTCAACAAGTCAAGGGCGCGATTTAAGATACGGACCGATGGATGGTGGACATGCGATGCTGAGTAACGAGAAAAAAAAAAACATGGTCACGACAGGCGTGGAAGGCGAAGGAGAAAAAACGGCTATTTTGACCCGACTACCTAACTATTCATCTTCGAATTGAATTTCAGCATAACGAACGCCAATATGATGCAACTAGTGGCGCTTGTATAACACACAAAACTCCCATATTTTGAGTCGTTAATCAAATCAATTTGATTTGGACTAACTTAGAGGCGACAATAATCAAAATTATCAAACCTTGATATCGGCAAAGTATCTGCAAAACTCTGTAAGTTGAGTGTTTCGGGTAAATTATGTTTTCAGCTCTATTGGTAAAACAACTCCTTGGTCGCCTCCTCGAGTCAAGAAAATGAACTCAAGTCGCTTTTTAGGTGCTCATTCACTATCCAAGGCGTGTGGTCGATACAATTCGTTTATTTAATTTGTTGAGGTACCTTCAAAGTAGTGACATTTCGATACCCCCATATACTCGATACTTGGTATCTAATGAGTGTCGAAGTCTCAGTACTGATATCGATATTTTATCGAAACATAAGTACTCGATACCATGGGTATCATTCGATACTTTCTATGGGTGTTATCCTTTACAAACGATATCATTTCTCAATAAAATTGGCCCATCAGAGCCCAAATGCAAATTCATTCAAGTAACTTCAATTTTTCTTTCTGCTTGTTTTTATATTCAGACAGCACTGACTCAGGTAAATGAAAATGATGGAAAGTGGTTTGATCTCGAAGTTGAGTTTGATCTCGAAGTTGACTTTGATCTCGAAGTTGACTTTGATCTCGAAGTTGAGTTTGAACTCGAAGTTGACTTTGATCTCGTTGACCTAATTGACTTGACATATGATTGATGATATAATATATAATATTATGATTCACGATGTTTGATTCGTTACGGTAGGTATACCTACGATTCATCATGATAAATGATTCATGATTAATTGATTCAATTCAAAACTTGGGGGCGTAATTGGACCGGTCGTTAACAAAAGAGCCTACGTTCAAGAAAAAGTGGAAAAATGGTCAGGATACACCATTAAATTAGCCAAGGTAGCCAAGAAAAGCCCGCAAGCCGTCCACGCAGTAGTGACGAAATCCTTTCAGCATGAATGGGGGTTCTTACAAAGAGTGACGGGGGGTTTCACCGAAGAATATAAGCCACTACAGCTTTCCATCCAAAGACACTTGATGCCGGCCATTCTTGGGAGGGAAATCACCGAGTTAGAAACAGAACTACTAACTCTCCCAGCAAGGCTCGGAGGTCTAGGGATAAACGACCCCGTCACAGAGCAAGATGAAGCCCATAGGGCGTCACAACAGGCTTGTGCGTTGCTGATTGAAGCTCTAAGAGAAGGCACCGAGCTAAATTATGCTAACCATCTCGACACGGTCGCGCACACTATCAAAGAAGAAAGGGTATACAAAAACGAGGCTCTGGAACAACGACGAAGAGACCTGGTCACCAGAATAGAAGAGGAGAACCCACGATTGGCACGTATCCAAGATCGCGTAAACGGAAATTCTCAATGGTTAACAATTGTTCCTTCCTCAGCAGATGGATTTGACCTCGATCCAATTCAATTCCGAGATGCCTTGGCGATGCGCTATGGTCATACACCACAAAACCTACCAAGCTCATGTGATGGTTGCGGAGCAGCATTCGACTTGAATCACGCCCTAAATTGCAAGAAAGGCGGGCTGGTGAAAAGAGGGCATGACAGCGTTAGAGATGACTGTCTCGAAATCGCCAAGTTAGTCTGGGGAGGAGCAGTGCTCCAGCCAGTGCTGAGAAACGGCAATGATGGAAGCCCAGAGCTCGTTGCGGACATGAAGTTACAAGGAGTGTGGGACAGTGTGAGGCCGGCGTTTTTTGATCACCGCATCATCAATGCTGACGCCGCCTCACACAGCTCCCGAACTTGGAACTCCATCGCTGAGTCGGCCGCACGAGAGAAACACATGAAGTACGACCAAGCCGCAGAAGACAAGAGAGGATCCTTCAGCCCCCTGATCTGCTCCTGTGATGGCGCGCTACACAGAGAATACGGAGTTTTCCAAAAAAGGATGGCGCAAGCCCTAGCTACGAAATGGGAAAAGCCGTATTCCGCGATATTAGGATGGGTGCGCGTTAGAACCCAGCTCTCCATCATACGCGCCACCTCCATGCGGCTGAGGAACGGGAGGAGTCAAGTCAAAGCCCTTGGGCTCGAAGATGGAGCCGGATTGCCATCAGTGGAGGATTAAGCCGCCATCCGCTTGGAGCGCTTAGAAGAGAAGAAGTACTCCCTCCCTTCCTACCAAGCTTTAGTTAAATTAAAAATAAATGTTTGTTTAAAAAAAAAATAAAAAAAAAATTAAAAAAAAATTGATTCAATGATGATATACATGTCAAATGATCATAAAACATAAATATCAAAATTTGATCATCATTTAATGATAATCGTGACATCTCGAATGAGCAAAAATTAAAGTTAGATGCATGGTACTCCCAAAAAAATGCCTACAGCACGCGGTGTTCCCAGGCGGTCACCCATCCAAGTACTAACCACGCCCGACGTTGCTTAACTTCGGTGATCGGACGAGAACCGGTGTATTCAACGTGGTATGGCCGTAGGCGCCGGTGTGGGAAATATTTTGGAGTGATACTATGCACAATACATATTGATATCGACCTGAGAGCAGACATAATTTCGTCGGTCCCGTGCAAGAGTGGTTTATCTCAAAAATCTCGATTTTTCAGGAGAGACATTCAGAATTTTTGATTTTCCCATTTTTCAATGTTATCCTCAAAATCAATAACATCATTCACCATTATCAACGACTCTTTCGCGTGACATATTTTTCTGACTTGACTCAGCTCCAATTACATATTCAGTTAAATCCAATTTGACAGTTGTCTGTATTCAACTTCTCGTAAGTCTTCTCTCTGGGTTTTCAATTCGTTTCGCGCGAATAGTCGTGCATTGTCGTCTGGACGGGTCGTATGTTATTTTTTTCTACCGTCAATATCCGGAAATTGACTCACACATTTACTATGTCGGTGTCTAGTGTCTCGCCGTCGAAAATCATGCAACATTCTGTTCAACCGTCCAAATTAATCATGGAGAAAGTGCGTTTTTTTGAGCGACAAAAAGGTACGATTGCCGATAGGTATATGTTTACGTCGGATTTTTTTGCACCTTCTTATAATAAAGTTTACGAAGGAAAAACGTAAAAACTAAACGCTCCCCCTTCAACAGTCGGATCCGTCAGTCCTTTATCCTTTCATTTTGAACAAATTTCAACTGTTTTGAAAACAAGTCAGACATTTTGAGAAAAAATGCATCAATTTTGAATTATTGTCAAGACATTTTGAAGAAATGTCGAAAATCCTGTAAAATGTCGGAATTTTAAAACAATTTTAATAATCTTGAAAAAAAAATCAAAAATCCTGCTTTTTTAATTTAAGAAATTCTGAAAAAAAATCACCGAAATCCTGAAGAAACTTCGGAAATTCGCCCAGAATGCAAATTCCTGAAATTTCTTTTGACTTTCTGGCGTTTCTTCAGAATTTTCGTTAGAGTTTCTGAAATTTCATCTGAATTTCTGAAATTTTATCAAATCTTCAAAAATTTTATCAAAATTTCAAAAATTGTTTTAGAATTCCTGAAATTTTGTCACAATTTCAGGAATTTCTTCAGCATTTTTGAAATTTCTGAGAATGTGTTGTTGTTGTTGTTGTTGTTGTTGTTGTTGACAACCCTTATTTCAAGTGATCTCGTCGAGTGTTGGTCAACTAGCCACAGCGACGAGATCTCGACTGACACAGTTTTGAATGACTTTTTCCGCTCCGTAAAGCCGCCGGTCGGATTTTTACGACGATTTACGTATTTCCGAGCTGGTTTGAAAATCAGGAAATGTTAGCAGGTCGTAACGCAATAAAAATTTAAATGTGTCAGAGTGAAAAAAGAGGTTTTTTTTGGTTTTATCGAGGCTTGAAGTTGGGTTTTTCCAATCTTGTCGAACTGGTTGTTTTTTCGGTTAATACTTATGCAATGTTCATTCTTCGAAT
Organism: Nesidiocoris tenuis; assembly: GCA_036186465.1. Lineage (NCBI taxonomy): Eukaryota > Metazoa > Arthropoda > Insecta > Hemiptera > Miridae > Nesidiocoris > Nesidiocoris tenuis. Next base: position 10,634,459 of record AP028919.1, read on the forward strand.
CTTTCTGCTCCCTTCCTGGTTAGCATAGATAGGATTTCTTTCGCGGAATCGATCGTCAGGATTTCTGCGAGAATCGAATTTTTCAATTACTCACTGAAGTTACTTCCCGTACTTTGAATTTTTTCCCAGTTTATTTTTTACTGGCCGTTACAATGGACCTATTCGTGGTCCCAAAATGTTGGATGTACCATCCGATTGGAAAAAGTGAAGTTTTACCAGTTTTTTCTCAGTTTTTCAGGATTCTGAAGAAATTCCAGCAATTTTTTACAAATTTCTCTAAATGATTGAAGTTTTCTTTCAAGTTTTTGAAGTTTTTTCAAGTTTTTGAAGTTTTATCAAGTTTTTGAAGTTTTTTTTCCAATTTTTCAAAATTTTTGAAATTTTTTTATTTGGCCAAAAAGTGTGTATACGAGATGTAGGCAGCAAGATGTGATGCAGCTCATATAGAAATGATGAAGAGAACCAAAGTTGAGAAAATGAACAACAACGGCCGAGGGCAAAATTGGTAATTCAATCGCCCCGGTACCTAAAAATCGATGTTTTCGGCTCTGATCGCCGGCCGGCCGCAATGTATCGTTTCGCCGAGAAAGTTGAACGGAAAAAGTCGACCGCATAGTATTCGCCGATCATATAATGCCAGCCATATGTACGTGTGACCTATCATATACTGTATACCAGACCGTAATCGTGAACTGTATTTTCGCCTTTTTCGAATAGAGCGGAATATTCTGCCGATAAATCGCCGATAGCCGAGCCAGATAAGGTGCGCACTTTTCAGCGCTAACCCTCGGTTTCCTGCTGGGAAAACGGCCACTTCCTCAAACGGTTACGGGTACCTTTTTTTGTTCTTTGTTTACGTTACGAAAGGGAGACCGTATAATCCACCGTGGCCATGCTGATCGGCAAGCTCGGACATGTCAGGGCGGATCAGTGAAAGCGTTCTACTGTCCGCCATTGTTCGACTGTCCAGAAATTCTGACCGACTCTTCCCTACTACGGTCGCGATTGTCCTAGTCGAAGGATCAAAAGGACCGAAAGACGCATTGGGTAACAGTCGGCCACGATAAGGAGTCAGTTGGAGTAAAACGTTACGAGACGTAAGAGACCGTTAAAAATGGTTAATTCACAATGCTTCCAAATTTCACTATGCCCAACTTCCGCATTTTAAAATGTTCATACATACAGGGTGGCCGCATTTTAAAATGTGAAAAATGTTCATACCAGTGGCGGCTCCTGCCCTTAAACCCAGGGGGTGCACTTAGGCCATAATATATTATGGAACAATCCCGAAGGGAATATGTTATCTTAAACAGTGTGCTTTTCTCAGCCAAATATCAATTTCAACTAGGTAAATGCAAATTAATTGGAAAGTTTTGCACACTTTCACGTCTCATTATTATAAAATGAACACCAAAAAACGTTCACGAGTGATAACAGAAGTATTTTGATATGATTACCATCTATCAATTTTCAGAAACCCTATTTTGTAAAAGTTGAATTGAAGTACCGAAGTATTGTCGGTTGTACCTCTGAGTCGCGGAGCGATTTTTAGCTTTTACCTTCTGTAAAAGTCCTTCCAGTGCGGGTAAGTAGCGGCTGGGTTCCCGGATTGCTATTTTCTCCTCCAAAGTAAACTTAGAAAAATTCAATTGAACTACCTTCACGTCATACATTTTTATTATACCACACAAAAAATAAAACAATGTTCTGGTACCTTCCTTTATTTTTACTAAATCATATCAGTTTTCAAACTGATAAGATTACCTCGATTGGACCGCATTCGACCTCAGATTCGATCGCATTCGACCGGCGGAGCAGACAGAAAATTTGCGCCTGGACCGTACGGTGAGGCATTGGCTGGCTCACTAACACTTCAAAAAACACACTACCACTAAGAGACCAGTCTACTGTAAGCGCCAACCTATCTCATGCACTACTAGTTCGTGCACGAGCCGCCATACAGTTTAGCGCTAGTGTAGCGAACCTCCTCCTATCCGTCGGTGATCCTGAGGCTTTGCCAATGACGTTGTTGTTGCCAGTAGCCGCCCCTGGTTCATACATACAGGGTGTCTGCACTTTTTTTCGGTTAAAAGTGAAGAATAATGTGTTCTACATGTCATTGAAAATCTCTCTCTTAGACATTTTTTCATAGTCTTCGAGAAAATCCTATTTTTGGCATTTTTGTGTTTTCGACCATAACCCACTGAAATGGCTTTAGCTCCTTCAATTTTGAAGTAATACTAAATCTGATGATACCGTTCGGTAGCTCGCAAATTTTCCTATTAACGCATCGGTAGTAAAAGTGAAAAACGTCGTAAGTCTCAATTTTTGATAAAATAAGGATTTGAGCTCTATGGGTAGTATTTGAGCCGTAGATCCATCAAGTTAAGCCGGATTCCTCCGTTTTCGGCTCATTTCTTCTCTGCGGCGATGTGCATAACCTGTAAGTCAAAACCTTCCAGAGGTGTTGCAAAAACTAGCACGTTTTTTTTGGTACACTGAGTCAGGGTCCCTGACAAATTTCTGAATTTGGACTTACTAGGATTTAAACTTTTAATATCGGCATGTGCAATATCCTGCCATTTTTCTTCTGAGGATACATCGAAGTGTAAGATTTGTTGGAAATGACTTGTATAAAGGGCAATTCCTTTATTTCTGCCCTTTATATCCGTCGGATTTATGAAAATGTTATTCGAACCCCGCATACCTACTCGCTGTTTGTCAAATCAGAGGTCAAAACGTTCGAAAGCGCTTCAACCCTCGAATATTTCGGTTTCTTCATCGAGCGCATGTGTGATTTTCATGTTAACTCTCATGTCACGACCGGCATGGAGAGGTCATCGAGGTCTTCACGATTTCCCTCGGATTATCCTCGTCGGAATTTCCGTTTTTTCTTCTTTTTTCCGACGGTCGAGTAGAAAGCTTCTAGATTTGACGTTTGCTCTCGCGTTTACCTTAACGTCGCCATCAATTATTCATGAAGACGATTACGATTAGCTGTCAGTGACGGCTCATGAATGATTTAACCTTTTTTGTAAATCAACGCCACGTAATAGCCGCTTTTATCTGATCAGCTCAACTTTTATGGGGTACCTACGATTTTATTCGTAACTAACAATTCGATTATCGAGGGACATCCGATTTGAATTCGGATTGAAATTATTTGTATTCGGGCGGTCCTATTTTCTTCCACCATACCCCCCCCCACCCCTTGAGTTTGAGATACCATCACGAGTTCGTACGTGACATCCCACGTCACGAAGATGAGTTCACATATTCTCATCCGTCTTCTGTCAAAATGTTGAAACTTGTTTTGTGAATTTGTAGGCTAAACTTCTTCGGGCGCGTGTTGTAATGTTTCAGCTTACACATGTTGGTCGTGACTATCTGTATATTTAGTCGTGGAGTCGGTTTCGTGGCTCGTATCCGCATCTGTCTATCTGACGAGGAAGTGTCGTGCAACGCGAGATATCTAGATTTGTCGTCTCAAATCGATTATGATTGTGCGGGAGTTTCGTTGAGATAAAACTCAAATAATGTCGGTCTTTTCCCATAGAAAAATTATATTCTCCGTTTTTGTTGCTCTATTCTCTGTAGGGTTTCAGTGTTCCATAAATTGTTCGAAAAATAAATTAATTAAATGACAGATTTGGTAAATCAACGATATTGTGTCATACTCTACTTCATAAATAGACCGACGTTCTCGAGAGGTCCATACGTTCAAACTTTCAACAGGTCCTAAGAATTTACACCCATCACCCATCACCCATCACCCATCACCCATCACCCATCACCCATCACCCATCACCCATCACCCATCACCCATCACCCATCACCCATCACCCATCACCCATCACCCATCACCCATCACCCATCACCCATCACCCATCACCCATCACCCATCACCCATCACCCATCACCCATCACCCATCACCCATCACCCATCACCCATCACCCATCACCCATCACCCATCACCCATCACCCATCACCCATCACCCATCACCCATCACCCATCACCCATCACCCATCACCCATCACCCATCACCCATCACCCATCACCCATCACCCATCACCCATCACCCATCACCCATCACCCATCACCCATCACCCATCACCCATCACCCATCACCCATCACCCATCACCCATCACCCATCACCCATCACCCATCACCCATCACCCATCACCCATCACCCATGGTACGGGGTTCCAGAAGAATACCAACGTTTCTGACGGAAATTCGAGCAAAAATTTTATTAATTTTTTTTTATTAATAGAAAAAATAGGGAAAAAATCGAAGTTGAAGTTTTTGTGAAGAAATTTAGAATAGAGAAGAAAATTTTCAGGGAAAAAATCTTAATTGGAAATTGTAAGAGGAAGATATCTTGAGGAAAAGAAAATCAAGGAAATTTGGAAGGAGAATTTTAGAAAGAAAAATTTTGAAGGAGAAAAATATGATATTTTTTGCTGGAAAAAGTGAATTTTTGGAGAAAAAAGTGAACCATTAGTGGTGGTCCATCACAAATCACCAATTTCATTTTTACAGCCATGTTCTCCTAAAACAGTATAGTTCGAACTCGTACGGTTTAGTGTCTTATTCTTCTCACAAAATTGATTTTACTTCCAAGTGCGTTTTATTTTCAAAAAATTTTTACGATTTTTCATCTCAAAAATAACAAAAATGACGATGAAAGAAAATAATTTTTATTTATTTTTTTGCCTGGTAGTACAATTTTTTGAGCCTTTCCCCCTTTCTATTATGGTATCTCTTACCACCTTGCAAATTTGACGTAATTAGGCCACCATGCCGGTAGGTCAGTCTTTTCCAAGAAACTAGACACCATTATCAAATTGTGCAGCCCTGTAAACCAGTCGGTTTGCTTGGACAGAAACTGTGGAATTGTTGCTGTTCTTAATTGTTGACTCCTCAAGACGAATTCCAGCTAACTACTGGATTTTTAGACTCCTCAGCATTCCATTTGTAGGTCGAGTCGTTAAGCCTGCTTGAAAGGTATTTAGGCGTTGTTCATTATCGTTAGATATACAGGATTCTAACCTAGGTTTGTTATCGAGAAATATATAGCCTCAAGTATGATAAAAATGACGACGGCTTTCCCCCAAGATTTTTGAGATTTTCCATCAGCGTTCAAATCTAATATTCTCATGAAAAGGTCCCATGTTGAAAGAAAAATTGTAATTTGTAAAAACTAAATTTTAAAAAAATCGAAGAATATTTCACAATTATTTATTTTCAACATCTCGATAAATTTTCGAGTCGTTCGGTGCTATTGCCCACAAAACGTCTGAAAACGCCTGTCCAAAGTTAATTTTTCGAATTTAAAAAAAAAAAAATTTTTTTAATAGGTACTTATTTAACACTTGTATGTTTTAAAAAGATCAAGAGATTTTTGGGGTCGAAAAATTCAAAAAATTAAATTCGATTTTTTTTAGACGTTTTAGGAGCAATATTACCAAACATTCAACGACTCAAAATTATCGAGATTTAGGAAATTAAATTGCGCTTTAGACGTTTTTAGATGTTAAATGGCCAAATGAATAATGAATATTAGTATCGCAAATTTGATAAAATATTGAAATAAATAAATAAAAAATGTTGAATATTAATATCGCAAATTTTGCGAAAAATTCACGAGTGAAAATCCTTCGAATTTCTGATGATCAAGTTTGAGCTCATCAAATTGTTCGTCCAATTAGGTACATATGAGAATATATAATTTAAAAAAATCTCCAAAATGAGGATAGCCACTATGATTTTTCAACTTAATGCTCCATCCTAGAAAAAAAACTTGGTGAGAACCCTGCATATCGACCAATAATTGCCAAATTTTCAAATCGTTTTGGGAAATTCTCAATTTGTCCTGGCAAAGCTCTTCATTTGGTAAAATTGGGTAGAACTAGGATGAGAAATCGGGCCGAGGGATTGAAAAAGACGTAATTTCTTCATTCTTGCTCTGCTCTCCTTTCGAAATCCATCGAAGGATTTCTTGTCGAAACGTGCAGAAAAATGACGTTCAGTCTTCTTCACGCAGATATTTTCGGAGTCGAGAAAGTTATCGATTGGTATGGAGCAGGCAGGCTGACAGTAGTGACACGTGACTCTTTATATGGGTATCTGGGCTACCGGTATACGGAGGATAGGGACCATGGTATAAAGGCTGGAGGACTTCCATGTCTTCTGAGTACCATGAAGAGCTTTCACCTAGGGTCCCTATGCGGGTGGCACTTCCGCTCTGTAGAGCGAACGTAAGACCTGTATAACTATATAATAGATAATGTATTGCACTACATAATAGAGCAGTACTATTACTCCAAGAAAAAATTTTGAAATTCCACAAAAAATATTTTTGAGTATGTTTTGGTTAGGTACATGACACAGAAAAATTACAATTTTCTACGACTCTTCAGGACTGAGAAAAATGCAAAAAACCGTTTCCAGCTAAAAAATCTAAGGCCTAGGAAAAATTTCAAAAAAATGATGGATTTGATTTCAGGGTTTTTTGGCGCGAATCTTTAGATTTTGACTGAGAAACATGAAATTTGCCGTTTTTTTCAAGATTTTGGTCAAAAGAGTCAATTTCGGGGGAGTGATAAAAATCCGAAATCAGGGTTTTTCGCAGTTTTCTTGGTTTTACGGCCCATGCACCTATGGGTTTAAGGCAAAAACGTGATGCAGAAGAATGTGTTAAATTCTCTATTAGATGCATTCCCACCCTTGATACCGACTTTTTACACGTTTTTCCTTGGGCGATTACAATGGTTTTTATTGAATAAGACCAAAAAAGGGCGAACAGAAGTCAAAACAAATGATCAAATTTTGTTCAAAAATTAATTCTGAGTAAAAGCGAGCCAAAGGGTTTTCTGAAGCACTCTCCCGATTTTCATTTTGAGGACGATCACAACAGGTCCTTCCATTCAGTCTGAAAATATGGGAGTAAAAAAAGGGAAAATGCAATAAGAGAAAAATATCGAAATATTTTTTGCTGTGAACGCTTCTGCTTTCCTTCGTCGAGAATGCTGTTTCATTTCGTTGAATAATATCGATGGCCGAAGTGACTTTTTCAACGTTGGTATTTCGTGGAGGTTATCTGGGAACAGGAAGCTCTTCCTGACCGATCCCGGTCGAGGCTTGTTTCAAGTCTGGAGGCGGCCATTGCATAAGGATAAGGTTGGGCGATGGAATCCTTCCAAGGAATTCTCACCTGGTGGTTTTCGGGGTTCATATTCCAAATGGAGATGGTGTCAATGGTTACTTTCCTTATTACTTTCTCGTATTATCGATTTCACTTTGTCCTGATACCAATTTCAATGATGAATATTCCCCTTCTCAGTGTCCATAGGTATCCTCATACGATTTGCGTTGATTCTTATAATTATGGTTGTTATTTATTTCTAAGGCTGCAAAACATTGACAAGATTTGAGCATTTTGCTATTTTTGATAAAGCTGAATATCTGAATGCTGTCAATCGAATATAAGCACTAATAAGCTGAGCAGTTCTGAATCCTGAGAATTTCAGGACAAACTTTGACGATCGATAGCGGCCGAACGGCTGAACCGATTTTCTCATTCAAGGTAGTCGTTCGACGCAGAATTGTATGCTGTTTGATTTTGGATTGACCAACATTTCCTGTAAGATGCGTAGTTTACGAGGTATAAGCAAAAAACTGAAACAAGTTCCATAAATTTGTGACTGGACGGACAGAGGATGGAATTTGTGATGGACAGAGGAAGAAGTACGCGGGGTTACCGTCCTTTAAATACGCTACGAAACGCATTTTGGACCATTAAGTGCTAATTCATGGTCTTTTTTGACCCTTTTTTGGGTTCCCCTTTGAATCTAAAAATTGCTGTTTTTCTTTTTTCCATCTAAACTCACCCCCACTCTTACTGTTTGCTAAATCTGCTAGAAAGCTGATTAAATTCTCTAAAATTTTCTCCCGCCACGCTTTTCTCTGTGACGACGTTTCCTCCGAGTTATTGCCTTGAGAAGTAGGGAAAAAGTGTTCGATTTTCGGTTTGCCCTTTTTTGCCGGCCTGTAGCTCCGAAACTATTGAGTTTACAACCAAAAGTCATGGAATCAATTGTGTTGGAAATTTATCGCTCTACAAGTTTCCTAATAGTTCTAAAAGTCGAAAAATGCAATGGGGAGGAGCTACAAGCGAAAAACCAAAACAAGTGCGAAAATGGCGTGGTTTTTCGACGATAGCGGCGGAAGCAAGCCAGACCGGGATACGAAAACTTGGATTAATAGCTACTAATTATTGACCTAGACAAAATATCATCTATTTTCTCCCTCTACACTTTTCTCTGAGACGACGTTTTTCCGAATTGTTGCCTTGAGAAGTGGAAAGATTGCATTGGAAATGTTTGCCCTTTTTTACCGGCCCGTAGCTCCGAAACTATTGAGTTTACAACCAAAAGTCATGGAATCAATTGTGTTGGAAATTTATCGCTCTACAAGTTTCCTAATAGTTCTAAAAGTCGAAAAATGCAATGGGGAGGAGCTACAAGTGAAAAACCAAAATATTGCAAAAATTGCGTGATTTTTCGACGATAGCGGCGGAAGCAAGCCAGACCGGGATACGAAAACTTGGATTAATAGCTACTAATTATTGGCACAGACAACATATTATCTGAAATTTAGGACTACCGCAATTTTTTGTAGGATCCTCTATTTTGATAAATAATTGGACTAAAAAGGACCGTTTAGCTTAATGGACTCTACAGCTAGTTTCGATTACTTCCAATTCCTTTCCGATCTGGGGGGTTCATCGTCCGTATTTTTTCGACCTTGATCCAGGAAGTCCTGGCAGTATCGTGCAGTCGAGTTTCGAAGAAGTTCAGGTTCATCGGCTGGAAGGTGGAAGATTAGGCGGAACCAGTTTGCCTAATCCTCCGCCTCGGGTGGCTCAAAACCTGCCAATCATCCTCCTACAATTTTTTCCACTCTTAAATGTTTCGGTCACGCGAGTGGCAGCCTTTGGAATTTTCGATGTAAAAAAAAATTAAATAATTAAACCAAATTAATAGTTTAACTCGTATATAACTGAGGACACATAATTGATAACATTAAATTGAAGACAATTAAAAAAATTAAGGTAGGTATTGAGAATTTGAAAAAAAGACGTCGACTTTTTCCATTTTCTCCATTAACGTTCGAAATTAGAAGCTCAGCAGGTGGTACCAAAAAGTGAACCGAAGAAAGACAGTGACCTATTGGGTAACGTCAGCGTTAGCGGTGACCAGTCGTTTCTGTTACCAGCTAGGAAGTCGTTTACGATTCTGAAATTAAATCTGAGCTGAGAGCCATTTCGAGTGGTGAGAGTGCCTTCTGTATATTCCAAATGTATATTTTTACTACCTATTTTTACTGTCTGATAAGTATGAAAAGTGCTTAATATGACTTCCTATCTATTAAAAATGGATTTTAATCTTTTTATATTTACAACTCCGGTCGATGAATGAAGTGTGTATTAGTCGGTTGGAGTACTAATTTTACGACTTTTCCTCATTTGCACTTCCCCGGTGTGAATTTCGAAAATGATGAATTTTTCGCAACCGCAATCCCGCTATATTAACAATTTTCATTGCCTACTGTAATCTCTTCGATGGATTTAATTCCCATTTATTCTTCCGGTCATGTGAGATGAAAATTACTGTCGAGGGCTTGTAAATCATGTCTTTGCCCCCGGGGCAATTTCTGGGGTCATAAAGGCCAGAACTCAGTTAAACTATTTCCGTCCCTTTTCATCGCTTCAATGGTCTCTGTCGCACAATGTGGTTTGATTGTTCGATTTACAATCGGCCAGATGCGGGATCCACCCCCATGCACAGATCGTAACATAATGGGCAACGATCCTCCACTTGGGCTGAGCAGATGAAAGACTTTCTCTATTCGAAGGTTAACGAGCGTCAATAAATTGAATTCTATTTAAAAACCATTGGTGCGTAGATAACACGCGATACTTCCATATTTTCAAACGGAAAAGGGTGACACAGTTTGATCATATTTTGACTGCTTTTGAGGGTGTTTAGGTCAAAAATATCAAAAAAATTACTTTGCAAATTTTAAAATTCGCCCTAAATAAAAATACGCAACATTTTTGGAATATTAAAAATATCTACATATTCTGCAAGGGAAAACAAAGATTTTGAGACCAAGAACGCTCAAATCGGTTCATTTTTGTGGCCGGAAAAAAATAAAATAGAAAACACTAAAAATGCAAATATATCGGAAGCACTGTGAGTTATTCAAATTCCGATTAAACTGGGCGTTAGGCCTTACCGAGACAAACATTTCAGTTCAAGAAATTTGAAAAAAGCTTGAGAATTGAGGGAGCTATGGCCATTTTTGTAAATGACCACAGACGGACACAGACTAATGGACACAGGGACACACAGACACTTGTTCGGAAAGTGATTGTGAGTAAATGTGTATAAGAAAAAGTTATTTCTAAAGCTTAGGACGATTCCAATACTTCCATTTACTCTGAAAATGAGAATGGTAATGAGACCGGTAATGAGAATGGTAATGAGAATCAAGAATTTGAGCATGATTCGATTGAAATAACAACAACAAAAATGTATTTCGGTCCTAGGTCTAAAAACGTCTAAAACACGCCCGAAAACCTTTTGAAAACATCTCAAACACGTCTTAACCAGTGGACCGTTAACACAAAATATCTCAATATTCTGATAAGTACATTTTTTGCTCAATTTTATTATAATTTGAGTACATTTGAGCCTTTTCGGATCAAGAATGCCATTCTGAGTACAAGTTCCGATCCGATTTTCGATTTTAGTGCGAAAATTGTCCTGAAGTCGAAAATCGGATCAGAATCACTTCCCGAACAAGCGTCCGTGCGTCCGTCCATGGTAATTTACAAAAACGACCATAGCTCCCTCAATTCTTAACCTTTTTTCAAATTTCTTGAACTGGGATGTTCTTTTCAGTAAGACGTATCACCCTGTTTAATCGAAATTCGGATAACGCACAGTACTTCCGATATATTTGCATTTTTAGTGTTTTCGATTTTATTTTTTTCTGGCCTCAAAAATCAACCGATTTGAGCGTTCTTGGTCTTAAAATCTTTATTTTACCTTGCAGAATACGTGAGTATTTTTTATATTTCAATAACTCGACGTATTTTGATTTTAATTGAGTTTTTAAATTTGGGTAGTGAGTTTTTTTACATTTTTGACCTAAATAACCTTAAAAATAGTCAAAACATGATCAAATCGTGTCGGAATTTTACATATCGAACTACGGAAGTATTACCTATATGTATCATCATTTTTATTTGGTAGTACGCTTCCTATGCTGGATTCTTCAAGTCCAGAATTTCGAAAAATATTCCGAAATTGGCATAACTGAAAAACCGCCAAACCAAAACTTTCTATTGGTATTTCAGATGTTTATGTACTGTTTAATTTATGTAGAAGTTTCGTAGTGAGGTAAAAACGCCAAAAAAGTCAATATTTCACTCAGGCCAGACGGCGACTTCTGGTCTCGCCCTGTCTGCCGCCGCTGACTCACCTGTGCCTACCTGAATATAGGTAATATCCCTGATATACCCCCTACCTGACCCTCCGATTGAGCATGCGCAGTGCAATTCAAACCGGAGCTACAGGTGCCCTAATGTCTGCAGGCCTGTTCCCTTCTGTCATTCTTTGTCGAGCTAGCTCGATTCTCTCTATTCTTCTTGAAGTGAAACATTTGTGTTTCCAGTCGTTTTACCAATTCGCAATGGCATGCTACTTTTCCCCATGCTTTGTCAACCTCTGCACTACTGTTTTCTGGAGTAAGCCCTAATTTTAACCAATTTTTCGTGAAACAATGTTTGAAAAAATGTGATTATTACGATAAAATACGAGTTTTATAAAATTCTCGTATAAAATTCTCTTTTATAAAATTCTCTTTTATAAAATTCTCTTTTATGTAATTCTCGTATTTTTTAAAATTTTATAAAAATTTAAAAAAATTTTAAAAAATTTTATAAAAATTCTCGTATAAAATTCTCTTTTATAAAAAACTCGTAAAATAAAATGTTTAGAAATTTGTCCGGGGCTTGGATAAAATGAACCTCTTATAGCAGGCACTATCTTTTTGATGAGAGTTTTAAATATTCATTTTTTTACCAAGCTTCCAGCAGTCATAAAATCAGCCAAAAATCACGGGTTTGATCAATCATGTTCAGATATTGAATTTATGTTATCAAAAATATCAAAAAACTCACTACGCCAATTTAAAAACTCAATTAAAATCAAAATACGCCTAGTTATTGAAATATAAAAAATACTCACGTATTCTGCAAGGTAAAATAAAGATTTTAAGACCAAGAACGCTCTAATCGGTTGATTTTTGAGGCCAGAAAAAAATAAAATAGAAAACGCTAAAAATGCAAATATATCGGAAGTACTTGGAGTTATTTGAATTCCGGTTAAACAGGGTGATAGGTCTTGCCGAGACAAACATTCCAGTTCAAGAAATTTGAAAAAAGGTTAAGAATTGTGGGAGCTATGATCGTTTTTGTAAATTACCATGGACGGACACACGGACGCTTGTTCGGGAAGTGATTCTGATCCGATTTTCGACTTTAGGACAATTTTCGCACTAAAATCGAAAATCGGATCGGAACTTGTACTCAGAATGACATTTTTGATCCAAAAAGGCTCAAAAGTACTCGAATTATAATAAAATTGAGTAAAAAATGTCATTATCAAAATATTGAAGTATTTTGCGTTAACGGTCCACTGGTTGAGACGTGTTTGAGATGTTTTCAAAAGGTTTTTGGGCGTGTTTCAGACGTTTTTAGACCTGGGACCAAAATACATTTTTGTTGTTGTTATTTTGATCCAATGGTGCTCAAATTCTTGATTCTCATTACCATTCTCATATTTCAGAGTAAATGGAAGTATTGTGATCGTCCTAAAATCGAGAATCGGAACGGAGCTTCAGAAAAGACTTTTTCTTATACACATTTACTCAGAATCTTTCCGAACAAGTGTCTGTGTGTCCGTGTGTCTGTGTGTCCGTTAGTCCGTCTGTCCGTCTGTGGTCATTTACAAAAATAGCAATAGCTCCCTCAATTCTCAACCTTTTTCAAATTTCTTGAACTGAAATTTTTGTCTTGTCAAGACCTAACGCCCTGTTTAATCGGAATTGGAATAACGCATAGTACTTCCGATATATTTGCATTTTAGTGTTTTCTATTTTATTTTTTTCCGGCCACATAAATGGACCGATTTGAGCGTTCTTGGTCTCAAAATCTTCGTTTTACCTTGCAGAATATGTGGATATTTTTCATATTCCAAACATGTAGCGAATTGTTTTTTTTTTGCGAATTTTAAAATTTGCATAGTGAATTTTTTTTATGTATTTGACCTAAACGCCCTTATAAGCAGTCAAAATATGATCAAATTGTGCCACAATTTTACGTTTCAAAATATGGAAGTATTGTGTGTTATCTACGCACAACTGGTTTTTTGCAAATTTTAAAATTTGCATTGTGAATTTTTTGACCTAAACTGTTTAGGTTTTTTAGGGGTGTTACACCCTTAAAAACAGTCAAAATATGATTTCGATTTTAGGACGATTACACTTGGTACTCCCATTTTTACGTAGTAAACGAATTAATTCAATGTAAATTAATTAATTAATGAATTTCCGCTCGCGGAAAATTTCGAAACGCTCCACCCTTGCGCCGAAGGCTCGAATCGAGCAATGAAGAGCTCCGCTCTGGCGGCTCCTCGTCTTCCATTCCGGCAGAAGGCCATTGTTGACGAGAAGGTGGACCGAAGATGAGGCGGGCTCACCCTCATCCGACGAGGATGCTTACAGCTGCGTACTCATAAGCAGCGCCTACCATTGAGGGCCCTCATCTAGCCTAGGTGGTCCGCGAACAGCAGCCCCTTCAGCTGTGAAGTTTTTTCAACCCTTTGACTGAAGGGGTAGCGCGTGCTGCGATGATTCACTGCACGGATCGATAGTCAGTTTTGTTTTCGGGGGTTGTTGCGCGAATTGCACAGGGTCGATGACCGGAGTTGTCCGAATATGCAAAACACCGATTTTCGAGAAAATACCTATTTTTTGGTTCATTTTTGTTGTCAAATATGGAGCTGTCAAATATGTTGTCAAATATCAGCTCTCGCCTTTGGCGCATTTTGAGTTTTCGGGTGATTCTCAAACTACGGGCAATAATCAAGTCCGGGCATGGTTTATGGCTACCAAAGCGTGTTATCCCAAACTTCTTTGTCTCAAATCAAAGAAGAGACTCTCATCTTGAAGAAACAATTGTTGAATTAGGTCACATTACAATAATTATGTACATTTTAGGCATGCTAAGTGACAAAATGTAATTACCGTGGCTGTCCCAAAATTCGATTTTGGATTTCAAAGTTGTCCTTTGGCATTCTAATGCCAATGTTTAGGGAGGAGAAAAAAATGTTGTTCAAGTAGATGAGTGGAATGATTAGAAATCATGAGAAAGTCTCCAATTAACCAAATCTGGGAGTGTAGAGGGGTCAACAATGTTTGTCCCAAAAAAAGAAGTAATTACCGTGCAAAATAATCAAATGGGATATTTTGACACGGAAAGTGGGATATTACGAACCCATCTTGTAACTTGTGTAAGGTGGCAACCCTGCTTGAGCTCACGATACCTGCTCCAGACCGGCTTCTTTCAGTTTAGAAGATACAGCCCACATCAAAGGTTCTCAGTCAGGCGAGTGACTTTTCTCTTGTAATTACCATGGCATGTTATAACTTCCACAATTTTCAAAATATTACTTCTTCTCTTTTATTATGTTGAAGAGCTTGAACAGCTGTTTAGAGCGTGTATTTATAATTTATTCTAGGATTAATTAGAATCTAGTTATTTCATTTGAAAGTTGCAAATGTAATTCACGTGCTCAGAAATGTGTAATTCATGTGGAATAAATATATATAATAATAAATATATAATAAACTTAGGTACTGTCAATCGCAACCTCGATTTTCGAGGTCCCAATTTCAAGGCTGCTCAATTGCTACCTTAAAATTGGAACCTCGAAAATCGTGGTTGCGATTGACAGTACCTAGATTTCTGTGCTCGTCTCCATACCATGCGAGTTTTATGGTAACGGAATGTTTGTTTTTTCGAAATTGACCAATGAAATGTGCAAAGGAAGTGCTGGCGCATCGAGCGGCCCTTAAGCATAGGAAGTGTTGTGAATACGTGCCTAAGTGTAATCAACAAGGAGCTACGAGTAATCACCATGTCAGTATTGGTAATTACCGTGTGCCCAAAATTCGAAATTTTGAAATTTTGAGCTTAAAAATGGAGTTTGATTTGTGTCAGGTGCATTTTCTCAACCTTAGATGGGTTAAAAATCGCCACAAATTTTTGTGACGTCCTCAGACAAGATGCATTTTTGAAAACTTTGCCCACTGAAAATGGCCCGTAGTTTGAGAATCACCCTTTCACATTATATGCACGAAACCAGTGGTGCGTAGATGACACACAATACTTCCATATTTTGAAACTTGAAAGTGCTTATGAACTTATTTTTCTTCAACTAAATTAGTTAGAAGCTCCTTCAACTACAACTAATTTAGCTGAAAAAATTTAGTTGAACCTCCAACTAACAACTAACATAGTTGGAAAAGTAGTTGTTTCCAACTAACTACTTTAGTTGTTAGTTTAAAATTTAGTTCAACTAAAATTTTAGTTAACTATGCCCATCTCTGACGTGAGGCAACGGGTAGCACTAATATGACGAATCGAAAAATAATTACCGACCAATATACCTATCTACTTTATTCTGCGGTAAAATTAAATTAGGTAATTTCAAAGCAAATTTTGTAATATTTTTCGGTTGTCTTTTTTTGTAAAAAATTAAAAAAAATGAAAATATGAAAAAATTTCGTTTTGCGAGGGATGCGACTGATTTAGGGCACCAAAAAAATTTCGAGTTTTCTATCCCATTTGTTTTTCTATCAGACATTTTCGTCTCTTTCCCATCACTTTCTCGTCTCATCTCACGCAAAACGAATTTTTTTTCCATAGGTAATTAAATTATTTTAAATTAATAAGATAAATAATGAAATTTTCAGTTAAAAAAATTGCTTCGAAATTACTTAATTTAATTTTACCTTAGATAGAATAAAGTAGATTCAAATTCGTGTTGAAGTGATGGGAAAGAAATGTCTCGTACAAAAAAATATTTTGGGATAGAAAACTCGAAATTTTTTTTATGGCCTTACTCAGTCGCATGATGTCGTGAATATAATATATTACAACGATGGAATATTGGAAAATAATCAACGTTACTGGAACAAACATACGAATCCAACAATAAAGGTCATCAGCCTTGGTACACGAACACTCGGCAATAACTCGACGGTTAATACCCCGTAACAAAACGGCAAAACTGAACGATCGGAGAGACGGCTAAATTACAACGAAACCAATCGGGGTTTTCTTCTTCGAACAACAAGTGTTTAAGGATAGCAGAATGTGAACGGGATCATCTTTTAGTTCTGCCAAACGGATACGGCACACGATTTACTGTTGTCGGAAGAGAGGAGATGTTTTTTTTTTTTTGTTTTTTCCCTCGGTTTTTGCCCTAGGTAGCAATGAAAACTCTCGAAGTCCGTTAGTTTAGGATGGCGAGGCGTTGGAAAGCGATCGAGCCGAAAACCGAGTTTTTTGTCTTATCTCCAACGTACCGTGCCCACCACGGACTGGAAAGGAAATACGGTTTCCTTAAAGAGGCGAAATACTTGACGGACAAATTCCGAATATATCTGCCTATTTATAGAACATATCTGCCTAATTTCTCGGTTGGGAATTGTTTTGAACTACGATGCGTAAAATCTCGATTTTCTTCGCATTTCATCTTCATTCCAGACTGTGTCTTATGGAAGTTTTTTTTCTGTTCGTTTCAGAAGACGATAACAACAGGGACAGCCACGTGGTGGGAGGCGGGGCCGAAGAGGCCAATATGACGGGGGTGACGGGTGACGGAGGCGCCAACGGCGACGGGGGCCTCATCGTGCCGAAAAAACTACAGAATCCAGTTTCGGAATCGACAGAAAGACAGCGACTTCACCGCGAACTGATGCTTAACCAAAAACTGTAAGCAAAAATCGGAAAAACCCCCGCCAACTGCATTTTTCTATCTCTAATCGTTCCCGAAAGAACATTCTTCTAAGGTTTTTTCAGAAAAATCACGCCTTGTTCCATAAAAATCTCCCTTTCTCTGCTTCAGAACAACATATTCCGACTTTTGAGGACATTTTTGGATTCAGCGTTAAATTTTCTATAAGCCTAATGTACATTCATGGTTGCAAACCGCCTTCTATGACCGCAATTGCAGTTCAAACATAAAAAATTGAAAAAAAAATTTTTTCAGTAAAATTCTTGTAGGTTAACTGCGTTTTGGGAAAAGGTGCTAGAATTTGTCAATTTTCAGAAAAAGCTTGCCCATTCAATTAGCTTTCTAATGCTATGGTCGACTTAGCGAATATCTTCTATCTTCATGAAGAAATTCAAGTTTGAGTGCGGAAAAACATTTTGTCGCTGTAGGGAAATACTGTTTTTTCGCATTCAAACTCAAATTTCTCCATGAAATCAGAAGATATTCGCGAAGTTGACCATATAATTAGAAAGCTGATTGAATGGACAATTTTTCCTGAAATTTGACCCATGCTAGCACGTTTTTCCGAAACGCAGTTAACCTACGAGTATTTTCAGAAAAATATTGTTTTTCGATTTTTGATGTTTGAAGTGGAATTGCGGTACATAGAAGGCGGTTTGTAACCATGAATGTACAACAGGCTTATAGGAAATTTAATGCTGAATCCAAAAATGTCCTCAAAAGTTGGAAAAAGTTGTTCTGAAGCAGTGAAAGGCGGATTTTTATGAAACAAGGTGTAGTTTTCTTGTAAAAAACTTTACAAAATCGCATCTTGGAGCCGAGTTGAGATAAATAAATGCAGTTGGCGGCGTTTTGTTCCGTTTTTTTGTGGCAAATCGTCTACTGAAAGCCCACCAGTGTTGCCAAGTTGGAGGTTTTTGGTGTTATCTCAGGGGTTTTTGAAGGCCGCACCTTGGCAACACTGAAATCCTTTATACCTGGGTTACCCAACAGCGGATGGTATTGAAATCGCGGTAAGACGGCGATTTCCCTCCAATGTCAGTCTCTCCCATTCGCGAGTCAAAAACGATAAATATCCCCAAGATGGAATCCCATTACCGCGCACACGCAACAATCGAACGCCTAGCGACAGCGGCGACTTATCAACGATTCGCCATCTCGAGTATTCGCTCGCCGAGGGAAATTTCCCTTCACCGCCGGTCAGACCATAGGATTTCACCCCGAGGGCCGTAAATACCCGAATAGCTCGAAATGACAGCCGACAATTAGAAAATCCCTAAAGAACGGCATTTGTCTGCAAAAAAATTGAGGAGCAATTAGGCGAATTCTATTACCGGAGGTCCATTTGATGCTCATCTGTCTTTTGAAACGCAAAAAATCATCAACTAAGAGTTGAAGTTGAAACAATATGATACCATTTCACATCACAACCCAAGGGTTAGTCCAGGCCCGAATTGGAACTCAAACTCAAACATGACCATGAACCCAAACTGAAACTCGAACGTGAACTCAAACATGAACCTAAACTGAAACAAGAAGTAAAACTTGAACTAAAACTCAAACTGAAGCTCAAACTGAAAGTGAACTGTAACTAAACTGAAATTCAAACTCAAACTTTTCTTTGGATTTCAGTTCAAGTTTACGTTCAAGTTGAAGTTTCAGTTCCAGTTTGAGTTTAGGTTTGAGTTTACGTTTGAGGTCAAGTTGAAGTTTGAGCTGAGTCACAGTTTTTCAAACAGTTTGAGTCACCTACAGTTTTGCTTTCAGTTTCAGTTTTGAATTTACGTTTGGGTTTGAGCGTCAATTTGAGTTTCATTTCCAGTTTGAGTTCAAGTTTACGTTTGAGGTCGAGTCGAAGTTCGAGTTTGAGGTTAAGTTTGAGTTTCAATTATGATAAAATCATTTTGTTCACAAATCACATAAATCACAAATTTTGTTCTCAGTTCCAGTCACAGTTTGAGTTTCAGTTTGAGTTTACGTTCGAGTTGAAGTTTCAGTTCCACTTTGAGTTTAGGTTTGAGGTCGAGTCGAAGTTTGAGTTTGAGATGAAGTTTAAGTTTCAATTATGATCTGCTTTCAGTTCCAGTTCGAATTTAAGTTTGAGTTGAGGTAAATTTTGAGCTAGAGTTTCAATTCAGGTCCTGCTCAACAAATACTCGGAAAAAGGTAGGATGACCATTAACTGTAAACCTTTAACCTTCGGCGGTTTTAATGGCGTTTCATCGAGTGTTTTCGAACCGAAAGGAACTTTCATTGCAGCTACTTAAACGGTGCTTAGCAATGCTGGTGGGCAGGGCTTGAAAGCCACTTGGAAGTCCTTTTGTGTGCTAATGAAGGAATGCACTCAACTCATTTCTAGCCGACTCATCTTCCACGACTTCCAAGTCTTCCGATGGTTTTGGTTCGTCCATGCAAATTTCAATAACTTCTACTCTGTTTTTTCCATTTTTCTCAGTCCTGGAGAGGCTTAGAAAATTGTCAATTTTTTGTGTAATGCACCTACCTAAAACCTATTCAAAAATATTTTTTTTTGGAATTTTAAAATTTTTTTAAAATGGTCAAAAAATTTTTTTTTCAATTTTAAGAAATTAGTCTTCAAACCAATTTTTGACTACTAAACCCCTACCAATTTTGACTTACAGGGAGTGAAAATGGTGTAGAAACCTTCAAGGAATCCAACAAGCTCAAAAAATCCAAAATCGGTTCAGTAGAACTCCCTCAAAACGTGAAAAAGGAGAATTTGCATCAAGAAATTCGAGCCGAACCGACTTGGAAACAAATTTTCCAAACTTAAAAAAAAAAAAACATCATATTTTATGGTAATCCAAGCGAAAAACCCGGGAAAAATACTCAAAAAATGTTAAACCCACTCCATATCTCTCAAAATTGAGTTTTTTGTGTTTTTTCGAAAATGGACCCTACTAATGCAGATTTGGACCCCTTAACCTTTTCCGATCGGACTGCCCGGACAATATGCACCGAGTTGGAGCAAACCACAACTTTTAGGACTAGTTTCGTCAAAATCGGATCAGTAGTTCAACACGAAGTCCGGTAAACAACATTTTGGCGTCGTTTAGGACTTCGTACCGAACCGCTGATCCGATTTTGACGTAACTAGTCCAAAAAGTTGTGTTTTTCTCCAATTTGATGCATATTTTCCGGGGAATCGAATCAAAAAATTGTAAGGGGCCAAAAATCCAAACAAACCGTTTTTGAAATTATGACTTTTTTGAACGTTTTTTAGTACTTTTAAAATATTTTCCCGAAGTAATGTACCTAAATCTGAATGTTCTATGTGAACAATGTAAAAGTGAAAAATCCGAAATTCGGTCAACGTTTTTCTCATATATCTAAATCCGTTACAGGGGTAAAAACGTCCTCAACCAGAAATCAGAACTTCAGCGGGCCATGGAAAAATACAAAGACAACCAGTTCAAGAAAGAGCTGGAACAGCAGCGGCAGGAGAACATGACGCCACTCGAACGAGTCATTGAACAGCGCGCCAAACGGCTGGAAATCGTAAGTTTACTAAAAAAAATTTGGTTGAAATAATAATTATTTTTGAGTGAATCGATTTCGATTTGTCCGTTTCATTATTTGTATAATTGACCAATGAGGAATGTTGGAAATTGTCATAATTATCGTCGTCAATGGTAGTTAGAAAGGGACTAAATTTGTTATTTGTTAATAAAATTTGTTAATATTTGTTAATTAGCATTTAATGCTAAGGTTCCATGTATGGGACCAAGTAAAACGTACCTATTGGAACCAAAATTAGGATATTGATAGTGATGACGTCAGGCGCTATTGCACGAAATATGACAACAACGCGCAATGCAAAGGGCGATAAGTGGCGCGCTCTAGCTCTACGGCTATTCCTTGAGTCACTGGGTTCACCGGTAGTAGTGACGTCACCAAAGCTCAAAGAAAACCAATTTAATTAAATTTAAAAAACTACACTTGTCTCGAGCGAAAAATAATGACGTAAAATTTTGAAAACCTGATTAGCGGAGCTCTTTTTGTTTAAAAAATGATTTTTGTACGGCATTGTTTTTGGAGGTGCTCAAAATATAATACCCACTTCACCTCAGCAATAATAATTCAATTATAATTAAAGAGTTTTTCTCCACTTTAGAGTTTTTTCGATTTCGTCTCATAGCCGCTTCGGCACCTTGATAGGCAAAAAGAATGATTTTAAGCAATCAAATCTAGTTCAGCGTGACGAAAAAAACGAAATTGAAATGAAAAATTTTGCATTTTGGAGAAGTGGATACTCGCTCTTCAATTGTACTGATTACTATAGTTATTGTAGTAATTATGTCGCAAACAAGTTAATGGTCTTGAATTATTTTTTCATTTTTTTTCCTACTTCCGCGTCCTTCGCAATTTCAATAGGTACTACGATCGTTCCTTTTTTTTTTCGAAAAATTGTGAAATACCAAAAAATGGTTTCCAGCTCTTAATATTGATCGATACCGAAATGCATTCAAGTAACAATCATTTTATGAGGAGAAAATTTTCACTCTCGGTATTCTTGTTATCGGACGTTCGGAGAAAGGTACCTACAGTATGGGACTTGTAAATTAATCCAAAAATGGTTCTAAACAATTCAGCCATGCCTTTCAGACATGGTGTACCCGTAGTTGGTCATGTTAAGTAAATCTCCGCCGGAAATGAACGTTCGGAAGCCGCACGAAATCGTGACCGAGGCCCTCACGATTTCTCAGACTCCGACGGAAGAGTTAAAATAAAAACCATAATTACCTCAAACTACATGTCATACTGACTGAACAGTTAAAAATTTTAACCACTCGATTTATCATTATTTTACTTGGGAAGAAGGGTTATATGGACACCCCTGATGTTTTAATTTGTAATACAAATTTTGTGTAATAATGGCTAGTGAATTTTTACTTCCATATTTACGGAGTAAATGGAAGTATTGTGATCGTCCTAAAATGGAGAATCGGAACGGAGCTTCAGAAAAAACTTTTTCTTATACACATTTACTCAGAATCACTTCCCGAACAAGTGTCTGTGTGTCCGTGTGTCTGTGTGTCCGTCTGTCCGTCTGTCCGTGTGTCCGTCTGTGGTCATTTACAAAAATGGCCATAACTCCCTCATTTCTCAACCTTTTTTCAAATTTCTTGAACTGAAATGTTTGTCTCGGCAAGACCTAACACCCTGTTTAATCGGAATTCGGATAACGCACAGTACTTCCGATATATTTGCATTTTTAGTGTTTTCTATTTTATTTTTTTCCGGCCACAAAAATGAACCGATTTGAGCGTTCTTGGTCTCAAAATCTTCGTTTTACCTTGCAGAATATGTGGATATTTTTTACATTCCGAAAATGTAGCGTTTTTTCATTTTGGGCGAGATTTAAAATTTTAATAGTGAATTTTTCGATATTTTTGGCCTAAACACCCTTAAAAGCAGTCAAAATATGATCAAATTGTGTCACAATTTTACGTTTCAAAATATGGAAGTATTGTGTGTTATCTACGCACCTCTGGTTTTTGTACTAATCTATCCGAAATTTTACCATTTGCTCAAATATGGATGAATTTTGACAATGTTTATATACCTACCGTTTTCCCTCGGATAGAATGATAAATTGTTAAATTCAAGAATCCCATCTCAAGTTTTTCTTCCAGTTGGAAAGGGACAACACGTTGAACGAGAAAGAGATCAATTCGAAAGAGCCGGAATTCCTGCAAATCCACGCAAAACTGAGAGCACGGATGGAGTCCAAGTAGAAAGAAGCCACCGTCACTGATATTTCGAAATTTGAGATAATCCTGTATAAAGTAGATGGTAAGTTTGAGTTTTATTAGTCATGGTTTAGCACAACCGCTTTCAACGCTGTGCGTCCTGTTGGGAAATTTTGAAAAAGTCGATAACTTATTAGAGGCGACTCGTTAACCGGATTGTAATATATTTTAGTTTTTGGTTTCGTGTAAATTGTGGTTTTTAAAGGCGGAGGGTGAAGATAATGTCGACTAAATGCTTTTATATTTGTTGATAATTTCGAGTCGAGCTACGAAGAATTTGTAAAGGGAAATATTTCAAATTCTCGAAAAAGGAGGGGATGTCGAAAATTCTCAAGACTCTACTATCTATTTGACATTTGAACTTTTGAAACTACAGCTTGAAAGTTGTGAATATGTCGCATTTGTGGAACGGGAGGGAAAAGGCTCGTAAATCTCTTTTTTAACCTACCCAAAAAAAAATTGTGAAAAAAGTTGTTATAAAAATTGTTATCCGAGTTGACTTGTCGTAGGGATTTTTTTAGTCGCTTTTTTCGGTACGTCTGTTCTGCTCTTAGGCCAATTTCGTTTATTGCGACAGCCAAAAACGTAGCTAAAATATCGGAAACATGGGAAAAAATATTTTTGAAAATTCGAAATTCTGCGTCTGACAGGTTTTTTTATCACTCTCCAACACTATTTCCAATTTTTTGTCCGAAATTGTTTACTCAGGCTGATTTTTTCCGAAACTTTCGATTTAAAAGATGATGCCATGAATTTGCTATTTTTTTAGTATTTTCCTCAGATTCCTCGTTTGATTTACCATAAAATAAGGCGTTTTCTGGGAAGAATTTGATAATATTTTTTTGTTGTAAAAACAGGAAAAAAATTAAAAGTGAGAAATAAAGAAATATTTAGCGAAAAATAAAACCGACTACAAAAAAGCCTGAAAAAATAAAATGAAAATGGGAAAAATCGCTTTTTGCGCGACATTGTCGTTTTTTACCAAATTTATGCCATCATTCTAGGCAAAAACTAGAGCCTTTTACCCAAATAATAAAGAACACGACTAGGTATCCTTGGATACTAAAAAAAAATTGATAATTTGAGGCTGCTCAACCAAAAGTTTTTGTTTTTCTGCGATTTCGAGTTGTGCCCATTCCGTTCTACACGAGCGATGTATCGATTATATTTCCATGTCTCGTTTTTACTCAATTTTAATGATTTAGTGAGCATAGAGTTAATAATAATGGTAATCTCATTAACTACTTAGAATTATAGCGAATTCAAGACAAAGTTTAGATTTCTGTACGATTCGAAAAATATTGATTTTAAAATTCTGTTTCCATAGCTTAAAATGGGTAAAAACGATGCGTTCCCGAAACGATAATGGTAAAGTCTAAAAAAATTGTAATTGTCGACAAGTTGGAGATTTTTCGTATTTTGCGATTGTTCAGGTCGTGCCATACTAATCGCATCACACGCCCACCTGAAGCCGTTCGAATTTACGATTATCACTGTAAACCTTAAAAATTGTTATTTTTAGCAGAAAAAAATCTGTCATTTACAGTTGATATTGACTATTCTATACTTTACGATCGAAATAAGAGTTTATTAAATGTTACACTGCGTTAGCGTTAACCCAGGAATAAAATAACCTGAATAAGGTAACCTGATTTGATAGGTTTTCGGAATTTTCATTATACCTACCCCCAAAAAATGTTTTTACCAATTTTTTTGGCAAAAAATTTACTATTCACTATTTTTACGCGAATCTCCGATAAAAATCGACCAGCTTCAGGTGGGCCTGTCCACCTAGATAATAGTCACTATAATTAAACTATCTAGCGCAGTTAAGTCGACCTTTAACCAACTAGATTACCTACCCGTACCAGCGCAGTACCGTCATCTCAGTAGGAATATCGTAATTTAAGAAAGCAAAAATAGTTCGTAGACGAGAGAATCCGTTGCTCAAACGTGAGAATTCCCGTTCCCGTAGGGAAATTTGACGATTTCGACAGCAAGAAAAAATTTTTTCCGCACTTTTCCGGTGAAACGGCAATTTTCATTTTCGTCGAGCGAACCTTGTCTATAGGAAACCTGTCCCTACATGTACTGTACTATATCCTGAGAGATTATTTTAATATTCACTGTAAATAAATTCATTGTAGAAAGCATTTATGTCGGACTTTGTTGTTTTACCCGAAAATGATCTGCAGAAAGCGAAAGCAGTGGGAGCGCTCAATAATCAGATAATAGAACTTTCAATCGAATTGACGATATTTTTATTGATTTTCTGGCTTTTATGATGGATATCACATAAAAGCGTGCGATGAAAAATCATCAAAACGCCTTTAAAATGGAATAAGTTTGAGGTCAGGTTTATTGACAAAAATTATCAATCCGATATCCAAGGAAGCTTAAGATAAACTTCACCGCGGTGGTATTTATATCAAATTTCAATGCAAAAATTTCATTTGTAATGTTTATCTTAGATGGTGCTTCTTTGGATATCGGATTGATAAATTTTGTCAATAAACCGAGCCTGAGCGTCATGGAAGGCTGGTGTAGCCAATCAGTCCAAGGGGTTATCCGTTCTAGGTTGACAGCCGAGGGTTCGAGGTTCAAATCCCGTCCAGGGTTACAATTTTTGTGACCCTCGCAGGTCCATCATTCCCGTATTCCCCATTCAGGAAAGTCATGTCAGGCAAAGGTAAAGCAAAAAAATAGGTATATGCATGGTATGAGCGATCGTAATCAACAAATACCTAAATACTCGGTAAGGCTAGCGGGAAATTTTGAGACCTTGAATCCCCCAATTGGTTCCGTTTTCCGGGTGTCGTACAACTGCCACCCTCCTAGGCGATTGCTATCCTGCGCGGTGACAACTGCCACCTGTCAAAGCCTGTCTATTGAACAAGACACATCAAACCTTGGTTGAATTCCCGTTCAATTTGACGTAAAACACGATATCCCTGAAGGGGTGGCAGTTGTCAACAGACTAGTACAGTTTGAGGTGGCAGTTGTCAACAGGCTAGTACAGTTTCGGGTGGCAGTTGTCAACAGACTAGTACAGTTTCGGGTGGCAGTTGTCAGCAGGCTAGTACAGTTTCGGGTGGCAGTTGTCAACAGGCTAGTAGAGTTTCGGGTGGCAGTTGTCAACAGACTAGTAGGGTTTCGGGTGGCAGTTGTCAGCAGGCTAGTAGGGTTTCGGGTGGCAGTTGTCAACAGGTTAGTAGAGTTTCGAGTGTCAGTTGTCAACAGTAGGACCCAGGGTGGCAGTAATCAACTGGATAGTAGAGTTTCGGGTGGCAGTTGTCAACAGGTTAGTAGAGTTTCGGGTGGCAGTTGTCAACAGGCTAGTAGGGTTTCGGGTGGCAGTTGTCAACAGGTTAGTAGAGTTTCGGGTGGCAGTTGTCAACAGTAGGACCCAGGGTGGCAGTAATCAACTGGATAGTAGAGTTTCGGGTGGCAGTTGTCAACAGACTAGTAGAGTTTCGGGTGGCAGTTGTCAACAGGCTAGTAGAGTTTCGGGTGGCAGTTGTCAACAGGTTAGTAGAGTTTCGGGTGGCAGTAACCAACTGGATAGTAGAGTTTCGGGTGGCAGTTGTCAACAGGTTAGTAGAGTTTCGGGTGGCAGTTGTCAACAGACTAGTAGGGTTTCGGG
Source organism: Nesidiocoris tenuis (assembly GCA_036186465.1). Lineage (NCBI taxonomy): Eukaryota > Metazoa > Arthropoda > Insecta > Hemiptera > Miridae > Nesidiocoris > Nesidiocoris tenuis. The sequence continues at coordinate 10,661,035 of AP028919.1, forward strand.
TGGCAGTTGTCAACTGGCTAGTAGAGTTTCGGGTGGCAGTTGTCAACAGCAGGACCCTGGGTACTGGAATAGGGTGGCAGTTGGGAACCTAAAATTAGTGCAACGGCGACTAGGAAAAAGGTAACGAATAATTAGACTTCGGTACTAATTTTGCTTTATTCGAAATTAGCATTAAACGCTCTTAAACGTCTCAATTGATGACTGTATGTACATGAAATAAAATGTTCTAATCGATCGTAACAGAACGCAATTTAAAAAATTCTTAGCTAAAATACGAACTATAAAAAAATATACGACTGACACAGTATTTTAAACTAGTGACTTAAAACCAAGGCTAACTAGATCGATTAAAATGAGAAGAAAATCAACTCGGGGATTATGCACCCAAATTATCAACATAATGATTAATTAATCATTACTGGATACTAAAGTTAGTCTGTGCTTTGGAAGCTCATCATGGAATGTGCGTTTAACAATGAGCATTAAATTTAAGTAGCTCGATAATGTTGTTTTTCCCTAATTTTGGGTTGGACAGAGTTTTTAAAAATTGTCTAAAAAAATTGGCACACTGCCTATGATTTTCTGTCGGTTATATTTTCGCAGAATGTTAAAAACGATTTGACTAATACCAAATTTTGATCGAAACGCCGCATGGGCGGCACTCGTGTTTGGATATTAACGCGGGGAATATCCAATTCATTATAAAAATTACTGAGTACAAATCACTTCCCTTTTGAATGGAAGTGTCGATAATAAGCGCACGTTACATATCAGCATTCATTATTTGCTAAATTAATGATAAACCTATTGATTCAGCACGGATCCGATTAGCTTTTCAGATCGGCTAACACATTGCCAATATGGACGGATATAATTGTCATGTTGCAACATGATTTCAAATAACATAAAGAGATCCAAATTCATTAATTGTAAGCCTCGGTCGAAGGGTCGCTATGATTTCTTCAATCTGCTCTTCAAAAAGAGCAAACAGCCTCTAGAATCGCAAGCTGGAGCGCTTTCTCCGATTCGTGCCTCCTCATCAGCTGTTTCTGCATCAGGTCTGCGAATCAGCGCAAATTTCCGGGCAAAATTGCCGCAAGATTTCCTGCTCAGAGTCGCTGCCGAAGAGGACCAAGCCGACGAAAGCGCTCGAGCACACGATTCGCCATCACTTCTCGCCATAATATAATTTATTTCGATACCACACCCAGTAATTAACTTACAAGTATCTCGCCTATCTGTTCACGGAGCCTACTATCAGCGCCCTGTCAGTGTTACCAACTCCACCAAAGTCAGCAGTGTTGTTACCACGAAAAACGGTTTCAGAGTTTAACTTAATTTCAAAATAATGGATTTCCGAAGGCCTTGCGGTTCAGGATTGTCTCAACTTGGCAGCAAAGAGTCATCAACAAAATTAGATTTTCAAAAAATATAATAAATTCGACCCAAAACATTAAAAAAAGGATTTTTTGACGATTTTTTCATATCCAAGTTGCAAAGTTGAGGTATTCGTGATCAGCGGCTCAAAAATATAAAATACTCCCTTGGAAATTACCTGAAGAAATTTTCCCAATTTTCAGCTCAGTCGACTCACCGAATAATTTTTGAAAAATTTCGACGGTTTTTTTCAAAGCAGCTGCCGTTGGAAGAGGACGCGGTAGTAGGCGTACATTATAAAAAACCCGCCGTCAGAACGAGGAACGTGACGATTGGCCAGACTGATCGAATCACTCCCGAGCCGGAGCCGAAATGGAAAATCTGGAAAAGTCGAGTTTTTTTATCAAAAAATTGCGCCTACTAGTTTTCCACCGTAGCAACTGATCTCTATCCCGCAAAGAATGGCAATCGGTGCAAATATATGAACATAGAGTAGCGAATTGAATCAACTGTACATAAATACAAGGTGTTTACAGTCTCTCTTGAAAGGATCGATTCTTCAGCTCATTTGCTACAATTTCGGTTCCATAAAATTTTTTGAGAGCCCAAGTGAAAATACACTTTTTTGCTTTTTTCATATTTTCGGCTTTGTTTCAGTAAAATGGCCGTAAATTCCTTAAATTTTGGAGTAATTAGAAAAATGAGGATACCGTTGGAAAGCCCGTTAAATTTCCTAGAATTTCACGATATCCGCATCTTTTATATATTAAGTTGAAGCAGCGAAAAATTGAGCCAAAGTCGACAATCGATCAAAATTCAAAAATTCTCGCTTTTTTAACAGGGGTTTTGGATTGGGGAAAAAAAGAAAAAACCCGTGCAAGTTTGGGGAAAAACAGGCCCAGAATTCCAGCTTTCCAATTGCTTTACAATTTCGGTTCCATAAAATTTTTTGAGAGCCCAAGTGAAAACGCACTTTTTGTGCTTCAAAGAGTTTTTCACGTTTTCGGCTTAGTTTCAGTAAAATGACCGTAAATGCCTTAAATTTTGGAGTATTTACAAAAATGAGGATACCGTTGGAAAGCCCGTTAAATTTCCTAGAATTTCACGATATTCCCATCGTTTTTACATTAAGTCAAAGCAGCGAAAAATTGAGCCAAAGTCGACGATCGATCAAAATTCAAAAATTCCCGCTTTTTCAAAGAGCGTTTTGGATTGAAAAAAATAGAAAAATCCTGCGCAAGCTCCATGAAAAAGTGGCCCAGAATTTCAGCTTTTCAATGGTATAGTCATTTTCAAATTTACCTCGCTAATCAGAGGATATATCAACGTTTGGATCGGATAATTGCTTTTTTTGCTGCAATCTAGCTATTCGGGCAAAGTCAACGTATCGAGTCTTCGAAAATGTTTACCCTGAACCATTTAACGGTTTTAAGTATCTTTTAATGGGTTTGTGAAGGTGTAGATTTCAATTTTGGTGACTTCTGGCCAATTAACTGAGAAAAACCCAAGAAATCTTCAAAGCGAAAAAAGTGTACTTTTCCTTGGGCTCACAGAAAAATTTATGGAACAAAAATTGTAGCAGATGAGCAAAACAATCCCCTGACAATCTTACACACAGCTAAAATCAGCCAGGGCCGTAATATCCAAAAATAAACAAACCTGTATGTAGGTTTCCGAGTTGTACCACGGATTGGTCCCGTCGTCAAAGTACATGGGACATTGATCACCTAGAACATGAGAGTGAGTTTATTAACGACTTGCACCTTTTTTGGGTCGTATGTTGAGGTTCAGGGTGCAGAAAATGTTCATTTACCACTGGGAATCAATTTCTCATTTTCTGTACCCAGCACCATAAAAATTGGTACCCAGTTTATTTTAGATAAAAAATAATCATCATCGCCTATAACGACGAAGACTCACGTTCTCGCTCGTACTCGACCATTTCAACAGCGACGGTGGCACCTTCCGTGTAATTGTACGACGTCACGTCCTGTTTGAGATCGCAGAACGGCCCCATCGCCTGCGACATGAGTACTCGGTTCAAGTCAGCCCTCTGGTACACCTGGAAGTAAATAATAGAAATCGGTTCAGCTGTCAGGACTTGAAGCACGTAATTTGAATTCCGAAAAAATCTGTCCCACTAACCCAGCATCTGTATTTGCTGAAAGCGTCCAGCTCGTCGTAGGTGATCAGGTACGATTTGAGATTCTCCTTCCAAAAACCGATGCACTTCAGTTTGTAGTCGGGCTCGCCTGGAAATGAAGAAAATTCCAAGAAAACGATGAATTTTGGTCGATTGGAGCCAGTGAATCGGATAAACTGCAACGGCTTTCCATAAACGGCGCATAAAGATAAAGACAGAGGCTGTAGATCCCCACTGCTGGCAGACACTAGCGCTACTCGCGGCCGTCTGGATCTCCAGGTGGTGCGTCCTGGACGCCTTGTCCCAAAATCAACTACCGCTACCCAAATAGTCGAGCCAAACTAAAACATTCAAACATTTCCGAAGACAAATCACCCTACTCAGGCTTTTTTAGGTTTCTTATTTTGTGTTAGTCGTGTTTATTCGATTTCAATGCTTCATCCGCCTCTCACAGGCGCCCTATTATCATGAGGAGATCGAGCGACCTGGATGATTGCTACGCTTGTATATCCAAAGAAATCCTGTGGTGCGTAGATAACACACAATACTTCCCTATTTTGGTACTTAAGTTTCTGAACCAAAGCAATCTGATTTTCACTGATTTGGTGGCTACGATGGACAAAAATGTCAAAAAGGGAGGCCAGTATGGGCTCAAGGCGATGAGGACGCACCAGCTGGAGATCCAGACGCCTCTGGCCACGATTAAAGCCCGTATCACACGTCAGACCGTTCTCCTCCCCATCCCACAGACCGTCTGGACAGACCGATTCTTTGGTGATTTTTACGCGCAAATTCATTGAAAATTTCTCCTAGAAATAAGGTTCCATAGATGAATAAAAACAAACATTGATGCAGGTGCGCCAAAGTGAACATATCCATAGGATCAGCCAATCAGAGAATAGGGTCTGGAACCTTATGTCTAAGAAAAATTTTCAATGAATTTGCACGTAAAAATCACCAAAGAATCGGTCTGTCCAGACGGTCTGTGGGATGGGGAGGAGATCGGTCTGACGTGTGATACGGGCTTTAGCGCTAATGTCTGGCCAACAGCTGGCGGGGTCTGATATAAATCTCAGCAGGCGATTCGCTCACTGTAAATGTCGACGGGTCGTCCCAAATGGTCGACGGTCAGACAGTAAGTTTCGTCGATCCAAATTTCCTTCTGGTCAATGTCGCAGACGCTGAAGTCCGAAATGTTCTGCTTGCAGTACAGGTTAGGCCTCGGCGACAGGGTCACGCCTCCCAGAATACGAGTCTCGAAAGGCACGTCTCCTCTTTGGGTGAAATTGAACTTGCCGGCAATCGGACATCTCACCGGGACGGGTTTTTGAGCTGAAAAAATCGAAAAATTTGTAATTACATGACTGCTTCTTTTTTTACGAGAAAAAATTATGAAAAAGGCGTTTAAAAACTGAAAGCGTACTCACTCAACAATAAATTGTACTTCCAAGCCTCCTTGTTCTTGAATTGGACCCAGGAGCAGACGGTGGAGTAGTCATCCTTGATGACGGCGACTCCTTTTCTGTACCTTATGATATTGTGATGGCGAGGCACAAAGTCGAAACATACGTAGTCTTTTTGGCTGTAACGTTAACCAATTTGCGATTACCGATTTGATCAGTGATTAGGTTGAGGGAGGCACAGAGTAAGAAATTCGCAAACTATGCCCTCCAAGGGGTTCCTGCAATATGACAATTTCCCAGAATGAGGGACTACTGAACGACTAAAGAGGCCATAGTTGACGAAAGCGCTCGGGGACATGTAAACAAAAATTCGGACGCAAATGCCTCGTCCATGACCAAATTTTAAACAGGAACAGCGAAATCGCCGAAATAATTCGACAAGTGGTCAAGGCGTCGGACCAAAAGATGCGAGGTTCGATTCCCGCGAGAGCTTTGGTTTTTTTGCTCCAGCTCTCAAATTTTTGGCTCAGCAACGACTTTGCAAGTGTAATAAAATGATTTTTCACTCACCATCCGTCGACTGTAAGGCGAGCTGTCATAATACGGGTATCCCGTTGCTCGTGGCAGACGTAGATCGTACGCCGGTACCTTCCCGTATCCGGATACCAAGTTTCCACGATATGAGTCTCGTTGATGATGACTTCGGCGTCCAAATTCGCAGTGTTGATCCACTCGCCGGTGAAATTTTGAGGGAAACGGCAGCCCGGCTCGACCTGTTCCACTTTGACTGGAAATCGAGGAAATCAAATTCTTGTAAATTTGCAAAAACGATTTATTTAATTGATCAGATTCTGCGTAAAAAAGGCAAAACAATGCGTTCCTGTAGGGCATGATCTCAAAAATCGTTCAAATATTGCCAAACATCCGTTATTTTAGCGAAAAACAAAGTTTTTCGGCCCTCAAACGTCGATTTCTCCCCAATTAGGCGAGGTAAATCCAAAAATGGTAATACAGTTGTAAAGCTGACATCTTAAGCCAGGGTTTCCTGGAACGAGCGCGGGATTTTTCTATTTTTTCCGGTCCTAAACGAACGCTGAAAAAACTTACATTTTTGAAAACTGAGCATTTCTCGACTTTGGCCCAGTTTTTTTGCTAACTTAACGTGGCGTTAGAACGTCGCGAATACTTCGGATTTATGGGAAATTTAACGGCCTTTCCAACGGTATTGTCATTTTTGTAATTACTCCGAAATTTGAGGGACTTACGGCCATTTTACTAAGGTAAAGTCGAAAACAGGAAGAAACTTGGAAGCAAAAAAGTGGAGTTTCCCTCGGGCTCACAAATTGTAGGGTAAAAATTGCAGAAAATTAGCTCTCGGAATGGGAAAACTTATTTTATAAATTGGATTCAAGAAAAATTCCGAAAATTGAAGTAGTAGGTATTCGCTTGATAACATACCCGGTGTAATGCGTAATCTTTCCGGACTTTTCTCCACGGTTTTCAAAGTATTGCACTCGGCAGTTATTGACACACCAATGTACAAATCGTCGTCGCGATTTTTCAGGAAACACCTGTAAAATTCGAGGACACAATCGATTAATTTAACTTGAGATAATAATGCGCCCTACGATCTTCCTTAACCAACTGATTGACTTGTTAATTCACAGGCAGTCATGCAATTGCTTAAAAAATTGAATAAATCTAAATTTTCTTTAATCAAGGGCATCCGATTCGAAGTCAAGGAAAAGAAACGTTTTTCAAAGCATTCGATTATTTTTGGAAAAATATGAGCACAGAATTTCTCAAAATATCACAAAAATTGCGATTTGAAATTTTCAGAACAATTCTGAAGTAAAACTCGATTTTGAAAGAGTTAAAAATCTTAGCAATGTTCAATTTTCTCGACCACTTGAATTTAAATTTTTGTTTTTGGGTTTTCGAGGGTGGGTCAAAAAAGTTTTTTTTTTTCTCAAATCGCCAACGTTATGACCAATGCTCCCATACCCGAAAAATGAACTTTCAATCACAAAAAATGAATGTTCTCCAGAGCCTTCGATTCGGCATAGAATTTCTTAGGATGTCTCAAAAATTGCAATTCAAAAATTTCAGAACGTTTTTGAAGTAAAATTCGAATCTGGAAGAGATGAAAATCTGATCTGAAATTCAGCAATTTTCAAATTTCCTCGACCACTTGAATTCAAATTTCGGTTTTTGAGGGTTGGTCAAAAAAATTTTTTTTTTGTTAAATGCCAACGTTAAGACCCATTTGCAAATGAACTTTTAGTTAAGCTGATCTATTACAATTGCATAGGTGAATGATGAAAGTTGAAAAAAAAATTGAAAACTGTATGGGGGAATTCTGAAAAAAATTGGTTTACCATCTAAAACAATAAAAAAAACTGGGTTGCCCTCTTGTGAGGGAGGGCTTGCCTTATGTTGTTGTATTCCATCCTTGTCAAGGGGAGTGCTAAACTTCTCTCCTTTCGTACAACACGATTAACTGTTGTTAACTCAATGCTTATATACCTCACGGTAGACGTTATTGAACGTCACGAGAAGGAAATCATAGCCTGACCTTGAGGCCCCCCCCCATTGGTGCTATCTCGTGGGAGTCGGTCGAACTAAGTCTGACCAGCCTCAAGTGAAGGGTTTCCTGGGTCAATTAGAAATCCTGGGTCAATCCAAATTTTTGTCATCCGATCTGGGTAGCTTCCTCGAAAAATCGTTGAAAAACCACGCCATTTTCGCCCTTTTTTTGGTTTTTCACCTGTAGTTCCTTTCCACTGCATTTTTCGGCTTTCAGGACTATTAGCAAACTTGTAGATCAATAAATTTCCAACAAAATTGATTCCATGACTTTTGTTTGTAGGCTCGATAGTTTTGGAGCTACGGACCGACAAAAAAGGGCCACAATTTCCATATTTTGAAATGTTGACTTTTTGACCGAGTTATCGCCATGGGAAGTAGATCAAAGGTCAAAATTCTACAATTTCAGAAATTGTTGCCCTTTGGTCTACTTTCCACGGTGATAACTCGGAGATAACGTCGTCTCGGCGAAAAATGTAGACTATCACGTTCGTTCCGTGGATATATTATCTATCCTGAGAAGGGGTGACAGGTTTACACATGCATCCGGGTATCGGCCGAGACCCGCACGAGCAGAAGCCGCCATCGCCAGTCCTCGTCTAACCGCGATCCGTGCCCGTGCTCCCGTCCGATCAAAAAACTGTGCCATTCTTAGCCCCCCCTTGTGGTCCTTTGATATATTAATTTATTTATTTCATAAAGTCATCCCCCATCGGCAGTGCCCCGTCACTAGCGAGAACCCCAAACTTTTTTCTCTCTTTCTATTATTTTATCATTTATTTCCGCGAGTGTCCCGCGAGTACCCGGAGGATTTTCGAACATAAATCCTGGAGGATTTTTCGACCAAAAACGGTGAGATCCACCCAATATACTCAGACCATTTTGTATAAAATAATTTTGTCCCAAGGAACTGAGAAGCCTTTTAATTTTTTTCATTTTTTGCCACGTGCATAATTTCCTGGGCTTTTTCCTTTGTTTGTGGGTCGAGAGGTCCCCACTTAATTTCAATCATTTTATTTGGCCGATTTTCTGATAGGTAGGGATACACCTATCATTACCATTTAATAAATTTATTTTTTTTTCTCGGCCATAGACTCATTAGTCTAAAATTATTTGTCCCTTCTCCCCTTGACTTGTCCACAACCGGGAGAAGCCCGACAAGACGAAATTGATCGGAACAGGAAATTTTGGATCATTTACCTTCCAATTGACCCAAATACAAAATTTGTTAACTTTTAATGTTAAATCCAGAAACACCAAATTCTTGTAGGTTAGATACCAGTAATTTAATCAATAATGATTAACGAGGATGGAATTTGAAGGAGGCAACCGCTTTGAAGTCGCAAACTAGAATTTCGTCCTCAGAATAAACTAGATTAAAGATTAAATTATCATCTAACATTTGAATTAATGGTAATGATTTAAAATTCAATCACCAAAATTAATAAAACATGCAAACGATTAAAAAAAAGAAAAATATTGTTATACAATAAATAATAAGTTTTGTTTCTTAAAAAATTCAAAAAGGATTTTGAAATTCACACTTAATTACGTTTGAAAAATTCAAAAACAAATTCAACTTTTTCCTCTAACCAGATCCCCATAAGAATTGGGTAGATTAGCATAGAATAAGGGAATACTAACCTGTATTTTTCGTCTTTCCTCGACTCTTTCGTGTTGGCAACAGCAAAGAAATGATTCTTGTCCACGAACCAGTCGCCAAGGCAGGAATATTCAACCACTGCAAGGAATCAAGAAATTTCGGATACCAATGACAAGATTTTACCTACGTTATTTGGTAAGTAACTACCAATAGGTAGGCTTGATAATACTGATTGTCAAATATGCCCTCATTAGGTAATGGTCAATTAGCTGTATTATTGTTACTATTTAAAAGACTGTGCCTTTAACCAGTAAAGGGGAATTTTTTCAAAATTTTCTCGAGCCGATACAATGATTATTTATTGAATATCAAGCAGTGGCAGGGAAATTTCCCACCTAGAAAGGTCAACAGATCAGCAGCTGGACGATAAGATAATTATCGAGTTCAACTATCCTTCAGATAGTTTTAGTTGTTTCTATCCGCAAGACCATCGAGACCCAAAACACATACCAGGTACTATATTGATTAATTTCAAGGGTATATAACCAATTTCGAAATTCGCAAATCGATGAAAAGTCAAAATTATTGGAATTTTATCAATTATCTGATTAAACAGACCGTTACTTGATCAATTGAATAGTGTAAATCTGTTGAAACACTTACAGCCGTCAAATGTCCCTTCCATTCCTTCGCATTTCTTGTAAGAAATGTTGAATTTTTGATTCGTAATCAAAAACTGGTTGCCCGGCTGTTGGCAGGACTTGATATAGGCGTCTGGGTGCGAGCATTCGCCAGTGAACCGGAACCGATTCTGAAAAGAATGGTAAAAAAACTTGTACCAACCTGACAAAATTTGAAATTTTTTCAAAAACTCAAGGTTGAAAAATGGGTTGATTTCAAGATCAAGAAAGTCGAAATCGGTCGTAGGACATTTTTGTTTCTGGCAATACCTGATAGGTGAACTTCCAGACTCCTTCCAAACTCGAACGGCAATTGACGGGTACGTAATTTTCCGAGAATAAAGTGATCAACTGCTGGTCCTGCCGGAGCCGCTGGCAGACCCTTTCCACCGTCGGTTCGCTGACGTCATTCCCCAGATTAACGCAGCCAGCTAGACATTAAATTTCAATTAGATTAGGCATTATATTTATTATAATTTTGTTTCTGGACTAATGAGACAGCATTTTAGCGCAGTTATACAATCGATTAGGCTTACTTTCGATTTTTTCCAAAACGTTCACAGTCCTGACGAGGATCTTGACGCAGTAGAAGCAGCGATCCGAGTCATGACTGATGCAAAGAAGCAATAATTATGACCATAACACAATAATATGATGACCATGATGTTGTTGGGTACATAATTCCCAAGGCATATTAAACAAGTTGAAAATCTGGCAGTAGAATTCTGTCCAAGCCGGTAATCGAACGCGGCGTCTCCAGGACATCCTCAGGATCTCAACATCCGGAGATGATGGGCTCGATTCCCGGCTGAGGCGGAATTTTCGTGCCGCCAGATCGAAACCCCCCAACATTTAAGACTGCTGTCTCCAGCTGAAGCCAGAATATTGCCAGTTTTACCAATAAGCGGGTTTTGAACCCCCAAAAGTTGCTGTGGCCCCTCAAATTCTTGAAAACCACTTCATTGTCGAAAGCGCCTCAGGGTATTGGGTAAAAAACTAAGAAATTTGGATTCTTGGACTTTTTGCGTATGAAGACAGCTCACCTCAAGTAAAAGAGCCAAGCTCAAATTCTAGATTGGCAAACAAGCATAGAGCCCTGCAAATCTAAGCATTATCAAAAAACTATAATGCCCTTAACTTTAATTATGGGTCTGTTCGATCAGGGTGGTCCTGGACTAACAACCCCAAGGCCCCTGTATCGACAGCAAATCTGCAAAACCTCGTTAGTTGAGTTTTTTGCAAAAATTATGTTTTGAGCTCTCCTAGTGCAACCCTCGAGTCAAGAAAATTGACTCAAGCTGCTTTTTTGGCGCTCATTTACTATCTACAAGCTGGCCGTGGGGTCAAACAATTCATTAATTTAATTGGTCGAGGTACCTTCAAAGTTGAAACCATCAAAATTTGACATGAAATTCAATCTTATTGGCGTTTATAACCGATCTCCATTTGCGCAGCCAGCAACGGAAGTTTTTATCACATGGTTTTGGACATTCACTGTCGAAATACCCCATGGTCAGCAAAAGCTAAATTCTTACCGAAAGACAAACGTGTAATTCGTGTGGTAGTCATCGCGCATGTCCACGCATTCGCCTTTGTTGGACATCGTCTTGTCGTCGATCTCAGTGAGGACGGGCCGCTGCTCCCAGGAAAACCATTGGCCACGAATTATGGACGGGATGACGCACTTGCTCTCAGCATCTGTGTCCACGATTTCGAAATTATTTCAAATATTAATCATTTGGAGGATAGAGGTCGTTAGCCTCGGTTATTTATGGTGGGATCAGGAACCGGGTGCTTCCCCATGCCGCTCATCCGGACTTTGGACCGGCTCCTTGAGTTGCATCCATAATATGGGCTTTGTGATTTGAAATTATCACCATTTGGGTGTCGTAAAGTGGCCAACTTGCCTGGTAGCAGATTATTTGGTTTTTGTTCTTGAATCGGTTAGGTATTATTAAACCGTAGGTACTCAACTTTCACCGCATACAATTTCAAATGGCCTCCTAGGTAACTACAGTACGTACGGAAGGAAAGTAGCTAGCTACGAAAGTACAGCAATCTGATTAAAATACAAATTCGAGTTACTATCACTTCTGAGCCTGAAAAAGATGTTTTCAGCAATTATTGGCCTATTACGTTGGACGGGGTCAAAATGCGAGTCAAACTGTTAATTTGTTCTTGTTGTAACAAGTCCTGGAAGGATTGTCTTGGCCAGATCAACAAATTTCAACAAAAAAAATTGAAAAACCGAAGGATGAAAAGTTTGACACTCCCGATGGCTACCTATTCCACCGATATGACCTCGAATTAGGCACGATTCGTTGACTCATACATGACTGACTGTCATACATGGTAGGTAATATCATAAATTATTGAGGGTTCGAAGAATCAGTCGAGGAAGGTCTTCCGAACACCTAAATTTGTTAGATTTAAATTTTCTTGGATAATCAGAAGCGAAGCAAAATGGGCAAGTGCATACTATGCGTCCCTACCTATTTTCAAAGTGGCTAACAGTAATAACGAAAATTTTCAAATTTTACTAGTAGACTGAGTAATTTGATACATAAATTCATCCACAAAAAAACATATCACCATTGCGGCTGGATAATGGTAAACCATTTTAGCTAGTCAGTAAACAACAGGTGGTGGTAACGGCGAACTCACCTTTGACGCTGAGGCCGAGGACGAAAAAACACAAAAAACTAAGTAACTTCGACATATTTTTCAGAGTAAAACCGTCAACAATTCATTTGTAACTTAAAATAAAACTAAAATTGGATAAATGGAAAGTAAATTATAAAAACTAAAGGTGGACGGTGCTTGACGACGCATACCACACAACAAACGGGCGAAAGGCACGCCTACCACTGCCGCCAACCGAACAGGTGCATTTCTGAATTCCAACAAAAAAATTTTCTTTTTTATTTCTCAAATTCGTTTTTCTGGCGTTTGTGGTTTGTCGGTCATGATCATGATATCCTGGGTAGTTTTCTTTTAGCAACAAGAGTAGAATGGAGTTCGTAAAGCCCTTTTAGAACGCATTGTTAGACAACCAGAACACGTTAGCTTATCCGGACGCTATCTGATATTTTGAATTTGAAAACTTGAGTCGTGAAACCATTAAATGGTTTTGAAATTTTCACGAATTTTCTTAGAAGTGGAAAAATGGGGTAAGTAGCGTCCGTTTCACAGTTTCGCCCCGATTCATGAATTTTCCCTCTCTTTCAAGGAGGTGAGATACAACCCCTACATCACCTCCCATGATTGGTTAACTTTCTGATATTTTTTTTTTGTCTTGGGTTTTGTAAGTTCTGTGATCTCAAGTCAGACCCGGACATTCCAGAATCGCCGAAGCCGATCGCCCTCGTTCTGCAGTCATTGCTACAACATTTTGGTATTAAAATATTGATCGCATTATTTTATTTCTAGTCATCTTTTATCAGCGAGTAGAGTGGCCCTGCTAATCCTCTAATAGTAGTGATTCGATCCCCGATCGGCCAAAGGGCCAATCTGCTTCAGGAAGGGATACCAAAAGCAGATTGGCCCTTTGACCGCTCAGGGGTCGAATTTTACTTAAAATAATTCAATTACGTTTATGTGTGAGTCTGTATTTTACGTATGTACCTAATCGTTGCTACCTTTTCAGGAACATTTCACATTCGTGTTACGGTCGCTCAACTGTTCATGACTGTAACACTATAGGCTATTCTCACACTGACAGTTCAAAGGTTCAAAAACTATCATGGGTTTGTTCATCCGCAAGTAACGCACGGTACTTCCATATTCTGATAGGTGAACTCAAGAGTCAAATTTGATTCAAGTCGAGAATTCAAGAAGTCAAGAATTTGAGTCAAATTTGAAGGATTTATCCATCCTTCAAAATGAAGGAGGTTACTCAAGTTGACTTGTAAGGTTTTCTGGCACCAACCTATTCATTTTGTAGCTCCAAGATTCTACGCTTGAAAAAAATGAATTTGAAGAAATCGTCCTAGGTATAATGGAAGACATTAATGCGAAATATTTCCTGTAATTTGAGCGTAAACTTGGCTTTTTTTGTTCAATTAATATTATTTTTATAATTGATCACTGCGCTTTAAACAATCCTGCATATCCTGAGGGGCTTTCAACTTTTCTGCTGCTGGAGACAGCCTCCTGCGAGACTGAATCCGAGAGACTTTTACTCATAAAAGATCTCCTTTTCGTTGACAAAGTGTTACAAAATCGGTCAAAACACAGTTAACATTACCTCTACCACTAGAACGAAATACCTAATTAATCGAAGTTGGATTAATGAAATAATAAACCTACACGAACGAGCAGCAAAACACGAATGAACTGAACACAACAGAGTAGAAAGGACGGCGACGATAACCTGACGAGAGATAGTCTTCATTAAATGAAAATTTGAAAAATTAAATGAAAAATTTTTTGAGAGAGGTTAATTGGTCTCCAGGCAATCGTCTCTAGGAGACCCAAGATGGCAACACTCACTTGCAGAATCTGTAGAAATTGGGGTATCTTTAGTTTGCCATTGAAAGTCTTTTTGAAAGACAGTTTTTGAGGTTACAATAATTAGAATTGATTGCCCCTTGATAACGCAACCTACTCATGATAAATAGGGTTAGGTGGGGTATGTGCTCTTCTTCGTTCTCTCTCTTGATGAGGTTACAAATTAATTAATTTCCAAGAAACTGGTAAAACATGTCGAAATTAAAAGTGTGAGTTGAATCTCAGAGAGAGATTTGGGACAGCATGGAAAGTTGAGTCCGCAGAAAAACCAACAATGAGCCTCCAATTCAAACCCTCGGGAAAATAATTCGACAGACTTGGTAGTCGCCTGGTAGTCTAGCGGTTAGACATCCGCTTGCGGTTCAAGGTGTCTCGGGATTGCACCTTGTACCAGGCAAATTTTTGAAAAATAATCGTTTACGGCCGAAAAAAGTCTTTCGGTACAGATTTATGAATAACAGGTAGGCACACTCTAATTCACTATTGGTTTTCATTGCAGGGACGTGAATTGAAGGGAGGCGTGCCAACATTTTGAATATGACACGATTGACGGGTTGTGACACATTTGTCGTGCTCGGCTCACATACCGAACAAGGGGGCATCGTGTTCGGTAAAAACTCCGACCGCCCAGCTGGGGAACCTCAGGAAATTGTCCATTTTCCTGCCTCAAAACACGACCCTGGCTCCAAATTGACTGTAAATTGGAGAATTTGTTGTCATAAAAATTCAATTATTGTATTGCTAAATTCTATCCGTTGGTTTCTACATAAAATAAACTTTTGGCCCAATTCTGAGAATGATCTTCTGGGTTTGAAGGACAATATTAATCTTCATTGGAAACATTTTTCAGGCAACTTACATCGAAATCGACCAAGTGGAGAACACCTTGGCAGTGATACTTAGCCGGCCCACTTGGCTGTGGGGTGCGGAAATGGGTGCCAACTCTGAGGGTGTCGTCATCGGTAATGAGGCCGTTTGGACGAAAGTGCCCGACTCGGACGAGCCAAAAGCTCTCCTGGGGATGGACTTGGTGAGGTTAGTTGAACCTACGATCCTATCACCTGCACTTTGGCCCATATTCCATCTCAGACTGCCACAAGACGTCCGAGGCGTTAGGTCCGGGGATATTCCGAGAATACGGCCCCGGATTTCACTGTCCAAGTACACCGTGTCTCTCTCTTGCCGCAGGTTAGGTCTCGAGCGGGGCAAATCGGCCGAGGAAGCCCTCGACGTGATAACTTCGCTTTTGGAAACTTACGGCCAAGGAGGACCCTGTTCGGAAGACGGAAGGCTCACTTATCACAATTCGTTCCTTATCGCCGACCCGAAATGCGCCTGGGTGCTCGAAACAGCCGGGAAATTGTGGGCCGCCCAGAAAATCACAGGTTAGTATTTCTTCTGTTGCTGCAGCACGATTCGACTACTGAAACCACCAAATCTTGTTCTGTTTTTATTGATCTTAGGTTATTATCGTTATATTTAGAAAAACAATTTTTTAGGTTATGTTAGCCTCAACTCTCGAGTGGGAGGCGTGGCACGCATACCTGGCATCGACTGATAACAATTCATTTTCATGATTATCATCACCAATTGTTTTCAGATGGATTCCGAAATATTTCCAACTGCCTGACGATTACGACTTCGATCGACAAGATGTCCGACAGCGTGAAGACGTACGCGATTGACAACAATCTCTGGGACGGACAGGTCGGTTTCAAAGTTTCAAAATTGGATTTCGTCTCTTGTCGGCAATGATTGGGTTCCAGCTGTATCGTGTAACTGTATCATGTCAAATTATTTCTAGGGAGAGCTGAACTGGGCTGAAACTTTCTCGTCTAATTCTTGCGATCGACTGCAAACTGGAAATGAACTTTTGAGCAAACTTTCGGCTGATAAGAAGTTTTCGGTGGCGAGGATGATGGAGGTACCGCTTTTGTAGAAATATCTAAATATCCCAGCTTGAAGGCCCTTTCTGCTACTCAAATCACTCAAAGGCTGTTAACCTGCTATCGATCAAGTTACCAATTGTAAATTAACAAAAAATTCAAGTACCTATCGAATCAGATGCTCCGATTTAGGAGTATCATACACACGTTCGGTGACGTCAATCATGGCAATTGTTCTTCATTGCTAATCAATTCGTGTTCACCATTACCACTTTTAGGTTTTACGTGACGTCGAAAGCGGCATCTGCATGAAGCTGGGCGGTCCTGGATCTGTTACAGCTTCCTCGCAGGTGAGCATGATAGATTAATTAATTAATTCATTAGAATTCTCCGAAACTTTAATTTTTTTAAAAATGGGGATGATTCAGGAGGCAAAAATTTAATTTGTCCGGGTTTGACGTTAATTTTCGGACTAATAGGAAATGCTATCCTTGAGCAGCACTTGGCGTACATCATTGCCAAATTTTACAGGTCTCTGTACTGCAAGAAGAACATCCGTGCGCCCATTGGTTCACCGGAACGCCAGACCCGTCGGTTTCGGTGTTCAAACCTTTCATTTTTACGCCCAACGTCAAAATTTCCCATCATACGGTCGCTAAAAATGGCGAAGTAAGTCGAAAAATCAACAATTTTTTTCTAGGCTAAATTTTTCAACGTTTTTTTAATTAATTCAAGTTTTTTTAAAAATATTTTTCACTCAAAATTTTCAAATTTTTTTACAGAGGGAACATAACCTGTTCAAACTACATAGGGACGCGGTCAGCGCAAAGCCGGCCGTTTTGTCCCAGTTGAGAGACATGGAAGACAAAAGCGTCGCCGAAACGACGAGCGTGATTTCGAAATTATCGCCCGCCGCATCGTTATCGGAATTCGACGAGCTGTTCAAAGACGTTGTCGAAACTGAGGTGAAATTTTACAAATAGTCGATCGAAGATTTGGCGAGCTCGAAGAATTTCTCCGTTTCCGCAATATTTCTTTTATTTTGGGGGCTTTGGCGATTTTGGGTCCTTTCACGCTTTTTCTTTTGCCATCGACACGTTAGCCGTCAGAATATTGAGCTCAAACTATGGCTAAGCCGACGGTTTCGTCAATTTTAATCGTTAAAACGAACTTTTACGCTATTTGACACGAAAAGCACCCCTAAAAGTGAATAATAGCAGCGTTTTTCAGTCTATAGGTTATAAACATTTTTGTATCAATTTTCGGTTTATTATTCAATAGTAAACTTTTTTAAGTTTCTCGAAGGCAATTTTTGTTTTTGAATTTCGTGTGCAATAGGATGCTCGTCATTAAGTAACTTTGTTCCTACTCCTTACCAATGTTTAACTTATTATTTTATTCAAAATACCTAGGCGTCTGGACTTATTTGGGTTTAATTACTCGCTAGAACTCAAAATGTAACCATAAATAGGTTAGGCATTTTTGAAAATTTGCCAAATTTCGATCAGTATTTGAACGCCGTTTTCAACGGAGGTTTCCTGTTTTCAATTTGATTGGGCTTAGAAAATTATCCGTTTTTTCAGACGTTGATATATTAATCTAAGGTCAGAGATTACCGAACGAAGAATGGTATGATTTTCTTGAGCGGGAAAAATATCCTAACATTCCAAAGATACCTATTAAAAAAATAGTTTAAGTACCTTATGTGTAATGTATGTAAGGGGCGTGTTCCATGGGGTATGCAGGGTTGTTGGGTAATGCCCCAGCAACGCCATCTACAAAAATTTCAAAACCTCACACCGCGCATGCGCAAGGCGCCTGCAAATGCCAGAGGCTTCTGGTGAGTCCACGATTCGAGCTCTCCTGGCGACTTTCCTGCTACGTCCATAATCTAGGACTCGTCGAGGACTCACCAGCTGGAGATCCAGACGCCCTACAAATGCCCTACGCTCTCGCCCCTGGAACAAACCCATCGCTTGTATTTCCACACAATCCTATTACACTAGCGCATAAAATTGATTCGGTTCATCGTACGTCATCGTTAAATTATTGTTACCGAATATTGACTTGGTAACCTATAGTGTGCTGTGCTTGTGATACCCAAAACTAGCTTTTTCTCATGCCTTTGAAATAAAGTCGAATTTATCCCAATGCGTTTTTGGTTATGAATTGCCTTTCGACATTTGAGAGTGAAGCGAAGGGTCGATGGGCATCGAATTTGTCGGCATCAACCGCCGATAGGGCAGGTTTATTGACAAAATGTATACATCCGATATCCAAAAAGCTTTAGATAAACATTCCCGATGAGATTTTTACATTCAAATTTGATAAGAATACCACCGTGTTTATCTGAAGCTTCCTGGAATGTATTTTGTCAATATACCTTAATATGAACGCAATGAATTGATGAATTGATTGGAATTTTTTACTTTAATTTCCTTAACTTTTCCTTTAACTTCTTCTTTTTCTTTTGTGAAGAATCAACTAAAATATCAACAGAGACCGAACTGAGACTCAAACTCAAACTGATAAAGCTACTCAAACTCGAAAGTTGAAAAAAGGTAAACTCGAAGTATAAACTAAGAACTTGAAATGATACTCAAACTCAAAGGTCACAAGATAGTAAGCTCAAACTGAAACTCAAACTGATATAGTAACTCGAGCCCAATCTCAAAGTTCAACTGAGATCCAACGCAATCTCAAACTTGAAGATTGTTCGTACTGAAACTGAAATTCAAATTCTAACTTAAACAGATGCTCAAACTCAAAGGTCCAAAAAAAGGTATACTCAAACTGAAATCCGAAATGAGACTCAAACTCAAAGTGAAACTGAAACTTCGAGTTGTGTTTCAGTTTAAGTTTGAGTTTGGGTTCGAGTCATAGCTTCAGTTTGAGTTTGATTGCGAGTATCAGTTTGAGTTATAGTTTCAGACTGAGGTTTAGTTGGAGTTTCAGTTGATGTATCAGATTGAGTTAGTGTTTACCTTTCTTTCGAGTGTCGGTTTGAGTTTTGAGTATCAGTATCAGTTCGAGCTTCAGTTTCAGTTTGAGGTTTAGTTTTAGTTTGAGTTTGTGTATCTGTATCTGTTTGAGTTATAATTTCAAGTTGAGTTTCAGTTTCAGTTTGTGAATCATTTCGAGTTACCATTTCAGTTTGAGTGTCTGTTTGAGTTTGAGGTACAGTTTTAGTTTGTGTAGCTGTATCAGTAACTGATACAAACTGTTTGAGGTTCAGTTTGTGTATCCAATGTCAGTTTGAGTTTGAGTATCAGTTCGAGTTTATTTATCAATATCAGTTTGAGTTTCCGTTTCAGTTGATTTTGAGGTTCAGTTTTAGTCCGAGTTAGTGTATTTGTATCAGTTTGAGTTTCAAGTTGAGGTCCTGGTTCAGTTTGTGTGTTATTTCGAGTTTCCATTTCAGTTTGAGTTTGTGTAGCTTTGTCTGTCTGAGTTTGAGGTAAAGTTTTTGTTTGAGTTCGTGTACCTGCATCAGTTTGAGTTATTGTTGTACCTACACGCCCCTGGATAGGTGGTTAATCCTCACTTTTGCCTAATTTAACGATCATGGCAGAAATAGAGACGTCTCGACCACAATGGACGACAGTACGCAGGCGTAACTTCGATGTTAATCTGCGGCGATTTGCGGGTAACAAGTTCATTTTCGGCGGCTACTGTCATCCAATTCGACTTCGACTGTCATCGGATCCGCCCATGCAGGACATGGCTCCTAATTACAAACTCCCTCCAGTTGTTAACTTTTTGATTGCGCTGCCAATTAACAATTAGCTAATTGGCGATTTTCCTCCTGTCCTTCGGCGGGATATCCCGATTCGACCGGTTATCTCAACAAATTCATTCCCCCGGTCAACTTCACGTTCAAGGCCTGGACCTTATTGACGGCTCTGCAGAATTTTCCCTTTTTGGCTCGATAGGTTTTCTTCGCATTTCTGCAAGGCAGTTTCTGTCGAAATCGGCTACCTACCTATCCAAAGTCGACCACATCCGATTGCTCGTGGAGGGGGTGAGCAAATGCATTGCTGTGATTGGTCGAGGTGGCGTCGGCGTTCAATCCTATATTTCATCGCCGTTTCCCACTGTCACTTTGTTAGCAATTGGACTTGCCTTGGAAACGCCAAAAGATTTATTGGGTTTTACGCCGACGGCACCTCGACCAATCGCAGCAATGCATTTTCTTACCCCCTCCACCAGCGATTGGATAGTGTATGGCCGACTTTATGATGAAAATTCGTCATTTAAGTTCTGATACCACCTCATCCACATTTTTGTCAAAATGTTTTGCGCATGGTACGGCTGTGCAAAAGGAACAATCAGTTTCGAGCCATAATCAACAGATAGCGCGCAAACTGCAAAAATGTCAACACCGCCTTATCAGTTGGTAGGGTGGACAATACAGATTAACCCACAAAATTTTCTCAATTTCAATAAATTGAGTATCGTTCATGGTTTCATACAGGCACTAATGATACAGATACTAACTTTTCAGAAAGAATCGCGTGATAATATCGGAAATAAACAGTTTTTTGTTACTCCTGAAAAATGAGTCATTGTGGATTAGGTGGTATCAGAACTTCAGTGACGAATTGTGATTTAAATACTACGTTTTTAAGTTGATTCCAAATGTCCATCAATTTCAGTCTATTCATCAATTATTCTCCGAATAAGCAGTTTCTTGGATACGTAGACTTTGGATTTCCGTGTCAACCATGGAAAATTTTATTCGGAGAATAATCGATTTTCGATGAATAAACTGAATTGACCCGAAAATTTGAAATGACTCGATTTTTGTTTTTTGACGGACGACCTAAGATTGATTTTACCAATGTCTGGTGGGCCAAGGAAGATTATCACTATAAGAAATTATTATACACCCAATTAGGAGAGACTAATATTGTCGCTGCTGAAAAGTGTTCGTTTCCGTCAACAAGGCACAAACTCTTGGCCTTCCTTCAGATGAACAACGAGCTGAACAAGGACATTCGCCACTTCATGTTGATCCTTTTCAAGTTCTCTCCAGCCCCCGAATAGAATAATTTCCTCGTGCATCATTGGCAATTTGGCAAATTCTTTTTTTTTGCAAATTTATTTTCTATTTTGTTTTTTGCTGGTCACTAAAATGAACCGATTTAAGCGTTCTTGGTCTCAAAATCTTTGTTTTACCATGCAGAATACGTTTATATTTTTTATACTCCCATAACTTGCAGTATTCTGATTTTAGGCGGGTTTTAAGATATGCAGAGTGTTTTTTTGCCATTTTTGATCGTTTTAGCCCCCAAATTAGTCAAAATCGAATTAATTCATTTAAAAATGTAGGTACGTATCAAAATATGGTAGTGTTGCGTCAGAATCATTTGCCTGCGAATATTTGGTCAAGGCTGAAAATTTGGTTTATCTGAAACCAGAGAATATACACATTAAACACAAACATGCTACAACATGTTACAACATGCTATAACATAAAATGAAATTTTCATTTTGTTTAACCCACGGACGCATGGCAGATGCGTTGAAGAGCGTCACAAAGGGGTACAATGAATGATTCATTGGCTCATCCTCAACCAACCACGACCTAGTCTAGCCTTATTTAATCAAGCCTTTTGAAGCCGCAATGTATGAAATCGTTTCGCATTTTTCAATTTCAAAGCCTCTGCAACCGACAGTTTTCTAGGAAATTTATCGATTTTACCGCAAAACTCTGTAACGCTTTTTGGCAAATGACGTGACAGCTAAGGGGGAAATGGCGTTTATCTAGTTTCTGCACCAGTAACAAAGCCTAGGCAAGGGTTTGACTATTTTGCCATACCCGTTCATTGTCCGGCTAACTAACGTTTATTCTGAATTTCGTCTTGACCTGATTCCTCGTGAACCGGTTTTTTGTACACTATGACTGACCACCTGGACATGCAGGAGGGTTGGTCTATTTGTCTATGATTGTCAGTGGACCCAATAGATTCGGATGCAATTTCACAAAATACTTCGGTTTTACTTCCATATTTAAAATAAAGGTTTTTGGAGAGTGCGTGAATATCTCTTATATCCTGATAACTTGACGTATTTCAGTTTTAAAATTTGCATAGTGAGTTTTTTATATTTCGACAGGAAACCTGCAAAACCTCGTAAGTCGAGTTTTTTGGGAAAATGATGTTTCGTGCTCTACTGGCAAAACAGCCGAAATTTTGGGTTTTGAACATACGAGTTTTTGCAGGTTCATTGTCTATTTGTGACCTAAACAGCCTCGAAAGGTTTGAAATATAATCGAATTGAGTAAAAAAGTTTGGTGTCAAATATGGAAATATTGTGTGTTATCTGCGCACCACTGGTTTAATTAATTTATCGTATTATTATTTGATTATATATCTGGTTTAATTAATTTGTCATATTATGATAAATTATTAATAAAACTGTTTTGAGGAAGGAAAAAGGCTGAAAAGCGGCCTGAAACGAGCTATGAGTAACAGGGGATTAGAACTTGTCAGGAGGTTCGCGGACCCTGGTCAGATTGGGCCGAGACACGGATACGAGGCCGGGCCAAGACACGGATACGAGGCCGGGCCGACACGCGGTCATGAGACTGGGATACAAAACCCGACCCACACGCGGTCACTAGACTGCTGAAATACTGCTGAAGTGGGCTAAAACGAGTTAGGAGTAACAGGAGATTAGAACGTAACAGGAGCTTCGCATACCCCTGGTCAGACCGGGCCGATACTCGGATAGGTACGAAACCGGGCCGAAACACGGATAGGAAACCCGGCCGACACGTGGTCACGAGACTCGGATACGAAACCCCCCAACACGCGGTCACGAGACCAGGCGAGACTCGGTCATCATGAGATTGGGACGAGACTTCAGAAAATATTGCTGTACGGCGGCAGAAACTATCACCCGGTTTAACCGGATTTCGAATTGCCCACAGGACCTCCGACATATTTGCACTTCAGCGTTTTCTATTATATTTTTTCCTGGCCACAAAAATTAACCGATTTGAGCGTTTTTGGTCTTGAAATCTTTGTCTTGCTTTGCAGACTACGTGAATATTTTTTATTTTTCGATACCTAACTCGATGCATTTCAATTTTAGGCGAGTTTTAAACGTTAAATAGTGAGTTTTTTATATTTTTTACCTAAGCCCCCTCAAAAGTAGTCAAAATATGGAAGTATTGTATGGAATCGGATTTGACCGGATTTCCTTGTGCTGACCAAGGTATCGACGGTTCGAAATTGCAAGTTGACAAATCGTTTTAGTAATAAAAAGAGGAAATTTTTTGAAAATTTGGTTTTTCTCGAAAAATTGTTCTTCTTCGCTTCCTTATATCCTCTTCGATTTTTCCGGGAAGGAATGAAGTATTTTCAGCTCGGATATTCAAAGTAGTTATTCCTCCGACGAGGGATCATCTCTCCAGTCAAGACAAATAAGTTTCAGGTTGGAACTGCTTCAAGCCGGCTCGAACCGATCCAGGTATAACGCAATATGGTCATTTGATAACGTAAAGCGAAGGTGGGAATCTTTACGATCCGAAAAGGAAACTAACTAGTCATCGCCTGTCGAAGACGGAAATTACCTTCACGCTTCAATCAGCCACATTCATAGATTATAACTCGGGTGTATCAAAACAATGCCAAATTTCAGCCGGACGCTACCGAAATCGATCAGTGGAAAAACCATAAGCTACGCTGACATTTTCTTCAGCGATGTATCAGGTGTATTGCTGGACATGAATGAAATGTTACTGGTAAGCAGTATGCAAAAATACCAAAAGTCAACATATACCCCCCCCCGCAGCCATAGATTCAAACGAGGGGGCTAGAACTGCCGACATTTTGAAACTTTTTTGGGTTTTTTGTCAACAATTTTAAAGCTATGCGTCTCTAGCAAGCACCCACAATTTGACTTTGAGGGAGCCAGCGCCCAAAAATTTAATCACTTTTAACAATCAACATTAACCCGCAATACTTCCATATTTTGACACAAATCGAGTATATTCTTGACTACTTTTGATGGAGTTAAGGTCAAAAATATCAAAAAACTCACTTTGCAACTCTTGAAACTCGCCTAAAATTGAAAATGCATCAAGTTATCGGAATATAAAAAATATCCACGTAATCTGCAAGGCAAGACAAAGATTTTAAGACCAAGAACGCTCAAATCGGTTCATTTTTGTGGCCAGGAAAAAATAAAATAGAGAAACTAGAGTGCACAAATGTTGGAGGTCCTGTGGGTAATTCTAAATCCGGTTAAACCGGGTGATAGTTTCTGCCGCCTTACAGCAATATTTTCTGAAGTCTCGGCCCAGTCTCAAGATGAACGAGTCTCGCGACCGCGTGTCAGCCGAGCTTCGTATCCGAGTCTTGGCCCGGTTTTGTATCCGAGTCTCGGCCCGGTTTCGTATCCGAGTCTTGGACTGGTCTGAACAGGGCCCGCGAAGCTCCTGCAAAGTTCTAATCCCCTGTTACTCATAGCTCGTTTTAGCCGCCTTTTTACAATATTTCTTCAGCAGCCTCATGACCGCGTGTCGGCCTGGTTTCGTTTCCGAGTATCATGACCGTGTGTCGGCCAGGTTTCGTATCCGGGCCTCATAACCGCGTGTGGGCCGGTTTTCGTATCCGAGCCTCGTGACCGCATGTCGGCAGGGTTTCGTATCCAAGTCTCGTGACTGCGTGTCAGCCGGCTTTTGTATCCAAGTCTCATGACGGCGTGTCGGCCCGGCCTCGTATCCGTGTCTCGGCCCAATCTGACCAGGGTCCGCGAAGCTCCTGCCTTGTTCTAATCCCCTATTACTCATAGCTCGTTTTAGGCCGCTTTTCACCAATATTGCATCTCATCTGTCCTCCCCAAAACCATATTGGTATCGATAAAATTATTTTATTAATAATTTATCATATTAAATAGGTTGTATTAGGAAATATCAATTTAATATTGTTAATGAGTTATTACTCGGTGCAATAAAAAATTATTACAGAAAAAAAAAAATATTAAATAGGTATGTTTATATATTAACTCCAGTGGTGCGTAGATAGCACACAATATTTTATGAGTCAGAAAAATGGCAAACTGGCAGATTCTGGAAATAAGCATTTTTTGAGTTGTGAAACTTCAGAATGGTTGAAAAAATGAAAAGGGTCTGGAAAATAACCCATAACGCCTCCCTATTCACTAGGACTAGACTAAAGAATTTCAAAATTCAATGTCAATGGAAAATTTTCCATTCGATCTAGTGTAAACCTCGGGGCCTATGGGGGGGGGGGTATGGCATTCCTGAATCCATCACTGGAGTGCATACCTCGAAATGCATACCTGAAGGAACTGACAAAAATACTACTTACCTAATTAAAATTTACAAAAATAAACTCAAAATTGGGTCAACTGCAAAGCTCATGCTGTACGCCTGCATATGCGCTTTTATGCGACGGACCTCGCCAATGAATTGTTCTGCATTCGCCCTGCTGCTTGGCAAAAAATTGGACAACTCTTCGATAACAGCCAACATTAGCCGGGCGATTAGACAAATTAAAGCGTAAAAACAACATGGAAGCCGGTGATCACAGGCGGCGCTGATGTCCGATGAGTCAATACGCAATGCGAGCCGTCAGAGCGGGTCCTTTGAAAAAAATGCCAATACGGAGACGTCGGGCAGTGCTAATTTCCAGTTGATCGTTTCCGGATTGAACTGGTTTTAATTCAATTTTTTGTTGTCTTCTTCGGACTTGCGGTCGGCTTGAATCCAAGGACTGCGGAGGGGACACCCACGCGAAAATGAGCTTTGAAGAACTCGACGGTGCGGCCGAATTTGAACGAGATAACGCAAAACGTTATAACATAGATAACACAAAAAACTCCCGTATTTCGATGCGTTTTCATTTCGACACGATTCTATCGTTTTTGACAACCTTGGAGGCTGCGCGAATCCAAAATGTCATTAAAATATGCCAATTTTAGAACTCGACTGAGATCAGAATACCTTCAGTTACCGTGATGTAAAAAGTATCTAGGTAAAACCAAGATTTTAAGACCAAGAACGCTCAAACTCAAACCTAACACTCACACCTTAAACTCAAATTTAAACTCAAACCTAACACTCATGCCTCAAACCCAAACGTTTAATTCAAACCTCAAAGTTAAATCTCAAACCCAAATATTAAAGTGAAACCCAACACTCACACCTTGAACTCAAAGTCAAACTTAAACTCACACCTAAAACTCAAACTTCAAAGTCAGTTCTCAAAAAAATCTCTAATTAAAATCTAACACTCACACCTCAAACTCAAACCTCGAAGTCAAATCTCAAACAAAAATTTTGAACTAAAACCCAACACTCACACCTTGAACTCAATCGCTAATCTCAAAATCAAAGTCAATTGTCAAACACAAATTTCAAACTAAAACCTTACATTCACGCCTTGAACTCAAAACTCAGACCTGACTATAACCTAACCATAAAACTCGAACTCAAACCTTCAACTCAAATTTGAAGCTCAAAACTATAGTCATACCTTAACCTCTAACTCAAACCTCAAACTTAAATTTCATACTCAAACCACAAACTTGACTGTTAAAATCAAACCTAACAGTCACACCTTAAACTTAGACGTTCAACTCAAACTCAAACGTGACATTCACCCCTTAAACTCAAACCTCGAAGTCAAATCTCAAAGTCACACCTTAAACTCCAAACACAAATTCAGTTCTCAAACACAAATCTCAATCTCAAACCCAACACGCACACCCTAAACTCGAACCTTAAACTCAAACTTAACACTCAAAACTCAAACTTGAATCCCAAACTTGAAACTCAAAAGTGACATTCACACCTTGAACCTCAAACTTAAATTTCAAACTCAAACCTTAAACTTGACTCTAAAAATCAAGCCTCAAACTTCAGAATAAATCTCAAGCTCAAACCTAGCACTCACTTTTTAAACTCAATTCTCTTACACAAATCTCAAACTGAGAATTCTCAAGACTCACATCCAGACCCAAACCTCAAACTCACATCTTACACTCAAACCTCGAACTTCAACTCAAATGATAATCATTCATGGTCAATTTTTGGTCAAGGATTGGTCATTTCAAGCTCAGTTGAGGGCTTGAGTTAACGTTTTGAGTTAAGCTTCGTAGGTGAAACTTTGAAGTTGAGATTTGACGTTAAGGTTTGAGTTTGTGTTTTGAGGCTGAGATCTGAGTTTCGAGATTTGACGTTAAGGTTCGAGTTTAAGGTGTAAGTGTCAGGTTTGAGTTTCAGATTTGAGCTCAAAGTGTGGTGGAGTTAAGTTTGAGTTAAAGTTGTGGTTAAAGTTTGAGTTTGAGAACTGAATTCGAGGTTTGAGTTTAAGAAGTGAGTGTTAGGATTGAGTTTGAAATTTCAGTTCGAGGTTTAGATGTGAATTTGAGGTTTGGGATTTGTGTCTTGAGAATTGACAGGAGATTTGAGCTTCGAGTTGACGTTTGATTTTAAGGTGTGAGATTTGACAGACTGAATTTGAGGATTGAGTTTGTGGTTTGAGGCTGAGATCTGAGTTTCGAGATTAGACGTTAAGGTTCGAGTTAAAGGTGTGGTTTGAGTTTGAGAATCGAATTCGACTTTTGAGTGTATGAAGTGAGTTTGAGATTTCAGTTCTAGGTTTGAATATAAGATGTGAGTTTGAGGTTTGGGTCTGGATTTGTGTCTTGAGAATTGACAGGAGATTTGAGCTACGAGTTGACGTTTGATTTTAAGGTTTGAGATTGAGTTTTAAGATAAGATGTTGAGGTGTGAGTGTTGTAGGCTTTGAGATTTCAATTTGAAGTTTGAGTTTAAGGTTCGATTGTTAGGTTTGAGTTTGAGATTTGTGTTTGAGGTTAGAGTTTAAGGTGTGAGATTTGATATCGAGTTTGAGTTAGTGGTTTGGATTAAAGGTGTGAGTGTTAAGCTCGAGTTTTAGCTTGTGAATAGAATTGTTATTTGAGGTTATAAGGTGTGATTTTGATTTTTAGGTTTGATTTTGAGGTTGAAGTTTGAGTTTAGGGTTCCAGGTTGAGGTTTTTAGTTTGTGGTTTGGGTCCAAGGTTGAGTGTTAGGTTTGAGATTTGTGTTCGAGGTTTAGAGTTCAAGGTGTGAGATTTGAGATCGAGTTTGGTTTTGTGGTTTGGGTTAAAGGTGTGAGTGGTAGGTTTGAGTTTGAGGAGTAAGTGTTAGATTAGAGTTTGAGGTTTGAGTGTTGGTTATGAGGTTAAGTTGCGATTTTGAGGTTAGACTGTTTTGTTTGGATTTGAGATTTTCAGGTTTGAGTTCAAGGTGTCTGTTCTGAGGTTTAATTTGAAATTTGAGTTTGAGGTGTGACTCTCTTTACCCATTATATTGTGGACACAAAATTGAATACCTATGAGGGGGAAGTTCGAGTGTTAACGTTTAGATTGATTCATTACAAAATTTCGTATTTTTCAGTTCATGTCAACGGATATATAAGGTTTGAGATTGTGTTTTATACTTTGAGGTTGAGGTGTGAGGGTTAGGTTTGAGTTCTGGATTTGCGTTTTGAGATATGAGTTTGAGATTTGAGTTTAAGGTGTTTGTTTGAGTTTAAGGTTTGTTAGGTTTGAGGTTCATGTTAGGTTTGAGTTTGAGGGTTTTAGTTGTGAGAGGCAGGTTTTTTTTTTGAGGTATGAGATTTGAGAGAGATATTGAGGTATGAAATGATGATATTGAGTTTCTTCTTCTTCTTCTTCTTCTCTTTTCTCTGCCCTGGCGTATGAGCCACGTCGGGCACTGATTGTGGGCACTGATATTGAGTTTGAGGTTTGAGTTTAGGGTTCCAGATTGAGATTTTTAGTTTGTGGTTTGGGTTCAAGGTGTGAGTGCTAGGTTTGAGCTAGGGGTTTGAGTGTTAGGTATGAGGTTAAGCTGTGAGTTTGAGTGTTATATGTTTGAGTTTGAGATTTGAATTCAAGGGGTTTGAGAATAGAATCTAAGGCGAGTTATAGGTTTGATTTGAAGATTTTTGAGGTTTTTGAAATTTGAGTTTGAGGCGTTACCCGCTATATTGTGAACACAATATTGAATACCGATGAGGGGGAGGTGTTTACGTTTAGATTGATTTCAATTTTTCATAACAAAATTTCGTATTTTTAGTTCATTATTAGATCGACGTTCAATGTCGCTAGATCCCAGCTTCTCATTTTCAACGCTTTGGCGGAAGGCATTTTTTCGACGCAGTGCCGCGTGGACGCAGCGCCGCGTAGACGCAGTGCCGCGCTCCCTGCGCTACTACGCTGCGCGTCTGGGCTGCACTGACCGGGCGCTCGGATCGGACGGTTGTCTGAGGTTCGTCTCCTCCCTTCCTTCCGGCTGCTTTCGAAGCTAAAGGTTCACATGGTGCGTGATTTTGCCAAAGCGTCGCAAAAACCTCCAGAATACCGAAGAAACTCGCAGTTTAACCCGAGTTTTATTTTCAAATAATTGTTTTTGCTAATATCTAACAAAACCTCGCACTCGGGGTTTTCCCAGGTCAGATAGCGAATGGTATTTTTGTGAGACACGGACGTTTTAACGTTTTTTCTCTTCAAACGTAGAAAGTAAAGAAAACGAGACTCGAATAAATCCGTTATGTGGTATAACCTATGTAGCGTATAAGAAAATTCCTCAGAAAAAAGGAGAATAATTTCTAAACATCCTTCATCTTATCCTGTGCAGGTAAGTACGTGTACCAAATTTCACGTTATTTTATTCTTAATTTTTTTCACATTAGGTATTACTTTGATCTTGAGTTATGAGGGGTAGACAGACAATTTTGGCGTCATAGAGATGACAGCTCGACTTTCTCACTTTGAATGCCAGGCCGGTATTACATCAGAGCTGCGGTGGGCCGAGGACGCTGGAGCTTCCAACCTTTATGCACATGCGCTCTGGGCCTTCAACACATGAAACCACTATTCTTTTAGAGCTAGCTCGAGAAAGTTCCAATATCAGACAACCCCCGCGTCCTTGCCATCCTAAATTCACCAGGAGGGGGAGTGATGTGGCGACCTTCTCACTACGCCCGCCCGATCGTATCCTGTCGGCTTTTCGATATCAGTATCAAACTGGCAGTTGTCGATAACGAGGCGGAACACCAAAAGTCACAAATTGGCGTGCTTGGTGTCACCAATCTGAGAGGTTTAGTAATAAATTGGTGACACCATACGGACGGTGTTGCAATTGCATTAAATGCAAATCAGAAATTTTCTGATTCCTATCTACTCGACTCATTGAGCGCACTCTTCCGGCCATCGAGCCAACCGTACTCAGCCTCTAAAATCAATTTTACACAGAGGGGGAGTGATGTGGCGACCATCTCACTTCGACCGTCGGCAGTTAGAATCCTCTCGACTTATCAATCTCAGTATCGAACTGTCGATTTTCGATCATGGAAGCATTGCACATGGGAGTGCGGCGCTGCGTCTACGCGGCCGCGCGTCGAAAAAATGTCTTTCGTCAAAGCGTCGAAAATGATAACGTAGACGCAGCGCTATGCACCCATCGAGATCAGGGTCATACAGATGACAACTTCACTTCTTTGCCGACCTTTCGGTGGAAACAATGCCGCCTTCATCAGGGCCTGTAATTGATGAACATTTTTTGTCACAATAGGTACCTACTGACTGATTGTCATTGTTACAAAAAAATGTTCATTAATTAATTATTACATTATTATTGATAATTACAGGCCCTGATGAAGTTGGCATAGTTTCATCAAAACGTCGGCGAAGGAGTGAAGTTGTCATCTGTATGACCCTAATTCCGATAGCAATTGACTAATTAATCAAGTTAAGGGTTGATTTACACCATCTACAATGGAACAATTACGGTAATGAGTAACGATCGGATTTTCATGTATTTAAAAATGCCAAATATGTAACATAAATATTCAATTTCGTAAAATATGTGGAAAATTTGTAAAAAGTCTGGAATATTTTCAAAAAAAAATGTTTAATCCCAAAATGAACATTACGACAACAAGATTTTGGTACCTACATTATTTCCGGGAATCGGTGAGAAAATTTTTTTTTACAAAACCCATTTCCATTTTCCCAGGTCCATTTTCGAAAAAAACACAAAAACTCAATTTCGGAGGTGATGTGGGTTTAGAATTTTTTGAGTATTTTTCCCGGGTTTCTTGCTTGATATACCATAGGATAGGTTTTAGATGCGAATGAGGAATGATTGCCTCAAAATTCTGAAAAACTGCCCAAAATTGAAAAATTTAGAGTTTTATCGGTTGGATATTTGTAAATATGAACTTATAGCGGATTATGTCAAAATATGTGAATTGAAAGTGGGCTTAAACGGTTCAGAAAATGACAATACGAACGCGTCTACTTGAAAAACATTGTTTACAAATTTGGATCCGATCCCTAGTAATGAGTCAAGTCCTCACCCCCTCTAGGGTACTTGAAGGGCTGGCCAGCAGGAGGGGGTGGGGTGTTAACGTTCCGGATGGGGGGGAAGGGGGGGCGGTATATAAACCGGCAATGGGGGCCAGCGGGCGCCGCTTCAGTGTCCAGTGCAGTGATCGCGCTCCCCCTCAACCTTACCTCTTAACCGAGCATTAATGAAAGTGAGTACATGCTGGGCGAATTTGGCGAAATTCATCCAACTGACATACATAATATACAAAATAATGAATATTAATCGGAAAAATGTCGAGTGAGTATTTTGAGCCAATGAAAAGCCAAATAATTATGCTCATTTAATCACAAAATAAGAAACGTGATTTTGAAAGACAACTGGTTAACTAATTTAGAGCGCCTGATTCATTTTATAGCAAAAATTTTAGCTTAATTTTAAACATTGAACTTTTGCTCCAGATTCTGTGAAAACGCCTGCATATCAAATTTCGAATAAACCATTGAATAATAATGGTGTAACCATTTAATGGTACATATAATGGTGATAATTAATTAATGGTGATATATTATATAATCTTACAATTGATCACGCAGCCAAATTGATGTTCAAAGGGTGTTTTAAAGTGCATAAGATGGATTTTATCGAATGTATAATATGTATATGCAGGCAATTTATTTGCATACCATTAAATGGTATGAATTCTATAAGTATACTAATAATTTATAGATAATTTTTATTATGTAAATTACTTATATTTTTACAACTATTGTAGATACCTACTACAGGATCTTGCATTCATTTTTGGGATATAGCAATTTCCAATTCGGGACGCATTGTATAGGTACACTTACAGAGAAAATCTTGAAAACCTTACTCGTTTTTTATTTTTATTCGTGCCGAGAACCGAATTTCTTTGTGACCAGTCTCATACCAATTTCCTTGAAGTAATATCGACGAATGAATTTTTCGCGGCGCTTCGATTGATCATCCCGGTTGTGTCAGCTGCCGCTTGAGCGGTGACAATGGAAAATGGTCACGTTTTATCGTTAGGTTTGATTCACAATTAGACCTGGCAAATAGGCACCTAGTTGTTGGTACAATAAAATTCAACGGAATAGGTCAAATAGACTGGAGAGGAATAGTTAGGTATTAGTGAATTGATGTTTTCATAATATGTTTTCAAAATATTATTTTTTGAACGAACGCTACCTAAAACATGGGTCAAAAATAGGTACACATCCGAAGGCACACATCGCCCGTCCGTAGGTACACATCACACGTCCATCCATACGCATCACACGTCCGTAGGTACACTTCACACATCCGTAGGTACGCATCACACGTCTGTAGGTACCCATCACACGTCCGTCCATACGCATCGTCCGTAGGTACACATCACACGTCCGTCCATACGCATCACACGTCCGTAGGTACACTTCACACGTCCGTAGGTACACTTCTCACGACCGTAGGTACACTTCACACGTCCGTAGGTACACTTCTCACGTCCGTAGGTACACTTCACACGTCCGTAGGTACACTTCACACGTCCGTAGGTACACTTCTCACGTCCGTAGGTGCACTTCACACGTCCGTAGGTACGCATCACACGTAGGTACACATCACACGTCCATCCATACGCATCACACGTCCGTAGGTACACATCACGCGTCCGTAGGTACACTTCTCACGTCCGTAGGTGCACTTCACACGTCCGTAGGTACGCATCACACGTAGGTACACATCACACGTCCATCCATACGCATCACACGTCCGTAGGTACACATCACGCGTCCGTAGGCGCACATCACGCGTCCGTAGGTGCACATCACGCGTCCGTAGGTACGCATCACACACGTGTAGGTACACATCATACGTTCTAAGGTAGGTACTTTTCACACGTCCGTAGGTACGCAACACACGTTCGTGGGCGCACATCACACGTCCGTAGGTACATATCGCTCGTCCGTAGGTACACGTAGCTAAATGTTATGGGACTGTACATGCATCTACTTAGGCACGACTGATAAAAGAGATTTCTAACTTTATGCAAAATAACTGAATACAAATGGCGAAACTGCATCTCGCCTTTGGAGACCGACATTTTTTATGGAAACTTGGAACTGGTTTTTTCTGCACTAGTTTCTCAAATTACACACGAGGAACGAGGTGGGCAGGAGGTCGTTAGCTCGATGATCTGTCGGTGGAGGAAAAATTGCCATCCATTTGTTACGGGGTAATTTACCCTTCAGTTTTGCCATTGGAAATTCAGAATATAGACGCACTTTCTAATTTTGATTTTACGTTTTAGGACGACTGGCGACAGGAAAATCGAAAATTGTCCGAAATTCTTTCGAAATCGTCTTGTTGTCCCATAATAAAATAAAAAGCGAAAAAGGGTACTTTTTCTGAGGTCTACAAAAAAATTTATAGAACAAAAATTGGAGCAAATGGCCTGAAGAATCAACCCTTAACTGGAGTGAACACCCAGCATAATAATATTATGGTCATTTCTGAAATTCCTCCTTTGCTGTCCAATCTGTCAAAATTTTCCTCTTTCGGCTTAAATTTGTTTTTTTAAAGGCAGAAATATCTATTTTATTAAGGTTGAGGGTGTTCGGGGTAGGGGGTTTCTATGGGATCTTGAAAATGTAATTTTTTTTATCTGACAAAAAGGTTCTAAACTTCCCCAGGGTCGTGCAGAATTAAGGTAGGCTACATTTCGGGAAAATAACAGCGGCTTAACGACATTGGAAAGCCACCGATGGGAAACTGAGTCATTAGGAATCATGTTAACGATTCGGCCCCGATATTGACAGTTAATTTGAGTGCCCGGTGGCCAGAAATCTGGAATTAGAAACGTCTTTTTCACCGGTTCGAACGAGATCTAACCGGAATCGATCGGTGGCTAAGTTGCAACTTGACAAGTTCTTCGGGGAATTTCCCATAATTGGCAGTGACGTGTCAATATTTGGTGGTGAGTGTCCCATACTTTTCCCCCGAAAGATTTCAGAATTTCCCCCATGCCTCAGCCCCTCAGGAAATTCCCGATCGGGGAGATGCAGAAATGTTTTTAAATTAAGAAAATTCAAAAACCAAAATATGATGATACAAATCTAAATAGAAACCAGGGGTGCTCAGACAATAATTGCAGACAAAAACAGACAAAATTGCATATTTAGACACGTAAAAGTTTGACACGATTTGATTATATTATATTTAATTTTCATTATATTATATTTTATTTTATTATATTTTACTTTTGAGGCTGTTTTGATGAAAAATTAAAAAAAACACGATTTAAATGTTAAAACTCGCCTAAAATCAATTTACGGTAAGTTATCGGAACATGAAAAATATCCGAGTATTCTCCAAGGTAAAACGTTGATTTTAAGACCAAGAACGCACAAATCGGTTGATTTTTGTGGCCAGGAAAAAATAAAATAGAAAAAAGAATAGAAAAAATAGAAAAAAATAGAAAAATAGGAAAAATAAAGGAAAATATAGGAAGAATAAATCGAAAAAAAAGAAAAAAATAGAAATTTTTAGGTGTCTAAGCCAATAAGAAACAAGATGTCAACTGCAACCTGAAAAAGAGTCAACTTGAGTAACCTCCCCCATTTTTGGAGTCGGTCAGAAATGTGCAAAAACTGCCTAGGAATCCAATGGAATCGAAATCGGTTCAGTAGAATGCTCTAAAATCCGAGAAAAAACTGGAAAATGGTAAAATTGAGAAATTTAGGACCAAAAAATTATGTTAACGAAAAAAAAGAAGAAAAATATATCTATAGAAAAAACTAGAAAAAATATAGAAAAAAGCTAAAAGCTAGAAAAAACTCCCTAGATGGTTATTTGAGCGAGAAATCCGGAAAATACTCGAACAATTCTTAACCCACGGCATCACGTTTGAAATCGGACATTTTTGAAAAAGGAATGCGCCTAAGTACCCACCAAATCAAAAAATTTGGAAAAAGTGTTTAACAATGAGCTGCAGAAAAAATTTTAATTTTCAAAAATATTGTTTCAACATTTTTAGCAATTTTTTTAACATTTTTGAAGGGGCGGATCACTGGTATTTCAAAAAGCGATTCGAAAGAACCAAAATTTTACGCAATGTTTTCTCAGTTCGACCTTTTTCACCGGGTCGAAATTCGCAAAAGCTTTCGCCTCCTGTTTGCTCGATTATTTGCGCTGCCCAGGCTTTGAAAAAATATTTGCAGTAGGTATGTACCTATCTATACGTAACGAGAAATCAGTACGCGCTAGATCTGTCAGTCAAAATTATTTTTACAGCGCACGAATTGTAGTTTCACAATCGCCTTATTGCGGATCGAGGTTCATGCAATATCATAATATTGTTATGCAAAATAATTTAATATAAACGCTGCATTCGCATTTACGACTCATAATAAATAATATTGTTACTATTTTCTAGCGTTTACCTAACGTTTTTTTGAGTGAAAAAATAAATCGAGATTTTGACGACAAAGAAATAATTTGGGAATTTTTCGAATATTTCCCCCTTTTTTTGGAGTATTGGT
This sequence comes from Nesidiocoris tenuis, assembly GCA_036186465.1. Lineage (NCBI taxonomy): Eukaryota > Metazoa > Arthropoda > Insecta > Hemiptera > Miridae > Nesidiocoris > Nesidiocoris tenuis. The sequence goes on from AP028919.1 coordinate 10,697,142, forward strand.
ACAATTATTTCCAATAATGTACCTATGTAATCGGTCGAGAAAATTTTTCCTTTCACGTTTCAGAGGTTCTAGAACAAAAATCTACAATAAAAATAAATTTAAAAAAATTTCCCAGTATTTCCGCTGGATTACTCATTAATAATTGGGTTTTCCGGAAATTTCAGAAAATCCTAATTAAAAAAAAAATCGCAACAAACGTTTCACATTAGCAAGACACGTTTCACATTCGCAACAAACGTTTCACATTCGCAACAAACGTTTCACATTCGCAAGACACGTTTCACATTCGCAACAAACGTTTCACATTCGCAACAAACGTTTCACATTCGCAAGACACGTTTCACATTCGCAAGACACGTTTCACATGCGCAACAAACGTTTCACTCTCTCAAGGCACGTTTCACATTCCCATGATACGTTTCCCATTCGCAAGATACGCTTCTCATCCGCTAGATACGTTTCACATTCGCAAGATACGGTCACCCGCCCCAGGTCAGTTTATCAGGGCGCGATGACGCTTGACCGGCAAGCGAAGTCGCCAAGGTCGATGCGACCCTTCCGCAATCCGGTTCAAGGCGGTTGGCGGCTTACGGGCTTTCACCTGCGGAGGGAAAAATTCCTTAAAAACCGGCGGAGGCCGCGATCCGAGATTCGCGAGTCCTTTCCGCCGGTCCAGAGGTCGACGCGCTCGGGACCGGCCGAGAAAAGACACGCGGATGCGGCGTGCGCTCGTTTGTTTACCGCGGGTCCGCGACCTTACTCGATGTCAGGTGGCGCGCGACAGGAACGAGCGGCGCGTGAATGGCGCGCGCCGTTTCCGCGCAGGAAGTCGTGACGATTCAATTGTATTCAATTTAAGTCTCGAAATGAAATAAATAAATAAAAATCGATAGTAAATAAATAAATGCTAAGGAAGACTGCTAGTTTAATGGAGACGATCCTTGTCGACGTTATTGTAAAAATTGAGAAATTTCATAGGAATCAAGCGATATAAAATTTGATCGATATTACCCTACCCCTTCGTAATGACTTTCTGTCTACCCACGCCCTACACAAAACGCCCACTGTTTAAAAGCCGTTTTGCAGTCGCGAGCCAAAAAACTGACTCACTCGTCCGTAAAAAGGATTTCGCAAGGAATGCATCTGATAGGAAATTTAACGCCCGACATTTCCGTTTCTATCAAGTTTTCGCCTAAAACCCATACTTTGGCCGTAAAATCGAGAAAACGGTGAAAAACGAGATTTCGGCCGTATCACTACCCCTCAAATCGACCATGTTGACCAAAATCCCGAAAAACGTCGAATTTTATGTTTTTAGTCGATACCTGAGAAGATTCATGCAAAAAAAACATAAAATATAATTTTTTTGAAAAATTCAATAAAAGTAACAATTCATTCGAAAAAAAAAAACATAATTGATAATGTTTTTGAAACGTTCAAAACTGCAAAAATTCAATGAAAGTAATTCATGCAAAATGATTGTAAATTGATAAGATGAAGTAAATTGATAATGTTTTAATGATAATGATTGATAATGATAATGATTTTAATGATAATGTTAAAATGATTGTAAATTGATAAGATGATGTAAATTGCTCAAAAAATTCAAAATCCCTTCAATTATTGCGTACGGATTGAGAGATTTTCAATAGCTTTATCATCAACGATCCCGAGAAAGTTTTTGTAAATGAGGGTGGCATCTGATCCGATTTTCGGAATTCTCGTCGAGAAAATTCGACGTTAGGTCAGAAATTTAACTGAATAATTGGATAATTGCGACGTTTTAAATGAATAATTATTATCGGTCGGGTGTTGCTGGCTGGAACAAGTTCAAGTATAAGGTTACTTAGTCCAGTGCTTTCCGGTTCTATCGGGATCCCGAACAGGTAACGAAACACGTTCCTCGGACCTGCAACTTATTTACCATCCTTCTTTTTCTGCTTCGCGATAGCCGTATCCTTCTCTTTCCTGTTCACTACTTTACCTCGTGCGAAGCGCGTGAAATTAAAAAAACCGGGGTTTTTTACTTGAAAGTCGCATAACCCAGAATACAGTCAAAATCGATTCGGCAGGGCCTCCTCAAAACGGTAAAAGAATTGGAAAAGTGAAACGTGTCTTGCGAATGTGAAACGTTTATTGCGCATGTGAAACGTTTGTTGCGAATGTGAAACGTTTGTTGCGAAAGTGAAACGTATCTTGCGAATCTGCATGCTTATGGGGGGGAGGGGGGCTCTTGAACGTATCTCACGAATCTGCAGTCGCGGCTAATCCGGGGGAGGGAGTGAACGTATCGAGTGAATCTGGAGAATTTAACGATGGGGGGGGGGGGCAAACGTATCAGGCTAATCTGCAGATTTCGTCCGCTAGCGTCTGAACGTATTGAATCTGCAGATTTCGTCCGCTAGCGGCTAAACGTACTCAATCTGCAGATTTTGTCCGCTAGCGGCAAAACGTACCTATTGAATAAATCTGCAGATTTTGTCCGCTAGCGGCTAAACGTATTAAATCTGCAGATTTTGTCCGCTAGCGTCTGCACGTATTGAATCTGCAGGTTTCGTCCGCTAGCGTCTGAACGTATTCAATCTGCCGAATTCGACCAGAGCTGAAGTATTGGGCAAATCCGGCGGAATTGAGGGGGGGGGGGCTGGGCCTAAACGTATTAGCAAAATAAATTTGCAGAATTACAATTATTGCAGAATTCAATTAGGGACAGATGTTAAAAAAAATTCAGAACCAATTTGAAAATTTTCTAATTAAAATTGATAATTTTCTAAAAAAAAATTGAGAATTGTCTAAATTAAATTGATGATTTTTTTCATTAAATTGAGAATTTTCTAAATTAAATTGAGAATTGTCTAAATTAAATTGAGAATTGTCTAAATTAAATTGAGAATTGTCTAAATTAAATTGGTAATTTTCCAATTATAGCAATGCAATTCATTGCAATTTACGATGTTTAAGCTTCGCAAAAGAGAGGGTGAAACTCGAAAATTCCGGAAAAACCCGAATTGCATGATAAATTGGAAGATGAAATTGAGAAAATTCAACAGCTTTAAAAATAGGTTTTTTCGATAGACATGAAATTTGCTTAGGTAGAGTAAATAGAGTCGACCGGCTGAGCCAAATTGGAAATTATTGGTATACCTGACGATATTTTAGTCGATGTGCCCTGCGGATCATTAGCGAATCCTTGACCTCAGGAAAAATTACAGGTCGCGAAAACCTTGATCGTGTCATTTTTTCCGAGTCCTCTTTTTTATCAACGTCCGAGGTTTCCCTCGTTAGTTTTTATTTTCGGGTGCTCTATGGAAAAAATGCCGGATCCAGCGGCGTTGTGTGTTTCTGTCAGGTGTTTCCGCTGCCCAGTCATACAGAGTGATAATGTGTCTTTTGTCCGTTAGATGAAACGATAACGAGTACACGAGAAAAATCGCTGATACAACTGCTGATGAAAAATTGCAGAAATTGTAATAATTATTATTATTTTAATTATAGGTTACGACGGAATAAAAATTTTCAGGTAGGCACGTCGAGTGCCTCCTCGAAAACCTAACACACAGTTATTCCATGGTAGAAAAAAAGATTTTAGACTAAATACTCAAAATGTTTGGATAGATTTGGGGGTTCGGGGCGACATTTTTATTACTGTAATTAATGGAAGTTTGGGATAGGAGCCAGGGTTGATAAAGAAGGAATCCCATTACCCATTACAAATTCCCATTCCTTTGAAGAAATGTAATTGCAATTCCCATTCCAATTCCTGTAATGGTAATCGAAATTCCAATTACTTTTTTAATTACATGTAAAATTCCTATTAGGAGCTAACCTGGTGATCGAAGTTGTAAAAAAATATTCTTTTATTCAAAATTTCGATTAAACTTTGAAAATTCGGTCAAAAACGGCGTACGCACGAATAGAAATAACATCCGCGAGTTAATACCGAAGACCTTGGATGCTCGAATCCGTAAATTTTTATGGCCAGTAAAAAAGAAAAACAATAAGCTCTAAAAACGCCGGTAAGTACAGAGGTTAATCGAAATTCCAGCTAACAGGGTAACGGATTTAACAAAACAAACATTCCAATGGGGGAAATTTGAAAAACCAGACGAGCACCTGGAGTATTGTTGAAAAAATGTAAAATCAGTGAACTTTTTCTGAACCTTTGATCCGATTTTCAATCAGAGAACGATTCGGATACCGCAGGATATCCTGATTTTATCTCAAATTAATTTTTTCGCGGGTGCCTTATTTTTGTGTGATAAGCAAATTTTACCAAAAATCAAAAATCTCCTTCTGTGGAGATATCGGTTATTCTAAGCTGCTTCGCTCAGATGTCTTGCAGGACAGTGGCTGTGAAATCTGCTATCAGTTTTTGGCTAATGGCTCGAGTGAAAATTGCGCATGCTCGTGACAGCTGATTGATGATGCAAGCTCAGGGCAGCATCAATGTCGGCAAAAATTATGGCCGACGTCAATCAAAATTCGCATTCGAAAGACAACCCATTTATGCGATGCGGAAATCCGGGAAGATTTCTGAGCTCAAAAACGAGCTCTCTCTCTTCAATATATTCACCAAAGCTACAATTTTGGAATAATACATTTTCAAATTTATAATAGCAGATAATGTAGTTTCGTACTTGATTTAGATTATGATCGTCACTTTTGACAGCGTTTATCTCTGAAATGGTTGGATTTAGGAGAAAAACCATGGAAAAGAATTTGTAGGAAATATATCAACCTTTGTTTTTGAATAGAGTCACTTTTTCGGTCCGAGCGCCCGTTTTTGAGTTATGGGCGAGAAACTGAAAAACGGAAATTTTACCTACACTCACGCTCAGCTGGGAAAAGTAGGAACTAGAATGTTAACCTGCAACCCCTTTGAACACATTACCGGAGAAAAATTTCGGACTTTCGGACTCCCCCTGTCCTAAAACCCCTTTATTGACTTGACTAAAATTATGTTACGATAGTCCTAATATTTAGGGCCGGTTTATCAATTCACTCGAAGCTACTTTCATAATAGATTTATCTTTACCTAGCATTTTTTACATGCAATTTTCGCCAATAGTAGTTGCAGGTACTTTGATACTAGATTTATGGCAATTGATAAGCCGACAATATCCAAAATCCTAATTTGGAGTATCCAACCTAATCCAGTTTCTACACAAACCTTATAATCCGTAGCTTGGCAAAATATTAAATAAATTTTAATACATTTATAAATAATTTTAAATTAATAAATAATTAATTAATCATTAATAAATGAAATAACTATTAATTATTAATAAATTAAATAATTAATAAATAATTAAAAATATAAAAAAATTTAATACATTTTATGAGCCGCAGCTCAATGAATCCTGTACTCAGTGTTGCTAAGTTGGAGTTTTCTCCTCAAATTCGGGGGTTTTTTAATGCCGGAGGAGGATTTTGGGGGTGAAATGTTTCGGGGGTTTTGACGGAAGTCAGGGGGTCTAGGAAAAAATTTAAAATTGAAGAAATATTAGTTGAGCACAGCAGAAGGCCATTTGAGAATCGAGATGTTGTACACAACTAATTTGTATTCATGTTTTGGTATGTTTACTGACTTTGCGAGCTACAGTTGTCAAAATAATTTGTCATAGGGTTCTTTAAAAGTTCGGTTGTACCTATAAATTGGATGATAGGTAGTCGGAAAGAATGAGTCTTCAATAGTTTATAGTTTTGGGTGCTATTCAAAATTTGCATATTTTCGGCATAGTATACATTAGGTCATGTTTTATGTGAAATCGTTTTTTTTTTCAATTCCTCCTTCACTTTTGGGTTTTTTCGGTTTTTTTTCTAATTTGGGGATTTTTGATGTTGCCTAAGAGGTTTTTGACGTCCGCGCCTTGGCAACACTGCGTATCTACCCCAACACGTCCGTACATGATCATGTTTTGCATGATGTCGGTTTCTGCTGAACTCGTGCAGTTTCAGTTTGTTTTGAACGCAGGCGCGTAGCCTGGAAATTTTTCAATTATTGTAATAAATGTTGATAAGTTAAATACGTTGTACTTCCTGTTGACGAGCTGAGCTCGATTCGTCAAAAATAATCTATGCATAGGTTAGTACACGTTTTTTTGGCGATTTTTGGTGGATTGACCCCAATTCCAATTATTGCACCCCAGGTCCAAAAACCCAATTCTTAGGCCAAATTTCGTCAAAATTTCAACGAATCGCTGGGTAACGTGGCGGTTAATTGATCAAAGTACCTAACTATTTAACGATAATTCTATTAATGATTGTAGTAACTGTCGTTTCCCATTCTGTTCGGAGAGGTAAACGATTCGTGACGATTTCCTCTCAGTATCATTGTTTATTAAAGATCAAGCGCTTTCGCCCTTTCGGCCCTCATCAGTTTTTTGAAATATTTGTTCAGGAGTGTGCTCCTTCATCGCAGGCGTCAGAAATTTGGTGTTGGGCCACTTTTAAAATTTTAAACGCCTCGTTAAATTTAATGTCTCATAAGTTAGCAAAGTCTACAGGAAATGAAAAATCAAATACGCAGACAGTTCTGACAGCTGATAAGATTATGATGTTGATGTCGGTTAACCATCGGTTGTCAGATAGGTAAAGACAGTAGCGTAGAAAAACAGATTTCGTCAGTTGTCAGTCCGTTGGATAGAAAAAGCAATAAATTTCGCATATCTTTGTTTGCATGATTCGCACGGACTGAATTCGGATTCTACGATGCTGACTGGAAAATGATACACTTGCAAAAATAGCGAGAAAATAGGTATCTATCAAAAATTATAGAATCAATTATGATAATAAATCAGCAATAAGAATTTTATATTTAATATTAATTTGAAAAAATCTAGGTATTACAGGCCACCCCCCCCCGGGATTCATTCCTCACCGCCGCCCGGCACCCCTCCCAACCACCCTTACGGCACCCGCCCCTCCCCATCCCCGCCAATGATCTACCAGCACCTCACCAGCTGTTCTTCCGCTGTAATTATAATTAATTAATGTTATATAATTATAATTAATTAATAATAATTAAGTTGGCGGCTAGACAAAATGTTCACTTTCTAAGAACCGAATCGCAGTTTCCGGGAATCGGTTTTTTGCGTTTCCCTTAGCCCGGAAAAGTTGTAGAAAATTGCAAATTTTTTGTGTCATGAACCAACCTAAATCCTGCACAAAAATACTTTTATCTGGAATTTTAAAAAAATTTGTTTAAAGGGTCAAAAAAGTTTTTTTTAGGTCAAAAATTAGTCTTTAAACCAGTTTTCGTCCACTAAACCCAACTAATTTTGACTTATAGGGGGTGAAAAAGGTGTGAAAACCTTCAAGGAATCCAACGAGCTCAAAAAATTCAAAATCGGTTCAGTAGAACTCCCTCAAATCGCCAAAAACGCGAAAAAGGAGAAATCGCGGTAAGAAATCTCAAGCCAAACCGATTAAAAAACAAAATTTTCAAAAATCTTCGGAAAAAACCCCCTATCATGTGGTAATTCAAGCGGGAAAGCCGGGAAAAATACTCGAAAAATTCTAAACTCACGGGATCACCTTCAAAATTGAGTTTTTGTGTTTTTTCGAAAATGGACCATATCGACGGTGTAGAATCAATACTGCCCAATTCGTTTGCCATGCAACGTATGGACGCGTGATATGCCAAGTTTCCACCAATCCAAGTTTTGAGAAGTAGGCAACCCAGACGCCCCCAAAAGACACGATGCTTTGAATTGGGCAGTATTGCAGTTTCATCGTCGATATATGGTATTAGTATTAAAATGGACCATTAGTATACTAATGCCGATTCGGACCCCTTAACCTTTTCCGATCGGATTGCCCGGACAATATGCACCCAGTTGGAGCAAACCACAAATTTTAGGACCAACCGGTGATTACTTCGTACAAACTATCAACTTATTACTGCCACTATTCTTATCGTACTGCAACTTATCGTACTGACACAGGGAAGTGATCGTGACAAGAAACACAAAATTGCCGAAAACTCTCAATTATTTCCTTACAACTGCCGTAAATGTAACATTTTCCGTGTTTTTTCGAATTTTCAGAAATGGAGATGTCAGCGTGCTGGGAGAGCGGGGGCGGTGGCAGTTTCCACTGGGTCGATTACACGCTACTGGCGGCAGTTCTACTCGGTTCAGTCCTCATCGGGATGTTTTACGCCTGGACGGGGCCCAAGAGCAAGACTTCGGAAGATTTCTTACTGGGAGGAGGATCCATGGGCACCGTACCCACCGCATTATCCCTTGCCGCCGGGTAAAGAACATAATTATTTATTCGCATCCATCCTGTGAACAAGAATTTATCAAAATGGCTAGAATATGAAGGAAAAAGTCCAAAAGAAACGTGAACCGCCGTTCGCTTTACCCCCGAAAACCGAAGTTGTCCCGGGCGTGCCCTGCCGCCCTCAAGAAGAGGGTCGGAACTATTCACGACATGTCGCTCTCCAATACGCTCCCAAATAATGTTACATTGCTGTTCTTGATACGCATAATAAGCGAAAAATGCCCTTCAATTTCATTCTCGTTTTTGAAAAACTGAAAAAAAAATCATTGTGCATCGTTCGCGGTCCATAAATTACCATATTACCCTAGGAAATGCTAAGGCCCTTGGAGACGGGTTGCGGAAGCTGCAAATCCGAGGTTAACCGGTTCAGAGCAAGGAAGGAAACGCCGGGTGTCGCGACAGACGAAATAATTTCATACGACACATTGAGCCAATTGATTTTTATGGTCTGTTGTAGCCCGACGCTCGGAATGCGGTCAACAACAACGGGAGTCAGTTTTTATACGCTTCAATTCCAATGAGCACGATATCGTACTTTATCATAATATTTGTATATAATACAGGGCGCTCACACTTACGGCTGTATTCCTCGGGGGAGTCGATTTTTTAGCACAACATCTACAATTTTTGTTCCATAAGTTTTTTTGTGGGCCCAAGAGAAAGTACAGTTTTTTTAGTTAGAAGATTTTTTTCGTGTTTTCGACTCAATTTCAGTAAAATGGTCACAAGCCCCTCAAAATTTGGAGTATTTACAAAAATAAGGACACGGCTGGAAAGCCCGTTAAATTTCCCGTAGTCTTAAGCTATTTGCAGCTTTCCAACGTTTGGTTGAATAAGCAGCAAATTTTCTCAAAGTCGAGAATTGCTCGATTTTTTTAAATTACTCAATCAAACAGTTTAGTTTTTCCTCATTCAAACGTTGTTTTCTCAGGTGATACGCGAGGTAAATGCAAAAACGATTATACCTTCGAAAAGCTGACAATTTGGGCCACTTTTTCCCCGGACAGGCGCAAGATCTCAATAATTAATTCTAGTCCTGACCGCAGGTTGAAAAAAATGTTTATTTTAGAAAATTGAGCAACTCTCAACTTTGCACCAATTTCCTGCAAATTTAACGACGTGTTAGAAAGCCGCAAATACCGTAAGTTTGTAGGGAATTTAACGTGCTTTCCAACGGTATTCTCATTTTTGTAATTACTCCAAAGTTTGAGGGGCTTATGGCCATTTTACTAAAACTAATTCGACAAAGCGGGAGGCATTTTGAGACGATTCTGGGCCCCAAGTCAGGTTTTTAGAGGTTTTCCGCAAAAATTAGAAAATATTTATTTTAAATCATTTTGTATGATTTTTGTTTTCAGATTTATTACGGCCATAGAACTCCTGGGTAACCCTGCCGAGATGTACAGCCACGGTACTCAATTCGCTCTGATCGGCGTCTCTCTCCTATTAGTGGCACCAATTACGTCCTACATGTATTTACCTGTTTTCATGAAACTCCAGCTCACCTCTGCCTATGAAGTAAGTCGTCGAATGGTAGTGCTAACATTTTTTGTAATTCCAATTTTCCCTATGCTTTTGACCTCGAGGAAATCCATGAGACATGCGAACAGTTTTTTCAACCGCAATTTGATTTCCAATTTGTTCGCAGTATTTGGAAATGAGGTTCAACAAGTTCACAAGGTCTCTCGCAGCTTTAATTTACGTCCTTCAAATGGTACGTTATCTTTTTTTGTTGGTAGGTTTGATGTACGTACAAGTTAACCTCACTATCTTGCAGTTGGTTAAAATTGCCATCTTTGATTTCAGACTTTGTACACTTCGGTAGCTGTTTACGCCCCTGCACTCGCGTTGAGTCATGGTAAGTTACCAATATGGAAATTTTACAAAATAAGGAATTTTTTTTGCTATTGAGGGACGGCAAGGGCGAGGCAGATGCCTCGGATGCAGATGCCTGCCGGATGTGGGACTGGGAAATAGGAAGCTTTTTCGAGGTAGCTCAAGAGATATAGGTTATAATTAACCTCTTTCCCGGTGGTAAAGGCACAAAAGGCTGTAAGCAGCCCAAGGAACCGGTCCGAATCCCACATGAGCAGAATGGGGAAGCTCCAGCTTCCTGGTTCCACCGCAACTCTAACGCCACGTCATCCTCGCTTCTCAAAAAAAAAAAAAAAAAAAAAAAATTAAGATTTAGGTATAAGTAATATGGTAATATGTGAGTAATTGAAAAAAAAAACTTTTTTTCAGTGACGGGCCTGAACACGTACATTGCTGTGACGGTTGTGTACTTAATATGTATTCTCTACTCTTCTCAAGTAAGTAAACCTAACTAAATGAACAAATTATGGCTCAATATACGAATATCATCGACTTTGATAAATTATCAAGTCTTATATACAAAGTGTAAAACAATTGAGTGAAACCAGGCCCATTTGACCCAACATATTTAATTTTTAGTAGTTTTTGGCAAGAAAATATTGTTTTGAGCGATAAAATTCACTATTTTCTGCTTGAAAACAATTTTTTTCTTAAGTTTGAGAACGTTCCTAGATTTCCTATTGATAAATTGCTCAATAATTGAAAATAAGGATAAAAAATAAAAATAAAAAAATTTTTTTGTTCGTTTGGCGTTTAATACAATACGCTAAAATAGGATTTTTCGAAACAATGCAAAGGGTTGAAGTTGAACAGAAGAGTGCGGCATTTCGCTCCATTTTGTGTTGCTTTATTTTCATCTAATTTTTTACATCAATTGCTAGGATAGGATAAATAATCAAAATGACGAGAAAAATAGCAGAATTTATATTGAACAACTTATTTTACAGTCGTACGGCATTAGCCCGTATCACAGCCAGAATTCACCTTCGGTACGTCAATTTGGATTTTAGGTGTGAAGTAGGTGATCGTAATGTTGTGTTGAACCAGTAAAGTTGACATTAGAGTACCGATATTCCAATATCATGTTCCGATCGATTCCTCCATGTAGAGCATGACATGAATGAAATTATTTGTATAGTAGGTATGATGTATCATGTATGGTAGTGTAATCATGAGATGAGATAGAAGTCGACTTGAATGGTTAGCATGAAACATTACTATTATATTATTGATTGAGTTATCGCATCCATTTTGCAATGAGTACTTCCCAAAAAAAGATATTCAACTAAATGTTTTTTGGAAATTTCAAATTTCCATGAATTTGTAACTAGTTTTATTACAGTTAAGCATATTTTATCAAGGATTTTGTCGGGTTTTTGGGTTATCTCGTGTTTTTTTAAATTTTTTTTTGTATAAATTGTGTTTGTGGGTTAATATTTTATCATTTCTCAAACTTTCTAAACGTTTTTAGAATTTAAGATTTTTTCAGATTTTAGGTCCGGCTTTTTTCTAGATTTTCAAACATTTTCAGATGAGGCGCCTACCAATAGCAATTTTTAGCTATTTTCAGAGTATAGATTTTGTAGGATTTTTAATTTGCGGGTTTATAGAATTTTATGATTCACTTCAGCTATCGTTTTAGGATTTTTGAATTCTAGCAAGAAAAGGACAAGTAGTTTTCAATTTATACGGTTATCCTGGTGTTCCAACCCAGCCCGCACTGCCCTACAATTTTCTGATTAGCATTGAGAAAATTTCCTCTCCGGCAGTATTCGAACCCAGCACCACCTGCTCTCTAGACAGACGCCTTACCCCTCAGCCACGGAGAGCCTGGGTTCAGAAAGTGTGGGAGGCGCACTAGAGAGCAGAAGGTGCCAAGTCCGAGTCCTGCCGGAGAGGATTTTTTTTTAATTTCCCACTTGATCCTATTGGTGCTTACTCGAGTATCTATTTTTGACTAAAAAATGAAAATAATGCGAATTCATTTTTTCCCCACAGGGAGGTTTGAAAGCGGTGATAATGACTGATACATTCCAAGCTCTAGTCCTCGTATTGTCGATAATTCTTGTCATGGCTATCGGTAGCGTCGCGGAAGGCGGCATCAGCACTGTGTTCCAAGCTAGCGCCAGCACGGATCGGATTGAATTTTTCAAGTGAGAACTCTCAAAATTTGGGCTTAAATTCCGTTCGAGATTTTGCCTGGAACTAACGGAGTGTCAAACCGAATTTCAGCATGGACCCGCGACCAACAGTGCGCCACTCTTTCTGGTCTGTTTTGATCGGCGGGACTTTCTATTGGGCTACGATGTACTGCTCGAACCAGGCGTCGATTCAAAAATATATGGCTGTCGAGACCATTACGCAAGCTCGATGGTGAGTATTCTATTAAAGAAGAATGTTTTTTGCGAACAATGTCACCGAAATACCCAGAAAATCGTCAAAATCACAGCAGCACTGTGTCTAGGAGAATTCTCCAAAGAATTCAACGATTCAAGTGGGGTCATGACCTCTTGAGCCACTGATCTATGAGGCTGGTGCCAATGGACCACCTCTGGAGGGTGACGTCAGAGTCGAAGGCGTCAGGGGAGTGGAAGGTGGTGGGGTGGGGTGGTGGTTTTCGATAACTGCATTGTAAAAGCCAACCTTGAGTCCTACACCGCCACAAATTTCCAAAAATCACCCAGCTGGCTGCCCAACGATAATGAGCACCGCATGATCAGGCATGCGAAGATATCCAAGTTTCACGAGACTTGAACGCTCCAGCGGTGGAGCCGGGTGTTGCACCCCGCTGAAGATGACGGCTGATAGGTTGGCGAAGCAACAGAAGAGGCTAATCAGGTCTTCGGTTGGGTGAGGGTGCGAATAGAAATAAATATCAGTAGATTTGTTCGATTAGGTAAGTCCTGGATAGTCCCGAACTGATTACTAACGCCGCCAAGCAAAATCGCTCGATCGCTTCGCTCGAATTGGTTTGCCGTTAGTAGTTGCTGGTTTGGGACTGTGCAGGACTGGAATGACCGAATAGGCCAAGGCAGCGCCCCTTAAGGTTCAGGGAGCTCGAAAGAAAACACAATACCTAGGGATGGAAGATGGCACCCACTCCATAATGGCTTGGCTTAAGGGCACAGCAATTCGCGTAGCTGCCGGCAGGGAAACTGGAAAGAGCCTCTTCCAGGTTTCAAGCCTGTCAGCCGTTAAGGGAGAGGCACGGTGCATATCTTGCAGAGGCTCAAAAACGAACAAATCTTGGAAGTCTTTACACGACACGCAAAGTTTTGGAGGCTTTCCCAGGGTTGCCACTCTCATTATGAGCCTCTGGAGCTGCCGATTCTTCCTCAAGCCTAGACTTGAGCTTTCCCTTAGACCTTTTTTGAAATCCAGGGCAAGGTACACGTAAAAAAAGTGGATGCACACCCCATTCGAGGACACCTTCCATACTAAGGATTCTAAGAACATTGTTGAGTTAAAATATTTAACAATGGTGCACAAATTTTCCGAATTGCAGGGCAATCTGGACAGGAAGCATTGGAGTGCTGTTGACGTTCCTCATCAATTTCTACACTGGGGCCGTTTTGTACAAGCACTACGAGCACTGTGATCCGCTACTGAAACATGTAATTTTTGCTAACAATTTGATTTTTCAATCGAATTGATTATTCATTGATGGCTTTAGTTATCGAATCGTACCAAAACCCTTCTATGATCCATATTTTGCAGGAAATTCACGCTATGGACGAGATCCTTCCTTTGTACGTGATGGACAATCAGAGCCACCTGAGAGGAATACCTGGACTTTTCGTTTCGGGGATATTCGCCGCTTCGCTCGGGTGAGTCCTCGCTGGACCAAAACTAGAACCATGGGCTGGATGAGAATCCTTTTCTTGGGAATCAATAGGATTGCCCTATCCTTCCTTGGTCCTTAAAATCAGGAATGCTCTAGAATTCGGCATTTCAGGCAGAACCTTGGGGACACCTGAGGCAATATTGCACTAGTTCTTGCCCCAACCTCATACCTCAAAATTTGGATTCTGAGTAGATTCTTTCGTAATAAGGAAAGCCTCAGCCACACCAGCCCAAGCATTCCCAAGAAAGCGATCAAATTTTCAAGGGAGTTGCTCATATTCGCTTACCTCTCAACAACGTTAGCATTAAATAATGTTACCCAACGTCCATATTACAGAGTCTAGGCTTTATGAGAAGGGGCCTGAGCATATCCCTGTTATATTGCCACCGAAGCTCCTGTTATCTTGTCCTTGGTATCACTTAACTTTGCTCTTACCCGACTCTATCACGAAGGCTCATCGTTGCATTCCAGGACTGTAGCGGCGGCTATTTCCTCTCTGGCAGCCGTCTGCATCAAAGACGTGTTCAGCAGCCTTTTCAACATGAACATTCCAGACCACAAAGGTGCAACCATTTCCAAATGGCTGTCCCTCTTTTTCGGGCTCCTCAGTTTCGCGCTGGTTTTCGTCGTCGAACAGTTGGGCGGTGTGCTCCAGGTAAGTGAATTTTTCATTTTCCATTCGGACAATTTTGAAGGTTGAGAGAGTGAGTCTTCAGTCTTTGTAGATGTGAACAATTCCACATTTTCCATGCAATCGCGTCGTAGCCCACGAATCTGCCGGTTCATCTGCTGTCCCAAAACCCCTGGCCTCATATCCCCTGGCACAGCAGATGAGCCGGAAGATTTGCAACGTGGACAAAGACGAATTTGAAAAAATCTCGTAAAATATCTCTGAAAAGACGACCCCTACCATGGACGACTACTACGCGATTGTACTAAAAATGAGGAATGCACGCCTGCATCTCCAGATGACTGGCCTGAAGCCAAATAGCCGACTGAGAGAGCCGAGTGAAAAACCATAAAGACTCACTCACTCACCCTCAAAATTGCCCAAATGGAAAAAGAGCGACGAAGCCTAATATTTTGAATTTTGGTTCCACAGTTTTCTGGCTGCAGCATTCATTCAAATTTCCAATCCTTTGCTCCAGGTTGCTCTCAGCTTCAACGGTATCACCGGCGGAGTCACGTTGGGCTTATTCACCCTTGGCATGTTTTTCCCGTGGGCTAATGCTAAGGTTAGTTCACCATTCATGCCCAGTGCCTAGTTTGTTTCTTGGGTGGCCATCGCAATTTTTTAACAAAAAAACTTCCATAAATAATGTCAATTTGTAGGGTGCAATGGCCGGCGGAATATCCGGTCTCCTGGTCGTCGGATGGATCGGTTTCGGCGCTCAAGTCTACGTTTTCGGAGGTGGTGAACTCTACCACGACGAGAAGGTCATATCGACTGATGGCTGTGAGTGTCTCAATTCGACGGCAACCGTTGAACAGCTGATGGGCTCGCCTCACGAGTAAGTCAATTTACCGCTTCGTAATTGAATAATACGCTGAGTAACTAATCCGTCAAATATGGCATCATCATTCCTGAAGTGGAATAAATCATAATTCTGTCACTATGACGAAACCTTTATCTTCGTAGCAATGAATAAGATTTCTGTCGCTTCGATTTATTTTGTTCTGAAAATCCTCGCTGTAACGATCCGGATTATTTAACCAAAAACTGACTCAAAATATTACCAAATCAAAAATAACTATTTTTGACGAAACTCTTCGATTTTCAGGGAGGCACTGTGGTTGTACAGAATCAGTTATCTTTGGTATAGCGTGATCGGATGCCTGGTCACGGTAATCGTCGGATTGCTCGTCAGTTGGGCAACCGGTTTTGAAAAACCGTCCAACGTAGACTCGTCTTACATCAGTCCGCCGATTACTGCACTTCTCGGTTCGTTGCCGAACGACTGGAAGATCAAACTGGACATTATAGTCGAGGTAAGTTTCCTTTACTGTACCAATGGCAGACATAACCTCTTCAAGTAACTTTTCTTGGAAGAACACGATGTGACGGAACTGACCTTTCCTGGTGATCTGTAAGGTTCAATATACAAATTCAATCAACACTCGCACGATTCGATTGTTGCAGAATAAGGACCCAGCACCGATAACGACAATTTCAAGAGGATCTACCGGTGGCCATATTAACTTGGCTTTGAACCTTGAATCGGAAAACCTGCCTCCTCCTCACGCGTGAGGCGTTTCGATGATTTTATCCTTCAATAACAAAAAGTGCGCCTTAGCTGCAATTTTAACTGTCCAATGGGACGATTTGCGTCAATCGGCCGAAAGATCTATGTTACGACGATTTTAAACTGCTATTTTAAATTATCGGAGTAGATTAGAATTTGTGATAGCCTGCGCTCATTTCCGCTCGGGACCACTTCAAAGCCAGCGAGACAAAACCGGCGTTTATTCTGGTAAATCAATGCAATTACAAATCGTTGAGGTTACCTCAAGTTCGAAAAAATGTTGCCGTTCACCTGGCAAGACATTGCAGCCAATCCGATATGAAAGTTGCTGCTGTAGCCATCAGATAGAAAAGTTGTTGTTCATGTTGTTATTGTAGACCGTGACGTGATCCTACCGTAAGTGGGAATCACACGAACGGCTCAACCTCATATCCTCAACTTCGGGGGCGACCGCCAACCGTCTTGTCCCTGGAGCCGAGAATCCGTACTCAGCCGGGGCGGGCCAATTGTGCGGCACTCAGCCGCCTACGCAGGTTTGTTGTACTGGAACTTGTGGCTCTCAGATCGCTACGACTGGACATGCCTGAGCTCCAGGATGTAGAAGATTCAATTGTCGAATCATTCGGGCCGGCCATGACCTTGCTGCGTTGTTGTTGTTGTTGCGGGTTTGGCCGTTTGTCTGATCCTTTGTTTAGGTCGTGACCGTTTGATCACTTCAAGTAGTAAAAACAAGATTTGTGTGAATTCATGAGCTAGTTATACAGAAATTGTTGAATTAGTGACGCCAGGCGATTCATGTTTTTTAAGCCGCAGCGATGGTTTCACCTCTTGGTTCAGCTTACGCATTTATACAACAAAATTTGTTGAAATCGGCCCTCCTGATTGACAGCAACAGCAACAACATGCCATACGTTCGTTCCACAGAGAGAGGTGGAATGCAGAGAAAGCGCCTGTTTGCCGGGCAAAACCGAATGGTAGCTCAATAAAACTGGGCCAAATGACGTCAGAGATTACTCGTTCCACCTATCTTAACAATTTACCTCCCTGGTTTCACTGGAACCAGTGGCTTCATGGTGTCCTGTAACATCCCTCGCATCTGATTGGCTGCAGCAACAATTCATGGAATTGACGATCGTGTAGAAATAGAATTGTCAAGATAAGGTATCGGCTGTAGCGATTGTTTTCTTTTAATCTCCACTCATCACGAACAGCAACATCACTTTTACAATTATCACATTAAAATAGAAGAATTGTGATATCAATTTTTCAAGAAAGTAAATGAAGCTCTTTGACGTTTGCAATAAATTGAGCAATATACCAAAATGTAAAAAAATTAATAAAAAAAAATGACGTTACTATTTACATTGTACATATTTTATGAGACATTCAAGTTCCTAAGCTAATGATCGAATAATTTAGTAGGCTAATTTTCAACGCAATGTGCGTACTTTTCTATCACTAAGTACATATGCCTAATTAGTATTAGAGGATACGCGCTACATCCACTTAGCAAACACAGTATTGGTAGAAATAATGTTTTTGACGTGTAATAAATTATTTTTGCAAATGTACAAATAAATGCGAGATTACACTGTATTTTTGGTTCCTCCTTTGCACTCGGGCTCGATTTCAAATTTAGTTTACCCCCGCCTCTGTGCGCACCGAACGTCACATCAAACTCAGTTCAAATGTCACTCCCATGTAACCCGCGCAATTGTAACCTCCTTTTAGGTTTGTTCCCCGCAAAAAGTTATTGAACGCGAAAAACCTTGGTCAAAGGGACTTTCAACATAAATCTATATCAAAAAGAACCAAAAGCACCCCCTGGCGGCTGATAAGCAATCGCATGCATGAAAATTGTTGTTTTTCTACGCCTGATTGGCACCAAATTTGGAAATATTCCAAAAAATTCAATTTTTTCCATACTAATCACAGTTTAACTCACTCAATGGGATACTTTTGGCTCTTTTGACCTATACCTATTTGCTTAGGTTTTTGGGTTCAATAACATTTTTGCTGAGACCAAACCTACAGATGTACGCATGCGAGGAATTCCTCCATTCGTTTGAAAAAAGCATGAGCTCATCTCAAATGTTTGCACGCTCTTTCATGATACGCAGGGTCAGCGTTTTATAAAATGATTATACATCATTATTCGAAGAATACCTAAGGAATGGGATTGTTGGCGCCACGTAGGGAGAGGTAGCCAGCTGTTATGTCGCTTGGAAGAGATCTGATGGTGGAAAATTCGTCCGACGTCGTGTAGAACAATTTCGTTTGCGGATCGATGTATTTTCCCTGTAAAAGAAAATATCCCAGGTCAATTTACAATTTAAGATATTACAAATTCAGAACGATCCATACACACGAATCCTCACCTCAAGGCCAGAGATATCTGAATATTTCTTCGGCGGCTTCAACGCAGGCGGCCCTCCAATGTTACTGTCTGAAAATTTATTAACAAAAATAAAACTTATTTATCTATTACCTAGTATAGTAGAAAAGAAAAAAACCGATGTCTCCGTAGGCTAGTGGGTATCGGGCTCGAAAATGAACATAACCTCAAAATACAGTTTTTTCCAAATATACCAATTATTAAAAATCGTTTTATGCGCTATTTTAAAACGAACATACGTCACATAATATGAAAACTCGCATAACTCACATAAAGGAGTTTCGGGCGGCCACGGAAGACTTTTCTCATGGGCCACAATTTGTTTCAGAGACCTCCAAGTTTTTTTCTTACCGCCAATCAAAGTTTGATGCTGACAACAAAAATAATTTTTTACTCAATACGGTTAAGGAAGTAACAGCAACAAATAATAATCAATAATAATAACCAACAAATAATCAACAATTTCATATGTTTCAGGTATATCGTAAAAATGTAAGGTAGGTATTAATATTCCAAAATTTGAATACTGAAAAAAAATTTTTTTTGTCCATGCGTTTCTAGCTGAGAAAACAATTGGCCGATATTTACAGCGAATATTGCTTAATAGCGAATATTCATTAATTTTCATTAGACGCACTGATTCAGATAATTCTGAACGAGCAAAGTTCACAATTTTCTAAACCCGATACCACGAAAACTCACTTGGTAATTGGGATTGCGGAACGGTGGCATTTTCGATTGAGGATCTTTCGATTCTTCGACCACCTCAGCCGGTTCCTCTTCGACACAACCTTCAACCTGTAGGAGAAGAAAAAAAATCCAAATTCTAACGACCAAACATTCATGATACCCAGAAAATCGTGCATAACTGGAATGTTTTCTTCTGGATATCTAGAATCGTTGAAAATCATTCTTTCATCGGTATCATTACACTCAAAATCGATTTCAGGCTCACTCGTCAAGAACCATCACACTGTCAAGTCAAGATTTCAATTACCCATATTACTTCAAAAATATTGATACTATTAATTATTACACTATTACCAAATTGATTGATGACTCGCTTACCGATTTTTTCTTGACCATGATAGTCCGTTATCTGCGAAAACAAATCCGAAATCTGCAAAATGACAATAGACTTCAAGGTTTTCGAAAACCTACTCAAGTACAAAATACCTACCTACTGGATTGTTTTTAATTGAAGTGTAGTGACACTATTGCGATCAACCCAAGGTTTTGGAACAAGTTGTTCAGCTGAATAGTACCCAAGAGACGAAAAAGATAATGATGATCAATAATTGTTCATTGAACTTACAGATAAAATCGAAAATTTCAGCAAAAAAAGTCGGCTTGCGGCTTGTAAATAAACAAAAACCCCTTATCAAAATTAGTGATAAGAAAATTGTTTTTGTTGTTTTTAGGTTAGTTCAGTGCATGGTAGAGCATGTGTACGCCAACTCTGGCAAAACGACCGATTTTGACAAATAAAAACAAATTCGACCCAAACTTGAGTAAAATATTTTCGATACATGCTTTTATCCATGAGAAAAAACTTCAAAATTTCAAGCATGGGGCTACCGATGTCCTTACCTACTGCCAAAAGATGTGCCTAGAGAAATTCTGCGCGCCCTTAGTAACATACTACACAAAAACTCAAAAATAAGCCAAAACTGTTTTCGATTAATATATTTTTTATTTGCGTTATTTGACATTTCTTCACTTTTATCCGTAGAACGAGGGCTACACAACATTCCAACTTTCAATTGACATTGTTTAATCCAGCTATGGCGCTTTCGGCCTCACGGCCATCGTCCCTCCGATTAATTTAACGTGCTGCAGGTGGCCTGCTGTCCCCAGACGGGAAGCCCCTCATCACCCGCGATTTTGGTACATTATTTAAGGATATTTCTGGAAATATTGTGCCTATGTAATCGGTCGAGATTTTTTTTTACAACGCCCTCTGAATTTAATATTTCCTTGTTGTAGTACCTTTCACAAGAATCGGCCGAACAAACTGTTTTGCTCACGAACTGCCTTTAGGGTAAGCACTTGCGCAAAGAACAAAACCAAAATCTTGAGTCCAACCAACAATGTCTCGCGACTTATAGAGTCGAATAAGTCGTAATGTTTTTACAGCTTTTTCCTTGGTCGTCCCTCTGGCCTAGCATCACAAAAGCCAGTCCCTGACTCCTCACCTCACCGCAGACGAGCCCCTCTCCCCCTTCCACAGTTTTGCGTACCCCCAACAAGCCATCCATAAAATGCTCGACCAGGTACCTTGGGCTTCACAGACGCATCGGAAAGAGGCGTCCCCCACTTCGATGCAATCTCCCCTGCAAGAGAGACTGAAGATCGATAGTTAAATCGATTATTCTCCGCGGTCGATGATTCAATCGATTAGTTGCCGGCATTAAAGAGATTTTTTTATTTCGTTCCCGCTTCCAGTCGCCGACTCGCTGCTGTTCGCCCGGCAACCGCGTGACCTCTCCGGTGCTCTTGTGTTCGGTGTTCGTGCGTTCGAAATATTCCGCTTCAATTCTGTGAATTCTCGTGGTGCGGTTGTTTTTTTTTTGTTTTTGTTTAAAAGTGAATCACCTCTGTGCAATGCGTTGAATTCGGCTATGGTATCCCGTGGATTTCCGACAATTCGAGGCAGCTGAATTGGATCTTTTGTCAAGCGTTCCCCCGCGAGCGCCAGACCACCTGGACCAGGTATGTTGCTACTTCCCCTCGCTTTACTTGCATTCAAAATAGATGTTGGGGCACTGCAGTCATTAGGTTTCTTCTAGGTGCCTGTATCCTTACCTATTAATTAGGTGGGATTCATATATTAGGAACCGACCGAATCATTTTGGACAATACTACAAATTAAGATCGCAAGTTTTACAGACTACTAGTTAAATTTACGAACTACGATTTTCTTTCATTGATGTATGCATTTTCTTCCTTGTATCGTTGAGAAAATCGGTGAGGAAAATGAGCAAATTTTGTCGCGTTGTAGGAGATCTTGAGTGCAACCTGTTGATTCAGCTCAACGCATCATCATGTTGTTCTTGTTTCAAGACGTTTCAAATCCGGTTGTTTGTGATTTATTTGTTCAAAAATTGCCTAACAAACCCCTCAATGTAGATAAATACCTACCTTTGCTCCAAAAAATGTGCGGGTCATGTGTTATCCGATATCGTGCGTTTGACACGTGTCTCAGCAGATTCAATGTCAACTCAAGGAATCACATTCCAAGCTGTCAGCTTATTTAACGCAAAAATTAAGGCCATTACATGTTTACAGATAACCACATCATCAGGTTTAAATATATTGGAAAATAGGCCGTAACTCTTATGGATTTTTCAACATTGAATTTCGTTAAAACCATTGTTATACTTAATGCTAAAAACCAGGGAAATCCAACAATCAAAAACATGCAAATTTTAAAATCCGACCAAAATCAAAATAATGCGAGGCAAACGGAATAAAAGTTTTATCCACGTACCTATTCTGCTTGGTAAAACCAAGATTTCAAGACCAAAAACGCAAAAATTGTTCGGTTCTCGTGGCCAGAAAAAATAGAATAGAAAACTCAAGTGCCATACTTTGGAAGTACTGTGAGTAATTACAGTTCCGACTAAAACGTAATGATAACGATGATGGGTTTCGCATTCCTTTTTTGGAGAAATTCGTAAAAATAGGCTCTTTGTAAACCATCGTTCAAAAAACTTACACAATTGGATAGTCGCTAAACAGGAAAAACATTATGGTGTTTGTAGCCGTTTGAACGGAACGAGGTCAATCCATCGACGAAACAAACCGAGACGCGTTCTGAGTTGTTAACTGGGACATTGGTCATGCTAATATTTACGCTGAAGCAAACGAGTGTACAGCGAGCACCCAAATCCGTAATCAAATTCAAACCCAAACTGAAAGTCAATGTTGAACTCAAACCGAAAATGAAACTCAAACTGAAAGTCAAATTCCAACTCAAACTGAAATTCGTAATCAAACTCAAGCAATAAGTCAAAGTCGGACTGAAACTCTATGATCAAACTCTAACCCGAAGTCAAACTCAAACTCATATAAATAGTTAAGTTCAAAATCAAACTGAAAGTCAAGCTCGAACTGAAACTCTGACTCATTATCAAACTCAAACCAAAGCCAAGCCAGGCAAAGTCAAGCTTGAATTCAAATTCGTAATCAAACTGAAACTGAAATTGAAACTCATACTCATTATCAAACTCATACTCATTATCAAACTCAAACTCATAGTCATAATCAAACTGAAAATGAAATTCCAACTCAGAGTCAAACGCAAACTGAAACTTGAACACATTATCACTCATTATCAATCTCGAAGTCAACTTGAAACTCAAACTGAAAGTCAAACTTGAACTCAAACTGAAATCGAAACTGAAATTCAAACGCTAACTCATAAACCAAACTCGTAATCTCAAACTCAAACTGAAAATGAAACTCATTCTCACAATCATATTTGATCCCAAACTGAAAGTCGAAGTCGAAGTGAAACTGAAGCTCAAACTTTTATTCATAATCAAATTCAAACTGAAACTCAAACTCACACTGAAACTTATCTTCAGTTTGATTGTTAGTTCAATTTTCGTTTTGAGTTTAAGTTCAAGTTTGAGTTCGATTTATGAGTAGTTTCATTAGTATTTCAGTTTTATTGAGTATTGTTGGAGTCCGACTTTTAAGTAGGTATGAGTTTCAGTTTGACTTTGTGTTTGAGATTGATCACGAGTTTGATTGAGTTAGCGTTTGATCGTGAGTTTCAGTTTCAGTTTGCGATTTATTTTCAGTTTGAGTTTGATTATGAATTTCAGTTTGAGTTTGTTTATGAGTTAGTTTGAGCTCGAGTTTGATTGTGAGTGTGATTATGAGTATCAGTTTTTGAGTTTGATTATGATTATGGGTTTCAGTATGACTAAGTTTGAGATTGATTATGAGTAGGTATGAGTTTCAGTTTGAGTTTGATCGTGAGTTTTAGTTTGAGATTCATTTTCAGTTTGAGTTTGATTATAAGTTTCAGTTTGACTTTGAGTTTGAGATTGAATATTAATATGAGAATTCGATGATGAGGATGAGTTCGAGTTTCAGTTTAAGTTTGATTGTAAGTTTCAGATTCAGTTTGAGATTCATTTTCAGTTTGAGTTTGATTATGAGTTTCAGTTTGAGTTCACGTTTAATATTGATTGTTGATCGGTTTGAAATTGAATTTGACTTAGAGTATGACTATCAGTCTGACTTTGATTTTCAGTTTTATTATGAGTTTGAGGATAAGTTCGAGTTTCACTTTGAGTTTGATTGTGCGTATAAGTTTGATCTCGAGTATGAGAGTGAGTTTTAGTTAAATTATGAGCTTGAGTATGAGTTTCTTTTTCAGTTTGGGTTTGACGATGAGTATGAGTTTGAGTTTCTTCTTTTAGTTTGAGGTTAAGTTGGATTATGATTATGAGTAGGGATCGGATCCGTATGTGTTCACATATTTTTTTCTAGGCAATGTACTGATGTTTTTCAAGTAGGCGAGTTCATATTGACATTTTCTGAACCGTTTAAACCCACTTTTATTTCACATATTTTGACATATTCCACTATAAATCCATATTTTTCAAATATTTGGTCCACAAAAACACATATTTGCTAATTTTGGGTAGTTTTCCCGAGGTTCACAACTAGAATGAATTAAATTTAAATTTTGCTAATTTTTTTTTTTTTTTTATTGGACAACTCTTTTTATGCGTTTTGCTTCAGACGGCGTACGGGAAAAAATTATTGCAGATTTTTATCGAGACACTCTGAAACGTAAAGGAAAAATTTTCAGGGGGCGATGAAAAAAAACCCGACCGATTACAAAGGTACATTATTTCTGGAAATAATTTAACAAAATCTTGTTGTTCATTTGGGCTTAAACATTTTTTTGAAAATATTTAAACCTTTTTACATATTTTCCACATATTTTTTGAAAATATTTATACCTTTCCACATATTTTTTGCAAATATTTCAACCTTTTTACATATTTTCCACATATTTTATGAAAATTAATACATATATATGTCACATATTTGGCATTTTTAAATACATAAAAATCCGATCCCTAATTATGAGTATTAGTTCTGTGTAAGTTCGAATTTCAGTTTGAGTTATAGTTTCTGAATCGATTTCTTTTTCTGTTTGAGTTTCAGTTTCTGTAGGTAAACAATATAGGTTTTTAGGCAAAACTGTGATGGGAAAGAAAGGCACGAGTATAGTAGCATCGCTTAGGCATCCCAAAACATGATTTTACCACTTTTAGCAGTGTTGCCCGTGCCGGATAAATCCGTGTACGCGCCCCCGCGGTAAATTCCCACAATAGTAAGACGGAACCTAAAATTTCGGAGATGCTTTTATTTATTTATTTTTGTTATTTATGATAAAATTTATGGATAACTTTCAATCGTAATTTCTACAATGCGATAGTTGTTTGTCATCTAAAATCATAAGTCATTATCATCGAATTTATAATAAGGAGTAATAGGGGAAATATTCACCCACTTTTGGGTACCCCGTGCTACCCAGCATAGAATTATTGTAGGTAAGTAGTTATAGTTGAATTGTGTTGTAAAATTAGTGCTTATTTACCTATCCTAATAAATTTTTCCTTGCGTCAAGATATCTTGCCCCCAAAGGACATGACGAAGGGGGTTTTCAGAAAATTTGACCTTCAATAGCCCAGGGCTCGTGCGGGAGTCGAACCCGCTAATCCTCGTTTCTAAGGTACGCCATTCCTTTCGCACCGCTCGGTTGCACCCCAATTATTGCTAATTATCGTGTTTCCCGTAAATCGAAGAAATTTGATCATTCTGACGTGATATGGACGTTATATCGATGTAGTCCTGAGGTGCCGCTAATTATTGCTAATTAGTCCGTCGAACCCTGAAGATATTCCATTTATCTAATTCGATAGACGGCAGTCTAATTAGTCAAATTCGACTTCGCTGATGAAGCGTTGACACATGCGATCCGTGAGCAGATAAGACCGGTTAATGATCTTGAAACCATCTGTTTATTCAGTCATTTCCACTGATCAATGAACGGATACGGCTCAAAATAACGCCAATATTCGATATCTTCATTTACAATTTCCGTCTGTTCCCCATCAGATGACGACATCGAAGAAAATTTAAACTCGCCCGCTCCCATTTTATCTTATCTGCCTCAACCTGTCTGTTTTCTCGGCCATTTTTTCTCTCGAAAATAAACAGTCGGCGAGGTAATGCGATGGCAAACAATGGCGACCTCGCGTTTCACAACTCGCAGCTCGCAAGTTTCAAAATTGGTTGTAAAACATCGCGTCGAATGTTAATTCTAAATTCAGCGGTCCAACTCACATTTGGTTCAGTGTACTCAGGGCGAATGCACCAATTAATGATAATTCGGGAAAGATTTTATGGGGTTTCTTTCTTTTAGTAATTAATAAAAAAATTTGTAGGAGGCAATAACTACAATTTTTACCAACTCAAATTGCCTGCCGAAGAGAACTTGGCGTTCATTATTGATGATATGTGTTCCAGTAATGGAGAAGCGCGGATTTTACACGCAATCAGGCGTGCCATCATTATCGAGAAATTATCATAATTCCGCATTAACATCATTATGGCGCCAATTCCATCTTGGATAGACTTCAAGTTTGAATACGTCTAATAATTTGCAATGCCTCTCTCTATTGACGGCGATTTCACATTGGTCCGGATGAAACCTGTGATCGTCCCAAAATTGAAAATCGGATCCAAGGTTTTGGAAAAATTCGCGGTTACACATTCCATTTATTAATTCCATATTTACAGAGTAAATTGAAGTATTTTAATCGTCCTATAATCGAGATGTACTACCCGAAAAAGTGTCTGTGTGTCCGTTAGTCCGTCTGTCCGTCTGTGGTCATTTACAAAAATTGTCATAGCTCCCTCAATTCTCAACCTTTTTTCAAATTTCTTGAACTGAAATATTTGTCTCGGCAAGACCTAACATTCTGTTTAATCGGAATTTGACTAACTCACAGTACTTCCGATATATTTGCATTTTTAGTGTTTTCTGATTTATTGTTTTTCCGGCCACAAAAACGAACCGATTTGAGCGTTCTTGGTCTTAAAATCTTTGTTTTACCTTGCAGAATATGTGGATATTTTTATTATTCAGAAAATGTGGCGTACTTTTATTTTGGGCGAATTTTAAAATGTACATAGTGAATTTTTTGATATTTTTGACCTAAACACCCTTAAAAGCAGTCAAAATATGTTCAAAATCTGTCACACTTTTACGTTTCAAAATATGGAAGTATTGTGTGTTATTTACGCACCACTGGTTTTTCTATGACTATAAAAATTGCATTTTTCCGCAAGTTCCCTAATCAGAAAGGTTTAGACAATATCCGGGTCGTCTATCTGTAATGTGGACTAGATTTTATAGAGTCCTTCCCCGTAGACCAACCTAGGCAATCTGCTTCATCTACAGTCGCCCATTCCGGTGCCTCAGACTCTGACAGACCGGGAACTCATTTTCTCATCTTCCTTTTGTTTCTTCCCTGCGACCTCCGACTGTCGCTAGTTGTTATGGTAATTCATTCAAATGCAGAGGAACGTCGGGTAACTGTTGGGAGACGGTGCTAAACTGTTTAATATCTGAGAGGACGTACAAAGCAAACGGAAGCATTGTAATTGTCCAAAATTTGTAAACCCGTTCGGAGGTTCCGAAAATACTTCAATCACGGAGTGCAGCATAACGTCGACAATTCAAAACGTATATAAATCAAAACGTTTGCATAACAGACACTTGTTCGGGAAGTGAGTGAACGTTTTTTCTGGTGCTCCGATCCAATTTTCGATTTTAGGCCGTTTACCATTGTTCCATTTACTTCGTTATTACGGAAGGTAATAAAAAAATGGTAGTTATAAGAAAATTTTCGCCTACAAACTGTTTACAATTTTTAAAATATTCCATTATTTCCGTTTCACCTTTGGATAAAGTCTTTATCAAGACCCGGGGCTTCGTTTTCTCCAAGTACCGAAAATTCTAGCGAGAAAGTTAACCGGGAATTTCCATCCGGGAACGGGTCGTTTCTCACCTTTAGCGGAGCAACCTCAACTTAACTATTGGAATGCTAAGTTCTCTGTTTCCCTTTCGGAGGCCCTAACGTTGGCACGAGATAATGACAGTCACGTCTGGTCCTTCGCTCTTAAGGGCCCTCCCTTTCTCAACTACTTAAAAGCCCCTACTCAGGAAACTCGGGATCGACCCGAATCCTCGCCTAAAACTTATCCTCTCCACAATTCAATCCTCGTTATGAGGGAGGGATTCAATTTTGTTTACCCTTTTTCGATTTTGGGCTCGGCGAATAACAGAGCTCGTAAGACTTTATGTATTGAACGAGTTTAACATTTCAGTTCGAGAAATTCTTTTAAAAATATGAGATTTTTTAATTTTAGGCAGGTTTCAAAATATTCATATTTTTTTTTTTTTTTTGGCATTTTTGGTCCTTATAGTCTCGGAAGTGGTCCAAATGCAAAATTTGTGTCGGAAATTTATGTTCCAAAATATGGATGCATTGTGTGTTACCTTCAGACCACTGGTTTTGTGAAAATTGCGGACGTCAGCGGCGGAAAAGCCGGGCGGCACAGTCTAACGACTGCCGCAGTCCAGGAGTCGCAGTCCAAGGGTCGCAGTCACGGCAGGTGACTTTACCGCGATGAGGGCCGTCCTCTGATTATTGCCCCGATAGCCGGCAAAGCGGCGCTTATTGTTGGCGGCTCCTGCCGGCGACGTTATCGCGGACTGCGATGTCATCGGATCGCCGCCCGGCTGCGTCATCAGATCCGCGGATTTTCAACTTCCGCAAATGCGGGCCGAACTGGAACTTCACCTTTAACTTAGTGAATAACGCACAGTACTTCCATATCTTAACTTGTTCATCTTCATTGTAGTAGAACTTTGAAAACCGGTGGGACAACACGCAATACTTCCATAATTTCAGTATTTTTATTTTAGGCGAATTTTAAAATTTGCACAATGAGTTTTTTGATATTTTTTACCTGAACAGCCCTAAAGATAGTCAAAATATAATCGAATTATGTAAAAAAATTTCGTACAAAATACGGAAGTATTGTGTGTTATCTACGCACCGCTGGTTTTTTTTATTGAGAACTATTATCGGTGGCGCTAACGCCAAAAATGTTGTAAAAATCATTGGAAAACCACTTTTTTATCGATTTATTCCACCGAATTACGTTCTATTCAAATATTTCATCTTTAGACCGTCCTTAACATGAAAGTCGCCCATGTTCGTACGATGTTGTGTTTCGAGGCGTACTAACCCTTTTACTCCACTACGGTGCTTCATCAGTCCAAACCCTTCCATTGACCCTTACCCACACGCTGTTGTGTTTGTACACACACGTGTCAACGAACCTCTGCTTTTGAGTCTTGGGGCCTTTCAGCCTCAACTAGGCTCGATTTAACTTAGTATCGAACTAGGCGCTGTCGTGGATCCATCTCGTGTCAATTTGTGCCATTATTTTACCAGCTTTTACAGAATTTAACAGAAATTTTACAGAATTTTGCCATAATTTATTTATATCTAGGAAAATTAGGTATTATTTTTACTTCCATATTTACAGAGTAAATGGAAGTATTGTGATCGTCCTAAAATCGAGAATCGGAACGGAGCTTCAGAAAAAACTTTTTCTTATACACATTTACTCAGAATCACTTCCTGAACAAGTGTCTGTGTGTCCGTGTGTCCGTGTGTCCGTGTGTCCGTCTGTCCGTCTGTCCGTCTGTGGTCATTTACAAAAATGGCCATAACTCCCTCATTTCTCAACCTTTTTTCAATTTTCTTGGACTGAAATGTTAGTCTCGGCAAGACCTAACACCCTGTTTAATCGGAATTTGGATAACGCACAGTACTTCCGAGATATTTGCATTTTTAGTGCTTTCTATTTTATTTTTTTCCGGCCGCAAAAATGAACCGATTTGAGCGTTCTTGGTCTCAAAATCTTCGTTTTACCTTGCAGAATATGTGGATATTTTTTACATTCCGAAAATGTGGCGTTTTTTCATTTTGGGCGAATTTTGAAATTTTAATACTGAATTTTTTGATATTTTTGATCTAAACACTTTCAAAAGCAGTCAAAATATGATCAAATTTTTTTATTTTTTTGATCAAACAATTTTACGTTTCAAAATATGGAAGTATTGTGTGTTATCTACGCACCACTGGTTTTTACTTCCATATTTACAGAGTAAATGGAAGTATTGGAATCGTCCTAAAATCGAGAATCGGAACGGAGCTTCAGAAAAAACTTTTTCTTATACACATTTACTCAGAATCACTTCCTGAACAAGTGTCTGTGTGTCTGTGTGTCCGTGTGTCCGTCTGTGGTCTTTTACAAAAATGGCCATAGCTCCCTCAATTCTCAACCTTTTTTCAAATTTCTTGAACTGAAATGTTTGTCTCGGCAAGACCTAACACCCTGCATAATCGGAATCAGAATAACTCACAGTACTTCCGATATATTTGCATTTTAAGTGTTTTTCTATTTTATTTTTTTCCGGCCACAAAAATGAACCGATTTGAGGGTTCTTGGTCTGAAAATCATTGTTTCACGGCACATTTTCGGAATATAATGTGTATTTCTAATTTGGGCGAATTTTTAAATTTGCATAGTGAGTTTTGGTTCATTTTTCTTAAGAAATGAACCTTTGTAATCGGTCGGGAAAAATTTTTTTTTAACACCCCCTGAAAATTTGTTGGTTTACGTTTCAAGGGGTGTAGAATCCGAATCTGCAATAAAAATTTTTTGTCCGTCCGCCGTCCGCCGTACGCCGTCCGCCGTACGCCGTCCGCCGTACGCCGTCCGCCGTCCGGGGTTTTTCAGGGGGAAGGAGTTATCGGAAAATTTTGAAATTTTTACCAAAAATCAAGTTCCGTATCTAGTTGGTCCTAACGTCTCGGCAGAACCCTACCTTAATTTTAAGGCCAGTAAAACAGCTGTTGAAGTGAGAAAAAATTCGTGCTTTTCAGGAAAAAAGCAACATAGGCATGTGAGGCATCATTTTATATAGATTTTTCTATGCTGAATCGAATGAGACCATCGCCACGCCGGTAGCTTCAACCGTTTAGGAGTTATTGCAATTTTAGTGAGGCATTTTTGAGTTTTCCAAAATTTCCCCAAATCCTAATAACTCGAAAACTACTCGAGCCACAAAATTCGTTTTCCACTCGTTTGAATCCCCACAAAAACTTCTGTCCCCCCGATATCTTCAATTTAAAGAATTTGGTCGCATTACATAAATCAGCAAAACAAAAATTGGAAAAACTTGAGAATTTGGCCTCGGCTCTTAGATACGGTTGATTGATCTACTTACGACCACTAGCCTATTACACCAACAAGGTGACGCACTCACACTACGTTCAGTTGCGCTTGGCAACATGAGAGCGAGACAAGCTTCAACAAAGGTTCTGAGGCATTTTTAATTTCATCATTCAGAGAATTTAATAATTATTATTATTCTGTTAATTATGAAGGTGATTAAGAATAGATTTAAGTGAATTTAACGGAATTAAACGATCTGCTGCGTTGAAAAGATGGATAGGTAGGTATTCATCAAGCGAGAAGGATGATCATTTCTTGCCTGGTTGAAAAAAAATGGTTTTTCTAAATCCCCATCTAAAATACAAATTTATACTGAAATCAGAATAACTAACAGTACTTCCGATATATTTGCATGTTTAAGTGTTTTTCCGATATATCGTAAGGTTTGTCTTTGCAATCGAAAAATGAACCCCTGTGCAAAATTTGCAGAGTTCTTCGGACATACTGAAAACTAATCTGCACATGCCACTGATTTTGATATTGTGTGAGTATTTTGATATTTTTGACCTAAACACAAAAGTCGTTTTGACAAAAGTAGTCAAAATATGATCAAATTGTATCACACTTTCACGTTTTCAAAATATGGAAGTATTGTGTGTTATCTGCGCACCGGTTTCATTTTGGCAACTTACCGTACCTCCTACTCGATTTTTAGGCTAATTTTAAACGTTGCATTTAAGGAATAACCCATTTTGATATCTGTTGCGATCTGGGTAACTATAATCGTCGGTATTGGTCGGCCTTGAATTGTACTCAACTGTGGGGGGGGGGGGTAGAACGTGCGGGAATGGCCCAACTGAATCACCTGCACCGCAGGTAGGTACAGTTGGATGCTGTAACTTTTTTTCCTCGACCACCGAGGGCTCAATTTCGGGCGCCTTCGGAAGCTCACAATGACTTGTTCTTAGGATCGACTGTCAATGAGGAATGTGTGTTGAATCAAGGCTGAGCGAAACCGCGTGCCGACGTGTTCCAAACCGACCGTCACGTATTTTCGAATTCAATTTTGATCCCCTAAACATCAGCACCATTACCTTTTTTTCGATAGGTACCTGAATCAGAGAAACCCCCATTTTTTAACATTGAAATAATGTACCATACTAAAGTAATCAGAGAAACCCCCATTTTCGAACATTGAAATAATTTACCTTACTAAAGTAATCAGAGAAACCCTCATTTTTGAACATTCGAACATTGAAATAATGTACCATACTAAAGTAATATTCCATTTTATTGTTTGAATTTCAAGCGTTTTCCTGTAACAACCGGTTATTTTTGCAAGTTTTAAGCGCAAGAATATAGCATCGATCGCAAGATACCAGCACGAACACACAAAAAAACACAATTTTTAGACCAAGTTCGTTATTTCTTAGTGCCCTCCATAATATGATATTACTCTGCCATGATTCTGTACTTTAAATTTAGGCCTTGAGTTTCTTGACTTCCAAATCGGTTCATTTATACGGCCAAAAAACAATTAGAACGCTCTCAGAAGTACTGTGTGCAATAGAAATTTTGGTTTAACAATATCGTACATTTGGAAATTTGGGTCGACAATTTTTGAAAAAATGTGGAAAATTAAGGGGGTATGACAGTTTTAGTGAGACCATATTCTTTTCGAGGTTTGGATGTCTACCGCTCAATAATTGGCATACGACCGATAGACCTAAATTTGATTACAAACGCAAAAATCAAATTTTCGGTAGAAAATGCAAGCGAAACTGAAACTGCGACGTGCGAATAGCGTCGAAGTCCTGCTGTGTGATAGCCGCAGATCCATCAGGTTAGTTATCTCAATTTTTGATGAAAATGTTGTTGAAATGTTAAAATTGAAAATTTACGCTCATAACCAGCTGGATAAGCGGAACCAGTTGTGCGTAGATACAATAGTTCAATATTTTGATACGCCAATTTTTGACACAAATGTATTATATTTTATAATATTTTGAGGCAGTTTAGGTCAAAAGGACCAATAACCTCAGTATGCAAATTTTATAACTCGCCTGATATCGAAATACGTCCGGTAGTTGGAACTTGAAAAATATCCAAGTATTCTGGAAGGTAAAACAAAAATTTTAAGGCCAAAAAAGCTAAATTTTTTCGAATTAGAAAACACTAAAGTGAGAGTACGCATACCGAGAAACCGCGACAAAAAATCCCAGTCAACTTGAGTAACCTCAGCTTTTTCAAGTTGGTTAAACATTTCCCTTGAGCCGCGCGGCAAAGCATACCTAGCTGTACCAGTACGTGTAGGCGTGGCGCGCTGCCGAAATCCTCGTCATCGCCGCGCATGTCCTGTCATGTCGATTCATGTACAAGTCTTTGCCTGCGCCTGCGTTCTGCTAATGCTCGTTCTCTGTTCACGGCCTCAGTCTTCCGCCATCTTCCCTCCGGGTCGGTTGTGTCGCGTCGCGTGATGTTTTTTTCGACTAAGTTAGAAAAAAAACCAATTTGGAAAGATTTTCCATCGAAAAACGTCGGTTCTAACATCGCTGTTATCGTTTGTTGAGTGAAGGTTCGTGATGATTTCGCTCGTCTGATTAATTAGCTGTGAATGCAGTTGATAAAAGATGTTGGCAAAATTTCGTTTTTTCCCGTCCGTTTGGCTCGTTTTGATTCGCCGTCCGTCCGATTTTTCGTGCCGGTTGAGGGAAGAACAATTTTCGAATGGTGTTTTGTGTCGGTTTGGAGGATTTGCCTCATCGGTATTTCCAAAGTTCGAAATTCAACATTCCATCAGTTCGACGAAAGTAAGCTATGGCCAATTTCACAAACCGTGGATCAAGCTAGCTTGATTAATTTTTTAAAGTTAATGTTTGGATTAGCGGATCCTCGGAATCTCTTTTTTGAGAGATTCCGTTTCACTACCTGGTTTCGATTGGTGAATAGTTGGTCCCCAGTTTCAGACGGGCAGACAGACTGACGGACACACAGACTCTTGTTTAGGGTAATTCTGGGCAAAAGTGTGTGAGTAAAAATTTTTTCATGAGATTTCTGATTTGCGATTTTGGACGATTACAATACTTCCATTTACTTCGTAAATATGGAAGTAAACATTAAATGTTTCACCAAGCATTTACTTACGAACATATTTACGAAGTAAATGGAAGTATTGTAGTCGTCCAAAATCGCAAATCAGAAATCTCATGAAAAACATTTTTTGAAGAGAAATTCGGGCGAAAAATTGTTATTTTTGTTTACCTACCTACCGATAGGGTCGGATTTTTTGTTGTTACATTTCATTGTTTTCTGTGCGCTTTTTGAGGGCCAGAAAAGTGCGCTATAAAATATTATCATAAAAATTTCATTTTGACTGCAGATAGATACCTATATTTTATTTAACAAAAAATTTTCAATTGAGTGAAATCTAATTTCAGACATTTCCGGCAGCGTAAGTCATGGTTCATGGTGACGTCGAATGAGGAATTTCAATTGTGCGCTCCAGGTTCGGGGTTATTCTTGGGTTCAAGGGTCGGCAATGAGGTGCGACAGACAACAAACAGAACAGCTGTCCGAGAATAGATTTACTACGGACGGAATGCCTGTAACCGATGAATGAAGAGGAGCAATAGTGAATGATATTGGGAAGCGTGTATTTCGGGCTGGTGTTTTTCCATGGGGGGAAGGCCTTTCATTGAATTAGGTAGTTATTTATGCGCTAAGATGACGGAATTTCGATTGCCCAAAAAAAAATTGTTGAAAATCCAGAAAACGTAGGCAGGCACTCAAGTTCATTTTCTTAAACTTCTATTTTTTCCTTTTGTTGGTGAATTCTGATATTTTTTTTATCGAGACGATTTGATGGAGACTGTTGGTAAATCGGGCGAAAAAGTATCACGATTTATTGTTTCGAGTGTCCGCTGTTTCGTGTAAGGAGCCGATCGATAGCTAATCAAACAAATGACTTAACGACTTGGGCGGTGCCGGCAGTGTACGACCCGCAAGTGCTCAAGTAAAGCTCAACTATACGTACGAAAATCGTAAAAAATTGGAAAAATCAACAAATTAAAAGCACTATTTTAGCTGGAATTGCGCTTTAATGGTGATTTCATCATTGATCTCACGTGCTTGTAATCCTTTAACCTTTGTTTAGTAATCAGCCTCCCTCCACTCTTATTACAAGAGACATCGTCTCTAAAGCTCCTGAAGAGGGCCGCACGGTCGAAAGCGCTCAAGCTTCTATGACCATCGTCAGGAGGAAGTCGTCACAGCTCTCTTGCACTCGAATCAGCTTCAGAAAAAATTTTTACTCATACACTTTTACTCAGAATCGCTCCCTGAACAAGTGTCTGTGTGTCCGTTTGTGGTCATTTACAAAAATGGCCATATCTCTCTCAATTCTCAACCTTTTTTCAAATTTCTTGAACTGAAATGTTTGTCTCGGCAAGACCTAACACCCTGTTTAATCGGAATTTGAAAAACTCGCAGTACTTCCGATATATTTGCATTTTTAGTGTTTTCTATTTTATTTTTTTCCGGCCACAAAAATGAACCGATTTGAGCGTTCTTGGTCTTAAAATCTTTGTTTTACCTTGCAGAATATGTGGATATTTTTTATATTCCGATAACTTGACGTATTTTGATTTTATGCGAGTTTTAAAATTTGCGTAGTGAGTTTTTAGATATTTTTGACCTAAACACCCTCAAAACCGTTCAAAACATAATCCAATTGTGTCAAAAATGTACGTATCAAAATGTGGAAGTATGGTGTGTTATCTCCACGTCCATAGTGAGTTTTTTGATATTATCTACCTAAACACCCTCAAAAGTAGTCAAAATGTGTCAAACATTTGCGAATCAAAATAAGGAATTATTGTGTGTTATCTACG
This sequence comes from Nesidiocoris tenuis, assembly GCA_036186465.1. NCBI lineage: Eukaryota > Metazoa > Arthropoda > Insecta > Hemiptera > Miridae > Nesidiocoris > Nesidiocoris tenuis. Next base: position 10,733,028 of record AP028919.1, read on the forward strand.
CACCACTGGTTTTGTCAAGGTTTTTGTTATAAAATGCCTAAAAGCAAACTTTGGTCAACTTGCAATTTTTTTATGACTGTCGGATTTTTGGTAGACGGACTTAAAAATGAGGACTTGAAAAATACGCTTCGTATTAGTCAAGTTAGTATTTGTGAATAAGGTGTTGAATCTTCAAAGGAGACCCTCTCCTCATTTCCTTCATCTATCGAAAGGTTGGGTCACGCTCACGGTCCTTTGCACACAGACACACGACGAGCCTGGCTCCCATGTAAATACGAAGTATCCGTACCTATAGTGTCTCTGGGGCCGTTGACCTGTTATCACCTTGCTCTAATCGTCTTCTATGGGATGAGAACAGACTGACTTCTAGGTCGCTGAAGGCTTACGTTTTTCGAAATAATATTTCAAAAACGACAGGATTTTCTCAGGGAAAAAAGGTTACTGAGTTCCATGACTGATTATGTTTTCAGGTGTGCTAAATCCAGATTTAGAGTTGGCACTAAATTTGATCATTTTGCTGAATTTTGTAAAAATGTGGGCTATTATGGCTCTGCGTTTAACTAAAACTCAAATTTGAGCTGAAACTAAAACTAGGACTAAAATTGAAACTGAAACTGAAGCTCAAATTCGAACTGAAACTAAAACTCAAACTGAAATGCAAACTTGATCTGAACTTAAACTGGAACATAATCTAAAACTCAAACTAACACAAGACTCAAACTCAAACTAGAACAAAACTGAAAGTGGAATTGGAGCTGACACTAAAACTAACTTTAATCCAAATTAAGCAGAACTTGAGTTTAATTCTAAAATTAAGTTTGAGTTTGAGTATCAGTATGAGTTTAACTTTTAGTTTGAATTCGAGTTTGAGTTCCAGTTTGGGTTTGAGTTTATGTTTGGTTTCAGTTTGAGTTTCTGTTCCACTTGCACTTTCACTTCCAGTTTTAGTTTTAGTTTGAGTCATAATTATCTTTACCTGCTGATTCTTCCACCTTTCAAAAATGATTTTTTCCTTACTTTTTTTGAATTGAGTCGTACCATACACTAGAAATCGAAACCACGACAAGCACAATCCTCAGATTACAGATAAGGTAATTACCTATATTCGAAACGGTTCACTAACCTCATTCCTCTGATAAGCGGACCGATCACAAACAAATTATTTTAATGGGACGGCTAATTACGAATCTGAGTGTCACTTTATCAGTCGGTTATTGGATGGATTGGGTTCATTTGAAAATGTGGGTTCGACCCAGAAATCGGCCAATTAACCAAGAACCAATTAGTCTCGAGCCTTGAAAGGTCAAAATGGCGAAATACCTACTTTTGAAAGAAATTCTAGGAAATTTTATTGAAATACATCGATACCTTACAGCATATGTCCAAAAATGGCATAATGAGAAAAATGCAAAAGAAGTTTTTGATCAATTTACAAAAATAAAGATGTTCTCCCATAGTTTTCAATTCCATAAAAAAATTCGCTAAATAAAAAATGTTTGTCTGGCCAAGATCTACAACCTCGTTTAACCAGAACTTTGGTAGCACTTAATACTTCCAAGATAAACGCTCTTTAAATATTTGTCGTTTTTCTATTATATCGTTTTTTGGCCCCAGAAATACATAAAAGGATCATGATTCTTGGAGCGATAGGTCCTGATGAGCAGATTCTTTCGGTACCGAAATCTCAAAATTGATATTTTTTGACATATGCCCTTTGTGCTTTAAGGTATCGACATGTTGGAAGAAATTCTGGCATTCTAAGGTTCTTTAGTTCTCGGATCAATCCCCTCCCTTGCCTGGGAATTAAAATAATTGGTCATTATTGTTGGTTTTCATCGAATACTCAGAAAATAACTTGATTTTTTAGTTTTCTACGATTCCTAAGTTCCTCACTCCTGGGCCCCCTCTGGAAAATTACATACTTCATTATATAAAAATTGGCATGCAATTACCAATGTAAAAATAATTAAATTTAATTCATAATGAATTAATTTGATTAGAATTAAAATTAATTATTTAACGGAGGAATAAATTTGTATAAAATCACCAATGAATTTCATGCCATCTGAGTTCCAATTGTGACAAGTCCTTGCATCGTGCGAGCGTTCTACGTATTCCTGGTTATGGTTTCGACTTCAGAATACAATGAACGAGATCCCCCCAAGGACTCATGAGTCAACATCTGCCTCGAGCCATTCGACGAATTGGCCTGCTGGCTTTTTGCTCCCTGATCGTAAAATCACAACGGAACGGCCGTCGGTATTTACAACGTCAACTTCTCCTGTCAGACGGAATGTTTGTGATAATTTGGTTTAGTTGTTATTCGGACCGATACTGGTTAAACAATAACAATGATAATGAGTAAAAATGATGAACGGGGTGATATCTATCTAAACCAGTGGTGCGTAGGTTACACACAACACCTACTTCCATATTTCGACGTGTAAATTTGAATTTTTGTCACGGTTTGATTATATTTTTACTACTTTGGAGGGTGTTGGGGTAAAAAATTTCAAGAAACGCATTATGCCAATTTTTAAACTCTCCTAAAATCAAAATACGGAATCAAGAGATCGGAATATGATACGTATCCATGTATTCTGCAACATAAAACTGAGATTTTAAGACCAAGAAAGCTCAAATCGGGTTTTTGCGGTCAGAAAAAAATGAAAAAACACCAAAAGTGCTGATAAATTAGAAATACTGTGAGTAATTTGAATTTCGGCTAAACAGGATAATAGGTCTTGCCGAGACGAACATTCCAGCGTAAGAAATTCGAAAAAAGGTTAATTAAATTAAATAAATTAGGTTAATTAATTAATAAAAAATAAAAAAAGGTTAATTAATTAAAAGGTTAAGAATTGAGGGATCTACGGCCATTTTTGTTAACGAACACACAAACGCGGAGTAGTTTCTTCCAAAAATTTATCCTTAGAATTGGTATGAATTTATCATGAATTTGTTTAATGATTTCACGCTTTTCGAAAACTGGAGGACTTTTCGTGCACTGCAGTTCGAGTTGAACTGATCGTGACTTTTCCCCTCATTTCACTTCAATGTTTACAAACGTTTTACTCCCCTTAGCCCCTTAGCATCCGAATATAGCTCGAGTTTACAGCTTTGATGTTATACCCTTCAATTTATAAACAATCGAGCTGATATTATTCGTCTGCGCTCATCCACTCCAGTTCTGAGTTATTTTTGGTGAACGAAATTGTTTGACCGTTTACTGCGTAATCTTCATTCTAACTCAAAGGATGAGAGTCCTCAGTGATTTCTTTTTCGTTCTTTCAATATTTTTTTGTATTTTTCAGGCATAACTTCGATGTTATAAAATACCATAATTTGATTTGTTTCAATAATTTAAGATTTCCATTTTTTAATTTTAACATTTTTAAAAATATATAGTTACGAATATGCAGGTAATTGGAAAAGTTAGTCCGTCACCTCGCAATTAAATTGAAATAACTCCTCCCAAAACAGTACAATGGCAACACTGGAAAAGCTCTTTATAAACGCGTTTACGAGCCCACCCCCGCTCACAATGGTCATTCCATTAGCTTTGACCATTGAAACTGGGAAGCCTTGATCTCCGGAAATCAATCGACCGACGGGATTGTGGCCCGACGGAGCGTCCCTATGTATCACACGAGGTGGACATAATTACCTAGGATTTAAATTGGCTTTGGCCGTTCAAACGTGGGAATCGCGATTCTAGGCCAGAGCCTTGTCACTTCTCAGCACGACAATCCGTTCGATTTCTCGTTTTACGCGACTTTTAGCAATTTTTGTTGTGTTGCCGCGCGATTTTGGGGTGGCAAACCGAAAATTCGAGTTCAGCACCTCAAAAAACATATGTAACCGTTGAGAAACCTGCTTCAGCATTTTTTTGTTGAGCACGCATATACGTAGATGGCACACAATACGGAGGATTGCAGGTCTTCAAATTAGGTACCCACTCTGAAATATGTGCTTTGCAAATTTTCAAACTTGATAGCAACATTTTGTGAAGCAAAAACCGACCCCAGCTACGCCCCTTCGGGTCGTGGTTCAGCTTGCTATCTCATATTACCATCCCATGGCACTTATGACCGCCAGTCTTGATTATTCTGTTGCGTCGAACGACAGAGATGATAAAATAATACAAAAAAACCTGTTGCGTCGAACGACAGAGATGATAAAATAATTCAAAAAAACCATAGGTACATTATTTCTGGAAATTATTTACCAAAAATCGTTGGTTTTTAAAAAATATTCAAAAGTGAGAATGTAAAATTGATGATTTTGCTGTTATGCTGATATCGGAGGCAGTGGACGCCCTGAACGGGAGGGGCCGTGTTGCTGTCCGTTCATGGCGCGGTCACTGCTACGGCAATCAGCACTTTGCTCTTTTCGCCACGGAAGAACGAGAACTTGTTCTTCCCTGCGCTTTACTTCACTTCGATATTCGCTCTGTACTCTGCATCCTCTGCGCTTAACGTTCTACGTTAATAATGGTTTTATCATTATTAATAATTCTACCCGTTCATGAGTACTTCTCTCTACTGAGAAAAGGTAAGACGAATTTCGTTATTTTCACTGAGAAAACGAAAGTTGCCGTAAACCTAGGTATTCTTTGAAAAGTACCTATTTGAATGTGATCAGCGCAGCGAAAAATCCGAATTTCCGGTCCATTTTTTTAAGACATCCATTATTCTTTCTTTTTTGTATGTAAAATACCCCGGTTTAATCAATTCAAATTCGGTTCAATTCGATTTCAATCATTAATTTCATCATTAATTTCAAACGAAGTTGACTTTGATCACGAAGTTGAGTTTGATCTCGAAGTTCGTTTTGATCTCGAAGTTCATTTTGATCTCGAAGTTGACTTTGATCTCGAAGTTCATTTTGATCTCGAAGTTGACTTTGAGCTCGAAGTTAATTTTGATCTCGAAGTTGACTTTGATCTCAAAGTTGAGTTTGAGCTCGAAGTTAATTTTGAACTCGAAGTTGACTTTGATCTCGAAGTTGACTTTGATCTCGAAGTTCATTTTGATCTCGAAGTTGACTTTGATCTCGAAGTTCATTTTGATCTCGAAGTTCATTTCGATCTCGAAGTTGACTTTGATCTCGAAGTTCATTTTGATCTCGAAGTTGACTTTGATCTCGAAGTTGACTTTGATCTCGAAGTTCATTTTGATCTCGAAGTTGACTTTGATCTCGAAGTTGACTTTGATCTCGAAGTTGACTTTGATCTCGAAGTTGACTTTGATCTCGAAGTTGACTTTGATCTCGAAGTTCATTTTGATCTCGAAGTTCATTTCGATCTCGAAGTTGACTTTGATCTCGAAGTTCATTTTGATCTCGAAGTTGACTTTGATCTCGAAGTTGACTTTGATCTCGAAGTTGACTTTGATCTCGAAGTTCATTTTGATCTCGAAGTTGACTTTGATCTCGAAGTTGACTTTGATCTCGAAGTTCATTTTGATCTCGAAGTTGACTTTGATCTCGAAGTTCATTTTGATCTCGAAGTTGACTTTGATCTCAAAGTTGAGTTTGATCTCGAAGTTCATTTTGAACTCGAAGTTGACTTTGATCTCGAAGTTGACTTTGATCTCGAAGTTGACTTTGATCTCGAAGTTGACTTTGATCTCGAAGTTCATTTTGATCTCGAAGTTGACTTTGATCTCGAAGTTGACTTTGATCTCGAAGTTCATTTTGATCTCGAAGTTGACTTTGATCTCGAAGTTGAGTTTGAACTCGAAGTTCATTTTGATCTCGAAGTTGACTTTGATCTCGAAGTTGACTTTGATCTCGAAGTTGACTTTGATCTCGAAGTTCATTTTGATCTCGAAGTTCATTTTGATCTCGAAGTTGACTTTGATCTCGAAGTTCATTTTGATCTCGAAGTTGACTTTGATCTCGAAGTTGACTTTGATCTCGAAGTTGACTTTGATCTCGAAGTTGACTTTGATCTCGAAGTTCATTTTGATCTCGAAGTTGACTTTGATCTCGAAGTTGACTTTGATCTCGAAGTTCATTTTGATCTCGAAGTTGACTTTGATCTCGAAGTTCATTTTGATCTCGAAGTTGACTTTGATCTCGAAGTTGACTTTGATCTCGAAGTTCATTTTGATCTCGAAGTTCATTTTGATCTCGAAGTTGACTTTGATCTCAAAGTTGAGTTTGAGCTCGAAGTTCATTTTGATCTCGAAGTTGACTTTGATCTCGAAGTTGACTTTGATCTCGAAGTTGACTTTGATCTCGAAGTTCATTTTGATCTCGAAGTTCATTTCGATCTCGAAGTTGACTTTGATCTCGAAGTTCATTTTGATCTCGAAGTTGACTTTGATCTCAAAGTTGACTTTGATCTCGAAGTTGACTTTGATCTCGAAGTTGACTTTGATCTCGAAGTTCATTTTGATCTCGAAGTTGACTTTGATCTCGAAGTTGACTTTGATCTCGAAGTTCATTTTGATCTCGAAGTTGACTTTGAGCTCGAAGTTAATTTTGATCTCGAAGTTGACTTTGATCTCAAAGTTGAGTTTGAGCTCGAAGTTAATTTTGAACTCGAAGTTGACTTTGATCTCGAAGTTGACTTTGACCTCGAAGTTCATTTTGATCTCGAAGTTGACTTTGATCTCAAAGTTGAGTTTGAGCTCGAAGTTAATTTTGAACTCGAAGTTGACTTTGATCTCGAAGTTGACTTTGATCTCGAAGTTCATTTTGATCTCGAAGTTGACTTTGATCTCGAAGTTCATTTTGATCTCGAAGTTGACTTTGATCTCGAAGTTGACTTTGATCTCGAAGTTCATTTTGATCTCGAAGTTGACTTTGATCTCGAAGTTCATTTTGATCTCGAAGTTGACTTTGATCTCAAAGTTGAGTTTGAACTCGAAGTTAATTTTGAACTCGAAGTTGACTTTGATCTCGAAGTTGACTTTGATCTCGAAGTTGACTTTGATCTCGAAGTTGACTTTGATCTCGAAGTTCATTTTGATCTCGAAGTTGACTTTGATCTCGAAGTTGACTTTGATCTCGAAGTTGACTTTGATCTCGAAGTTCATTTTGATCTCGAAGTTGACTTTGATCTCAAAGTTGAGTTTGATCTCGAAGTTGACTTTGATCTCGAAGTTCATTTTGATCTCGAAGTTGACTTTGATCTCGAAGTTGACTTTGATCTCGAGGTTCATTTTGATCTCGAAGTTGACTTTGGTCTCGAAGTTGACTTCGATCTCGAAGTTGACTTCGATCTCGAAGTTCATTTTGATCTTGAAGTTCATTTTGATCTCGAAGTTGACTTTGATCTCGAAGTTGACTTTGATCTCGAAGTTGACTTTGATCTCGAAGTTCATTTCGATCTCGAAGTTGACTTTGATCTCGAAGTTCATTTTGATCTCGAAGTTGACTTTGAGCTCGAAGTTCATTTTGATCTCGAAGTTGACTTTGACCCGAAGTTCATTTTGATCTCGAAGTTGACTTTGATCTCGAAGTTGACTTTGAGCTCGAAGTTCATTTTGATCTCGAAGTTGACTTTGACCTCGTAGTTGACTTTGATCTCGAAGTTCATTTTGATTTCGAAGTTGACTTTGATCTCGAAGTTCATTTTGATCTCGAAGTTGACTTTGATCTTGAAGTTCATTTTGATCTCGAAGTTGACTTTGAGCTCGAAGTTCATTTTGATCCCGAAGTTGAGTTTGAGCTCGAAGTTCATTTTGATCTCGAAGTTGACTTTGATCTCGAAGTTCATTTTGATCTCGAAGTTGACTTTGACCTCGTAGTTGACTTTGATCTCGAAGTTCATTTTGATCCCGAAGTTGAGTTTGAGTTCGAAGTTCATTTTGATCTCGAAGTTGACTTTGATCTCGAAGTTCATTTCGATCTCGAAGTTGACTTTGACCTCGAAGTTGACTTAGTTCTCGAAGTTCATTTTGGTCTCGAAGTTGACTTTGATCTTGAAGTTCATTTTGATCTCGAAGTTGACTTTGAGCTCGAAGTTCATTTTGATCCCGAAGTTGAGTTTGAGCTCGAAGTTCATTTTGATCTCGAAGTTGACTTTGATCTCGAGGTTCATTTTGATCTCGAAGTTGACTTCGATCTCGAAGTTGACTTCGATCTCGAAGTTGACTTCGATCTCGAAGTTCATTTTGATCTTGAAGTTCATTTTGATCTCGAAGTTGACTTTGACCTCGAAGTTGACTTTGATCTCGAAGTTGAGTTTGATCTCGTAGTTCATTTTGATCTCGAAGTTGACTTTGACCTCGAAGTTGACTTTGATCTCGAAGTTCATTTTGATCCCGAAGTTGAGTTTGAGTTCGAAGTTCATTTTGATCTCGAAGTTGACTTTGATCTCGAAGTTCATTTCGATCTCGAAGTTGACTTTGACCTCGAAGTTGACTTTGTTCTCGAAGTTCATTTTGGTCTCGAAGTTGACTTTGATCTTGAAGTTCATTTTGATCTCGAAGTTGACTTTGAGCTCGAAGTTCATTTTGATCCCGAAGTTGAGTTTGAGCTCGAAGTTCATTTTGATCTCGAAGTTGACTTTGATCTCGAGGTTCATTTTGATCTCGAAGTTGACTTCGATCTCGAAGTTGACTTCGATCTCGAAGTTGACTTCGATCTCGAAGTTCATTTTGATCTTGAAGTTCATTTTGATCTCGAAGTTGACTTTGACCTCGAAGTTGACTTTGATCTCGAAGTTGACTTTGATCTCGAAGTTCATTTCGATCTCGAAGTTGACTTTGATCTCGAAGTTCATTTTGATCTCGAAGTTGACTTTGAGCTCGAAGTTCATTTTGATCTCGAAGTTGACTTTGACCCGAAGTTCATTTTGATCTCGAAGTTGACTTTGATCTCGAAGTTGACTTTGAGCTCGAAGTTCATTTTGATCTCGAAGTTGACTTTGACCTCGAAGTTGACTTTGATCTCGAAGTTCATTTTGATCTCGAAGTTGACTTTGATCTCGAAGTTCATTTTGATCTCGAAGTTGACTTTGATCTTGAAGTTCATTTTGATCTCGAAGTTGACTTTGATCTCGAAGTTCATTTTGATCTCGAAGTTGACTTTGATCTCGAAGTTCATTTTGATCTCGAAGTTGACTTTGACCTCGTAGTTGACTTTGATCTCGAAGTTCATTTTGATCTCGAAGTTGAGTTTGAGCTCGAAGTTCATTTTGATCTCGAAGTTGACTTTGATCTCGAAGTTCATTTCGATCTCGAAGTTGACTTTGATCTCGAAGTTGACTTTGATCTCGAAGTTCATTTTGATCTCGAAGTTGACTTTGATCTCGAAGTTCATTTTGATCTCGAAGTTGACTTTGATCTCGAAGTTCATTTTGATCTCGAAGTTGAGTTTGAACTCGAAGTTCATTTTGATCTCGAAGTTGACTTTGATCTCGAAGTTCATTTTGATCTCGAAGTTCATTTTGATCTCGAAGTTGACTTTGAGCTCGAACTTTTCGGTGCTCGACAGGGGGAAAGCAAGGCGACGAGTTGGCAACACTGTTCCCATCATCTCAACCGGTGTAAGAATTTCAGGCACAACAATAATAATGTTTTTGTACCCTGGTTAGGCGTTTTCTATCATTAATGTCGTCATTAATCTCACACCCCGTATTGAGCCTAGGCATCATCTTATCCGTTATAGGAATTCCAGCTACTACAATATTATTGTTGTGCCATAATTCGAATTCAGTTAGCGTCGTCTCGCGGACGAACGCTTCCTGAATCGCAATGATTGCCCGCAGCCAATCGTTAAGCTCTAACGGAGCGGTACATTTTGTAGTCCTTTACGTTCTACGACCGGCTGACTGGTTGAATTTTAAAAAGTAGTAAAACCATCCGAAAATAGGTTTTTGACCATTCTTTGAACATACCTACCTGTACATTTTTACGTTTTCGGCCTAAAAGTAATCATTGATGGTTTAAATAATTAATATTTTTATGGAGGTGACACAATTTTGATTTTGAGTTGGATAAACGATTGTGGTACATCATTTCCGGAAATAATGCACCTATGTAATCGGACGGGTATTTATTTTGTACTCTACTTGACACATCAAGTTGCTCATGACTTCTGGACTTTTTTCTGAGCATCTCCGATGTCGTGGTCTTTTTTTGACTCATTTCATGATTGATGCCGAATGAGTATTGATTTTCCTGGTTGCGAAATTCCCAAAATTGTTGCGACGATAAAATTCTTTCTTTACTGTTCCGCTCTCTGGCGTTTTTGCTGAAATATGGTTTCTTTACTCCAATGACAAAACGGCTTTAAATATAGCTGACATGATTTCTTGGAATTATCCGAGTCACTCGTTTAAAAATTGCTTAGAACGGAATCCGATTTATTGTCGAAAGCAGTTTAGCTGATAAGGTCGGATGCGAATATAGATTTATCGTTTTCGGAATAAAAAGCTGCGTCAGGCGTTACAATTCGGATGTATCTTGAAGTTTGGAGCCATATATGGTTGAATTTATTGGCATAAAAGTTCTTTTTCTGCGAAAAATTGGTTTTCGGTTATTGAAAAAAATCGCGTCTCTTTTCTCACTGCTCGTCGCAGTAGCTAAATGTAAATTTCTAGTTGTAGGCGAATCGTGGAAGTACCGTGCGTGATCCGCTTTGTCTTTCCAACATCGGATCGGTTGTCCAGAAATTTTCCTCTCTCGAGATCTTCATGTTGCAATGCTGATTTCGTAAAATGCCGACACGAAACGGATAATGTGACACTTGTGTCTAATGTTCGGTCGAGTTTCTGTATTGGTGCGGAACGTGATGGGAAAAGTGACGTATCGTGTTACCGGATCAGACCGACCGACTCATATTTGCCTAGGACATTCTGTCGTAATCCGAAACAGTTTTTCTGCTTGCGAACTTTATAGGTAATTGACTCATGAATATTGATGTTCTATCATGCGATCGTGATACGATAATTGGATTCGTACAGTGTTGCCTACCCATATCCTCGTGTTCCTTCGTTCATTTATGAAAAAATACAGAGTATTGTAAACGTCCTAGAATTGGAAATCGGAGCAGCTTCGGGGGAAACGTTGACTTATACACTTTACCCAGAATCACTTTCTGAATAACTGTCTGTGTGTCCGTCTGTTAGCCTTTTTACAACCTGTGGTGCGTAGTGTGCACACAATACTTTCATATTTTGATACGTGCATTTTTGACACAATTGGATTATGTTATGACTGCTTTTGAGGGTGTTTAGGTAAACCAGTAGTGCGTAGATAACACACAATACTTCCATATTTTGATACGCAAATTTTTGACACCATTTGATTATATTTTGACTAGTTTTGAGGAAAACTCAAAAATGTCTCTAATTTTGCGTTGTCCACGCACCGCTGGATAGAAGGCAGCTGTAGTGTAGGTAGGCGTGTGCTCTGCCTTCTAAATTGAATATGTCGGATAACAAGTTTAGTGCGCGTCCGCATCCTCGTTTTCTGTTAAACTGTCACTTCCGTCGGGGACTGACGTAGTCAGTTGGCCGGTGTCAAACCAGTTAAAGATGCTGCACTTGATCTCTTCAATAATTGGTTTTGCTTGGTGGACACTTTAGGTGACCAAATAAATTGATAGGGAGGCAATACGGTGACTAAAGTGGGAGAATACATTTTTCAAAATCTGTAGTTTGACCCTAACGACTTCATTATTCTGTCCCCCAAAGCACCCACAACAACTTTTCCTCGGTACATATTCTGGGAGGTTCAACATTTTGAATCTCTATTTTTTTAAATTTTTTCGCCAATTTGAGGGAGTTTTTTCACTTGGATTTTGACGTCTTTTGTCTTGTTTGTGTTCCTTGATAGTTTTCGAACAGTTTTTATTCGCCAAAAGCGAGTGGTAAGCACCAGTTTGAATAATCGAAATTTGACTCGCATTTTTTGAGGTTCGACTCCTGGGTCCCCAGTATTTCAGAGTATGCCTGATGTGTATCGGATTAAGTGTAAACGATTATCGCTAATCTCTCCTACCCGGCTAACTGTTATAATGGGTATTAGCATCTCCGACGTGAGAGGCAGACGAACTTCTCGTCAGCAGCTCCAAGTTTGCCGAATAGCTCTCAGCTTTTGCTTTCCAAGTGCTCTCGGTGGCTTCTTCAGAGTTGGCAACTCCCTGAAAACTTGGAGGTGGGAGAGCCACTCCGATCCGATGTTGGAGTGGAAGCCTGAATAATCTTATATTTACGTCTCGTACTCTCTTGGGGTCCATGTTTATCCTATCTCTAGGACTGATCATTTTGCCTTATGAGTTCTTTCCAACCGAGATACCAGGTTACCATGCCTACGGCCTATTAGGGCGAATCCAAGATGGTAACGCTTCACAAAAACGCTGCTAAGTCGATTAGTGACATGGGTACATTATTTGTCTGGGTACCTCGGAAAATAAAGTTCAAATAGTTGGAGTAGGTCGGTTTATCATCATATCATTTGTGGAGTAATGGTCCATGGTGAGCTCAATGATGCTTAAATAGTACGTTTTCACAGTGATGAATAAATAGGTACAAAAAGAAAATACGCGTGCCCCACCCCTCCCGGGATTCAGCCCTCACCAGCGCCCGGCACCCCTACCCCTCCCAACCACCCTTACAACATCCGTCCCTCCCATACCTGCACCTGCACCGTACGCCCTTTCTTAATTTCTTCTTAATTTCTGTCTACGCGATTCTCTTCTCTGTCTGAGACGTTCTCTTTCTAAGAACCGAATCGCAGTTTCCGGGAATCCGGAATCCCCGTTCCGGGCCTAAAGACCTTGGATTTTCCATGTGAAATCGGTTTTTTTCGTTTTCCTCAGTCCGGGAAAGTCGTAGAAAATTGCAAATTTTTTGTGTCATGTACCTACCCAAAACCTACTAAAAAAAAAATATTTTTTCAATTTTAAATTTTTTTTTAAAGGGTCAAACAAATATTTTTTTAGGTCAAAAATAGTTGTCAAACCAGTTTTCGGCCCCTAAAATCCAACCAATTTTGACTCACAGGAGGTGAAAACGGTGTAGAAACCTTCAAGGAATCTGACAAGCTCAAAAAATTCAAAATCGGTTCAGTAAGACTCCCTCGAATTGGAAAAAACGTGAAAAAGGAGAAATCGCATCAGGAAGTTCAAGCCAAACCGACTTAGAAACAAAATTTTCAAAAATTTTCGGAATAAAACCCCTATCCTTTGGTACATCAAGCGTGAAACCCGGGAAAAATACTCAAAAAATTCTAAACACACCGCATCACCTTTAAAACTGAGTTTTTGCGTTTTTTCAAGCCCCTGTTAATACTATAATTCCATCCAACCCATGTTGCCGTACTCAATTCGTGTTTTATTCTTTTGCAGGATGGTGGTCGAAAATGCGGTGTCCCAACAGCCGCAGGCGGCGAACAATGTGAAAAAGCGGAGCGGCAGCCTCAGGCGTCTCCTTTCGCTCGGTTCGTCGAGATCTCGCCGAGTCGAAACGGCCTTCCTGTCGAACACGAGCGCCAACGAACCCGGAACACCCGATCCGCCATCGCACAACTCGCCGGTCCACGGGGATTTCAATGAAAAAGTGAGCAAACGCCGTCAAAAGTCTGGCTGAGTCTGGCGATTGCTGGCTGTTGGAGGGGGGATGAACATGGGAACGTGTCTCGGAAATGCCAAAAATGTTCATTGGGTTCAACGCAGACGCCACCTCGGCCAATCAAGGCAATGCGTTTTCTTACCCCCTCCACCAGCAATCGGATGGTGCATGGCCAATTTCACCAACAATGAAAACTTGAGCGAAATAAACAATTTTGTCGTTATCGTCTTGTTTGTGTCAAGACACGACAGACATTACCAAAGAAAGGGCTGGATTTTCAAGGATTTCAAGGAAAAACTGGATTTTTATCTATGGTGAAATTGGGACTTAATCGGAAACGTGTGGAAAGGCTTGATTTGGTATACGCATTTCAGGCCTGAAAGCATTTCATGGGCTGATCAGGGGCTACGGGAGGGATAGAGGATAAATCACGAACAGCTGGAAGTTTAGTTTTGCTGTTCTTGGAGGCAAGCTCTTGAATTCATGAACTAGAATACCTAGATCGGAGAATCATCATCTTACATTATCTTAATACTCCGTCGTTTTTTCCAGATCTACGAAAAAGTCGAATACGCTCCTGTGGCTTCGCCCAGACGCGCTCCCAGCCCGATGGACGGGCGTAACTTCTCACCCAGCCCCGTCTATGGCCAGACAGCGAGGAAATCGGACAACTCGACCTACGCCTATCTGAAAGGGCCGAGGAGTCCGAATTTCGAACAGAACGATCGCGGTGACGCCTCCAGCCCGATATACGGCTCTTCGGTTCGGAGGCAAGGCGCTATAAGCCCGATAAGGCGGCCGGACGCTCCTAGCCCGATAGCCAGGCACAACGCTCCTAGTCCAGTTTACGCCATCGCCAAAAAGCCAGGCTCTCTGGCGCAAGTGCACCCCGCGCCTAACGCCATCAGAAAACCCAACTCGCCTAGTCCAGTCCAGATGTCGTCCAAACGGCCGGAAATCAACTCGCTGTACGGCTACGTCCAAAAGCCCGAAACCCTCTACGCGGACGCTGTCGACGGTCAGAGCCCGCAGCGCCTGAAGAAACCGGAAACCCCGTTGTACGGTTTCACCAAGAAGATTCCAGCCGGTATGGATCCTGTTTACTCGGACGTCGTCAAGCGGAGGCCCGACCAAGGTCAGACCCAGATCCGGATGACTGTCACTCAAAGGCCGACTTCGCCGAGCAACGGAGACCCGATTTATTCGAGGGCCGGCGGTAGAAGCCCGGGCGGGACCAGTTCCGAGTCCAACAGTCCGCTTCCCCCGCCTCACGGACGTGCTGCAGGTGAGATGCATGTTAGACAATACTGTGAGTCTGCAAAACCATTTCGATGACCCAACGTTTTGGAGGACATGAAACAACTTCCGATTGCTGGCTGAGCAAATGGAGATGACTTCTGGCTTAGAAACGCCAATGAAATTTGATGGTTTCAAGTTATTGCAGCCATTGTAGGTTTTGGGACAGTGAAAGAGCGCCAAAAAAGCAGCTTGAGTCCATTTTCTTGGAGGATTTTCAAGGAGTTGTACAAGTAGAGCTCAAAACTTCATTTTCCATGATGGTTTTGCAGATTCACTGCCGGCTGGTTGGTGTACGAAGCTGCAACCATTAACTAAAATTACCTTAAGGCGTCAGACGTCAGACATTCGGCGTTTCTCGATAATTTGATTAGCCTCCCAGCGTTTTCGAATCTCTCGCCTTGATTCTCTGTGCATCTCCGTTGGTAGCGTACATGGATGACGCCTTGGAATGTCCAGGGCTCTAATTATGGATTTTTCGGGTTCCCTCGAACTGGGTTCTTGAAATTTTTTGAGCTCAGCATTCAAAAAGTTCGTGGCGATCCTGGCGCTGATACGCTTCAAGTCCAGATCTGCACTTTTCGCAGATCTGGACTGCCTTTCTTTCATTGTAGCTAGAAAATCCTGCATACCCAGGCTTGGGTATTCGATCGGGCAGGACATGAGAGCGCAACAACTTGCCAGACGTTAATTTACCGAATTTCCAAGCGTATGTTTTCTTGAAAATTCCAAAATTGATTTCCAGGAGCCAACAGTCCGATGGTGCGCCTGGCTAACGAGAGGCCGATGAATTCGCCGAGGATCCAAAATTCGCCCGTGGGAAATTTGAAAACTGCTGGGACTCAGGTATTTGGAGTACGAATATGTTTTGTCCGTAGTAAACAATTACTGTAGTGCTACTCAGGTACTGCGGCCATCGCTGCATAGGCGAAAAGCGATAACATTCCTCCGAAGCATGCTGATTTTAGGCTTGTGGTGGGGCAATGAGCCTGGAACCTTCTCATACAGGTTCACAAGTACAACTCTCTTAACTGTACTTATGGTAGTAACTTCAAGCACTTGAGCGTCGCATTTTCAAAAATTAGCGTTATCTTGAAATAATAATTAAAAAATTCTGTCGAACATGTTTTATCCGTTGATCTCCTTTCCAGAGCCCGATTTCGGCGATTTTGGACCAATCGAGAGAGAGGCCTTACAGTCCTATGCTCTCTCAGTCGAACAGTCCGTCGCACAGGAACCACGCCGCCAGTCCGATCTACGGCAGATCTTTGACGCCGAATAATTTACGGTGGGTACCCTCTATACATAATCACGGTATGGAAAACAATTTTGTAGCTTCGTAGTTCAAAAAAAGTTTTGAAAATTATCAAAAACTCAATAATGGCTAACTAAAACTGCAATAAATCCTAAACGGTTAAAGCTACCGCCATGGCATTGGTCTCGTTCGGTTCAGACTCCAAAATTCTATAGAAAATGATGCCTCACATGACTATGTTACAAGTTTTCCTTAACAGCTGTTTCACAGGCTTTGAAATTTAGGTAGTGATATGTCAAGACGTTAGGACTTACTAGACGCAAGACTAGAATTTTCTTCAAAATTCAAAAAAAATGTGGATTATTCCTTTCTTTGAAAAACCGCAAAAGGGGGGGACAAAAAAAAATTTTATTGCAGATTTGGAACCCCCTGTCCTTGAAACCAACCAATTTTCAGTGGTTGTTGAAAAAAATTTCTGACAGGTTCATTTTTTCAGAAAAAAAAACTTTTTTCAAAAATGAACCCAATAATGAACTTTTTTTCGAAAATAAACCAAATAATGAACTTCTTTCAAAAATCAAGATAAAAAAGGTGAAACGCGGGACAATATCAGAGCTAATGGTCCAAGGTTGGTTGCTGTTCGAAACGTTTCTCCAAATAGACGAGGCTATTATTCGCTATCTTAACTTTCGCTCAAATCACATGCGGAAACATTCGAAATGATTTCAGTCAGATTGCTTCGGGCGATGATCTTATTTGTTGTCCGATCTGAACTGACGCAATGGCCTGTTTTTATTCGTACGATTGCCTCAAGCAGCCTCGCCCTTTGTGGCAGTTGCATCAACGAAATTCAAATCGAAATAAATTATTGAACGAAGTATTTACTTCAATTTTAGATCAAATTTATGGCTGGCTAGTTCCCAAGGATTGGGCCCATAACCTTATAATTCGTATTATCACTGGTATTGAGGGTTTCTGGAAATTGTTTCTGAAATACCATTAGCTTTAATAATAGCTTAGATTGTCCGACTACACTACGATATAGGAGGCACAAACATACGTATGTTATCGATTAATTAAGGCCTCATTATTAAATGGTCGGCAACGCAGTGCGTTGAATCGGGTTATCACATTTTAGATGTACCCTATTTAGCAATTCCCCGAATATGTCTTGGGTCAACACGGGATACCTTGTTTCACTGTTTCGCCCTGTCCAGGTGAAGGTTTTTTGTTTCACGAAAACCCTTTTTTTTATAATACCTACTTCCATAAATTTGCTGTGCAAAATTTTGAACCAAATTTATTCCAGTTTCACTTGTTTGGGAGGGTGAGAAATAGAAATATAAAAAAAAGCTGTTAAAATTGAAAAAATCAGCCTAAAATCGAAGTGCACCAAATCATTAGTTATTTACAAATTTTTGATAGATTAGCCCCAGCTAAGAATCAATTCTACAGCTAATTTCCAACAAAAATTATTTTATAACTTTTTTTACTCGCTTCTAAATGCCTCTTTTTGTGTTTTAAGATTTGTTCCGTGAATTCGATCTTAATTCACTAAAACGGATATTCATCCTGAATTTATCAAGAAAATTCAATTTTGACTATACCGCTGGAAAAAGCGATAAATTTCCAATCACCCTACAGTACCAGTAAATTTTTTCGAGATGATTCAATTCGTCGAAAATTTGTCGGAAAAGTGAATTTGGTCAGATCTCGAAAATGTTCGGTTTTTTCAACTCCATGGGCTTAATGCTATGTGATGGTTAAATTCAGCCTGCAGTCCTGAAAAATGCGCCAAGATGTCAGCTTTCCAACGGTATAGTAAATATTTTGCATTGAGAAGCGATTTTTCTCAAATAACGTTGATTTTCATTAAAAAATCCACGTTTTTCCGCATTCTAGCGGGATTTCCTCCACTAAATTTTGGCGTAAGAGCTATTTCGACTATACCGTTGGAAAGCTGACATCTTGGCACAATTTTGAGGACTACAGGCTAAATTTAACCTGCACAATTGTATCAAGCCCACGGAGTTGAAAAAATCAAACATTTTCGAGATTTGACCAAATTCACTTTTCCGACAAATTTTTAACCAATTAAGCCAACTCAAAAAAATTTATTGGTACCGTCAGGTGATTGGAAATTTATCGCTCTTTCCAACGATGTAGTCAAAATTGAATTTTGTTGATAAATTCTGAATGTTACGGCCGTTTTAGTGAATTAAGATCGAATTCACGTAACAAATCTTAAAACACAAAAAAGTGGCATTTAGCAGCGAGTAAAATAAAAATGTTATAGAATAATTTTTGTTGGAAATCAGCTGTGAAATCGATCCCTAGCGGGGTGTATAGCGTGGGGTTACCCTAGTTCAATCTCGAAAAAATTATTTCGATTTATTTTCCAGAAGCGGTTGCGTTTCGCCGACTCGAAATTCGGGTTTCACACCGGATACTTCGCTCGTCTTGGAGGAGCGTAAGGAGCAATTGAAGCGGCACGACTGGAAAGAGGCCGGAGCCGGGGGCCGGCCCCCTTCGGGAAGGAAGTACCTCCAGACGGCGGGTGAGTCTTTTTTTGGAAATTTTGTCAGTAAAACGACAATTTTTTTTTGCCAATACTTCATTTTGCGAGTGATACATGAGGCCGAAACATTGATCCGATTTGCGAGGCGTTCCTCTTCCGACCGATGTTGCCCCGGGCGTGCCCTGCCGCCCTAAGGAGACTGTAGGAATTATTGATAAGTTTCTGGGATTGAACCATCATCAGCACGTAATAGTTATCAGTGAAGTGATGATGTCTTGATCGCGGAAACCTGGGCGTGTCCGTAAATAGCGAAAGAGTTAACTTATTTCCTGTTATTTCCGAGTGTTTTATTCAGAAATGTTCGCCTGCCCCGTACGTGCGTAGATTTGCGTGAACTCGGCTCCAGAAGTGACCCGTGCGCCCTTTTCTGGCTTGTACGCCTAAATAATAAAACGGGCACCGACAGGACGACACCCCGGTGCCTTGCGAACACTCGACCTCATGTTACCCTCGGGTTTTCTTTTTCAACCCTTCATCTTCCGAGAATGTAGCCGTTAAAATGTATGCAGTTCGAACACGTTGCCATCGCTAGAGAACTTACCTAGTGTTTCCTCCTTGAATAAATTGGGAATTTGCGTCATTTTGACTAGCGAAGGGAACCAATAATTGCAGTCATTCGGCATGCAACACTGATTAACTCGAATTTTGGCAAAAATAATTTATTGGTATCACTGGATTGGTTTTTCCACGGGGAATCCGGTGGTGGTTTGAGCGAATTCGCGAGAAAAGGTTTCGGAAACCGTTTCGAGCAACACCGATTAACTCTTTTCAGGCCGTAAAATTGGTTATCTTTTGCTGCAATTCGAAAGCTCTTGGTTGGGTGCAGCTCCTCTTTTTGGTTATTATCCAACTTTTCGTTACATTTTTACTCAATTTTTTAAGCAATAATTCGATTAACTTTATTTGCATAGATACCAGTTTTTTGGATATCCAAAGCTTTTTTGGATTCAATTTTTTCGAGTTTTCAAAGCTTTTTATGGATTCAATTTTTTGGATTTAAAGCTCTTACCTACTTTGGTTGGGTGCAGCTCCTCTTTTTGGTTATTATCCAACTTTTTGTTACATTTTTACTCAATTTTTCAAGCAAACTCAATCAATTTAATTTGCATAGATACCAATTTTTTGGATTTCCTGAAAAAATCGAGTTAACCGCTGTTGCATCCCGAACAAACAATTATTGATCGACAATCGTTGATTTTTCGTGGATTGTGGATTTTGCTGATTTTTTTCTGATTTTACGTCAAATTCCTGGGATCAGAAAAATAAGAATAAGCGATGGAATCGATTTCTTGCATTTCTTAACAGCTGAACCGATTTCTGCGCTACTGGTTTCAAATTGTAAGAAAATTCAAGTCCGAAAACGTCTTCTGCTACACATTTTTACGTAAAATTTGTGTTTAGGCTGAAAAATTGAAAAAAAAACGGAAGAACTTCTTTGTTACTTGAAAAACAAAACATTTTTGAGGAATGAAGAATGTGAAAAAACATTCAAGTGGTCCAACGAGCTCAAAAAAGCCAATATCGGTATAGTAAAATTCCCTTCAACCGGCTAAAGAGGGAAAACCGCAATGAAGATATCAAAATGAATTAACATTTTCGAAAATTCCAGTAAACCCCTTACCCTATGGTTAATTGGGCGAGAAAACTTGGAAAAACATTCGGAAAATTCCTTACACACAATACCGCTTTAAAAATTCTTTTCTGAAAGTTTTCTTCGAAAATTCTTGTCAAAATTCTTTGAAAATTATCGTAAGATTTTTTTAAAACAATTTTTTAAAAACATTCTTTTGTAGAATTTTGAGTAAAAATTCTTTGAGTAAAGTTCTTTGAAAATTTCCGCCTCATGTTTTTAGCCGTTGTTGATACTAGCGGCCATAAATAGGTCCGAATATTATGGGATCGGTTCGAAATTTTAGGTACCGACTCAGTACTTCGCGTTTTCCACTCTTTACTCAGCAGACTGGACAGCTGAACCGATTTTAATGCTTCTCGCCCCAAATAATATGGAATTTTAAGGCCGAAAATGTTTTTTATTTTACTCTTTGCGTAAAACGATCGTTTGACGATATCATCGACGTTAACGTCGGGGTGTCGTGACCCGAAAAACAATTCATCACTCGAAACTGCGTCGGACATTCGCGTTCGTTTCTGTCGCGCGTTCTCTTTTTCCGGACCGTCGAACCTCGGAAATTGATTATTTTTTTCCGGGGGGGAAAATACGAAATTGAGGACAACAGGTAGGCAGGGAAACTGATGATTGATCGATCCCCCGTCAAATGATCCTGTGACTGATGGATTCGCTGGCAAACAGCAAAGGTAAACAGGGCCGGCGAGAAATGAACGGTGCCGAGGTTCGTTTTGGTCACCGCTGGTCATTTTGATGGTACCGAGTACCTGGCGAGGGATTTTTGGACTCGATTCGGGAAATTCGGACCATTTTTGCGGTAATAAAATTTATTAATTTATTTAATGCTGGGATCCACTCCCTAGTGCTGCGAGAAAATCATAATATGATGATTTTTGGTGATGATATGATGGCATTGTGACATATCGTCGGCACCACGCCATAACCGCGAAACTGCTCATTATTACTGTACAGTTTCGCGGTTATGGCGTGGTGCCGACGATATTATCTCACAAAAGTCAAGAGATCAAAATCAGTGTTTCCAAATTTTCGAAATTTTCTGCTCAGATACATTGAAGTAAGGCAGACGGCAACTTCTTTGAGAATTTTTCAGAATTTTTCGGATTTCCTGCTTGATTTTCCGTATAGTAGGAGGTTTTCCCCCGGAATTTTAGAGAAAATGAATTCTTGGCCCCAGATTTTTATGAGGGCCCCAGATTTTTTGTCTTTTTACTTCCATATTTACAAAGTAAATGGAAGTATTGTGATCGTCCTAAAATCGAGAATCGGAACGGAGCCTCAGAAAAAACTTTTTCTTATACACATTTACTCAGAATCACTTCCTGAACAAGTGTCTGTGTGTCCGTCTGTCCGTCTGTCTGTCTGTCCGTCTGTCCGTCTGTCCGTCTGTGGTCATTTGCAAAAATGGCCATAACTCCCTCATTTCTCAACCTTTTTTCAAATTTCTTGAACTGAAATGTTTGTCTCGGCAAGACCTAACACCCTGTTTAATCGAAATTTGGATAACGCACAGTACTTCCGATATATTCGCATTTTTAGTGTTTTCTATTTTATTTTTTTACGGCCACAAAAATGAACCGATTTGAGCGTTCTTGGTCTTAAAATCTTTGTTTTACCTTGCAGAATATGTGGATATTTTTTATATTCCAATAATGTATTGTATTTTTATTTTAGGCGAATTTTAAAATTTTAATAGTGAATTTTTTGATATTTTTGGCCTAAACACCCTTAAAAGCAGTCAAAATATGATCAAATTGTGTCTCAATTTTACGTATCAGAATATGGAAGTATTGTGTGTTATCTACGCACCACTGGTTTTCCAATTTTTGGTCTACCGATCCGATTTTGTATTTTTCGAGCTCGTTGAATTCATTGTACGCTTCGGCACATTTTTTCACCCCCTGTGAGTGAAATTGGTTGGTTTTCAGTGTTTGAAAGCTGGTTTAAAGGCTAATTTTTGACATTTAAAAAAATATTTTTTTGACCCTTAAAAAAAATTTAAAATTTCAAAAAAATATTTTTGGGTAGGTTTTGAATACGTATCTAACACAAAAAATTTGCAATTTTCTACGACTCCTCAGGCCTGAGAAAATTCCAAAAACCTATTTCTCATGAAAAATCCAAGGTCTGAAGAGCCTGGAAAAATTTTGAAAAAATTATGGATTTGATTTCGGGGTTTTGGCTCGAATGTTGACTACAAAACATAAAATTTGACGTTTTTCCAGGATTTCAGTCAACATGGTCAATTTGAGGGGTAGTGATACGGCCGAAATCGCGTTTTTCTCAGTTTTCTTGATTGTATGGCCAAAGTATGGGTTTTAGGCAAAAACTTTATGGGGAAGAAAATGTCGGGCGTTAAATTTCCTATCAGATGCATCCCTTGTTAAGGACTATTCACAGGACTGGATTCTAGTGGCGAAAGACGGGTTTGATGACTAATTTATGACGATTCATAAAACTGTTCTTGCCCCTTCAGGAAGAAATTTCTTAAATTTCAAAAAAATTTTTTGTTCATCTTCCAAAATTTAGAAAAAATTAGCAGTTTTCTAACGCTCCCGAGGTGGATGACGAAAAATGCAGGAAAGAGGCTTTCTTTGATAATTACGATGTTGATGGGGAAAAATATTTAAAAAAATAATGAATTTTGCTCTGATCCGTATCGCATGATCGTTTGTTTAGGCACTGACTCAAAATCAAAATTTGACTTTTTTCGGGACTTGGATCAGCATGGTCAATTTGAGTTGGTGGCCAATTTGAGTTTGAAAGCTGAGTTTGTGCGTTGAGTGTTTTGTCAGAAAGGTGTGTTTGTGAGTTAAGTTTCTGGGCTTAAAATTGTGGCCTGTAGTTTGCGAGTCGAAAGAATGATTGGCCAAAAATGTTTTACCTTGCAGAATACGCGGATATTTTTTATAATCCAATAACAGCGTCAAAAGTGATTAAAATATAGGTAGTCAAATTGTGTCGAAAATTAGTTAATATTTTATATTAACGCATATTGTGTGTTATATACGCACTACTTTTTCAGATATATATGGAAAAATAATTTGCCCTCGGCCCCGTTTTTATTTTCCGGCGTTATTTCGAGTTATCGCAATAACTTGCGCGTTTTAGCCACTCTAGCGAAACTACGGCTCGCGGACTTTAGAGCCGCCTCAGCGGAATCGGCCTTTGACCCGTGGCGCCTACGAGCGGCGGGAACGGAAACCAGCGGTGCCGGTCGCCCCACGGGAACTCCGACGGGTCCCGATCCCGCCCGAGCCGCCCCGAGCCGCCCAGGGCCCCGGGTTCAGCCTCTCCGGCATCGCCCTCTCCCCCCGTAAGCCGCCCCACGACAATCCCACGGGCTCGGCCCCGACTTCGATTTTCGCTCGGCGGGTTTTTGACCTCGATTTTTCCGCGTTCCCGGCCGCGACTCGGGTTCCCGTCCGAAATGGCGCCGCCCGACCGAATGCGGGACTGAATCGCCGCGGGACTGAATCGCCGCGGGACTGAATCGCCGAGGTACTGAATCGCCGTAGGAACGGTCGGCTGACGGGTCGCGTTCGGTAGCGTCGGCTCTGGAAGAGGAGAGAGAGGGCTGCTATGCTCATCCGATGGAAGAACAAGGACAAGGACAAAGTGTCCGGCTCGTCGACGTCGACGACGAAATCGTCGACGAAAAAGAAGCGGAAATTCGGCACGAGGAGCGAAGGTGAAAATATCCGAATTTTTTCGGCGAAAATTTCGGCATATTTTTTTTTAATTTCGCTCGATTTATTTTTTACGCCATTTACGGCCTGAAATTTCATATTTTCGCACGGATTTCCAATTTCAGCGCCCGAATTCACTTAGCACTGAGGACTTCGAAATTTTATCAATTAATTCTTCAAAATTTGACAATTTCGCTCTGTTTTTTTTTTCTCGCCTAAATTGTCTCACCTTTCATCGGCTGATTTTTGCCCATTTTTCCTCTTCTGTCTCGTATTTTCGCTGGTTTCCTGCTTAGAATGTTAGTCGGGTCCTTTTTTTGTACCGAGCCACTCCCAAGTGTTCCCGTTGGAAGGCCAGGGAGACAATCGCTTTTTTCTATTACCCGAAAATAGTTAAAAAACCATCAAGCTTACTAGAACGAACTGAAAACCCCCACTCGATGAACTTTACACCGAAATATGTAATCAAATTATCAATTTGTTACTTTCGTATATGCGCAGTAAACACTGCAGTACATACTGCTATCGTCCTGAAAAATTGAAAATCGGGTCAGAGGTTGAGGAAAAATCACTTAATCACTCATTCGCTTCGAATTTTCGCATTTTTTACTCTCCCCAAAAAGAGATTTGTGCGTTTTTGTGGTTTTCGTCTTTCAGAATTCACAATGCATCTTTTTCTCCCCCTTTAACTTGGCAATATACTGCGCTGCTGCCATTTTGGTTTTTTTGTTCATTTTTGCAAATCTTTTCTTAATTTTTCTTAAGTCGAAAATAGGAGCGGAGGTTCAAAAACAAGTGTCTGTGTGTCCGTCTGTGAGCATTTCCGAAAATGGCTGTAACTCCCGTAATTCTTTACATTTTTCCAAATTTCTTGAACCAGAATCTTCGTCTAGCCAATACCTATCTCCATGTTTAACCGGAATTTGGATATCTTACAGTACTTCCGAGATTTTTGCATTTTCAGTGTTTTCTCTTTTATTATTTCCTGGCCACAAAAATGAACCGATTTGAGCGTTCTTGGTCTTAAAATCTTTGTTTTACCTTGCAAAATACGTGGATTTTTTTTTATATTTCGATAATTTGGTGTGTTTTTATTTTGGGCGGATTTTTAAAATTGTATACTAAATGTTTTGATATTTTCGACCTAAACAGCCCCAAAAATAGTCAATATTAATAAAATAATTATTAAAATATAAAATAATACTTATCTATTTTTTTTATTTTATTTATAATTATTTATAATAATTTATAAAACTATTATCTAAATAATATTAATCATTGGTCGATACCCGTCCCTAGTTATTTCTTCATTTTTCAAATCCCAGTTCCCCTTATTTCCGTAAAAACCCCCAAGAAAAACCCCCAAAATCCCCTTCGGGCAAACCCAAATTTGGGGTGAAAACCCTCGGCAACACTGAAATTAGTTATCGGAAACTTCTATTGAACTGTTCGAACAGCTGATTCGAGTCGCCTGATTTTCCCCGGAGCTAGAAAACTTCGGAGTTAATTCTCGGCTATGGCTGAGCCTCTTTCGAAGTTTGAAAAGTTCCAACCAATTTCTGCTCGGTTCCACCAGAATGGTTGTCGAAGCTTTTGACGCATATTTTCTCTCCCGCTCGTGAACTTTTGAAGCGTCTGCTTATTATTAACTGATGGAAAAATCGCCTGCTTATAATATTCCGTACAATAATATATTATTTATATTCCGTATAATATTCAGTACATCGAGCTGAATATTATAACCAGCGCTGCGTAGATAACACACAATACTTCCATATTTTGAAACGTAAAATTGAGACAAAATTTGATCATATTTTGACTGCTTTTAAGGGTGTTAGGTCAAAAATATAAAACAAACTCACTATGCAAATTTTAAAATTCGCCCAAAATGAAAAAACGCCCCATTTTCGGATTATAAAAAATACCTACATATTCTGCAAGGTAAAACAAAGATTTTAAGACCAAGAACGCTCAAATCGGTTCATTTTTGTGGCCGGAAAAAAATGAAATAGAAAAACACTAAAAATGCAAATATATCGGAAGTACTGTGCGTTATCCAAATTTAGGGTGTTAGGTCTTCCCGAGACAAACATTTCAGTTCAAGAAATTTGAAAAAAGGTTGAGAAATGAGGGAGTTATGGTCATTTTTGTAAATGACCACAGAGGGACAGACGGACTAACGGACACACGGACACTTGTACAGGAAGTGATTCTGAGTAAATGTGTATAAGAAAAAGTTTTTTCTGAAGCTGTAAATATGGAAGTAATAATTATGAAAATCTAAATCAATAATTGATCATAATACTAATAATTATAAAAATTACCTCAACAATTGCTAACAATTTTTTTAGGTACCATAAACATTTTTTTTGGCCCCCTAGGCAAAGTAAACTTTTTTCCCTTAAAGATTATTTCCTGTTCTCGACCTTTTCTCAGTAAAATGACCATAAGTCCTTTAAAATTTGGAGTAATTACATAAATGAGGATACTACAAGACAGGCCGTTGAATTTCCTATATTCGTATTTTTCTCTGAAACCAGTGGTGCGTAGATAACACACAATACTTCCATATTTTGAAACGTAAAATTGTGACACAATTTGATCATATTTTGACTGCTTTTAAGGGTGTTTGGGTCAAAAATATCAAAAAATTCACTATTAAAATTTTAAAACTCGCCCAAAATGAGAAAATGCCACATTTTCGGAATGTAAAAAATATCCACATATTCTGCAAGGTAAAACAAAGATTTTAAGACCAAGAACGCTCAAATCGGTTCATTTTTGTGGCCGGAAAAAAATAAAATAGAAAACACTAAAAGTGCAAATATATCAGAAGTACTGTGAGTTATTCTAATTCCGATTAAACAGGGTGTTAGGTCTTGCCGAGACAAACATTTCAGTTCAAGAAATTTGAAAAAAGATTGAGAAATGAGGGAGTTATGGCCATTTTTGTAAATGACCACAGACGGACAGACGGACAGACGGACGTAACGGACGTAACGGACACACAGACACTTGTTCAGGAAGTGATTCTGAGTAAATGTGTATAAGAAAAAGTTTTTTCTGAAGCTCCGTTCCGATTCTCGATTTTAGGACGATCACAATACTTCCATTTACTCTGTAAATATGGAAGTAAAAATTATCGAAGCAAAAATGCCAAAAATAGCTTGGATTTTGAAAATTCCCATTTTTTCAACCTGCGTTTTGGACTAGAAGAAACCAGTGGTGCGTAGATAACACTCGATATTTCCGTATTTTTATAATATAAAAATTTACAAATAAAAAAAATTTACTTATTTTTGACAGATTGATTATAATTTTAATAGGTACTTTGGGGTCAAAAATGTCAAGAAACTGATCAGGCAAATTTTTGAAACTCTCCAAATGCGCTTAAAAAAAAAAAATACGCCAACTTATCGGATTATGAAAAAATATCCATGTGAAACAAAAGTTTTGAGGTCAAATAGGCTCAAATCGCTTTATTTTTGCGGCCAGAAAAAAACCCAAAAGTGCCGATATATCTGAAGTTTTGCGAGTAATTCGAAATTCGGTTTAACACAGTGATAAAGTCTTACTGAGACAAAATTTGTCTCATAAGTGAGTCTTATAAGTCAAATAAGTGAGTTAAATAAAAAAATGAGTAGTCATGGCCAGTTGGGATTTTTCAGTGAGCATCTTACAAAAATAACGGGATAATATTAAATATCCCTGTTCAAGAAATGTGTAAAAACCGTTAAAAATTGAGGGAGATACCGTTATTTTTGTAAAATGCTCACTGAAAAATCCCAACTGGCCATGACTACTCATTTTTCGATTTAACTCACTTATTTGACGGTTTGTTTTTGATTTTTTCGGGTTCTCTTTTTTACCGAAAACATGATGAAATTTCTCGACAAAAGGCTCTACCGTCATTTTTTTGTTCCGAAAGTGATTTTCAACAAATGTTCACCGATAACGCAAAAAAATTTGAACCTTTGATCCGATTTATATTTCCTCATTTACTAGATTCCACAGATCCGTACAAAGAGAATATTATTGGATTTTCATTATTTAGTTGACTTTTTATTCGTATTTTTGGTTTTCATGATAAATGAAAGTGCCTATCAATAGGGTAAAAATTTTTTTTTTCATTTTTCTTCTCCTCTGTCTGTTTGGTAGTTTAATATTTCTAAATGTGTTGCAAGGCTGCAATAAAATTTCTTATTCGTCCACCGTTTGGGGTTTTTCGAGGTTTTTTTGAGGTTTTTCGAGGTTTTTTGTGGTTTTTTCGAGGGTTTTTTGAGGTTTTTTCGAACGCCATAATTTTCTTTTTGAAATTTCGAAAAACGGTCGTGAAACTTTTTCAAAAAAAAAATGAAAAATAGGCGCTTTTACGCTTTTGGTTTTCTATTCCACAAGGATTTCCAACCACATAGGTGCCAAGTGGGGGGGGGGCTATTGTTCAAAGTTCAATCCGGGTAGTAGGTCAGCCGCGCACTTCAAATATCGCCGTCTCCCGCAGATACGCGGACAATGGGCTCTTTCCCTCTTTATCAACCATGGGTGGGGTTCTTCGATATCGGACGCCGCGGGGGTGGAATCCGCCCCATGAACTTGAACCCCACCCCTCGACGCCCCCGATGATCGGCGCTGCTGCCTCCTGGCGGCCGATGGACCAAAACGTCCAGAGTTCAACAGGTCCCCTCAGTTTCAGTTCATCTCGCGTACCTGTATCTGCTCAGTTTGTGCTCTGTGGTTAATAAATCGGTCATATTTCTGTCCGCCCTGCCTTCGTGACGCGCATGAAACGAAATCATGACACACGATAGAACAATATAGCGTAGAGGAATTTATTTTTTGGAAATAGCGCTATTTGCCATCGGGCACAACATCTTTAGAACGATAAATTTCATTTTCAATAAGTAAAAACTCACATTTTCGTAATATTTTATTAAATTACAAATTTCGATTAAATCCCCCTTACGAACAATAAAATGATGGCTGCGTATTGATACCTTAAAGCGCGAAGGGAATACGCCAAAAAACGGTATTTAGTGAAAAATTCAGTTTTCTATCTCTTTACAAAAACTGAAATTTTTCCCATATTTTTTATAATTATTTTTTAATTTTTTTATATCTAATTATTTTTTTATATTTTTTTTCTCCAATCGGAAAATACTTATCGAGTCTACAACCACGTTCAACCTGAACTTCCTAGATAAATTTTTTTAGTCTTTTTAATTTTTTTTTTTCGGCAGCAAAAAGCCCCCTCAATTTTGGGTGCGATCGATAGGTCCTTCGATTCTTTATATACCGGAATCTCAAAATCAATATTTTCGGACATATTCCCTTCGTGCTTCAAGCTATATTACCTCCTTTCGATGAAAATTATGATTATAATTATGATTAATGACAAAACAAATGACGAAAATAAATATTTTTCATCATCCCCTTGCGCTTGAGTTGTGAATCAATTCGTCTATCAATAGTTTAATATTTAACTTTTTATTAGGGCAAATATTTAATCTCAAATTCAGGCCGAGGGATTGATATTTTTCATGATGACCCTGTTAGGTACGAGGCTCAAATTCAAACCAATCAAACACAGTTTTCATGATTAATTTTATCATTATTTCAATAATTCGAAAATCTTTTTTTTTGGTGATGTCGTTTCCGCCTTTACGACCGATCCAACTTTTTTGTTCGTCAATTTTGTCATTCCACTCATGCTTGAACTTTATTTTTGTCAAATACCATTCGAATTTTGAACAGGTCGACACAGCACACAGCAGTTAAAGAACGAATTCTGTGATATTTCATGTGATCTGTATTTATGTTCGTTTTGCGCCAGTGTGTGTCTTTAGGTAAAGAACTTTTCCGTATACAGTACGAAATATTTTTGAATTTTGTATTTTGCAGTTTTCGTTTTGGCCTTTTTTATTTTTGTTGATTAGCTTGGTCTGGCACGTCGTTTTTTCACTGAACATTTTTGTCCCCTTTTTGTGTTTTTTCTGGTAGTGAAAACGTTGAATGTGTCCCGGAGAATTTCGATTCGAAGAACTGGTTGCAAATCCCGTGTCTGAAATAGCTGAACAGTTTGAAAATTTATTAGGTTTTACTGGTTCGTGAACAAATTTTTTTGCAGACTTTTTATTTTTTTAATCGCTCGATTTTTTATTTCCTATTGATTCGTCTAAAAAACGCAATTGTTTGCGTTCGCCGAAATGAAGGGTGACAATATTTTTCAGATTTTTTCCTCTATTAGTTATCGACGATTTTCGGTACCTATTTTCATACCGGTACAATGTTTGGTTCGGTTTTCGGTTGTAAGCTGTTTCGAAATTGAAAACGAAAATTCGAAATCATGCTCCGTAGCCAATTTTGGGGTCAGAAATGGCGTGAATTTTGAAAAATTTCATTTTACGATCAACGTTTGCCATTTCGGATCGCTCGTTAACGATTCGTCAACCATTTAACCAGGTCCGGGAAAATGGTTCGTTCCAGCATGCGAGCACCGGTTGTCCCGTCTTGCGAATTGTGTATTTTCTCTCGCTGTAAGCCCCATTCGAGTCTTGCCCATTTGGGTCTGACCATTTGAGCCGCTAAAAGGGTCTGCGGGCCGTGGAAAGGCTTCCTGTTGGCTCTAAAAGTATCCCTATATTTCACTGTTAATGTCCCCGCCGGGCTTTCCCTTTTCTCCCTGTCCGATAAATTATTTCGGAGGAAATTTTCAATTTTCCCCGCGCCCCTTTGTAAACGGCTTAATTACGAGATTATTATAATTAAAATTTCACCGCGTACCCACTGTGAACGGCTATTCGCGAAAAAAGAGATGTCTTATTATATTCGTGTCGTCATCTTTCTGAGGTACTTTTGGTACAACTTCTTCGGGCACTTTTTGTTGAACTACTGTAAAACGTTATTTCATCAAAGAAATAAACCTGGTTTAGCAAGTGAACCCAGTAGAAGTATGGAACTTAATAAAAACCTCATTGGGGGAAGTAAACCTGGAAAAAAAACTCGGTAGTAAAGTCGAACCTGGCAGAAGAATAAACGTTAGGCACAGTAATCGTTTGGCATGGTAATCGTCAGGCACAATAATCGTCAGGCATTGTAAACGCTAGGCACGGAAAACGTTAGGTGCGGTAATTGTCAGTCACGGTAATCGTTAGACACAATAATCGTTAGGCACGGTAATCGTTAGGTATGGTAAACGTCAGGCACGGTAATTGTCAGTCATAGTAATCGTCAGTCACGGTAATCTTTAGGCACGGTAATCGTCAGTCATAGTAATCGTCAGGCCCGGTAATCGTCAGGCGCGGTAATCGTCAGGCACAGTAATTGTCAGGCACGGTAATCGGTAGGCATGGTAAACGAGAGGCACGGTAATCGTCAGGCACGGTAATCGTCAGGGATGGTATTCGTTAGGCATGGTAATCGTCAGGCACGGTAATTGTTAAGCACGGTAATCGTCAGGCACGGTGATTGATAGGCATAGTAATCGTCAGGCACGGTAATCGTTAGGCACGGTAATCGTCAGGCACGGTAATCTTTAGGCACGGTAATCGTTTGGCACTGTAATCGTTTGGCACGGTTATTGTTAGGCACGGTAATCGTCAGTCACGGTAATCGTCAGTCACGGTAATCGTCTGGCACGGTAATCGTCAGGCACGGTAATCGGTAGGCATGGTAAACGAGAGGCACGGTAATCGTCAGGCACGGTAATTGTTAAGCACGGTAATCGTCAGGCACGGTAATCGTTAGGCACGGTAATCGTCAGGCACGGTAATCGTCAGGCACGGTAATCGTTAGGCACGGTAATCGTCAGGCACGGTAATAGAAGTGCACCCGGTACAAAGAAATTAACTCCGTGGATTTGATGGGGAGAGCGTACTTATGATAGCGTACCCCCAGGTATACAAATCAACTTGGCAGAATAATTGAAACCGGTAAAACATTAATTTAAGAAATTTATCAAGATTGGTAGAAAGAGTAATTCTAGCTAAAACAAAATGAGTAAAAAAGGGTAAACCTGGTTAAATTGGTAAACCATGCTCTGCTACCATGTGGCAAAATATGCTTTTTCTTTCAGTCAAATCTCTATAATTCGTTCCAAAAAACTAAATTCGGAAATTATCCAAAATGATAAACAAAAACGGTTTCTTTGAAACTAGGAAATGAAAATTATCTGTTGGTGATTGAAATTACTCGCTACTGTGCGCCGAAATTGGTAAAATGTCCGGAAAATTGTAAAGCCAACAAAAAATAAACCCAACATATTCAAGATATTGTGTTAGCAAGAATAAACCCTGTATAAATTTTAAATTTATTAGGTATGCCGTCACAAATTCTAGAGCATTGGCGCTCTAAAAAAACCAGGGAAAATGGAATTGGTAATGTGAGCTACATACCTAACCACCATGCTACATACCTAAATTTTCGGTGCATTATAATGTTTGGTCCGTCGGACTCGTGCTGATTGCCAATCGATAGGTTTGTTGATTCAGCTCAGGACTGTTTGATTAGGTGGATCCAAGCTGTTGATCTGAAGGTTCGCCTGTTATCCCAAAGGGTCTGATTCAGGCTGTTGCGGGCATTTCAGAAAGTGGCCGAGTAAAATCTTCGGTATTACCCCGTTTTCCATAAATAAAGTCAAAATTTTTGACGCCGGTCGATTTTTTTTAAATTTTTTGTTTGAATTTATTTTTGAGTTTCAATTTTGAGTCGCTCCAATCATTTGGAAA
Source organism: Nesidiocoris tenuis (assembly GCA_036186465.1). Lineage (NCBI taxonomy): Eukaryota > Metazoa > Arthropoda > Insecta > Hemiptera > Miridae > Nesidiocoris > Nesidiocoris tenuis. Next base: position 10,765,745 of record AP028919.1, read on the forward strand.
CTTACGAGTAAATTATTCGTAAATTATTGACAGATTTTGATTATGTTTTGACTGCTTTTGAGGGTGTTTAGGTCAAAAATATAAAAAACTCACTGCAAATGTAAAAATTCGTCCAAAATAAAAATAATTATCGGATTATGAAAAATGTCCACATATTCTGCATGTTGAAACAAAGATTTCGAGACCAAGAAAGCTCAACTCGGCTCATTTTTATGGCCGGAAAAGAATAAAATAGAAAACACTGAAAATGCAAATATATCGGATGTATTGTGAGTTATTCAAATTCTTTGAAAAACCAGTGGTGCGTAGATAACACACAATACTTCCATATTTTGAAACGTAAAATTGTGACACAATTTGATCATATTTTGACTGCTTTTGAAAGTGTTTAGGTCAAAAATATCAAAAAATTCAGTATTAAAATTTTAAAATTCGCCCAAAACGAAAAAACGCCACATTTTCGGAATGTAAAAAATATCCACATATTCTGCAAGGTAAAACAAAGATTTTAAGACCAAGAACGCTCAAATCGGTTCATTTTTGCGGCCGGAAAAAAATAAAATAGAAAACACTAAAAATGCAAATATATCGGAAGTACTGTGCGTTATCCAAATTCCGATTAAACAGGGTGTTAGGTCTTGCCGAGACGAACATTTCAGTTCAAGAAATTTGAAAAAAGGTTGAGATTTGAGGGAGCTATGGCCATTTTTGTAAATGACCACAGACGGACAGACGGACAGACGGACACACGGACACACAGACACTTGTTCAGGAAGTGATTCTGAGTAAATGTGTATAAGAAAAAGTTTTTTCTGAAGCTCCGTTCCGATTCTCGATTTTAGGACGATCACAATACTTCCATTTACTCTGTAAATATGGAAGTAAAAATTAAAATTCATTAGTAAACTTTGTCAAAATTTAATACTGTTTCTTTTTGGGCTTCAAAAAAATCCCGTTAAATCAGTAAATTCTTTAATTTTTTGTGCCATTGTCCAAGATGCAAAAAAGGGTTAGGCCTTCATTATTATTATCGCCACCTCAACTGCGAAGTTAAATCAATCTTACAACAGCATCGGTTAATAATGAATTGATTGATTTTTGTTCAAGAAAATTCCATTCCTTGATTAATCGCACATTACTGCGGAAATCGTCTCGCCGCTTAGTCTGTTGACAAGTTATGTCTGCTGCGCGCTGTTTGCGCCTGCTGAGGTCAGCCCCGTTCAGCTGAATCTGGGTCGCTCGCTCATCTTCATCCACTCGGGTTGACCCGGGTCACGCACAGGCCGCTCTTGAACCTGTCAATTCTCGAAAGGGCCGAGTCGGCGGAATTTCGAATCCGATTCTACGCGAATTCGAAATATTCACGAGGTTTTGACCGGGTTTTTAGCATTTTTTCAATAGTTCAGTTTTTTTCAAACTTTTTGCGACGGCAGTTTTCTGCAACTTTTTCGACGCTTTTCTTGCCCGAATAACTTGATGTCCGACGATTTAACCGACTTTTCGATTTTCCGTTCTCCCAGTTTTTCCGTACAGCCATTGGCTCAATGCAACTCCTGTCACGACCTCTACATCTGTCATCCTCTAATATTCCCTGTCCCTTTCTACGCGAGGGCCGAGGAGAAGGAGAAAAATAAAAAAGTCCTCCCGCCGGAAAAAAGATTAAGGGTCGAAAAGGGGGTTTACCTATTCTTCTTGAGGGAAAAGCTCGACTCCGCAGAATATTTGATACAGAGACGCAACATATTCCCGATGGGTCGATCGGTTCTTCATTTTTTACAGGTTCGGGTACCTATACGTGAGAATCCATTTACGTTTTTTGAAAGATTTTTAAATTGGGCTCGATCGCTAAAACATCTCGAACATCAAGGCTCAACATTTTATCATAATATGATAAACTATTTTTGTTCTCATCTTTTTGCTTTATACGAGCTCGTACATCCACGAAACCGAATACACATTTTTATACAATAAGTTATATTAAATATATTAGCTTTTGTTAAATTTTTTTTATTTTAATGCTTTTATTTTTAAGCTTTTATTTCATTTTAAAATTTTTATTTTAAAGCTTTTATTTTTATTTAAAAAAAATTAGCTTTTTTTCATCAAATATATTATATTTAATAATTCTCTAAATATTTGTATTCGGTTTCGTGGATGCATAAAACAAAAAAATACTCAAATTTGAAATTTCTACCCATTTCCATGCCCTTCTCTTATTGTCTTTGTATCGAGAAAAGCAAAAAAAAAGGAAAAAAAACAGTGGTGCGTAGATAACACACAATACTTCCATATTTTCAAACGTAAAAGTATGGCACTATATGATCATAAAATTATCATAATATCAACATATTAGTTTGACTGCTTTTGAGGGTGTTTAGATCAAAAATATAAAAAAAAATCATTATGCCAATTTTAAAACTCGTATAAAATGCAAATACGCTAAGTTTTCGGATTATGAAAACATATCCTTGTATTCTGCAAGGTAAAACGAAGATTTTGAGTCCAAAAACGCTCAAATCAGTTCGTTTTTGTGGTCGGAAAAAATAGGTAACCCTAAAAGAGCCAATATATCTGAAGGATACTTCAGTAATACTGTGAGTAATTCAAAATTCGGTTCAACACAGTGATAAAGTCTTACTGAGACAAATATCCCTGTTTAAGAAATTTGAAAAAAGCTAAGAATTAAGGGAGATGCCCTTTTTTACCCTATTTTAATCCCATTTCCTCTTCATGTCTTTCTCTTATTGTCTTAGTATTGAGAAAAAAAACTTACCTTACACCCAAACCCCCTCTCCCTCCCCTGAGAATTTGTGTTGGATCGAGGCCGCTATCAATCGAACTGAATAACTCGCCATACTTCACTTAAATTGGGTTCCGATTCGGGAACGCGATATGGGGCGGGTCCTTAGGGGTTGTAGGGGTGGAACACTTGGATGCGGAGGCTGAGCCACTTAAGTGGAAAACAATAGGAGACTCCGATGGGCCACACAATGAAAGTGGCAATCGAACTCGAGTGGGAAGGGAAGACACAGAACCGAAGGTAGATAAGTCGGGAAAGCGAACGTTCCATTATACGGGGATATCATTCGAATTGAGCGATAACAGTTGTTATACGTACGAAACCGGGACCGAAACGATAGAATCGATTGGGGAAAAATTCAACAGGTACGAAATTATGGTCAAAATTGTTGATTTATTGCATTTCAAGTCGAAAGAAGAATTTTTCGAGCCACTTTGTACAATTTCCCAAATCGAATTGAGAATGTTCCGAACGAAATTGAGGAATTTCCATGCCGAATTTTTCCTACGATATTTGTTGCCTCGGTAAATTCTCAATTTGGCTTGGAAAAGTTTCAATTCGACTTGGAAATACAATATTTTTATAATTAATTTGAGTCTGTAAACTTCCATAATATGGAATATTAAAATATAATACTTATATTATACTTACATTACAGTTTACTTCCAAAATATTATTTTGGTACCTAAAATTTGAACCTAATATTTTGGTACCTAAATGTACCTGAAAAACCTAAAAATGTACCTAAAATGTTGAACCAAAACCACGATTTTGGGACTAATTCTGAAGCTGCAGCCATTAAAAATAAAATTAATAAAATCTTTGTTACTTACCCTTTTTGTTTAAAATACAAATAAGTTTACATTCTGCAATAATGAAACTTGCGGTTTTTATTTTTTTTTTTTGAGAAAACAAACATTTGAACACGTTAAATGTTGACATGGGACATGAAATGAGACATGGGGGGGGGGGGTTAAAAATAAAAATACTCCTTTGTCCATTTCTAGTGTCTCGATTCTAGTGTTTCTGTAGCAAGGACAATTTTCTGAATTTTCTTCGAATTTCATACTTGTTCCCGCCTGGGTTCACTAATTAGCGAATTGCAAGGTTTTATGACTTATTTGTAGTGACTTATTCGTACAAATTTAACCAACCGATGACAATATTCGTACAAATGACAATATTCGTACAAATGACAATATTCGTACAAATCTAACCAACCGATTTGGATCGGACAAAGGCATACGGTCTTTTGAGGGATAAAGAACTGCGCTATAAGATATGCCATAAAATTTTCAATTTCGTGAAATTTTGAAAATATTATTTTTTTACTGCAAATATTTTTTAACCTAACTTTTTATTGAGTCTACGCGAGAATCGGGTATAATAAGCTTTAAAAGGTCGAAATCGGTTCAGCCGTTGCGGAGGTACCGCATGAATAATTTCCCTCATTTTAAGATTCCGCTTGGTAGCCAATTTTGGACTTAAACCAGGGACTTTTAGTTTCAAATTGTTCATTCCTTGCAGTGAATCTAACTGCTTCAGCGCTATCTATTTTCTTACTCATTCTTCCGTTCCTCCTCCCGCTCGTAAAAATCCCTCCGACGGTATTTCTTCCCCGAAAATTCGGGAAAAATCCCTCCCCAATCCGCCTAGGGGGAGGGGGGCCGCGGGCCAAGTAGCGTACGAGGTCTGCTGCAGTCAGCAGCCGCCCCGGCGAGACGGCCGTCTGAAGATCCCACCCGCAGCCTCCGCCCGTCCCGAGGCACCTCGCCCCGCCTGGGGTACTGCGCATGCGCACTGACCCCGTCCCCTTCGGATCGCGCCCCACCATCGCCACAATCGACCAGAGAAGAGCAGGGCGGCTGCTGCTCTGTCTTCCCCCGAGTTCGCGCGTTTTACTCCCCTCCGTATCTTCCCCACCCTTCGGCCAAATTTTCATTAATATAAATTTTTGACACCTTTTCGCCTCCGTTTCTTTGCTGAGAAGTCATTCTGCGAAAATCCCATTCGAAAAATTTTTACTTCTGAGCCTTTTCCTTGCGCAAAATATTCGCCCTGAAAAAAAAATTTTTTTTTTGCCTCACCGGTCATTAAATGATTCACTATTACACACACGGAAACCGTCTACTTACGCACGTGATTCGATTGCTGTTTAGCCGATTAACCGCGGATGTGTTCCAAATGTTCGGACTGTTGCAAGGATAGTCCCACGCGGCAACCGAACGGTGGGTATTTTTTTGATTTCGCCATTCTAACTTCTCGAATTTTCGAATTGAAAAATTTCCAAATTTTTTCTCTCGGCCGACTCTGCGATTTTTGACGCTTAGACACGCACTGTTCTACATGTTAAAATCTTTTAGGACAGAATTTCATCTCGAAAAGCTTTCAAGCATGGCTCATCGCTCATTATGTCGATAAATGCAATCATTAAATCTCATACTGCTATGCCGTTCAGATCAGCATGATTTCAAGCTACCGGAAGTATTCTACTTGCATTTTTGCGCTCCTTCCATCCCTGTCAGCTTGGACGAATTTCAAAAAAAAAAAAATATAAATTCGAATATATAAAATTCTGGTTAAACAGGGTGTTAGGTCTTACCAAGACGAACATCCCAGTTCAAGAAATTTGGAAAAAAGGGAGCTATCTCCATTTTTGTTACAAAAGTTGTCGGGTGGCGTTTGACGAACTTGATTTCCAAAATTCCACTTTCCCGTGCCAATTTTCATCCAAATTCATAATTTCGTGTACCGTTGCATTCAGCACTATCTCCCTCATGGATTTTGCTAACCAATACGGACAAATAGAGATAAAATGTGAACTTACTGCAACGTTGTAGTGAAAATAAATAAATAATTAGAAATATTTGGGAAAAAATTGTTTTGAATGTTGGAAATTTGGCGTTCGACAGCTTGTTTTTCAGGTTTTTGTTTATTTAGTTATTATTTTTTTTTTAAGTTGAAAAATCGTAAATAATTGGTATTATTTGAATCAGTTCGACTTGACCGATTTTTAAATATTGACAATTTTCGAATAGGCGGATACTTAGCCGTTCGCAGGGGTTCGTGTTGAAATTCGCCGAATTGCCTCGATCGCTATCCTCGTATTTTCTCCTTCTGCCGGCGGTCGCTTCTCATTTCCGCCTCGTGCACTTCAGTTAATGAACTCAAAATGTTTGCGTGAGAAGCAATTTGCAGAAAATCGCTTAGTGCCCTCTTTCCAGCATCACACACCTATGCCTGAGGCTGATATTCGAAAAGTATCGAGTCACAAGTATCGATCCGAAGTATCGAAAGCCGAGGTATCTAAAAACCAAAATTCTTGCGGAGTCTTGACATACTAAGCCTTCAAGACCCTCAGGTCGTGAGGGTTTTGCCGACAGCAGATTTCGAATAGCGATTTCTAGCGCAGAAAAACCTGTAATGTAATGTAATGTAAAATAATAGTCGATACAATTATACCGGGTGTCTATACACATTTTTATTTGTCGGGAAGACTGCTCCGAGTACAACTCACCCTCATGTCTGCAGGACATCAAGCAAACAAGCCAAAATATTTTTTTTTTAACAGAAAAACCGTCTTTTTTTACATTCAAACGCAATTTTCAGCACTTAGGAGTGGAATAAACAGGGAAATGACTATGTCGTTGGAAAGCTGAATTTTCGAGCAAGTTTTTCCCGTGGAGTGCGGCCCAATCGATCGCGAAAAATCTGGGTAAAAATCCGATTGAAAAAATTCCGTTTTGCCTGTTTCTGTTTTAAGCTCATTTTCTCGATACTGCTTTAAAGAAAAAAATCCTTATATGGCACTTTTCTTGTAGGGAAATTTACCAGCTTTCCAACGGTATCCTCAGATTTTATGTAGCTCAAAAATTGAAGAAACTACGGCCATTTTAGTGAATAAAGGTCGCAATCGCAAAAATTCCAAAAACTGGGCTTTCAAGCGGACTACAAAAAAATAACATAGAAAGAGATTTGTTGGGAATGACTTGTAAAACATTTTCCCTCATTTTCGAACGTGTTGACAACCTTTTTGGGAAAATGATAAAATAAAAGGGCAAAGTAATGATATAATCGTGTAACTTGTTACTGTTGAAGTATTCAGGAAGGATGGGATTGAGAGAAATTTCAATGGAAACAGCACTCAAGTGAATAGTAGTCCGGAAATTTTGGTTAAGATACTCGAGAAATTGACGTTGACATCTAAATCGGATACTTTTCCAGTAAAATAAACGAATTATATTGACGATTCGGCGAAAATTTATTCGACGCGAGATTTATTGAAGGCTCTCTGCCATTCAGAGAGTAGCGATAGAAACATGGTGCACACAATGTTCGCATATGCGCCATGCGACGGACGTCAACCGGTCGTCGTGTACCGTCAAGGTAAATCGCCGAACGATTGGAGAAAACACTAAAAAAAAAGGTCCAACCGTGTCTGGAAACACATTTCGAACTCTGAATACACGTACTAGTATCCAACCTCGGTACGTTCAGGTTTTTTGAATATTTTTTCTTTTTTCCTGGCGAGGGCAAGAGGTAATCTTTCTATAGAGCCTGATGAGGGCCGTGCGGTCGAAAGCGCTCGGACAGTACGATATCTTTTGCCCTCGCCACAGAAAAAAAAGCCGAAGAACAGCCCGAAAGAAATGATAAATTTAATCGATTTTGTGCCGTCCACAAAAATATAATTATTTTGTCATCTTAATTTCATCTTTGAAATGAACTTTTTTTTATGTCATTTGGTTTAAATTGAATTTTCACCTATGTAACCGCACATTCGTGCATTGGTATATCCTACGTCTGAATGCAAAACGTTACTCGATGACTTTCTCAAATGATTTTTTGTCAAATTGACAGCGGTTTTTTTTAGCTCTTGGGAGGGCTTTAATTTGATACCACGTTAATATTTGACTGGGAAGATGGTGTTAATATTAGTCCCCGTCTCGATGTATGTACCGGAAAGCGAAAACGTGTTTGCTGAAGCAATTTTATGAAATTGAATTTACCCTTTAATTTTTATGCGAACTTTTTTTTTCTCTTCTGTCCACCGTTACGTGAATATATTTGGCAACAGACCCGGAAAATTGAATTTGCTATCATAGCATGCTATCATGTTGTGGAGTGCTAAGTGCGATCACACGTACGGTCCAAACCGCCGACCGTCTCGTCCCCGTTGGGCGGCACTCAGCCCGCCCGGCGGTCCCGTCGTGCAGAAACGTGCGGTTTTCAGCGGGCGGTGCTGGACACGCCCACCGACGGCCCAAACTGCCGGCTGGAAAGATTCGTTCGTCGAATCTTCCGGGCCAATTGCGCCGTTTGGCGTTTGCGGGTTGAGTCGTGTAACGCGACCTTCACCCATTTATCTATCAACTATTCCTCGCGATGTTTCATTATTTAATTTATGTCAGGGGAAAGCTTGGGACGCTTGTGCCTCGGAACAATTCCTGGATCAATTTGTAAAGAGGCCCAAAAAAAAATCTGACTGATCCTCATTCACTGATAGATGTAATGGGAAGAAAATATAAGAGTGGTGGTGATTATTTTTTAATACGATTACACATTTTGAGCAATCGAGATAGATTTCTGTCAATTTATCCTTCTGGCTCAAGATACAATCACCTGTCCCATGGTTCAAACAGGTGTGTCCGGTGTGGGCGAGCGGTTAAAGGTTGTGTCAGACGAACAGGTCAACCCGCAAGCGACGGGCGGCCACGGCTGAACCGAAACATTCGATTATCGAATCCTTCTCGGCCGGCGGTTTTAGCCGTTGGTGGGCGGGCCCAGCCGTAGCGGTCGCAACCCTGAGTGCCGCACGTTCCGCTCCCTAATTCTCAGAATTGCCGGGCGGGCTGAGTGCCGCACAACGAGGAGTTTTCGCGAAGAAAAAATTCTCAAGTGTCTTCGTAAGTTTTCTGAAAAAATGGAGAACCCAGGGAGGCTCTTCGTGGTCTCGTAAAATTTAATAAGCTCCAGAAAGGCAGTTGGCAAACTTCGAAGTGGTCGGCGAAGCTTTGACGGCGACGATTGTTTTTTGCAGTTTTAATGAAGAATCTACAGATACTGAGTGGTCGGTGAATTATAGATTTTCCCCTGCCACTTTCCCATTTGGCCCATCCTGTTTTTGTTGTCGCCGGATAAATGACTCAATGGCCATGTCCCGTGGGCGTATAGCTGAGAAACATTTTCGGTTTTTGGAAATTATTTTCGAGTAATATTTTTGGTATTTGTTCCTACACATGATCGAGAACTATGTATTCATTAAATTCGGTTCTTACTTACTTTTCTCCCATGTGAGGGTTTCGAATTTCCAATGCGCGTTTTTACAAATTATTGAGTGCTGCTGGCACAAAATCAGTCCAAATACCATGGGCGCATCCAAAAAGTTGAGTTAATTCTTTTCAAAACGATTAGTGTATTGTGAACGGCTTTATTTATTATTGTTATTATTATTTATTCAAGAAATGATGAACGTATCAAAGATGAAAATATAAAAAAATGTAGTTGAAATTTCAAAGACATGTTGATTTTCTTTGCAAAAAATTATCTTCCTGCAAATTTTAATTTTTATTCAAAATTCGATAATTTTTTTTATCCCAATGAAATTTAGACTTTGGAGTTTGGAAAACTCAAAATAAAATTGAGCCCGGAGGGTGTCAAGCTGATTGGGATCTTTTTGTTCGAAGACTCAACATCAAATCCACGGTTTCCAGTCGGTATTGCGAACAATTGGCTTTCACCCTCTGTCGCCCGGTGTCCCAGTTCTGTCAATTTGGGACTCGGTGGGGAGTTTCGAGATTAACGTTTTCGCACGTCATTTGCCAGGTCGAAACGTCAACGTTTGACTTCTCTCCAATAACTGCAAAGGATTTCGATGGAGGGAATGTTCGAAATAATTTTTTAAATCGATCATTTGTTTTATTCCTTTATTTTTCAAGAAATTTAGTTTACGACTCTTGGGATAATTAAGAAATTGTTTCAATCGTACTGTGAAGTACCTACGTTAATATCTAATATATTATACAAATTTATATATCGAATGTACAAATTTTATTATTATTAAATATACAAAAATTATTAAATGCACAAAAATTATTAAATATACAAATTATAATATTGATTGTACAGATATTGTTAGCGTGTACCTATTCTACGATGCGAATTTCGTCCTAACGATTTTCACGTCTCTCGATCAACAATTATCCCAAGTCCTGGTATAATCCGCGTTTTGTCTTACCTTCCATTCGATAGTACGGATAATATCATTATCCCGAGCTTATCCCTTAGTCTGGGCAATCTGCAAAATACACGAACCGTTGTCGAATATTCCACAATCTCGTCAGGATTGCATTGAATTCACGATTGGAAGGGTATTAGAAGGGGAAGCGATTGTGTATCTTGTCGGGATGAATGTTTGATGGCAAACCGTGTTTGAAATGCCAGGGGGGGATGATTTTTTAAAACAATTTCCCGGTCGGAAGGCGGAGGTCCATGAATTGAACCAGTACGCTCAGATTACCGGAAGTCATTCCATGTTTCAGTTGGAAAACACTTCTTGATTAAAATATTCACCTACCGCAGGATGCCGAATGGGATTAAAAAATTCGAAACTCAACCATTGCTGAGAATCGGTTAAAAACTCATAAATGCGAGCAAAAATCGCTTATTCGAGTGTACAATTGTAGCAACTTTTTGGGTATCAAGCCATCATCACTTCGCTTACATCATCAACAATTGAGAAATAATTGGCTTTTTTATTTTGAAAGTACAACCCGAGGGATCTATGTGAAAGGTGAAAGTACTAGCCAAGTGAAAGGTGAATGTGCTAGCCGAGAGAAAGGTGAAAGTACTATACACTTAGTACTATAAAGTGAAAGGGGGAAGTTCTATAAAGTGTAATGTAAAAGTGCTACCTAGGTGAAAGGTGAGAGTAATAAATTTATGAATGGTGAGAGTAATACATTTGTGAAAGGTGAAAGTGCTACCTAAGTGAAAGGTGAGAGTAATAAATTTGTGAATGGTGAGAGTAATACATTTGTGAAAGGTGAAAGTGCTACCTAAGTGAAAGGTGAGAGTAGCGAATAAGTGAAAATTGAAAGCCCTCGGTGAAAGGTAAAACTACTATCCAGGTGAAAGCGCTACTACGTGAAAAGTAAACGTGAAGTTGAAGCACATCCTAATACAAAAGTGAAAGTACTACCTAAGTGAAACGAACTAACTGGACGAATGGTGAAAGTAATTAAAAAGTGAAAGGTAAAAGGACTAGGCAGAGGAAAGGTGAAGGTACTAGCCAAGTGAAAGGTGAAAATACAAGCCGAATGAAAGGTGAAAGTAGTACTAAGTGAAAGGTGAGTAAAGTGAAGGTGAGACTAATGAATAAATGAAAATTGAAAAGACTCAATGATAAGTGAATTTACTATCCAAGTGAAAGGTGAAAGTAGTACTAAGTGAAAAGTGAACGTGAAAAGCGAAAGAACTACGTAGTTGAAAGGTGAAATTACTACCTGATTGGAAGTACTAACTCAGTGAATGGTGAAAGTAGTAAAAAATTGAAAAGTGAAATTACTAGCCGAGTGAAAGGTGTTTTATCAGTAACGTAGTTTTAACATTTTGCATGCTTTTTCGTTTGACGCATGCAATCGTACGCCGACACCGGTAACTCGACCTGGTAAATCCTCCAGATTGGCGGCGCGGCGGATCGTTTTCGATTTGATATCCCACGTACGATGGGATATCTGTCGGATAATTGGGGACCTATCGGTCCGAGAGAATTGCCGATTCAGTTGATCGGGCTGTCATCTTGGTGGGGGGGGGGGGTTTGCCACTAATGGGAGGAGGTGCTTTCGGAATTGGGACCGGAATCGGCATTAAGCCCATTGGACGGTGAAAGCCGGAAATTCGAACGGAAACACCACGCGTGTAGAGATGATCCGATTTATAAGCCAATAAATGTGTGTCGTGGCTAGGCAAAATATTGAATTTTTGTTGGTCGCAAAACATTATTTCTTCAGGCCGAGAAGATTCATGTTGCCGAGAGATTCATGTTGAGCGATAGATACTATAGTAAAAAGAACTATTCCCGTGGATAAAATTGTACTATTTTGTTGTTGCAGAAGAAGAATGGAGCGGAGATGGCGGCAAAAGCGGCCGAACGAACTCAAATTCCGACCAAGGAGGTATGCGCACAATTAACGCTTATTTATTATTTTTATTATTTTTTACTTTATCATTTTTAACCGATTTCTCAAAAAAACTGGGCCACCTACTCAAGCTCAGAGTTGTTAAGTAATCATTGCTATGAGTAATGATTACTAATCGAATTACAATCTCGCTATGAGAAAATGTAATGACCATTACCCATTACAATTTCTCAAAAGTAATGGTAATGGCCATTACTTTTCCGATTACGTGTAATGAGTAATCGAACCTGGCCATTACCCATTACAAATGATTGAAAAATGTAATGACCAAATTTCGATTACCGATTACAAAAAGTAATGGAGTAATTGTAATCGGATTACTTCGATTACTTGAAAGTAATTGGAGTAATCCGATTACTCAAAATTAATCAGATTACTCAAAATTAATCAAATTACTCGAAATTAATCAGATTACTCGAAATTAATCAGATTACAGAAAAAGAAATTGGAGTAATCAGATTACGTAAAACTAATCGGATTATAGAAAAAGAAATTGATTTTAGAAACTCGTTCAGCCATTCTAGAGGAATTGACTCAAGGAGATCAGCAGAGGGGCCCATTTTTGCCATTTCCCATACCGCTGGTCGCACGAAGCTGAAATTTGGTACACGGCCTCAGACGAGCCCCTCAGCAAGATTGGCTGGGCCAAAATACTTTCTGATCAGCTGAGGAGCCCATGGCGCTAATTTCAATACCGTTGGTCGTATGATGCTGAAATTTGGTACACGGCCTCAGTGGAGTCCTCAGCATGATTGGCCGGGCCAAAACATGTTCTGATCAGCTGAGGAGCCCATGGGGGTAATTTCAATACCGTTGGTCGTGCGATGCTGAAATTTGGTTCACCGCCTCAGAGGAGCCCCTCAGCATGGCTGGCGAGACCAAAATACCTTCCAATCAGCTGAGGAGCCCATGGCGGTAATTTCAAAACTGTTGGTCGTATAACGCTGAAATTTGGTACACAGCCTCAGAGGAGTCCCCCAGCAAGAATGGCAGGCCCAAAACACGTTCTGATCAGCTGAGGAGCCCATGGGGGTAATTTCAATACCGTTGGTCGTGCGATGCTGAAATTTGGTACACAGCCTCGGAGGAGTCCCTGAGCAAGATTGGCTGGGCCAAAACACGTTCTGATCAGCTGAGGAGCCCATAGCGCTAATTTCAAAACTGTTGGTCGTATAACGCTGAAATTTGGTACACAGCCTCAGAGGAGTCCCCCAGCAAGATTGGCAGGGCCAAAAAACGTTCTGATCAGCTGAGGAGCCCATGGCGTCGAATCCAATACCGTTGGTCGTACGATGCTGAAATTTGGTATGCTGCCTCAAAGATGATTAGCAAGACCAAAACTTTTCCTGATCAGCTGAGGATTCTGACCCTAACAGTCTTGCTGACGAGCTATTCCGAGGCTCCATATCAAATTTCAGCATCATACGACCAACGGTATTGGATTTATCGCCATGGGCTCCTCAGCTGATTGGAAGGTATTTTGGTCTTGCCAGTCATGCTGAGGGGCTCCTCTGAGGCTGTGTACCAAATTTCAGCATCATACGACCAACGGTATTGAAATTAGCGCCATGGGCTCCTCAGCTGATCAAAACGTGTTTTGGCCCAGCCAATCTTGCTGAGGGGCTCGTCTGAGGCCGTGTACCAAATTTCAGCTTCGTGCGACCAACGGTATTGAAATTAGCGCCATGGGCTCCTCAGCTGATCAAAACGTGTTTTGGACCAGCCAATCTTGTTCAGGGACTCCTCTGAGGCCGTGTACCAAATTTCAGCTTCGTGCGACCAGCGGTATGGGAAATGGCAAAAATGGGCCCCTCTGCTGATCTCCTTGAGTCAATTCCTCTCCTATAATCCGATTAATTTGAAGTAATCTGATTACTCCAATTTCTTTTAAGTAATCGAAGTAATCCGATTACAATTACTCCATTACTTTTTGTAATTGGTAATCGAAATTTGGTCATTACATTTTCAAACACTTGTAATGGGTAATGGCCAGGTTCGATTACTCATTACAAGTAATCGGAAAAGTAATGGCCATTACCATTACATTGGAGAATTGTAATGGGTAATGGTCATTACATTTCTCCAAAGTAATGTGTAATTTGTAATGGGTAATGAGATTACTTTTTTCGCAACTCTGCTCAAGCTGACGTGTTCTATGGTTTCTTTTTGTCGTTTTTTACGTCGTGTTAGGTCAGCAGTCTATTCCGATTAGATTCGAGCGATTCTTTTTGAATCGCATTTTTATTTTTGTGGTAGTACCTATTACCTACCGGTGCTGCTACTGCCAACAATTTAATAAACATTTCCTGAACAAAAAAAAATTAAAATATTTTCAATATTTGCGTCTGACAGCTGGTTTTTCATTGTCGCGATTTTTCGAAGGTGATTTTTTTGGCTTAAAAAATACGAAACAAAGAAAAGCGAGGAATAAGATCAAAATTAACAACATGTTAGAACGACTCCGAAAATTCGCTTAAAAAATAAAATAAAAACATTAATATTAAAATTCTCAACAAAAAAATTTTTTTTGACAGCATTTTTCGCATTTTTTAGAGCGAGGAATAAGTAAAAATAATTGAGTTTATAAAATTACATCTAAATTTTTTTCCAAAATTTTGATTTTTTATTAACCTTGAGAATTCTGAAGATTTTCTGTCTAGGGTTTCAAGATGTTTCATTTTGAGGATTCTATGCATCGGAAGTGCCCACATTTTATCGGTGGCGCATTCAGTATTGATTGCCTATACTGCGGATATGCTAGGTAGGCCTATAATGATTGATTAGTTTGCTCAGCATAGTGAAGCCTATTAAGCCTCCTTTGATCGAACTTGGCGCTAAGCATTGGCGGCGGTTTAAGTCTTCAAAGTCCCCCAAATTCAGAGCCGTAAATCAGACTCGTTAGGCTCGAGTCAGTCGAAATTTATCCCCCGGATATCGGATCGATTATATTCACCTTCGGTGCAGCCTAGGATACCTAACATTTTACCTATTCCCGAGAGAAAATCTATAAAGTGAACTTTTCTTAAGAACTGCATAATTTCCGCCAGTCCGCCGACGACAGATTTAACTACCGATTCCCCGGGGAAAGGTAACTTCGGAAAATCGATTTTCATCTGAGGAAAGGGCGAGAAAAACATTTCGTCACAATGGACCGAATAAACGGGGAGAAAAGCCCCTGAAAGAAAACCCGCTTTTCCGACCAGAAAGAAGCCGTCATTGGCCGGGGAAAATTCCGACAACTGTCGTCCGAAGGTGGGAAATGGTGAAAACCTCGAAATATAAACCGGTTAACTGGAAGGAAAAGTTGGCTTTTCACGGTCGAGTTTGTTTGCGGCTCAAACTTGTGGCAATCAGACGGGAAAGAAAATTAACTTTTACCAAGTGCCAGAAGCTGATCAACAACTCGGAAGTTGAGTTCCCGAATCGAAACGAATACGGCCAATCATTACTGTTTCCGGTTTTATAAGATTCGCTTATTTCATGAAATCAGCTTGAGCCCAAACTCAACTATCGAACTAAACTCACCAGCTCAACTCACAAAATCAACCCAAAAACTCAAATTCAACTAAAACTCAACTCTCACTAGACTAACCAGCTCAACTCACAAACCCAACCCTCAAACTCGACTGGCAAACTCAACTTTCAAAATCAATTCCCGAAATCAAGTCTCAAACTCAACTCACAAGCTCAACTTCCAAACCACAACTCACCAAACTAAGCTCTCAAAATAAACTAATCAGTTCAAATCACAAACTAAACTAACCAGTTCGACTCGCAAACCCAACCCACAAACTCTACTGACAAACTCAACTTTCAAAATAAACTCTCAAAATCAAGTCTCAAACTCAACTTCCAAACGACAACTCACCAAACTAAGCTAAACTAACCAGTTCGACTCGCAAACTCAACTCACAAACTCAACTTTCAAAATCAGTTTTCGAAATCAAGTCTCAAAAGCAACTCACAAACTCAACTTTCAAACTAAACTAACCAGTTCGACTCACAAACTCAACCCACAAATTCAATTCTCTAAATCAATTCTCAAAATCAAGTCTCAAAAGCCCAACTTCCAAACTACAATTCACCAAACTAAACTATCCAGTTCAACTCACAAACTCAACCCTCAAACTCAACTTTCAAAATCAACTCTCGAAATGAAGTCTCAAACTCAACTCACAAGCTCAACTTCCAAACCACAACTCGCTAAACTAAACTCACTAACTTGAAAATTCTACTCACAGACTCAAGTTCCTCAACCTTCAAACTCACAGCTTTGTTGAGTTGAGTTCGTGGGTCAAGTTTGTTAGTCGAGTTAGTCTGATGAGTATGGAAGTTGATTTTGTAAGTTGAGTTTGTGAGTTAAGTTTTGGAGTTGGTGAATCGAACCACAAACTCAACCCTCAAAATCAACTCTCAAAATCTAGTGTCAAACTCAACTTCGAAACTTCAACTCACCAAACTAAGCTAAACTAACCAGTTCGACTCAAAAACTCAACCCACAAACTCAACTTTCAAATTCAACTCTCGAAATGAAGTCTCAAACTCAACTGGCCAACTCAACTTTCAAAATTTACTCTCGAAATCAAGTCTCAAACTCAACTCACAAGCTCAACTTCCAAACTACGACTCACTAAACTAAACTCACTAATACCTTGAAAATTCTCCTCACAGACTCGTTACTCAACCTTCAAACTCACAGCTTTGTTGAGTTAAGTTGGGAAGTTGAGTTCGTGGGTCAAGTTTGTTGGTTGAGTATTGAAGTTGATCTTGTAAGTTGAATTTCTTAGTTAAGTTTTGAAGTTGGGGAATCGAGTGTGTCAGTTGAGTTTGGAAGTTGATTTTGTGTGTTGAGTTTGAGAATTGAGCTTGTTGTGGGTCGTGTATGTAAGTCGAGTTGGTGGGTTTAGTTTTTGAATTGATTTTGTGAGTTGAGTTTGTGTGTTGAGTTTGAGTTTGGTTTGAGTTGGTTGAGTTTGCAAGTTTGTGGCTTGAGTTTGTCAGTTTTGGAAATTTGAATTGATAAGGAGAGCTGAGTTTTTGAATTGATTTTGTGAGTTCTGTTTGTCAGTTCAGTTTGTCAGTTGGGTGTGTGAGTCGATTTTGATAGTTGAGTTTGATAGATTAATTTTGTGGGTTGAGTTTGTGAGTTGAGTTGGTGGGTCGAGTTTATGAGTGAAGTTACAAGTTTGAATTAAGTTTGAGAGTTGAGTTTATGAGTCGAGTAGGGAAATTGAGTTTGAAAGTTGAGTTTGTAAATTGAGTTTGTAAGTTGAATTAGTGCGGTGAGTTGGTGAGTCAAGTTCGAAAGTTTGCATTGATTTTGAGAGTTGATTTTCTTATTTTTTTTTTTCTTTACAAAACGAAAAATTTTTATTTGAACAAGTGTGCCTTGTTGGAGTCATTGTTTTTTAAACGTTGTTGGAGTTTAGTTTTTTAATTGATTTTGTTAGTTGAGTTTGAACTGATTTTGAGTGTTGTTTGGAAGTTTAGCAAGTGAGGTTGAATTGAGCTTGCGAGTTGAGTTTGAACAGATACTTATTCAGTGTTGAGTTGGTGAGTTGAGATCACGAGTCAAGTTTTGAGACGAGTTTGAGAGTTGTGCTTTTGGGTTGAGTTTTTGAGTCAAGTTTGTAAGCTCATTTTGCGGATTAAGTTTGGAAGATTGGCTCATGAGTTAAGTTTGGAAGTTGAGTCTGACCATCATTAATCATGATTAATGATTACGCCCAGCTCCGAAGGATACCTAATTCATCCAACTGTAAAAATAAAACCAATACCTCGGGGACAAACTGATAATTTTGCATGGGGGATAATTTTTCGGTTTCGTGAATTTTCTCCGGGTATCTCGACTTCGGCAAGGTGAAAATGTGTCTTAAGGAAAGCGTAAAGCAAGGAGGCCTTGTTAGGAGGTGCACTGCTCGACTAAATAAACAAACTTCCCCCCCCTCCATTCTCCTCCTCCTCGTCCGTGTTGGGTCGTTTGACGCTTTGACCACGTGAGCCAAGTTGGGGTCGATAAGGTCCTTCTGTTTACCGTCGGTTCCCGATAGGGCGCTCTCGAGAGGCGTTATTCGCGTTTTATGTTTTATGTTCCAGTAGGTATTCATGTTCTAGGCATACCTACCTAGGCACCGGATTATTGAAAATATTTTTCCGCTCTCAGCATTGTAATCAAAATAGGAAAAAAGGTCCTTCCAAGAATATTTCATGTTTTCACCTCCATATTTACTAAGTAAATGAACTTCTATTTTTTTCCGGTCTCAAAAAATGAACCGATTTGAGCGCTTTTGGTTCAAAAATCTTTGTTTCGCCTTGCAGAATACGTGGATTTGTTTTTACTGCGGTCAGTCGTCGTTTTTTGACTTTAGGTGGGTTTTCATTGTTTTTTGGCATTTTTGATCCTTTGATCAGTAGGTAGGTAGTCAAAATATAGTCAATTTTTGTCGGAAATCGCTTTTTTTACATTTTTGATCCTTTGATCAGTAGGTAAGTAGTCAAAATATGGTCAATTTTTTTCGGAAATCGCTTTTGACAAGCCATAACTTGGTGGCTATTCGAGCTACAATGCTGCGGTTGCGCTTGAATTGTCACAAATTTAATCATCTTCAACAATGCTAATCATACCTTTCCCTTAAATATCAATAAGTTCAGAGATATAAGCAGTTGAGTAAAAAAGTCCTAAAATTTCGAGGTTTTTTCAAATTTCTGTTGCGACGCCGCGCGATTTTTAGGTGGCAAGCCGAAAATTCGAGTTCAGCGCCCCAGAAACATAATAAACCGAAGTATATTATACTTCCTTTGAGAAACCTACTTCAGTATTTTCGTCTCTAAATCGCCCCTTTTGAGCACCTATGTAGTCAGCTGATCAGGGATGGGGTCAAAACATTAAATGTTTTCAAATTTTGAGCACCGGATTACTGGACTGTTTCCTCATACCTAATTTTGAGGATAGAGTTCGTTAGCCTCCGTTATCCACGGTGGGATCGGGAACCAGGAGCCTCTCCATACCGTTAATTTGGATTTTGGACCGGTTCCTTGGGTTGCTTCCATATGCACATGGGCTTTGAGCCTTATCCACAAGCATATGGACGCATATGGTATGAGGAGGCTCCTGGTTCCTGATCCCACCGTAAATAACGGAGGCTAACTACCTCTACACTCCAAAAAACATTCCGCCCCTTCGAGTACCAGTCGTCGAAAGACCAGAATTTCGTAGCGAGCAGTTACCTACTGTAAAGTATTTCCTTATAGGCCCATCCAGTACCGAATAAAGAAAGTAATTACGTGTAAATTCACTGGGTAACTAGCACTGAAGTCATTTCTCACCCTGTGCTGCCCCCAGACGTCGATCGCTCCCGCCCCCGGCAGTTCCCGCCCCCAGCTTCGCCTAGTCTAGTGACAACAAATCGCACGACTTCTTCTTCGACTTCACCGACCTATTATTCACTCGAGAATCGTAACAGCGAATTAACCTTCCCCTGCCACCCCCTCCGATGTGTGTCTGCGACTGGCGTTCATTCACTTCCTCACTTTTGACTATTGATTTTCGCCGCGGCCAGTGACTGCCGGAGACAAGTTCGTTAGTGTCATCGGTCGTCTGGGATGAGTGTCGATACTTTACTTTTCGGAAAGATGGAACAGAAAGTGTTTTTTTCGGATTGCGGGTACAGACCACGTGACCTGCCGACGATGATTGCCACCTGTGGACTATGAAAGGTGATACGATTTTCGGTGCAATCGAAAGGATTTAGAGTTTAGTAAATTCGAAAGGTTTCCGAAGATGTGTTTTGGATGGTGATTTGAGCAGTTCTCTATATCCAATTTCACAGTTTTGACTGCTTTGATAAAATGTAGTCAGTTAAATGTAACTGCGAAATTCCTGCGTGTTCCGTGTTCGTCTGCATTCGAGTTGTTGAGACAGTGAGAACTAGAGTGACCATAATTTCGAAAAAATAGAGTCGGTACCCACCATTTCGAAAACGACTCATTTATTAGGTAGTACCATATAGGCATTTAACATTTTAGCAATAGGTGTATTGGGTGTTGACGTTTAAAATTGTCCCCCTTGAAGTGGTCGATTTTTTAGCTCATTTGCTACAATTTTTGTTCCACAAAACTGTTTTGTCAAGCCCTAGGAGAAGAACAATTTTTCGCGTCAAAGTTGTGCGTCGTGTTGTCGACTTTGTTTCAGTAATTCGGCCATAAATCTCTTCCATTTTGGTGCTATTGCAAAAATGAGGATACCGCTGAAAAGGTCATTAAATTCCCGATAAGGTGACATTATTATCAGCTGTGAAACATTAAGCGAAGAAGGCTTAAGATTTGGCCAAAGTCGAGAATTCTTCGGTTTGGAAAAATTAGTTTTTTAACGCGTTTGTTTAGGGATTGGAATAAATTGGAAATCCCGCCGTTCCAGTGAAAACTGGGCCAGAATTTCAATTTATCTGGGCCAGTACAATTATTCTTGGATTTAAAAGAACGAAATGAAGGATAGAAGGGTTAAAAATAGTTTTTGTTCTGGCGTTATGAGGTTATTGGGGATTTGAAGGCTGAAAAAAGTACAATTTCTCCATTTTCGTGGGCCCCAAAACATGAGAGTACCCGAACTCGAAAAGTAGTACTACCTGTCCTCCCAAATAGAGTACCTTTAACCAGAGGTAACTATGTACCTAAATTTTGAGCCTAAAGCCCGCACTGAATCAGTCCGTTTCCTTGAGGGTAGCAGAGCATTTCAATGACTCCTGGTTAGTTCTTATTCTCAATTTGAAAAATGTTAAATACGTAGGTGCTCATTTCTACTAAATGCCGGCAAAAATTGTTCCCCTTCCTTGAAAATTTCCTTTTTTGAAGTATCTTGAGTTTTTTCAAGTTAATCAATTACTGCGAGTTTTATAGCAAGAATATGCATGGCAGGGCCGTAATATCGACTTCTCGAAATGAACTTGAGATAATTCCATTTACTTCCCAACTTGAGATCCACTCCGTTTTCCAAGTTGACGTTTATTAACGTTTTAAAAGCTTTCAGGTTTATTTCCTAATCATTCTGATGGCGCAGCACCTCTCATTATTTGTTACTCGTTAAATTTGCCACAGTTTTCTCCCTTGGTATTTTCCGAAGTCGGGGGGTTTAATTTTTAAAAAGTCAATTCGAGAGGGGAAAAACGAGCGATTTATTGAAATGGAACAGAAAATTGTTATTGCCTATAAACGGAAATCGGATAAGAGGATCTGCAGGTTCAAAAACGATTACGGAAACGTTTTCGGTGTAAAATGTTTGTATTGAAGGCGTAGAGAGGCATCTGTCTGAAGAAAAGAATTTATCGAGGAGGCTGGTAATCATTATTTTCAAATAATTTGACTAATTTTCGAATAATTTGACAGTTATT
The DNA here is from genome assembly GCA_036186465.1 of Nesidiocoris tenuis. Classification (NCBI taxonomy): domain Eukaryota; kingdom Metazoa; phylum Arthropoda; class Insecta; order Hemiptera; family Miridae; genus Nesidiocoris; species Nesidiocoris tenuis. Next base: position 10,787,131 of record AP028919.1, read on the forward strand.
GTCACATTTTTGTGTGCATACCTTTCGAATTGGTATTAGTATCGTCATGATTTCGGCCTGCGCAGCCTCAGATCGACAAAAAAATCTCAATTCTATAGATCTTCGCAGGGGGTAGTCCGAGGGTCCAAACTTGCCCTGAAAGGCTCGCGGCTTATGTTATGAATGCGAACTTAGGGTAGGGACCTCTTCAGATACTACTTATACCCCCCTCTCAAATTGAGATGGAAGGTTGGCTTTCTGAAGAAAGAGCGAAATAAAAGCGGTCTGGGTATGAAAAATAATACCAAGGGCAGCCAAGGTTTGTAGACACGTGGCATTGACGTACACCCTGGCCCGGCGACACGTGTACGCACACAGACGAGGGGAGCATCAATATCTAGAAGGAGAAAACGCAATATCGGCTAAGAAGGATAGAACCTGGGGCCTCAGCTCCGAGATGACGTTCCCAAGGGTGTACTGAAGAGTGATGTTGAACATCTTCACTAATCAGTTTACCCGAGACGTATGACGTGCTTGTTCTGAAGGTTTTCAAAAAAATTAAGCTATGACGTCATCATTTTCACTTAGCGACCTCAAAAAACGGACAAAAATAATTTATTGCAGAGGGGATTCTACGCCCCTTGAAACGTAAAACAACAAATTTTTAGGGGGCGTTGAAATTTTTTTCTCCTGACCGATAACATTTTTTAAGAAAAATGAACCAAAAAAGCTAAATGTTAGCAGAACGTGGTTTCGATTCGCTCGTAGTCCTTCGTTTGTGGGCATCGGAATTTATTGTTTCCAAAACTTGTCTTACCAAAACAAGGTACCAATTCTTGGTATTATCTACCTGTTCTCCATGAAATATTCAGATACATCTCCCGATCTCGCTGCTAACGTCATTGTTATTCGCATCCATGTAGACATCAATTTCCATTCCGCTCTGCAGGATGCTTCAAGTGAGAGGGTCAATTCCAAGTTCAATTGAACTGACCAATTGCAGTACGTTTTGATGGGATTGTTGCGCATTACCGGGGAATCGGGTCGGCTGAATTTTGAAATTCAGCGCTTCATGCGTAGCCTCTAATATCATCCGTCGAAAAAACGAACGTTAATCCAAAACTTTGATTGAAAACGGTCCTTCAAATTCATTTTCTGAAAATGTTAACAAAATTCCGTCTATGCTGCAGGTACGACACAATAATGTATGATAATAACGCGCATAATAACATGAATTCTTCACATTTCTAAACATATTCTCCTAACTTTCAAAATGCGCTTCGAACAATTATTTTGTACTTTCTGACCGTTTTACCTCATTCGTCCCCGGTTGTACCTCATTCCTCCCCCGAAACAGTTGCAATTTGTGAAAATTGACGAAATTCCATGCCAAGTCGGGGGTTTGTAGCGTAATCGCCGCGAATACATCGTCCTTACCAGAAATAGTCGACCATTCAACGATTTTTCGTCTCGCTCGCTCTAGGGACGACTTCGTTCCGACCTCTCGCTCGCACTTTCGCAGGCCGTCGGCTCTGCTCTTGGCCTCCGGTTTCGTTCAGTTCGGAAATAACCGCCCAGCCGTTCGTGTTTGTTCGTTTGCTGCCTCAGTTCAAATGTTCTAAACCCGGTGGTGCAACTTCGAGTGTTTTAAGGCTCGTATTTTACCGCTTTAACTGGCAATTCCATGTTTTCATCGTTGGAAAAAAATCCCGTCCTTTTCGGTCCCTGGTTGTGACAGTTTGTCGAGTGGTGCAAATCGCGATGCCGTTTCGCTAATCGGGCTTCTTGAGTAGGTCAGTGCAAAAGCGGCTCATTATTTAGCATTACGACAGTCATAGTGTAAAAACCTGTAAGTACGATTTTTGGCGAAAATGAGGTTTTCAGCTTTTCTGGTAGCTATTGGCCCTGCGCACAGTCTGGTGGCGTCATAACTCAGCTGCAACAAATATTTTTGATCCTATGGGGGTTTGTAATAACCTGTACGGAATGAATTCTGTGTAAATCCATGTAGGTAATGAATTTCTGTATAAAAACCTGTCTTGCAACAAAATTCTGACCAAAATACGTTTAAACTGTCGGTAATGGTCTTTGGCTTGAAATAAAAAAGGAACAATTAACTAAACTTACATGTAAATGGAAAAAAACGGTTTTTTGGCCTCCTGAAAAGTTTTCTAAAATACACTTATAGGTTTTTACACTATGACTGTCGATTAAGTCCTCTGACGTCAATTTATAGGGGTTAACATGTCCTGTTATACATTTCCTGTTAATCGTAAAAAAGAAATTGGTAGGTATTGTAGCAGGGGCGGCTATTGGTAGGAGCACAGGCGCATCTGCACCCCCAAGTCAAAATGAAAAAGAAAAAAAGATTCTCAATAATTTTACAGTTTTTGAAACAGCCACCAACTCAATAATAAATTTATTGCTATCATACTATTCTCACACTTCTCCGTCAATTCTGTCTGAAAACAAAAACAAAGTCGTCATTGGAACGAAGCCTCGACCAAGAAGAAAGACGGGGGTGTGATGAGGGAGGACCGGAGTGAGTGCAACGCCAAATTGTGCTAAAAAATAGGTACGTTAGTAGTCCATCGTAATGATAGCGTTTGTTTTGAAGTGTTAGTGAGCCATCAGAATGCTTACAACGCTATTCCGGGTGCACTGCACCCGGTTGAAATTCGAAGAAATGGATCAATCCTATCACCTTATCAGTCCATATCCCGCCTCTAGCCTACTGAAATGTTGTTTTTCTTGCTTGCTTGAAATTGTTTTCGTAATGCACCAATTGGCCCTACCTGGCTTATCTTATTTATCTTGGTTTCGGGTTTTAAGTACTTCAAATGTCCATTTTATTCGATTTCACAATCGAGTTACTGCCATGGACGAAATTGTGGCAGAAACACGATCCGTTATGGTATACCTGAATATATGAAACGGTGATACGGACGGACCTAGTGATGTATTGACTACTAGTGATGTATTGACCCCCGTGATAAGTACCTTATTATTAGAAAGAAAGCATAGATAAACAATAACCTTCCCCCACTCCGGTAAATTCTCTAATTCCTCATTAGATAGAAAGTATTAGTTAATCCTTATTCCTATCTCCATTACTGGTTCACTCCCTGGAGCTATCTTTTGATTTTTTTTGCCCGATGCCCCCGTGTCATGATAATATCGATAGGTTCAGTATCCTCCGAACTCATAATGAGTTTATTGGCCGTTCTTGGTGTAGTGCAACAGTCCGTTGTTTCAAAATCGTTGGTTTCAGTTAGTTTTGGTTATTGCCATTACATGGATTTTTTGGTGTAATCTGCAGCCTGTATTCAATTCCATCAATTTATTGTAGGCTTTTACCCCTCATCGCTGTGTTTAAACAGCAAAATCGGTAAGTGTCTGTGCTAGCCTCTATAGGATGGTAACACAATGTTAACATTCACAGGTCTTTATCTACAGAATAAATTAAGTCGTCCACCCAACGTTTTGATAAGAACGGAGGTGCTTGTGCTTACCTAATTCACTTTCTGGAAGTTTTTTTTTATTCTTTATAATTTTCAAAATGAAATCTGTCCTCAGAATGCTTTAGCATAATATGTTACCATATTATGGTAATTTTGACGTTCAAAAATTAATTCTGAATCCCCTACGGAATAGCCGGAGACGTTCGTATCTCCTGGCCGATCGCGAACCTTCGAAATTCGTCCATTCCGATCGCTAGCCACCCCCAGCAAGCCGCCGCTCAGCCCCGCCAGACCGCTGGCTCTCCAGTATCCCCATGCTCGCCAACTTTCCGCTAGCCTCGGTAAGCTCTTCGCCAGGATTGACGCCTCGCCAACTAACCCGCGTGTGTTTACAAAAGGCCGGAAAAACGGTCGATTTTTGTGGTGTTTGCCAGTTTTTCTCAATTTTCGCCCATGCTTAATACATTTTGACATAAACGGTGGCTTCAGTTTGGATTTCGAGTGAAAATTGACACAGATGAGCAGTTTGATTTGCTATCTGACTTTTTTTGTTTATTTAATGACTGGGAGATTTTAATTTTCATTGCCTCTTTCTCATGATGCCGAGTTTTGGAACCATGCACCAAAATCGCACTATAAATCAACTATCTCTAAAATGACGTATACAGGTTGACACTTAAAATGGTCTTTCTCGAAGACGTCGATTTTTTAGCTCATTTGCTACGATTTTTGTTCCATAACATTTTTTGTGAGCCCAAGGGAAAGTGCAATTTTTTGCGTTAAAATTTTTTCGTGTTTTCTACGTTGTCTCAGTAAAATTGCAAGAAGTCCCTTGATTTTTGGAGTAATTACGAAAATGTGGATGCCGCTGGAAAGCCCATTAAATTTCCTACAACCTTGAAGTGCTTCCAGCTCGCCAGCGTTAAATTAAATGAGCGAAAAAAGGGCCAAAGTAAAAAATTACTCATTGTTTGAAAATTGACATTATTTAACCGTGATTTTAGGATAAGAAATAAATAGAAAAATCCCGCGCACGGTCCGGGACAAACTGGTCCGAAATATCAGGTTTCCGGCGGTATAGTCATTTTTGGATTTATCTTGCTTTTGAATGGAGAAATCTCCGTTTGAATGTGGAAAAACGTGATTTTTTGCCGAAATCTCGGTTTTTGAGTGGAGTTTTTCCGGTTAAATAAGCGAATATTATTTTTGCCCCAAAATAATTTTTTATTTTCGAATTTGGCTCCATTTTGGCTGGTAAACAATCCGACAGACGAATACGATGAATTCCTTCCCCATCCCCTGCAGCGATGTCCTCTTGAGGATCACCGACGAGCACTTGGCGATATATTATGTATGCCGGCCCGTTGGACAGCATAAGAGGAATATATAAATGCTGAACGGCGAATAAATTCCGTTTCGCTCTTTTCTACCGCTGAAAGCGTCGAGTTCTGCGGCGTCTGTGCGGAATTAGATGCGGTATATTTCCTATTCGGACCGATAATTTTTTCGGCTCAATTGGCACGTCCGGTAACCGGCGAATTTCACGCTTTTGTGTTTATATATCCGTTCAGGAGTCAAGAGTATTAATTTTAAGTTTGTTTTAATCGAAAATATTGACTAAAAGTTGGATTCGATTTTACCAAATTCTTCCAGTAGAAGAAAACAATTATTACCAATCAAATACCTAGTTTTGGGAAAATATACAATCTCAGGACCGGAAAGTTCTCAGTTCTCTTTTAATAACCACTTGTAAAGCCTTTTGAAAGACCAGTCAACGAGCTGAGTCGGCATCTAAAGAGGCAGATGTTGCTGACGTATTCGGTAGAAGGGCTTCCTTAATACAAACACCCCCCACCCAAGTGTGTTGTGATTGTTTACAAGCTTCTCCGGAACGATGAAACGGCCGTTCTTCAAAAGACGTTTTCAGAGTCGGAAATTACTGTTAAAAGCATCAGTTCATAAATCAAACGTCCTCGACGTACAAAAAAAAATTTTCAGTATGATTATTTTGGACTGGAGTAGATGAATTGTCAAAAAATTCGATTTACCTCTTGTGTATGAAACTAACGTAAAAACCCACCAAAGAAAACCATATTATGGCCAGCCGGGTACATCTAGTATGGTGTGGGTTAGCAGCTATGAGTAGTATGTTTCTGAGGGTGTGGCAACAGTCACCGTAACAGCTGCGTTCAATAGTATCCCTACTCAAGAAGAGGGAAATCGTTTGAGGAATTGTCTTGTAACAAATTTTTGCGTTTTAGTCGACATTCATGACATTTATAATCAATTTGTAAGACGAGGATAGAATAAATTTCAATCCTTCTACTATCCTCAAAACCAGTGGTGCGTAGATAACACACAATACTTCCATATTTTGAAACGTACATATTTGAAAACATTTGATCATATTTTGACTGTTTTTAAGGGTGTTTAGGTCAAAAATGTCAAAAAATTCACTATGCAAATTTTAAAATTCGCAACAAAAAAAAATTCGCTACATTTTTGGAATATAAAAAATATCTACATATTCTGCAAGGTAAAACGAAGATTTTGAGACCAAGAACGCTCAAATCGGTTCATTTTTGTGGCCGGAAAAAAATAAAATAGAAAACACTGAAAATGCAAATATATCGGAAGTACTGTGCGTTATCCAAATTCCGATTAAACAGGGCGTTAGGTCTTGCCGAGACAAACATTTCAGTTCAAGAAATTTGAAAAAAGGTTGAGAAATGAGGGAGTTATGGCCATTTTTGTAAATGACCACAGACGGACACACGGACACACAGACACTTGTTCGGGAAGTGATTCTGAGTAAATGTGTATAAGAAAAAGTTTATTCTGAAGCTCCGTTCCGATTCTCGATTTTAGGACGATCACAATACTTCCATTTACTCTGTAAATAAGGAAGTAAAAATTGCCCCCTTTTTCCCGCTTTTCCCTATTTGTAGGGATATTTTTGTACACAGCTGTTGCGGCGACTGTTGCCGTACCCTCAGAAACGTACTACTGGTATGGTATTCACCCGATTTTTCACTGCTCATAAATCAGGAAAAATTAATAATTCGAAAAAATTGAGCTCGAATCGACTTGCACTAATTTTTTCTTTTAATGCTCAGCGATTCGTCTTGCCGCTTTTGGAACCTCAAAATCGGAAAATTCTATTCACTCGTTTAATTCAATTTTTGTGCTTTTCAGGGCGACTGGAGGAAGAGGGCCGCGGTGGGGAAGGGGGCGGCGGGAGCGGAGGTGGCGGGGGCGGTGGACGGTCACGTGGGAGCCGGAGCCGGGGGGAAGAGGCCCTGCGCCGCCACACGCTCGGAGCCCCCGACAGATACTCCGGCCTGCGAGCCATGGACCTCGAGGTACTTATCGTTATCAACATTGGGTTTGTTCCAGGACCGTGGGCATGGGGTAAACAAGTTTGTTTGGCAAATCCCCAGCTACAACCACTAGTGTCGTTTCTGGGGCATTGCCTACCGAAGCTTGCCTCAGCCCTTCACTCAAGCTCCTGGAACAAACCAGTATCATGATTGATAGAATGCATTTTTTGAACTAACATTCGAGTTCACCGGCGGAGCATTTTCCTCTAAATTGGCTCACTCCTCGAGTCTTCTGCTGTTCGAGTGTCTTGGGAGTTTCAAACCGATACTGCCACGAGTAGGTTGGACTGAAAGAAAAAATAACCGCCTCTCCTGGCATTACTGTTTGTTGAATAACCCAGGTTGTCTTGGAAATGCCCTGCTGCACTCGAGTAGGGGCAAAATGCAGGCCGGACTTGACGCCCTGAACTCTTTTTTGGGCTCTGGGACGCCCTGCTGCACTCTGGGGCTTGCCCGCTCTTGAGAGATTTTGGACTCTCCTGAATGTTATTATTTTTTCTCCTAATCGCCCCTTTTGAGCACCCGTTTACTGGACTAATAGTCGGCGTGCCTGAACAATAATAATTTTCTGTTGTTATTCGCCTAATACGCTAATTCGGTTTTGATTTTTTCCACGCACTAATCCTCTCTGAAGATGGGTACGAAATCGAATCGAAGAAAGGTGAGTTGTTCTTCAACTTTCCCTTGCTGCTTATCGTTTTTTTTTAACTAGATATGAGGTTTGTTCTAGGAGCGTGTGTGTTAACTAGTTTGTAAGCGGAGTTTCCCCAGGTACGTAAGCGTCGTTGCCTACCAAACCTGTTTACCTCATGCTCACGCTCCTGGAACAAACCTAATGGCTTGATTTCGATAGATATGTGATCAACTTGAGTCGGCCACACACTATCCGGTTGCTGGCAGTTTGTGGGGGGATGAACGTGGCTTGGAAATGCCAATAATGTTCATTGGGTTCAACGCAGACGCCACCTCGGCCAATCACATCAATGCATTTTGTTTCCCCCTCCACTAGCAATCGGATAGTGTATGGCCGACTTTAGCGCTACGTTGGGTTCATATGCGAGTGTTGATTCATGGAAACATCGCTTTCACTGGGAGCATCAGCTGATCAATGAGAAGGTCTCGTCGTTCCATACTCCGATTGGCTGACGCTCTCAACGTTGTCTCCACGACACTCGCATGTGAACCCAGCTTAACCCAATAGAGGCGCATAAATTTGAGCGATACCAGTGCCACTCGAATTATTTCCCACTTTAACCCCCGATGCATTGTTAACATTTGGCTCTTCTGTGCCTAGTCGCCTCAGCCTAGAGGCTACCCGCCACCCAACATGCTCCTGGATGACGACCCGGGCATCATGTCGGAAGTGGAAACGTCTTCCACGGGATTCCGAAGAGGCAACAAACAACGCAGTTCACTGCCTGTCGTCCGGACGCCGAGTAAAACACTCGAACGGCCGTTGGGTGAGTGGAAATTCGAATTTTCTCATACGGTGTGACCCTGGGAAAGCTGTAGTTTTGGCTTAACACTGTAAAAAATAACCTATGAAAAACAACATTTCGTAGATGGGCGAATCCCGACCGGAGCTGAATGGCTTTGTCTACCTTGGTCCTAACAACTTGACAGCTTTGCTCCTACTAATTCCTTAGAAACACACGTACAAGTTCTGCAGAGACACTTGAAATCCAAGGCCGTGCACTCGGGTTGAGGAAAATAAATTTTAGTCAATTAATTCTCTTGCTTTGCAGGTTTTGAAGGCATTGTGCTCGATCTGAGCTAGAATGACAAGATAAAATAAAGATGGATTCTCAAAAATCCCAACAAAATCGTACTTTCAAATGTTTACAAGCAGATGCTGCCTCAGGTCATCGCTGCTCGACTTTTGACACTTTCCCTCTGAGGGACTTCGCCAAAAACATTTCGAAAAATCTAGCACTTCCAATGCTTTATTTCAAGTCCAACCAAACTGCCCGCGGCCGAAAAATCCGAATGGTGAAAAAATATTTTCTGGTAATTTCAAAAAACAGGTTTTGAACGCAAATTCCGGCTCAAAAACTCAATCAAATTGGATGTTCATGGGGTGGAAAATGTTCAGCTGATTCCGAGGAATCCAACGAGCCCCCAAAACTCAAAATTCGATCAGGGAAACCCTCCAAACACCGCCAAAAACTAAAACTAGAAAACATTTTGATCGAATGCTTCAGTTTTTCGATGGGTCAGGAAAAAAGTTGCTCGGGAAAATGCCTATCTAATGGGCAATAAAGCAAAAAAACGGGAAAAGTCCTCCAAAAAAAATCCGAAATGGTGTCTTCATTGCCAAAACCGTAATTTTCATGTTTTTATTCCAACAAACTTATACGCCAGAAAATGATAATAATCTACCACCACATGAGTCCTAAGCCCGTGTGGTTACCCAGACACCCACTTACCGACAAAACCACAACTGAACTACCCAAAAGTCAAATAAATTCGAGGGCCTGAAATTTGATGATACATTATTTTAAAAATGTATTCCTTCGTGCACGGCTTTGATTTCGCGTTCGTCCCTAATCCTACAGACTAGGTCATTCTTACAGACTAATATTTTAAAAATTGACGAAGCTCAGAACTGGAAATGGTGTAACTGAAATTTGACTCCAACGTTAGGTTCTTCGACCCACTTTTCTACTGTTAATTCATTTGGTGAAAAACCGACCAAGAATCGACCGCTCGTAACTGGAAAAATTACATTTTGGAAAATTGTCATTTCTTCGAATTCTATCTCGACAATTGAATTTGACCTGAATTTGTCCATCCGTGTTGTTCCAACTCGTGTTGTGTGTGTGTTCTGTTTTGTCTTTTGGTGTTGGTGTGTGCCGTCCGGCTCTGTCGTGAAGGCGGCCCCGGTTGGTACGCGGCATCGGATGGGCGCAGGACTAACGACCCCCTCCAGGGCCACCAATACTGCGGTAAAGGCACTAGAAATTCTCAACGTTGAAAAACCAAAAAAAAAAAATCCTAAAATGACACCGAGTAAATTGATATCACTTCGATTTATTTCAGTTCGCAACCCTCATTTTTTCCTACGCTCCTCTAGCTGATCATCCCTCTTAAGACAAAATTTAGTAGCGACTGGGAGTACGAACATTTCAAATTGTGAACCCCCTTTTTTCTCGTTTTTTTCGAAAAGGCAGTCATTTTTTTGTACCTTGAAAATTCATTCAAAAAAATTCAGGAAAGCAGGGATGTTTGAATCTTTAGAAGCTTGGTCCACTCTGTTGGGAGGGATATAAAATTGTTTACGATAGTTTTGTGACCGACAAGCGCTAATGGGATTGTTATTGCAAAATTCAATATTTGTTCCATTTTTCTTGAAATTCAGTTTTCAAGCTTTTTTCATTTTTGGAATTGGGTTTTTTGTCAATACCTAATCCTATTCCCCTGGCAGGAGAAATAGAATTTCGGAAAATCCTTTCGCACTTTCGGCCGAGTTTGAAATCCTCCCTGAGCATTGTTGAGCAAATTGCTTGCCACGGGTGGCTCGCCTGCCTTTTCGCTCATTTCTCCCAATACGTGTCAAGCATTCTTGTGATCAAACATCCTGTGTTTCAAAATATTCGATTTTTTTCACCCCCAAAAAACTGTTTAGACGATTCGTAGTGCGTAGTGCGCTATTTATCATCATCGTTTATAGCTTTAGTACACTTGCTGAAAAATGTCAAATTTTACTCCTGCCTAATCGATAGATTATCATCTAAAATTCAGACTCAAAACTCGAGTATAGAATCATATACAAATCATTATTTTATCTAGAAATTACGGTGCATTCAAAAAGTAATATATTCGACTAGAGAAAAAATCATTTTATACCATATTTTTCAAAGGTCCGTCACAATGAGTACATTTTCCGTTTTTTTCCAACATTTCTACTTCGCCCTCACCCATTTTGCTTGGTGCCTTGCCGCAATTTTATTTTGGAGGTGGTTTTACCTGTTTTGATCTGACGATACCCCATAACTAAATGAATACTATAAATAATAAAAATAACCGTGCATTACACGCTTGATTATATATTCGTATGTTTGTGTACGTTATGGAACGAAATTCTTTACATTTTTCGCTAATTTTTACTCCACACATGAGTGCTCACAATTTCTCACAATATACGACAGATTTTTTCCACCAGAGCATTTTATTTATAAGCTGCAAAATGCAAAACAAATCGGTAATTGGCTCAAAAATTGAAAAAAATTAACTTTTTGAAAGTAAAACGTAAAAGTTTGAAAATTATTCTATGACCAACATTTTTCAAGAAAAAATTGCCTTATCCTTAAATGTTTCGACAATATTACCGTAGCATATATTATTATGTATTCAAATAATGTTCACGATTGGTGGAGTTACGTAGCACAGCCCTTACCGTCGACCTAAAAAAATAAAGCTCTAAAAACCCCAAAAATATAGATATTTAGACAGCAATCTCGAACATTTTTTTGCCACTGCTCTATCAAAATATATGGTAAACTGGGGTGAGCTTGGACAAGGGAAATGTCCCACGATTTAGGGAAACTTGGGTTGCCCTGCGAGATTCGGCCCAAAGGAAAAAATGGGTAAATTTCCATCGATAGTTGGGCTCCGGCCTTATTTACACGCTAATATTATTATGGAAAATGACATTTTTCTCATGTTAACCACACGTCCATCATCACAACACTAATCGGCCTCGTGCTTGTCAATTAACTTTAGTTTCCAGTGGTCACCAGTGCCCGAAACGTGAGTAATTCTAAATGGCAAAAATTACCGATGTTTCACCATTGTATTCCACCGAAGGTCGTTAACCGATAATTGTCGATCAGGAAGAAAACCACCTCCCTTCACGAAATGATTTTTGAAACAATTCACTCTAACCGTAGACCATAATTATCATGTTTAGCTAATGCTCGTTATCGTTCGCATGACCATTGCATCGACACTTTCCTGATTTCTAGTTCACGTATACTTATTTTTGTTGTTTACTTCAGTCGAATATTCGTTGACGATGATTTTTTAAATGTATTATTTATTTATTTTTATCTTTGTTCCGTAAAAGAGACAATAAAGGCCATAAAAATACAATTTTATTCAGCTCTTCTCAGGATAGGAAATACGTTTTTATGCATGACCAGACGTGTTTCGGAATTTTAAACTGCGTATAAAAAAAAAATTGCGATTTTCAAAAATTTCAATTTTACCTTTGAACGAATTTTTGCTTTGATTGATTAGTTGTAACTCAATTTACCATAGCAGCTCCCAACCTAAATTTTCCGTTTTCGATCAATTTGTTTATCGAACTATCGCATTTTATGGCTCATTTAAAAAATTTTGGGTCCTGATTAAAATACCGCATTTTGAGACAAGGGAATTTTCCAAAATTAACGTGACAATATTATAATTGTCCCCCAAATTTTGAAATTCTGAGGGCAATTCTACAGCAAGTTGTCTTCAAGTGCGAATCAGACGAACAGCTGTGCACGCAACCGGTGACCGAACAAAAACTCATTCCCTAAAAACTCATTCCCTGCAACCGCATTCCCAAAAACACCATTCCCTACCAAATCAACCGCCTGTTGAGCGGCACTCAGCCAATTGGAGGCACGAGCGCCACGCCTGGACCCGCCCACTGACGGCTCAAGCAGGAGGATTCGATTGTCGAATGTTTCCGGCCAGACGTTCGTCTGACTCGCTCTTGAAGATTGTCCGAAAATGTCAACTTATGACTTACCTCGATGAATTTTTGTCAAAATCTTTCAAAACCTCCTTGTATCTACCGTATTCATTATTATTTATATTTTCGTCGTTTTGGTTGTATTTCGATTTCTTCCCTTCTTTATTATTACTTTTACTGGTCTTCTCTTTTTGATTCCTCTTTCGACTTCTGAAAAACTCCGTTAAAAAATACTACCAATGAGAATTTCGTGCCTTTAACTGCAGTATTGGTAAAATTCCGCTCTTTAGTTGTACAATTTTGTGCGGTAACTAAACAAGCGCTGATTAACTTACCTGTTATTGTAAGAACACCCAAACATGGCCTTTAATTCGACACCAATGTAACACTTTTGGTTTGTTTCTGATCTTTTGACAGGTTTTTCCGAATTATTTTTATTTTTTGGTTTTGTACTTTATATTTTTCTTCTTTCTTTGCCTTTACCTTATTTTCTTCATTTTTCGTAAATCAATATTTTTATCATAATTTTAATTTGTATCATCTCAGGTTACGTACCGGCCCCTTTACACCGGTCTGATTTCTCCAACCTTTTCAAATTTCACGCATGGGAAAAATCGAAAATTCACCAGAACACTTCCATGAGTGGAATTGCCATAGAAACACAAATTCTATTACATACTCTGTATGCATACACGCTGTGTAGTTGTCACCTTTACGTGTATAATGATTCTGTACGTTCATGTTTAGTGTGAATCGCTGCTTTCCTAAGTTAGCGTACTTGCAAAGTGAGGCAAAGTGACCGGAGGGGGGGGGGGGTTGAAGAACATAAATCAGGTCAAGTCTCTACAAATGATTAGCCTTTTGTAAATTCGTTTGCTAGAATGTTTGGATCATGATTTTGAAAACAGTTTTTCTCACCGCTGGCCCGAAAGATTCAATGATCGAATCTTTTCGGTCGGCGTTTGAGCCATGGGTGGGCGTGTCCAGATTTTTAGATCGCAGTTCCCTTTTCCTTGATTTTTCACAGTTTTTGGAGGGTTCTCTGAACCAATTTTAAATTTTTCGGGCTAAACGTCGTTTTTCTAAACGTCAACATTTCATCGTGGCTCTCATTCATGCTCCGCTGCGCAAGTACGCTTCATTTGTAATTAATTAGCTGTACTTTTTCAATCAAAAATAAAACAGCGTTCTTCAAAATAATAAAAATAATAGCAATCATTTGAAAATACAGTCGAAATTTAGTAAAATCCTTATTGGTGTTATTTATCGATGTTTTCCTCCAAATGGCCGCCTCATTTTTTCTGAAATCCCGAACAGACCGAACCGCCTTCTCGTTTGTAAAAACCGCCATAAAACCATCGGACCATGACAACCATCTGCTCGCATCCATCACTATTTTCGAGTTTCTTGCATTCCTCTTCGAACTATCGTACCCATTTACGAGACAAATGAGCGTACGCTACCATTATCATTCATGAATGGCTTAGTTTACTCCTCTCGATTATTTTCACCTTCTGCATCTGTAAACGATTTATTTCGAATCGATTTGATTTCGATTTTATTTGAGTTCCTCGACCGAAATGCATTTTATGACAGAAATCAATACAGAAATATTGTAGAATTAAGGTCATTTGGGTGTCCATTATTACGACGATTTTTGTAATCTAGTTTAATTATTTGTAGCGTAATTTTGCCATAGTCGCCTTCGAACGACAGTTTTATGTTCATTGTGTGCCGAGTGTTAATTTTCCGAATTACAAAATTGAGGTTTTTGGCTGCTTAGTCGAAATCATAGCCAAGTTTCCATGCTCGGCCAAATTGACTCGGCCACGTTCACATTGCTGTAGTTGGTAGTGTCTGGTCTTGATCTTGGATTAAATCATAAATTTTGAATTAAATCTGAAATTAGAATCTTGAAATTTTCAACTCAGACCAATAAATTCCAAAAAAGTCTTCAAATTCAGCAAATTTGGGTCCTGTTAGTAGTTAGAGTTCCGTTGCGTAAAAAAGAAGGATCCGAGGGGGCATTGCCCCCAACTTACTGGATCCTAAGGTTCCTTCCATAAGGTAGACTTATCGGAATTGTCAAGCTGATTTTTCTACAGTGCAGGGGTTCAGTTTGTCGCAAAAAACTGTAGACGTTCCGCAGCAATGTGAACATTCCTGCCAATTTGAACATTCTGTGGACTAATTCCGCAATCCCATGACGTTTTCTCAGGTCTGGTGTTTCTGCAGTATCGAAGCGAAACCAAAAGAGCCCTTCTGCCGAACGAGATTACCTCAATTGATACGGTGAAAGCGCTTTTCGTCCGTTCGTTTCCGAAACAGCTCACCATGGAATATATGGAGTCGCCTCACGTCAAAATCTACATACACGACTCATCGAAAGACATGTTCTACGAGCTCGAGGACCTCAGGTTAGCTTGAAACAAGTAGTTTTCATCTTGGAGTGTTCGATTCTGTAAAAATCGGATCTACTCATAGGCTATTACCTTTTTGGCATTATTACCCGAGTCCCCGAATAGCTGGCTACGTAAATGGTAGGAAATTTGACTCCTTATCTGCTTAGGAAGAGTGCGGTATCCCCAAAAATATAAAATGGGAGACGAAGCGGTTTTTTTAGATTTTACTCGTTTTTCGGCCATGCTGTTTCTTCGCAAGGTTTTTTCACAATGCAGAAGTAACTGCAATTAAACTTAGCAGTATTCAAGCTTTCCAGTTATTTATGGGAAAATTCCTTTGACCTTGCAAAAGGTTTTTTACCCTCCCACGAACCTCTAGAGTGGTCTAGCTCAAAACCGCCAATAAGCTGAGTTACTGCACTCTTGATAAGCTCGGCGGTTGTTTGCTTTTATGACGTTTCAGAAGGCCTAGAATACAAATCTTGAATTCGAAAAAATGTCCCTAGTCTACCGAGCAGAGTTTTCAATCTTTTTACCATTTCGCTGGCAAATAATCTAGTTAACTATTAGTTTCGTCCGACCCCACGCTATAATCTCTTCCCTACCCTCGGCTGACCAAAGTGCCTATTTTGCCAAGCCAGGGTGGAAGGGACTCCAAATAATTAATTCCCTATTCATACGGAGGCCAGTTGGATTTGAAAAACATCTTCCGTGTTTATTTAGGATCGGGAAAAGCCTCAAGCAAATACCGCGCCCATCCTTGGGTAAGCAGGTCGGCCGTTGTTTCCCCGCAGAACGCGAATAAAATATTTACATCGGGTTCCAGGGTGAGCCGCGAGAGGTGGCCAAATGTGTCGGGGGGGTGGGGGCGGTTCTTCGCTCGGCGTAGCCCTCGGGACGGTCCGCGGTTTTGGATCGAGACACTTTGTCATGCGGTTATCCCCACTCCTTCGTTTTCTGATGGAACCGGAGCCAAGGGGGGTGTGCAACTTGATAAATGTCGGTACGTGATCAAAATGAATGGTCTTGATGCGAATTGTTGACCGGCCGTGGAGGAGGAGGGAACCCTCGGTGACCCAATTTTCACCGGCCGTAAACCCTGTTCATATTTTATACGGATATTCCAATCCAGCCACTAATTAACAATGCTCGTTCGAACTTGTATAACTCTTGGTTGGAAGTTATCCAATGGTTTAACTAATCGTATCGCCAAAATCGTCTTAAAATAATTTTTTCGCCAAATGGGGTCCAAACAATGACATTTGGTAGAGTCGAGTTCGTTTTTTTGTTCCTTTTTGTTTATTTCTTCTAATTCATAACTTTACTGTTGAACAGATTTTCAAAAATAGAGTAGTCACAAGCTCAGTGGGGCGTTTTTTAACACAGATTAAACGTAGGTCTTGGAGCGAAAAGCCAGAAAATGTATTTTTCAGGTGGTATATTTCCATGTATTGGCGATAACTCGAGCAAGAACGTCCAGAATAATCGTCGATTTTCCAATACTACCCAGTGTTGCCAAGGTGCGACCATCAAAACCCGTGAGGCAACGTCGAAAAACCCCCGAATCCCCCCAAATGAGGAAAAAAAGGGTTTCCTCAGTTTTTCCTTGTTTTACCTAACCTCATCATGTTTCATGTTCGATCAGGTCACATCTGAGGGACATCCGAGATCGTTCGGTGCTCCGCCTGTTTGAGTCGGACGACGTCGTCGGGGGTGGCCTCGGCCTCGGGATGGGCATTACCCCGGGCACCATTCCGACCTGGGACCAGGACCAGTCCTACTTTTCCGAGCCTGAATTCGACTCCGACTATCAGCATCAGCACATCCACAAGACCAAGGTATGTCAGTACGGCATTATTCCATACTTTTGGGACAACGTGGGAAGTTGAGTAGGGAGAAAAACCAACACTGAGCCTCCGATTCAAACCCTTGGGAAATTGGTAATTTGTCAGACGGTCACCTGGTAGTCTACTGGGTAAGACATCCTCTCGTGGAGCAAGGCGTCTCGGGATCACACCATGTATTAGGCGATTAACATTTTTGCAAAATGGTCACTTTTGGTACACCCTCGTATTCACCAAGGATTCAGTTTGTCTCACGCTTAGGTTTATAATTAACATTTATTTTTTACAAAGCTAGGTACGAAAAAATTTACAAAATTATAAACTTCAATAACTTAAAACACTATTGAATTAAATATTTAAAACACTGAGGGATGCGTTGGCATCGCTATATTTTCAGAGTTCCCCTCTCATGGCGTTCCTCTCGTAATAAATTTTTAAAATTTTGGTGGCAGATCCACCTTGTTAATTAAGGATCTAAAGATTCAATCATTTTTCGGATTATTGCGGGCCATTCATCATTACCACACTAGTCTCCAACGAATCAGCGCATTTGTACTTCTTCTACTAATCAGGTTGGTTTAGTAATTGTCGACGCCTAAACAGTAAAATGTTCCAAAATACTATCAAACAATTAGGAACCTGAAGTCCGAACGTACACTTTCGATACGTTGATATTTGAATTGTCAGCGCATTTTCAAGACCGTTTTGATAGTTTTCCGACCGGATCGGTGGCTTTTGAGGTTAGAATCGATGGCACTCCTGAGCAGCCGGGACGTATTGGGCTCCAGCGTACAATTTCTTCGAAGTTTCCCGCCACGAGAGGACGTTCGCTTTCCTGAAAGGATCCTCACCGCAGCCGGAACACAATGACATGATGCTCCTCACCTGATGGCAATGGATTTGTGTTAATGTTTGAGATTTTTGACAATTCCACGTAAACCCTCCCCCTAATCGAGTTGTACCCAGGCTTACCTCCCATTCAGCCGGCTCGTTCCATTTCTTGGGTACATGCTCCTCGTCGCTCGATTCTTGCCTTGGTTCGTTCAGTCTCACGTCTTGGAGCGGGATCATCCCTAACAGGAAATAAAGGTTTAGTTATTCGCGAGAAATTGTATTTTGCATTAAGTTACTCCAAATAATGCAAAAATAATCGTCAAGATGGCGAAACACAGATATCTCACCTCCGCCCAGCTGGAACCCGTCTGTCGAGTAGATGCCGCTTAGGTCGACGCCGGGGAATACGCCGAATTCAGCTGTCCGTTTTTGCTTTGCATTGTCGACATTGGCGCTGTTCGCACCGGGCGGGGCCACCATGACGTGGACGGCTGCTTTGGACTCGGCCGTGTCCAGCGTGTCGTTTTGACTGCTTTCGCGCTTGAACAGCCGAAGACTCTGAGACGAGAATGGTGCGCTCAAGAAGTCTTTGTTATTCTGGAATGTCAATGAACAATTTAATGATCAGTTCTCGGTCGATCGAGCTCCTCCGAGGGAATCGATAGGATTCAGGTCAACCGATTGATACGATGGAAAATTTGTCTTCACACAAACAGTTGATGACTCTCTTCAAGGCCCAGAATGCAATCCAGAACATTCCTCACCTGCTGCAATTGTTGTTGCAATTGCTGCTGCAGTTCCTGCTGCTGCATACGCTGCAGTTCCTGCTGCTGCCTGACAACATTGAGTTCATTTATGGGCAGGCGCGGGACGAGCTGCATGTTCCTCAAGAACGGATATTCGGTCGCTCCTTCGGGCAGTTCTTGCTGAGGCATCTCCTGCGGCATCATTTGGCGGGCCTCCTCTTGTTCTTCTGCAATTTTAACAGTAGTTTACAAAATTGCTGGGTAAATCGTCCAAAGGTTCGTTGGCCCAGGCCAGTCCTGGACCGTCCGTTACTTCAGATGTTTCCGCAATTCTTCATACAAGTGGAGAAATTGGTGAAACTGCAGTTAAGATGTTCTGTAGAACGTAAAATGCAACGACAATCGTCTGAACCAGCGATCCGCTCACCTTCGCCTTCGTGGAGGAACTTGTGCGCATGATGATGTTTATGGTTGTTGTACGCCTTGCCCGCTGTTAGCGCAGCTTTGTACAAATGAACCAGCGTCACCTCCCCCATAAGTCCGCCCGGCTTGGGGTTCAGCTCGAACCCGCCGCCGTACTTCCGCTGATCCTGACCCGTGATGGCCAGGCCGTTTCCTCTGATTTTCTTGCCGACCAGCTGTACGGATTTCAGAAAAAGTGCATAAAAATTCATTTCGATTTTCCCCCCCATAAATCAGCGCAATTTCGGATCCGTGATGAATTATGTTCTTACGAAATTGTAGAAACCGCGTCCGACTCGTTCTGCGTTGACCCAGAGTTGCCATTCGCCTGTTCGGCCGTTCCAACTTTGGCACGTATGGTACCATTTGTGCTTCTTCAATGGATAATTCAGCCGGTAAATCGTGTGCCCTCCGACGGTCATCATGTAATATGATGACCTGGCGTCGTTGCTCAGCCACGACACGATTTCTCTCGGCTGATCCTTCACTGTAGGAATATTAGGCATTGTTAACACTGAATAATAAAATCAGAACTGCATCCCAAAATGCATCGCTCCGATGCGTGTCCTGCTGCCCTCACAGAGCTTCAAGACCGTATCAGGAACGGCTCAACCCGCTATGTCGGGACATGGTTGGCCTGAAACATTCAACTATTGAATCCTTTTAGTCAATCGTGCTACCTCGTTGAGCGGCGCTCAGCCAACGAGAAACCGCGATCGCCATGGCTGGAACCGCCTTTGACGGCTCCAGCCGCTGGATTTAACTCTCGAATGTTTCAGGCCGGCTGCGGACGCTTTTCGCATGCAGGTTTTGCCTTTCAGGACACACGTGAGCTTGTGACGCGTTGCTCTAGTCCCAGAACGCGTAATAATGTACTAAATACATTTTATTTACTCAGAACCACGGTTGCCTAACCTGTTGAGTGTGTTTGTTGGATGTTGAGTGTTTACTCCTATTATTGACAGGTTTTTCGGAGGTTAGTTTTCATTTATAGACGTGATCGGTTCTCTTGTTAACTTTTCGGTTCGATACTTACACGCATACGAGAAAAGCGGGTGGTCCGCCGAATGGTTGTACAATTTGTGCCATGTGCACAGAGTGAATTCCTTCATGTCGGGTATGCGGGCCTTGTATTGGATGTACTGGAACAAAAACGAACAATAAATTGGAGTCTTTTTGGGCGTTTTTAAAAAGTTACGCCAAGGTGGAATTATAAGTTTGGGTGTTACTACCTCGGAAAAATATGTCATCCTAGTCGATCAGAAGAAAACAATTCCTTTTGAATAAAAACTCAAAAAATGACCAAATCAAAATCTTTTTTTGAGTTTTTATTCAAATTATGATGTTCCACCGTTTCCCTGCGTATGATTTTGGAACGACTCCCGTTTTCGGGTTTCCTCGAGATTTTATCTGAACT
Organism: Nesidiocoris tenuis; assembly: GCA_036186465.1. Classification (NCBI taxonomy): domain Eukaryota; kingdom Metazoa; phylum Arthropoda; class Insecta; order Hemiptera; family Miridae; genus Nesidiocoris; species Nesidiocoris tenuis. The sequence continues at coordinate 10,807,336 of AP028919.1, forward strand.
ACTGAACCTATTTTGACTGGACAGGGCGTTTTTCACCTCAGATCAACCCCCTCGGTATTAATAACAGAGAAAAAGGTACCTACACATTAATTACCTTCAAACAATTTAAATTTTGAAAATGTTTAAACGTTGTTGAAAATAAATTAATTTTTTACCTTCCATACTGTACCCCCTTGACGGTAGGCGGGCTGTAGGATAGTTAGTAATTTCCAGCAAAAAATTAAAACTTGTAAAATGTAAACAACATACGGAATATTGCGTATTTTAATAGCTTCCCTCGTCGGGGAAGGATGTGGATTAAGTCCGATTAGATTTTCGATCGTCTTTCCTGCTTTATGAGACTACAGTTTGCATAAAGTAAAGAATTCTGCGGTTAAATTGTGAAAGTTCGCATGGTAAAATCCGGAACTGGATCTCTCGAGGGCGAGAAAAAGCGGTTTATAATTTATTCCCCGCGTTCGTAATTTATTACCCCAGAAGGCGAATTGCCTCGTAGGTCAGAAATACGCATTGTATTCGCGCCTCGATATATGCGCATAAGAAAGTGACAAAAACACCAAGTGGAGGAGGATGGCGATATCTTGTTGTTTATCGTGTTTCCGAAGAGAAAGCACGCGATAAAGTTCAGGGATCATGCGTGGGCGTTTGGCATTCTAGTCGTTCAGATCTGGGATGACTGATTTGCGAGTTAGCTCCAACAGTGAAAGTGACTTGCGCGCTTGGGCTGAATATATCAGAATAGAGTGGAAAAAACCATATTCCACGGTACAAAAATTTAAAAAAAAATTGATATTAAAAATTTAATTTAAAAAAAAATTATTTAAAAACTTGTTCAATATTTGAATTTGATTTTGGCCAGTAAAAACTGCTTTTATTGTGCTCAAAGCTACCCAAAAATTCTTTTCATATCTATACTAAAGGAATTCCGCTGGCAAAATAACAAGCCGTAGTCGATTGTTATTGTCCACGTGGTAGATTTTTGATCAATAATTAATAGTTTCGAATGATGATTGAAAATCGCAAAAATGTTCATAATCAATTTGCTGGAATAGCTCATCAAATCGAAATCGTTCGCAGACGATTGACTCAATCGATCTCACACCGGCTTTGTTTCCGTTAAGTTGGCGCGCCTTCTCGGCCAATTTTTCACCTCAACCTTTTCACCGTCGCCTTCGGCCATAAATCAACAGCCCACGCGACTCATTTCATCTTCAACACTTTGACAAACGGGCCGAAAATTGTGAAAAAACTGTTCCTTCCTGACGAGATTTATTTCTTTTGATTTTCGTCACAACTGAGGAAAAAACGGGGCCGTTTCGGCAATCGGAAGGCGAACCGTCTGGCGTTAAACGTTTTCCAAACGCCATGAAATGGGAATTTGAAGGCGTACGCCTTCTTTTGGCCCACATTTCGGGATCGGTCGGCTTTTTTGGAACGATTTTTCGAAATAGCCGTTCGCACTGAGTTAGCAAATGAGCGGACAAGGCATATTTTTCGGGCAGGTGAAAAAATCGACTTCTGGAGCCCATTTTTGAACCTTTTAGGAGTTTTTCTTGAGGATTGATTCAGTGAATTCCTATTTTACCACGTACAGCCACTTGACCCTGGATATTCACCACAGAAAAATAATCTACGATCGAAAATCTCGAGAAAACCGTTTTACGGCTCAAAGAGGTTATCGACTCCTTACCTGAAAGTAGTGTTCCTGGTGCATAACTACTTTGTAGAGGTTGCAATGAGAATCGTCGAGAACGCGAGGCCCCGATCGTCCCCCGACTCTGTCGACTGGGAACGCCACCTGTGCTGACGTCATGACGTCACCCCCCGACGGTCCATCCACTGGCCGCCATTCGGCTTTCGAACTTCCCAGCCAGGCGAATCTGTAAAAGACACCATAATTTTGGATTTGTTTATGAATGGAAGCGCTGCAGCTGTTAGAGAAGAGAAAATCAGATCGGTTAGTCAGAAGTATGGATGTTTTTGGAAATGCTAGCTGTTGTCTGATTGGCTTGGTCGCTACATTAGGGAGTTTCAGTGCTCATCATGGCGTAGAGCGAGGCAATTTCGAAAATGGCAAATTTTTTGATACTCCCGCTCTCCCGACCTCATGCGTTTTATTATGGGAATAATGAAACCGAACGTCAAAATCATCAACCTTAGATCCATTGATGAATTAAGGCCAAATTTCCCCTGTCGAGTTCCAAAAGCGGCCACCAAAATGAGCAAAATTCACTCAAGCCGTACCTCAGCAACCGTTTAATCGATTTCGGTCTTGTAGAGCTCATTATCACCCATTTTTGCGTAGGATTGATTGAAGTTAACGAGAATTATAGCAAACCTAAGAAAAATCATTTCCCAAAATTTCGCTAAATTGAAAATTTTGTAATATCTTCTTATGGCGCACTGGTCTGGCCCTCGAAAGAGCGTATGCCCTTTTCCCGATCCAAATCGCGTGAGTAGATTCGTCCTAATAGGTAATTTAACACGAACCACCTTGGGTAATCCTCCAATTAGCCAGTCCTTGAAGCGAAAGTTCCGAGGGATATCAACAAGAATTGTTTTTTGTCGGTCTGAACCAGCGCGAATGAAAGTTTTGACTGTATTTACTCAAAAAAAGGCCCAACGACTATCGATAGTTTCCAATCGAACCTTCAGTCGCCGAATTTCGTCAGCTCAAACGGTTAAAAGCAGTTGATTCAAACTGCGTCGAGTTTTCCGGGTATCGTTCGTCGGTACCGTCCGAAGATTCCCTCCCGGGAAATCATTCGTTGATATCCCGCCGGGATTTCCCGCCAGTAAACCGGAACTGGCCAGGTGGGCGAGGAAATTCCGCTTTGCTCCTCGTCGGTTAATTTTCATCGAGCGGAGGAAAAAATATCGGGAGCCGAAGGCGGAGAAAAGTGAGAAAACGTTTCCCCGTGTTTTCCCCGGGTCAGCGGGTTAATTGGACCGCCTACAGACTCCCACACTTCACAGCCTTCATATAACCCCCCCCCAATGAAAAATACTTTCAAAAATAAAAACGGGCTGTTTACCAAAATACAGTGGAATATGGATCAATATGAAAAATTCGATCATTCAAAAATGCAGAACATGGATCAAGGCGCATGCAAAAATTGTTATTGCTTTCGACCTATATATTGGCGCGGATTTCAAAGATTGTCACGGCTTTCATGAAGATTTTTGGGTTCGCCTACTACCGGAGCAATTATGTGAAAAATTCCAAATCAATGCCAAATTCAATGTTAACATCAATGGCACTCAATGGACAATCTATCAAGATTACTTCCTTTCTGTGAACGCGCAAGTAAAATTCCGTAGAATGTATCGATATTTTCCAAAATCGATAATCGACTTTTCATTGCTGGGATTCCCTCGCCGAAATTTGTCAAGATCCCTCGAAAAGGAGAGTGCTAATTTGAATGCTAAAATCGATGTTGAAATCTATCAAGATTTCTTCTATTGAACGTGCAAGAACAATTTTGTAGAATTTATAGATATTTTTCAAAATCAATCATTGAATTTTCGATTCTTCAATTCCCACACCAAAATTGTCAAGATCCCTCAAAAAGACGAGTGCTAATTTGAATGCTAAAATCAATCCCAAAATCTATCAAGATTTCTTCCATTCTGTGAATGTGAAAGTAAATTGTTGAATGTATCGATATTTTTCAAAATCTATCTTCCACTTTTCGATTCTGCGTTTCCCACGCCAAAAATTGTCAAAATCCCTCGAAAAGGCGAAAAATCGATGCTTTAATCAACGATAAAATCTATCATGATTTCTTCTATAGCACTTGCTAGAAGAATGCTGTGGAATGTATCGATATTTTTCAAAATCGATCATTGAATTTTCGATTCCCTCACCAAAATTGTCAAGATCCCTCGAAAAGGCGAGTGCTCTCCATTGCTGTAATGACCGGAATTCAATTCACCTGAAGTGGAATGGCGAAAACGTCCCCTCGAGTAAATGAGGGCTTCACTCGTAATGAATGGTTTTTGCCTAATTGAGAACGGGGGGTACGTCTGTCTTGTGAATTCCACCACCCCCTCAGAATGTCAACTTTTCATTGGTGATTTTTACGAGACTAGTGTACACAAATGTAGAGAGGCTCAGAAATGTGAGGCAGGAATTTTCAATTTTGATAATGTTCTCCAAATTTTGGGTGATTGGAATAATATTGCCCCCAATTCAAGCCGATAACATGCGCAACTATGACGTCATGCACCCTTTCCGCCAAACTCATTTCTTTTCGCTCAAAAGGTCGTTCGGAAGGCAAAGCTGAAATGCGGGTGACAATTTTCAATTTCGACGTTTCCAAATTCAAAAATGAAAGTGGCCTCTTACAATGGAGCCATTTCGTCCGTTTATTCTCCAATTTATCGGCCTGTATAGCCGTGTGTGGACTCGGGTCACAGTCGAGCGGCCCCCCGTTCGGCCCATTGAGCGGATAACCGACCGTGCTAATAGGGTGAAGTCGACCGACGGAAAAGAAAACGCGGATTTTTCCTGCGCCCAAAACTTGCGATTAATAACCGTAAAAAAGTCGGCTTTTGGCCAGGTGAAGAGCCGATGCTGCGAAATGAGTTCGGGCCGCGAGGCGATCCGCTGGTCGTTACACCGGGTGAAAAATTCCCTTTAAGGATAACGCAGTTGCAGTTAATGTGCATCGAGAATGTGATCGGCTTCGGGCTGTTGAGCACCGTAATTGCTTCTTTGAGGGTTCGTTGGGTCGATGCATTTTGACCAGTATTTGCGAGGAGTAGCTAGGAGGCGGTAATTTTCGAAGTCAATTAGTAAAGCTCGTGTTTTTTTTTATTTTCCTTCGAATAAATCGATGGTGATCAATTTGATCCGGCAATTTTTCATTCCTAAACATGGGATTACTTCGTATTTTAATAATTGCAAACAAATTTCCTTAGCTTTTTGTCGATTTTCAGTTTGTATTTCTTCGAACCGGTCATTTATTGGGCATGTCCTCCGAGTTTTTTCGCTTTGTCAATCCAATCGTGGAAAATTTGGTCCTCTAATTTCACATGGAATTACTTCGTATCATAAACATCGCAAAAAATGTACTTTCCTTAGCTTTGTGTCGATTTTTCGACTGTTTCTGCGAACCGGTCATTTATCGGGCCTGTCCTCTCAACTCGAATCGGACTTGGCAAACTTCCGGTTTTCGGGGTGAAACTCCCTTCCCAAAACTGCACTTTCGTTCGATTTCACGATTGATTTCGGGACCTCTCTCGAGACCCGGTCACCTGATTGGTCGGTCTTGCCAACGTCTGTTTGGTCGGTTGCCAAAGAAAGTCAACGCTCGTCGAGATCGACGAGCGGCGAACACTAATGTCTGAACCGGCTCCAAATGCACGACGATTTTGTTAACCTTGTCTCAATAGCTTGGAATTGGTGCTTGGATGACTCACAATGCTTCCACTGGTCAATAAATCGATCCGGTTGTCCTGTGTTCCATAATTTTGATGGATTGCTGATCTCTCAAATTGAATAGCTGATAAAAAATCGATTCGGTCCAAATTATGAAGTTAGGTACCTACATCTCACGATTGGTTCTTGTTGTAGGAGATTTCTTGTTGTAGGCTCAGTAGGAGATCGTTTTAAAAAAAATTTCGAGTAGCCGCATTTCGAGCGAAGCTATGGGGAAAATAATTATCGCAGAAATCCGCAAATATCTGCTCGATGGTTCTGACCTACTATCCCTGCAATTCGGTGTTACGTCGTATTCTCATTTTTTGAAACGAGTTTTTATTGGGCTGTAGTATTTTTTACAATTAATTATACTTCCTCCGCAGTTGAGCGTAACGGATAAGACAAAAAGCGAAACTAGAACATTTAACTTTTTACGTCACATGAAAGTAATCCGCTTTTTATCCGCACGCGATTCAAATACTATGATACAAAAGTTTCTCAAGTTTATGTAACCTCGGTCATTTAATCGACCTTTACTTGAGAAACTTCGGCTCGAACACTTTAGGCGATATTAGGTAAATGAATTATATAAGAATTACTAATAAGTAGGCGATCGGTTCAATTGTCCTTGCCCGTAGCCTATTGAACCACCGCAGATGCCCTTCGTTGGAATTAGTCATCGACTATGGTTAACCGAGCTAATAGACAATGGAACGGGAATCGAAAATTAATTAATCCTTATTATGGGGAATTTAAATCGATTTTTTGAATTTTTTTTCCCTCCTCTTTTCCATACTCTGGAAAAGGGGTGTTTTAACTAACAAAAACTTTCACCTAAAGTGCTGTGATTTGCAGTTTTTCAAATTTTTTATTTTTCTTTATTTATTTTTTTGGGTTGGTCGCAAAATCAAAAAAGAGTGGAAGGGCCCTATCGATTTTTGAAATTAAAAATCTACTCAAATTCCTGTTATGTCCGAACTTCCTTGGACGTTGAACCAAGGCCCGATTTCAACAAAGTTTTTAACAAGACACCCAACATGTTTTTTTTATAAACTTATGCCTGAGAAATTTTCTCACTAACCTTAGTATCGATAGCATGGCATTTTCGATAGTTCCGTTACTGTCGTAAATAGTTATCGATACTTTTAGCTCGACAGAACTTATTTGATTTTGAAGATGAAAAACGCTCTTAAGTCTTATTTTAACGTGAAGTTCTCAAAAATAGAAATGACTTGAGAAAACCAAATTTTTTGCTGATTTCTGGTCAGAACGGGTACCTACCTGCCTATTAAGTATTTTTTATTTAAAAAAATAGATTATTGATATTGCCCCAATACCGGATTTGGAAGAGCCAAATAACCGTGCTAGTACCAATTCTCACCATTACCATGAAAAATTGTTTATGTGAAGCCAGACGATTTTGTGTTTAGGGCGATTGTTGCTAATAATCTTTCTTAACAATGGTAAAATCGTTTGAAAAACTATCGATACTGTCACTAGGCTATCGGTGTCTGATTTATCGAAAGGCTATCGATATTAAGCCAGCACTACCTTGGGTCATCCTTCGGATAAAGATACCTATTAACGACTTTTTAGGGTTTCCTCACGCACAGCCCAATTTTCAGCTCATGGTAACTTTTATGCCCACCTATAGAACTTCAAGGGTGTTTATCAGTAATCGCACTGCCCATATGATCGATATGTATTCAACTTTCGAACGGCTTTGATCGTGATAATCCCGAGGGTCAAATCATATCGAGGTATAATAGCTGGGAAACTGCGTGACAAATTGACCGATAGGTGGACGAATTTTCTTCACAAACGTTACACAACGTCAACTATTTAGGACGGAAGGTCAATTTTCAGACGAAAGTGACGCGATTGTCGGCTAAAATCCAAGGGCATTCCCTTGATATGAAAAATTGGAGCATGTGAATGTGTCAATGAGTAGGTACTGTTGTAGGGTAGATGGATTATACCTACGCAGTTTTGGTGTTACTGGGATTTTCAACTTGGTAAAAAAATTAAATTTAAAAATGATGGTTGAATTGTGTTTTTAACCAATAGGGTATTCAAATAGGGTCTTTCTCCTTTTCCAATGATTTTCCAGACCCCAAAACCTGGGTTGACATGAATAATTCGTTAATTATATTTATATTATAATTATATGGTCAAAGGCCAGATTTTTCATGCCACCTATGGGAATTGAGCTTATAACTCTTGTTGCCAGCAGCTAGAGTCGGTCGCTCCAGCCACTAGGCCACCCGCAGTACTTTCAAAACACAAATTTGACCATTAAGGAGTCAAACCCAAGTTATCGTTAGTAAAAAGGTGGATTTTGGATTGTCCATCCAACTGAAATCGACTCTTACGAGAGAGGAAAATCGTTTTCTGCCGAAAATCAGGAGGAAAATCAGGAGTCTGCTGAGATGGGAGACGTATTTCAATAAGTCACCGCCAGACTGTTCCCCTCCCCATCCCACAGACCGTCTGGACAGACCTGGTAATTTTGACATGCAGATGAATTGATAATTTTTCCAAGAATCATGGGTCCACAGATGAATGATAACAAACATTGATGCAAGTGCGTCAAAGTGAACACAGGATCAGCCAGAGAATACGCCACATCGTCATTTTTGGCAAAAATGAGTTTCATACACATCAGAAGCGCTAGATGTTTATGTTTTACACCACATCGTCACCAATTTTTAGGCAAATTCACTTTTGGGGAGAAAATACATTCAGCATGATACTCGAGAATGTGAGGATCATAATTGAGGCGTTTTGGGTACAAAGGGCCTAAGTGCCAAAAACAGAAAAATGCGTTTTATTGATTTTTTGGGGCCTAAGTGCCATCCGCCAACGTTTAAAAATGAGCGGGACGGGGAAATCTTATCAGAAGTTACAAAAATCGTCGCTAGATGGCAGGCCTAAAATGTACGGAATGGAGATTTAAATTGTTGATAATTTTTATTTTTGACACTTAGACCCTTTGTACCTAAAACTACTTAATTAATCCATAAAACATGATTTGCATGCTGTAGGAGAACGAAAAATCACCTTAAACTGGTTTTTCGGCTCTCCTGAAAAGAAGCCGAAATGACGATGAGGGGTATTGCGGTGTCGCTGACGATTTGGGTCTGTACGATGGGGAGGGGAAAGGTCTGACTTTTGATACGTACTTTATGAAGCCAATTGCATGTCGAAATCACCAAAGAATTGGTCTGTCCAGAGTGTCTGTGGGATGGGGAGGAGATCGGTCTGACGTCCGATACGGGCTCTAACGTTGGAAAATGCCGAGCAAGAAAATACGTATGAAAAACGAGGCGAACAAAAGCGTTAGAGAATGTAGGTCCGTTGCATATGTAAGTCGGCAGTTGTAGGTGTCTGCTCGTTGACTACGACATCGTAAGAAAACCATGAGTATTATGTCGGCCGACGATTAACCGTATCTACCGGTCCGGCCCCGTAATTTTCATAGCGGCCTTTACGCAACACCGTCAATTGCGGAGGAAGACGTCTAATAAGAAGATTGGAGGAAGCTTTCACCGGCTGATGCGAATCGTGTACCTTCAGCTGTGTACTTAAGTTTAGCAGGGCACTGTGCTATTTTATCTACTTCAGAACGAATCTGGAATTTTCAGAAATCCTAAGACATGTAAAACCCGGATAACAATACTTCAAGATTTTTGGGACGTTGAAAATTTGCTCCAAATCGACCCCTATTTGACGCTGTCTAAGGGGTGGTTCCTGAAAGTTAGTTTTTGAGTACGATTGTACTCTTACAGGAAATTTAACGCTGAACGAATAGGGCTTACGGGTTGCCTAGTGGTTAGAGCAGCCGACTCTCGCTGCTGGCTACAATAGTTACAGGTTCGATTCCCATAGATTGCATGAACAATTTGGCCCTATAATTCATGTCATTCCTGGCATTTGGGGTCTGGAAAATCATCGGAATTAGAGAAAGAACTCAGTGGTTTAATTGGTTAACACAATTAAACCATAATTTTTACATTTCATTACTTCCATATTTACAGATTAAATGAATGTATTATAATAGTTTTAAAATCTCAAAAAACCGTCAAATTTCATGTTTTTGGTCAATACCTACCTGAAAATTTATGCCAAAAAACCCTGAAGTCAAATCCATAATTTTTGCAATTTTTTCCAGGCCCTGGAAGGATTTTTCATTAGAAGCCGGGTTTTCGCATTTTTCTCAGTCATTGGGAGACGTAAAAAAGATGTATTTTTACCCAAAAATATTCATTTATTATATAATCAGTCTTCACACCAGTTTTCGACTGAAATCCAACCAATTTCGACTTCCAGGAAGTGAAAAATGTAGAATCCAACAAACTCAAAAATTCAAATCTGTCCAGTTGAATTATTTATTTTCAGTTTACTTGTACATGATATTTGATGGTTCGTCTGTTATTCTGATAAAACTCATAAAAATTTCTTAATAAAATGTGATACGTAGCGAATCCTCAGTCAGCTGATTGTGGAATCGCTAATGATCGGTTCAATAGCAAAGCTGCACTTCTTGTTGTACATTGCCAGTTACGACCTGATGGGCGAATCTTGTTGCAAGAGTTTTATTGACTCGTCTTCGGTATTGTAGGCCACTAAAAAAACTTGACGTTTCTCCGGCTCTCCGCCGGTTTAGATTCGTATCGTCACTTGCTGTGAGGCAACTAATTCCAACATTAGAAGAAACATATTCTTGTGCAAGGAATCGATTTCTCCTATCTTTCCTCGATTCCTTAGGGAAGGAATATAGATAGCCAAAAAAAAATAAATTTTGAAAAATACTGAAAATATTTGAATTTTTGTTTTATCCGCACGTTGGTCAATCTCGTATTCCCATACAAAATCGTCTCACTTTATTGTTTTGTCCTTGTTAGAGTTTCAGCTACAACAAGATGAGCAGATCTGCACTAGCGTTGAATAATGTATGGCAAAAATCTGTTAGAACAATGTAACTTTCTCCCATTACGTGGGATAATAACTTGTAATTATAGGACCATTCGGCCGAACAGCCTGGCGTAATTCCCATAACTGTATAGTAATCTTTTCACTCAAGTATGAGAAGCTGGGTTGTTGATCTTTTTTTTCACACAAATGAAAGCGATCAGCCGAGTGTATTCATTAATAATAATAATATCGCTTAGTAGTACCAATGCCATGTTTTGATAGTTGGGAACGCAGCGTCCCGGGCCCATAACCTCTTGTAACTGCTTGAAGGAATTAATTTCTTCTTAATTCGTTTAACGTCTGGGTTTTTTATGTGTTATCGACCAAATTTTGAATGCAACTGAATGTCATGGGGGACGGAATACCAAAAGAGCGATAAATTGTGCACAGAAAACGTCTTTTTTGACCATCCGATCTGGATTTGATATTTTGGCCGGTCACCTGATTTCGAATGTCTGCCGATATTAAATAACTATTACTGGAAACACAAATTTGTCTCGCTTCCAATGAGAAATAATAATGAAACACTTAATCGTCGCTTAAGTGGCAACATCAGCTATCTCAGTTTTGGCTACTTTTCAGGAGAGCCAAAAAACTTCCTTGTACTCCAGTTTATGAATTTTCTTGCGAGTTTTCCACGATTTTATGACCGCTGGGCAATTTCAGACTATTTCATGGCTATAAATCTGACTTCTCCAATCGATTCGTTGTGAAAAATCGATTAAGAAACTATCAAAACCCCGAAATGGTCAAAAATTGAGACAGCTGATGATGCCGCTCAAGTGACGAAATTCACAGCTCACCACAGACAAACTTGAAACTTGAAATCATAATTTATTCCATTCGAAAATTCATAAGTCGAACGAAAAATCCGAATTTTCAATTCAACATCTTGCTCGTGTTAATGGCATTTCGAAGATAGGGACGTGGGTTGCCTGGGAACTTGGAATTGGTTGGTGCATGAATTGAAGAGTTTTCGTCCAAAACTGCATTCATCCACTTTCGATTCATAGCAGCTTTGGTACCTATAAGCAATCGAAAATCGAAAAAACGAAATCGATATCGACAAAACTCGAAAGTGGATGAATGCAGTTTTGGAGGAAAGCTCTTCAATTAAACTAAATAAATTGAACATTGAAGTAACAAAGCAATTTCCAAAAACTATCCTATAACTGCGAGTTATTAATTTTATCACATTTATCGGTAGACGTACAACATTTGCGAAGGAGGTGAGAAATTTTGAATAATTCATCATTGTACAACTTGCACTTGAGCGAAGAGCAATTCAGACTTGAGAACTGCCTATTACAATTAGTACGTGCGGTTTATTAACGCAAACCTAGAAGTGGGAGGCGGAGAGAAAATGTTTAATTCATACCGTGCCATTCACATTCAGATAGAACGGAGTAATCGTATTTAGTCGGGGGGAAAGGAGGAAATTTCTAATTGATCTACTTGAAAAACCATTGTTATTACCAGCGGTGAATCCGTAAGTTGACATTTTACTTTGACCGGGGAGAACGAGAAAAATGAAATGATTACGGCGGAAGAATACGAAAGAAGAGGAAAAATAAAGGAACTGTTTCATCCGAACCACTCGACCCATTAATCCAACTCACAAACTCAACTTATTGAATTCAACTCTCAAACTCAACTCACAAACGTCACTCACAAAATCAACTCATAGACTAAGCTCTCAAACCCAAATGCCAAGAAACATTCCTCACAAACTCAACATACAAAATTAACTCACAAACTCAGCTCAACCCACACTCTCAAACTCTCAAACTTGACACTCAAACTCAACTCACAAACCAAACTTGAGAATTTGACTTAAACTTACTTAACTCACTTGAGTTAAACTCAACTCGAACTCTCAAACCCAACTTTCGAACCAACTAACGTACCTCACAAACCCAAACTTCAACTCATCTCTTAAACTCAACCCACAACCTCAAACTCTCAAACTCATTCTACAAACTCAACTCACAAGTTCAACTCAGAAACTCAACTGACAAACTTCACCCACTAACTTCACCCAAAAAATCAACTCACAAATTACACTCTCAAGCCCAACTGACAACCCAAGAAACTTATCTCACAAACCCAAACATGAAACTCAACATACAAACTAAACTCATCTTTCAGATTCAGCTCAACCCACAAACTCAAATTTAACACTCAAACTAAACTTGCCAGTTTGACTCGACTTAAACTCAACTCGAACTCGACTCTCAAACCCAGCTAACTTTCCTCACAAACCCAAACATCACAAAAACGTCTCTCAAACTCAATCTCTCAAACTCAACCCACAAACTCGAACTCTCAAACTCATTTTACAAACTCAACTCACAAGTTCACCTCACAAACTTCACCCACTTACTTCAAACACAAAATCAGCTCACAAACAAAACTCTCAATCTCAACTCTCAAACCCAACTTACAAACCAACAAACACCCCAAACATCAAACTCACAAACCCAAACATCAAACTCAACATATAAACTAAACCCACAAACTCAAACTCTCAAACTTAACCCTCAAACTCAGCTCACAAACTAAACTTGAGAGTTTGACTCGACTTAAACTCAACTCGAACTCAACTATTAAACCTAACTAACTTACCTCACAAACCCAAACATCACAAAAACATCTCTCAAACTCAAACCGCAACCTCAAACTCATCTTACAAACTCAACTCACAAGTTCAACTGAGAAACTGATCACTCAAATTCTCAAACTCAAATCTCAAACTCAAACTCGCAAAGTTAAACTCTCAAACTCATCTTTCAAACTCAACTAACAAACTCAACCCACGAACTCAACTTAAAGCTCAGTAAGTGTTGAGCTTGAGAATAAATTTGAGTTTGTTAGTTGAGTTTGAAAGATGAGTTTGAGTGTTGAGTCTGCGAGTTAAGCTTGTGTTTGTGGGTTGAGATGAGTTTGAGAGTTTGAGTTGGTTTGTTGAACTTGTGGGTAGAGTTTGAGGTTGTGGAATGATTTGGTGAGTTGAGTTTGTTGTTTGAGTTTGAGGTTGTGGAATGGGATGGTGAATTGAGTGTGTGGGTTGAGTTAATGAGTTGGGTTTGGGAGTTGAGTTTGTGAGTTCAGCCTGTGGGAAGAGTTTGAGGGTTGAGTTCTCAAGTTGAGTCTCAGAGGTGGGTGTGTAAGTTTGTGAGTTGACTGTGAGAGTTCAGTTTCTGGGTTGAGTTGGTAAATGAATTGGTCGTATAAGTTTGTGGGGTGAGTTAGTGAGCCAAGTTTGGGAGTTGAGTTGGTGCGTTGAGGTTGAATACACTTGGTTATAGTGTACGTGGTTATAGTTGGAGTACCTAGTTGGAATACAGAGTTGGAGTTGAGATTGTGTTTTGTGTTCAGGGGTGGAATTTGAGAGCTGAGTGTGTGAGATAAGTTGAGAGTTTGAATTGGTTTGTTGAACTTGTGAGTTGAGTTTGAGCTTGTGGAATGAGTTGGTGAGTTGAGTTTGTTGTTTGAGTTAATGAGTTGAGTTTGAGAGTCGAGTTATGCGTTGATTGCGAGTACGTTGATTTCAAGTTGGAGTACCTAGAGTTTGTTTTTTGGGTTTGTGGGTTCAGATTTTGGTTTCAGGATTTATGGTTGAGTTTGTGGGTTGCATCTGTGGGTTGAGTTTTGTATTCGAGTTTGAGTTTGAATGTACGGTAAAAGTCTGACATTACTGATTTAGTATGCACTGAAGATCACGCATAATACGTTGTTTGATATCTTCCAATGTGTATTGTTTGGTACTATTGCCCAACTTTGTCCAATATTGCCCGATATTGTCCAATAGTGTTTGATATTGTCCAATATCGCCTAAAATCGTCCAGCATCGTCGATGTTGTGGGATAGTGTCTGATGTTGTCCAATAATGCTTGGTATCGTCCAACCTTGTCTGATATTGCCCAATACTGCCGGATATTGTCTGATATTGTATGGTACAGGTTGATATCGTTCCGCATTGTCTGATATTGTGGGATACTGTCCGATTTACCCAATATTGCCCGATAGTGTTTGATATTGTCCAATAACGTCAGATACTGCGCAATATCGTCCTATATTATTTGATATGGTCGGATGTTGTTTCATATGGTCCAATATCGTCTAAAGTGGTCCAATATTGTCATGATACACCGTGATTTCGTCTGATATCGTTCGATATGGTCCGATATCGTCCAGCATTGCCCAATATTGTCAGATACTCTCAGGTTTCGTTCGATATTATTGGATACTGTCCGATATCTTCCAATATTGTCCTACACATCTGATATGATCTGATACGGTCTGATGTTGTCCAGAATTGTCCGATATGTTCGGATATTGTGGGATACGGTTCGATATTGACCATTTTTCCCGATATTGTCCAATATTGCCTAAAATCGTCCAATATTGTACAATATTGTCAGGTACTGTGCCATGTCATCCGATATTATTCAATATTATTCGATATTATTCTGATATCGTCCAGCATTGTCGTACCATGTCCTACGCTATCAGATATCGTCTGGTATTGTTAGATACGGTCACATATCGCCCAATATGGTCTGATATTGTCCAATATCATCCAATATGGCCTGATATTGTCCGGTATCGTCCAATATGGTCTGATATTGTCCGATATCATCCAATATGGCCTGATATTGTCCGGTATCGTCCAATATGGTCTGATATTGTCCGATATCATCCAATATGGCCTGATATTGTCCGGTATCGTCCAATATGGTCTGATATTGTCCAATATCGTCCAAAAGAGTCAGATATTGTCCACTACAGTCCAATTTAGTTAGATATTTCCTGATGTTGTGTAAACAAGCGTATTCACTTATCGACTTCCTTTCATGACCTCTCGGTGAATTTACGAGGAGAAAGTCGCAGGTTTGACCGGTAATGTCGTTCGGATAAGAGGTCAGTCCTATCCGGTCTGGCGGCGGTCTGACCGACCCGGAGCGACACAAGTTCGCCAGGAGGAAGGCCAAGGCCGACTTTCTGTTAAGAGACTCTCTGATTGGCCTGACCCGCGACCCGAAGAGAATGTCGTCATTGATAACGTTTGGCGTCGGTGCCGTCATTAAACCGTGATACAGTTTGATGTTGCCCAGTATCACCCCAATATTGTCATATATTGTGCGATATCATCTAGCATTGTCGGATATTGCCCAATAGTTGTCCAATATCGTCAGATACTATCAAGTACCTATCGTTCGATATGGTTGGATACGGTCTGATATCTTCTTCTACAGTCTGATATCATCCAATACTGTCTGATATTGTCCGGAATTGTCCAATATTTTCGGATATTGTGGGATACTGTCCGATTTGCCCAATAGCGTGTGATATTGTCCAATATCGTCAGATACTATCAAGTATGGTTCGATATGGTCCGACATCGTTCTGCTACAGCCTGATATCATCCGATACGGTCCGATGTCGTCCAGAATTGTCCGATATTTTTGGATATTGTGGGATACTGTTTGATATTGCCCAATAACGCCTAAAATTGTCCGACATTGCACATTATTGTCGGATACCGTACGATTTCATCCGATATTGTTCAATACGGTCAGATGTCGTCCAGCATTGTCCAATATTGTCAAATGATCTTCTCTATCGCCTAAAATTTTCTCAATATCGTCCAAATTTGTCTAATATTGCTCGATATTGCCAAATACTATCAGATTTTGTCCGGTATTGCTCAATACGGTCGGATATCGTCTAATATGGTCTCATATTGTCCAGTATCGTCCAATACAGCCAGATATTGTCCAATATCGTCCAACATTGGCCAATATTGCCTGACAATGTTTGGAAAATAGTGAAGTATAGCCAACATGCTTTATTTAAGAGCAACCTTGTCTTTAACCACATGGAGCAACAAACCTCCAGTAGTCTATTTCACGGTCTGATATTAGGTAGCGGTTGCTCCTCAATTATATTTTGTCTTTCGAGTTGAGCCAGAACAATGCATAATTGTCGAAACAGAATTAATTCGTCCTGTTTACCAACTCTCTGAATTTCCTCGTGATTTATTTAGGCAGTTCTTGAAAATGAAAAGGTTACGATCCGAGTTGACGAATAACCCGCACCATTAAAGGATTCGCCCATAAATAATTCCACCTCGTTTATAAAGCAATGAGCCCGGCAATTTGGCCAGGGATAAAATATCGTTTCGGATTTGGCAATTCTAATACGCACTCGGCGTAGAACAATATCATAATAGCGTAATTTATTACGCCGTATAATGCGTGGGGAATGGGAAAAGCTCGTTCATCGATCAAAAGACGACGATGTGTCCGGGTGATGGACGACGGATATTGTGGACTCGGCTTGCGGGTGTGTGTGCCACAATTGTGTGTGTCTCGGCTGGAAATGCGTACACGTGTGTAAAGAGGTAGACAGATGCCTTCTACGTATTGTATAGTTCAAGTTGACACAGTTTCCTTCTCGCCTGGTGCGAACTGACGTGTAAAATGTTGAGGCAGTAAGTCAACTGGGAGGAAAAGCACTTCACCGGGTCTTCACCTGAGTTTTATTGCGAGGAAAACTTTATTATGACCTGTAGGCTCGGGTTGTCACCTTCGAGATGAAAAGTATTTTACGAATGAGCGCCACGAGGCCGTGTTTTTATTACGGTTGCGCTGATATCATGAAAATGGCGTATGGTATTTTATCTTCGACTCGTGGAACCCCAATATATGGGGAATAGAGAATACAGTGAGTTATTGGATCCCCAAATTGATTGCCAATCAAATTTCCCTGTTGGAATGGTAGCCGCAAATGTTTCTACAAATTTTCAACATCCAAATTTGCAAAAATTGTAAAAATTACGAGTGAAATTTGGTACCTTATTTCTGACAATAATGTACCAAAATCAACAAAAAATTTCCATCTCGTTTTTGCCTTGAACCGATTGGAATTTAGGCCGTAAATCCAAGAAAACTGCAATTTCGGCAGTGTCAATGCCCACAAAATTGACCCTGTTGACCAAAAACTCGAAAAAATGCCAAATTTCATGTTTTTTAGTCAATAACCTTTTCATTTGCCCCAAAAAAACTCGAAGTCGAATCCATAACTTTTTTGAAAAATTTCCTAGGCTCATACCTTGGATTTTTCTTGTGAAATCGGTGTTTTGCATTTTTCCCAGTCCTGAAGAGGCTTAGAAAATTGTCAATTATTTCTGTCATGTACCTACCTATAACCTATTCGAAAATATTTTTTTTTAATTTTAAATTTTTTTAAAGGGCCAAAAAAAAATTTTTTTAGGTCAAAAATTAGTCTTAAAACTAGTTTTTGATCACTAAAACCCAACTAATTTTGACTCATAGGGAGTGAAAAAGGTGTGAAAACCTTCAAGGAATCGAACAAGCTCAAAAAATCCAAAATCTGTTCAGTAGGACGCCCTCAAATCGGCAAAAACGTGAAAAAGGAGAAATCGCATAAAAAATTCGAGCCAAACCGATTTGAATACAAAATTTTCCGGAACCCCCCCCCCATCCTATGGTAAACTAAGTGAAAAACCCGGGAAAAATACCCAAAAAATTCTAAACCCACAACATCACCTTCAATAATGAGTTTTTGTGTTTTTTTTTTTTTGAAAATGGACCTGTACTAATGCCAATTTTGGAAAAAAATATGTAACTGGTATGTAACATAATATAATAATGTAAATAATATTATTATGTTAAATATTTGTCATTCTTGAATACATAAAAATCCTATCCCTAATTTAAGAGCAATAGATTGCCCTGCGGTGAAGGGATCCCCTATTGGCATTGCACCTCGGTGTTTGTTAAAATTACCGTAGCGTCAATTACGATTCTGCTCTAATAACCACTAAATACATACACAAGTTCGAAGATAAGTGAGTTCAATGGCAAATTAGGTACAGCTGCCTCGCCATCAGATGAATTCGTCGACCGTGAATCTCGCGATAAGGTCTTCTGGACGAATTTCGAAATAAATATTGCATTATTTATTTTTCCCTCCAGAATAGAGCCGAAGACGTTCTCCGTTAGTAGGCTAGCATGTATGATGTAACTGGCGGAGGAAGTAGACTCATGATAAATCGGACGTCCACTGGCTGTAGGAAGTTCAGAACTTGTTTACAAAACAGTTCCATTTCAAAAGCCAGACTTGTCTATCCTTGCCTTTCCATTGAAGTGTCCTAGAATGGTAGGCAGGTCCTTTCTCTCGAAGCATTATGGAAATTATCTTCTGCCAGTTTTGACTTGGGGGGGGGTTATTGAATAACAAAAGTGAGCTCTTGATCCCCAAAATCATCTTTTCAATTGAGATCGGTGAAATCGCCCTTACCTCGCTCAATTTCCAACTTTTTCTCATTTCTTTCACCGACATTTTTGTTAAAAATTACAAATCCTTTCAATTCAATTCCTTCATCATAACTGGGGTTTCGATCACACACAGTATTTCCGATGTATGTGCGCTTGTAGTGTTTTCTGTTTTATTTTATTCATGTCTTTAACGCCTCATGCCTCGTACATGATGGTATGACATGATGTTTTTTGTACATTATTTTTCGTAGGTACTGGATTGGTATAACCTCTGGCTGAATTATAATCATTATAAGTATAGTGAAGGGGAAGAGTTAGCTGCGATGTGCATGGCACCAGTTTCGACACCGTCCGCTGTTCGATTGTCCTCCTTTTGTCCGCTGTTCGCACAATTGCGCGTTGTTCGATTTTCGCCATCGTGTTACGAACAACTAAGTTCTGGTCAATTATTGCTGTATGCGCCGTACTCTTGCTCAACGAGTGTGACTGCGCTTTTGGATTTATTGCTCAATGTAGGATGACATTAGGCTGCTATTAGGATTGGTGGCCGCTTGAGTGCTTATTATAGTCACCATGACTGTAATGGGGGTCAAGCTCCGCTCGTAAATCGTTAGAATGCAAAGGAAACAGTATTTTCACTGTTCCTTAGCAGATGATGTATCCCAAGTCAGCCTTTTAGTTGAAAAATGAAATACGTCTTCGGAGAATAATTGGGATTTTCATCGAACTATTTTGGTTTGCAGTTCACTGGGCCATTTCTTTGGAAAATACTTGTCGAATCGCTATCGTATTGGTGTAGTATTGTCCTACTATCGCATGTGTAAGGCACCTAATAAGGCCTACTCCCTCGCTGGTGGAACAAACCCAATCGAAATAACTTGACATGATTGAACTGATACTTGAGGCCGCAACGCCATGGGGCAACCGCGGCTGGCCTGAAGCATTCGAGAGTCGAATCTGACAGCTTGAGCCGTTGAAGTCACTTCCAGCCAAGGCATCTCTGATTGGCTGAGTGCTGCACGTTCCGTTCAGTGTAACGTCACTTGAAATCTTTTAGGCACCAATTTGGTTCAAGCGTCACCATGGAGTTTTCTCAATCTCGTCTCTGTGGCTACACTTTAGCGGTACTGTGGAGTTTGTCGGTACTAGTAGGGGGAAAAGGGGGCTTTTGCGTATCAGTTCTTATCAGTGACGTCATCCTCGACCAGCTCCCTCCAGGACAGTGGTACCAACAAACGCTTGCTGATGAACAGTGCTACCAATTCTCCTCTTAGCAGCTTTGTTGCACATTTTTGTCCTCGCCAGTAACCACGGTTGTCATAATTGTTGTTTACCCGGTTATTTGTTCATAATGCTACCTACCGCGACCTTAGCTCTACCTAGCAGCCTTTTGACAGACTAGGGACCAGCGCTTAGGGCCTTAATGGGGATTTTTGATCATTTTTTTATTATTTTGAAGAAGGAACTGATACCAGCTGAGTAGAATGAGGGTCGATAACAGTTATTGCGGAAGGAAATGTTATGCCTAAGTCCTTTGTTGTTGATTTATTTCATAGTTACCTCTAACACTTTTACGTTCGATCCCTGCGTTCTAACATAGGATAACCTGGGATTGGCGCATTATGCTGGCAACATTGCTTACGAATTTTTCACTTCTGGAAAATTTTCATGTTCCTCCCTTGTCCGAGTTTTTCTCATATTGTTATCGCATCATTATCGTTGATTTCTTTATATCGTGCGAATGAAAGCGTCGGATAAATCGGTAGCTTTCAACGGTAGGTATGTCAACAGTGTTGATTCAACACTAATGAGATTCTAGCAAGAAGTCGGATGCTAATCGGTCGGTTAGGATCGGGATCTACAAAAAATCTCCGGCTTAGGTCTGGTCGGCCGGCCTTCTGCCGCTGTTTCTTATGTAAGCGAATTTCCATAAAGCCGTTCGGACCGGAGACATTTGACTGAGGCCGAGTTAGCCCAGCTTAACTGTTGGGAAACTAAGCCCAATTTCGAGTGGTCAAATGTCGCTGAGGAGATTTGCTTTGAAAGGACACGTTAAAGCCGTTACGACGTCGTTAACGAAATTCTAACATCTGGCCGGGACCCATTTTGGAATAATTGGTAGAACTGTTAACAAACTCGAACGTTTACCAATTGCATCAAGCAGTTGCTACAATTTTTAACGCTTTATTTGTACATAGCTCTTTTCCTACTCCAGTTTTCAAGGCTTTCATATTTGGCAAGAAGGTTATTGGGTTACTAAGTAGCCTAATCAACAAAATAGTCTAAAACCAGTGTTGCCAAGTTGGAGGTTATCTCCCCTAATTTGGGGGTTTTCTCTCCGCCAGAGGGGGATTTTGGGGGTGAAACACAATTTGATCATAATAATATTATCTTATCTTATCTTATCATAATTTGATCATATTATGATCAAAATATTATTTTGACTGCTCTTAAGGGCGTTTAGGTCAAAATATCAAA
The DNA here is from genome assembly GCA_036186465.1 of Nesidiocoris tenuis. Lineage (NCBI taxonomy): Eukaryota > Metazoa > Arthropoda > Insecta > Hemiptera > Miridae > Nesidiocoris > Nesidiocoris tenuis. Next base: position 10,828,519 of record AP028919.1, read on the forward strand.
AAACTCAGTATGCAATTTTTAAAATTCGCCCAAAATAAAAATACAGATAAATAACAGCTAACACTGCCACTGCACAGCTAACTGAATTGAGAAATAGGTACTCAAATAAAGGCCATTCGGGTTTGGGATGTACGTCTACCATCTTGTGGGTAGGTACATACCTAATTTGTATTGATGTTTTAGTATGTTTATTGACTGACTTTACTGATAGGTATTAGGTACTATTTAAAATAGTTGTATGCTGTGGAGTCAAGTATTTTTTATGTGGAATAGTATAATATACTATATATCGTGGGCTTAGAAGGAAAACCCGTTAAGTCCGAAATTCGCCATTTTGAGATAAATGGGTTTGAAAATTCAATAAGTCGTGAAAAATCGTGGAAAAGTCTGAATGACGTGGCCTGAAATATGGCCAACGGCTGACTTTTTTTAATGGAGACCCGGTACTGTTCTGCAGAACCCCCCAAACAGTATGTGGACGAAAAAAACGCATTTTTAGCCAAAATCATCCTTAACTTTTGGGTTTTTTTTCACATTTGGAGGGATTTGGGGGTTTTTTGACGTTGTCTCAGGGGTTTTAACGGCCGCACCTTGGCAACACTGTCTAAAACATCATGCATTTTGTTTCTGCTATTGCGCGTCAACTTTGAATTTTTCGGGGTTGCAAATTATTTATTTATTTCTATTGTGTGGCACTTGGGACGCATATGAAAGCCGCTTTCTCTCGTTGCGGCTTCGATTATATGAAAACGCTGCTCTTGAAGTAAAATGTGAATAAAATCTCAACGGATCAACGCGTATAAAAGATTACGCGATGTGCTTTACGCACTGTGCGTTGATTTAACGAGGCTCTCTTCGCGTTGCATTTCTGATGCTCATTTCTCACGCATTTGTTGTGAAAGCTGCGGCCTGAGATTCGCGCGAATGCGTGACGTCGGTTAAGAATTCGACCGACTATCATCATTTTCTATGCGATCAAAAGATTTTCAGTGAAAATTATGTTATGCGTAGGAGGACTTTTCTAAAAGCTGTCTGAAACGCATAGGACTCCAAACAGATTCCATGATGGGATGGCAATTTTTTGTCCGGTTTTCGATAAATCCTCCCTCAGTTCAATTCCTGATTTGAAAAATTACGTTTTTTGTCCATCCTAATGGGGTGTTGCAGCCCAAATGCAGAAAATATGAGTTTTTTATCTTCCGCTATTAAAAAAAAAAATTATAGCTCGCTGAAAAATCTATTTTCTTAGACCCAAAAAGTCAAAATTGGTTCATTTGTTCAGAAAAAAGGCCAGAATGCTGCTCCTCTGTGAGTCAAGCGGCTGCCGGTTAAGATTTTCGCGCCCTTGACACTGGATCTTCCAATATCATTGGACTAACTGCCTCTGGAGTTAACAGTTAACACCTTCCCATAATCTCAGTTATTGACGCGTAGCCCTAGTTGAATTTTCGACATCAGACCATAGGAACATTTTCCCCATCCCGTTAAATTGCCTAAAAATGTGCGTATTTTATCCATATTTTATTTTATATTGTTTTTCCATTACACTGCCAACACAGGGGAAATACATGTAAAATCTGAATCATTCGCGGAAGTATTCACATCAGATTTTGAAACAATAGTTACTTTAGCTGGCTAAAGTTCACGTATTTCCATGGCCATTTATAGAAAATGATAACCTTATATTCTCGGATCATTTCAACATTAGTGACTAATGAATCGTTGAAGTTCAAGTATAGAACCGGACACGTGCATTTGTATCTTATTGTTCGTATCGATTTTCAAGTTGATTCGCTGACCTTTGCCCACCTGGTAACCCTTCAAGGTTAATGGTCCATTTCAATGCTCTGACCTGACTTTTCGATTACCGGAACTGCCGATAAAATCCATAAATGCAATCGCTGATCATTCAAAGAGCCGGGATTTTCAAGATACTTGCAAATACTTTAAATTTGGCTCGAAATTTAACTTACGAAAATATGGACGTGCCTACAGTACGTCATCTACGAATTTACGGTCAGATTTATCGGTTAGATTTATGTTTTTGTAATGCTGCCATTCCCTACAATTTGAAATGAAGACCGATCTCTTGGTCATGATTCCATTTTTTATTGATTCACGTTCAAAAATGTACGACAGACTTTTCGACATCATTCAAAATTTGGATAGTACCCACCAATGAAATTCTTTGCAATTGCATTGCAATAGTCGTTCATTTGAAGGGTAAATTACGTTTTGGCTTGCCAAGATAAAAATTGGCTTTGGCTTGCCTTAAAATCTCAAATGTTTTGATGATGACTTCGTAAACGTATTGGTATCATTTTAAAACCTCATAACGATAGCATTTTGGAGGTCCTGACTCCGCTAAAAACTATCGCTAGTCTAGTTTTTGCAGTAAGAAAGTTACCTTCAAATTCATATTTCAATTTTCAATAAAGGCCGCAATTACAAAAAAAAATGTTAAAAAATTCCATAATTTATAAATAAATTCTCCAGCCCAAAAATTGTTAATGAACTTTTACTCACAGTAACACCAGCGTTGTTCTGAGTATCATTTCTCTTCTTTTTTTTTCTCTTTCGATTTTGACTCGCCGATCTCGAATTCCGATTCGCGGTGGAACACGTTCGAACGCGTACGGTCGCGACTTGCACCGGTGCCTGTTCGATCCTGACCCTAAGACTGTCTGGCACTGATCTCTTGGTGGAAGGCACTCAGCGGCTGTTATCCCACTCCGCTACCCCTCGACGCTCCCCGATGCCTGTACTACCCCCGAAAATCAGTGCCCGGATAACACGGCCTCCATATTTCGATAGAAGTAAAATAAATAGGGGAAAAAGAATTATTTCGGATGATTTCGAGGCTACCAGGATCAGGTATTAGGACAAAACGACTACTTATTTTACGTCAAAATCCGCCTAAAATAGGAATACGTTTGACGACCAGTGAAAAATAAGTATCTACAATTGAAGGCGCAAAAACCAGTGTTAAAATCTTTAAAGCTCAACTAAATTTTTTAGCTGGTGAAAAAATTGCGGATACTCTTGAAACAAATTGAGTCACTTGACAGAATAATGGATCATCCCAAAACGGACGTGCCAGTGAAAGGAATTTGGAAAAAATGATGAAAATTGTAGGAAAAATGGGTGGCAGTCCAATTAGTTTGTCCCTGGAGCTGGGAGACGCGGTGGCCGAGATGGCTAAGGCGTGAGACTTTCTGTGCGTGCTGGGGTATTAATGGGGTCTTGAGTTCAAGACCCGCAGCCTGCTGCTCTGTCATGCAAAAAATCCTCGGGATGAGCTGACAATCCTCAACTATGCCCGATGGTCCAACGCTTTCAGGGCTGAAGGAATGTAGCATTTTCGAAGAGCTAGTGGTCCACGTCTGTATGTGGTATCAGAGTAGTGGAGGAAACAGGAAGCTGGAGTCCTCCCAGATGGTACATCAGGCACCTGGGTAGCAACTGGTTGCATATGGATACTGTGCCATTAGTAGGACAGCTGACCATGGACCCACATCCATAAGTAGCTCTAGCAAATGCTTATTTCCCAATCCCACATCCGTCAGACACAGGTTATGATGAAACTGTCTACACCACGCAGGTGGAAAGATTAGGCTTTTTTGGGGACTGAACCCAGCAAAGCCTCAACTTTGTGGTGGCACCAGGATGCTGGATTTCCGTATGTGCCTCAACTGGGACAAACCTAGTACCAGCGCATTGGTTCCTGCCCCTTAACAACTCAAGGGGGTAAAACTGGACTGCACCCACAGTACATAAATTCTGGGAGACTGGAGTGGGAAGTCATGGCAAATCCCGTTGGCCTTCTTGAGGGTGGCAGGGCACGCCCGGGACACCTTTGGTTATCGCCTGGTTATCGACCATTGCCTTTGCCTGGAAATGCGGTTCACTTGACTGTTAATCTACTTACCCGAGCAAGTCCTAAAGATCTTTCAATTACTCATAAAACCAGGCAAATTTACCCAATCGCTCAACTATTTTTGGTTTCATAAAGATTAGTTCGGGACTTGCCGTCGACGCGATTGAATTTGATGGCTCGAGCGCAACTGATGTTTTTGCAATGCCTCCTCAATCAAGTATTGTTCGTTATCAATTTTCAGGGATCCTCGTAACATTTCTAAATCTATAACCTCCGCGTACTAGACTCCGATCGCATTATGTCCGACGAATTATCGTATTATTTTCTCATGTTCGTGTTTCGGTTATGAAATATTCTCTAACGAGCCCTACCGATCATCCAATTCGTCGGGGAAAGGGAGCCCTGATTTTTTTTACGTAACGATACCGATCGCTTATTTCGTCGCCATAAAGAGCTTTCTCACGAGTAACAAACTACCAAGTCAAGTAGGCGAGCATGCGCAGAAGCCTTCCAATACCGAACTTCCCCACGGGCTATGGCCTGTTCGCATTGCACGGTAGTTTTTCTCTGTAAAAAAATCGTTTTTTTTTTCGTTTTTTAATATTTTCAATTTCCAACTTGTTCTTTGCTTGCTCGCTCTTGGAATGACCATTAAATGGTCTAGTGGTCAGGATGAAATAAATTTTATTTTATTCTGGGATGATATTGAGGCGCTTAAATAGGGCTATAGAAGGGCTCCAAGCAACAGCAAAAACTGCTATATCGGGTGACCCGAAAAATTTGGGTAAATTTTGTGTAAAACTAGATCAAAAATGGGACAAAACGCCGCCAACCTTATTTTTCTATCTCAACTCGTTTCCAAGATACGATTTTTTAAAGTTTTTTGTTCAGAGAAACTACGTTTTGATTAGTAAAAACCGACATTTCTCCGGTTCAAAACAAATTTTTTCAACTTTTGAGGGCATTTCTGGATTCAGCATTAAATTTTCTATTTGTGTTGTATAGACTGGTTACAAAAAACTAACTCCTATTTGCTGCAATTGTGGTCAAAACATCAAAGATAAAATATCGAGGAAAAGATATTTTTTTCTGAAAACGCTTGTACGCTATCTGCATTTTTCAAAAAAATGTACTAGAAGCTGTCAAATTTCAGAAAAATTTGCCCATCCAATCAGCTGACCGATGATATGATCGAATTTGAGATCATCTTTCGATTTCGTGGGAAAATTTGAGTTTAAATGCGGGAAAACAGCAGGTGTATAAGTCAAAAACATGCGTTTTCGAGATTTCTCAAGTGAAGCGAGAGCAGTCAGAGGCCCTATGATATCGTCCACGTTGGTATTATTAGCCCTTATCAGTAACACTGAGCGCTTTCGCCTGCACGGCCCTCCTCAGATGATCCCTACACAGGTTCTGCTCGAGGGGGTATAAGAGCTAGAGGGTTGAAGGCTTTTTTATCGTCTTGAGACTGGTACCCTTATGAGAAGGTACCTTTATTTGCAACCCGAGCGCTTTCGGTCGCTCGGGCCTCCTTTCTTGTGATTTCGGTCGTTATTCGGGCAAGAAAGTAGGTCCTGTTGGCATCACTGCATCGAAAATAAATGGGCAAATCGTCGAAACGGTGAATCCATCATCAGAATCTCAGAAAATCCTCTCTTCCGAGAAAATTTATAAAAATAATATTCCAAAACTGGTCACATGGTTGATCGATGCCTTCAGGTTGGGTCATATTTCCGCACCAATGTGAACGCACTTCCCCGGCCAAACTGTCTCCTCTCAATAACTGTCTGCTGCCGTTTAACTGCCGAACTGATCGCCCGACTCCAATCCCGTCGAATGCCTTTTTCTAGTTTAATGTGAACCATTGCGGTTATCGTTCTCACAAATCGGCGCAGACTTCCGCGCTCCGCTGACACAGTCTCCGAGTTCTCGATCTTATTCGTATATTTCTCAATCGGATTTGAGCCATTTTTCAACCACAGTGGTGCATAGGGAACAGTGCTTCTAGTTTTTGAACCGCGAATTTTCGAACCGAATCCATGCTATTTGGACGAATTTTAGACTCAACACTGCGTGAAAACATATGTTAAATGTATAGCATTGCGAAAATCCTACGAGTCAAAAGTGAAATTTTAAGCGAATATTTATACGGGCATAATATTATCTATATATGCCGGTATAAACATTCGCTTAAAATTTCACTTTCGACTCGTAGGATTTTCGCAATGCTATAGATTTATTTTATGGAAATATTTCGAATAAACATTTTATGAAAAAATTGTGATAACCAACGCCTTATTGAGTGATTATTTTGGCATTATCATTTGTAGCATACTCAGATTTGCGAAATTCATTCGACTACCATCCGAAAATGACGGATCGATCAAGAAGGCATTGCCACTCTCGAAAGCTGGCGGACGTGTGAGGGGCTCAATTTCGGCGCATGTTCGTTCATGTTTTGTTCCGTTCGAGAAAGTCCATGTGAATTCCATCAATCTCCCCGCAGAGTGACTTCACTCTCAGTCGCCGCTTCCTGTATTACTTGGCCGTTAGATTAGTCCGTGGAACCTCCGAAAAAGAATTTCACCCGAGTCTCCCATAGATATAGTAAGTGCTAGACTACGTGGAACATGGAAATTGATTGTACTCAGAACTATTGTTTTCATTATGCAATCATTTCACCCGACGCTGCCTTGTTATCAGATCCTCGCTTTTTATCAGATTTCAAGTCGTAAGAGGATTTTTTGGTTCATTTTTCTATAGAAATGAACCTTTGTAATCGGTCAGGAAAAAAAAAATTTTAACACCCCCTGAAAATTTGTTGGTTTACGTTTCAAGGGGTGTAGAATCCGAATCTGCAATAAAAATTTTTTGTCCGTCCGCCGTCCGCCGTACGCCGTCCGCCGTACGCCGTCCGCCGTACGCCGTCCGCCGTACGCCGTCCGCCGTCCGGGGTTTTTCAGGGGGAAGGAGTTATCGAAAAATTTTGAAATTTTTACCAAAAATCAAGTTCCGTATCTAGTTGGTCCTAACGTCTCGGCAGAACCCTACCTTAATTTTAAGGCCAGTAAAACAGCTGTTGAAGTGGGAAAAAATTCGTGTTTTTCTGGAAATTTAAAACATAGTCATGTGAGGTATCATTTTCTATAGATTTTTCTATGCTGAATCGAATGAGACCATCGCCACGCCGGTAGCTTCAACCGTTTAGGAGTTATTGCAGTTTTAGTGAGACATTTTTGAGTTTTTAAAAATTTCTACAATTCTTAATAACTCGAAAACGACTAGAGCCACAAAAATCGTTTTCCACTCGTTGGAATCCCCACAAAAACTTCTGTCCTCCCGATATCTTCAATTTAAAGAATTTGGTCACATTATACAAATCAGCAAAACAAAAATTGGAAAAAGTTGAGAATTTGGCCTCGGCTCTTAGATACGGTTGATTGATCTACTTACGACTACTAGCCTATTACACCAACAAGGTGGCGCACTCACACTACGACCAGTTGCGCTTGGCAACATAAGAACGAGACAGGCTTTAACAAAGGTTCTGAGGCATTCTCAGAGGCATTCTGAGGCAACGTTTTTCTAAATCCCCATCTGAAATATCTACCAATTTAAACTGAAATTCTAGAATAATAACAACTAAATTCCGTGTTTAAGGAGAACATATATATCGTAAGATTTGTCTTTGCAATCGAAAAATGAACCCTTGTGCAAAATTTGCAGAGTTCTTCGGATATACCGAAAACTGATGTGCACATGCCACTGATCTACTTAGCAGCGTTTTTACCTATTAATTATTATTTTTTACTGCGGCAAACTTTCATGAATTGAAAAAGTTATAAAAAGATCAAACGGATAAGCCAAAAGGATAATTAATTTTCTGAAGCCCATTTTTGATTACAAATATTGTTCATCTCGAATACTCAACGCATCTTCGTACTCAAAATGTGACCCCCTGAAGTCGAATCAACATTTTCCTCATTATACCTTTTCATATCGCAATTTTTTTCCAACTCGTTCGCGCGATTTAGGCATTCCCATTGTGCAACTTCCAACGATACGGGGGAACACGTCAAACTTTAATTTCGCCCAAGTCAGAACTCGAAACCGCGAGAGAGATAAAGTTTCAAAACAAACCGACCAGATGAAACCGCCGGAGAATTCGCTCGAAATTATTTCAGCCTCATTCCATTAAATGGGTTTCATTCTTGCCCTGTGGAACCGCGAAAAAAACGTGAGGTTGTCGGGTAATACCCGAAAATCAAAATGACCATCCGTTCGGTGAGGTTTTGTTCAGCCCATCATCTGTTGGTACCTACCCCGAAATGCTATAGTACAGTTGCCAAAAGCCCATAGGAATAGGTAGGTTCTAAAATTTTAGGATTACCTAGGCATGTCCAAAAAAACAAATAAAAACTGAAAAAACGACAAGAAAAACCGAACATCCTCAATTTGACTTGAAAATATTAAGTAATTTTTTCAATGCCTTTTTCGTGGAAATTTTTTCGCAGTGTTGTTCTAATTGAGTACAGCTACGGAAAAAAGTTATTGTGATTTTTTGATTTTTCGCTGTTATTAGTTTGGAATAGAACCTAGTGATGCGTAATATAACACGCAAACCTTCCATATTTTGGTATGCAAATTTTAAGAATAAATTTATGATATTTTTAGTACTTTGGAGGCTACAAAGATGAAAAATATCGTGCAGCACCCTTTGCAAATTTTTAAACCTGCCTAAAATCAGAACACGTCAAGTACTGGTATAAAAAATCCACGAATTCTGCAAAGTAGAACGCAGAATTAAAAACACTCAAATCTGTACATATTTCTAGCCAGAAAAAATTGAAAAAAAAACCCTAAACATTACAATACATCGAAAATTGGTACATAATGTCAGTAATTCAAGTTCCATTGTTCAGTTATTGGGCGATTACAATACTTTATCAGACTATTCAAGTAAAAAGCACCTACTAATTATTCCGCGTTTCCAAAATTCGGACATCCCGCGGAAAATTTTCGGTTTTAGTGAAAAATGTATTTGTATTGATGAAGCGATTTGAAGAAATTCCTACTTCAGAATAGTACGCATGCGTAGCATTCAGGGATGGATATATTGTGTAACTTTCAGGGCTCAGCGGCTTTCTACCGATGCCGGTATAATAATCGTCTCTCGGAAATGTGATTGGACAACGCGGAAGTTTCTTTAGATGGTCCGAAACTCGACAGTGAAGAGGTCATTTCCTAGGACCGGTTTGAGCTTGAAAATTCCCTGGAATGACCGACTTTAAAAACTTGCAATTACTCCGATACACTTTCAGGCTGCGGTGAATTCCAGTTTTTGCGGGATCCCCCGTTCGATTAGCTGTCTTGACGTCCGACACGTCATAATCCGGTCAAAAGTGTTGTAAAAAAATTTTGCTCGACCAATCACATGGGTACCAATAAAGTACGTTATGAGCTGCATAATAATTTTCATCATTTTCAAGTTTTTGGTATTTTTTAATTTGTTTTTTACGATTCAATTAGCTAGGCGTTGATTACTGGTTCTACTTTTTTTCCTCTCTGTCATCTTAATTTTTTACTTTAACAAAATTAAATTATTCAATTTAAAAAAGCAAATTGAATTTTACTGAATTTTTTTAGGATGAAATGGCACTCATGGCATCTACTCGAATATCGAATCCGACGTACCGAATATTCGAATACCGCATGGTACCTCATCCAGTGCGAAATTTCGCGAAGGAAATGAAAAAAGTTGGAATCACTTGGCCTAACTTCCTCTCGCTCATTCTCGCTCGGGTGAGAGAGACTGTTGATAGTCGTCACTCGGTTTTCCTTATTGGCGCAAGTTTGAACGACTCGCAATAAATCCACCTGACGAGAAAAATCAATTTGAAGAAAAATCAGTGCCGCGGTAAATTGCTTTGGAATGAGATGGAGGCATTTTTTGTCAAGAAGGAACCAAAAATTTCCTCGATTTTCCCGAAGGATTCCAAGCCGTGTCGTACGTAATGCGTTTTGATCGTAAACTTTCACATGTGAATCAGTGGAACGTCCATACAGCCGCTCACTGCCCTCATCAAGTTCAACAATCAAGTACCAAAGCCACCAGTCACTGGAAGTTGTGTAACTAGCTGGACAGGACAAGTCACTCTGGGGGATTGGTCAGACTGCTGTCCACAATTGTGGACCGTCTTGTTCCTACAAGTGGATGTCAATTGTCCCAGCCAATCAATATGAACTGTTAATTAGAACAGTAGATGAGGTTTTTTCCAGAATTATTGGCGAAAAAATATTACCTGTAATTGTTTGATGGTTCATATTGTCTAAAGTCTATCCCTGAAGAGGCCCCGCGGGGCGAAAGCGCTCGGACGAATGAAGAATATGAGCACGATGGGCTACCACTTTCTCCCTTACCCCAACAATAAGAATATATTAGGTACCTACCTACAACATTATTGTGATAGGTACATCATCATTCATCACTTCCTGACTATTAAATGGTCAAATTTCAAACGGGGTTTTGGGACAAATTCCCACGATCCACTAACTATTGACCCGAGTTAATACCTCTCCTATGAACACCTTGCCTTGGATACTAATCCATTAAAACGCCATTTGCCTACTGACCCTATTTACGTCGCTGCTCACTCCTCTTTTAACCCTATATTTACCTCAATAACACCATCAAACCCAAAAATATGTTACTTGGCCATCAAACTCTGACCACGTCAATCCTCTTAGCCCATTTCACCCGATTGCCTCATGTACCTATATTACATTTGGGGCATAGCCTTAAATTCTGGTATACCCAACCCTATTTTTCCATAAAACATACTTATTGGCCCAAATTAAGTTAATTTGTAATTCAGCTCTACGTATTTTTGTACCCCAAAAACCCCATTTGCTCCATAACCCCTAATGTCCATCAATCCTATTTGCCTCATCCTATTTGTTATAAATCCCATTTGCCCGTTAACTCTATTTTCACCCATTAACCCCATTTACTCCATAAGCCCCATTTTCCATCAATCCTATCTGCCTCATTGACCATGATTAACCATAAACTCCGTTTGCCCATTAACCCTATTTGCACCCCGTAAACCTCATTAACCCTATTTGCTCATAATCGAGCCTATTTGTTCCATGAACTCCGTTTGCCCATTAACCCTATTTGCACCCCGTAAACCCCATTAATCCCATTTGCTCATAATCGAGCCTATTTGTTCCACAAACCCCGTTTGCCCATAACTCTATTTGCACCCCGTAAACCCCATTTTCCCCATCTACCCCGTTTACTCAATTAGTTCTATTTGTTTCATAAACCCTATTTTTCTTTTTAATCCATTTGCCCCATAAACCCCATTTCTTCATCCACTCTATTTACCTGCAAACCCTATTTCTTAGACAGCCTTATCCACTCTATAAACCCCATTTTTCCATTAACCCCTTCTTACCCAACTCCCCATTAAGTTACCCCATTTGCTCCATTTACCCCCATTTTCCATCAACCCTATTTACGCTATCAACCCATTTTTTCATCAACTCTGTTTAGTTATCCCTATTTGTCTACTAACTCTGTTTGCCCCATAGACACCATTTTTCCATTGACCCTATTTACCTATACACTGAATAACCCTATTTGCCCGTGAACCCTATTTAGGCCCACGATCCCCGTATTTACATAATTTTTCTTTAAGTATCCCCATTTGCTACGTTAACCCCGTTTTTCCATCGACCCTATTTGCCCTATGTATCCATAACCATCAGCCCTTCTTACCCCATGATGCTTCAACCCAATTTTTACTAAAATCTTGCCCCTTTACCCTCTCCACTCTTCAATGGCCGATACTCATGATTAGGGATCGGATTTTTATGTAGGTATTTAAAAATGCCAAATATGTGACATATATATGTAATTATTTTCATAAAATATGTGGAAAATATGTAAAAAGGTTGAAATATTTGCAAAAAATATGTGGAAAATACGTAAAAAGGTTTAAATATTTTCAAAAAATGTGAGGAAAATATGTAAAAAGGTTTAAATATTTTCAAAAAAATGTTTAAGCCCAAATGAACAACAAGATTTTGTTAAATTATTTCCAGAAATAATGTACCTATGTAATCGGTCGGGTTTTTTTTTTCATCGCCCCCTGAAAATTTTTCCTTTACGTTTCAGAGTGTCTAGATAAAAATCTGCAATAATTTTTTCCCGTACGCCGTCTGAAGCAAAACGCATGAAAAGAGTTGTCCAATAAAAAAAAAAAAAAAATTTAGCAAAATTTGCTAAATTTTTTAAAAATTTAATTCATTCTAGTTGTGAACCTCGGGAAAACTACCCAAAATTAGCAAATATGTGTTTTTGTGGACCAAATATTTGAAAAATATGGATTTATAGTGGAATATGTCAAAATATGTGAAATGAAAGTGGGCTTAAACGGTTCAGAAAATGTCAATATGAACACGCCTACTTGAAAAACATCAGTGCATTGCCTAGAAAAAAATATGTGAACACATACGAATCCGATCCCTACTCATGATCTTTGGACAGACCTCAATGTCTCATAGAAAGAGTATCCTCTATTTATTGACCCAGTTGCTGTAAAATATTGTCTACTATTTTTACTCGGCCCTAATCCCAATCGTTGGTGGAGGAAGAAGAAAACATAGAAATTTGTTAATAGGCTCATCGTGGGACGTCCCATATACTCTACTTGACCATTCAAGTCCATCCATTCATCCCTCTAGCTGTAGGAAGGTGAAAGCGCTTCGGCTCGATTGGTCGAGGTGGCGTCGGCGTAGGGCCTGATTTATCATCATAAAGTCCCTCTGGCGCTCATCTCGGCTGACTTTACTTATGCGGATGCCGATCGTGTGACAGGAGCGTATAAGGCACCTGTTCCTACGCCTATCAATCAATCCTTCTACGTAGCCAATATCTGGAAGTGGTCGAAGCTATGCGGCCATGAAGTGCTTGACTCGTACTAGTCGCCTGTCTGTCGGTTCGAAGTCTTTTAATGAACCTGTCACACTTTTCCCGGCCGAAAAATGAACCTCTCACTCTTACGGCATCGGAGCCGTTTTTGTTGTCGAGGCTTCGCCTGTTACGAAACGGGGATTGAATAAAATTGAATGCAAGGTTTACGATTGACGTAAAATCGGCTGGGATCTGCTCGATATTCGGCGATTAGTTATCCAGTAACGACTTCCTTGACATTTTTGGGTGTTTTTTGGGGCGTTTTTGGTTTTTTTTGGCGGTGGGTGTCTTTGGGTGGGGGTTTTTGAGTGTTTAGGGTTTTTTTTTTGGATTTTCCGCGGTGAGTGTCACTGTTTTTTGGGGGGTTTTGAAGGTTTTTGGTTTTTTTGTGGTGGGTGTTTTTGGGTAGGGGCTTTGTGGGTGCTTTGAAGTTTCGTGGGTTTTCGGGGCTTCGTCGTTGGAAAAAATGCATCGCGAAATATCCCGAGCCATAAAATTACCAGTTGCGAGTAGCATGTTGCTTAACTAGTGTCACATCTCGTTCCATTAATCCATCTCGAAATTATCTTCGGTCCCATCTCTGCGCGAAAATGAACGCACCTAATCTTTGTCTGCCACTGGGCCTCATGTGGGACAAATGTCGGGCGGACTTTTTCGAGGTACCGAATTCGCGGTTGCGCAACTTCGCATGTCTTCGTGTGGTCTTTTTGGCCAGAATTTGCAATTCGTGCGTGGCCGCTACGGGCCATAGACTCGGGGCCGACCCACAAAATCACTCATCTCGGCTTACGTGCTGACGGTTGTTCAGGAAGCGAAAATAAGCCTCCTTTGTACCTAGGCATGGAATTATATTATCATAATATATTTACAGACTGGAATTTCCGAGTCAATTTTGATCTACTGGTATGTTGAGAAAATCTGCTACGACTGGTGGTGGGTAGCACTAATTTTTTGGATTTTTTTTTATAATGAATATTGGTGGTGCTACTGCAGAAAATTCAGTAAAAATCATCCAAAGATTTTTTGAAGTTTCAAATTGGGATTTTGGGCGGTCAAAAACAAAATTGTTGTTGCTGTTGTTGTTCTTCAACGCCACTAAAAAGCCAGAAATAAAAATTCAACAATATTAAACGTCAAAGTCCAATGTCAAGTGGAATTTCAGATGAGGAGTTTTTCTTGGTACTGAGCTATTCAGTGGAAAGCGTATTTTTCAGTTTTTTATGCCTCTTTTTGGAGTCGATTTTATTAATTACCAATTGATTAGAACGTGTGCCCTTCCTATTCCATTCAGATAGGTATATTGTAAAAAAAAGCAGCAGTAAAACATCAATTGCTTAAGCTCAATTACGCATACCAAAGTTTCAACATCTGGATCTTCCTCACTTGGGAGGGTTTTTCGATTACGAAATTTTATGTACCCCAAAACCCTTGGAACTCACAACAGCTTCATCATTAACAAATAATGTAGGTCTACTTATTGAGTCATGAGGGATCGTCATGTAACAGTAGAGCAGGAAAAGCTTGTTTGCATTTCGGAGCTCGACAGTTCGATTTAGTGCTCCCCATTGGGCAACAGGATTTGAGGAAAGGTTCACATTGTGCTCGGCGTCTAGAATTCTTCCTGCTAGAGAACATACGAATAGCAACAACAATGGACTTGTTAGAACGGAAAGGAAAGAAAAAGTCTTTTTTTCGAGCACGCCCGTGCGTGTTCTATTGTTAACAGTGTTCTGAAAGGGATCCCCATCCCCGTGTGCAACTTGTTTCTACTGATAATAAGACCTCTGATAATGGCACTATCCTGTCACTTTTTGAAATTAGCTCCTCAGTGCCTACGATGAAGGAAACTGTTGAAATTGACGTGCGAAGAAAAATTCCGCAATTTCAGCAGATGCTATTTGGTTATTGACATTGCAAAGCTTAGGGAGCAATAATCGATAAGGAGAAATAAGCTGATAACCCCAAAGTTAGTCAAAATCCAACGAATTTTTCCAAAATGCGCGCTAGATGCCAAGGTCCGGGCGTCAAAAACCCCTGAGACAACGTCAAATAACCCCCAAATAAGAAAAAAAAATCACCCAAAAAAACCCCCAAAAGTTGAGGGGGAATTGAAAATAAACTATATCATCCAGCTTATAAAAGAACCTTTAAACGTGACAAATTATTTTGACCACTGTAGCTCCCAGAGTCAGTCGAAACATCAATACGAATCTCCTAAAAGCCTTTATTTGAGTACCTATCTTTCAAACCAAATAGCTGTGCAGTCTTAGCTGGCATTTATCTGCTGTACTTACCTGTTATTTATTTATTTTTCAATTTTGCCCCAATTCCCCCAAGAAAAATCCCAAAAAATGTCACCCCCTAAATCTCCCTCTAGCGAAGAAAACCCCCCACTTGGCAACACTGCTTAATCCTACTACACCCAAGATTTGTACGAAACAGGCAATGTTGGCATGGCCACAGCGCATGCGTATCATAGGTACAATATCACTGTAATGTAACAAGTTTCGTGTCCTCATCATTTCAACTTTTCTGTGTTGAAGAGGCCCGAAAGAGATGAAATATAGCATCGAAAGCTAGGTGAAAAAGTAGGTGCCGAAGGGTGTGTTACAAATCTCATCCCCCGATCTCTCGACTCACAATTGATTTGCGGCTCAATTCATCCACGATTACAAACCTTGTTCGCAGTTTAGTGCTTTTAATCAATATTAAAATTGGTGGAACTTTTGCAAAAATAATTGCAATCATTTATGCACCGTCGTTTCTAATCGGACTGGAATAAATGCTTACGTAGATACGTACTCGATTATGTACCGTTATTATTTGGCTAATGGGATTGCGATCCAGCGGATGAATGAATTTGTTGACTCGTTGAAAAGGGAGAGGACTTATGAGGTATTTGCTTCGGAAATGGCTCCAAATATGATCCATCCCCCTGGGGATTACATTGGGACGGGGATAAACTGAATCGAAATGCGTTGGGGGATGCCATTTTTAACGATTTACTGCCCCGTCGGGGGATTTAACGCTTTTATTGTTGTGTTTCGTTAAAAGTCCATCGTCGGGATCTACCTATGCATTCAAAAGGGACTAGAGTGGATTATCAAGTTGAAATAATGTTCTACGCTGACGGTATCAGCATTGATCGCAGTGTTGAAGAAGACTGACAATGAATGCTCGAGTGGATAAGTTGGTATATTTGTGAGGTTTTTTTTGTCAGTTGGCAGCATTGTTGTTACCATTTTTCATCGTTTCACTTCTCCGATTTGGTTAACCGTGACGATTTTCGTGATCTAACGAAATTATCACGCAGTTACAGCAATAGCGCCGTACCGATAATCAATTTTGCTTAGGGAGAACGTTGTTCGAAGGTGACATGGTGACTCAACTGTTGAGATCACAAAAATCAACTCGGATTATCAAATTGGAATGGTGGGAAGATAGCGAAGTGATAACAATGCTGCCAACCTGCCAGCTAAAAAATACCTAAAGAATAAAAAAAATACCGATTCAGTTGGACCTACGCAGGAGCGATTCTGAGACTCCGTGCTCCCAACGAACACCGTGTTTGCTGCGATTGAAGCACTAACATGTTTGCTGCACTGTTATTGACTATTCCCTGCAATGTTTGCCGATCCCAAAACAGTCTCGGACGATGCTGCCCAATCCTTGGGTTTGCCACAGGGCTTTTCGGCCAAATCTTGGCTACCATCGGCTTTAGATTAAGTTCTCTTCCCAGTCCGAATTTCGCTTAAAAGGTTACACCTGGCTTTCCAATTAATCATTCCCATTTCAATGAGAAGTGCGGCTCCTTGGAAAGTTCATTATGCTCGGCTGGCAATAGAATCAAGATCTGTCTCTCGTGGAATGACTTTTTGTTTGATTTCTCTTCGATTGGAATTGTCCGGTCGCCCGATGGAACTTGTGCGAAGTTCGCCTCGCGTGTAAACGTTTGCACAGCTAAAAGCCTCAGTTTCCTCGCCGGGAGATCCTTTTCCCACCACTTTTCCCGCTAAAACATCGGGCGGTGCTCGCTGGCTCGGAATGACTTAGAAGACTCCGTACCGGCCCTCGGGATTAGAATTAGAAGTAGGCGCTTTATTGCCATCGGTTTGAATAAACTCTCACGACAATCGATCGATGTTATCGGAGGAAATTTATTTCGATGCGCACCACCGCCTGGAATAGGGAAAATATAGCCAGCGCGATGGTTGACTGACTGACGGAACTCAGTTAGCCAAAATTTGGATTTAATCCTCCAAAGTCTTCGGACAAGATGAACTGGTTGGAGAAAATCTTAGGAAAAACCTCCACATCCCAACATTTATGATCAAAACCGAGCAAATTAGATTAACACGCATAGTTAGTTGAAGTTAGTTGAACAGTCGAAATAAAAAATTATTACAATTATGTCAGACTTTGACGTTTATACTCAACTCACACACCCGCCCAACAAACTCAACCCAGAGACACAACTCAATCCACAAGTCAACCCACAAGCCCCCCCCCCCATCAAAACACACTCTCTCGGCGAACCAGCTCAAATTACCAACTGAACCCACCATCTCAAAACACGAACTCGACCCTCAAACTCATTTCACAAATTCAACTCGTAAGCTCAACTTGCAAATTCCAACCCCAAACACTACACAACAACTGAACTCTCAAACTCAACTCACCAACTCAACCCACAAACTTAAACTCAACTCTCAAACCCAACGTAAAAAGTCAACCCACATACTCAAACTCAACCCACAAACTCAACTCACAAACTCAACTTACCAACTCACCTCACAAACTAAAACCACAAACCTCAACTTACAAACTCAAACTCACACACTCATCTCTCAAACTCAACTCTCAAACACAGCTCAGCCCACGAACTCATTCCTCAAACTCAGACCCACAAACATAAACTCTCAAACTCAATACACAAACCCAAGTTACAAACAAAACCCACTTTGAGAGTTTGACTTTGTAAGTTGCGTTTGAGATTTCGAGTGGGTTGAGTTGGTGAGTTGAGTTTGAGAGTATGAGTTGGAGAGTTTGTGAGTGGAGTTATTAAGTTGAGATTGTGAGTTTTGTTTGTAACTTGAGTTTGTGTATTGAGTTGAGAGTTTATGTGGTTTGAGTAGAATTTGAGAGATGAGTGTGTGAGGTAGGTTTGTGGTTTTTGTTTGTGGGATGAGTTGGTAAGTTGAGCTAGTGAGTTAAATTTGTAAGAGGAGTTAGTGACTTGAGTTTGTGGATTGAGTTTGTATGCTGAGTTTGAGAGTTGAGTTGAGTTTGAGAGTTAGTGAGTGGAGTTTTTAACTTGAGATTGCGGGTTTTGTTTGTAACTTGGGTTTGTGTATTGAGTTTGAGAGTTTATGTTTGTGGGTCTGAGTTTGAGAGATGAGTTCTGTGGTGTATGTCTTCAAGTTTGTGGGTCAAGCTGTGTTTGAGAGTTTGGTGAGTTTGAGTTTGTAAGTTGAGGTTTGTGGTTTTAGTTTGTGAGGTGAGTTGGTATGTTGACCTTGTAAGTTGAGTTTGTAAGATGTGTTTGTGAGTTGAGTTTGTAGGTTGACTTTGTACGTTGGGTTTGAGAGTTTAAGTTTGTGTGTTTGAGTTTGTGGTTTGAATTTGTAAGTTGGGTTTGAGAGTTTAAGTTTGTGAGTTTGAGAGTTGAGTTTGGGTTGGTGAGTTGAGTTTGAGAGTTCAGTTAGTGTGTTGTGTTTGTGGTTGGAGTTTGTAAGTTGAGCTTGCGAGTTGAGCTTGTGACATGAGTTTGAGAATTGAGTTCATTGGTTGAGTGTGCGAGTTGAGTTGATTTTGTGGAGTTTGTGGGTCGAGTTAGTAAAATGATTTGAAATATGAGTTTCAGAGTTGAGTTTCCGGGTCGAGTTTTTCCATCGAGTCTGCGTGTTAAGTTTTTATATAGAGTTTGTGAAATGACTTTGAGAGTCGAGTTCGTGGTTTGAGATGGTGAGTTGACTTAGTAATTTGAGTTGGTTCGCCGAGTGAGTGTATTTGGTTAGCGAGATGAGTTTGTAAGGTGAGTTTGATAGTTGAGTTCGTGAGTTGAGTTTGAATAAAATATATTACTTAACCGACGATATTATTGTCTGACATCATTGATTTAGAGCGCCCTGAAGATCAAGCAACATAAGAGCCGTCGGGCAAATGAAGCCTACTGATTGTTCTTACGAAGAACTGGTGTTAATCTAGCGATGTGCTTGGTATTTTTATCATTTTTTTTTGCATTGTTGCAGGGGAGTAAAAGCAGTGTCGGAGGCCATAGTGGCCCGCCGTACTACATGACGCACAGTTTCCCGCCTGGAGGTGGCGGCGCCACGTTACCAAGAGGTGCCAGCGCTGGATCGACTTCGTCACTTCTCAGAGGCTACACTCCATCCAGCAAATCGGCGCCATCGAACGGTAAGTCTCAGTGAATCTTATAACGGCAGTCATCGTAAAGCAAAAATATCAATTTGCCGATGTAAAGCTGTTGGTTTTTTGAGATTTTCAGTGACTTATGGGTAAATTTTGATTTCCAATGTCGCAGTTGACGGTTACATGAGTTCGCCTGAGAGAAGCAGCGTCGCACCCAGAGGTTACCCAGGCCCGTCTGGATATACGTCAGCCTCCTCGTACGATGATCCGTACTACGCTGGGTATCCGCCTCGAGCCGGTGCTATTACCCCAGTCATTGACGAAGAAGCTAGGTAAGTTGAAACGTGAAAACTGCTGCATTTAATTGATTTTGATTATGGATTTACTTCTCTGAAGCGTTCGTACTAACCTATTGGATTCATATTGCGATTGCTTAATTTTGTACATAATCTTGAAAAATATTTTGGTGCAAGAATCATGGCTCCAGCACTGAATTGAAATTTGGTGCTTTGGAATGGGGGGCAGTCTGATATCTGGTTGGAGTACCTCCTTGTACTCCCCGCAATCGCTATGAAAAAATGCCAAATCGAGGCGACCGTCTTGGGTAGCCTTGTTGTCATCACCGCCACCATCGCGCTGTTTGAGTTGATCGTAAAATATTTGAACTGAAGACACGAATAAGAGGCAGAATTAGGTACTCAAAATTTTTACCTCTCCTGAAAAACCTTCAAAACGTGGTGTTGATGCTACAGGCAAGAAAAACTTTGCTCAGGTTTTTTTTTTTTTTTTTTTTTTTGGGAAGTGCCTAGTGCCTACTGTAGATTGTTATATATTGCAAAAACACGCTTCACATTGTGCGATTTGCAGACACCCTGCGAAGCACTGATTTTACGCTTCTGCCGAAACACAAATAAGCACTATTTCTAGTTGTAGGGTGGACTTTTGCGTAAAGCTGCTGAGATCAGCGGCGTCTTGGCGCTCACCAGTCCCACAATGTATGGAACTGATGTTCGTCTGGCGGCTGCGCAAATTTTTTAGTGGCTCAGCTGCTGCGGCTCAACTGCTTGGGCTGTGCCGCACCGCTTGCCTCAGCAGCTCCATGGGAAAGTCCACCTTTACTCCACGGGTGGTGTTCTATGTTGAGTTTTTGTTGTTTCACCTGGCATAACGTTTGGCCACAAAAGTACGATTTCTTTGCTCTTTGGGGAAGATCCTTCCAAATATTGAATTCAGCAAACCATAAAAGTGAGCAATCTGACCTCTCCACTTCCTAGAATCCCATCTAGCACCAATTTTAATGCTTTAAAAGGGGAAAAAAAACTGGAGTGGAGTGGAGGCTAATTTTCCGAATATTCGACTGTATCATGTCTCACATACTCGGAAAATCGATGGTCTCCGCCCCAATCCAGATAACATTTCTCTGCTTTTTGCTCTTGGATAGACCCCATAACCTCTTATACATCAGCTCAATCATAATCCCATTCACCGGTTCACTAGACGTAGTCCTCTCCAAAGTTTTTGGCTTAATTGCCCCGGTCAAATCAACACCTCAACATAGAATACAACCTCAATTCAAATTCTGGTGAAAATTCTTCAGCGGGGAGGTTTCATTTTTCTCATACGCACTTTCGTAAGGGTCATTTTTTGAAAGTAGTTTTCTTTCCGATGGAAGACGGGATAAATTTTAGTTTTGTTTTCTTTGCCTGGTTTTCGTTTTTGGAATTGTTCGATTTTTCAATTTTGTTTCCCTTCTTTTCATTGTCAACTGGTCTCCGAGCTTCGAATTTGAACATCGGTGAGTTAACGTGCCAAATGCCTGATGGTAAATCGTGTTATGTGAATTCCTTTTTTCTGTTGGATGGAAAAAATTTGGGATCCGTTAACAAAAACCTAATTGAGCCATTGTAATATTAGGTACAGAAAATATGACACCCCGCCCCATTCTTCCCCAATTCAAATTCTCGAGTAGAAGTTCCAAATTGTTGTGCAGAGTATATGTTTAATATTAAACCGTTAATGTTGAGCCCGCTCACTATTTTTTAACCCGAGTCCCTTGTTTCTCACCAATTGTTCTGTGTTGCCCGTTGAATTTGACCAAAGTGAATATTGTGGAAATCCAATAGCGATACGGAAGGTATGGATGACACGTATGTGACGTCGGGGGCACCTGCGTACAAATTGAGACCGGCAGCCGCCACATTCCCGCCTCCCGTCGTACCGCAGGCCATTGACCATACGAGGTGGGTTATGGAGAAATATCCATAGTCAAATACTCGTTTTTTGGGGTTTTCTGGGGTGGGGTTTTTAATCCGATCTCCCCATGTACTTGGAAAAATACCGTCAGAGCTTGGAAAGATACGGTAGGCAGTGCCTAATCTTGATCTGTTGTCGATCCCGCCTTTAGCAGGTTGGTCTTCTTGTATAAATCATCGTTATGGTGGCAAACCTGCATGCGATTTCATGATGGGGTTTCTTTGCATGATGTTTTGTTATTTCACTCACCAACCGCCGCACTTTCTGTTTCACTCTGTACTTATTTCCATCCCTTTGAAAGTTTTCAGGCTCTAATCATTTTTACTTCCATATTTACAGAGTAAATGGAAGTATTGTGATCGTCCTAAAATCGAGAATCGGAACGGAGCTTCAGAAAAAACTTTTTCTTATACACATTTACTCAGAATCACTTCCTGAACAAGTGTCTGTGTGTCCGTCTGTCCGTCTGTCCGTGTGTCCGTGTGTCCGTCTGTCCGTCTGTGGTCTTTTACAAAAATGGCCATAACTCCCTCATTTCTCAACCTTTTTCAAATTTCTTGAACTGAAATGTTTGTCTCGGCAAGACCTAGCACCCTGTTTAATCGGAATTTGGATAACGCACAGTACTTCCGATATATTTGCATTTTTAGTGTTTTCTATTTTATTTTTTTCCAGCCACAAAAATGAACCGATTTGAGCGTTCTTGGTCTTAAAATCTTTGTTTTACCTTGCAGAATATGTGGATATTTTTTACATTCCGAAAATGTGGCATTTTTTCATTTTGGGCGAATTTTAAAATTTTAATAGTGAATTTTTCGATATTTTTGGCCTAAACACCCTTAAAAGCAGTCAAAATATGATCAAATTGTGTCACAATTTTACGTTTCAAAATATGGAAGTATTGTGTGTTATCTACGCACCACTGGTTTCCAGTTGCCTTTTTTTACCGCCCAGTTTATAACATCTGTCGTTTGTAACATAAATCTTGCTGGGGCTGTAGGTATGTTTAGCTTACTCGTGTTGACCTTTAACATCTCAAGTTGACCGGCCTTCAAATTCTCTCTAAATTCACTCAATCTGCATTATTAAATTCACCGCCTGCACAGTCTACAAAAATCGTTAACGAAATTTCATCTCGCAGGTTGCGCGTTGAACATATGGAACGACAGTTGGCATCCCTGACCGGATTGGTGCAGAAAGCGCTCACTCAGCAAGTGATACCAGGCTGCTCTACGCCGCAACCAGTGCCGCCACCTCAACATGTCTACCATCGCTCAGCGTCTGGTAAGTCTGCGCGATTCGTGCATTCCTTTCGATCACCATGCATTATTGACGAAGGCGATTTCGCAGCATTAAAATGGGAACATAGCGTTAATTCGCATTCAGCAAAGTTTGACCTGCAAACGATTGTCTGTCGGCTGTGCTACTAAATAGAACACGAATGACCTAGATTCAGTTAGGGAATGGCAGAATTCCAATCGTTTTCAGCATCATTCAATGTTAATAAAGCTTATTTCCCGAATCTTCCTCAGCATTAAGGTGAATGCTACAATTGCCTAAATGGTCCTGAATCGTTTTGTAGGTACGCAGAAAATTCTCAACTCTGAAGACGCCCGAAACTATCAATTTTGGCCCAGTTGTTCATCCTTCCTTGGATCAGAGCCAAATTCCTTGCCGATCCCCAACAAATGGCTGAAACCAGTTTGGCTCTATCCTCTATCTATTATCCTTGGAACGCTTCTTGCGGCACTTGCTCAAATCTGTACGATTTGCGCTCTTATTCGGAGATTTCATTCTCGTAAACAGTCGAATTCTGCCTCTCCCTAATGCCTTGACACGATTCTGCAGTCGACGAAATAGAGTATCCATAGCAGTTAACGCCTGTCACAGCAATTTCGACGGTCGTGCATTGATCGCAGTTATTAGAGTTTCAGCGAGATGTGTTACATTTGCAATGAGAGAACAGCTACATTGCGTTTCGGTTAGTTTTTACCGTATGCATAGTTTCATATCAAATTTTCACATTCACATAGCGAACGATCACGTGTCATAACTCTCCAAGCGTACCAAAACTCCTTACCAAGCGTACCAAAACTCCTTACCAAGCGTACCAAAACCCTCCAGCGTACCAGTTTAGTTCGAGCTAGCATAGCCTTGAGAATGATGAATGGAATTCGTCCTGAAGATGCTGTAATGGGCGAATAGTACAAGCATGGTCACCAATACACTCAAATCGCACTCGTACGAGGCAATCCGACGTCTTTTTGGAAAGCGAGCAATGCTTGGTTCTTAAACAAGGGCCCATTTT
Source organism: Nesidiocoris tenuis (assembly GCA_036186465.1). Taxonomy (NCBI): domain Eukaryota; kingdom Metazoa; phylum Arthropoda; class Insecta; order Hemiptera; family Miridae; genus Nesidiocoris; species Nesidiocoris tenuis. Next base: position 10,852,309 of record AP028919.1, read on the forward strand.
TGTTGTCAATGCTGAAGGATTCACTTTGTAAATAACACTATTCATAATCTTGATTGGGGTTAGCTTTCATCAAACTTTTATTGAGTTAAACGTTGATTGAGTTAACCTTGTGTGTTGTTGCTCTCAGCGAATAGAGCCACCATTGTGGAAAATTAACATATTGAGGGTTCCAAAGCCACATGTATCACCACAAATTCAAATTTTTATTTATTTTTGCAATCAATAGATTTTTTGATTTTGCATAGTTTAAAACCAGTGGTTTATCGATATCTCATAAATCTCAAAACATAAATCACGCTCAATTAAAAAAAAAATACAATATTTCATCACCGCCATGGTCTCAAATCAGTTTTTGGACTCTCCTGAAAAGTTGGTGAAAACGTGATACGACTTGTGGCTTGGAAACCCTCGATAGGCATGGGAGGTTGCAAGGAGAAAGGTTACAAAACCTCGGTTGCCTTGTCGTACTTATAGATGAGACCAAACATTGACCATTCGACGATCGGTTTGATCAAACGTACCAAACGTCGCTTCTGGCCCGCAGGCCTCACCATCTGACCTGCACCATTGTAACCTCCCACAAATGCCATTGCGCATGCGTGGAAATCCTCTATTGACCGTCGCGTTAACCTAATCGAATCATTTGGTGAAACTATACTTAAATTATGACAACGCTTTCACGCAGGTTACCGTTAACGTTATATTGACGTCGCTTATCTTTTCAACCGATATAGTCAGCGAGCTGTAACACGTTTTCAATGCACTATCGTCGATACTCGTGAAGATAAGGCTGTAATCGTGTAAATAAATTTCTCCTGTAAATAAATCGTACGCGTAGAAACGAAAAATGAACTCATTCCATCACGATCGCCGGTATAAGTTGCAGCCTTGTCTCGCTATTCGCCAAAATGCTTTTCGAGTGACTAACGCTACTTTACCTTTTGCATACTGTTCTGTTGTACATGTTAACGTTCCGTTTGACCGTGGCTCTAAAATGAACACAAATGCACGTTGTTTAGTTACGGACGAGTATGACAAGCAATCCAGCTCGAGCTCTGCATCCTTGCCAGGTGAGGTCACGAATATTTTGGACGATATTATGAACTGGCTGATTTTCCTATCGAAGACCTTGATTTCATGTGAATAGAACTCGAAACCGTCACTACATGTGCTGTGTCCGTGCATGTTACCTAATGTAACCTAATTGGCAATATGCGAAATAGAGTTGTTCCTCAGATGGCTTACGGCTTCTTGAATGACGGGCTTGTTCCGGGAGCGCGAGCGTAGGCGTGTGTGTGCCTTGCGCATGCGCAGTGCAAGGTGTTGGGATATTTGGAATTGTTGTTGTTAAGGCGTCGCTAACCCAACCTCGCAGTGCGCGTTGGGCACCTACATACGCCTACACTCACGCTCCTGGAGGGATGACTATCATCTTCCTACTTTAGAGTATTCTCATCTTTGATACGGTTGTCAGCTGATCGGGGTAAGGGTCAACCAGATACAGCCATTTTCCCTCCAAAATCGTTAAAGAATTTCGCTGTAAATAACTAAAAGCTTGAATATTGCAAAGCTTAATTGCAGTTACTCCTGCATGCTTCGTTGTGAAAAAACCGTTGCGAAGAAACAGGTGGCATCTTCAAAAAACGGGTAAAACGACGGTGAAAGTGAGACAACGCTTATCTCCATTTCGGCCAAAATCGGTTTTTCTTTACCTGAGGCAGAATTCGGCGTTTTATCGATTAAAGCGCTTCTGGTGTCGATATCTTGAACAAATATACAATGTATTTTCGTTCAAGATATCGTCACCGGAAGCACTTTAATCGAAAAAACGCCGATTTCTGCCTTAGGTAAAGAAAAAGACCAATTTTGGCCAAAATAGATACTGCACCCTTCCTGTAGGCATTATAATCATCTTCAGGGCCTAAAAAAACGATAGTGCAATCAACAAACTGGCAAAAAGCTATGGTCATTATTGATAAACGATAAAATCCCCCTGGGTTTTAGGCCCCGTAATTATAAACTGATCGATTATGAGTATAAACTAATGATTATAAGCTAATCGAAAGTTCGGCAAAAGAGGCGTTTCTGGTTGACTCTTACCCCAATTCAGCCGATAAACATATCAACTTGAGGGTCGACATTTTCATCAATTCCTAACTTTGGGTTAGTCATACAAAATTTTCGTCCCGTCTATGAAAATTGTAATTAAAATTCCCGACAACCGATGCTAAATTCTAGCAGGCAATCCAATAATTTCAGACGTAAAATTGAAAAACAATTAATTCAGTCATCGGACGTCAGTTTTTCTACTTTCGTAGGTCACATGTAGATGGAGCTTCCCAGCAATCAATCGAATAAATTTCATTAACAGGGCAAAAAAGGTATTTTATAGGAAATATCGGTCGATAGAATAATTGAAAAGGCTTAGTTAATTGAACTAGGTTTCTCTCTCGGCTCTAACTCGTTGCCTGTTTCGAAACATTGCTCGACTATCGGTCAAATAATGTACCCTATTGGTGAATGTACGCATTCAAGATGTGAACAACCCATGGTCCTTGCTACCTATCTAGTATCATTCGTTGATGTGATCTGTTCATTGTACATAGACACAATTTCTGCCTCATGGAGTAAACCTTCAGTTAATATTTGTCCCTTGTGCACTTCCCCTCTTGTAAGCCAATATCAGATGTATCCTCTATATTGATTTCCTCGATGGTGGGTAAATTTTCAGTCCACTGGGTAGCGGATGACTTCAAATCAGCGGAGGGTTAGCTATTAATTTTTGGGTTTGAACGCCTTTGAAATAGTGATGGTTTCGATTGGGAGAAAAATCGATAAAGATCGGCTGTTCTATTTAATAATTTTTGCACGATTGTCGATGTTTTCCGAGACTTAACCCGTTGCCCTCGAGCAAATGGTCCGTACACGTTAACGCGGGCTCAATATATCATGTTTTGGGCCACAACAACATTCAAGATTCAAAGCGCTGAAGCTTAGATCCAGAGTTGGAGCTAAAAAAGAAAGCGTGTTTTAATTGCGAAGCCATCGACCATTACAAGGAGTGGATTTTGGAGTTCTTGGGCTTTGAAAGGATAGCTCCCCCTGTGGGGCTGACATAAAGTGAGGCTATTGGTCAAATGATTCATATTGCCTGCAAGGGTTGAGCCCGCAAAAGATTTTCAGCTTGGGGCTGTCCCAAAACCACCCTGAGCTCCAAATGTCTGGAAGGGCAATGCCTTCGGCCGGCCAGAGATGCTTGGGGGAAATGTACCAAAAATTAGTGCTGCACCCTGTATTGTCCTTTTGGGACATTTTGTTGACATCTGGCACTTGTCCAGCAAGGATGTTTTCCTCTCTCCAAGTTTTGGGACACGATCAGCGCTGTCAAAAGTCCAGACGGCTGCTCCATGGCATACGATGCTCTGGTGTCTGGCGTCTGGAGTCAACGTCATGAGCTGCGGTCGGCTGTTTCAAGAGGAATGAGAGTGTGCAAATCATTCATCAAACATTGGCGAAACACCAATTTGAACTGGCCTCTCCTGAGAATCGATTAATCGAAGGACTATCCTTGATGACGGCTGTCCTCTGGTGGACTGTCCTCATGCGATATTTCTGGGAGGGGTTTGAGTGATTCAACCAAGATTTTCGGTCGCTATCTTCTAATCTCCATTTGGGGGTGCTTCTATTTATTCTCGGGGCCTTCAATAATTTGGGGTTCTATAATCTCTACTCGAATGCCCAATCGACCACCTTCCTGCACAGTATTGACCCCTCACTCTTCCGTGTTCCCTACACGTAGATACTAATCCTTCACTTTAATTGTCTAACGGTTGTATGTGTTTCGGTGTGGCTAACCTTTTCGTCGTACAGACGAATCCTACCTGAGGACTGACTCTAAGCCTCCGAAACTAGGGCGAGGTAAGTTTGACCGATGATTCAACTTGACACAACCTTTTTCTTAACCGTTGGGCAAATTCATGCGAAAATAAAACCAGGTTTCCCAAAAAGCAAGTTTTGCCATTGGTGGGCTCCTTTCGACGGTTTGTGCCTTTTGAAGACTAAACTCACAAACTCTTGCATTGTGTAAGAATGGTGCAAAAATGAGAAGCAATACTGTTAACTGCGAATGTCGGTTCAGTCAGTCCGGGTTTTCCTTTGGTTAACGCCTGAAAAAAGTCATATCAAATGAGCCCATGCGCTAAAAGATGGTCAGCAGGCTGTCAACAGCAAAGCCTTTTTGCGATATCTGTTGTTGTTGCTGTATCTGCTTCTTGGTGGCGCTGATGTTTTGCGATATCAGCTATCTACCAGCAAGCGATAGAAATACAGTTATTGTTTCAAGGCCCTGGCAGACACTGGCCAGTGCCTGCTTGATTGGCTGTCGAGCTGACGTTTGCCGACCATAACACAAAATCTTGGCATTTGGATCCATTTTTATTATATTATGTCTGTTTTTGAGAAAAAATACACGCCTACTCTTTCTGATGAGCGATTGGTAATTCGAATTCGTTTTTGGTCCCTTCAAATCCTTCATTTTGAAAATATTTTCCAAAAATATTCTATCCTTCCAACTATACCATTGAGTATCAGCGATTTGGGGTGTACTGATGTTTTCATAGAATCGTAAAACAGTAATCTGTCATTATTACTTATTTACCGGGGATGTAGTGGGAAGCTTTTGGGTATTCAGCTCGCTTTTAACCACATGCAGCTTCGATAAAATGGTATTTTGATTTAAATTAGCAGACATGATGTAGCTGTGGGGAGCACATTGAGCTGCTGGCATCAGGTACGAACTTTTTTGCTTTCACCTTTTTGAGAATCGCAAAATTGCAGTCCATTATGTTGCTTTTACCTGAGTTTTGTTGTCAGTCAAGTTGACTGGACTTGCGTTAACGCATTATGAAGAACATTATGCCAAACAAGTTATCTTCCAGCTGCTGATTGGAGCACTAAAGGCAAAGTGTGCTGTAGTATGGCAATGGCAATTGAAATTTGTAATGGCAATTTGTTCCCTTCAATTCAGCTCAATGTAAAAAGTAAAGTAAAATTAAACCGCCGTTCCAGGCGTTGGCTTTTCTCCTGATAACCAAAATTGCCCCGGGCGTGCCCTGCCGCCCTCAAGGAGAGGTTTATTCAGCTCAATGTGCTCATCAGCTGATAGAGTTTTTGCAAAGGCCGTATGAAAATTGCAGGAAATAACCCCCGATGAAAGCTTCGTTCTCACACTCCCTATCCGCATGTAGGGCTTGTTCCAGGAGCGTAAGTGTTGCGCATGCGCAGTGTAATGTGTTGTAATGTTTGTAAGTGTCGTTGCTGTCGGCCTTGCCTACCAAACCTTGCACTGAGCATGCGTAACGCACTTACAAATACTTACCCTTCAGCTCCTGGAACAAATCCGTAATCATGCTCCGTATTTTTGTACACAAATAGTTAGCTATGTGAACTTTGTGTCTAATACCTAACTTGTGGTGGTTCTTCGGGACGAATTTCCAGCATACAGCAAGATGGTAGTGGTTTTTGATTTTTGTATCACCAGCTTCAACCGTATTTCATACTAAAGCCGTACGAACTCTGCAAAAGCTCTGGTAGAGCAAATTTTGTACTTCACGCTGGCTGAATCGACGCAGCTTAGCCAATTATGGCACCTGAAACCGAAGCAAGCTTTTAGAAATGCTGATATCAGCATAGTGTGCGCACTTGGCGCAACAAGTAACAGCCGACCTGATACTTTTTAGTGAATTCGAACGAATTGTATTCTTCCGAATTTCAGGAAAACTCTTCGTCTTGGTGGATGGAAAATGCCATTTACCTCGCCTACAATAAAAATAATGAAGTTTCAACTATATTTTCAAACAAAGTTTCGCCCCTCGTTATTTTGAACAAATCAGTCTCGAAATCAGCTTGTTCAAATATTTCGTCATCTAGTAAAGCCTTGGAATCTTATGTTCCATGGTCTTTTAGATCTGGATTGTAAATATTTTATCGGATGAAGTAGTACATTACGTAGTAAATATAGTAAACATAAAGGGGTGTGACCATGCAGAAGGCGAAGGGAAGTCTTAGTTTCTTCGGAAACGAAATGCTTAATGTTGTTTGTTGTCAGCTGGACGTGAATATGCTGCAACGGCTCTGTGGCCGCTACCATGTCCATTGCATAAAGCATAAAAAGCCACTTCAAAAAATGAATTTTTTCAATCATCGATGAAATAACAGTGACAACTGAATGACAGTGGTTGAACATGCCGGAAATCCCCGTATGCTGGTCCAGCAGGCTGCTGATGGGTAGTTGGTAGCACTTGTTGGGACTGATGCTGACCTCAGTCGGCATTTCATTTCGGGGAAACTCCTTTCCTGCCCACTGCATTCTTTCATGATTAGAAATTAGTACTAGGACCAAACCACAACAAGATATTTGAACTTGTTTTCCACCGAAGCGCCGTTTTTTGTTGTTCATTGCATTGACAGTTAACCTTAACTAGGAGGATTACAAAAGATCAGGTTCGAAAAAATAATGCTGTGTAGCCATGGGAGAATCCGATTTCAGCATTTTCCCATAATAATGTATCAGTATTACATAGGTCATGACATTTTGCCACTTCCTCGGGTTTCATTGGGTTTGTTTTTTGTTTTGTTTTTCGCTCAAACAGACAAGTCGGTATCGTTTGAAAAAAGCGTCTCCTTTTCGGACGAACCGCCCGACATGAACTCACCTAAGCAGCATTCACCTCAGCATGCAGGTAAACGTCAGCTGATTAACACGTTTATGTTCGCTAATTTTCCATCCCATTGTTTTTCTATCACATGCAGCAAAAGTGCAGTATAGTAGTCCGAGAGTCGGAGATATTGATGAGTCTATGGAAGAATTATCTAGTTTTTATCTAAAAATCGAGATGATTCGTCGTTAAATTTCTCTTCGGGAAGATTTCAGGGATAATTAACCATGTATCCGACCTCGAAATTCCCTGATTGTGGGGTTTCGGTCCAGAGCGAAGTGACGGACTTTCCTCGAGGGTTTAATTCCAATAAATGGCGTATAAAATCAAAAGGTCCTCATAGGAATGCTTGATAATTCTTCAGGGGTTCCATCGAAATTATCCCTGAAAAATTTCCCTTTCTTGAAATTTTAGTCGACGTGCGCTAGCTATTTTGCTGCTTGGGATGGATTATGTTTCGTACCATTATATTTATCAATTTTTTCTATCATGGCGTTCGTTCCAGCCCAATTGACCACCCCCTGAAAAGACAGCAGTAATAATTACTGCTCATACAGATCATACTTTTCATATAGAAATTAGAAAAGGCAATGAAAACTCATTTTAATGGGAAAGCATATTAAAATGGCAAATGATAAACTACAGGAGACGCAGAAATACTATTGATTTAAATAATTATTAAATATTATTCAAAAGAATGGGAAATAAGTTTCAAACTGTTCGTAGTCATCAAGTAAATTGATGGTCAGGTTCGACAGTCTCGACGTCCATACTTTTCGACCATGAAAAAGCCCTATGATGAGGGTAGGTAGCTAATGGTTCGGGGCCTCTCAGAACTTGTACGTTCAGCCCTCAAACCGCCGCAATATTGACTCTCGCCCAACTAACTGGATTTCGCCCTGACCGCGGTTAAGCCGAAGTTGTGTTCTCGAACACAAATCGAACTTTCAAAAGGTCAATTCGCTGGGCTGCGGTTTTTTAACTGTGCTGATAAAGGTTCAATTGCTGGAACGAGCCTGCTAGTTTTACCTAAGCTGCGGAAGTGTGACGTCATATCATTGTCGTGACTGGCTCATAACAAATCGTCATTCTGGATGCAAACAGTGATTAATTCGATTTTTAGCAAAAATGAATTATTGGTATCGCTGGATTGTTGCGGGGAATCTGGTTGTACCACTGGTTTACTCGAATTCGGGAGAAAAAGCTGCCAAAAACCGTTTTGAGCAACCCAGCTTAACTTTCTCAGGCCCACAAAAGTTATCTTTGCTCTTCTTTTTGGTTATTATCCAACTATTTGTAACATTACTCGATTTAATAGGCGATTATTCAATTTATTTAATTCGCATGTATAACCTGTATTTTTGATCTTCTAAAAGTCAATAACTGTTGCAAGCCGAACGACAAAATGGATAGGATTGATTGGATGGTAGGATGGATTTCATTTGTTTGAACTTGGATTTGGCGAGATGACTAGAAACATAATATCTAGGCATCTATCTAGGCATCTTGTGAATTCGGAATTTGATATGAACCAGTATCACTGAGGATAACCGCTTACCAATGCAACCTACTTCCGCAGCGTGTATCATTTTCTGCTCATTTCCACCGAAACGTGCTGCGAAACTTTCTAATTGTGAAATAGCTGACAATTTCTTTCGCTATCATTTTAGGGAAAACCTTACAAGTTCGCCCTTCTGTACATAAGACGGGTAAGGGATATGATAACCGGTTTCGGTTTGCGAATGCCCTAAAGTTTGAAATTAACAAAATTTCGGTGATTGGTCTCACGCTTTTGCGAAATGTTTCCCTCAACAGCGAATCTGCCAAAAAAATGGCTTCGCCGAGTTACTAATCATTTCTGTTTCATTATTAAAACAGTCCATACAAAAAAAAAGGTCGCATCTAATCTGAAAAAAATTGAAATATTTACACCTATTTATTTACACATTTCCAACTCAACACTTGCTCGTTTCTTTTGTTCACTACTAACTTTTCAAGCATCAGATTTAACACTTTCTCAGTCCAGTAGGTAATCGAGGTGTGGAATGCGAGAGGAAAAATATGATAATTGGTTTGCCCACTGGAAATCACCATTGAAATTCAATTAAAAAAATTTTTTGTTTCACATTTTTCTCAAAATGGAAGCATTTTTACATCATCGAAATTTTCAATATCCTGTCAGTGATGAAAATTCATCTCTTAGTAAGCTTTACGGTTTAAAAAATTGCATTACAATTTTTTTTCTGAATAAAAAAATTCAGATCTACGCAATCTACACCTTGACTTGTCCGGATCATGAGCAAAATTCAGGTTTTAATTAACGGCCCCTTGTGTTCCATCCACATGCCTGTACATAAATTAACAATTTCCTTGAAAATCTTCTTCGTTACGTCACCAGCCGACTCGAAGCCCACGAAACCGGCCATAAAATCGTCCACGCTTCCAAGGATGTCTTCTCAAGGTAAATTGATGATCCTGCGGACGTTTCTAGTGTAGATTAGTTCGAATCGAACGGATCGGCTTTTTATGTTGGCTACAATTTAGATTTTCCCGTAGAAGTAGGTGACCAGTTCTTCGGCGGTAATAAAATTTTTAGAAAATTCGCTTAGATTTTTGAGAAATTTTCAAAAAATCGCTTGATTTCATAGATGCGCCCACATTTTCTTTCACCCGTTACCAAAAATTAGAAATTGTCGCCCTTCTCTCCTGGTGTTTGTTTTACCTGTAAGGCTTCTGCATTATCTTTACCTAACGCTTTTTCTTCTCAAATTAACCGAATCTCTTCCGTACTGAATTTTTGTTGCTATATTTTTTCGTGGATGTTATCTTTATTTCGTCATCTATTTCTTCATTATGCGATTTATTGCGCTTATAAAAGCTGTACCAAGTTTATCCAACAATTTGTTACTCACTGAAAATGTAAAATTGTGACGTTATATCACATCGCTCCAAGTCGAAGCAAAAAAACAACAAACGTCTAGTCGTGGTTTTGATTTTATCACACGCTGTGCATATTATTCAGAAAAATAATGTACCAAAATAAGGGACTTTGTTCATTTGAATGAAGTAAATTTAGGGGGACTGAACTGACTGGGGTTAAAAGAATAATGAAATTTACATTACCATTTCCGAAACATTGAAATTCGCTTTTCTGCTTCGTTGCTTTCGTTCAACTTTGCCGTTTGTGTTTGGAGCGTTGGAAAGTACGTTCTTAAAAATTTGCGCTCCTCTCGACTTCAAGTATTGTCGCTACGTTTTGTCGACTGCTTAATTTGCAGATCGTGATCGTCACAAACCGACACCCCCTCCAAAGCCTGTGTCTTTGTCCCCCGGGCAATACGAGAGCCGAAATGTCTATCGAGGTGAGGCTTTTGTGTTTAATGTTTGTTTTATTGTTGTTTTCCTTCTTTCTCCTTCAGTTTCTGCTTGTCGCTTCTTTCGGATCGTTTCTATATTTTTCAATTTGCCCGTTCTGTCGTTCAGATCTTCAGCTGACGGCCGAAATGTACAATCACCTGCGAGGATTGCAGAAGAAGGCCAAAGATCTGAGGCAAGAAGTGCGCAATCTGAGGCGCATGAGTCAAACGCAAGCTCACACCGTCAGAGAAACACTCAGAGATGCTTTTCTCAAAATCAGGCAAGGAAGACGAGATTTTGGCTGTATTCCTATCCAATTTTGTGCTAATCGGTTAAAATTTTGTCAAAGATTTATGGTACCAAAAGTGTAATTCTATTTATTTGTATCTCAGGTCTGTGCTGATGTCTGCTGGTGGCGAAGGCCTCTGGTCGCCCGGCGGTGACGAACTGAGGCTCCGTGTTAATAAAGAGGGCGACCTCTACCGACAGCAGATGATCAGATTGGAGTCCGATCTAACGTAAGTTTTTTTCTTTTTATTGCTCAAATTTTCTTGCAATACCTTTGGCTGTATTTTCCAAATTTGAATTGAGCGTTTTTGGCCTTGAGAATAGGGAAATACTGGGTGCACTAGTTGGCACACACAGAGTAGGCCAATGCTGACGTCTATGGCTGCATTGATGATAATAGATATCAATAACTGAGCAGCCAAAGGGCCTATCTAGAAATGAGATAGCAGATTGGCCCTTGGGCTGCTCAGGTGTTGAGATGGCGAAAGCCTGATTTCAAAATTGCAATGTGGCGGGTCCAGTTGTGGCAATTGCGTCTCTGATTGCCCATGTGCCGCTGATTGCCCAAGCGCCGCTTAACTGGCTTGCTGATTGCCCCAGTGCCGCTCAACCGGGCGGCTCCAAGGACGTGACGTCGGGGGACTTTCCCACTTTAATTGCCCCGGGCCCATAACCTGACGAACTTCTGCAATGACCCTGAATTTTCACTTTGCCAAAACTTTGAACATAAGGACCGTCGTTTTGTTTGACATGCAAAGAGAGTCTTTGATGATTTCAAAATTCTTCCTAAAATCATCATTGGCAAATTGATAGGGGAACAGTCCGTAAACAAAGTTGAACTTTTGATGATGATCATTTTCGCATGCAGGCAATTGGAAGGTACCGTGGAGGAGCTCCGCGGGAACGTCATCAACAGAAAGACGAGAGTTAACATGTCTGATGTCGAAGCAATGGCCTTGATCCTTAGTAAATCTAGGTACGTACTGCACTGTACCAAATAGTACTCCATTAATTAATGCAGGCAATTTACTCTTGATGCCTGCTGATAAGTATCAAACTCATCATTACGTACCATTTGCTTCTCTTTTCCAGTAAAATGGTGGCAGAATTGAAGCTGCGATTCCCCAATCTTCAGGACGCCATCAAATCGTTAATTGCTCAAGAAATGGACAAGGTTGTCTCCGAAGAAAAGTGAGTGGGGTTTTTACCTTAGCAGTTGTATGCTAAAGCTGATTGGTAAATTATGTTAAATACCTTTTCACGTTCGTATTTCTCCATTTCTGTTGTAGGTTTTTGAAAGAAGAGCCCGAAAGGCTCGAAAGCGCGCTGAGAAGATGTAAAAAGTTGACCGGCACCCTTGTCACGCTCAAGCGGTACTCAAATGATGCATTACTACCTCTCCAATTTTTCATTGTTACAATTTAATTTTAAATTATTCCTTCGGCGATATGTCGAACTTTTCATTCAGTATCGCTCCTCTCCGAATTACAAAATACGCTGGGATAAGACTAGAATACGCCGATTCAAGCGTTGCATTTACTGTGTAACATTAGTTACCCTGTGCGTGTCCTGCTGATTGATAACAAAGTAAACTCGTTGCTTCATGGAATTTTCCCAATATCCAACAGACTGGCGTCAGTCCAAGAACAGCGGCTCCCCGACGCCCGGCTGTCGCCTCCTCCGGACGAAACGCCTCCAGTAACGCCTACCTCTGGAAAGGTAAATTTTCTCAGAATGCAATCCACCTCCGCCCACCTAACTTTACCACGTAACTCACTGATAATCTGACAAGGTTAACCCTCGAGCTAAAATTCCTCGCTCTAATGAAATTATCGATTATTTTCCCGACTAAATGGGAGCAATCTTCACTCAACTCCAGAGCTAACAATAATAAGTATCCCACTGTCCATAGTTGTCCTAGTTCCTAAGATAATTGCTGATAGGGTCGATTAAAGTTGCTGTTGTGGAACTTTTCTGCCATACCTGAGCCAACGTTGGTTGCTATGCTAGGGAGTGAAGGCAAGATAGTATAATCTTGAAAATTGTTGAGAAAATTCCATTTGCTTCATAGAAAGTTTCGAACCTAATCAAAACTGGTATTTCTAATTCAGTTTCCAAAATTCCTCAATTAATTGGGTATAGAATGAAATGGGCAGGCGCTTGGTGGTCCAGAGTAACGGCTCAACCCGCAACCGGGCCGCTGCTGCAGGCTGGAAACATTCGACAATCGAATCCATCTCGGCCGGCGGCTTGAGCCGTCGGTGGGCGGGTTCAGCCGTCGACGTCACGTCTTGATCGACTGAGTGCCACCCCCATCCGTTCCCCCTTTTTACAACAAATCCACCCCACAACATGGCGGCTCCTGATACGTGATGCAGTTGAGTGCAGAGCCTTTTGTCTGGTACACACTTTCCCTGGATTCGGGGCTGTTTTCCTCCACCCCTACCAGGTTTTTGGATTCCAAAAATTTTCTATCTTACAGTTGTTAACCAATGCAACAGTGGCAACGGCAACCAGCATCGGTTACATGCCTGCTCAATTCCATTCTATGCTCAATTCCTCTTTGAAGTAATAACTTTTTAGGTTAGGCATATTTCAACGTCACTTTTTCATGCTCAGGATAAACCAAAAAACCAGCATTACCCAAAAAATTCCTAATTACCCACGGCCGTTGGTTTTCTGCAGTTATTGGCGTAGAGTTGATCAGAAAATCGTACCTGTCAATTTTTGGTACAATTGATCTCTGCATATTTCGTCGAATTGTAATTTTTTTGACTGATCATCCAACTTGAATTAGGGTTTTTCGTTAGTTGGTTTTTTGTCCAGTTGGCTCGCGGAAAGGTTCCACAATTTAATTCTACGTCGTATTTCATGAACTAGTATGAGCTGACATGACAGATTTGACGTCATTTTGCGGGAATAGTCACTATATTTCTCACGAAAGTACGTCAAATTTAAACCCAGCACCCAACATCAAATCTGGCATGGATTCGGTTCATATTAACCTAAAAAACTCCATAATCTCTAGTAGTCGTAAGGTTTTCAGATTGTGTTGGTTTCTTTGCTGATCAATCCAAACAACAATTTCCATCCCTTTCCTGTGTTTGTTATAGTTTTCTCGCTTTCGCTCCCGTCGAACTATTTTCCCCTCCTTTTCCAAAAAATCATTCTCCGTTAATTCATCGATCATTTTCCATAACCTCCGTTGGAATATTTCTCCGACTTTGTCGTCACGTTTCTTATTGTCGTAGCTATTTGACATTTGAGTTTGTAATTTGGGCCCCGTTTTCTCAGTATACATCTTCCAATGTGTCCCACCGTATCTCATTTCGATCTCATTCGATTCCCCTGCCACTCAAAGTGTTAAGTTTGGGTTTTAATTTCGATTCCTTCCTCAAACTCCTTCCAGAAAAATTTTGACGTGGTTTTCTCACCCGATTGCTGCGGCCCTCCTTTCATTTTTTGATTATTTTCAAGATCTCTCCGGTTTTTTTCCGTTTTGTTCCAAAATCACCTTGAAAATTCGATAGGTATTTGGAAATTCAGCCGGTAAGCGCTGAGAGCCACGCGAACTCAGGTCAGTGCGCATACGCAGAGATCGAGAGCCATAGGTTGAGAATCAGAACAAATTTAGGAAAGTTCAATTCCAGGCGTTGGCTTTTGTCCCGGTAACCGAAGTTGTCCCGGGCGTGCCCCGCCGCCATCAAGAAACCCACAGAGGTAGTCAGGACGCTCTAGTCTCACAGTAGGTAACTTGCTACTCATTACCTCACCCTTCCGTAGCGATTTAAACTCGAGACGCAATCAGCTCGAGACAATTCCTGCCTGAGACACAGTCTTTCGAGGACACTCCCCAAGGGCGGCAGGGCGCGCCCGGGACTCCTTCGGTTGTCAGGCGATGGTGACCCTACAAGGGCGGTTTACTGTACCAGCTTTCGGTCGGATTATGTGTGGCCCTCCTCTGTACAGAGTGCCTCAGGTGGCCTGCTGTCGATTACCGGCTCCAGTACAACCGCCCCTCATCCCTCAAATTTTTCACTGGGTGCCGTTTGGCCCAAGTTAAATATAATTCAAAATTCAGGCTCTCCGTGCTTCAAGTGCTGTTATTTCCTCTCGAATGCCAATCCCGTGGAACGCGTAGGAAAATCGCCTTAATGTTTTCTGTCATTGGCACCTGCGCATTGCAGTCTTTATTAAACAATGTGAAAACTCAAGATGACTTTCCTTCCACGTTCCACCAGGGAAGGGAATTGTCGGCATTCAAGCGGCTCAAGGGCCAATCTGCTTTAGAAAACAGATTGGCCCTTGGTCGCTCACTTGTCGATATGATCGAGAACTCCAGTTATGTCAAATTTTCCATAAACACCTACGTCTCTCAGGAAAACGTTAGTTCTTTTTAGGGATCATGTTTACTTCCATACCGAGGGTGGCCATTTTTAGAAAGATTGACGCTCCATTCTGAAATATTTCCTAAGTTTTTTTTTTGCTCCAAAAAGCATCCAGAATCAAGCCTTAGTGTTCTGTTGGAGCAAATACCGGAAGAATCGATACAATCTTTACCTAATTTGGGTCATTTTCCCCCGCAAGTAACATTTTTGGCCATGTTCAAAATATTTTTTCAAGCTTAAACATTTTATTCGCTCAAATTCACGATTTCGATTGCGATTTTGGATCGGGTGCTTTATTCATTACGTGAAATGAACCATAAAACCCCTGGCATATTGACGCGATTTTGAACTTATGGAACCCCTACATAACTTATCGCTTTGACTTTTAATCGAAATTATTGAAAATTGTTCCATTATTTGCTCACTACCCGATTTCCCCGAATTATTATCGATTCTTCATAATTGTCCAACAATGCACAATTTCTAGATCTATTCGAGGAACTACCCCCCTCCCAATCCTGCCAATCCTATTTCAATTTCTGCTCGAATTTCCCATACTTTTCAACCATCGGAAATATTTTTCTTTCACGTTTCTCACCTCCAGTTCGGATGGCGATGGAGTTCTCACTTCAGGGATGCAGTCAGCTCTCACGAGTAAAATATTTCAAAAACTTTTTTTTTTGTTATTGAACATTTTGAAAAAAAAAGAAAGAAAACGATTTTTTTGGAAACCTTTCGTTTTTTTTATAATTTTTCTTACGTTTTTACCTTTCTTCTAGATTTCGAATCTTGGACGGTTGATTTTAAATTTTCTTTTTGTTCTGCGTGTTGTCAGATATGGTCGGTTTGCATAGGTCTTAGCTTTATCGTCGTTTCGCTGGGGGTTCTGCAGAATTTTATTTTTTTTTTCGGTTACCTCCCCCAAATTTTTTGTTTGAAAGGAAAGTTGCTGTTGCGATCGGTCCATAATTTGAATTTTAGCAAAGCTCGTCGCAAGATTTTAATTTTTTCAACTCTCATCGCCAAATAATTCCAAATTGCTCAAATGGAATCAGTTAATCTTTGTAAAGGGAAAAACTATCCAAGATTTCTTGGAGGTCACAATCCATTTCGTGATTCTTTTATTTCTGATCGTCCAAAAATGTTTACTCGAATTTACTTTTTCTATCAAGTACCTACGCTACTGAGTGTATTCAGATTGTTGCGCTTTTCGCTCGCTTCTCGCCAATGCATCTTCCATAAATTCAAAATACGTGAAATAACTTTCCAAACCTAACATAATTTAGTTAAAATTGCATCTTACCGATTCTGCAGGCCTCAGCGAGCGAGGATTCATGATGGCCGAAATCATGTGCTCTTGATTCCTCTTCGTTTTCCATGTACTCGACAAAATATTCTCTAGCTGTGTTTCTGTTGACCGTTTCATTTTTCGTTTGCCTCGATGGAATCTTTTTTTTTTTTTTTTGTTAGCATAATCGTGCATATTCCTCGATATTTTTGTCGTTAACTCAAGCATTGGTCGCTCGCATTACATGTAATACTTTTTACGGAATTCCTTTCTCACGATCATTTCTTCGTTTTCTCATTCGACTTTCTTTTCTTCTACGATTCGATCGCTGCGTTAATTTTTTAATGCGCTCGACTGCTAATTGGCCCCTTTCCAGGCTAAAATTGATAGCGGTTTATCAAGGGGATACGCGTCCTGAATTATGGTTTTTTCTTCTTTGCTCGGTTTACTGCACATCTTCGTGAATCACCGTTTTCAGTAATTAAAAGGGGGTTTTCGAGTTTTTCTACCCAATGCTCTCGCTGATAATGTAGTACATTTTTGTTCCAAATAAGTTGATAAACTTGAGCCCACCATAAATCTGTGACATCCCCCATAGGAGACCATGAACGGAGGGCGGTACTCTACTTGGTCTAGTGAAAGCGATGGCTTTTCGACGACTCGGTCCCTCTACCCGCGAAGAGAGAAATCAGGAAATTGATTCAGTCCTTGGTGCGCTCGCTGGGACCGGATCGACATGCGGGATGGGGTTGATGACTTTTTTGCTGGACCGAGTCGATGGGTTTTGGACCGAGTTGTACGGCGCTGGTTCCTGCTCCTCTAGAATGCCCTTATTTGCAGCTTCTCTCAGCCTCAGGCTTCCATCCACAGCACCAGGTGCAGGAAGGACGTCTTTTTTGACAAAGCCCAAGTCCAAGTATCCTCTGGTTTGCTAACTATCTGCTCACTGCCACCTTACGATCATGGATGGACACCATGGTACTCCGATGCTCCTACCTCACTCCTTTGATCAAAAGAGGGGTCCTTAGGAGGTTTGAAACTACCAAAACTGTCTCCGTTCCTTGGTCTGCAAAAAAATGCCGTTATCAGCAGTTGAGCCATACATTTCCTCCAGTGAATCAGCTGGCCAATGAAAGTCGGCAACTGAGGCTTGTCAAGTGATTGACGGCTGGACGCTTTACCCCATTTGTAATAAAATACCCTCAATCATAGCTGTGACACTGTTTGTCGAAGAGAATGGTACATTTGGCACTCAGCCAGTCTGGTCACGCCCACCTCCGCTCAAAGTGCTGAAAAGATTCAATCATTGAATCTTCCTGGCAAGCTGCGACCGCCCTGCTGCGTCATTCAGGGCGGTTGCCGAACGGGGTGAGCTGCTCGTCTGATGCAATGTCTTTTGGACGTTGTAACTTCCCATCCAATTTCAAAAATTCGATAGTGAAAGGACGCCTTTCTGTCACATTCCAACTCAAAGCGCTTGGACTGCTCGATTTTGAGAAAGTGACTTCTCGGGCTCCCCAGCTCTCCCCTTTGAACTTTCCAAATTAAATCGAAGCCTCAATTCCAACAAATGTATGCTGCATTTAGGGCCCATCACAACCTCACACACCTGCAAACGAGCTTCCTAACAGCGTCATCCCCGTCCCTGGGTGAATTTCACGGATGCGCTCTGCACTAAATGGCAGGCCACCTGCGGCAAGCCAAAAATTCGACCAGAGCGCCTCCTCTTGCTTCTACTTGCAGCCGAAGGAGCGTTCCCCGACTAGTTTAAAAAACGAGGTCCAAGAGGCCGAAATCGATGGGATGTCGCCTCAGCTCTTTCGCCCTCAAACTTCCCCAAAATTTTGGATCCCTCTCTAGATTTACTCGCTGAAACATCGAATAAAAGTTAGACAATCTCCGAATTTCAGCGATGGCATTGCGGAAACGTTTATCTAAAAACCCTCGAGGGAAGAAAGATTTTCGAGAGCAGTTGGGACGCGTTTTTTTTTTTGCTTTAAAATCAAAATTTCCCCTTCTTAAAATTTTTTCTGTACAGATTCACTATCTATCGTCTTCTGCTACGCACCCGCTGAACTATCGGTTTCTGTTCTTCCTGAAGCACTTCTCAGTTTTCGATGCGAAAATTCCGTTTTCTCATGCCATGCCAATGGCGGTCTAACTGAACATAACTATCTTTGTAATTAAATTTCGTACTTGTTGGGATGAATTTTTCAAATCTCTTTCTTAGGTTGAGATGCTGGAAAATTTGCTGAGTCTTTGGTAGTTTGGTTCGCTTAAAGTTTTTTTACAGCTCGATTGAGAAACCCAGTTGCACGGTTTTGTACCGTAGGTCAAGTTGTCCTCCTTTTTTCTACGGGCCTAAAATTCGTAGCTTCTTCGCAGGCTAATGCGAGCTTTCCTGACTGCTCTTCATTTTTTTTTAATTTTCAAATGGAAGTAACAGCATTTTAGCTCCATTTCCCACTAAATTTTGACTAGGTTTGCCAAAATTCGGAAATAATATTAATATCAAGAGCTCGAAAAAATTACAAGCTAACGTCAAACTTTATCTCTCACCCTCAACCATACCGAAGTCGAACGATCGTTTTTTAGAAATTTCAGTTCTCATAGAGAAACCGCAAAGAGACGATCAGGTACTAGTCCGGCCAAAAACAGTAGTTAAGAAATGATTTTTTTATACGTTCTAATTCATCCTACGTGATCAAATTAAAAAAATTGGGTGTTCGAACAAAAAAAGTATTAGTATCTTGAGTAAAGCGGTAGATTTTGTGAGCGTAATCTTTTTAGGTTAGAAAGTGTCGTCCCAGTGCTACCATTTCCCTCAGAAAACCCTATAAATAGTAATTCAGATTTGTTAATCAGGATGTAAATAAAACCCATAACCGATTTATTTGTTTTTTATAATTTATTTAATTTTTCTCACTTATTTCAACCATTTGAGTTTATTTCTGCTGAAGGAGAATAATGATACGTTCCGGCCTGTCCAGTTCGTTCCTCGTTAATCCTCTTCAGAAATGATTCCTTTTCGAATTTTTGAAATTTCAAAATTTTTTGGAAAATAACTCTACTTTGAATTACTCGGAACTACCTAGTCCAAAATTCCAAAAAATTTAAGAGCTCGAAAAATTTGGAGGGAACAAAAATTTGAAAAATCTATGCCCATCAAAACTGAAAATTTCTTTGTCATGTTTACTAGAGTTCATCAATGGTCCATTCGACTAGATTCTCAGACTCTAGATATCTGAATTGCCATCAGGAAACTCATTCATAAAAATTAAAAAAATAGGTAAAAAACGACAATTACCTCCTTTTTGAAGTCGGTTGAAAATCATCTGCGAAGATGAACGTCTGATTATACAGTGGCACTTGGTGGCATCGCAAATGGTTAGATCGCTGATTGATTTTCAATTTTTCCATCATTTCATTTCATGTTTTTTCCGAGTCCAGAGCACTCTGCGTCCTTGTTTTGTTTGTCAGTCTTGTGGCTATGATGTGTTCCGTCCTGCATATTAGGCATAGGTTAGATTTCGCACATTGATTCCCAAAAATTTCGCCGAAAACCTTTCATAAATACTTGCTTTACAATTTGAACGTTTTTTCGAATCGTAAATTTTGTAAAATGGGGTCTCTTCACTCAAATTGGGAATCACTGTGTTCGAGATAGTCGATTCGGATAGACGATTAGTGTTTTTCAAGAATCTCATAATCGAGGAATTATCGATATTAGGAATATTGTGAGACATTTAGCTGGGGCTTGCCGGACTGTTTGTTCATTTTTCGATGTACCCACTGTTAGAGAATGCTGCTCAAATAGTTTTCACGTTCAGGCAACATGTCAATCCTCCTGATGTTTTCCTAATTTTATGTTTTTAGGCTTTCTGTTCCCACGGATATTTTGACGCCTAATTTTGAAATGATACACCAGTCAAACGTTCTGTTTTTTACTGCATCGTGAAATTTCCCCTTCCCCTGAGTAAAATATGGCCTTTTTTTAATTTTTTTTGTCAGGATCAATATTTCATTTCCTCTCGGTTCGACGAACTATAATTTATTTCATAGCGAAACACTTTCAATTCCCGATTTCGGCCGCTGTTCCTTACGAATTGCTGAAATCACGATACGAGCTTTCTGAGTTTTACACCCGTGTTTTTCCCCTAATGATAATATAATTTGTTCCATAATATACTTATTAATCCCGAATCTTTTACATTCATTGGAGCCTTGGTTATTTGAGTTACACGCATGTCCTTGTCCGAGTCTCCTCTCGCTCACCCGATTTTTCAATTATTTTCTCCCTGCCTGGATGTTACGCTGTTGGTCAGAAAGCAAAATCTGTTTGTCGTGCCCTTCGTTTCACTGTTCTGACTAGGGAAGGCGAATGGCGACGGCTTTTTCTTGATATTTGAGCTGAGCGCTTTCGGCCCTACGGCCATCTTCCTCTCTCATTAGCAGAACGATCGGGGCGAACGGCGCTCAGCCTTCTGGCAATTTAGCAAGTCAGAGCTGCCCCTTCAGTCTCCTGATGAGAGTCAGCACGTCAGAAATAGCTCCTCAAGAGGCCCGTACGTTCGAAAGCGCCTTTTAGCAAGAGAGAAGCCACCTCCATTCTCTTGCCTTAACCTCATGAAATATTATTCAATTATTTCCTCTTTTCCTTCCTTCTTATCACCCCTTCACTGAGATTAGAACATCGGCGTTGCTTCCACGCCAGCTGGGAGATGAATTGGCTCGATTGATTAAAATTCGCCCCGCTCCTTCATGTGTTCAGTACCTCAGGGCAAGCGGCCATTTCGAATCCAGGGCCCCATCTGGCCTGAACAAAATTATGGGCTCTGATTTTGGAAATTGGCAAATCTCGAGTTTCTTATGTACCCTTTCTTGAATCGGACTGACAAGTCATAGGACTTCCCCTAACTGACGGCATGCCCGATTTCGGGTTCCTGCAACACCAATTGGAAATGCTCGACTGCCTCACTCACCCTTTTTGCATGTGCGCACCCTTATGAAGGCCTTATCTTTGTTATTCAGGAAAAATCGGCCGATCTTGGCCAAATTAGATGAAAAACCTTCGGTGTTCGCACTACATCTAGATTCCGTTGATTCTGGTACCAGCATTTACTGTTCTGCCTTTTATCCTGGCAAAGCCTTTGGTATTCCTTCAACTAGCCTCAGGCTTAAAAGGTTCAAGGGCGCACTTCTCGGCGAACATGTTTCGGCAGGAATTACGCTATTTCGATTTCGACCCTGAGATGCTGGCAGATTACGCCCATTTCTTCTGGACCCAAGTACACCCCTGTCTCAAAACCATTGCTTTGAATGCTGGCTGTGGATTCACAGTAAAGGCGAGCTCAAATTTGGATGGAATAGGTAGGTGTATCCATGCAATGACAAGCCGGAAAGATTCCTCAACGGACCCAATCAACAAAGAGGTGTCCCAAAAGCATCTACCCCTCTGTATTACCTGCGCATACGCTGACGGCACTGCCAGGTTGCACGACGACATTTTTTACTCATCAACCAATAGCATTTGTTTGGTCAGGCCAGTTCTGGATAGTCCCTGGATAGTAACTACTGACGGCAATCCAAAACTCAAACCGGGTGAATTTGCTTGGCGTCGTTAGTAACTTGCCCTGGACTGTCCAGGGCTGGTCTGATCCAACAGACCCCCAGTCGTTAGACTTGAATTTACTTGGCGTCAGTAGCAACTAGATCTGGTGCAGTCCGGGACTGCCTCTCCAAACAGACCCATATCTAAGATAATACAAGCCCCAGAAGAGGCTATGTATATCAAGGATCTTGCAGGACTCAAGGGACGATCAGGGGGGCCCTTGGGGTTGTCTTGTCAGGATTTCCCCAGAACGAGCCCAAATGGGGTTTGCCTGGATAGAATAATCCGTAATTTCCGGAATGCCTCGCTTTCTGACCAACCCCTTCAATCTCTGTCCTCTCCATTTTCGCTGTTCGTTCGAGCCTCACCGATTTTCATATTTATTTCGCCGTGATACCTCACTCTCGTTCCTTTCGTATTCCTTGCAATTCTTCTCCCTCTATTTTCTTACTTATTTCTCACTCTGTCTAAGAAGGGCTCGGTACTAGGAAGGTTTTCTAGAACCTGAAAAAAATTGTTATATTTTTTTAGCTCGAATGCTCATGAATACATGAGTGGCGTTGCTTATTTTCAGAAGAAATCCTTCCTGTAATGCCCTAACATTCTATCGATGAATATTGTTTGACAACCGCCATATTCACACACGCTTTTCACACTTTTTTCCATTACTTCAGTTTTGAAATTTATTTTTGTTCAGGCTAATCGATCGTTGGTTTTTTTAGATTATATTTTAGCCAAGGAGGATTTGTGTTGGGATGAGTTGTATGTTCAACGTAGCCTATTGAGTTTTGAGGAAAATCGAGTTTCTATTGCCTCTGGAAACTAAAAGTTTCTCTGATTGGACCGAAAATCTACTTGTTTTTGAAATTCTATTCAGCAAATTCCAATGTTCATCGCCACCCCTCGTGCATGATTTTCTCTTTTTATGCCTTTTAATTTTTTCAGTTGCATCGAGTTAAAAAAGGACAGAGGTGTTCCTAACATAAGGTAGCCTACTTTACTTGATCAGTCTCCGCACTTGAAATTTAAGCCTTTGGATAGAGATCGACTATCGTCTAGATAGAGAAATAATATTGTCATGTCGCATCGTATATCAGCTTTGGCGTATCGGAAGTTTGCAGTAATGACCATAAAACTAACTTCCAGCTTGTAATAATCGTAGAATAACATTGATCGTAGCGAAAACTAATTGCATACGAAAACACTAGAGATTCGAACCGGCAGCCATCTGCGAAATTCATTTTCATTGCATCGTCCATCTCATCCATTTAAATTTCAGGTAGGCGTTGCAAAACTCAGCATAGACACAAATCCGCCTTAATTTGAGTTTTTTCGCTTTTTTTCAACGGTTGATTTCGTTTGTTTTCTGAGAGAGAAACAGGCTTAAACGGAGAAACCTATGGTGATTGTGGGAAATATTTTCAAAAATATTCGCTCGATTTAGCACAAGTGGTACCTACCCACAGAGTTATATGGTGGGGGGGGGGGTAGGTACCAGATCTCTTGCGTAAAAGTTGTGGAATGACGTAATTTGAAAAAGTTAACTGTTCCTCCGTTCAAATGCATCGTATTCGCCAGTAAATCAGTAATTTATTGAAGTTGAAAAATTGGGGTACACCAATTACCCCTGGGGTCTGCCGTTCTAACTTGGGGTCTACCAATTCCACTTGGGGTCCACCAATACCACTTGGGATCCACCAATTCCACTTGTGGTCCACCAAATCCACTTGGAGTTCTCCAATTCCACTTGGGGTCCACCAATTCCTCCTGGGGTTCACCAATTCCACTTGGGGTCGACCAATTCCACTTGAAGTTCTCCAATTCCACTTGGGGTCCACCAATTCCTCTTGGGGTCCAAAAATTCCACTTGGGGTCTACCGATTCCACTTGTGGTCCACCAATTCCACTTGTGGTCCACCAATTCCACTTGTGGTCCACCAATTCCACTTGTGGTTCTCCAATTCCACTTGGGGTCCACCGATTCCTCCTGGGGTCCACCAATTCCTCTTGGGGTCCAAAAATTCCACTTGGGGTCCACTAATTCCACTTGGGGTCCACCAATTCATCCTGGGGTTCACCGATTCATCCTGGGGTTCACCGATTCCACTTGGGGTCTACCGATTCCACTTGTGGTCCACCAATTCCACTTGTGGTCCACCAATTCCACTTGGGGTCCACTAATTCCACTTGGGGTCCACCAATTCCTCCTGGGGTTCACCAATTCCACTTGGGGTCTACCGATTCCACTTGGAGTTCTCCAATTCCACTTGGGGTCCACCAATTCCTCCTGGGGTCCACCAATTCCTCTTGGGGTCCAAAAATTCCACTTGGGGTCCACCAATTCCACTTGGGGCCCACCAATTCCTCCTGGGGTCCACCAATTCCTCTTGGGGTCCACCAATTCCACTTGGGGATTTAATGCTCGAGCGACTCCAGCGAAGCCTTCGTTTCCATTTTCAGCGTAGTTCAGCCCGAAAATTTGCACATAGCAATTGGAGCTGCTGAAGGTGAAAGCACTTCCCCATATAAATGCCAGCCTACACGGGGACACTTATTGCAGTAGAGCGAGAGCTAGAGCTCTGGAGAGAAGTGTGGACAGCCCGTAGAGTAGTTGCGAGACTAGTCTCGTGGTGCTCTCGGGCTCTCGCGTTCCCCCTTCCATCTCGACGTGTGGACGGCACTGCAACCGTTTTGGAATCAGTCTCGAGAAGTTTCACCTGCGAGAAACAAGTTGCGAGAGCGATGGCGAATTCGGGTCGACGGTGGGGAAGGATTCGGAAGAAAGGGGGGTAGTGTAGAGACACACGCAACTCTTCTCGCAATCACGAGCGAGAGCGGCTGCGAGAGCTGTCTCAGAAACTCACTCTAGAGCTCTCAGGGCTCGTGATGTAGACGCGGCTGACACTGCTGTACGCAATCAGTGTCGCTCTAGCTCTCTCCGTGTAGACCTAGCTTCATGCTCTAGAGTCAAACTGGAGTAAACTCTAGAGTTTACTTCAAGTAGCTGCTGGAGTATTCCTGGCGTGCGCAGCATGCATCATTACACGGAGGCATTGAGGCATGGTTTGCGATGTGGGAATGGCTTGAAGGGTACCCCACCCACAGAGTGCAGGTCGTCCGTATTACCTCGCTGTTGGCAGCACTGAAGACATTCCTCGGTATCGAGAAACCCGATAACCGTAGATTGTGCTGATTTCAGCGCATGGCGCCTTCAGCTGATCGTGGCTTGAGACAGAGTTTTCTCCAATCGACCTTGTTTCGAGCGACCTTGGTGGCGCCTCTGTTTCCATTTTCAGCATTGCTACAAATTTAATGTGCTCAAGAATGTTTTAGCTATATGTGCCATAGTAGGCGACAGCGCTTTCGCCATATCAGGCTCCAGATTCAAACTTTCAAATTCTCTCTTTCTCCATATTCCTCCGCGGTGTCCATACTTCACAGAACGCTCAACCTGAAATTTTTCGGATTAATTCCAAATCTCGCGATTTTGACGATTTTCCTCCTATTCCCTCCTCGAAATATCACTTGTAAGCGACATTTTCGAGTTTTACTCGAATTTTTTCGGTTTACCCAATCATGAGAAAATATTTCCACCTATTCACCGTTGGTTTTTCCGTTGCATCCGAAACTTTGTGAACCATCACGATTCGAACCCGATCCCCTCACATCTCAACGCCTTCAAATCTACACACAAGTTTCTCTCGAATTTTCTGTTGCTCTATATGTCTGTTTTTGTGTTTGGTTCCTGTTATTTGTTCAGATATTCGATGTTCAGCATCTTTAGCTCTGGGAAGAGTGTGAGTGTTTCTTTGATTTTGCGAATCTCTTTTGTACAAAACCGAAATAATGTACTTTTATTCATTGAAATTTGATTTTTTTTTTTTTTTTGGAAAAGGACTTGAAATCATTGTAATTGGACATAGAGACCAAGCTAGTACCTACGTGTTTCCGACATTTTCATTTTCGTTTCCACCCCTCCTCAGAAGATCTAGACCGCAATTTGGAGTGTGGATATTGATTTCTCATTTTCATTTTGAATTCTTAGTTGCTGATGATTTTGTTTCGTTTTCTTTCGGTTTCCGTTGATTCATTATTATCCGATCATTGATTTATAACTGAAGCTGGTTGTACAGCATGTTTTTATAACTCATCGTTGGGCACATTGGAACGATACGGAAAAGTCTCTTTTGTTTACCCCAGTTGTCCTCCCTTGTCAATCCTCTTCCACCTTCTCGAAAATTGTACTTTTTCAACCCCCGTGACGATGTCGCTGCATGAAGCATGCCGTTTATTTACGATTATTCTTAGCTTCGGAATTTTTGTGTTCATGTCGAATAATGTGTAATATAATGGTGGATTAGGCGTCTGCCGGCCAAAAACACAGTATGCCAGATTAGAGAGCATGTTGTGTTGCTGAAGAAGCGTTTTTTTTTTAATTCCAAAAAACTTTGATTTGTTTACTCTTATTTACTCTTTTCCCCATCGTGAGTTATCTTCACGGTTCAATAATTATTGAATAATTATAATTAAGCTAGGTACCGAAAAATATGGTAGCAATATGGGGTGTTTTGACTTTTGAGTCGAGGGGCAGGAGAGGGGGTGAGAAGCGTTATGGTTTTGGGGACACGGATGACCGGACCTACAGATTCTTCGGAAATTGACAGAATTTTTCAAAGAAAAAACAGAAAACAGTGTATCAGACGAACGGCTCAACCGGCTATGCCGATCGACGCTATAGGTCGCATGGCTCGAAAGATTCGACAATCGAATCTTCTTTGGCCGGCGGTGGGCGTGTCCAGTCTCTGATTGGACACCCGCCGGCCGGCCTGGCTCCGCTGGTTAGCGGTTGCGGATTGAACCATTCGAGTGATTCCTGCCAAAGGCAGGATTACATAGATAATTCCGCCCAACAATGCGAATAAACTGTAGAAATCAAAATCGATTCATCTCTACCTCTTTATAGGAAAAAAAATTGGAAAACAACTTGAAAATAGAAAAACTAGGAGGATGGGCTAACCAGCCGTTGTGCGGAAATACAGTGTGTATCATCCAAATCTGGTAAAACAAGATTATAATCTATCTTCTCCCCAAAAAAATAAAAATTGTTATATTGGAAAAACATGAAATAGGAGTCACCTTACCCATTCCAGAATTTTTACGCTTCGCGCCAAAAAATTCATTTCCATTCCATGGTTTTTGTATTTATTGTTTTTGTTGTTTTCTTTGCATGACCTTGCCTGTCTACTAGTTTGTGGTTGAACTCGGAGTGAACGAAGCCTAAAATAAACGAACACCTCACAGATGCCAATTTATGAATTCTCTGCCAAGCACTAAAATACAAAACGTCTATGAACCGATAGAAAAATGCACATCTTAACGCATTGCATCGTAACGCATTAGTGAGTTTTATTTTTCGTTCGATTTTACGTTATGTATTTATTCGTATTATGAAAATTTTATTTGTCACCTATGAGTTTGCATGCGGGCCAATGTGTGAGCATGGATTTTCAGTATAGATTTTGCAAAACTGCAATTATAAGCTGCACTCAGGATTTGCTGCTATTTAGAAAATCTTGTATTCCCAATTTAATTTGTTTATAACTATCTCATAAACTGTGAGGTTGTTGTATCTTGCTGAATCTTTTCATTCAACAACAACAACTGGTTATCGGATAAATTGTGGTATAACAAAATAATGCAGTACATCCTGGGCGAAATTCACCGATGAGATGAATAAAACAAGAAAATGGCCAGGAGAGATCAAAAACCATAAAAGACTGGTTGATTTTCATATATTCCTGCGGCTGGTCTGAATTCCATGTTGTTGTTGTGTTTGGCATAGCTTAGCCTTAAAAAGCTCCATTGTCTCCTAGAATAGTTTTTAGAAGTTGAAAAATGAAAAAGAGTATTTTGATGCTACGTGTTCTGCATGGAAAAATGGTACGATGCCTTAATGAAGGCAAATCGGAGTTCGAACTGCAGTAGTTTGTAGAAATTGAAACAATCATGAATCTCCTCATGATATTCATGCGGTGTATTCAGGTTCTTTCCCAAGTGTACGTAACTGGTCATTGAAAGACGTGCTACACCATTAGATATCTCCATTACAGATTATTGGGGAAAACAGGAAAATTCCAGTTTTGCTAAGGTCAACTTTCAGTTAATGGCCGCCGAACGGAAAAACAAAGAGGAAACCTATCGACATGGCACATCATCGTACTTGAAGGGATGCAAAGTACAAAACTGGGGATGAATCGATGAAAAATCGATTCTGCTCTCAAAAGTGCTTCGATTTTGTATCCAAAAATCAAGAATTAAACCCAAGTAATCGAGATCTTAAATAACCACTTATTGTTAGTTAATTTTAGAACATTTTTTGGCACGACAGAAAAAAACGTTTTTGGCATTATGGAGTTGCGTAATATGGAGTTTTCCTGTCCCCCCCCGCAGTCTTCAGTTATGAATTCGGCAGCTTGGATTTTGGTGGAGTGATACAAATCCTTACTCACTTCGCACATAAACGCTTGGGTTTCATCCTCCCTGCATTTTTGGATAAACCCTTTCGCCATGTTGGACGTATTCCATGATGCGCTGAAAATTCAGCTTGGCTGATCGAACATGCGACTCATTCTGGGAATCGGATATTCTTTGCTATGAGACCCAGGTAGTCGGAAACTCAGTTTATCGAGAGAGCCTTCCACAAAAAAGGTGTCCGGATTTCAAAATTCTTCAGCCAGGTTAGCTGCCTCTGGAGCCACATTGGCGTCAAATGCCTTGAAATGCCGCCGTGAGCTCTCGATGGGAAATCTGGCTTCTGGAGATACACATAGCTGACGCAGCTTGTGAGCTCAAGCCTCGGCTGGAAAATCCAGTTTGCGAGTTTCCCGTGTATCTTGTTGAACTGTCTGTCAAACAGTCGGATGGGCACTGCGCGATTAGCGCACCAACATACCAATAACTTCTGGCTGGTGCCGGCCCAATGTCGTGGCTCTCGATCAGTTGCCGAGGCGGTGAAATCAGCTGAATCGACGCCATCAGGTGTCTCAATACTGAAGAATCTCTTTGTTCCTGCAAACAGCAGTGCTTGGAACACAGCGAACTTTGTTCTCACGGCGAAGGACCCAATTTATCTGAGCTGCATGCAGTGCATCAGTACCTCTTGATGCTTGCCGTATTCCAAGAATACTTCAGCTGGCATCCAATCACGACAGATTGGTTTACTCCAGCCGTACGACCCGTTCATACTTGTATCTTCGTAAAATGGGTCTTCACTGCAAGGGCTCCAGAAATCCACCCAGAAATATACCCGAAATTCCTCGAAGCAGATTCCCCACAATCTCATGCTGCCCCTGAAAACCTTGCTGTTTTCATGAAGCAACCCTGAGCTGTAGAAAACGCCTGGGGCCTATTCTGTTTGCTAGTGAGGCAAAAGTCTCGATCGACTATTTATACGATTTGCCATAGGTTGTCGTTGGATTTACCAAGGGCACGACAACAGCAAACATTTATGGAATCGGCGGAGTTGATTTTGCTTTGGCCCAAAACCTGGGATCGCCGACCCAGTTGTGCCACTTGGTACTATTGCATCTCAAACAGTGATTTCTTGACAAATCTCTCTCCAAATGATACCCAAAGGAAATGTTATTCCGCTTCCCCTGGCTCATACCTTTTTATTTCAAATGTTGCACGATCGACATCAGGATCTAACCGCAACAACTTTTATGGCATTATGGGGCCTGATTTGAGCTATTTGGTTCTCAAATGCCACTCAAGTACCTAGTGAACATCACGCTAATATGCATCGCTCCCAAATTCCATTCCAGGGTTTTTGTTCTTGTTTGCGCGCTTCCGCAGAATTGCTACAAGGAATTAACTGTTTCGACGTTGTTATCCAAACAGGAGCCCGGGGGAGGAGAAGGTGCGAAGGAGCAGTTCGGCGGAACGTCCGGTGGGTGCGGATCATCTCGTCAGGAGAACCCACTCGACGCTTTGCTAGATGAACTGCAGAGCCTCGGAGGCAGCGCTACCGGAGCCGGCAATAACGGTAGCAACTCCAACGGCAACACAGGCGGCAACTCCGGCGGAACTTTACGTCGTCTGCATAGCTATCCTTGCGAGTCGACCTCGACGTCGAGCGGAGGACGTCTGCCGCCGGCTCCTCCGCCGAGAACGTCTTCGAAATCGCCCGGCTCAGCCGACGATGCCAAAAGTTCGACATCCTCGACGAATTCCACGTCTTCGACCAACTCGAATCAGGATCCGGCAACGAGGCAAGCGGCTCTCGAGGCCAAGCACCAGGAGCTGCTGAGGAAGCAGCGAGCCCTGCAGGAGCAGTACACGCGGCTCCAAAGCCTTTCCAGGCCTGCCCCGCCGCCGGATCTGCTCCAGCTGAAGAAGACCGGCTCGGAAAGCAATTTGCTCGGTAAAATGGGCCTGGCTCTGGCTCCGACAGGTTCGCTCTCGCAATTGTCGACTGTAGCATCGGCGACGGGTTCCACCGCGAGTCCCGCGCCATTGCAGCCCACGTCGACCAAAATTTACGAAACTGACATCCTTTGAATGTAAATTTGCTGATGGATAGAGGTAACTGGAGGTATATGGTGTGAGGGTACTACTTTCCTCGGCCTCGTAGTTCTGCACTGAGTCTATTTAAACAATCTAGGCGTAGCGACATAATTGTTTTTTTCAGGATTAATTGTTCAAGGAAGCGACTGGCGCCTCACATTGCATTCGAACAGCTGATCAGTCTCATCTGAGGAAAGTAGGGCCGCACGCCGCATATCTTCCCAATATCGAAATCAAAATTTTACTTCAATCAAAATCAAATTTGGGCCAAATAAGTTTTCAAGAAGTGCACTCCACAACATTCAGGCTTGAGGCGGACTTGCCGAAAAAAAAAAACTAACCTTTTCTATAGCGAATGACTTGAAAAATCAATTGTGATTTGTAGTCGACACATTCTAGGCACAGTTTGTAGGACATGAAATTTTAAAATGATTACCTCATCCGCAGAAAATTGCCGCCCTTTTCCGTGTTGCCACTGCCAAAATACGTCTTTTGATGTAAATACATGTTTTTAACAATTTTCCACAATCACTCGATGTCTTTTCGATGTATTTTCGTTGTTTTTTTTCTAACAACTTCGACTATTTAAATATAGGAAAAGATCTCCGAGCGTTTCCAACTTCGAGCTCCGGCGTTAACCTTTTTTCTCATTCAGATAACATCTTGCTGAAGGTTTTTTCCATTGTTTTTTCGAAAGTGTTGTAAAAACGTGGGCTGTAATGGCGTTGGCGCCCTCCGATATTTCCGCGTCTGTGAAGCCGTTCCGTGCGACCCCGGTTCGAATTGTTGATTTTCTGTGCCAAATTTTAACCTCTTCGATTGAATAATACTATCGATGTACTTGTTCCACAATCGATACCAGGTGCTGTCTCCTGTATATCCGAGGAATAGACCAATGGAAACACAAGTAAGGACCAAGGTTGCAGGTTTTCCGTAGAAGAAAATTAATTTTATCAAAATACAGCGGAACGAACAGTGGACCGAAAATTAGAGAT
This sequence comes from Nesidiocoris tenuis, assembly GCA_036186465.1. Taxonomy (NCBI): domain Eukaryota; kingdom Metazoa; phylum Arthropoda; class Insecta; order Hemiptera; family Miridae; genus Nesidiocoris; species Nesidiocoris tenuis. Next base: position 10,883,517 of record AP028919.1, read on the forward strand.
TTTAATTTTTACTTCTGGAAACCGTAAGTAGGTACATTTTGAAACGATTACCGCTCAAAGCGGTTATTCTTCCCAATTAAAATTCTCCAATTATTTAGTAGCGAAGTAAAATTTTACTTTTTCTTCTAGCTCCCAATACCGTTCAATAATTTTCATAAATGGGAAAATTGATTTGAAAAATCGTTTCCCGTTCATCTGTATTGATTGGACGATATTGCGACTACTCATTTTCGGTAGTCAACTTATTGGGCTTTTCGGGGCTTACAATTCTTAAATTAATACATTTTTGTGTTTATAAAATTTTTTAATTTCCCGTCGTCAATTCCTCGTTTATTTGGTCGGGGCTGATCACTAAAAAAAGATGAAATCGCTCAAATACGCTCAAAAATCGAAGGAGAAACAAAAATTTGATAAATCACCCATTTGTGAATTTATATGTGATTCTCTACATAATAAAACCAAATCGATGGAGAAAAAAATGAGATATGTAGTCATTTCATTGTAATGTGTTGCCCGGAATAATTTACATCAGTTCGAGGAGGTTACATCGAATCCAAAAGCCGAGTATCCGATTAATTGGATTTTTTTAATTATTCGAAATTATTGTAAATTATTCTGCGGCCGTATTTATTAAGGATTCGCCTATCGTCTATTAATGGGGGAGTAAAATATTCGAAAATTAAAAATTCCTAAAAAGTCGGGCCAAATATGTTCGCTGTTCTTGAGAGACCAGATAGCAGATAATTCGCTATTCCCTGGATGGAATGAATTAATGTTGAAGAAAAAAAATTTCCTGTTAAATTGTTTGACTCAAATGTTTATCAACTTGCCGTTCGTTTATTTAAAGACTAGCGTTATCGAGGCTTTGAGTTGTATGGAAATCACTCTCCTCCCACCGGTCTCCCGATTCTCAGAGTTTAAGTATTGTAATCGTAAAATGAAATTGGAAAATCAAAAAAATAAACAAATACGCGTAAATAACGAAAAAAACATGATTGTATTAACCCTCGTCAATTATTTCTACTCGTAGCTGAGAATAATAGAAGTTATGGAATTACCAAATCATCCTCGATTTTTGATTTTCGAGCAAATCGATCGTACAACCCGGTTTGTTTTCAGAGTCCTACTTGTTGTTCGGTTGTTTTACGGTCGTGGCGGCCGGCGGACCGTGGTCGGACCCATAACGGCCGACCGTGGTCCATTTTCCGCTACGAAATTAGCGTTTTTAGATTCTGGAAGCCAGACGGTCCTGTTAGACATATTATCGATAGAGCTTTAAACGAATTAATTTCTATTTATTTACGGCTAAAGTTCAATTCGAATCTTCCGATGTACATTATTTAATTTTACTGCGCGTCGATCTGATCTAGCGATCGTTATTGTAAATTATTTTAGTCGGCATTTAATTTATTATTATGTAATTGTCCAATTGCTCGTCAATGCTTTGTCAACCTTCGAATTTACTGTCGAATTATCCCCGAATTCCCCCAATTGAAGGGGCAAGTGGATAAAGGTGATATGCGACATTTTTTAACATTTCTAGAAAAAGCTTTCAAAGTTTTTTCTCTGTTACTTTTTTTTATGGAAGTTTTTTCTACGGGTAAAAGTTTTGAGTGTTTTAGAGGGATTTGGCGAAATGTAATAAGGGGACATAAAACTGATGTACTTATCACCTTCATCCATGGTAAAAAGTAAGTTTTCACAAATTTGTCACATATCACCTTCATCCACTTGCCCCTTCAATTAAAAACACGCACATTTCCAGTTATTGATAGCAATTCAGCCGAAACACTTTGAATTAGGTGTCGGATAAGTTCATTCGGTTAACCGATGGTGCGCAGATAACTATCGGTATGTCCATATTTCCAAAATTTCGGACCCGAATTCATGATAACTTTGATTTCGTGGCTGCTCAAGATGGTAGTAATGACGAACCTATTTTGAATGATAATTTTACGACCCTAAATATCCAGATTGGTTCATTTTCAAAAAAAAAAAAAAAATAAATAAAAAACTACCTGTTCATTCCATTGTTCGGAAGTACTCTGTGTTAAAACTGTATCACGTACTGTATCTGTCAATCTATTAAACTGTATCATCGGTCTGCAGCCTGAATTACGAATTAATGACTGAATCAGCCCAAATACCATCGATTAGGCTCAAAAATCGTTTTAGCTAAATTATGGAAGTACTGTGTGTTATCTACGCACCGCCTGTGCCAATGTTTATGCTGCATGGTGTACAATGATTTTTCGAACGTCAAATTTCATCAAACGTTGATTATCGTTAGACCGATGCGTAAGTCGAATCGGTGAACGGTTCGCGGGAAAGATGTTTTTTGACAATAGGAAACTTTAGCTCGACTACACACCCAATAGCTTTACTCAGTAATGTTAGTTTACTTGGTTAGATTGCTAATTTCACCGATTAGCTCTTCCCCCGAAAATCCGTAAATTACTCGAATTCGTTCCTTTGCCGAGTAAGCGTAAAATAGTAACCGCTGGCTTCCTCAACACAAAAATTATTATTACGATTACTATTATAAAGAAATATGCATTATACAGTTTATAAATACTATGTAATATATTATAACGGAATATTGTAATATTATTCTACTTATATTGGCGAATTTTCGCCCGTTATTAATTGCAAGTTTGGAAGCAAGAGAATTGTGCAAACACAGAAAAAAAAACGAGAAAATCTGCCCCAAATGGTAAACACGACATGTTAAGTTGAATGAAGTTTATCTCATGATGTAAATTAAAGTCTACGAGAATAAAAATCAATGATATCGGCGCCTTTTTCTGCATTCCCCGACAGTATTCGGTATAATGGGTTTTGGTGGAAAAAAATGAATTTTGGAAATACTTTTCAAATGTCAAAAATGCCGAACCCCAGGCATAATAATAAATGCCGATTTTTCGAATATTTTTGCCGGGTTTTGCGCATAATTTACCATAGGATAAGGGTAAAATTTAATAAAATTTCTAACGGTTTTTGGGGATTTAGGCGGATTTGCGATTTCTTGTTCACAATGTGACTCTCGAGTTAATTTTTTTGCTGTCACAAAGCTGTGTAGGGCTGGTTCCAATTTTGACGCAATGCGCATGCGCGAGAGTACGCTCGATGAATTCCTTGTGAAAAATTACGGGTAAATCGAGGGTTTTTTATAACCCTCCAGACAACGAAGATGTCGACTGAGATATGTACCGGAGTTACATATCCATCCTTTCTGGGTCATTTATTCATATAATCGGTGTTTTTTCGGATAAATGTCAGCACTCTGCTTGACAGGGTTTTAGAAATAGTTAAGATCCACCTCCGAGAAGCAACCAGCATAACGTTTGTACCACTTTTTTTCCGATCACGGGAGCCGCTTCAGTCAATCGGATTCTTTTTTTTTTTGGTTTTCCTCGGAACTCCGTCCAAGGATACGAAGACTTATGTAGGTAAGAGCCATCAAAAAGAAAATGTTAAAGCGGTTTCTGTTCTTGACGAGGATATTTCTGCCCGGCAGCTCCTCGAAGATGACCCTACAACTCTTCTACTCCGATGCTCCTCCCACGCGTCTCCCTTCGACTAATATTTTTTTGGAATCGTATTTTTCCACCGGTTTATTATTGGCGATCGGGACTATTTTTACGCGACCAATTCGTTATGAGTTATTTGTTATGAGCGTTCGTACCTGCAAGTGACGGGCGAATTATTTATGTAGGTCCGGCCATTGCTGGGATCAAGATTGAACTTGATTGTACTTTACTTGATTTTTACTTCCATATTTACAGAGTAAATGGAAGTATTGTGATCGTCCTAAAATCGAGAATCGGAACGGAGCTTCAGAAAAAACTTTTTCTTATACACATTTACTCAGAATCACTTCCTGAACAAGTGTCTGTGTGTCCGTCTGTCCGTCTGTGGTCATTTACAAAAATGGCCATAACTCCCTCATTTCTCAACCTTTTTTCAAATTTCTTGAACTGAAATGTTTGTCTCGGAAAGACTTGACACCCTGTTTAATCGGAATTTGGATAACGCACAGTACTTTCGAGATATTTGCATTTTTAGTGTTTTCTATTTTATTTTTTTCCGGCCGCAAAAATAAACCGATTTGAGCGTTCTTGGTCTCAAAATCTTCGTTTTACCTTGCAGAATATGTGGATATTTTTTACATTCCGAAAATGTGGCGTTTTTTCATTTTGGGCGAATTTTAAAATTTTATTAGTGAATTTTTTGATATTTTTGGCCTAAACACCCTTAAAAGCAGTCAAAATATGATCAAATTGTGTTAAAATTTTACGTTTCAAAATATGGAAGTATTGTGTGTTATCTACGCACCACTGGTTTTACTCTGGGACAAAGTGCGGAATAAGTGTACGAAAAATAGAATAAAAAATTATCGCTTCCATGTCATGTTCAATACCTATTTTATTTCATTAATTTTTTTTTCTGAAGTTCTAATTAGATTTTGACCCTTCAGTTCATGAAAAACTTCAACAATTTTTTCGTTGTTTTCAAGGTACAGAATTTCAAAATTTCTGATAGGACAGGGGACTGTGAAATTACCGGTAATTCAAATGAAATGGAGTATTCAATGCAGATTAACATAAACTCGGATAAAACGTAGAAAAATAAGTATTGTGTGCTCACATTATAATAATAGCAATAGTTCAACACTTGAAGTGAGGTTCAAAAATGCTCAAGTGGAACTCGTAGTTAGAAAAATCCCGAAAATTGAAATTTAACGCCCGACATTTTCTTCTCTATCGAGTTTTTGCCTTAAACCCATACTTTGACCGTAAAACCAAGAAAACTTGAAAAAAACAGCGATTTCGGCCATATGACCCCTCTAATTTACCATGTTGATCAAAATCTCAAAAAAAGTAAAATTTCATGTTTTTTGGTCACAACTTAAGATTCATGCCAAAAAAACCCAATGTCGAATCCACGCATTTTTGGAAATTTAGGCTCAGATCGCGGACTTTTCATGAGAAATTGGTTTTTGAATTTTTCTCGGTCCTAAAGGTTTGCAGAAAATTGCCAAATTTTCCTTTTACATACCTATTCGAAAGCTACTCGAAATTATTGTTTTTTGAAATTTTACAACGGTCTAGACATTTTTTTAATGTCAAAAATTAGTTTTCACACCAGTTTTTGACACTAAAATCCAACTAATTCTGTCTTACAGGGGGTGAAAAGTCGCAGGAACCTTCGAGAAATCCAACGAGCTAAAAAAATTCAAAATCGGTTCAGTATAACCCCCTCAAATTGGCAAAAACGCGAAAAACAAGTAATCGCAATCAAAAAATTCGAGGCAGACTGATTTTAAAAAAAATTCCCAGAAATAACACCTTATCCTATGGTAATTCAAGCGAGAAACCTGGGAAAAATGCTCAAAAAATTCTAAACCCTCGGCATCACCTTCGAAATTGACTTTTTGCGTGTTCACAAAAATTGACCGTATTTATGCCAAATTGGGCCACTTAACCTTTTCCGATTGGATTCCCCGTACAATATGCATCAGGTTGAAGCAAACCACAAGTTTTAGGACTTTTCACCAAAATTGGCCCAACGGTTCGATACGAAGTCCTGTAAATGGTGAAAAGGGTGAAAAATAAAGCAGATCATTCCGTGACTATTTTTTGTAAATTTACAAAGACAAATTCGTCGGTACGCATTGGAAAAGTGATTCTAAGAAGAAAAGTGTAAAAATTAAAAAGTGTAAGTATTAAAAGTAAAAAGTGTAAAATTAATTGCACTCATCGAAGTTCCAATGATGAAAAAATTTGTTACCAAAGAAAATCCGATCGACCCTCCCTCCTCTAATGTTGGGTGGGAAAATGGAAAGGAGGGGGCACTGCCCTCTCTCCTCGACCTCGAGCTGAAGTCTGAGGGGAAAAAAACAACGGCGGGTGGCTTATCCTTATCCCTTTTGCTAAAGGACAGGATTTTTATTGTGCGCTGGAACAATGAACAGGATGGAGGTTCACCGGTAAGTGTCCCTCATTCACGACCGGTGTAACTTGGACGTGCCCTACATTGTTCGATTTATATGTCATCAACTCCGGTCATTTTTTAACCCCGATTAACATTGTTCGAATTATGATTTGCAGGTTTCATTCAAATCTCGATTAGTGCAAAAAATTATCGCCGAGAACTTTCCTACAAAACAATGAAAAAATAGAAATCAAAATACAATTCAGTGCGGTTTTTGGATGAATTTAGATATTTATGGATTGATGAGCCTCTTGATTTTGTTTGCAGATCCAATTTATATCTTTTACCCTTATACTATACCACTATTACTAGCAGAAATAAGATAACACGCTTCAATGATACAACCCATGGTGCGTAAACAGCACACAATACTTCCATATTTTGATACGTATCTTTTTGAACCAAAGCAATTTGATTTGGTGGCCTCAATGGTAAACTAGTGGTGCGTAGATAACACACAATACTTCCATATTTTGAAACGTAAAGTTGTGACACAATTTGATCATATTTTGACTGCTTTTAAGGGTGTGTAGGTCAAAAATATAAAAAGATTCACTATGCCAATTTTAAAACTCGCCCAAAATAAAAATACGCCATGGTATCGGAATATAAAAAATATCAACATATTCTGCAAGGTAAAACAAAGATTTTGAGACCAAGAACGCTCAAATCGGTTAATTTTTGTAGGCGGAAAAAAATAAAATAGAAAAAACTAAGAATGCAAATATATCGGAAGTACTGTGAGTTATTCAAATTCCCATTCAACAGGGTAATAGGTCTTGTCGAGACGAACATTTCAGTTCAAGAAATTTGAAAAAAGGTTGAGAATTGAGGAAGCTATGGTCATTTTTGTAAATTATGTTGATATTTTTTATATTCTGATACCGTGGCGTATTTTTATTTGGGGCGAATTTTAAAATTGGCATAGTGAGTTTTATATTTTTGACCTAAACACCCTTAAAAGCAGTCAAAATATGATCGGCGTCCAGAGTAGTCAGAAAGCTCGGGCCATGAGGGTCTATGTTAAATAGCGCACCCGAGAGGCAAGGCTGTAAGCCGATAGGGCTTATCCATTACATACAAAGGGCTTATCCATGATACAACATCCTTGGGAGCGACTTGGGAGCCTCCACGTGAGCGATTGGGAGCGTCCGAGGGAGCGATAGAGACCGCCCGAGGGTGCGACAGAGACCGTCCTTGTGAGCGACAGGGAGCGTCCGAGTGAGAGATAGGGAGCGTCCGAGGGAGAGATAGGGAGCGTCCGAGTAAGAGATGGGGAGCGTCCGATTGAGAGATAGGGAGCGTCCGAGTGAGAGATAGGGAGCGTCCGAGTGAGAGATAGGGAGCGTTCGAGTGAGAGATAGGGAGCGTCCGAGAGAGAGATACGGAGCGTCCGAGTGAGAGATAGGGAGCGTCCGAGTGAGCGATAGAGACCGTCCGAGTGAGCGATAGAGGCCGTCCGAGGGTGCGACAGAGACCGTCCTTGTGAGTGATAGGGAGCGTCCGAGTGAGAGATAGGGAGCGTCCGAGTGAGAGATAGGGAGCGTATGAGTGAGAGATAGGGAGCGTCCGAGTGAGAGATAGGAAGCGTCCGAGTGAGAGATAGGGAGCGTCCGAGTGAGCGATAGAGACTGTCCGAGTGAGCGATAGAGGTCGTCCGAGGGTGCGACAGAGACCGTCCTTGTGAGCGATAGGGAGCGTCCGAGTGAGAGATAGGGAGCGTCCGAGTGAGGGGGAGCGGGAACCTCCGCTTAAGACCAATTTGATTTCACATATTTTGACATATTTACAAATATGTAATCCAGTGAAACACATGTTTTTTAATTTTGGGTAGAAAACGGTAAGAAACCTTCAAGAGAATGGAACAAGCTCAAAAAAATCCAAAATCGGTTCAGTAGGACTCCCTCAAATTGGCAAAAACGTGAAAAAGTCACAGCGAGAAATTCTAGCCAAACCGATTTAAGAACAACATTTTCCGGAAAAAAAACCTTTTCTATGGTAAATCAAGCTGGAAACCTGGGAAAAATTCTAGACCCCCGACATCGCCTTCAAAATTGAGTTTTTGTGTTTTTTCGAAAATGGACCGTACCTACTGATTTGGACCCCATAACCTTTTCCGAACTCAAACTGATACTCAAAGTGAAAGTGAAACTCGAAGAGAAACTCAAACTCGAACTGAATCTTAAACTCAAACAGAAACCCAAACTCGAACTGAAACTCAAAATAAAACTGACGTTGAAACTGAAAATTAAATTCAAACTGAAATTCGAACTCAAACTGATATTACAAATCAAACTCAAATTGCAAATCAAACCGGAATTGAAACTTGAAAATCAAACTGAACTGAAACTCAGACTGATACTGAAAATCAAGGTGAAACTCGAAGTGAAACTCATACATTAACTAAAAAAGAAACTGACATTGAAACTGAAAATTAAGCTTAAACTGAAATTCGAACTTTAACTCGAACTGATATAAAAGATCAAACTGAGACTCAAACAGAAACTGAAAATCAAATTCAACTACTGAAACTGAAACTCAAACTGATATGACAATCAAACTCGAAGAGAAGCTCAAACAGAAACTGGCATTGAAATTGAAAACCGAACTCATGCTAACATGGAAAATCAAACGAAAACTACACCCAAGTCAAACTGACATTGAAAATCAAACTCAAGCTCAAACTGAACCTCATACAAAAACTGAGACTGAAACTCAAACTGATATTGAAAATCTAACCCAAACTGAAATTCGAATTGAAACTCGAACTGACATTGAAAATCAAACTCAAACTGAAATTCGAACTGGAACTGGAACTCAAAATGATATTGAAAATCAAACACTCAAACTGAGAATCAAACTCTATCTCGAAGTGAAACTCAAACAGAAACTGGCATTGGAATTGAAAACCAAACGCATACTAATTTGTAAATCAAACGAAATCTATAACTCGAACTGACATTGAAAATCAAACTGAACCTCAAACCAAAACTGAGACTGAAACTTAAACTGATGTCGAAAATCTAACTCAAACTGAAACTCAAACTGATATGAAAATCAAATTCAAACTCGAAGAGAAGCTCAAACAGAAACTGGCATTGCAATTGAAAACCAAACTCACGCCAATTTAGAAAATCAATCGAAAACTATACGAAACTCATCGAAAACTAAGTCAAACTGACATTGAAAACAAACGCAATATCAAACTGACATTCAGAATCAAACGAAAACTCAAACTGAATCTCAAACAAAAACTGAGACTGCAACTCAAACTGATATTGAAAATCTTACTCAAACTGAAATTTGAACTTAAACTCGAAGTGAAACTCAAACAGAAACTTACATTGAAATTGAAAACCTATCTCATACTAATTTGGCAAATCAAACGAAAACTATAACTAGAACTGACATTGAAAATCAAACTCAAACTGAAATCGAACTGAAACTGATATTGAAACTCAATGCAGCCTACAGCATTGTGTTACTTTGACATAGATACATTATACCATATCAACGTTTTCTTACAAATAATGATGGAATAATGTGAAAGGGTAAAATTGGGTTCAAAAGTCGGCGATGTATTTATTTATTTGAGACGTCAATCAACGCAATGGGATCATAGATTATAAATGATTGTAAATGATGGAAAATGATTTCCCTATCCTGCGTTGATCACGTTGCTGCCCACGATGTTGAAGCGTTGAAGACCGTTTATATAATGTCCATTGAATTTTCCAGCCGAAGTCAGATGGATTATATAATTTTCCAAGGCGGATCTCGAAGGAATCGACAAGGATACCGACCATTTTGGCGACCGGTGTCCCAAAACCATCGAGGTGGTCTTTGCTCCCAAAACTCGGAGTCTGTTTTGATCGTATTTCGACTACCTTGGTGGTTGTAAGGATCAAAAATGTAAAAAAACTACCGCAATGTATGCCGATTTCAAAACCCCGAAACCAAAATACGCTACTGGAATATAAAAAATCCGAGTATTCTACAAGGTGGAACTAAGAGGTGAAGAACAAGAACGTTCAGAAGGAACGTGAAGAACAAGATCGGTTCATCGTTATAAAACAGTGGTGCGTAGATAACACACAATACTTCCATATTTTGGAACGTAAAATTGTGACACAATTTGATCATATTTTGACTGCTTTTAAGGGTGTTTAGGTCAAAAATATCAAAAAATTCACCATTAAAATTTTAAAATTGAATGTGGCGGTTAACTGTATGACGTCACTGTGCGGACGTGACTGCACGTAGTTTCTTAACGTAACGGCAAAAAATCCGTTATCGCCGTCCTATCACAGCATACACACACGAACTCGGATGAGGTTGCACTGGTGTTCACGGGAAGATGTGTAACCTTGCGGCTGGCCATTTTCCCGCTCGACTTCAAATCTGCGATTTTCACTAAGCCTCCCTCCTCTTTTAATTACCTCTTTTCCGAACCGTCATCGACCATAACACCATTTTCGAAGCCTAACAAGGAATATTATGGCGAAAAAACAGTTTTTTTTCATGCATGTTCCTCATTATTGTTGCAATGACTCTTCAGAGGTGGGAAACGGTCCAACTACCCAATGGTTTGAGTTTTTCATTAAGGATTAGTGTGAAAGTGGTCCTCCTCCGGTGTCTGCCATTGCAAAGTTCAACATCCGAGGCGTTCTCTGGCGGCATACGTTTGGACTATCCCTGAACCGACACTCTTCCTCAGGAAACTCACCGGAAAACTCACTTTTATGTTGTTTGATAATGGGAGCGAAAACGAATTTATGAAATGAAGATGAATCGATTTGACTACTAAACTTAAGAAATCGCTGGCCTTCGTTTCCGTGCAGGTACCTCGACGTACTTCCATTTTATGAGGGTTTTTAAAATTTGAAAGGTCGGTAGGTATGTTTCCTGAATTTTCGGTCATTCCAGTCACCAAAACGGTCCAAAAGTCATCGAACTAGTCGACAATTTCGTTGAACATGTCCTAAATGTGAAAGTATGGTAATAATAAATGGTATATCGACAGTCATAGTGTAAAAACCTGTATTTTCGAAAACTTTTCAGGGAACCAAAAAAACGTTCATTTCCATTTAAATGGACGTTTATTTTATTGTTCCTTTTTAATTTCAAGCCAAAGACCATTACCGACAGTTTAAACGTATTTTGGTCAGAATTTTGTTGCAATACAGGTTTTTATACAGAAATTCATTACTTAATGGGATTTACAACGAATTCATTACTCACAGGTTATTACAAACCCCCATAGAATCAAAAATAACAAATATTTCAACAAATTTTGTTGCAGCTGAGTTATGACGCCACCAGACGGTGAGCAGGGCCGATAGCTACCAGAAAAGCTGAAAACCTCATTTTCAAAAATCGTACTTACAGGTTTTTACACTGACTGTCGATATGGCAGTAATAAATACTACGCTGCTATCTCGTATTTGTTTCCCAGAGAAAGAAATGCGAGTAACATAAAAACGGAATACTGGGATACGAAAAAAGACAGTTACTACAATAGTACGGCAATAGTACCTATATTTAACCGATTGGGAGATAAGGTATAAAAATCCAGGAATAATTCGATCTACTTCGGAATCTATTCTGTGCAGATGTAATCGGAAGATGAGCAGGGTGTGAGGGGGTGGGGAACTGTAGAGATGCTATCGAAAGGCATCACCTGCTGAGGACAGTTACCCTTATTTCACCTCAACCGATCAATTGCCTTCCCGGTTGACATAAAACGACGCAATCGGTCGCATAACAGTTTCCCTCCCGAGGCGATTTTTTCCCCTCCTAAAAATAAAAAATCATTGCAGGCTCTTTTCTTACATAAAGAAACGGGGTCACATCCTGTCAGTATCTTGGAGAGCGGATCGACCGTGAAAACGAAAATAGAAAAATAAATTGGTACATTTATTTGCCTTCCGATTTGAGCGAGGATCTTGCATGGCTCTTGACTTTTTCTCAAACTTATGACAGGGACCCCCCCCCATTCTATGACTCAACCATTAGCTTGTTGGACCGGGAGGCAGATAGAACAATTTTACCATCAAATTTTCAAGACGACTTGGCACACCGAAATCCTCTGGTCAACAAGTATTTTGGTACATTATTTCCAGAGATAAACCTATGTAATCGGTCAGGAGAATCTCATTTTCGGGGCCAAATCGGCATTAGTTTGGTCCATTTTCGAAAAAACACAAAAACTCTATTTTGAAGGTGATGCCGTGAGTTTAGAATTTTTTTAGTATTTTACCCGGATTTCTTGCTTGATTTACCATAAGATAGGGGGTTTTTTCCGAAAATTTTTAAAATTTTGTTTTTTTATCGGTTTGGCTTGAAATTTCTTGACGCGATTTCTCCTTTTTCACGCTTTTGCCGATTTGAGGGAGTCCTACTGAACCGATTTTGAATTTTTTGAGCTCGTTAGATTCCTTGAAGGTTCTCACACCTTTTTCACTCCCTATAAGTCAAAATTGATTGGGTTTTAGTGATCGAAAACTGGTTTAAAGACTAATTTTTGACCTAAAAAAAAATATTTTTTTGACCTAATGAAAAAAAATTTTAAAATTCCAAAAAAAATATTTTTGAGTAGGTTTCGGGAAGGTACATGACACAAAAAATTGGCAATTTTCTACACCCCTCCAGGACTGAGAAAAATGCAAAAAACCGATTCCAACTGGAAAATCCAAGGTCCTAGCCAAGGAAAAATTTCAAAAAAATGATGGATTCGACTTCGGGGTTTTTTGGCGGGAATCTTTAGATATTGACTATGAACCATGAAATTTGGCATTTTTTCGCGATTTTGGTCACCAGGGTCAATTTTGAGGGAGTGATAAGGCCAAAATCGGTTTTTTTTCTCGGAATTTTCTTGGTTTTAAGGGCCGTAGGAGTCGTAGAAAATTGCAATTTTTTTGTGCCATGTACCTACCAAAAACCTACTCAAAAATTTTTTTTTTAGATTTAAAATTCTTTTCAAAAGGTCAAAAAAATATTTTTTTAGGTCAAAAATTAGTATTTAAACCAGTTTTTGATCACCAAAACCCAACTAATTTTGACTTATAGGAAATAAAAAAGGTGCGAATCATCACGTGATTCCGATGAAATTTTTTGGTACATTTTTCTACTTGTATACAAATTTGGACTACTATAATAATATTAGGATGAAAATAATCCCTGCTCCTACTATTCGACCTTTTTTTGTGATGCCCAGAAAAATAATGTATTTATGTCACTAATTTATTTAGCTTTTTTTGATTTTCGGCGGGTTTTTGGATTTGCTTAGTGAGTTTATTTTGACATTTTTGATCAAATTGGCGCACCCATTCGGCCCCCAGACCCGAGCCGGGCTCACGTGTCGGCTCAGCGTGACCGGCCCCTCGAGTTCCTTGCTGTTTCCTGGCCTCCCGCCAAAGGACGATCCCTATCTGTACCTAGTGACATTAGCCCGACTCAGCTTTCCATAAACTGTCCGAACGTCAACACAACGGAATAGACGAACCCGACTCGCGAAAAAACCGCTTTCGAAAAACGTTCGAGAGAAAAAATAAACGCGAGTTTTACAATTTCGAGCCTCCGAGCCCTCGATTTGACGGATTTTCTGGCCCACCGAAGCCGATCCACATGCTGCACGTTGCGACAACAGTACAACACAAATCTGACCAATATGAGGTACAAGTTCATATCCGTATGACACCTGTTGTACGATAGCCCTTGATACGTTCGAGTAATTTGCGCTAATTCAAAAAGACCTCGATTTTATAACATCTGGTTAATTTTTTGAATGTCTTCAAGGAAAACCTGTTAGTATCAGGTATTTACCTACCTATGAGTATGTATGACAGCCCTTGAAACGTTTAAGTAATTTGCACTAATTCAAAAAAGAGCATTTACTCGATTTTATAAGATCTGGTTAATTTTTTATCAAAAAAACATTCGTTTTTCATGGGAATCCTGTCAATATTGGGTATTTACTTACATAAATATTCACTTATAAATACCTATTATTGGCTAAATGCTAAATAAATTATTTCGTAATAAATAATCAAGCCACTTTGGTGACAGAAATTTTGTTGGTGAAGATGGTACTTCGTTATTTCTAGGCAGGATAGGTACCTACATACCTCTTCAATGTTCAAAACCGATAAAATCCACTCACAACAAAACATTTCAAACATTCCGACAGCTTTTCCTAGACCTTTCATAACGCTATCAAGGATTTCATGCTTCTGAGTGTTTTTTTTCTTCTTCTTTTGTAAAAAAGAGAAAATCGTATTAATTGGTACCTGCTGGGCTCGTGATAAATTGAATCAACACTAATAGTTATTATTCATAGATATTTAGCATCACCTAACCGTATATTAATAGTAATAGTGAAAAAATATTTAAAAACAACTTTTGTTCATATAATCTGACAATAATGCAATTTTCAAATTAATTGTCGCCTGGACTTGGAAAATTACAACCTGCTATATTCAAAAGTTAAATCTTTTGTACAAATAATTGTATAAAAATTGTTTGATCAAATTTTTTTCGGTTTTTTGTTAATTTTTTTATTTTTATTTATTTTCTCAGACAAAAAAATAATAATATCGCCATCGAACCATGCAAAACTATGTTTTAATAGTTTCGATCAGGTCAAGTGCGTGATGAATGGAATCTTTTGAACTTACACCCAACTAACAAGCACGTTGAGTCAACACGTGAACGACCCCCCCCCCCCCGGCCATTGGGTGGAATAACGTGTTCGTAAAACAATGTCATTTAGCATGATGATTCAGATATCTGAGTTTCAACGTGGTGAATCGTCGTAATTAATTTTAATATTATTATGAAATTATTTCGCATAATCCGTATGTTTTGCGCTCCCTGCGTAGGGGTTCATCCCATATGGGGCTGCCTACACGCGATAACGTAACTGGTCACATGATGACGTCAGTGAAGGGAAAAACTGGAAAAAATTGCCCGAAAATACATTTAACCATTGTTTTCAACGTAACTACCCTTATAATGGCGGTGGGCTATTATTTAGTTATAATAACCGACCTCAAGTGAGCATGAAATGTCCTAAATATAATTTCTATAACCACACCTCTCTCTCACGTACCTAGGTTTTAGTGAATATGTAGTATGGTTACCATACTATGGTATACTACTTCTAAAATTTTCGTTTCTTCCTCGATTTCAACGTTTTTACTCCCAAGTTTACAGATTAAATGGAAACGCGGTGCTTAGATAACACGCAATACTTCCATAATTTGGAACGTAAATTTTTGACACTAATTGTATTTTGACACTTTTGAGGCTATTAGTGTGTTGACCATCTGTCAAAAATGTCAAAAAACACAATACCTACGCAAATTTTAAAACAGATTTTAGGACGATTACAGTACTTCCATTTTCTTCGTAAATATGGAAGTAATACAATAAAACAATTACTTAAACGATGTTTTAATTCGTTAACCCTTAGTGTATGCCACCTGTGGGAATCAGGGGGTGGCAGTTCTCTAGGGCAAAACAGGACCCAGGGTGGCAGTTGATCCAAAAACGGTTGGTTGGGGTTCGGGTGGCAGTTATTCACGGCGGAGTAGGAACCAGGGTGGCAGTTGGGGGAAAACGGCTGCTAGTGGCTCGGGTGGCAGTTATCTTATTTTGCCGTCGGATTGTAAGCAACACGTTTAAATGGAAACAATTAGGTATATTAATGACTTGAGAACATGAAATAATGATATATTAACATTGTCATGGTATGAACGAGACATCGCGAACGCGGAACACACGACTTGGATAACAAACAGGGAGTTGTAGAACAAGCAGGACTCAGGGTGGCAGTTGGGTAAAAAATGACTAACAGGGGTTCGGGTGGCAGTTGGCAACGGCAGAGCAAGACCCAGGGTGGTAGTTGAGTAAAAACTGTTTGTTGGCGTTCGGGTGGCAGTTATCTACAGCTAAGCAGGTTTCAGGGTGGCAGTTTGGTATAAAGAGACAAATAGGGGTTCGGGTGGCAGTTATCTACTGAAAAACAGGACCCAGGGTGGCAGTTGAGTACAAAACGGTTTGTTTGGGTTCGGGTGGCAGTTATTTCCGGCGGAGTAGGACTCAGGGAGGCAGTTGGGGAGAAAACGGCTGGCGGCTCGGGTGGCAGTTATCTACAGCAAGGCAGGTCCCAAGTGGCTTTGGGTGAAAAAATGACTCGAAGGGGTTCGGGTGGCAGTTATCTACTGCAAAACAGGACCCAGGGTGGCAGTTAAAAAACGGGTTGGCAGCGGTTACATTGGTTATTGAATAATAGGCCTATAGGTGGTAGACCTACATTATTGAAAAAAAAATATATATTCACCCATGTGGAGGCTATAGATTACATTATAACTAACTTGACCCTCCCGGCTGCAACGCGACTCTCGGTCCATCACGTTATCAGCCACATGCCGCCCGCTCGTGTGCGAAACCTCAAAAGCTTCGTATTGAGTTTCATTGTGGCGTAAAATCTACCATCGTAACCCAGCATACTTGAAAGAATGCCATTTTCCAAATTGCATGCCATCTTAATAGCATTTTCAGGTCGAAATTGAAAATTTCCCAAACCAAATGGAGAATTTTTCTAGCTAGGAAACACTAAAAGTGCTAATAAATCGGAAGTACTGTGAATTTTTCGAAGTATTGTTAAACATGGTGATGGGTCTTGCCAATAAGAACATTCCAGCTCAAGAAAACTGAAAAAAGGTTGAGGATTAAGGGCGGTATGGCCATTTATACCTATAATTAACTTTTAATTTTTTTTATCATTAGTCGATGGTGGAGGCTGAGTGTGGAGCTATTTATATAAGTATATCTATATAATTTTTTACTAATGCGCAAACAAAAAATTGTCCCTTGAGTGCGAAAAATCCTTAGAAAAATACCAATCCCTGATAAGGCCCAGCGGGGCGAAAGAGCTTAGTTTAATAGCTAACGAAAATGATAATATCATTATCATCATCATATCATTATGATATCATTATCACATATTATGTATGATGGGCAACCACTCGCCCCCTCACATCCGCACTCAAAAAACATATTAATATTTAAATCTGTTCCGCTATTGAACCGTAATCATTTAAATAAATAAATAAAAATAAGAACATGAAACCGGGTAGATAACAAACTTACTGCATAGGATAATCGTAAAAAATGATCAAAAAATTCAAAAAGATTCATCAGAAAAATTGGCGCTGATGCAATAGCCACCTGGGCAACAACGTGGTCCTCCAGAAGTCGTATCAGTTGTTGATCTCAATACCGCGCAAAATTGCATTTTGGTACAAATTGAATCAACTCAAATAGGCTCCACTTGAAGGCGTCGAGAAAAAAGCCGTTGGATTTAATGCAAACTCAACCCACCAATTCGACCTCTAAAAACTCAACTCACAAACTCAACTCAGAAATTCACCTCACATACTCAACTCACGTACTCGAGGTACAAACCCCCAAACTAACTCTGAAACTCAAGCCACCAATTCAACTCACAAACTCCACCTACAAACCGAACTCTCAAACTAAATTCATGAGCTGAAGACGCAAACTCAAACCACACACCCAACTTACAGAGCTAACTCACTAACCGAAGCCACAAACTCACCTTACACGAACTAACTAACTAACCTAACTAACTAGTGTAGTTAGCGGGGTGAGTTTGCGGGTTGAGTTTGAAAGTACAATTGAGGAGGTCTTTCAAAACTGAACATGTTCACTTAGAAAAATTGGCGTTTTATGAGCTTTCCTACGATCGTATAGTGCATAAAATAAATAATTTATTCATCATTTAGTTATTTATATATTCAATAAATATAAATATTTATGAAAAAATATAAATGATTTATTTTATGTACTAAGTATTTGATCGTAGGACATCTCATAAAACGCCAATTTTCCTAAGTGGACATGTTCACTTTTGAAAGACACCTCCTCAATGATGTCAGTTGAGTAAGTGGGTTGAGTTTGAGAGTACAATTAGCAAGTTGAGTATGTGAGTTGAGTTCCTGGTTTCAGTTCGTAAGTCGAGTTTGCGAGTTGACTTGCGAGTGTAAGTAGGGTGAGGAGTTTGAGAGTCTAGTTGATGGGTTTGAGTTCGTAAGGTGAAATAGTGGAATGATTTTGTGTCATCAGTTTGTGAGTTGAGTTTGTCAGTTGAGCTGGTGAGTTGGGTTTGTGGGTGGAGTGTATGATTGAGTTGGTGGGTCGAGTTGGTTCTCTGTGTTTGTTAGTTCGTTCGTTTTTTGTTAGTTTAGTAGAAGCTGTGTTAGTTTGATGAGTTTGTAAGCTGAGTTTGCGGCTTCAGTTTGTGAGTTGGGTTTGTGGGTGGAGTTTGCGAGTTGGGTTGGTGGGTTTTCACGTTGTTAGCAAAAAGCCAAAAAGGGGCACAAATTTCGGCAGCTTTTGCCCATAAACACATTTTGAAGAAAACAGACCTCGGTCTGAATTTGTGGCCTTGAAGCCGTCGCTAACGCTTGAATGACTAAGGTTTTGCCATGAGAATCCTTAGGGCGGTTATTATGTCAGAAGCTGCGAAGGAGCGGTCACATTGTCAAACACGTGGTCACGTCACCACCTCCAACTACGCTAAAACGGCTATAACATTGCATACGGCTAACAGTGAATACCTGAACCTATATTTTCTGTATAAAGGGTATCCCCGGTAATGACCATTACTCACGTTGGTCATAGTTCACCAAAAAATATCACTTTACAGTAACTGTAGAGTACGAATGCCGGTCTTTCTACCACCGCTACTCTTCGGAGCGGGTAAGGCACAACCCAAGGAGCCGGTCCAAAAGCGGTATGGGGAGTCTCTTGGTTCCTGATCCCACCATAAATAATGTAGGCTAACGGCCTCTATCCTCCAAATTAGGAAAAACATTTCAGGTCCGCACCTTGGGTTTCATGTTTTTCAACCGAATTTGAATTGGAGTCACCAAATTAGTCAAAATCCAATTGCTTTGGTTACAAAAGTTACGTATCGAATTATGGAAGTATTGTGTGTTATCTGTGCACCAATGGTCGATATATTCTGTCTCTTAGCCCCTCCATCAGCTCACCTGACCTTGTTATCGACTAAACTGAAATTTGACGAATCTTCGCATATATGAGATGCTCAAGCCATCCGTCAATTTCAATTCCAAAATTATGCCTTCCCCATTAAATCAGCGGCACGTTCGCAAACCATCGATATACCCCCCACCCCACCCCATGCCCTTGACAGCGAACTCACGTGGCACTGGGAGGTGTCTTCATTCAAGAATCATTCTTCTCCAATATTTGGCTGGCGTGAAGTCGGTCGATTTCTAAAAGTTTTGCTCAGAAAATGGTAGGAGAGACCGGGGTCGGTTGGCATAAGGGGCTAGTTGGCACACAGCTTTTATTTCAGGCTGTAGAGCACCGTGGTGGGGGACGAACGGTTGGACGAACCAGCCCTGGCTGGCATAGGGAAGGATGGGGTCAGTTGGCACACAAATGAGGTCTATGCCAACTAGCAATTATTGTAGCAACTATTATAGTTGTCATAGGGAGATTGGGGGCAGTTGGCATAAGAATGAGGGGTTCGAAGACCAAAAAAACCCTCGCTGAAATCAGATAAACAAACCGCTTTCTGCGATAATGAAGACAAGTCCGCTTCACCACAACATGGTCCGCCCAGCGAAAAAAAAGCGAATTTTTTAATGGAAAATTCTAATTCGCAGGACAACTTCATGATATGCGGACCAACCAAAATTGATCAAATTTGAACCACGGTAGTTTCATAACGGTCCGCATCCCTCCTATAAAAATCGGCAGGATTCTAGTAGGTACCCAAACTGGCACTTCCCTGAGTACGAAAATTTTGAAATGTACGGACGGGGCTGTAACAGGTGCGACCCCTTTTTTAACCGGAAAACATTTTCTCGTTTCAGGTCGGATGTCGAAGAGACAGAAAACAACAAAGATGTTACCGACTCCGGTTACAGCAACAGCTGCAGCAACTCCCAATCGCAAAGCTGGCAAGTTATTTTCCATGATTTTGAAAAATAAAAATCTCGCACCGTGTCCTAGAATTAAAAAAATGTCATTACTTTCCGCAGCGGGAGTTCTAAATGCAGCGGACGAAACAGCGCTGGCAGTTCTGGGAGCGGCAGCTCAACTTTTGGCGTTCTCGCTCTACCGATGTACGATTGTGGATCTGAATGTAACAATATATCGAATACATACGAACATGAGTATCTTGAACTATAAGTCGATTGATAATTTCCAGAGAGGGCGTCCAAAAAGAGAGCAAAGAACGGAAGGAGAAGAAAAAGGAAGGGGATAAGAAGAACAAGAAAAAGAAAAATCGGAGTCGAGAACTGAGTCCTGGAACCATCGCGACAGCCCAACCCCCGGTTACCGATGAAGATCCGAATTTCAACAACAAGAGCTCCCTGCTCATTGCAGCCAAACCTAGTTCATCCCAGGTAATTGAAATTCACTTTCTTCCCGATTATCTTGAGCTACTTTACAATTTATCATTAGGTACCTACGTAATAGCTTGATGGAAAATGCCACCAACCATCATCTCCACGAAAACTGATTAAAAAAATTCCACTCTACCGATTGCGCAGCTTTAAAAAAAAAAAAACATAAATTACTGATGTTAACTTCAAATTTGCCTCGAAGGATACAGGCACGAAATTTGAATTCTTTCTGTAGACAAGAGTCAATTCGAGTCAAAGTAAATCGCGTAAAAAAACCAGGAACATTAATTGCTTAATCATGACGAACTGAACGAGAGAGCTTCCAGGACGAAGGATCGTCATTTCCGTGGCCCAATCGACCTGGACTGCGCAGAGATGACGCCTGAGGATCCTGGCCAACTGGATTGAAACAAGCAACGAGATTTGACTGTGTTTCGGTAGAGAACAACGAACAATTCCATGTTATGTTCATGTTTCTTCATTCATCCGCCATTCATTACATTTCCGGGACTCGAAAGGTTCCCAATTAGAGACGCACTTTCCACTTGGTTGCAGTTTCACGGATTTCGGTTTTGAATTTTCGTTCTAACCTGAATGGAGACCGTATTCAGAAAGGTATCTTGGTCAAGACCCCAGCTACTTGAAATCAAGGCCCCCATCGTATGATGTGCTAACTCTTGTCATGGCCTGGATCAAACTCTCTTCCGAACATCAGCCTTTTACAGGGTGAAGCAGAAAGGAGGGACCCTATTAAAAAAACCGCGAAGAAGACCAAGAATCGTCAAAAACAAAATTCATGGCCATTTTTCAGAATCTTTAAAATGATGCATTTAGGAATTTCAAGTGAGGAATGCGACGTCCAGCAAGTGGCGACCTTTCATAAGCGAAAACTCACTGTCCCAAAATCCACAAGGCGATAAGGAAAAAATGCTTGGATAAGACGTACTTAACTGGTAGGTACCGGTTTCCCGTCAGCCTGCCCTCTTCGGGGGAATCAATTGCCATTTCAAAAACGTCCAACCTTTCTGCCTCGCCTTGCTGAGTTCAGGCCAATATCGGGCGAGAAGAACTTCATGAGAAGGTAGGATATGCGAGAAGGAATCAAACACCATTGTAGAGGCGCTGCCTCAACGTGGAGGTCATACATGCTCTACGTATGCAATGCTCGCTTACGCCGCTTCCTCAGATTGCTTCCACCACCCGCACTATTTACGTTCCAGTTTGGCCCCGAAGGCCTGCGGGTCCAGGGGATGGTGGAGATTGAGGAGGTATAAACCCACCAGAATCCCAAAAATGCCAGGCCAGGCCGTGGAAGGTGAGCCGCTTTACCGTCACCTGTGACAGGGACAGAGCAACAGAGTGTCGTTGTTGCTGTGATAATGGAAACTAGAGACCACCATCCACCGCTAGGCCCTGCACAAATTCCAGAGACAGAAAAGCAATTGCTTCAGGACCCATACGCCAGAGTACAGCAATCTCTTATTGTTGTTTGGACGCCTTGGCCATGCTAAATCGCTCCTCAACCAATCTATGCATCAGACCATTTATGGGCCACTCATCCCTGCACTTCCAAGATCCAAAGCTCTGATTGACGTATTGATTCAAATAGAATTTCTGGCTGGTACAATGATCGAGGATTTCTGAATACGGTTCCTTGATAGGGAGATCGTGACGTCGGCACACCTAATGTAACTATGATGCAACAAATTAACGGTAAGATGTCATGAATGAAGGTATCATATCATTGATAAATAACGCTCATCAAATGCGATCGGGCCGAGGACTATGGGTTTCTTTCCAAAACGATTTCAAAAAACCCGCTCTCATTTCCCCCGAATTTTCAAATTGTTTGTTCAAAACAACCTCAAATTGCTTGATATCCTGTGCGTGCGTGTGGTCGTACTCCCTTTCCTTATACACACCTGCCAAGGTAAGATCGTGCAATATTTGTGTTCCACCCAAACAACCGAACCATTTCATTGCTTCATCATTTTCGTTTCGATTTCCAATTTATCAACTGTGACAATTCACCCAAGACGAAGGCTCGATGGAGTGCCATCCATTACATGTTGTTACAACGTAATAATATGAATTTTTGTTAAGCACATGGAGACAGGGGACGCCGAAGAGAATGCGCTCCAGGCGGTGGCGCTCTCACAAACTCTCCACAGCTTGAGAAAAATGAAATATCCGGAGAACACTGCAGGTATTTTGAATAAGATCAGAAAATGACACAGCCTTTCTAGGTGGACGATTATTGTATGGACAGTAATTTAAGTGTATTTTTGAAATGTATCATTTTCCTATAATTGGAATTTCATATTTTTCATGCGTTTTAACCTAATGCGTCTGTGCAGTTTGAATCGTTTTCAGCGATGTACAGAGCCTGGCAATGAATTGATATACTTTACTTTTTCATGAAGAATTTTCAATGGCACATGGTCCCCAACAAGTCGAGGTTTTGGGGGAGCGACTTTTTTCCGGTTATATACCTTTGGAAAGCGATGATTTTTGCAAATAATTTGCTATGTTGTCCGTAGGATAATTTGAAAGCATTCACTTGCTCTGAGGTAGGTTGTGCTCTACGACTGAGGATAACTTTGTACAAGTGTACCAAAATAATGTACACTACTGGGTGGGGCACAAGAACCTCCCACATAGTGAAAGGAATAAAAGTCGCCTCGACTTCAAAAGAGAGCAAGCCCCTCATTGGTGGCCAGGGAAATTTTTTTGAAATGCGGGAGCTTTGGGTACAAAACCCTGCGTATCGCGTTTGATTGGATAATAAAACGAGATTTTTCCGAAGTACAACGCAGACCACGAATAGTTACCACAAGAGTCCAATCATTGTCTGGGTAGATACTTTCTAGCGAGCTCAACCAATTTTTTTTTGGCGCCGATCTACCCATGGGGAGTTTGATGAAAAATCGTAAAATTGAAATTCATTTGCAGGTTAAGAACCCATTGAATGACGGAAGGACGCAGGAGAAATATCATTTGCAAGGCTCTGTCCGGAGCTTTTTCACTCTAGAAATGTTTTACAGATGAGTCAGAAGCCAGTGTAAAAGATGGCGCTGTAGGAGGAGGCGCTAATTTGAAGCATGCGCCGCAGAGCGATAAAGCGCCGTTTGAAATCTCGTCCGTACAAATTGCCTCACTCAAACCAGATGTCTTGCACGAGGTTTGCACCAATTTCTCAATACGTTCGCCATTCCCAGGTGCATTATCATGTTCGACTCATTTTTGTCACGCCAGCTTTCACGGGTATCCCATCAGTTAAGTGGGTAGTATCATCATATTTGCACTACTGTTCGAAATTGTACGACAGAATTTCAAGTTTTTCCCTGCAAGGTGATAACAGGCGTTAATTTTTCCAGGTTGAAGGGGAACAATTTGTTTTAATTACATTTTTCAGCTTTTTCCCACAGTTAACATTTCAACCCTGTCAATTCCAGCTGAAACCCAGAATCCTGCCTTGGAAAGCCGTTTCAAACAATGTTCCTCACTATACAACATGCATGTACGGTGGCATTTTGTTGACGATTTTGTTTGGAAATTGTGCGTAGGGCGAGCTCCGCATAGCAGTCTCCATGTTAGACGGAATCGTCATCTACACTTCCGGATTGACCCAGACACTGGGTTATCCTAAGGATATGTGGATAGGGAGGTCATTGATCGATTTTGTTCACGCCAAGCACAGAGCTTCTTTTGCCTCATTCATCATACAGTCCATTGCAGAGCTCTATCCAGGTACAGCGAAATTTTCCGAAAAAATGCCAGTACTAGAAATGATAACGAAATTATTCAATTGGAATTTAGAGGTCGAGAAATATTCCACAACTTTGAGCCCCCCACGCTAGAGTCACTAGCCACTTTCGGTAGAGATTCACGTCGCTTTGAATCATTCATGAGAAATGTTAATGCTCACTTCCAAGGCGAACCAAAAGATGGAATTGAACTTCCGAAATTCACTAATAATCCGAGCGTTTGCACTCTTTCTAACGACCTGGCCAGGTTTTCGGATCATTCCTGAAAATTCAATTTTCCGCGATTTTCAATTCGTAATTAAATTTGCAAAAAAACAAATGCACTGCCTGTCATTAGGAAGTCGTAGCGTAAAAATGAATGGCCTAGGGAGCAGCTGAACACGTCTGCGCCACCTGTTAGCCAGGCGAATAGCTCCAAATGGCCGAAAAATATTGCAGATTCTTAAAATGAACGGTTGTTGCCCTCATATCGGGCAAAACAAGAAGCAACGTTCAGGAAAAGCATCGCAGTCTCTAGTGAAAGGTAAGTGGCGTATTTTCAAATAGAAAAGCAAAATGATAGGTTTATCCAACGAGGAATCCATGGTTTAAGGACAAAGATGTTTTACGCCTTCACTAGAGCAGTGAGATGATCTGAAAGGTATCGGTGGATGTAATAAAGGGGAGAGGAACCATCAAAATTGTTTTTGTTGTCAAATATCAGGGTTAGGGTCTGCAGGAAAAAGCTTTCTCCTCCGCCAAGCTTTCGAAAATGTATATTCCCTTCATCAGGGCTTAGAGACAGGTCCCTAAGGGCTCAGCCCTGATGAAGGAAATATAATTTTCGAAAGCTTGGCGAAGGAGACAGTTCTGCCGACCCTACCTCAGATATTTTTAAACAAAATTGAATAACGGGTCGATCTTCCAAAATTTAGATCAAAACCGAGGTAAAACCAAAGTCCCCCAACGATTGGGTATTCGCAAGAGGGGAACCAAGGTTGTCCAACCAACTTCCAGCTGACGCCGACGTGTCCAGCTGCTTTCCTGGAAGCACCAAAAATGTGCAAGGCGTAGGTTAGCGTCCTCGTTTTTGTTCTATAATTTGAACTTGAAAGGAGGCACATCTGCATTTACGAAGGTTAGGGTAACACTGATTATTTTGAAAATCAAGTTTTTCTCCCCGTCCATTGAATAATTTTCGAAGCGAAAATATCCGTGCACATGACGAGCATTTTCAGAGACGAAATAAATTTTTTGTCAATTTCGTTAATTTGTTGCTCGTTCCAGGCAACAATACGTCCAACGGACAACGCAATTTGTACTTCTGCGGCTTACGCAAATACCGCGGCTTGAAGAACGGCTTCCAAGTGACCGAACAGTCGGTCAATTATTTGCCCTGCCAAATCACTCTCCAATTCAAGGAGCTGCCGGTAGTCAACGACAATCCGATGAAGGAATGTCTCATCATTTCAGCCACACAAGTCCATTCAGCCTACAAATGTAAGCGTATTCGATATTGTCGACGAATTGGCGATAGCTTTATGGAATTTCATCCGATAGAATCGAAGAAGAAGCGCAATTTGTGTACGAAACAGGACAATTATGTTCCAGATTCCGACGAGACGCGCATGTTTCCAAAATTCATGACCCGCCATTCGGTCAACTGTCAGCTGGTCCACGTCGACCACGAGGTGACTCCGTTTTTCGGTTTCCTGCCCCAGGACATGCTCCTCCATTCCGTTTTCGACTTTTACCACCCGGAAGATTTGCATTTTCTGAAAGAGGTTTACGAAGCAGGTGATTAGAGTTTTATTCTCCAACCCTTTCACGACCAGATTTCCGAGAATTTTCTTCAAAAATCTCTTTCTGTATTTGAAAATATTGTATCGCTCTTTTTGCAGTGATAAAAGAGCCAGGCCACCCGTTCAAATCGAAGCCCTACAGATTCCTCTGCCAGAACGGAGGCTACGCACTTGTCGAGACTGAGCTCAGCTCGTTCATCAATCCTTGGACGCGAAAACTGGAGTTCATCATCGGACAACATTCGGTGCTCAGGGTGAGATTGGATTCTAGCACCAAAACATACATTCTATCATAAAGCGATCGATGTCACAGTGCAACAGTCACAACCCTCGATTTACCGGTTTTTTTTCTGCCGCAGGGTCCGCCCAATCCTGACGTGACGACCCCATACCACAATTCGAAGCCGGTCAATTTCTCCGAGGAAATTCTAAAAGAGACGAAAATCGTTCAAGAGGAAATCAAATGCCTGTTGAACGAGGTAAGGCTCAACTCCGAAGATTCGCTCTTGAAATCGAACGACTCGGTCGATAGTTTGTTACCACCCGATTACTTTCAGACGGTCGTTCGAAGTACGGAAACAGCCAAACAGCAGGTGTCCAAGCGTTGCCAAGATTTGGCAGCCTTCATGGAGAATCTCGTCGATGAAATCACCAAACCGCCAGACTTGAAAGTTGTTGTGCCGACTGAAGAGCAAAGTTTTTCCGTGAGTTGAAGTAGAATCATCTTGATACTTTCGGCAGGGTACATTACCTAAATTCTCCTGTAACCTAAGCTCCAAGCTTTTCGAGATTTTCTTAACGACCCAATTTGTTTTGTAGGAACGTGATTCGGTAATGTTGGGCGAGATTTCTCCCCACCACGGCTACTACGACAGCAAATCCATGTCCGAAACACCACCCAGCTACAATCAGCTCAATTACAACGAAAACATCCACCGGTGAGTTGATCATTCTACCTACGATAGCTCCAGGGCGGTGAAATGTAGATGGGGCGTCATCAGACGTCAGTGCCCATCGGATTTTTGGCAGAATTTCATTTCTAGAGAGTTGACGGGTGAGAGAGAGGAAGGACGATGGTTAGGCGGGTTACAACTCCCTCTCTGATCCCTCTCTCTACGCATACTCATTTCCCATCGTCCAGCATTTCACCTCTCGGGGTTAAAAAGTTGACTTATTAGACGGCGGTTTTTGTAAAAATCGATAAAATTCTCGCCGGAAAACAGTTTCCCAATAGATTGGCTTCTGCCAACGACCGTCGGGGCTGTTGGTGCCCGCCGTTCAACAGCTCTCAGAGCGTAACTATCGGGATGTCGATCGACAAAAGAGTTATATTGAATTTTATGTTTGTAGGTTTTTTGAAAGCAAGCCAAAAACGACTGTCTCTGACGAGTCGTCTGGCTCAGGGAATGACCACAAAACTGGGAGCAGCGGCGAAGAGGGAAAAACATCCCCGACGGTCAACTCGAGTTCTGGATCGAAGAGGTGAGTCACTCGAACCACCTATCATTTGAGGGAACAGAGAGGGTGTGAGAGAGAGAGCAAGTTTGGTGAGATACTGTTTAGGGGTATAACAGTACATAAGAGCTGAGAGACTAGAGCGACAGGTCTAGAATAGTTCCGACCTTCTGCTTGAGGGCGGCAGGGCACGCCCGGGACAACGGTCCCAATTTGGTTATCGGGTGAGAAGCCAACTCCTGGAATGGCGGTTTTTCACTTTACTGTCGACTGTTACTGGGGTCGACCCCAAGGACCCCAAAAGAGTATCTCATTCCAACGTGGATGAATGCATTTGAAACAACAAACACAAATGTTGACGAATCTTTTTTACAGCGGTGATTCAGGAGACAGTTCAGGGCACAGCATGGAGAGTAACGGGAACTCGGGAGAAACCACGTCGAACGACGCGTCAAACAATTCGAACAACCGTAGTAACAACAACACTGAAGGGTATAAGCCTCCAGCTCTAACTGAACAACTCCTGTCACGGTGAATAGAGTTGTAATATAAATTGGAATAGATCGATAGATAGATGAAATCGCGGTTCTATTAACGGACTCGTTAACCTTGCAGACATAATGAAGACATGGAGAAGAAAATGGTGCAAAGACACAGAGTTTCCAGGACGAAAAGCGACCGAGACTCGAAGGCTAAGGAGCGACTTAAATCTCTGGACAAAGGACAGGTGAAAACATTTATTTTGAAAACGGGCCGAATTCATATCGGAATTTGTAGATTCTCCATCAGAAAAATGTCAGCACCCAGTTAAGTTTGCCAATGGCCTTTTTCCAGGAAATCAAAGGATACAGTGGCGACGATCCGTTATTGGTCATTTTGGCCCAAGGCGTCAAGAGAAGCGGATCTCATTCGTGGGAAGGCGAGCCGTACAAGACCATCAAAGCGTCCCATACGACCAACGTGCCCGTCCTCCAGCCGGCTTTGATGCCAGCCATTCAGCCGGCCCACCAGCCGTTTACCCATTGCTCTGAACAGATTTTGGCACCGGTCAGTTCCAACGAGTCGTCGGTGTGTATCCTCGAATCTTTCTCCAGCTAGTAGATAGAAACTTTGGATAACGTAGTATGCCGCGGGCAACACTGCCCCAATCCTTTTGCCATGTAATCTATGGACGCGTGATATGCCAAGTTGCCACCAATCCAAGTTTTGAGAAATAGGCGAACCAGACGCCCCCAAAAGATGCTTTGAATTGGGCAGTGTTGCAGTTTCACCGTCGATTTGTTATATTCTTTCTTATCTTCCACGTAACTGGTTGCAGACCTTTGATCCCCCCGTACGCATACTCGCCCCCGCATTAAAATTTCCACATCCATAGCCATAAATGGTTCTAACACTCTTTTCCTTATCGCTGTAGAGCGTCCAGCCAGGAGTGCAGGGACCTGCAGATATAACTGCTCCAGCTGGCCCGCCGATCGTCGGCAATTCAAACTCGTTGGGAATGCGTACCAGCTCGCACATCAACGCTGCTCCTCCAGCAGCTTCCAACATGTGGGCTCCTTTTCCTCATAATCCACCGAATCCAGTGCCAGGGCCAGCATCTCAGTGAGTTATAATACCAATATCAGTCCATAAATTACCCTAAAACAACTCCAGCTGAGTAGCAGCCCTAAAAATTGTCTGTTTTCTTCCTTGGTCGAAAGATATCGATGAAGTTTTCTATCAATGAAGTTCTCGTTCACCAAAGTGCTCACAATCATTCCGAAAATAGACGATCATGTTCATTGGGTACGTTTCAGAGAGTTCCCCGGGCCGTCAGTAACTGGTGCTCTATTGCCGATGTACTACACCGTACCGAATCAAAGAAACGCCGAGAATAACAATCAGCCAGCTTATCCGCCGGCTCACAACAACCCGATCAACTATACACAGCCTTCAGGTTAGCCGGAGGAGAAAAAAAATACAAATTTTTATGGCCCTTCCACAGCGAATAGAACCGATAAGGGGGTTTACGATTTTCGAACCTCCAATCAGAGCCGACAGTTAG
This sequence comes from Nesidiocoris tenuis, assembly GCA_036186465.1. Classification (NCBI taxonomy): domain Eukaryota; kingdom Metazoa; phylum Arthropoda; class Insecta; order Hemiptera; family Miridae; genus Nesidiocoris; species Nesidiocoris tenuis. Next base: position 10,913,026 of record AP028919.1, read on the forward strand.
AAATTTACCTAATTCATTTACCAACTTTCTCATGAATCCAGGATTATTGTGAACATTGCTAAATTTTTATGCATTATACAGTTCAGCTGATGTCAAGCATGCTGTACCATCCGTTCATGTACGGAACACCACCGATTCAAGTTTACTCGCCGATCATGTACCCGCCGGCGGCTTACAACATGAATAACATGCCACATACCAACCGAATACCTACAACTCAACAGGTGCGTAGCGTATGTAAATGACAGTCAACACATGATTAGCAAGGGTAGAAATCGTTCAGAATCTGGGACCTTTTTAGCCAGGATTAGAGGGTCTATTTTATCTCTGGGATATATCAGGGATAATTAACCATGTAGCGGTCCTACCTAAGCAACCGTGACAACAAGAAAGGAAGTGATAAATAAGACGTTTGTTCAGAACGGTTCTGCGCATGCGCACTCCAGGTTTTTCGATGGTCCGTTGCTGGCTTCCGAGGCAAAACTGAACCGCGCACGCGCAGAACTGTTCCGAACTGTAAGAACTTGCAATAAGAGCAAACCTTGGATGAATAACTGGAAAAGTCAAAAATTGAGGAAGCGCGCAGTCGCAGGGAAGTGACAGGAAAAGCCCATTGTGGACGATGTTGTAAAAGTGCAGGGTTTCACTGCTGAGGGAATTTTCCCCTTCGTTTTCCTGTTGAAGCGGCACCTCAGTGGTTTTGGGACATGGTAAAAACCTATGCCGGAGTAACTGAGATGCCATAATATGGCAGCATATTATGCTCCATCTCCCTTTTTCCCCGGATAAAACTAGGGAGAAGTCTCAATCGACGGTTGACTGAGTCTGTCGTGTTTTACAGAGAACGACCAGTGTCAAAAAGGAACCGGACGTAGCCGCAATTCCAAAAACAACTTCTCAACCAGCTGGAACTGAAGTAATAATCGATTGCAAACTTCCATAAACGCTTTTATCTTTCGATTATTTGCTCAGGGGAACTGCGAACTGAATAATTGGGTTTAGCTAATTTAAAATCGGCCTTATCGCTGGGCCATGGATCTCAAAATTATCCTAATTGCGCTGCCTATAAAAAAATCGTGGTCTTCTTTCCAGATACCGGACAAACCCGGGCTGTTCAACAATCGAACGACCAGCGACAACGAAGGAAGATCAAACGAGCTAAGGTAAGCCCCTGTTAACCTACCTTTATTTCGAGGTAGGATACCTCTACAGGTAGGATTTCAAATTTGGAATCAAGCCAAGGAATCTACAAACCGTTCATTCATGATTCCGCAAGGAGCGGGGAAGCTCCTGCTTCCTGGTCCCACCACTACTCTGAGGCCTCGTTCCTCAGAAATGCGAAAGCATTTCGCCTCCTCAGGGTAGATGTCATAACCCTACAGTACTGAAAAGTTTTTTTTTTTGCAGCACTCCATACGATGACAGCAGCTACCAGTCGTCGTTTTATTCGTTCTTGAAAACCGACAAGTCGGACGAAAGCATGAAAAGTTCGTCGGAAAATGAAAAACCGGAGGTAATTCGAAAATTTTTGACTATCTGCACACTTCATGGCCAATGTAAATTCTGGATACGGGCGCCTACTTTCTGTACATAAATACCGCAATTTCACCAACACCAGCGAAGGAACTTCTTATTCCTTTTTCGAGAGAGCCTAGAAAATGGTAACCTTCCATACGAAATCTAACGTTTAACAAAAAACAAATCAATCTAAGAAAGAAAGTGTTGAATATTTGCACTGGCGATAATGTCTGATTTTTTTTTTAATTTCCCAACAAAAACAGCGAAAGTTACCAGTTTTTATGGCACCTCGAACTTCAAAAACCATCGCATGAAAACCGTATTATACAGTTGTAAATGTCGTGTCGAATAATGTCCCGCTTTGTCTTCTCACTGCACTCTTTATACGAACAAAGCAAAACCCCGAAATATACATGACATAGTTCCACCACTCCATAAAACGTTTTGACAATTTTTCAAAAACTTCCACATCCCACAAGCCAAAAAACAATAAATTGATCGAACGAATTCTCGCCAAGGTGAGTCAACTACTTAGAAAAACGTTTGGTTTTTCCAGGAACGTAGATGGTGCAGTAGGAAGGATGCTGAAAATAGACCAGTTCGTAAGGTACGGCCTTGAAACTCCCCACCAATGAAGAAATAAGCGTAATAATAATTTGAAATGAGACAAAATGCCAAGATAGAATACGAGGGTATCGTACTGGATAGACTAGCACTGCTTTAAACGTTTGTTCTGTATTGTTTTGAAAAATATCGAGAAATCCTCAATTTCTCGAACTTGCATGCCCCACAGCATGTTGTCCGGAGAACATCGCTAGGTTCGCTTGATCGATCTCATCATTTCTTCGATGAACAGGTGGCGCCGTGGATTGAAAACGTTAATGTCACTCCGGACTTGATGTTGAAATACCAGCTGAAGGAGCGAGGGATCGAAGAAACGTTGAAAGACGATGCGACACTTCTTGAAAAAATCAAACAGGTCAGTCGGTCGAGGATTTCCAGAGTCCTTGAGTCTAGAGGCGAAGCGAGGCAACAAGAACCAAATATTATGGCATGTATCCTGATAATATTTTCGTATAATGATTGGTGCAGCCTTCCCTTGTGAACGACCAATTGAGCCAAATGTACGAGGATTTGGAGCTTGAAGGATTGTCCAAGACGTTGACGCTCGAAGAAGGGATGACCTCATCTTCCGAATCATCTGGAGACGACACCAAAGCCCCGAAGGTGCGAATATTTTCTTGCTGTATAAATTGTTGTTCGAACTGCGCAGGATATTTGACGGTTTCCAATTAGCCCCAAAAACCGGCGCCATGATATTTGACGACTCTGATGATCCCCATAAAGCAGCGCCATAATATTTAATGATTCCAATGAGCCCCATAAAGCAGCGCCATGATATTTGATGATTTCCATTGAATCTCATGATGCTTGATGACTCCCAATCAGCCCCATGATATTGTTTGATGATTTCGGATGAGCCCCATAAAACGGCGCCATGATATTTGATGATTTCCAATGAATCTCATGACATTTGATGATCCCCTATAAGTCCCATGACACTTGATGGTCCCCATGAGCCCCACAAAGAAGCGCCATGACATTTTATGATCCCCAATAAGCCCCGTCATACTATTTGATGATTACCAATGAACCTCATGATGTTTGATGATTTCCGACAAGCCCCATAAAACGGCGCCATGATACTTGACGATTCCAATGAGCTCCATAGAGCAGCGCCAGGATATTTGGTGATTTCCATTGAACCTCATGATGTTTGATGATTCCCAATGTGCCCCATGACGTTCGATGATCCCCATGAGATAGTCTCTCTTTATCTAATCCACGACCGATTCGATTTGCCGCAGTTTTCCGGGATGAAACGTCGAAAACGGTACATGGAATACGACAAGATGACCATCCTTTTCGAAGAGGACGCTCCCATGCCGCCTCCAATCGCAGCGTACGTATCATCCACGTATTTCGACGATCAGAAGTCGTACATGGAATCGAGTACATGTGAAGTATCTCGATTGTGGAATGTCGCTGCGTGAAAAAACGTTAGCACAAACGTAGATCTCAAGCGATGATAATCGTCGTTAACGTGTTCCTACTAAATTTAAGCTCTGCTGAGGGGAAAAATACAAATTTGGCGACCAACTCGCAAAATTGTGTTCTTTTCTGTTTTAGGCAATGCACGTGAGCCAACCAAGAACTAGCGTTGTGTTCTCTACTTGGGTAGAGCCGGTGTCAAACATACGAAACATTCGCACCAGTTGTCAGTTCGTCGAGGTGACATTTTGGCGTTTTATTATTTACGAGCTATAATTATTGGTTTAATTCATTTACCCGGCTTGGGGAAGAGATGTGGGAATCTCTGAAGCAGGGCCGCCACTCCGGTTCCGCCGGTCGCTACCCGAATCCAACCTTTGGTTATCCGGCGGTCAATTTCCATACCTGTTGGTTTACGGTTGAACACTACTTTTTCGTTTACATTGACGTATTTTCGCATACGATGGTTCTTGCGGGTTGAAGTGAATATACGTAAACTACATGCTGATATGTGTACTTTAAGTATATACGTCACGATCTCAAAACTGCCAACTCGTAGGGAGCACACCTGATTTTGCACAACGCCTTAACGTGCCTGCTTCCAACTCAATTTTTGTTTTTAAGCGAGAGAGAATATTCAACGGACATAATTAGGGAGAGAAAGGAAGATTTATTGAAAGAAACCAGAGTATTCTAATAGGATTATTACAGTGTTAAGGATCGTTCTAGACCTAAACAGTAGGTAGAGTTAAGTAGGTAGGGTAAGTTTTTTCAAATATTGATAACGCAGTGGTTCAGGTCGAACTATCGATTATAAAAAAGGAAAATCCGTCGATTAATCTTTTTATTCTGTGAAGAGCCTAACCTGTAGTCGAACGGTTAAAGACGCGTCTCCGCTCGGTCTACAAAAAGGTTCGATTGTTCAACCTGGAATTTTCAAAATTCACTCGAACAATTTCAAAAATAAAATATTTTTCAATTTTTCGGATATCTTGATCCGATAGTTCGACCTATATTGGGCAAACGTTTAACACGGTTAAGCGGATTTAGCGATAGTTGTATTTTTTTGGCATGACGAATCTGGTAAGTAAAGGTTATAAGTGAAAAAATGCATTTTCCTAGTTTAAAAATAATGTAGTTTCGAGTGATTGTCATGTATCGATGTAAACTCGCTTATAACAATTATTTGTTCGTTTTCGGAATAGCTATCGATACGTTGAGACCTTCATCTCATCTAAGATGTAATTATCTACGATGATATTTGTGTCCAGATGTGAAATAAATGTGCCCTGATGGAAATACAATTACGAAAGTAAATTCGTCTTTTTGTTGACCTTACCATCCGAAATGTAGCATTTCCTAGTCGAATCGAGAATATTTTCAGAGCCGAATTGATCGGTAATTTTCCCAACCGGATTATTGACAAGACGCTAGAGGTACAACTGGAGGAGTTTTACCAGTTTCCGGAAGGTTAACACGATTTTATACAGAGGTGATTTGGGTTTTATAGTTTTGAGTTAAAATTAATGTGATTGCGGTTGCGGGCGGTCCAAAGAAATCAATAAAAAGTCAATCTTGCTTAAATTTTGCGTAGAATCCGAGTATGACATGAAAAATTTAGGTTCTAATTTGTAATAAGAAAGTTGGTGAGTTGTGTGGCGTTGGCGCGCATAATCGGTGCGCGCCAGTATTATAGTTGAATAGAAAATTGAAAAAAACCTAGGGTTTACTTCGACGAGTTTTTTGATAACTCTGATATTTACCGAGAAAAACGCGCTGGCCCACTATTTAGAGAAATCAGTTTGATTTTCAACTTGACTTTGACTCACAGTTGAACAATCATTTTGAGTTTGACTTTCATTTGAACTATCGGTTCGAGTTTGATTTTCAGTTTGAATGTCAGTTTGAGTTTGACTTTGATTTTCACTTGAACGTTCATTTCGAGTTTGACTTTGATTTTCACTTGAACTTTCAGTTTGAGTTGACTTTGATTTTCACTTGAACTTTCAGTTTGAGTTTGACTTTTGATTTTTACTTGAACTTTCAGTTTGAGTTGACTTTGATTTTCACTTGAACTTTCAGTTTGAGTTCGACTTTGGTTTTCACTTGAACTTTCAGCTCGGATTCGACTTTGATTTTCACTTGAACGTTCAGTTTGAGTTTGACTTTGATTTTCACTTGAACTTTCAGTTTGAGTTTGACTTTGGTTTTCAATTGAACTTTCAGTTTGAGTTCGACTTTGATTTTCACTTGAACTTTCAGTTTGAGTTTGACTTTGATTTTCACTTGAACTTTCAGTTTGAGTTCGACTTTGATTTTCACTTGAACGTTCATTTCGAGTTCGACTTTGATTTTCACTTGAACGTTCATTTCGAGTTTGACTTTGATTTTCACTTGAACTTTCAGTTTGAGTTTGACTTTGATTTTCAATTGAACTTTCAGTTTGAGTTCGACTTTGATTTTCACTTGAACTTTCAGTTTGAGTTCGACTTTGATTTTCACTTGAACTTTCATTTTGAGTTTGACTTTGATTTTCACTTGAACTTTCAGTTTGAGTTCGACTTTGATTTTCACTTGAACGTTCATTTCAAGTTTGACTTTGGTTTTCACTTGAACATTCATTTTGAGTTTGACTTTGATTTTCAATTGAACTTTCAGTTTGAGTTCGACTTTGATTTTCACTTGAACTTTCATTTTGAGTTTGACTTTGATTTTCACTTGAACTTTCAGTTTGAGTTTGTCTTTGATTTTCGGTCGAACTTTCAGTTTGAGTTTGACTATGGGTTTCTGATTGAGTTTGAATGTCAGTTTGAGTTTGGTTTTCATTTGAACTTTCAGTTTGGGTTTCACATTGAGTTTGACTTTGAATTTGATTTGCAGGTTGAATGTCAGTTTAAGTTTGAGTTCGACTTTGATTTTCACTTGAACGTTCATTTCGAGTTCGACTTTGATTTTCACTTGAACTTTCATTTCGAGTTTGACTTTGATTTTCACTTGGTCGTTGAGTTCAAGTTTGACTATGGGTTTCACATTGAGTTTGACTTTGAATTTCATTTGCAGGTTGAATGTCAGTTTGAATTTGATTTTCAGGTTGAATGTCAGAAGTTTGACTTCGACTTTGATTTTCACTTGAACTTTCAGTTTGAGTTTAACTTTGCGTTTGAGTTTCAGTTGAGTTTGCGTTTAAAGTTATACTTCACTTTGAGCTTGATTTTCAGTTTGAGTTACAATTTTTGGTTTCACCAAGAGTTTTTTATTTCAGCTTAAGTTTAGTTAAATTTTCAGTTGGAATGTCAGTTTGAGTTTCCATTTAACTTTGAGTTTCAATTTGACTTGGCGTTAGAGTCAGCCGGTTATACCTTCAACGCCTAGTTGCCCTTCAGTCAAGATGCAAGGAAAATGAAGTGAAATCACGATGGCAATTTCATATTTTTATTTGTAGTAGGGACTCGGGAAATTATGATTTTGGAGTTTCACAATAATACGTTAAGATCTAAATTGTACGAGATTCGACTAAAGTCGAATAGAAAATAATGTTTCAAGATCATGGCCCTTGGTATCTCTCACCAGAAATTTACAATTTGAGCATAATTTGACTGATTTTGAGACTGAAAAAAAAATCATCTTCTACCAGATGATTGTGAGAGGCCACGGATTGTGGAACTATGAGAAAATAGTTATCTGATTGATCTTGTGGAAATCGGTCCAGCGGTTCAGTGGTCGGGGAAGATGCGAAACGGAATTTCCTCGAATTGTGCCCAAAGTAGGTAGGTACATAACAAATTTCGAACATTCAAGACTTTTTCAATTCTATCGAATCCCCACTAGATACCAATAAATAAGAATAACTGGCGATACCATGACATTTTAACAGAAATTTAGAAATTGGCTTCTGTACATGATGTTTGGATATTTCCAATTTTATCAATTGCCTAACTTTTTACATGCTTTTTTCAAATTTGACGTCCACCGCAATTATTCTGTACAGTTCGTCAATTCAAGGTAGGAAATGAAGTCACACAAAGCGACTTAACAATGTTGTTGCTTTCGATTGGCTACAGCAAAAAGAGCAGTCGAATTTTCTGTAGGAGTCGATTCTGAAATTGCTTGGGACCGACAATAATCGAAATGGCCTCGGCAAAGTAGGAATTTCAGTTCTTCAATAACAACAATGTTTGTCAAACTCAAAAATTACAGGCTATGCGGATTCTCGAATAAATTACTACAGGTCAACCGGTGACAAACATTAAAAATTGAGTACCAAAAGAAAGCAACGAGGTTTGTCAGACCAGAAACGATCGTAAACATTCTCGGAATCCGCGAATCGTTCAGCCAAGTGGGAGACTCAACTGTGAAAGTTGTTGTTGCTGTTGGTAGTTGTTGTACGGCGAAACCGTTGGGATTTAAGCTGAATTCAGATAGTCATTGAATAGGTGGGCGGGAATCTGATTGATAAGATGCTGACTCAATTCGAAATGTGTTTCATTGGCAGCGATTCCGAGACAACGAAGAAGAAGATTGTCACAATAGATAACAGCGCAAGTTACCACTTTTTTAGACTCTTGATATTTTAGTCGTTTTCTATTCTATTGCACGAAATTTTGTTGGCAATTGCATTTAAAATACCAACAATATCAACAATAGTATGAATATGAATGAATTTAAATAAATTGTCAACAATATTTTCATGCGATTGAGTAGAAAACTACTAAAATATCAAGTCTGCAAGGCGGCAAGTTGTTGTGTTGCTATCTATTACGATAATTTTCATCTTTTTTGTTGTCTGGCCAACGAAACAAATTTTTTCTCAAACAATTTATTTTTTTTACCTTGTTCCTGCCTGGAACGGTGCTGGACATGGCCAATGTGCCACGGCAGGAATCGATCAATGATAATCGTCAACATGGTTGCAAACCACTGATCGCCAGGCAATGATCCTGATTGATGCCGATCAATTTGATGCCCATCAAAATTTGTTGACATACACCTGAATTCAGCTTTCGGCATTTCAACTACTTTCCAAGCACCAACCTCTGGATTACCACTATTTCAGGGGATACCTCATCATTGGTCGGAACGATTGATATAACAAAGCGAGCCATCGATGCGAGGGAAGATGAATTTCTGGCCATACTACTTCCTCAGCTGTTTCATTTGATTGTTGTTGAGCATAAGTGAGGTGGGCCATTGCGAGAATTTCACACACCGGCAGGATTCGAACCTGGCACCTCCTGATCTCTGGCCAGACACCTTTGGCGACGAGCCTGGGCTCTGCCAGTCTGGGAAGTGCACTCAAGCAACAGATTGCCTTAGATGTAATTGTCAGCTGATCGGGAATGGGGTCAGACCAAAACAGACGCTTTTTTAGACACAAGAGGCGTCTGTTTTGGTTTGAACCTTATCAGCTGACCCGATCAGATGACAACTAAGCCAGCACTAGTCGGAACGATTGATGCAGCAAACCGGGCCATCTCAGGAAGCTGAATCTGCTGCCATATCACTTTTGACGTCATTAAACGAGTGACATTGCCCACAGACATCACACAGACCATCTGGAGAGGCGACTTTTGAAAAATTTCAACGCAAAAATTCTCAGGATCAGCCGATTAGAGAGTTACGGGGTGTCTGAGGGCGATGTCTACCATTTTACAAACGAAGTCTCCCACGTACGAGCCTTACGAACTTTTCCAACGCTGGATAGTTACTCTATAGCATCGCTAGGTTACGAAGCCGCTATACACGGTGGATGTAGCGTACCGATAACTTCCAGCAGGAACAGGAACGGATCCCGCGCAGACTCCATCCGCCGTCTCATCAAGAATTCCAGCAATGACTCTTCGGTGTAATCTTTCTCGGCGATCAGATGCTCAAACAATGCCCACAGGGATGTGACCAGAGGCGATTCGCAGTTTGACGTCGTATCGTACTTCAGGCCCCAAATCTACAATAAAAACGGGCAATTCAATGCTAAGGACGAAGCTAAGGACTGAAGGGATATGGAGGATAAACCGAATAAAAAACCGTTAGCCTAAAAACAACATTTTTGGAAAACTACCGCTAGAATCGCATGTCGGAAATGCCAGGGGAAGCCAAATCTGCCTCGAGGGCGGATCTTCCCAATGGATATGGAGGGGTTATGGACCTTGGAGATGATAACTGGGCTCATGAACTCGTTACCTACATGGTATGGAACAAATACCGAACATAAAATTCCAAAATCCCCAAAATTTTCAGTACAGTATTGCCTCAAAGAAGAAATGTTCAATTTTTCATCACTTCTACGTGATAAAACACCCACGGTTACATGATAGCCATGGGTGTAAAGGGGTATAGTGTAGGTAGTATTGATCAAAGTTTCAATTGTGCAATTCCAACAAAAAAATCACAATTTGTGCTTCCCCATACCCACTTCTATGATTGGATTTTCTGCATCCCAGACAACTCCTCGCTAATCTAGGCAGCGTTTTCCCCATGAAAGAATGCTGAATTGTTACCTTATCGAGGTATCTGCTGGCGTCAGCTCCCATCACATCGGACAGGGCAGGATTCGTATTGTGCAGAACGGATCCGTAGGCTATGTGATCTATCAGGGCAGTCAGCAGGTCGTCTATCGTCCAGTTTTCGGGTAGTACCCGATAAAAAACGTTTTTCATGTTGTCCCGCTCGACGCCGCCAACCACGTGAAGACCTGAAAAGTAAGAAATGGACGAATAGTTGAATTTTGACAGATAAAATAGAAAAAAATAACTTCGAATTTATTATAAAGTAATTCAGGTTTGCAATCATTAAAACGAACCCGATTGTGTCTGGAATTGTTCGATTTCGACGACTTTGCCCGGACCGCCGATGTTACCGATTTCATTTCGGAAGTACTCGATCGTCAGCTGTTGGCACTTCTTGTACAAGAAATAGATAAACGAGATATCCCTGGAAAAAATATCATGGGTCAACATCAGAATAGACAGGGGATCAATTGATGATAAAAAAAAAATCATCAGCTTGAGGAGGTAAAAACGGATTTCTCCTTCTTTATATGTAATATTAAACTGTTTATACCAAGTCCATACCTTATCGACATTTCATGCTTGCATAAATGCTCAGGGTAGTTCCAAGACCAGCAGTACAAACCCTGGAACAGAAAATCCACTATCGCATTACTGAAAGGAGTGTCACACAACTGACAACAACAATCGAGAGAGCAAGGTCACGAGATCTAACTGACTCCCTTGGACTTGAATAAATTTTTTAGCAATTGAAAACCCATTCAAAATCAATCAGAAGAAAACTAACAGATTTTTTCACGTTTCTTTATGACAATCAACTCACAATAACGACTTCTTTGAGACTGGTGGTCCTGACGTCTTCCAGCCACGTACCTGTATCCAACATAAAAGCATGTTGATTTAGGAACAATTCTCTAGCGGGAGAAATAGGTATCGGGTGGGCATGTGGATATTACCTTCGCGTATGCTTCTTCTTGCAGAACATTCGAGGCATCGCCATTCGCCGCCATCCAGGGCCGCATTGTTGGCTACGACGTCCATCTGAGAGCCGCAGGTGCATTGCTGGCTTGGAGCTATCAGGCCGACCTGCAAGTAACAATAAACTCAAAGAGGTTAAAAACAAGTGACAAAGGTTATTTTAAAGCTGCATGCCTCATTAAACTGGTCAAATCGCCAGTTGTAAAAAGTTGACAATATTCATCAACAATAGAGTGAATTATTTCATACCTGTTGACAGTGCTCGATAAAATCCAAATTCGGCTCGAGCGTACATCGCAGAATCATGATGAGCGTGGTCGGCACGTCACATTCGGCCACCTCAGCCTCAGCGCCTTCTTTCGGCTCCTGAATTCAGGGGGATAGAATCACTAAAATGCGCAAATTACTAACTAGATTCTAACCGACGAATTAAGAGAAACATCGAGCTTACATCAGCCTTGGGAGTCGACGGTTGGCCGTTGGAATTGCTCAGCATTTCGGGGTCGCTGGCGTTGGCCATCATGGCGTCGAAGGAAGATTCAGTCATTGCCTTCTGGAATATGAGAGAAACGCTCAGTTATGGCAATGGCGAACGCATAACGCGTTTGATCGACAATCGGCCAGCACACTCACCAGATAATTGGGCCGTTTCTTGTCAGACGACGTTCCTTTGGCCACTTTGCTCGACGGATGAGGCGGGGGTTGCAAGGCGGCTAATGGAGGCCTCAATTTGGCCGCCGTGGGCTCGTCATAGCCCAAATTTTTGGACGGTACCGAGTACTGGGTGCATAGGAGAGTCGAAGGACCCCCTGTAAGGAGTAGAGCCGTCATTGTATACAATTATAATTCATCACATACCTGCTGTAATGTAGGGTTCTATTATTTCCAAGTATTTTTCTATGTTGAATCGAATGAGACCCTCTCTAGGTTGGTAACTTTTTTCGCTCGAAATTGATAGCCATTTTTTAACCGATTGGCAACAGGGGTCTTGATCTGCCGTTGGCAACTGCCACCCGAACCCCTAACAGTCGTTTTTACCCAACCAGGGTCCTCCTCTGTTGTCGGTAACTGCCGCCCGGACCCCTGAAGGCCGTATCACACGTCAGACCGTTCTCCTCCCCAGCCCAAGGACAGACCAACGTAATGGCACCGGTGGAGCGGAGGGGAGAACTCATCAGCCAATCAGCGACGCTTCCCGAACCCCCACTATCTACGACGGCCCAACATTCAATCAATGGATCTTTGCCGTGGTGTTGCCGATGTTGATAGTGGGGGTTTGGAAAGCGTTGCTGATTGGCTGATGCGTTCTCCCCTCCGCTTCACAGGTGCCGTTACGTTGGTCTGTCCGTGAACTGGGGAGGAGAACGGTCTGACTTGTGATATGGCCATAACAGCTCAACAAGTGCCGCCCCACGTTGAATTTACACCACTGCCAGGTCGATAGCTTTCTTCGTTCAAAGGTTATAGCCCCAAAAGTGAGCGCCCGTATTGAACAGACTGCGAGGCCTAAAAGAATCGCGATTATTGAGGTCGTTCCAAAAAATTCGTAATGGATAAACTATTAGGGCAACTTTTACCAAACATTGACCGACTTGTTAAGGTTTCAGATTTGCTAAACTCGTCGTGGAACCAGCTGAAATATCCCTTAGACACGCTTGGATACCTATGTTAATACATTAGAAAAAAATTGATTTTTCCTTTCTCCTGAAAAGTTGTCTAATGTTAGATGTGTGATGCTGGTTCTTACACGGCGAATTTTTTGGAGAAATGAGCGTTTTTTAACAGGCTTTATCGCACGAACTATTCAAGCTAAAAAGCTGCACTTGCGCTTAAATTGTCACAAATTTAGTCACCTTTAACAATCCTAATAGTATATTTTACTTAAATACGAAGAGTTTTTGAGATATAATTGAGTGAAGAAAGTTCGAGGTTTTGTGCGATTTTTGTAGTGAGGCCGCGCGATTTTGAGGTAGCAAACCAAACATTCAGCATGAACAACACGTGATTTCAGTTCGCGGACATTATGAAGTTCCGTTTTATGTGACGTCAATACTTAAAACTCGCGAATCGTTGCCAAACGGCCAAAATGCTTGAAAATCCACACCAACCCCTTGCATCGATAAACGAGGAAAATAAACCCTAAAACGCCTGGGTTTTTGGCAGATACTCGACATTTCAGTCTCGTCCAAGATCCACCGTAGATGACCTTGAGTTCTCCCTTGCGAGATTCGCAACGTTGCAATAGCGCAGCACATGCCTGGATCGCATTTCTGCTATCTTATATCGCCAAAAAGGCTAAAATAACGGTAGGGGTCCGTATTTTCAACTCAAGAATGGCAGAAATGTGAAAATGAATTCCTAACTTAGGGCAGAGAACACACCCAATTGCAACCATCGGCCTATGACGTAGATCGGACCGGAAAATGTACTCTTCAGGATGTCCGATGTCCCCGTGGTATGCAGGTGGTCTACCCTTATACCTATTTCGTCCCATTTTCCACGACACCGCATTATGACCCCCAGTGGCCGAAGGGTGACCCGCCAATTCAACATGGACTCACCGGAGACGAAATGTCGACTGCAGACGAGGGGAGCCTCGGGTAGCTGATCCCGGTTGATGGCCTTCAGCCAGAGTTGCCTTTGCTTGGCTTTGCTGTAACTGTAATTGCCGTCGCTATTTTCCTCGGATGGCAGTTCGAAAAATCGCAATCCCAGACCGGGCCGGCTGGGGCACTTTCGAACGCAGCAGTTCATAGCTCGCACTCGAGGGGCGTTTGGTTAGGACACATCGGGGCCGACCAACGCGACCGGGGAGAAATCCCAAAGGGGAAAAACCACTTCATACGACGGCGGCGGAAGTTCACCGAGTCGCCGGGACAGTTGAATTTTGAAATTCGAAGCTCGAACACTAGAGATGACTGTTGGAAACGGGAGACGAAGAAAAGTTGTACGCGTTCGACCTCCTGCGACTAACAAACATGGCCAGAGGGGTCGGCTAGGGTGATGGAAGGGGCCAAGGGGTGTGACGTCATACGGCCAGGACTACTTGGCCGGTCGTCAGCTTCGGCCGAGAAAGTTATCCACCGACAAAAGCCCAGGAAAAGCCCGGAAGCTTTTTTCGAGAGATCGGTTTTCACCAAAGTGTTGCTGACGAACCTTTGTCGAAGCAAAGTTCGCAGAGTTTGGCGCCCTACCCAACGGTTTTCCCCCACCCCAGAAATAACGGCACCACGGTCTCCGTCCGGACGACACTCGATTTTGAACGCTCACCAAAATTCAAAACCGTAAATTGCCAATGAAGGCTAACTTAACCCTACAAAATCTGACTTCGGAAAAGAAATTGTGGTACTTACTAAGGCGAAAAATCCACGGGGAAGTTACTCAAAATCACAACAGGCGGATCGAACGCATATTTTTCCTCGCATGATTCAACATCGAAGACGACCGGAGTCATTCCCAGTCACGCGGAATTTTAACAAGAAGGCATTATGGTATAATTTGAAATTCCTAAAAATAATCCGAATAAGTACCGAAATGGTTCAAAACAAAAAATGCGAAAATCTAGGCTAGCGTAGAAAACAAGGAAACATAACCTTACTCGGCTATGAGCTTTTAGGATCGACAACAGTCGCTAGGTGCTTGGCAAGGGTGTAAGCTCATATCCTTATATTTATGTCTCACATACTTTCGCAGAAAATGAGACAACTCCCCGAAAAACGTTTTTTCCGTCTGTTTTTGATTTTTATCGTGGAAAGCATGAATAATTTTTCAGTTGACTAGAAGTCTTTTAATTTGTTTTTTAGAAAAAGAACTCTTCATCATGCGCCTGCTTTACCATCTTTTTCTTTTTTATGTGCCTGAGCCAAGTATTTGTTGGACATACAATCCATTATTTTCGTAGCGGGTTGAGAGTGGAGACTAAACTATCAAACTAAACAGATTTTGAAGTAGGCTCACCATTTCAGGCACCATTTCTCACCTGCTACCTGCTACGGTGCGTGACATTAAAGTATTCATTCCACAAACAACAACGACTACTCACTTGCAACGTACTTGTAAGTAAACGTTCCCACTCGTACGATTACTTTTCTCTAGGGTACGATAATTTAAAAGCAGTCGTACCAGCAATGACCGAATTCGTCCTTCTTCGACTTCGAGTCTCTTGGCTGAGTCCTGCGTTAGCAGTGTTGCCAAGTTGGGGATTACCCCCCCAAATTTGGGGTTTTTTCAATGCCCGAGGGGGATTTTGGGGGTGAAATTTTTTGAGGGTTTTTGCAGAGGTTGGAAAGATTGATAAAAAAGTTGAAAATAAATAAATACCAGCTAATTGCAGCACTGCTATTTGGTTTGAAAGATAGGTACTCGAATAAAGGCTTGAAGGAGGTTTAGATTAAGTTTTGACTGACTCTAGGTAACTCCTAAGTTACGGGAAGAACTTGAGGGAGGTTTCTGAATACGGCCCAGTTGAGCTACAGTTGTCAAAATAATTTGTCAAGTTCAAAGGTTCGTAGGTATATAAATAGGATGATAGGAAGTCGGAAAGAGGTTCTAGGTACAATTTAAAATGTAGATGTATAATATGGAGTATGGTTCTATTTTATGTGAAATAGTTTACATTTAATTCCTCCTCAACTTTTGGGGTTTTTTTCGGGATTTGTTTTTCTCATTTGGGGGGATTTGGGGTTTTTTTGACGTTGTCTCAGGGGTTTTTGGCGTCCGCACCTTGGCAACACTGGTTAGTGTGGGCTTCATACTTCGCGTGCCCTCGTACCTGTCATCTGTGTCTGTGTGTTCTGCTAGTCTATTTCTTCCCCGTCTGCTAGTTCACAACGATTTCCATCTAATTTTGATTTCTTCGGCACAGATCTGGTTGTATCTTGGCTGTTTTATGCATGACTGAATTTCGGACCGTGGTGCTTACTGCATAGTATTTTTCAAAACCGTTGTTACCTCGACGAATTTTTCAACTTCCCGAGTCCTCTTCGGTTAGAAAACACCGCCGGCAGAATGGCCGATACGAGCACCGGAGATCACACGGATTTTGATAAAATGAAGGTAAGTTAGTTTCTGAATCATTCATGAACAAGTCATTTACTAGATTATACTAATTTATAGATACTAGAATATTATACTAATTTATAGATTTATGCCCGTAAGTTATAAGTGAGTTATATTTTTCTTGATGTGCAAGCTGGTCGGTAATTGTAGCTCGGGTGAGCCAGTTCCAATAGAATATCGCCCTTATCTTTCACACATTTCCGACTTCTTCCAGGTGGCGGATTTGAGGAAACTGCTGAAGGCTCGAGGTTTGAGCGTCGTCGGTAATAAACAAGAGCTCGTCGAACGTTTGCAGAATTCCGACTCCGACGCAGCCGCGGGTGTGTAGCAACTCTGAAATATTCGAAAATCCGAAACAACTTCGATTTATTTACAATTCTCGTTCATTTGATTTTTCAGAGGCGTTGCTCGAAGGTAGCGAGGCAGGAGATATAATCGATGAAGAATTGGAAGTGAGAAATTTTACGTTTTCGCCCTTTATAACCGCCAAAAATTGATTCGAGAACTTGCACTACCCATATTTTGTTTGACGCTTGCAGAGAGAGCTCGACGAAACGCCCTTGGACGAGGAGGCAGTCAAAGGTTTGGACGATCCGCTGAAAGATGAGGAGAAACCGTTGCCTGCTAAAGTTGAGTCTAAAGGGGTAAGCTAAACAACAACAACAGCAACAACAAAAATAGAAGAAAAATATGGCTACCTATCCGATAAAATGGGCGTTCTCACAAAATATGTCGTCCCTTTTCTAGTCTGCTGACATCAGCACGACAGCCGAACAGCAGAAGGACGTGAAACCGGAAGAAAAAGACAAGTTGAACGGCTCAGGGAAAAACGACAAACCACCGACTGAAAAACATGTAAGAATTGATTTCTATTCGAATGTTAACCTGTTTGGATATTTCTACGATCCAAAGCGGCCAAGTTTGAGCCGTTTCTGCGCAAAACTTTCAAAATCGGGTACTTTTGTGTTTCAGAAGAGAATCACCATCACAGATCTGACAGTTGTCGATGCGGCAGCCAGGAAAAAAGCTCGTCTCGAGCGTTTCAACCAGACAACAACAACTACAACTGCCAATCCCACAACAACAAGCAAACCGGTCGCTTCTGAAAACAATTCGGTGAGTTTTGCTAATGCGTTAATATTTTATCAGAACGTATTACTAAGAATTTCGGTCTTGGATGAAATTCTGGGATTCTTCGGACATTTCTGCACTGGCCCTAAGAGGAATGACTGTGTTTTAGAATGTTTCCGCTAGAAAAGCCATCACGAGCAAAATCGGTGATGGAAAAACGGTCGACTCGGATGATAAAACAGCTGTCGATAAAAAGGTACAATGCGTTTTTGTTGGGCCATCGTCGGATTTGGCTCCTTAATTTGGAGATTTTGAAACTAACCGGAAATGAGTTGTGAGGCTTGCTATAACGGCAAGGAGCTTCCGTATTTTGTGGATTGGAGCTACTAAAACAATTGTGGGCTACAAATGCGATAACCTGCGGTAAAATACTGACTTGATTGTTGAATGCTACTAACGTCACTCGCTGAGAACCGCGATTTAGTTGTAAATAAGGGATATTTGAGTTGTATCGAGGGTAGATTATATTTTACTGAGTGTTCACACTTATTGTTACCTCGAAGGAATGGATTCTTCACCTCATTTGCCACGGTTTCTGTTCCATATAATTTTTGTGTGAGCCCATAAAAGAGTACACTTTTCCGCTTCGAAGATTTTTTCGTGTTTTTTATTTGGTCTCAGCAAAATGGCCCGTAAGTTCCTCAAATTTTGGAGTAATAACATTAATAAAGATACCGTTGGAAAGCCCGTCAAATTTCCTATAATCTTGCGGTATTTGCGGTTTACTAGCATGAAGTTGAATGAGCAAAAAATTTGGCCAAAGTTGAGAATTGCTATTTTGAAAATTACCATTTTTGCGCTCCTGGAACAGGGCGAATGTTTGATTTATTCGTTCTGCAGGCAACAATATGGCGCCGATTTTCAATTTCTGATTTCAATTTTTCCCCTGTAGGTGGCGCCAGCAGCCGTGAAAGCGGACGGATCCTCCCTGTCGGATAAAATGAAAAAGCGAGCCGAGCGATTTGGTATACTCAGCCCAGCTGAAGCAAAGGTGAGTGGAAAACCCAACCCTATAAACAATAATGGAACAATCGGTGGAAATTCAATCCAAAACGGGAAACTTGCAAATTACAGCACGCAAGATTACCACAAAATTGGTTTGGTATTCTCTCCGTTTCGATCGAACTAATCGTGTTGTCGTAACTTTTTGTGACTGTGTCGTTCACTCCTCATACCGGTGATTCATATTTCGCTTCGATGACGTTTCAAAAATGTTTTTTCCATTTCTTCCTACCATTGCAGAAGCAGCAGCTCGAGAAATTGCAAGCGAGAAAGAATCGCTTTTCCAGCGGAGTGGTTCCCGCGCCAGTCAGTGCTGCCAAAACAGAAGGGAAAACTTCCCTCCCGCCGATCCCGGCTATCAAAACGGCCTCGTCCATCGAAGAGAAAAAACAACTGCGCGCCCAAAGGTTCAAAATCAAAATTTAGACGAACGTTCGCGCGCAGGGAATTGGAAAATGTATTTGTACGTCACTTGCCGTTAGATAGCACGTGGTGTACGACTCACGTTTGTATTCGTTCACGATTTTTTTTACCGGCCGTGTGAAATACGCGTATGAGCTCTGCGTAGAGGTTAATAATTATTTTTAAGTGTGTAAATATTACATTCATTTGACAGAATAAATTTTTTCTCGACTCAGTTGTATACTGTTTTTTGAATTGGCCATATAATTCCGACATCACTGCGATTTAGTTGGCACTGAAGATCGCCCATGATAAAATAAGCCATAGGGCAAACAAAGCCCAAAACGATTTTTTTGAAATTGAATAGACCGGGCGAAAATCAGTTAAATTGTGACTGTGTTAAGTGAAGTGATTTCAACATTTGTGGTGAGCTTTCGTGCCCTACGCGCTTTTGAGACTTGGCCGCGTTTAGCAACGTGGCGACTAGTGACGTCATCAAATTTGCGATCTATTGTTTGCATTCTTCAGCTGTTCTTTTTTACCCCCCCCCCCCCCCACTGCAGCGGTGCTAGGGGTCGAAGGGATAATCCGAAAGACCGTATCTATAGAAAGAAATGGCACTTGTTGACTTTATTTCTTAAAATTAGAACACGATGCTTCATAAATTTGATTGGTACTACCTATTTTACACATCGAAAAATCACATGGTTGACTAGAAAGTACGAACATGGAACATCGGAAATACTAACGTTTCTATACAGTATTGATTGACGTCGTCAGTCGCGCACGATGATGAGATCTACTGAGGTTTTCTGAAATGGGCGTTGAGTGGTCCCTGTAAACAATAATTGCGAGTCAAGGTTAAAACCCCAGCTTTCCGAACGTTAACTGGGAAGTTGCCGTGGGCGTGCCCTGCTGCCCTCAAGGGGAGGTCTAAAACTAACCTGGTCAACGTAACCTGCGATTTCCTGCGGTATGACCGTCGATTCCTCAACGCTGGTACATGGACGGCACATGCATTCGAGCGGAGCTTTAGTCATTACCTGAAAATTGAACAGTACGTAAAAAACGCGAATGCGCAAAAATGGAATATTTCTTCTTTTTGAAAAAAACTGCTGTTTAAGTAGAGGTAGATTTTTATATTCTTAAGGTGCCAACTTGTATCTTCAACACAGGTATTTTCGCCCACAAAAAATAGTTTTTGTCATCAACAAAGCGCCAAAAAAATAAAAAAAAAAATACCCCGAGACTTTCGCATTCTTGTAACCACACTTGAATTCTTACTTTTTAGGTACATGTCCCCAATCCACTTTTGAATAATGAACCAAATATTTCGAGTAGCAGCTCTGGGTAATTACTTTTCGAAATTTCCTCTCGCCCGGCTTCGCCTTAGGGCAGAATAGTGAAACGCTGGCCTCTCGCTCTCCACTTTCCTGACAGCACATGCACGACCTCTCCATCTGCCAAATTTTCGATCCGGACACCTGCGAACCAGAAAAAAAGCAGACCGCGTATGCCCTGCTAGGAAATTCTAGGAAAATGTCGAAGCAGAGGTCATATCGATAACAAGATGACTGATAAAAAAGGAAAGGAAGATTGGCCCAAATTTTGGCCTCCAGCCATTTGTTACACCATTTGCAAATGAAGAACTTATCAAAGTTTCTTAAATACTTACCTGAATGTAACTGCTACATCTTCCTTGACAAGCGAACGATGGGATCGGTTTTGGAACACATCCGGGATACTGCAGCACATGGATGACGGGCGTCACCTAGAGCGTTAAAAAAATAAAAATTAACATAAACGATTTTTTTTTTTGTCACTTTAGTTAAGTTGGTCATACACTAGTCCGATTGCTAGTCTAGGGGGTAAGACGATTTTGATTGGCCGAGGTAGCGTTTGATCCCAATAAATTTGATTGGTCCATTGATTGATAAATTTGATTTGATCCAACACCCAGCAATCGGATAGTGTGCGGCCGACGTTAGGCGTATTCCACGCATTTCGTTACAATAAAGCATACTGCATACCTAATAGGTATTATTACCTATGCACCTAGAGTTGTTACCTATGCAACAAGAATGAAAGCCAAAATATCTTTAAAAGCTAATATCTTTAAAAACCTCGCATTCATCTCGTCGTTGCTTCCCCTCTTCACCACTGCTGACCACCAGTACAGCCCCCACCAGCACTGAAAATATAATTAACTTAATATTAGGTATGAAGGTATGTTTCATTGAGTTTACTCACAATGATGAAATGAACTGTTTTCGAAATTAACATTTTTTCCAACCACCCTTTCGAAAATGATCATTTTTTGTATAAATAAAATGTGTTTATTTATAGCATTTCCAGGTCGAGTTGAGAATTTTCCATACGAGATTGACAATTTCCCATGCAAGATTGAGAATTCTCTAAATCGCCTTCGAAATGTCTCAATTTGGTTTGGAAAAATCTCGATTTTATATAGAAAATTCTTCATTTGATTTTGAAAAATTTCAATTTGGTTTGGAAAATTTTCATTTCGACTTGGACATGCTATAATGCTTACTCTACTTTTATCAACTTTGGATTGGACATTTGTCCAAGTCCGGTATGGTCTAGTGGCTAGGATACCTGGCTCTCACCCAGGAGGCTCGGGTTCGATTCCCGGTACCGGAAAATTTTTTTTGGACTATTTAAACGTTTAATTTATTTCAACGCTGGAAGCAATTCTTTCATTGCACGTCTCAACCAGACGTACTACAATATGAACCTTTAGTGACCAAGATGAGTTTGACCAAATTAAAAATTAGTTCGCTTGGTTATACATAATTTTACTACCACACGTACGCCCGGCTGTCACATAGGTAATGGATTTACGCATTGGCATTGTTTCAAATTAACAAAGTACCTAGGTAGGTAAGCACAAACAAATTCATCGAATAGAATTAATTATTATACTCTCTATTAATTTTAGATTCTTTATGACGATCAAAATGCTGAAAAGTTGTAGCATGTTAATATTTTCGTGAAAATGGATGAATAAAAAATCCTGCTTTTACCCCGGAAAATGCTTCGATTTTTAATCATAAAATCCTCATTCATCACTTTATATGAATGGAAATCGAAGCATTTACTGCAGTTAATGGAGGAAAAGCAGTTACTTCGATTTTATCCTTACCTACTGGCCTTTGATTCGCAGCGCTAGGTTAACATTATTAATAGAGGCTTTGATTATGAGAGTTTACGAATGAGTTAAATCATAAATCAGCCGTTTTCATAATTGAAAACGGCTGATTTATGATTTTGAAATTTTCGACTCACCAAGTTCCCATAGGACGTACGAGTGCATGATGTGCCAGCTTCTTATGGTGTGATCGTCAGAGGGTGCTGCAACCGAACGGAGGGCAAATTTTGCTCGAGTTGGGTTTTTATGCTTTCCACCCCCTGGCATAGCCCAGTTATATCTGTAATCTCTGGCCCACCCTTCTTGTCGACAACCAACCACGCCCCCTTGCTTGTCCCGTTCTAACCTGGCACCCGGCGCACTCGGTCCAAAGTCCAAATCTAGCTGACGTAAACCCGACTTGCACCTACGTACCTAACTTGCCCTAGGCGGAACGGTACAATAGTGTCGACGGTTTCGAGATAGGTCTAACTGAAGAGTAACCTTCCACTTATTGCAAGAGGAAAATGCATTATGTGAGTATTATTACATTATATGAGTAGTGAGTATAAGGAACACAATTTACCTAGTTATTTATGATGAAGAACATAATTTTTTATGTTCTATTATCACGATTGATTATGAGACTTGAATTTGTGTATCAATGAGACTTGACGACAACTTTACTGGCGGACAACTTTACCCTTTAACTTCACTCCCATCCATGATACTGCTGAGTGCAGAATGGCAGGCCGGATAGCCGCTGTCTTCAGCCAATTCTTCCATTCGTGTGTCCATTCGTCTTGTTTTGAGGTATGAAAGTAAAGAAGTCATGACTCCAAGAGTGTTTGGGTGAAAATTGGTGATGAGATGAATTTACGTCAATGAAATTTATTGGGTTCCACGCCGACGGCAACTCGACCAATCGCAGCATTCATTTGCTTGTGATTGGTTGTCATGCAAATTTGATAGATCGGATTGTGCGGCCGACTTTATACAGCATTTTGGAGAAGCGAGGCCGATAAGGTCCTAGAGTTTTGGTGGAACCAGGAAGCTGGAGCTTCCTTACGCTGAATTCCTCGGGTTGCAAACATATTTTGGGTGTTGCGCCTTTACCAGAAGGGCAGAGTGCAGTATGGAGAAGCTCCTGGTTCCACCACTTCTCTGGGGCCATTTCGGCTAAAGCATTCCGGATAGATGGCTGTGTCGTAGGACCAAAAAACCCCTCGGTACCGAAAAAAGTTATTTGTGTGGAACCTAGGAAAGCTACTTATGACGCCTAGGCCGTAAGTACGGTCTGCCGTTCAACGGAGTCAATCGTTTATTCATTTTTTCACATTTTTGAATTTTTGTTAGGCATTGTTGGATTCTTTATCAGCCAAAGGAAGGACGATAGCGTCCTTTCATGTTTGTTCATCATCATGTTCGTTCACGGTTCACCCCATATTCTTTGTCGGACTTGAAACCATTGCTGTTCCATTCGGTTCCACTTTTGTTAACCTATTGCCAGTAGTCTACGCCCACTTCCCATCCGTCAAACACCAAGGAGCCATGGATCGTCCGAATTTTTTTACCCTCTCAGGCGCAGCTTATGAAATTTGGAACCCTCCAAATTTCACTCCAATTTTTATCTACCCAGATATGCCTATATTCCTACCTATATTTCCCTTCTCGAGATATTTCTTAAGCTATGTACCACAACCCTCAAGTTATGAGAGTCCTTCGTTTAGTATTGTTTTTGGGATTGATTGTGATTACTGATGCCATCATGCGGGAGCCAAAACTTCTCGTAGGCGCGCCAAAAGGTTGTTTATTCCCCAGAATGGGCATGCGAATCCACTTAGAACGCCTGTTGAGCGCAACGGGTGGTTTCTTCCTTTTCTTCCACCTCCTCCAATCTACACCACCACCAATGGTGGTCCACCATGCAGCTGAGCATCCCCCTAATATTTAGCCATTGGGGATGGGGAAATCAACACAAAATAAGCCAGTAGTGCGTTGGTGGCACTCAATACTTCCACATGCTCGTTTTACAATATTTTATTAGGTACCTACCTATTTCTTTTTAGTTTTGTTACATTTTCTTTTATATTTGTAAATTCGAGCATTGTCCCGAGGTACAAGCATTTTGACGAAATTTCCACCCGATTATTTTAAAAGTATAATAATTCTATATCACAGGTTTATTAATATATATCTTATAATATATATAACCTTATTAGATGAATGGAGCTAGTAAGGGTTATAAAATTATCGAAATTAAATATTTACGTATCTGTAAGTTTGTGAACAGTTTCTTTCGGTCACAGCGCCATCTAGCTTGGTACTAGCGAAGGTATACAAAAGGCACCGACCTTGTACGCAGACATCCGGTAGAGGTCCCCCTAGAGCGGCCTGAAAGGGGTTGGTACTGAAATTACCCCATTGATAAAGCATTGCAGTGGCTCAGGTCCCCTACTCTTAATTGAGATGACCCAGGTTCAATTCTAGGTCTAGGCAAAATAATTTTTGCCTTACTTAGAATGTGAAATGTTACTGGTTCAACCAGTCTGGTTGGTTGGTGAGTTGTTTCGCTGCTTTCCGCACAGCTTATAACGTTGAGTGGACCTTCTTCTTCTAAGGTTACCCTGCCATTTAATCCAACGGATATACTTTTACATTGACCGATTATGTATGTGTATTTTTGTCCATTCGTCCCAAGCTGTTACTGACACCTCAACTAAAGAACTTATTAGCCCTGTAGGGTTTTTCCTGATGCGTCGACATTCTGAACGGTTTGTGCAGCGTATTTCTCGAATAAGAATACGACGTGGCGACTTCGACGCGGTTTTTATTAAGTTGGCCCCCTGGCTGGTGATTGTGACTTGGTTTTCGCCTGATTTTGTAAGCGTGCCGATTGAAGAGGTGTTTCAGCACGTCGACATCCCCTTGGAGGATCCTGTAGTTGATTTCGTGTCGGTTGGGTACCCCCGTGACGAGCATGTTCTGCAGCCGGGCTGTCAGCATGATGAACTTGTCGCCGGCTATTTTCATGCCGGTTGGAAACTGAATAACTTCGTCATCCTGTTAGACATGGCGGAGAATTATAACTATTAGATTCGATCATCAGAAAGAGAAACCAACAGCCCTCCTCCTAAGGCATTTATTCATAACCTTTATTCTGCCCAACGGAGTTAGAAATTTCAAACTTGAGTCAAAGAGCTCATCGCTCTTCCAGCCTTGAGGGAGAGATTACTTCGCGATAGTCTGTCTGCCATATAAAGAATAGGTCGTGAGAGTCGGTACCTGGCGGCAGTGGCAGAGAGAAACAAAAAGCAGGGAATGTTTCCGTCTTGCAACTTTTCTGGAGTTTTCTCCCCTGCTTACGTCAGTATGAATCTCATAACACACGACGACCTCAATCGTCATCAAAGCGTAAACCAGTTTTGCCAAAAAAGCGCCCTCTTTTCCAAAAAGCTCAAGGCTTTAATTTGCCAGGCAGCGACTCCTGCGTATTTGTTGTTGTTGCTCTTCTCTGACTGGCCTACGTATTTGGGGGAATCCTACGTATTTGTCGCTCGCGGACCTCTTGCCGCAAGTACGTCTTACCGCAGGTTTCTTTTTGGCGAGATGATATCATAGGAAATGAATTATGGGCAATAGCGAATGACCAGCCTATCCTCCTTAGAAAGTGTGACTCAAGGTATAAATTCTACGTTTACAACAATAATTGTTCGGTGCATACCTTGGCTACGAGCAAGAAATTATCGATCGTGTAAGGAGTCTTTGTGTCCCAGACGAACAACGCGTTATCTTCCAAAGATGGGAAAATTATCAGACCATTATCCGTGATTACTTCAGTCGACACGTGGAACGGACGAGGTGCAGATCTGTGTGAGCAATCGAATCATAAGATCTGAGGTTAACAATTTCAGCAAAGAAAGAGGGGTTGAGTGAAAAACACCTGATATTCCGTATGGAATTCAAAATCCGATATCAAATTGACAATTACCGGGTAAATGTGCGAGCCTGATCTTCCGTCATCGTCTTGTTCCTTAGCAAAGCCGCAGGAGCCGAACATTCGCTCCCGGAAGACAGCGTATGGAAGTACAGAGTGTCAGTTTTCTCATCTAGAGATGAAGAGAGTTGGGTTATTTTTTATTTTTTATTTTTAATCATGGAAAAAGTAGAAGGAAGGTCCATAGGAAGTTCTGTGAGGATGCGAATTGTGGCGCTATCAAATGGCAGACATAAGGAACTAGCTTCGTTCTCAAACTTCCGGTAGAGGTCACTAGTGTTGTTCCTTTCTTGCTAGAGCGGATAACAACTGAAAGGGCTCAGTATTGAAAATTTGACTTTAGATCAAAGGTAACTTGGTAACTCGTGGTGGGATGGGGTGGGGAACGGCCTGACGTGTGATACAGGCTTAAGAGGTACATGTTTCCACGACTAGGTTTGATTCTCTCACCCACGACAATGTTGAACAGGCCATCCATGACAGTGAACTTTCTATCGTTCACATGGTAGAAGCCGTAGGACGGGTCCGGAAAGAAGTACGGGTGCTGGTACGCGTGAACTTCGTCCTTGGCGAAATCGTACACAATCATCCTCGTGCCTGTTGACCAAAGGATTAAAAAAATTTCCATAAAGGTTATTGTTGAGAAAAAGGGTTGGTTTCTCTACAAAGCTCCTTTACTAATGATGGTTCTCTGTAGGTAGATTTGAGGAAGATTACCTACTCACAGCGTTAGCAAGAGGCTACACCTTTGGAAGAGGCTGGTGGTAGCAGACTCGCATGATCGTCATATGACCGTCATATGGGAAAGCGGAAGCCCTGGAAACCCGGCTGTTCCCTGTTATGATTTTGCCATATTTTGGCACTTGCCTACTTGCGTTCAGAGAAATAGAATAGATCTCTAACTCTTATTGAAACATTCTTTCTCGAGTATCGTGTGTTGGTGTTACGTTTGTAGAAGAACAGTGACAAAGAAGCTTGGACAAGGTATGCCGGATATCTCTTTAAATTAACACGAATTCGTAATCTAAGGGATAAAGGCTGGACAATGCTAAGATTTTGTGCATGTTCAATTAATGCAACTAACGATTAAGTAATTGACAGTGACTGCTGGAGCTCGGTGTAGACAGTTAAAATATTCGGAGTATCGTAATTCAATTTCGAAAAATATTTTACGCAGATTGACGGACGGACTTAGAACTGAGATAGACATTAAGGTTCGGTCGAATTCTACCTAGTAGTTTCAGCAGAACTTCCAGAGGCTGCAAATTTAAAATTCCTTGGTGTTGAATAGTTCGATTTTAATGCTGTGATCCAGATGTATTCCGCGGATCGTTCGAGAATTTTTGAGAGCGTCGTATTTCCATGGTGTTTTCCAGTTGTCGTCAGCTTAATTAGATAGATACTGACTGACGTATTGCCAAACGAAAAGGGCGGCGGGAGTCGAAATGAATACTAGTTAGTCGCTCCTATTGGTCTAGTACAAGTATCCTCTGGCACTGTACGAAAAGTTTTGATTAAGTGCCGTCTAGGTGATTGCCCGAATTCACACTAGACAACCGATGCGCGAAAGCGGAATGAAAAAGGGTCCGTTTGTTTCATTCAGGTAGGAGACGATGATTTTAGACAGAAATTAAGCGTGCACGCGCATAGTAGACACACACAAACGAAAAACCTGAATCGAAATACCCTGGTTTGTGGACGATCAACCAATTTAAAGGGCCGCATCATTTTATAAGTGGACGACCAGCATGTATTTGGGCCATGAATGCTGTAGTTGAGGATAATAAAGATTGAACGTTAATGTACTAGACAAAGATTGAGAACTGAGCTCCTATGTCAAACGAATGGTCAATTTAACGAAGTTCGGGCCAACTTTTGAACTTGATCAATTCAGCGAAAATTGGAATTGAAAATGATAAGTTTGAAATCATTGTTGAGTTCCACCGGCGGCATTAGCGACAGGATGGTTCCGTTGGTCGAGTAGGTGAAGAAGGTCCTCGTCAATAGGTTAGTCCGTAGATGTCGTCTATTGTCGCCCGGAGCAAAAGTACAATGAGTGAAGAATTTGGTGAACCAAACGAATTTAAAAAAAAAAAAAAATAAAAAAAAAATAAAAAATAAAAAATAAAAAAAAATATATTAAAGAAAAAAAAAAAAAAGAGAGAGAGAAAATATTATTGGGTTCACAAACGAAATTCTTCAAGTTCAAATAGTTGAATTGTTGCAAGTCCCGAAGTTACGTTGCTAATTATGAAGTGTTGATTTTTGATTGTGTGTATATTACGAATAATGATGGAAAGATTAGTGAGGAAACGATGTATGAAAAATTCCTCTAACGATGATATGGTCCAACTAAACGAAAAATGGTATTAGACTGATTTGATAACTGATAATGAAAAATTAATACTGATAATGAAAAATGAGCAAGTAGGCAAGTGATCTGATTTTCCTAATGAGACAAAATTTGCTAAATTTTGAGAAGGAAAATAAAAATAATAAGTGCACTTAATGAAAATAGATTGAAAGTTAGTGTGGTGCTAACGAGCGCTAACATGCTGCTAACGAGCGTCTGCAGCGGCCGCGTATGGAACTAAACCACCCAGCCACCCACCGATGGCCTCACGTTCTCATTCTTTCAGATGGCTTGTTTTTCGGTCGGGTCCTAGAGAGAACAGGTAGTAGTCTAATGATTCATTAGTGATGAAATAGAAAGTAATAGTAAAAAAAAAAAATATACGACTTTGAAAGTTGTTCTGTAAGATAGAGTTGAAAGAAAAGGGACACATGGAAAAGGAATTGTCGCTTATCCTACAATTTAGAAAAAAAAAAAAAAAAATGAAAGTAAATTGTTTTTGTAGGAGTTGAAAGAAAAGAAAAAAATAAAAACCAAGTGGATGAGGAATCGCTCTTGACCAGTGGAAGAGCGAGTGGTTCATCCAAAACGATTCAGTGGGGAGCCAAACATGTTCATTCGATTAAATTTCCCAAGTTGGACATCAAGCTTGAGCAGAATGGAGAGGTAGCGTTCAATTTATGGTATCGCACCATAATCGATGCCATTGAGTCAAAGGACTGTGCATTTCTTCTCACTGGGGAGGACATGCCCGAGTCCTACAATGATAACGAACGGGACAAACGATTGGCTGCTAAGAAATTGAAGCTCTTTTTGATGTCCCACTTGGATCTCCATTACCAAGGAATGGTGGGTAATTTATCTGACCCTAAAGAAATTTTGTCGGTTCTAAGGAAATTTTGTGAACCAACTAGCAAAGCTTTTGTAAACAATCTGATGCAAAAGTTTGCTAGACTGGATTTCGAGTCCCAGGTGGAAACACCGCTCGAATTCATAAATCGATTTGACGATTTGGTCAGAAAAATTCGTCAAATTAATTCTGATGTAATGAATGAGCCGTACATCAAACAAACTTTCATGGGGGCGATCCGGGATACCCACACGTACCAAAGAGAGTTGGATAACGAAGCTGGTTTTGGTTTAAGCCAGTTAAAGAACATGCTCATTGAAGAGTTCAATGAAATTGAGCAAATGTCGGTGTTGGATAAGAGTCTACGAACAAGCACTCTATTGGCTACTGGCTTAAACCAACATCAAATGAAAGGTTCCACTCTCAGAGGTAGAGGTCGTGGTGTTGGTGTGCTCAGAAGAGGAGTTCAAAAGAACTTGGGCGAACGCTCTTCTGCGGCTAACGAGCATTTTCATGCAAAAACATTTCGCGGTGGGGTCAACCGCAAAATTGTGTGTTACAATTGTGGTAGAAAAGGTCACCCGTTTAAGATGTGTCGGTCTAAGCTGCGAGTATGTTACAATTGCAACCAGCTTACGACTCATTTGGCAGCTCAGTGCCCTGAGCCGAAGCGAAATCCTGGTCTGTCATACACACCATCGTCAAAGGCAAAGATGACGGCAAAAAAGAAAGTTCCCAAAGTGGTGAAAATGAAGGTCGGAGATGCAAAGTTATTTTAAAAGCATCTAATGAACACTGGCAAGCCCGCAACTACTTTTTTCATTGCTGGAGAGGCGGACTTGAAAGAAAATGAAAATACTTGGGTGTTGATGGGTGAGAACGAAGAAATCTCACTCCTCAACTTCTCGAGGGAAAGACTTGGCCAAGCAGCCATGAATGTGTCAGCAGGTAAACATCTTACCTCATTTCGAGCTGTTATTGATACGGGGGCTACAGAGCATTTAGCAAACCGAAGAGAGTATTTTGAAACATTGAGGGCGTTTGAAACTCCCAAACGATTCACCTGTGCCAACAAGGATCTGGAGGCCGATCTAGTTTGCAAGTACTATGGTGACATTGCAATACTCAATAACGGAAAGGTATCTCGGTTGAAAAATGTTCTGTACTCTCCGGAGCTTGCTGTAAATTTATTTTCTCTTCGAAAAGTGACAGGAGCAGGCATGGAAGTTATTTTCTCAAAAGATAAGGCCAAATTTGTCGATTCATCTACAGGTGATGTAATCAAAAATTGTGATATTTTTGAAAGCTATTGGTGGATAGAGTTTGAATTAGCATCCCAAAAGAGTGCAAAGAGGGAAAATGAAACTGACGAGTCATGCCTGCACCTGGAAAAGAAAATATGTCTTGGTAAAATTGATAGTGCTAATGATTCAGTAAGTGGCACCAGAAATTCTCCTTCCAACGATATTCTGGTGGGAGGGAGCAGTATGAATCATTCTCTTCCTAGTTCCCAGGAGATTTCCTCAAACGATAAAGATGCAAAGATGGGAGGGAGCTCCTTGGAACCTAAGGATTTGAACATACAGCTAAAGAACTTTGATCTACAAAAATTGGGAGAAAAATTCAAAGAAAGTTTGAGAGACAATCAAGACCTTTTATGGCACGTAAGACTCAATCATGCTTCAAAGAAATACTTGGAAGTAGCGGCAAAATTTATTCCAGAAATGAAAAATGTCAAAATTTCTAATAGAATTCTGGATTGTGAAGAGTGTGCTGAGGCAAAAACAGTCAGGAAATCACATAACGAAGTCAGAAAAAGAGTGGAAAAGCCATTTGTTGTCTTGCACAGTGATTTGATGGGTCCAATAAAGCCCGCTAATTTCAGGACGCAAGCAAAATACATTGTGACGTTCATGTGTGATTTCAGTCGATATGTCTTTGCCTACGCAATAACTGATAAGAAACAGGTTCATGTGGCATTGAGAAGTTGTCTAGATGGAATAGCTCAACTCCTAAATGAAAAACATTCTGTTTGCACAATAAGAACTGACTCTGGGTGTGAGTATAAAACTGCTCAAATGAAAGAATTGTTGTTGAAAGAGCAAATCAATGTTGTCACTAGTGAGCCGCACACACCTCAATTGAACGGAGCTGCCGAACGATTGAACCGGGAATTGATTGAAAAAGTTAGGGTGAATCTCCTTTCAGCCAAAATGCCATATTCATTCTGGGGACATGCTCTTAACTACGTGGTGCACGTCCATAACAGGCTCCCAAATGCTTCAAACGATTTTATAAGTCCATATGAAGTAATTCATGGTAACGAACCTTCAATGAAACATGTGAAGCGTTTTGGATGTTTGTCTATGGTAGTGAATTACAATCCTAAACCGAAGTTTGCACCTAATGCAAAGAGAGCCTATTTGTTAGAATGTGGAGATACTGGTTATGTCCTTCTTGACGAACAGCATAAAACGTTGATAAGATCGTGTGATGTGAAGTGCCTAGAAAATGTGGTCTATGGGGACAAGATCAAAGACTTCCCAAAACCACTGGCTGAGATGTTGGAAATATGTACAGAAGAAGATAGCTCTGAATGTGGCTTCCCTGATGAGAAGTCTAAAGATGCGAGTACTGATCGTCTTCTGTACATTGAGCCAAATTCATTCAAGGAAGCCATGAACTGTCCCGAACGAGATTTGTGGGAAGATTCCATTCGAGATGAGCTGAGCTCTTTGGAATCTAATGGCACGTGGGAGTTCCTACCCAAATCGGAGTTGCCATCAGGTACCAAAGTGATCAAGGCTAGATGGGTTTACAAGAGGAAGCTAGAGGCAAACGGAACCCATAGGTACAAGAGTAGGCTTGTGGCTCGAGGATTTGCCGATGCTAATCATTATGAGCTAAACGAAATATACGCGCCTGTTGCACGGCTGAGCGATGTCAGATTGGTTCTCTCTATAGCGAACAAGTATGACCTGGAGTTGAACCAACTTGATGTAAAGACAGCCTTTCTTCATGGTGAACTAGAGAAACCTGTGTTTATGGAGGTTCCTGAGGGAGTGGTTGAATTGACTCAGGTTCCACAAGATTTGAAAGACACGCACGTTTGTCGCCTTGTTCGATCTCTGTATGGTTTGAAGGTTTCTCCAAATCTCTGGTACAAAAAAAATTTAGTTCAGTGTTGGAAAAATTGAACTTTGTAAAATATGATTTTCAAAAATGCATATTTTATTGGCAAGAAGGGGAAAAGTTTATCATCTTTTTGATTTATGTTGATGATTGCTTATTAGCATCTAATTGTCCAGACAAAACGAAAGAAATGATTTGTAAGATTGGTGCTGAGGTGGAAATTAACGATATTGGCACGCCTAAGAAATTTCTTGGGCTGCATATCATGTAAGAAGAATGTTAACATCGAATGGGTTAGCACAGATGAGCAAATTGCAGACTTACTCACGAAACTATTGCCTCAAGAAAAATTCGTTGGCTTTCGTGATCAATTGGTGACATGAAATGATAATGGTTGATGATGAGTTATTGATTGCTGGTTTGAAGTCAATTAATCTTGTTTTATTACTTTCCACAGAGCCGTGGGAATGACCGTTGGATTTTTGATGGATTGATTTTCGAGATGACTTTGATGACTTGAATGGAAATAAAGTTCTCAGTTGAAATGAAGAGTTCTAATGATTGGTGAACCGGATGGACAAAATCTGTAAGTTCGTTCCATGTCATAACCAAACGATGTAGTGGTTTGATTGAATGATAGATGAAAGCGATGATGAATCATAAACCACAAGATGTAGAGGTTTCTGATTGAAGGTAGCTAAGACAGTGTCTACCAAAATGCGATGGGCTAAAGAAAAGTGTGCTCAGAGCTTTATGAAGAGAAAGGAGGGAGTGTTGAGAAAAAGGGTTGGTTTCTCTACAAAGCTCCTTTACTAATGATGGTTCTCTGTAGGTAGATTTGAGGAAGATTACCTACTCACAGCGTTAGCAAGAGGCTACACCTTTGGAAGAGGCTGGTGGTAGCAGACTCGCATGATCGTCATATGACCGTCATATGGGAAAGCGGAAGCCCTGGAAACCCGGCTGTTCCCTGTTATGATTTTGCCATATTTTGGCACTTGCCTACTTGCGTTCAGAGAAATAGAATAGATCTCTAACTCTTATTGAAACATTCTTTCTCGAGTATCGTGTGTTGGTGTTACGTTTGTAGAAGAACAGTGACAAAGAAGCTTGGACAAGGTATGCCGGATATCTCTTTAAATTAACAGTTATAAAAGTTTGTGAGTGAGGGTGAGAGAGCGACTTCTCCTTTCTTCTCCACTTCTCTTTCTTTGATTCTTTGCTCCCCAAGGGTTTTGCTCACTGTTTTGATGGGTTTCTTCAATCCAATTTCGGATTAGAGCTTGGTAAATCCACCATAAGGGCCTCTTGAGGGGAAATTAGTTGTGATGTCAGAAAACTATTCAAAGGGGGAAACCGTCTCAAAATAATTAGAAAAGCTTCCATATGACATTTTGTTGGTATCTATTATTTAACTTTCTAATGTGACCTACCCATTGAATCGGCAATGTAAGCGAATGTTTCTTCTCCATCTTTGCTCAAAATTTGAACTTCGATGTTCAGCAGCAGCGAATCTTCGTCAATGTCGAGCTTATCAATTTCGTAACTTCCTGTGAAAAAATTGCCGTAATTAGGTATATCTTCCTCAATATTTAACCTTTTTTCAAATTTCTCGAACTAGAATGTTTGTCTAGGCAAACCCCATAATCCTGTTTAGCCTGAATTTTGATTCCTTCCATTAATGTTAACGCTTGAAAGTGTTTTCAATTTTTTTTCTGCCCACAGAAATGAACCGATGTAAGATCTTCATCCATGTTATATGAATTATATCGATAATGTTTTAGGTTATAGATTAAGGTTTCTTTCGCCACTTACTTATCAGTCTATCGTGGTCTTCCAGATCGAATACCATTATTTTCGGATTGCAATTATAACGGCCTTTGCGTTCAGAAAAGGCGAACCCCACTCCACTGTCGACAGCCCACAGTCGTCCCAATTTGTCGATCTGAAAATGCCCATAAGTTTTTTACGGAGAATTATACCTACCTAAAATGGTTGTCGGTTGTTTTGGAGTCACTTCTTCCACTCCTTAAAAGAGTGGTTTTCCTAAAAAAATTAGGCACCTCCCTTTACCATCCTATCTATCGAGGAAACCACCCATAGCCTATATTTTTAAAAAAATGCTCCAAAAAACTTGTACCCAATAATTTATTGAACATTTAAGTTGAAACGTTTTATTTGGTTAAAAATGGCATAACTCACCTTAATTCTAAAAATCGACTTGATGCTTTGGCAGTCGCGAGGGTCGGTTATGTTGTGCCATGCCCAATCGGGAAAAGGCCGTAAAAGCGAAAACCCGGGTTTGTCTTTCCGGGGTATTAATGTGCTGAGACTGGCAGGCGTCCCACTGATGAGACTGGGCGATGTCACGAAAATTCGATCTGTAAGTTAGAAATGAAAAACAGGTAGGTATAATAATACTAATAAATTTGTCTGCATCCGAAATCGAAAGAAAATTCAAGTAGGTTCAATGGCTTAAACAACTTTTTCAGACTATGGGACGTCTGAACCGTTGGAATAGATCAATAACTCAAATTTGATTTTTTGAAAAGGGGAAGTAAAAAGCTGTCGTAATGTAAATGTCTCAAAAGCTCCTTACTTCCAACAAACATTTTTTCCAAATTAGACCTACCTTTGTACTCATCGACGTCCAGCAGGACGACGTCTTCCGGTACGTGTTCCTTCGATTCGAGAAAAAGCCGGCGCATGTAGGTTGTGGGATACTCAAAATCCACTTTGTCCCAGATGTGCGTCACGGTCAGCCATTGGCCCAGTCCTCCCGATATTAGGCAGCAAAGAACCAAAATCGCTGGAAAATTGGGGTTGTTTGAGAAAATTTCTGAAAATGAAATCGAGATTTATCGAATCCCAGAACAGTAATGTTGGAACAATGCTGTTGGACGTGTTCCTAAACGTAGCTAGAGAGCTAGAGATACGTAGAGCTAATCGTATGGGTTTGCCATTGCCATACAGTATTGATGGTAGATCCGTGAAGAGCCCATTCGATCGAGGTGTTTGCCATTTCAGCTTGTTGTGTTCGAAGAACCTGATTACTCGTCCAAGTATCCCAGGATAGCCTTGATTTGGACTTGACCGTGATCATAAAACAGAACCACTTTCACGTCAGTTGATGGCCGAACAGGTTCCTAACGAAAGTCGGTGACGCCATTACGGGTATCTAAAAGGGTATCCACATTCCCTCACCTTTATTTAAATAATTCATTCAGGTAGACCGTTGATTTGAAGAAATAACTGTTGGTGCTTAAATTACTCACAATACTTCCATATTATTCTTCAAAAATGTTGGAACAAATTGGGCTTTCATGTTTCTTAAAAAAATCGTTGTTTCTCGCGTGGAAGCTGCAATTTTTCGATTTTCTGTGCGTCCGCTGATTAATTTTTTTGGCCAAATTGACGATGCAATGCCTTTGAAATATGTCCAATCCTGGCCGACTAAAATTGGCTCTACTTTTTTGAGGGCGATTAACTAGAGCCAACTAAACGAGGAGCCGGCCCAAAGTTCCTGCGTATCCGTGCGCTGTGACCGCCATTAACATTGACCATTACGTGAAGAATCTATTAGACACGGTTGCGAATATATTAAGACATCGGCCAAGATGAACGAGTTAGATAACGTGCTGAAAAAGAGCTCGATTTCGGGGCGGCGATCATGAATTGGGGTGAAGGTTAGATATTTTTTGAAATTTTAATATCAGCTCTGAATTTTGAGTTGGTATAGCACCAATGAAGGAATGTTCGAGTGAATGTTTTACCATAAACTCGCCCCCGTTGGATTCATCGAAATTTTTTTCCAGAAAACTCGTCGTTGATATCCAGAAATCCGGGGTTGCAGCAAAAAAAAAACACGTTTTTCTGCATTCAAACGTCGATTTCTCCTCTAAAAAGTGGGATAAATGAAAAAATGATTATACCGTTGGAAAGCTGACAGTTTGAGCCAGTTTTCACTGGAACGTGCGTGGGAGTTATCAATTTATTTCTAGCCATAAACAAATGTTAAAAAATGAATTATTTTTGTAAGTAGAGCATTTCTTGACTTTTTTATAATTTTTTGCTTTTTTAGTCCAATGTTAGAAAGCTGCAAATGCCGTAACACTGTGGGAAATTTAACGCTCTTTTCAACGGTACCCTTATTTTTCTGATTACTCCAATATTTAAGGGGCGTATGACCTTTTTTCTGAAACTAAGTCGAAAACACGAAAAAAAAACTTCAAAGCGAAATAAGTGTAGTTTTTCTGGGGCTCACGAAAAGGTTTATGGAACAAAAATTGTAGCAAATGAGCTGAAGAATTTACCCTTTCAAGGAAGACAACCTTTAGTGTGAAAACCTAATGAAACCTAGTGTGAAAACCTATATTTGGATACTCAGCTGCTGTACTACATAAATATCATTCATGATTGAACAAAAACATGATGCTGGGATAGTTGACAGCGCTTTCGTCCGAGGTGCCATCTTCAGGGAGGTTTTGTTCAGAGTTACCGGGCATTTTTACCCCCTCCCCCCCCTTCCCCGAGGTACATAACATATTTGTACAAATACCTGATCTCATGGTGCTAGTGGAGAAGACGAATGGTTGCTAATGTATCCGTCCCGAGATTTGATTATTCACTTATGGCAGCATTGACTAGCTTGTATTCGAAGGTATTTCATTATTACCAGCGGTAAAATAACAAATCAGTTTAAATTCAGAAAAAAAATTTTAGTGAATTTTTCTAACATTAATAGTTGGCCATGCGTAAAGAAATAATGACGACTAATGAGAGAATTCCAATCGATTTCATGTTTTCAAAAGTTCGTGATATGAGGTACCGAAAGTTCGAGGCCGTGAACTGACGCGAGCGCGGTTGATGTTGAACTGGGGATCGGAAAGTGTGAGCATCTCGCTCCCTTCTGTGATAGTGTGATCAATCGGTCTGAGCTCCCGCTCCATACTATGGTCGGTCGACCGGCCCGTTTACCTGCCCGACACCTGCGGTAATGAAGTCCAGTCCATAAACATTGTAGCGTAGATGGGCAAAATGTAATTTCAAGCACAATTACCTGGCAATGTCTGTAATTTATAATTGAAACCCAGAAATTACGATTGCGATTGTAATAATTACAATAAAATTATTTTAATTGCAATTACTTAGACCCCCAGTCCCGATTACAAATATACTTTTTGAGGCGAGAAAAAATTGCATCGCAATTACAGTTACCTACTCGTTATTGCAATTACAATTACCATCAAAGGGCTGTAGGTTCAAGTTCAGAGTTGAATTATCATGAACCTTGAACTTGAGAAATAAACCCGACGTTAGCTCTAAACTCAAACTTGCACATTAAACTCAAAGTTCAGACCAAGTTAAGAGTCGAATCTTGAACTCAAACTTGATCAATCTCGACCTCAAATTTCAACCTGGAACTTCCACCACAACCAGAACATTCAAGTTCACCCCACAGCCCACAAACTCAAACCTTGAACTTGAACATTTAACGTTCAAACTCATATCTCGAAGTTGAATCTCAAACTTGAATCTCAAAGTCAAACCTGACACTCTTACCTTAAACTCAAATTTCAAACTTTAATCTGAAACTCAAACCTCAAAGTTAAATCTTGAACTAAAATCTCAAACATGAATCTCAAAATCAAACATGACATTCAGACCTTAAATGCAAACCTTGAAGTTTCGACTTGAGATTCGTCTCAAACCCAAATTTCAAAGTCACTCCTTAAACTCAAACCTCAAAGTTAAATCTGAAACTCAAACTCATACTTGGATCCCAAACTTGAATCTCAAACTTAAACCTCAAACTTGAATCTTAAAACCAAACCTTAAATCAAACCTCGAAGTTGAAACTCAAACTCAAACGTGAATCCAAACCTCAAAGTTAAATCTTATCTAAAATCTCAAACTTGAATCTCAAACTCAAACCTCAAACTTGAACCTTAAAACTCATCTTAAAAGTCAAACCTAACCCTCACTTCTTAAACTCAAACGTTAAACTCTAACCTCGAATCTCAATCTCAAACGTGAATCCCAAACTTGAATCCAAATTCAAACCTGGCAGTCTTACCTTAAACTCAAAGTTCAAACTTCAATCCGAAACTCAAACCTCAAACTTGAACCTTAAAACTCATCTTAAAAGTCAAACCGAACACTCACACCTTGAACTCAAACGTTAAACTCAAACCTCAAAGTTAAATCTCAAACTCAAACCTCACAGTCAAACCAAACTTGAATCCAAATTCAAACCTGGCAGTCTTACCTTAAACTCAAAGTTCAAACTTCAATCCGAAACTCAAACCTTTAACATGAATCTTGAAACCGAACCTTAAATCAAACCGAACACTCACACCTTGAACTCAAACGTTAAACTTTAACCTCAAAGTTGAATCTCAAACTCTTACTTGGATCCCAAAACTTGAATCTCAAACTTAAACCTTAAAAGTCACACCTCAAAGTTAAATCTTGAACTAAAATCTCAAAGTCAAACATGACATTCTCACCTTAAACGCAAACCTTTAAGTCAAATCTCAAACCCAAATTTCAAAGTCATACCTAAACTCAATCGATTAAATCAAACCTCAAACTTTCGAACTCGACTTCACACGACTTCACACGACGAACTTCACACTCAACTCTCAAACTCAACCTTGAAAAAGTTCAAAAAGTTCAAAGTTGAAGTTGTTCAAGTTGAAGTTCAACTTTAAGGTGTGATTCGTGGGTTCAAGGTTTGAGGTGTGAGTGTTGTTCGACTTTGTGGTTTGAGATTCAAGTTTGAGGTTTGAGTTTGAGATGTGAGTGACAGGTTTGAGTTCGAGATTCAAGTTCGGGGTTCGAGATTGAGATTTAAGTTCGAGGTTTTGAGTTTAAGATGTGAGTGAAAGTTTGACTTCGAGGTTTGAGTTCAACGTTTGATTTTTAGGTGCGAGTGATAGGCGTTTGAGTGTTAGGTTTGAGTTTGAGATTTAAGTTTGAGGTGAGAGTGTTTAGTTTCTGTTAGAAGTTTGAGTTTGTGATGTGAGTGTTTAGTTTGACTTTGAGGTTTGAGCGTGAGATTTATGTTTGAGTTTTAGGTGTGAATGTTTGGTTTGACTTTGAGGTTTGGGTTTCAAGATTCAAGTTTGAATTAGAGGTTAAGGTTGAGTTTCAAGTTTGAGTGTTTGGTTGCACTTTGAGGTTTGAGCTTGAGATTCAACTTGAGGTTTGAGTGTAAGGTGTGAGTGTTTGGTTTCAGTTAGAAGTTTGAGTTTTTGATGAGAGTGTTTAGTTCGACTTAGATTTATGTTTGAGGTTTGAGTTCAAGGTGTGAGTGTTAGGGTTGACTTTGAGGTTTAAGTTTGGGATTCAAGTTTGAGGTTTGAATTTAAGGTGAGAGTGTTAGTCTTCAGTTTGAGGTTCAAGTTTTAGGTTTGTGGGTTGAGTTTGATTTCTGAGTTGTAGGTTTGAGTTAAGATTTGTGAAGTGAAATGAGATTTGTGTTGAAGGTGTGAGTTTAGGTTTGACTTTGAGTTTTTAGTTTCAAGTTAAGATCAGCCAATCAGCCAAACCTCTAATTCAAAACATCGCAACAGTGTTACCCAGATCCGCATTTTTTGGAAGCGGGTAAAATCATTATTGGCCAACAAATTTCGTCTGAGCAAGGCTCTGCGTTATGCGAATGTTGCTTCACAAATGATGTGATTATTATCACACGGTCGGACGGACGCGTACAGACTTGCATAAAGTCTGACAAGCATGCGTAAACTGACGCACATGGCCGAGAGAGCGGAAAAATGTTTCGGTGACTAACCGACCCGACGCCTACGGGCCATCATTTTCGGATACGGAAGCGAGTGGGAAAATGCGATAGCGAGAAAACTGAAATCATCATTATCCGAGTAAATTGACGTACCTGATGGATTAAATCATTCGGAAACCCGAATGGAGGGGAAAATATTATCTATTCTATCAGGTAGGAAGGCACCTGCTGTACAAGCCTAAAGAATAACTCGAATAATCATGAAAAATTTCTAGTG
This sequence comes from Nesidiocoris tenuis, assembly GCA_036186465.1. Lineage (NCBI taxonomy): Eukaryota > Metazoa > Arthropoda > Insecta > Hemiptera > Miridae > Nesidiocoris > Nesidiocoris tenuis. The sequence continues at coordinate 10,953,171 of AP028919.1, forward strand.
CTAACTCATAGAGATATGAGTTGAGAGATGAGAGATATTTTATCAAAGTCCATATCATAAACTGTGAGAATGAATCCGACGGAATAACGTAATATCGTACGATTTCTCACATTAGTCGCTTTTTGGCCGTGAATCGCCAGTTTTGTGGGTCATTTGGCGCATTGCACAATACAACTTTTGCACACAATTCACTTTACCGCATTGACTCCTTTCTGTTCACGTTGTGCAATATGTTTGCTTATACTTTTTGGGCGGCTGTTGCGTCGCCGCCCGGCCCGAAACCGCACGCACTAACTAGGCCCGAGTGAGACGGGCGCTGCTCGACAGATTAGTGTCAAGTCGACCTACTCGTGTCACTTTTCGGTTTTTCTCGATAATTTATCAACGCAGGACCGGCTTACGCTTTAACGCTATTTCTGCCTTAATCAGGCGGTTAGGTCACACACGGTGCTTCCATATTTCGATTCGTACTCTCGTCTTATATCGCAGATTCTGCGATATATCGCAAGGGAAGTTTTTAGGGATGGCCATCGATAGTTGATAGTATCGAAATATCGATGTTTCCCATCGATATTCTCCGATATATCGATATTTTCCATCGATGATGCAAGGGCCGATAGTATCGGGTATCGATTGTTCGTAGCCGATGCTCAATGAGTTTCAGACGATGTTTTTTAAACAGATATATCGGCTTTATCCGATATGTTGACTCCGCCAAGTTTTATCATCACACAAATTCGAAAAATATGTGGTTCCTGAAAATTCCCAAAAAATTGAGTTCATCTGGCTGGAATATCGAAATTCCATCATCCATGGTAATCGATATCAGTGGTTTGTAGGATCGATAGGCAAATCTCCTAATCGATAATATCATCAGAATTGAGATTCTTTGTTGGCCAAGGAACCAATCAGGGAAAAATTAATGATTAATCGTTGATTTTACTTTAATCGATATTTTTCGAAAACTATCGATAGTTTTAGGTCGATACTATCGGTGGCACATACTATCGATAGTTGACTTACGATATTATGTCGCCATCGATATTCTACCGCCTATCGAACATCGATATATTAGGTATCGATGGCCATCCCTAGTAGGTAAAGAAAAAGCGGGGAAAGTTTCCCGTTTTCACGATTTTTCTTGAGTTGTCCTCCCTGCGGACGTCAGTGCCAACTGAATCGCATAACACCTCGATCGTAAACAAAGGGCGAACCAGTTTCGCCACCACAACAACTCAAATTCTATTTTTTCGTAAACCGGTGGCTTTAATTTGATTCGTCGCCATGCGCTGACTCTTTGTCGCAGATTTGTGGCTTTATGGAATGAGAATATTGATGGTGACTGTTTGCGTACCCTTCGTATTATATTTTCGTAATTTTATGGTTGAAAATCATAGTACGGCTTTTTATTGAGCTGAGTTGATCTAAGCATTTTTATAATCGAGCGATTGATTTCCTGAATTTGACGAAGCAGCATAAAAAGCTCGGATGCTTCCTACTGATTCCTTCAATTTGCCTTATCGTTTGGTTGTAAGCCTGTCTCGTTCACCTGTTGGTTCGTCAGAAATTCTCCGAGGGCGTTAAAAAATATACGCGTCGCTTCCTTTGGAACGAGATTGACGGCGAGCACAAAAAATCGCTAACTGCCCGTGAAAAAAGGCATACCGACTGAATCCTAGGCAAGAGGCCGATTTGGACCATGGCGAGCGGTAATCGACCGCACCAATAAGCCGAAAAGGCAGATTTTTCGAAACAACGCTTAGGTCGATGCAGATCAGAAAAATTATGTACGACGCATGATAACAATGGAAAAAGATGGTGAGCAAATTACAAAAATCGAAATTATTCGAATTACGAAAAACTTCGATTCAGGCCATGGTAGATATATCTATAGTGGATATATCTATCTATATCCAGAATATATTCTGATTCTACGCTTTGGCCCAAAACGTATAAGTTTGAGTCCAAGTTATATTTCTCTACAATGTTTTTTCATTTCTCACTTTTTAGCTTTGTTTCTCACAATTGGCGCCCTGAGAGCGGGGTAAACATTAAAAAAAGGTAGTCCGTCTGTTACGAAAAGAATACGTAGGAGTCAGTGCCTGGTGGCAAAAAATCAACTCAAAGCCATCTGCTTTGATAAAACAGAACTTTTGTTGTTCTGTTGGCAAGCTGGTTTGCCCTTTGGGATTCAGTAGTTACTGTGGTCTGCAGGGAAGGCAACTTCAGAAGAAACGGGGAAATTTTCCCCGTTTTTTGTTTTACTCCACCAAAGCCAGGTACCGACTCCTATATCGCAGGCAGACTATAATTCTTTGCAATCCAGCATTTTCTTCAATAACGTTTTATTTTTTCTCCAGTAAAAAATCGATTTACATGTACAGTTTATGATACCAAACTTCACACCTATCTTATATGTACAAACTGAGTTATAAAAATAGTAAAAATATTGCTTTGTATTGATAGAGCCTTATGAACAGTATTTTTTCTCGTGTTACTCTTTTTTGCGGCAGATCTTTTTCCAATTTGCACGAGGTAGGTTGGCAAATTTCCTTATGGATATCAATACAATAAATTATATAGCACATAAATGATCACTATTATGCAAGGCACATTGAATTCTATACGTCAAGGACAATCGATTTTGATTTAATTATTGATTTTTGACACTTTAAAAAGTGATGGGCTGCAAGGGATAACGTTAGGACCTTGGATGAAAATTCCCTCAATGTACCTGTAGGGGATATCCGCTCCTTCAAGGGATTCAGATAGCCCCCCCCCCCATATCCAATCAAAGGTTCTCCTCATCAGTGTTGAAGATTTGGCGACTAAAAAACTTTTGTCGGCCTGTTATAAGTGATTTTTTTCACGACTGGCCAAAAAGATCCTGCAGTCTTTGAGCCTTTAGGCGTAAGGGTAAACGGGGTTTACGTTGTAGTTGAAGGGCGAAGGGACCGATATCGAACTCGTATTCTGGAACCTGAAGCCTGGAACTATGGGAGGATTCTGGGGCACACTGGCCGGAACTGGGGGAAGTGCGTTGGGCACTCCAGGAACGCCAGGGTAGACGGGCCGGTCCGGCAGGAGTCGCATGACTCGGAGATTGATTTCCTGAGGGTTGACAGTCCGGCGGAAGAATTTCTGAAATCTGGAACTGACGAGCCAAATGTTGCCGTTGTCGGTTAGCTCGGCCGTTCGGAAGTCGAGCACCATTTGGAGAAGTTCGGGACTGTACGCCACCACCCTGGAAAAGAGGAATTTTTTATTTTGGAGGGATATCGGCTCAAAGTACTGTATTACATGGGGTTCAAATTGTGCCTCAGGCCTACCTTGTACCTATCCTAGCAGTCGATGCACTTATTGCCCCCTCCACCGATGGTACGTATCGTACACCATCACCAAATCCATGGATCAATCTCCATCTGGATGTAAAATTAGTTTCCCCCGATGGTGGTGTCCACAAGAACACAAAATTATGAAACCGAAATTCAGTAGCGGCAATCATTTCCGTATCGGTAAGAATGGCTAAGCCTCTTTGGGAGCTGAAATACATGAAGACGGACTGGGTGGATCAAAAATGCTTCCTGCCTATCAATTACTACGTGGACGGTAGCCAGAAGGTTTTGGCAAGAATCAACTACATATTCGGGAATGAAAATCAATTGCTCCGTCAAAAGTCTACTGGTAGGAGCAGTCCCGATCGAGTTGATTTGTCTAGCAATAAGTGCAGTCAAAATGAGTCAAAATGGACCCTGACGATTACCACTAGTTTGACATGCTGCACCCTCTCGAGTGATTCATCGCTGTCGACGAGTTGAGTTCATTACAAAAACGACCAATGTCAAATAAGCTGATTTTCAGGAGAACGGAAAAATTGTCCACGAAGAAGGTTGTTTTTGTAGAATCGTCAAGAGTTTGTAGAGCGCTATAACGCCTGATAGAGGCTGTTTATGATTTGGGACGACTACCTATTCAATGAGTGCTCCCGAGAGCACCCGGAATGCGCTGAAATCTCGATTTTTGATTTTTTTGGCATTGGTCGTTTTTGTAATGAACTCTTCAATCATATGAAGACGAGCCTCCTATTTTCTCCATATGTAGAAATCACCCACTTGTGGTTGGGTGATCCGGGGAGCCAAGATGCAATTGCCGTCTCGGAGACGGGGCTGAAGACGAGGGAGCCATCTGCAGATGTGGCCATACCGGCAGCCTGCGAGGACTTGTGGCCAACGAGCGAGACGGGAAGATCCCCGTCGTCGCCCGGGTTCGGTCCCCGTTGGAGAGCCGTCACCGGGATGCTGTAGAGGCGGTCCGAGGCGAACGCCTGGACGTAGAGCGTCTTCCGGTAGCTCGTCGACGGGGAGAGAGTCATGCCGATGATGCCGTCCATAAGAGTGAACGATTCGCCGGCTACCTGAATGGGGGAAAAAGTCGTTTTAGTGCTCAAAAAGAAGAATATCTGGTGGGATAGGCTGCAAACCAGCTGAAATCCCTGCAGCACCTTGGCGCTGCCAGGGTGACCCAAAATGGGGCAACAGCATGGACAACAACATCAACATTACCTACTTATTTCCCATTTCTTGTCACTCTGGCAGTCCCAAAATTGATGGTGCAGGGACGTCAGCTGGTTTGCAGCCAATGCCACCAGATACTTCGGAAATGGGCCCACAACTGTCCAAACATGATACAAATAGAATTCCACGCATGCGCACTGCCAATCTGCTATCTATGAGAGGTTAAGATGCGCAGGTTACACCTGTCTTGGGGCGAATTTTCAAAGCGACTTTCGATGATTGATCAATACCTACTTGAAAAATCGAACATTACAAGGTTTGGTAACCTATCCTTTTGCAACCTCCCAGACCCGCTGGCATAAAGGTCGTATCACATGTCAAAACCGTATCGCTCGTCAGACCTTTCTCCTCCCCATCTCACGTACAGACACAGACCCTTTTATCTGATTGGCTGATACTATGGATATGGTCATTGCATCAATTTCTTTATTATTGATCTATAGAACCTTATTTTTCGGAGAAATTATCAATGAATTTGCATCTTGAAATTACCATAGAATTGGGTAGCCAGACCGTCTGTGAGATGGGGATGGGAAAGGCCTGACGTGTGAAACGGGCTGTAGTGGGTACATGCAAGTCACGTGCTTTGAAAAAAGGGGTACTTTTGTGTTTTTGCTGGCAAATCTGGTACACCCTTTGTTTACAATCGAGGTCTTCGTGTGATCAAGGTCTTTGTGTGTTATACGTGACGTAAGCAGGGAGGGCAACTTCAGAAAAATCGTGAAAACTAAACTCTGGGATAAAGAATGACCAATCCGGAAGATTGGAGTGAGGTTATTTCAGCTGATTTCGCGTGATTTGCGATTCGACTCTCTTGCACATTACGAATTACCCATCCTGCACTGCACCATTTTGCTTTCACCGCTCGCGTGCACCTACCCTATATGTGCCCCAGTCGGGCTCTGGGAAGAATTTCGGGCTCTGCAACCTCCAAGTCGAGTCCCTTGCGTAGTCGTACACGATCAGGCCGGGATTGGTCGAATCGCTTATGTAGACGAACATGCTGTCGCAGGCGCCGGGCCCCCCAGCAAAACCAGCCGTCTGATCGTCGAGGACGAGATTCGTCACTAGGGTGTTGGGCCTTGTTACATCTGGGGGTAATGTTATCGTCCTCAGCTAGGACAGAAAAATCAATTTTACTCGAGCGAACCCAAAATTGAGGTATATGGTAGAAAGTTTTCATCGTTATTTTCTCAAATGAAATTTTCCAAAGCGATGGTCGAGTTGAAACGTTAAAACGACAAATTTCTTCAATTTCAGTCCTCACCAGTTGGTCGTTGTTGAGATCGAAAATGAGAATTTTGGGCCGGCACGCCACGGTGAAGGTGACCAAGCTGTCCATGACCCCACTGTCAAGGACCCAGAGCCTGTTGCACTTGTCCATTCTAGTCCTGAACACGGACACGATGCCTGAACAGTTGTCCCGCGTCGGATTGCCGCCGGCCGCGTTGACGTGCCAGTCCCAGCTCGGGAACGGCTGTTGTTATGAAATACCCAGGATAAAGTAAACAATGAGTTAGCAGAGTTGAAAAATTGATTTCTTCGGTAGGTACGTGAGTGACTTGACCCCTTTACAGGCAAAATTCGCTCGAATAGAATATGTTCCAAGAATTTTCGACTATTTTTGGGGTATTTTTCGGATTCTTGACCCCCTAGTGAGTTGACAAATGGAATTCAGGCCAAGAATATAATCTCGACTATTTTCGGACTATTTTTTTGAATATTTGAAAAATTTTCACCTGTAAAACTGGCGATGGATTGGCCGGGTACCCATCTCTGTTCCTGGGCACCCAGGCCACCGTCGCAGGATTGCCCGACCATATTCTCGGCAATGTCAAAAATACCCGATCGTAGCCGACTTCGACGCTGTTAATTACAGTTTGATCGCCTCGGTAATCTTTGTTGACCGGATAGTTGTACGGTGTGTCGAAATCGACGAGCGACCATTGGTAGACGACTTCCAGCTGCTCCCCATTGCAGACGCAGAGAGCGGAGAAGCCGAAGAGAGCGAGGAGTCGTAAAATGGCCATACCTGAGAAAATTAAAAAAATGGTCATTTTTGAATCTCTGATCCGATCTTCTTCTACTTATCAATGTAAATGTTATTCATCGAAGAATCGAAAACGGTTTGGAGGTTAAAATGAATTTTTTCTCGCACGTTTTACTCAGAATTCCGTACAAGTGGGGTTGTCTGTGAGAATTTACAATGTATAACAATTTATTTACAAAATTTGCGTTATCTTCCTTATTGCTAAACCTTTTTTCGATTTCTTGGACTGGAGTGTTCGTCTAGGCAAGACCCATCGCCCTGTCCAGTCGGAGTGTCGATTAGTACCACCAGAATATTAGGCAAATTTTGGCACCCGGTGTTTTCTATTTTTTTTTCTCCCCACAAAATGAACCGGGCTGAATGTCTTAAAATCTTGGTCTTAAAATCTTGGTTTTACCTTGGAGGTGTTATTTGAGCATACTTAGTGGGGTTTTTGACATTTTTGGTCGTTGTGGCCTTAATATTAGTCAAAATTTGTTCAATTTTGTTCAAAACTATTCGAAGGAAAATTTGGAGTGCTGTGAGAGCATAGCAGTTCACCGAACGTGTTGGCATGTGAATAATATAGGTTACCACAGAAGAAAGTAGGCAGTTATAGGTGTACCTATACCTGAAATAAGAAATCGTTCTCATCATCCTGTGTCAACCTGTTCAAAGTGAGTATCAGTTTCAAATATCAGATTAAAAAAACTATCTCTAATCTGTTTTTGAAGTGTAATATGATACTACTGAGCTTTCTTCGTCTCGAATCGATTTCAAAACATGGCTTTCAGTGGTAGGTACCTGAGAGAACTAGGTAGGTACCTACTAGTTCAGTCAATATTAAACTCATTACTTGGATTTATTCAATTTCAATAGAACTGATTTTCAATGGTTAATGATCGAGTTGACCTTTTAGTTCGAAAAATTAGTTTCTACGTCACGAAGACGCGGATATCTGATGTGGACTGCTTTTCCTTCTTGAAGGTACCTATTCAAATGAAAGGGTCATAAAGGATAATATCCTTTATTATCCTTTATTATTATTATCTACTATTGTATTATTAGTACAATATTATTGTACATAATTATGTACAAAGAGTGGTCGCGCCTGTACGTGACGTAGGTAGGCTATCCGGTGCAACATAAGTGTCTTGAAGGCTTTGCGTCACACCCTGTTTGATCGGAATTAAGGAGCCTCCGAAGGAGCGTCCTAGGGAGCGATAGAGACCGTCCTAGGGAGCGATAGAGACCGTCAGAGGAGCGATAGAGACCGTCAGAGGAGCGATAGAGACCGTCAGAGGAGCGATAGAGACCGTCAGAGGAGCGATAGAGACCGTCAGAGGAGCGATAGAGAGGGAGCAACAGAGACCGTCCGAAGGAGCGATAGGGAGCGTCCACGGGAGCGATAGAGCCCGTCCTAGGGAGCGATAGGGACCGTCCAAGGGACCGATAGGGAGCGTCCACAGGAGCGATAGAGACCGTCCGAGGGAGCGATAGAGCCCGTCAGAGGGAGCTATAGAGAACGTCCGAGGGAGCGATAGAGACCGTTCGAGGGAGCGATAGAGACCGTCCGAGGGATCGATAGGGAGCGTCCACGGGAGGGACAAGGAGCCTCCTTGAGAAGGACAGGAAATCTCTTCGGGAGCGCTACAAGCGGGAACAAGTGTCCGTGTTTCCTTCTGTGGCCATTTACAAAAATGGCCTTATCTCCCTCAATTCTCAACCTTTTTTCAAATTTCTTGAACTGAAATGTTTGTCTCGGCAAGACCTAACACCCTGTTTAATCGGCATTTGAATAACTCACAGTACTTCATATATATATTTGCATTTTTAGTGTTTTCTATTTTATTTTTTCCGGCCACGAAAATGAACCGTTTTGAGCGTTCTTGGTCTTAAAATCTTTGTTTTATGCTGCAGAATATGTGGATATTTTTCATATTCCTACAACTTAGCGTATTTTTCTTTTAGGCGAGTTTTAAAATTTGCATAGTGAGTTTTGTGTAATTTTTGACCTAAACACCCTCAAAAGCAGTCAAAATATGATCAAATTGTGTCACAATTTTACGTCTCAAAATATGGAAGCATCGTGTGTTATCTACGCACCGCTGGTTGCAATATAAACCAGCAAAGTAACCATGAAGTGGTTTTTGTGTCTGAAAGACGAGAATATTGAGTTAAGAAATGAAACGAATACCTAATATAGAACGTTTACGAATTTTACGTGCCTAAATTGATATTATCTTTATATATTCGTGAAAATTATAATAGGTACCAAGAATATTCCTACCTCAGCAATGAACATTTTCAATATCAAACTATTTTTGCCACATAGTTCTCCCCAGGTTTTCTGGCTTCATTCTGACGAATTTCACTTTTTACCTAACCGCGCCTCCTTTGCATAACAATTCGTTGAGCAGTGCGCATGTTTACAAGTCGACTTCCGCACAATTGAATTAATCATGTCCCGAACCTGCGCCACGTGATTCACTAATGGCGCTCTGCCTGGTGGATTTTAATTGGGACGGAATTGTAAATGTAGCTACGGGTTGGGCATCCCAGTGGCATCGACCTTTCACCAGACTATGCCAATGGTCTGCGCGTTAGTGTAGTACCATGTTCTGCCAACTAACCCGATTTCGATGTCCTCGAGCTTACAACTGTGCAAAGGAAGCGTTGGCGTTAACTGTTTGCGTTACAGCATTACTCTTACGCCCTTGCGAACTATTAGTTTGTAAATCACTCACGGTACCTGCCCATTTCCTTACGTAAATACACTTTTTACCTAATTTATATATATTTATCATATATGATATAGGTATGGCTTCTCAATGCCACTTTTCCACTTTTAAGATTTTTGGTGATTTCGATCTTAATTCACTAAAGTAGCCATAAAATCCTTGATTTCACGAGAAAATTCAATTTTGACTATGCCGTTGGAAAGAGCGTTAAATTTCCAATCATCCTAGCGTATCAAGAAAATTTTGTAGGGTATATCAATTTTTCGAAAATCAATCAGAAAAGAAAGATCTTGAAAATCATCAAATCTTGGGAATTTCCGCTTTTTTCAATTCCGTGGGCTGTAATTCAAATCTACTGAATAAATTTAGCATGTGGTCCAAAAAAAATGCGCCAGAATCTCAGCTTTTTGATGGTGTATTTGAAACTGCTTGTGCAGTAGAATTTAGTGGAGAAAATTTCGCTTGAATGTGGAAAAACACGGATTTTCCTTTCAATAAAAATGAAGTAAGAGAAATTTCTGCTATACCGTTAGAAAGCTAAGATTCTGACGAATTATTTGGGACTGCCAGCTAAATTTTGCGGGTACAATCCTATTAGACCCTCAGAGTTGAAAAAAGTGGCGATTTTCGAGGTTCGACCAAATTCGGTTTTCCGATCGATTTTCAACCAATTGAACCATCTCACAAAATGTTTTTGGTACTCTAGGATGACTGGAAATTTAACGCTCTTTCCAACGGTATAGTCGAAATTGATTTTTTTTAAGAAATCAAGGGAGTTATGACAGTTTTTGTGAACTAAGATCGAAATCACTAAAAAAATCTTAAAAGTGACAAATGTGACATTTGGAGGGAGTGAAATAAATATAATACAGTGACTTTTGATGGAAATTAATTCCTCAGGTACTCCTCCGAAGAAAAAAATTTAAAATAGTGACAAAAAAAAATTACAATGAAGAATCTGAAAATTTGAAAAACATTCTTCCTATTACTCGTTGCTTGAAAAATTGACTTGATAATTTGAAATCGAGTAGAATTACCGGTTCAATTCTGAAACCGGACTTGATCCTTGAACTTCGCACATGTCGTGCAAGCTCTGCGGTTTAAGCCCAACCCATTTTCGCTTTAGTCGTGTGGCCTTCGATAACTTTACGACCAAGTTTTGCAGGAACTCAGTTTTGCACTGGTTTATCTGGTCGTTAGCTGGTTGCCTTATTCAATGAAAATTATTCCGTGCAATGATTTTGAAAAACTTATCCCGCCCGACATAGTTGATTTATTCTGATATCGCTCCACATTCAAGGAGGGTGTGGTCATAGTGATCAATTACCGCTCTCAAATCGTTTACCGGTTACATAAATGGAATGTGGTATTAAAAATTGGAAAATTCGGGAAATGATTTTTTGCGGTTTTTGTGAAGGGCGCGTAGGTCAGAGGGTGAAGGTGAAAAACCACCTATCCGATTTTATGATTGTAGAAAATCACGATATTGTAGTTCATCTACGAAGAGTATAAGATATTATCTTGGCTTATTGGAATGTGAAAATACTGTGAGTTTATTATTAAATAATAACAAATTTTGTATGGTTTTATTTATTTATTTTTATTCATCATTTTTCTTTTAATCAAATTTTTTGGTTTGCCCACTCAAAATTGCTCGAAAATAACTCGAAATTCTCTAAAACTCTTCATATTATTTTTTCCAATGATGTCACTAACTGGATTTCAAACTTTTTCGTTTTTTGCCGAAATTCAGGCTGTACTAGAGCTACAGAGCCCGTTTTGGTCTCAAATTGAAGCTAATAAGATTCGCAAAAACCTCTTTGGCGAGGAATAAATTTTGATGTTGATATTCAACTCGTAAAACGAGGCGAACTCAAAAGTGCAACTTTTTGGAAAAATACCAATTTTTGACGAGCCATATCTCAGGAGCTATTTTAGGTAGAAAGCTGCGGTTGAACTCGAACTGTCGCAAATTTAGTCTTCTTCGACAATGCTAATACTATAAATTCCTAAAATACGAAGGGTTTCAGAGGTATAAGCGAATGAGTGGAAAAAGTCTAAAATGTCGAAGTTTTTCGCGATTGTTTTGTGACGACGCGCGATTTTAAGGCTGTTAGGGTGATTCTCAAACTACGGGCAATAATCAAGTCCGGGCATGGTTTATGGCTACCAAAGCGTGTTATCCCAAACTTCTTTGTCTCAAATCAAAGAAGAGACTCTCATCTTGAAGAAACAATTGTTGAACTAGGTCACATTACAATAATTATGTACATTTTAGGCATGCTAAGTGACAAAATGTAATTACCGTGGCTGTCCCAAAATTCGATTTTGGATTTCAAAGTTGTCCTTTGGCATTCTAATGCCAATGTTCAGGGAGGAGAAAAAATTTTGTTCAAGTAGATGAGTGGAATGATCAGAAATCATGAGAAAGTCTCCAATTAACCAAATCTGGGAGTGTAGAGGGGTCAACAATGTTTGTCCCAAAAAAAGAAGTAATTACCGTGCAAAATAATCAAATGGGATATTTTGACACGGAAAGTGGGATATTACAAACCCATCTTGTAACTTGTGTAAGGTGGCAACCCTGCTTGAGCTCACGATACCTGCTCCAGACCGGCTTCTTTCAGTTTAGAAGATACAGCCCACATCAAAGGTTCTCAGTCAGGCGAGTGACTTTTCTCTTGTAATTACCATGGCATGTTATAACTTCCACAATTTTCAAAATATTACTTCTTCTCTTCTATTATGTTGAAGAGCTTGAACAGCTGTTTAGAGCGTGTATTTATAATTTATTCTAGGATTAATTAGAATCTAGTTATTTCATTTGAAAGTTGCAAATGTAATTCACGTGCTCAGAAATGTGTAATTCATGTGGAATAAATATATATAATAATAAATATATAATAAACTTAGGTACTGTCAATCGCAACCTCGATTTTCAAGGTCCCAATTTCAAGGCTGCTCAATTGCTACCTTAAAATTGGAACCTCGAAAATCGTGGTTGCGATTGACAGTACCTAGATTTCTGTGCTCGTCTCCATACCATGCGAGTTTTATGGTAACGGACTGACTGAGACGTGTGGAGCTGACCAACTGTGTGGAGGACTGAAAGCAGGGATTGAAGGAGCCGTCCACGGCATTGCCAAAATGTTTGAATCAAATAATGACTGCGAAGGAGTGCTACTGATGGACGCAGCAAACGCATTTAATGCGATGAGTCGCCCCTTAGCACTTTGGAATGCAAGGGTATTATGGCCCAGATGTGCACGCTTCCTGTTTAACACATACCGAGGCTTTCCTAAAACTGTGTTCAGACAAAGCTCAGCAGTCATCCTAAGCAAGGAAGGAACAACACAAGGTGACCCACTCGGCATGCTTATGTACGCTGTCGGTACTCTTCCACTCATCAGGAAACTAAAGAGCCCTGACTGGCACCAAAGTTGGTATGCTGACGACTCAGCCTGTGGCGGCAGCCTCCTCAAAATCAAACAATGGCTGGAAAAACTGCAGCAAGAAGGTCCAAAATGGGGCTACTTTCCCGAACCTCGGAAAAGCTATTTAATTGTCAAGCCCGGAAACGAGGAAGAAGCCAAAGAACTATTCCCAGAACTACAGATAGTCAGCTCTCACCGTTATCTGGGAGGCTTCATCGGCCCATCAGATTCAAGAAAGGATTTTGTAAAAGAGAAGGTTGCAAAATGGGTGGATAACGTAGAGGCTTTTGCAGAATGCGCTCCTCTGACCCCCTCAAGCCACATACACCGCTTTTGTGAAATCCCTCCAACTGGAGTGGACATACATGCAGCGAGTAATACACGGGTGTAACACTGAATTTGAGCCACTGAAAAAGACGATAAGGGAAAAATTGACCCCGGCAATACTAGGATGGTCCCCCTCGACAATCGAAAATGAGCTCCTCGCCTTACCCGTAAAACTTGGTGGGATGGCAATAGAAAACCCAGTGCAAGTAGCAGAAGAACGATATAACACATCGCAGAGAGCCACTTCGATTCTGACCGAAAGCATCTACACAGGAGCCACATTCGACATACATGAATACACAAACCATTTAGTTCAAGAACAAACCACAGAGAAACAAGCCCAGACCTTCGAAACAAAGAGAACAGCGAAGAGATAATGATTACACTAAAACCCCGAAATGAGACGAACCCTACAAAGAATCACGAACGGAAATGCTCTCAATGGCTCACCATCACACCCTTAACAGCCGACAACTTTGACCTCACCCCAACGCAATTTCGAGACGCTCTAAGTATGAGATATTCCAAACCACTACTTGGACTTCGTGGAATTTGCGACGGATGCGGGATGGAGATGGACCTTAACCACGCACTCAATTGCAAAAAGGAGGATTGGTTAAACAAGGACATGACCAAATCCGTGACATAATAGCAGGCCTGGCCAGACAAGTTTACAGAGGTGTCATGGTAGAGCCAATAATGAGAGGGGTCTGCAACCGAGCCAGGTCTTTTAGCGGATATCCGGATCCACGGAGTCTGGGATAGGGAGAGGGCGTCCTTCTATGACGTCCGCGTGATCAACGCTGACGCCGCTTCCTATTCAACCCGTGACTGGAGTTCGACAGCCAATGAAGCAGCTAAAGCCAAACACAGAAAATACGACACAGCAGCCGAAGACCTACACGGATCTTTCATACCTCTCATCACATCCTGCGAAGGAGTACTTCACACAGAATTCCAAACGTTCTCCAAAAAGCTGGTTACGTCGCTCGCTGAAAAATGGGACAAACCGCGGTCGTCAATAGCCGGTTTTGTGAGAGCGAAAATCCAACTGGCCATCATCAGAGCAGTGTCGCTCAGACTGAGAGGCTGCGGGAAAATGACTCGCTCAGCAATTGACGACACAAATTCGCAGATCATCCGCGAGGAAGCAGCACTCTGCCTAGAAGATGGAGCCCCGATCCCCACTCAAGATTACTGAGGACAAGTCCAGGCAACCCCATCAGATGAAGGAACCCCTCCCCCAACAACTTTTTACGTTTTTGTTTCTATTCATCTTTTTTGTTTTATTCCTTGTTTTCGTTTATTTTGTTTTTGTCTTTATTATTTATTTATGGTAACGGAATGTTTGTTTTTTCGAAATTGACCAATGAAATGTGCAAAGGAAGTGCTGGCGCATCGAGCGGCCCTTAAGCATAGGAAGTGTTGTGAATACGGGCCTAAGTGTAATCAACAAGGAGCTACGAGTAATCACCATGTCAGTATTGGTAATTACCGTGTGCCCAAAATTCGAAATTTTGAAATTTTGAGCTTAAAAATGGAGTTTGATTTGTGTCAGGTGCATTTTCTCAACCTTAGATGGGTTAAAAATCGCCACAAATTTTTGTGACGTCCTTAGACAAGATGCATTTTTGAAAACTTTGCCCACTGAAAATGGCCCGTAGTTTGAGAATCACCCGTTAACCAAAAATTCGGATAACAGAAAAACATACAAAACCGTTGAAAACGTATGTATTTTTTCAACAATCATGCGATTTCCTGGGATAACAGAATACAGTCGAAAACACCTTTCACCACTGCTAATCTCCATTGATAAAATAATTTATCCGTCGCATCCCGTATACGGCCTTCGTTGTTTCCCTTCGGCTGTTGCGATTTTTGAATAAACACCGACGCCTATCGGTAACATTCGAACGGATCTTTGCGAATAGTTTCACTGTCCTTGCCTCGATCCGCGGGTAAAAACCGAAATGAGGCAATAATTTGCAATAATACGAGGCATTCGAGAATAATAAACAGCCGGTTAATTCCGCCCTATTTCACGTTGCCGTCGACGCATTCCTCTGGAACTTTTTACCAGCAAGATCAAAAATTTTTTGAGGGACCTGTGGCCATTTCTGTGAATGGCCTCAGACGGACACTCGGACACTTGACCAGGAAAATTTCTGAGAGGAAGTTTGTTAGTTAAAATTTTGCGAAGCCACGACCGATTTTCGATTCTAGGACGATTACAGCGCTTCCATTTACTTCCTTTTTATTTACTTCAGAGTTATGGAAGTAAAAACGAAATCGTTTCAAAAAGAGGTTATTGATTGATGAGGTCAGTGTTACGCACTCTGGGAATTAACCCATATAACGCAGTGTGTTATTCAGTTGCTTGTAGAAGACTCCCATAACATAACCTTGGTACCTATCAAGGTCTAGTAGTTCGTAGTAGGTACCTATCGAATTGTGAAAGTACCTCCGATTTGAACTCCGTAAATATGGAGGTTTGATATTTCTAAATTGATGACACTAAACTCAGATGTTTACTCTCTCAGATGGTTCCTAAATGTTGGATTTTATAATGAAAATAATTATTCTATTCTATTCTAATCTATTCTACTCCACTCTACACGCCTCTACTCCCCTCTACTCCACTCCACTCTACTCTACTCCACTCTACTCCGCTCTACTCTAGTCTACTCCAGTCTACTTTTTTCTACTCTACTCCGCTCTACTCCACTCTACTCTACTCTAGTCTACTCAGTCTACTCTACTCCACTCTACTCCGCTCTACTCCACTCTACTCCGCTCTACTCCACTCTACTCAACTCTACTCTACTCTAGTCTACTCTACTCTACTCCACTCTATTCCACTCTACTCCCCTCTACTCCGCTCTACTCTACTCTACTCTGCTCCACTCTGCTCTACTCTACTCCACTCTACTCCCCTCTACTCCGCTCTACTACACTCTACTCCCCTCTACTCTACTCCACTCTACTCTACTCCGCTCTACTCCACTCTACTCCACTCTACTCCGCTCTACTCCACTCTACTCCACTCTACTCCTCTCTACTCCACTCTACTCTACTCTACTCTACTCCACTCTACTCCCCTCTACTCCACTCTACTCCGCTCTACTCCACTCTACTCTACTCTACTCTACTCTACTCCGCTCTACTCTACTCTACTCCCCTCTACTCCTATCTACTCTACTCGACTCCACTCCACTTCTCTCGACTCTGCTCTACTCTACTCTATTTTATTTTTCCTACTGATTCTGGATTGACCTGACACAAATAGCCACCCCGGGAAAAGCCTGTAAAAAGTTCCTTGCAACAATTAGGCCTTAATTAGAACTTTAAACGACAGCAAAATAGAAAACCGATTTGAATTCCAGTCCAGCTAGACTTGCTCAATTATTAGCCGTTACGCCGCCTTGTGGGCAACATGTTACAATTTTATGTTGTTGTTGGCATTGGAACGAAAATAAAGACTCGGGGATCGGCCTGACGATTGATACGACCTGTTGTTCTTGTAGGTCGGGTACCTACTGACGTTGATGAATGTACGTGAAAAATTGCTTCTGTCAACGGTTTGATATCATAATAAACGGCGATCTAATTTCATAATATCGCGAGCTTGGCAATCACAGTGGTATAATACGTTCAGGTTGTTGATCATGAGTGATTTATTAATTATAGAGTACTAAATCACTCGCGGAGAAATTGTGGAATCCCATAATTCGAATAAAAACTCAAAAAATGAGAAGAGAAATATTGCTATTACAATATGCAATGTACAATTATTGTACCTTAACAGTGGAATAGACTATTTTTCTTCTCTCATTTTTTGAGTTTTTATTCAAATTAACTTTAGGGAATGCAAATTATTTCAAATTTGCCCAAAGGCACGTTTTACAGTGAAGCGGCCAATCCAAAATAAATTTCCAACATAAATAAAATCCGAAAATGTTGGTTAAATGGGTGAAAGTACGTCATTTTCCATTATTGCCAACCAATTGGTCGAAAAGTGACTTTTATTGACTATTAATGACCTATTAACGGAAAGTGACCTATTAGTGCCCGTCAGCAACTGTAATTTTCGAATTGATACGCCATATAGCGTTTCAAATAGAGAATTTTTCAAATCAGTTTAAAAGTTTTCCAATTCAAATTGAAAATTTTTCAAATCAGATTGAGAATACATTGTTGAATGCAGCCCATCTTTCTCTCATATTCTTTATTCTTTCTAGAGCTTTCGCCCTCTGGCCATCTTCAGGGATGGACATTTTTTAGGGTCTTTTCCAGCGTTTTTTAAAGAATTTCCTACATTATGACGAAGGATAATTTTCAAAATTAAATTGAGCATTTTTTCAAATTAAGTTGAGAATTTCTCAAACCAAATTGAGAATTTTGGTAATCAAATTGAGACGTTTTCAAATCTAATGGAGACTTCTCCTATGCAATTCTGGTTAGAAAATCCTCAATTCGACTTGGAAATGCATTGCTAGGTATTTTATGATGGGAGGTTCAAAGCTCTTCCAACTTAAACTTCATTCTTAAGCATTCTTATTAACTTAATGAATCCTCAATTGAACGGCTCTGCAAAAAGATCTTGTTTCTGTTCTTGTCAACGTTTCGTGCAAACCCGAGGCTCAGACTAGAAAGGTTTTCTTCATATCTTGACCGTGGCATTTCCAGGTCCGTGACTGCCCATTTAATGACTAGGATCTGGCTAAATGGACATCTAAAATGATAGTTCGATTGAGGGGCGTGTCTGCCATGGCGATTAGGGAAATGTGAGACCTCGCTATCTGAACGTGTGTTCTTGTTGTCAGTTGATTGCTCATAACCCCGATACATTTAACCAGTAACTCACAATACTTCCTTGTTTGGATACGTAAATTTTTGACACAATTCGATGATATTTTGACTACTTTGGCGGCTGTTTTGGTCAAAAATATCAAAAACTCGCTATGCGTGTTTTAAAACTCGTCTACAATCAAAAAACATCAAGTTATCGGAACACAAAAAATATCCACGTATTCTGCAAGGTAAAACGAAGATTTTAAGACCAAGAACGCCCAAATCGGTTAATTTTTGTGGCCAGGAAAAAATAAAATAGAAAAAACTAAAAGTGCAAATATATCGGAAGTAGTGTGAGTAAGTCGGATTCCGGTTAAACGGGGTGATAGGTCTTACTAATACGAACATCCCAGTTCAAGAAATTTGAAAAAAGATGAAAATTGAGAGAGCTATGGCCATTTTTGTAAATCTCTTTTTGCGATCTCTGGGGCTCAGACTCGCCTTGCCTGCCCATATTTTCGATCCTCGAGGTAATTGCTCAATGCTGCTCTAGGTCAGCAGGACCTGCTAAGGCAATGGTTAGACAAGTACTGCAGAACCGCCCTCATTGTGCCCTTTTATAAGGATGTCCTTTTATAAGGATCATTATAAGGATTTTACTAAGGTCACGACTCGGGCGATAATGAGGGCCTCTTAGGATGACGTCACTTTGGGGAATTCTCGAATTTTGACGTTTTGGGCGAGAGAAGATCAGAACATCGACACAATTCAATGAAGACAGGTTTTTTGGTTTACTTCACGGCAATAATGATGTTTGAAGGTTTCAAAACCATATTCTATTCATTCCCAAACCAAAATTGGTTTGAAGATGGAAGTATCGACCCGCAAAACGATGTAGTAGTCAACTGGTTTGTTTGACCCTAATCCCGATCAGTTGCTACTACAAAATTGGTTTGGTTGGTCATTTAATGACCAACTTAGCAACCAATAAAATGGTTGAGCAGTAATTGGGGCATCAAATGTTCGTCCCCATCTGGATAATCATTCGTATAGCGTTTTCATGTCGAATCAGAAATTTTCAAACTCGAATAAACATTTTTCCCAATTTGAGAATTCTCCATACCAATTTAGCTTAGAACATTCCCAATTTGGAACCAAATTGAGGATTTTCAAGACGATTTTTTTGCCTTGAAAATTCTCAATTTGAAGGCAGGTACCTTCTAAAAAATTCAAGATAAAGCATTTCTACGTCAAATTGAGAATTTTCATAGCAAATCGACAAGTTTTGGAACCGAATTGTGGGTTTTTGATACGAATTTTTTTTACCTTGAAAATTCTCAATTTTGTTGGAAAAATTCGCTACCGACTTGAGAATTTTTCAATTTGAAATTTTTTGCCTTGAAAATTCTCGATTTGATTAGGAAAATTCTCTACCGAATTGAAAAATTTTCAATCCGAATTAATTCGTCTTGAAATGTCTTAATTTGATTAGGGAAATTCTCTACCAAATTGATAATATTTCAATTCGAATTTTTTTGCCTTGAAAATTCTCAGTTTGGTTTGGAAAATTCTCTACTGAATCGAGAAATTTTCAATCTGAATTTTTTTGCCATGAAAATTCTCAATTTTGTTAGAAAAACTCTCTACCGAATTGAGAATTTTTCAATCCGAATTTTTCGACTTGAAAATTCTCGATTTGGTTAGGAAAATTCTCTACCGAATTGAGAATTTTTCAATCCAAATTATTTTGCCTTGAAAATTCTCAATTTGGTTAGAAAAATTCTCTACCGAATTGAGAATTTTGCAATCTGAATTATTTTGCCCCGAAAATCTCAATTTGGCTTGGAAAATTCTCAACTTGTTTTGGAAAATTCCCAATTTGATTAGGAAAATTCTCCATTCGAACTTCGAAATGCTATAAATTGCTTCAAATGTTCCTATATTTCTAGGTACCTATACTATTATCTAGCTGTTGAATTTCAGATAAACTTGGACGAAGCATCCTTCGATTTTGAAAATCGTGCCCAAAAATTTTCCCATCATCGTTCAGAATAGGTAACATAATATAGTTACCGTAGTAGAACGGCCGATAGGGCGTGAAGTCGTTCGATTACCTGATATTAGCGTATCCAAGGCTGGCAGGGTCACTTCACTGACTGCGGGGGCTTAGCCCGTCCACCGATCTGGATCGCCCGAGGTGGCGAGGGGTTCGTTTACTTTCGCTTGTGGTGGCCGATAGGGGGGAACTGCATAGGTACCTATTCTACCTGGTGGGAAGTCCACGCCCATACTTGATACTTCCATAACTCCATAGTACAAATTCACCCTTCGAGTGAATTTATTTTTATTTTTCTCATCTTTTGCAACTCGTTTTTGAGGGCGTCCATGAAATTTGTATACGTCAGCGAGTAAATTAACCTTGACTCCCTTACGGACCCGTTCTTGGTGCCTGGGGGTGTGGCTAGCCGGAATTTCTTGAATAAGTTGTGTACTCTCGCAACACCAGCATCAAGAGTTGGGTTTGCAACGGCAATGAACTCATTTTTTGAGTTGATAATCTCCCATAGTTTAATTGTTGTGCCTGAGCGGGTTTTCAGCTGCCGTGGGCATTGGCATTAGTGCATTTTTAGGCGATGATTGTAGCCTCGCCAATCGAGTCAATTTGATCAAATAGTAATAAAATTACTAAATAATGCAAATTTTCGTGTTCCGATTTGGCTCGCTTCCGCCCCCTTGTAGAACGATAAATTCTCAAAATTTCATTGATGAAAATTCTCCATTTGATTAGGAAAATTCCGCTATAAATTGCTTCAAATCTTCCTATATTTCTAGGTATACCATAGCTGTTGAATTTCATATAAACCTAGGCATCCTTCGATTTTGAAAATCGTGCCCAAAAATTTCCCATCATCGTTCAGAATAGGTAACATAATATAGTTACCGTAGTAGAACGGCCGATAGGGCGTGAAGTCGTACGATTACCTGATATTAGCGTATCCAAGGCTGGCAGGGTCACTTCACTGACTGCGGGGGCTTAGCCCGTCCACCGATCTGGATCGCCCGAGGTGGCGAGGGGTTCGTTTACTTTCGCTTGTGGTGGCCGATAGGGGGAACTAATTCTATGGGAAGTCCACGCCCATACTTGATACTTCCATAGTACAAATTCACCCTTCGAGTGAATTTATTTTTATTTTTCTCATCTTTTGCAACTCGTTTTTGAGGGCGTCCATGAAATTTGTATACGTCAGCGAGTAAATTAACCTTGACTCCCTTACGGACCCGTTCTGGGGGTGTGGCTAGCCGGAATTTCTTGAATAAGTTGTGTACTCTCGCAACACCAGCATCAAGAGTTGGGTTTGCAACGGCAATGAACTCATTTGAGTTGATAATCTCCCATAGTTTAATTGTTGTACCTGAGCGGGTTTTCAGCTGCCGTGGGCATTGGCAAACAGTGCATTTTTAGGCGATGATTGTAGCCTCGCCAATCGAGTCAATTTGATCAAATAGTAATAAAATTACTAAATAATGCAAATTTTCGTGTTCCGATTTGGCTCGCTTCCTCCCCATTCATCAAAACCCCCCCAAATTTTGGCAATTTTATGGTTTTTTACCTGTAGCTCCTTCCCATTGAGGGTTTCGGCTTTTAGAACCATGAGACAACTTGTAGAACGATAAATTTTCAACAAAATTGGTCCTATAACTTTTGTTTGTAGGCGCAATGGTTTCGGAGCTACGGAGCATCAAAAAGGGTAAACATTTCCGATATTGTGAAATTTTGACCTTTGGTCTTCTTCTCATGGCGATAACTCGTATAAAACGTCATTTCAGCGAAAAGTGTAGAGGAAGGAAGTTGTCGAGAATTTCATCAGCTTTCCAGCGGTTTTTTTTTAATTTTGGTAGGACCAATCAGTAAGTAGAGAAGTGTGAAAGAGTAAGTCGAGAAGTGAGAAAGACAGTCATTCTGAGTTGGGAGACCGTTTTTGACCATGATTAAGCAATCTATGGTCTCATATCTAAATCATGGGAGCAGGGGTTCCCCTACTCAGTATCTCAGATTAGCTGTGTTTCTTATCGTCTTCAAACTCCCCCCCATACTGGTTGGTCCAACCAAATTTAAAAATAACCGCCAGAAAGCTGATTAAATTCTACTATTAAATGGCTGACTAGCATCGTCCTTAGAATGGTCTAGATTTTCAAAATTTGTGGTCAAACCTTTCCCAAACAAAAATTGGGAATTCAATACCCGAAGCTATTGATTAGGCGTATTGGGCATCGGCAGATGGTGTAGCAAAAAAGTGGGATATTGGTCATTGAGGCGATGAAATTTTTTATTTCGACTTTGTCACACTAGCACTAGAATTAAAATATTATCGAAAATCACGCTATCTTTATTACTATCAATGCGCTGCATCATGACTTTTATTGACATTTGAGATCTAGCCGGTCAATTCGTACCTAGGTACATACAGCACATCCAGATCCAGCATGTAAAAAATGCTCCACCCCGTAGGCCATCAGATTCGAATTTGAGTCAGTCTTGAACGAGCCAGCATCGCTAGAGATAGCTCTATTTCTTGATCGGCTCTTCGGGAGGGTGAATATCTTTTTCCGACAGGCACATCGTCGTCAGACTATTGTAGGATTTGGATGTTTCGATTTTGTTCTGCAGATATTCGACCAACGGGCACTCGAGGACTCGCATGCACCCGTTGTCGTAGTCGGGCATTACGTGGGTGGGTATCATTTTGCTCTTGTGCACCAACGTGAATTCCTCCTTCATGAACCTCGCGTCCGAATCCCATTTGTAGATGTCGGGGTTGTTCTCGTAGCGGAAGTAGATGCAGTTCCAGTCGTCCGTTCCCAGAATGATCATCTTGGCAGGTTTCTCGGCGACGATTTCGGCCTTGTCCATGGACCTTTCCTCTTGGAGGTATTTGGTCTCAATGCTCCACATGCTCTCGCCAGATCTGCAATGGAATGAGCGTGTTTTGAGTATTTCTTCGAGGCGTATTGAAATTTTTGAAAAAGGTGTTAGAGATCTTGATCAGATCGGGATGGTTCGCTGAAATTATCCGCACTTGACCATGACCCATCGCCCTACGCTGCTCCCCCCCTCCATCATTCAAGTTATGGGCAATCCGCTCCGGAGTTTGTAAAAAGAGTGAATGACTCGCTTTAAAAGAGCGGTAGCTCCTCCCACCCTCTATGAACTGGGAACATCCGAGCCCCGCTCCCATTGGCCAACCACCGCTCTTTCTCTGCCTGCAAGAGTAGAGATCAGCTTCAAGATTGCAAAGATATCACCTTATCTCTTATCACTTATCGTCTTACAAGAGTACGGCCTCCTATCGGTTCCACAGCCCTCCAGATGATCACTTCTGAAGCAGGAGAACCAATGGGAGGCCGAGCCGTACTCTTGCAAGTCGATAAGTGATAAGGTGTTATCTTTGTGACCTTGGAGCTGATCCGATCTCGACTCTCGCTCAGACTCAGGCAGAGAAAGAGCAAAGTTGGCCAATGTGAGTGGGAGCGCGGCTGTTTTAGCTCATCGGGTGTGGAAGGAGCTGCCGCTCTTTTTCTGCGTGTCATGGATCGCTCACTAACTTTCAAGAGCTAGGTACTCTATTTAATAACTCAGGGTTGGATCCCCCCATTTTCTCAACTCATCTTATACAACAAAAATCCATCTAACCTGTACGTAAAGTAGATCTTGTTGTTGCCTTTTGATTTTCTGACGAGGACGGCATAGAGGACATCGCGGGGCGTGAATTCGGTCCCGCAATTCTCCGGCAGAGGAACGGCCGTTCCTTCGTTAGCGTCAACGTCCCAGACGATCAATTTTTTGGTACCGGCGTCCGTCACATAAACGTAAGGCGACCCTTTGCTGCTGTAGTCGGAAATTATGAACTGCAGCCGGCTCATAGGCCCGACGAACTTCAGCAGGTTGATCTCGTGAAGTTTCTGAAACGTGAAAACCAGGAAGATATTATACCTGAAGTAGTTTGTTTCGTCTTAAAGTTTATAGGCCAGTTTTGGTGTTGGTGTCTTCACCTTTCCAGACTCGGCGTCGTAAGCGACAATTTTGGGTGGGCAGATGACCGGCTGTGCAGGGCGCGACGGGTCTTCAATGTGATGGGGATGGGGGACCTTGGGGGGATAAATGGCACCGACGTCGAGCACCCATATCGTGTTAAAATGGTCGATGACCAGGTCGACAGCTGATTGGAGGCCCTCGCAAGTCTCGGGATCCGGCAGTTTCCCCGGCGGGAACGGCGTCAGGATGTGCTCCGTCTCTTTGCCGATTTCTTTCGTCATGTTCAATTTGCAGCAGGTGTATTTGACGTCGGGTTTTAGCCTGAAGATGCATTTCACAGTGAATAAATCGTAGGATAGTCTGTCTGCGATGAAAAGAATACGTAAGAGTACGTGCCTGCCGGCGCTGTATCAAATCAAAGCGATGTCCCAAAAGTGGAATTTAAGTTGTTTTGGTGGCAGAGCTGGTTCGCTCTTTTTTACAATCGAGGTCTTATAAATGTGTTAAGTGATTCAGTACTGAAATTCTCAGGGAAGGCGACCCCGGAAAATTCGCAAAAAACCGGAACTTTCCCCGCGTTTTGTTTCACATCGCCGCCGCCAGGTACCGACTCCTACGTATTCTTTTTATTGCAGACTGACTACAATTACTGAATTTAAATATTAGGATGACGTATTCGTCGATGGTAATTGAGATTCTCGTTATTCAGCTGTTAATTAAACGGATATAATCGTAGATAGGTACTTGGGTATGGTGACGAAAGCCTCCCTGCCGAATATTTGCGCCCGCGTCGCCACACCGTTGTAGTGTTTTTCACCGGCCGAATCCACAGTAAGACCTCCGACCCATTCGACTGGTGACAGGTCCTTATCAACGTCATCCACTGCCAATACGATACCGACAGCGACCAGAAGGCACCATCCTAGCAGTCCTCGCATTTTCGGTTTCCAGCCCTCGTGAACCAGTCAAAAATGTCTTTGAAAACACCTGTGGAAAAAATTGAAAATATTCATTTGAATTTTAGGTTGAGGTCTCATTTATCAGAGATCTAATTTGATTTTCAGAATTTTACCAAAATGCAATGCGTCATGGGTTGATTACGAATAAAATATAGACCGCACCTATCGAAAATTTAAAGCAAAGCGCAAATAATTCAAAAACACAATTGAAACCCCTGAAAGTGGCAAACACAGTTACTGCAGAAACAATTTATTGTGAATTTAAAATATTTTGTTCAAATCTGAGTTTCAAGTACAGTAAGTATTCGTATTCCAAGTGGAATTAAAAATTTTCTAAAAACATTTTGGTTCCTAACCATCAAATCCTTCATTTTTTATTCTAAACAATTTTGGCTATTCTCCTCCTCTGATTCATTTGTAAAAACTTCAATTCGACTAATAACTTAGATGCTTACATGAGAAAATGTTACTTACCTGTTCTACGGCAACGAATTGTCCCAATTCTGAAATTGGCGGCGACGTGCGCCTTTGTTTTATACGATCGCATTGTTTAACTCGTCCACGATGAAACAATTCCTCTTTTAGCAAAACATTGGACCTCAGAACAAGATACAGCGCGTTCTTCCCCGATTGGTGCCTCTTTCCATAAAAAATATTTTGATACAATCCGAAACAGTCACGATCCGCTGGCCGATTGCTTGAGGTGTCACGTACCTTCGTTATTTTTCTAGGAAGCCTTCCAGGACGCTGCATGAGAAAATCAATTGGTGCAAAAAAAAAATATCAATAATTATTAGTGTACCTACTTTCAAAGTTTATCATTTTGAACCTTTTGGAAAAAATATGAGGGACAAAATTATGGAACGACCCCATCCGCTCTTTACCCGATTTTGGTGGCATGGTATTATTCCGGTTGTAAATTATAGGTGACCTTAGTATCGCCCAAGCGTTATGAATGAAAACAATTTCGGAAGGACAACTCACGTCCTTGGCCCGGAACTTTTTTTCGCGAATTTCGTTCAAGATGAGAAAGCATGGTCTGGATTACCAACGTTGAGCGTCTGGAATGTAAGGAAAACTAATTGATACATTTCAACTATACAGGTATAGGTCTATATAGCTGGAGTGGATTCCTGTCTTACCTTAGTTCGTATTCAAATGGCAACTTTCAAAGAACGCGTTTCAATTTGATTTTTACGGAAGTGCCAAGTGCCGCATTTTTAAATTGTTCGACTCATTTCCTGAAGTGCAACCGTACCACTCAAGATATGTTAAGTGTAACTGCTAGTTCATCCTGAATATGGCATTACGATCCAGTCATTCCATAGATAGGCCTCTCCAGGAACTGGAAGAGGCGGTCATCAGGGTGGTTCAATAGTGGGAGCTAGATTACACCATCAGTCCGCTGAAGACATGTGTCTTATAAGGACTGTCACTAAGTGGAACCAGTGGTGCTTAGATAACACTCAATACTTCCTATACAACGATTTTAGGAGTCGGGGTGGCTAAGGCGTGTGACTTTCTCTCAGAGAGGGCGTCTTCAGGGCTCTACAGGGCGTCTTCAGTTTCAATTTTCACCACCCAGCTCCACTGTCGAGGCAAAAAATCCTCACCTGACAATCCCCGGCTAAGCCCGATGGGCAACGAACTCTGAACCTATTCTAACCAAATAGGTTAAACGCGTTGGATCCGGTCCCTCTCCACTCAAGGGGGTGAGGCAATGAGATGCCGTGTGTCCCAGTGCTGTGAGACTAGAGCGACTTGTCCTGAATAGTTCCGACTCTCTCCTTAAGGGCGGCAGGGCACGCCCGGGACGACTTCGGTTATCGGGGTTTTTTATTCTGAAATTTAAATCGTCAAATTTTCGAGGAGAGTCAAGTTTTTCTGAGCCATTAAAATGCTTTATTTTGAACCCAAAATCTCTGAAACCATCAAAGCAAACACTTCATCAAGCTCTTGACGGCTTAAATTTTCTTATTATTGACCGTGTTCGATCGATGGTGATTGGTGGTGATCCAAATGAGTGTTGAACCACTTCTAAATGTTGAAGAATCAGCCTTGCACTTCGAAATTATTTGATTTTTTTGTGGGGTATAAAGCTCACAGTGACGTTTCCCGACAGTGCAGACCAAGGTCATCTCAAGGTGTCATCTGCTCCTTTCGTGCATAGGTCCTCAGTTTTCTTCTGAACTGTTGTGTACGACCTCTGGTCTCTTGACCATTTGAGTAAAATGATTTTCCAATCTGGAGGATAGTGGTTGTCTACCCCCGTATTGTGGGATCAGCAACCAGTAGAATCCCGATACCATACATCCAAGATTTGGAAGTTTTCTGGATCGCATCCGCATCCACATGCTTATGGGACAGAGGTCAATGGACAACCATTCCTCCTACAGCCTGAAATCCCATGTGCTCATGGCTGCAACCCCAAGTAACGGATCAAAATTCCGAAGGGATGGCTCCTGGTTTCTGATCCCTCCGTAAATAACAGAGGATAACGACCTCTGTCCTCCAGATTAGGGAAATGATTCTGCTCTGTGGGGTAGCGGGGGTCAAAAGTCTGCAGTTACCCCAAAGTAGTGCCCTGATTGTTCACGTCAAGTCGCCAACCTCCCTAATGCTATCCAAAACCTCTCGCCCAAAGCCAAAAATCACCAAATCGTCACTTGATAATTTCAAAAATAGCCTACCGTAAGAAATCTTCTCTATTCATCTCCCAGTTGGTATACCTGACCAAGATTTCCTTCAACTTTTTTCCAGCTAGCCAAGATCTGTAGGTCTTTCATGTATGCCGACGACCGCAGTTGCATCGTTTCTGGTGTTAGCGACATCGTTAGTCGCTGGCTCGCCAGCAGGTGCCGGCCTCCGGAGAGAGGCGATCTGCAAGAATTCCCTCTACCCCAGCGGTCACCATATTAACTGGACCTGTCCTGAACAGAAGACATTGTACATCGACAAGGGCCTCTACACGCCGAAGAATATCCTCGTCTCCAGAGTGCAGATCTTCGGATGCAGAGCGTACATATTGACGCCGAGGTGATCATTTTCCATTCGCCCTTCTGCATGGAGTGGGACGATATCTTCATGCGTGATTTTTCTGGCAGTAAGCTCATCACCAGTGTTTCATAAGTTTGTATTTATTTGAGGAAATCAATCATTTTTTATGTATAGTGTTCAAGGTCCGTACTACCATACTCCCAATTGCTACTGAGGTGTCCATAATACCTATTGATCTCATAATGACTTTACTGATGTAGCCACACTTCGTTAACCTAATCGAGACGTTAAATAGCTGAAACCCCCCGGAATAACGTTAATAACACATTATTCGAACAGATTCTTGTGCGGCGTGCCGTTCACATTGGGAACGTTGAACATGAACGGCCCGTGCAAGGCGGAGCCGCTCCTCTCCCCATTTCCCAACTGGGAAAGCCACGAGGCCAGTAACGCGAACAGCAAGGGCAACAAAAACATCATCAACGCCGTCGACGTTTTCATCGACAGGAAGAAAATCATGTGGATCCTGGACGTCGGCATAACGGAAACGCTGGATAAGCCTAAAGTGATCGGTCACCCCAAGGTGCTCGCCATTTGCATTCAGACTTCGAAGGTAAAAACATTTGAAGTCCAATTATTGAAAAAAAGTAAAATAATTGAGAGCATTAAATGCTAAGTGGTAAATTTTACCATTTTTTCTATTTTTCTTCAATAATCAAATTAAAAAATAAAAATAATATTGAAAAACCAACTGAATAACCTAATTTTTTTACCGCAACGATGTTTATCAACTGTTCTTGGCGGTTGAATGGGAAAAAAATTAAAAAAATAAAAATTGTTCGTTGGACATGATCAAATTAAAGCAGATAAATAAAACTCCTTGAACTTCCGGTCGGATTTTCATTTTTCCGAGTAGAAAAACGCTGATTTTGACATTCCAAATGGGAATATTGATGATCTGGCCATGTTATCTTGCTAATTCTTAGCTCTAGCATGTTTTATATGGCATAGCCGTTGATCCATCTGAAAAATTATTCATAGTGGCCAAATCTAAGAATGAATGAGACCTAAAAAACAGACCATCATGATAAAGTAAACGTGCTCTATCTTACTCGAGGTAATCCTCGTTCCAAAAATCTACTTGTCCTAGATATGCGAATGTCATAGATAGGTGTAAGATAGGTAAAACAACTTGTATCAGGTTTAATTATGGCTTTACACCAACTCTCGACCCCCAAATCTGTCAACTCTCAATCTCGATTTTTCTAGTTCATAGCATCACTCCATGTCGAATCGAGAATTTTCCAAAACAAATTGAGCATTTTCAAATCAAATTGAACATTTCTCAACCCGAATTGAGCATTTTTGAATAGGAAATTTCTCAATTTCATTCAGAAAATCCTCGATTCGACCTGGAAATGTTATTTATAAACATCTAATTAATGCATTCAAAAATTACAATTTTATTTACTCTCTCCGTAGCATAAAGCAAAAATTTTCGTTTCGTTTGTGGTATTTACCAAAATATCAGAATACCGTGTGTTATCCTCAAGTTTTTTTTTGGACTTGAGATATTTCTAGCCAAACGGAGCAACCCAGAGGAATTCTGAGCATGAAAGCTTCGAGTACGAATAAAAACTCAAAAAATGAGGGATGAGTCTATTCCACTACTAAGGTAGACTATTTCTCCTCTCTCATTTTTTGAGTTTTTATTCGAATTCCACAATATCTCCGCGAGTGATTTCGTATCCAAATCTTCGAGTGTTCAACCTCTTTAGGCTATTCTTCAGGTTTGAATCGTTATTACCTAACCGATTTGAAATTCGGCAGATTGTCGCAGTTGTAGATTTGTCGAAACTCTGCACGCCGAATAGTCGATTTCACGAGCTGCAAGTCGAAGTCACCGAAGAGGACGATACGTATATTTACGTTTCGGACGCCGGCTGCAAGGCGATAGTCGTCTACGACTACAGCAGGGACAAAGGTAAAATTCTTAGCAGTGATGATGAAAAGATGCTCGGAAAATTGTATTTTATTTTTCCAAAAGACACTTTTTGACATTGAAAATTTTTTTTCGTGTTTTCGACTTAGTAAAGTGGCCTAAAGTCCTTTAAATATTGGAGTTATCACAAAAATAAGGATACCATTGGAAAGCCCATTAAATTTCCTATAAACTCACGGTATATGCCGCTTTCTAAAATTAAGTTAAATAAGCCAAGAATTGGGCCAAAGTCGAGAATCGCTCAATTTTCAAAAATTCAATTTTCCGACGTGGGTTTAGGACGAGAAATTGATGGAAATATCCCGGGCAAGTTTTGGGGAAAACTGGCCCAGAATGTCATTTTTCCAACGGTATGGTCATTTTTGGAGGTACCTCGCTAACTACCTGAGAAATCGATGTTTGAATGCGGCAAAACGTGGGTTTTTGCAGAAATCTCGGTTTTTGAGCACGTTTTGAACGTTTCGAGTTTTTTTCGTCCCTCTTCCTTGTCCAAGGACCTCACAATAATGGGTTTCTAAAGGATCAAACTTTGATTTCATTGTTGAAAAACGTTTACGATTTAAAATAGTGTACCAAAAGTAATTCTTGACTTCGACAATGTTCTCCTTATTTAACTTGATGTTGGAAAGCTGCAAATAACGTGAGATTATACGAAATTTAACCTTCTTTCCAATGGCATTCGCATTTTTGCGAATACTTCAATATTTAAAGGACTTACAGCGATTTTACTGAAACTTAGTCAAAAACACGGAAAAATCTTCAAAGCGAAAAAGAGGTAGGTATTTTTCCTTATGCTCAACATGCAAGGTTGCAACAATTATTGTAAAAAAAAAATTTCTCCGATACCATCAAATTGGAAAATAATTTCAGGATTTAAAGTCCAGTTGCCTCCTGAGGTAGCGGACGATTGCACATCCGCTAAGGATATTCTGTACTTGACTCTGATGAACAACACGGTGATTTACTTTTCATTTATGAACGGGAAGAAAATGTACAAAACTGAAACGACTAATCTCAGGTAAGATTTAGTATTTTACGTTTTTGTATTCCTACAAGTCACAGGACATTTGGCTCCTCCTCCTCCTTCTGCTCCTCTTCATTCTACTACTCCTCCTTCTCCACCTTATCCGTCATCCTCCTACTCCTCCGCCTCCTCTTCCTTCTCCTCCAGCAAGTGCCGCCGGCATTCAAGCCGCAATGCTTTAGAAAAAGCTTCTGAAGAAGGCCGTGCGGCCGAAAGCGCTAAAATAGAGTTGGAATTGAAGATATTCTAAGGAAGTCGTCTCGCCTCACACAAAATGAATCAATATTTTTCTTCATTATTCGCAAAATTTGCAGAAAAATTAAAAAAACTCGAACTTTCCAGGTGTCCCAAAACACTGTCAGAGTACGAAGAAGTGGGGACGAAACCGGGAAAACTGGTGATCCTCGGCTCGGACCGAAAGACCAAAATGTTCTTCAGGACCAAGGGGGAGAATCAGATTTTTCTCTGGGACACCTGCCAGCCGTTCAAGTCGTCGTCGTTCGTCACCGTCGACTCCCCGCCGGCCGGCATGTTCAGCACTCATGTCGTCAACGGTTTCATGCAGTTCGCCTGGGCGCTCAGCAGCGATTTCCCGGATTTCGCCAACGGCAACCGCGGCGCTGTCGGCCCGAGGGCGAAGCTCCACCCCATCTACCAGCTGGAGCCGGCCGAGCAGTGCGAAGAAAAGCCGACGACCTGCCCATCTTGCCGGCCCAAATCGCCCAATCAGACGCCTTGCCCTTGCCCCTGCCCATCGTCGTGCCCTTGCATCAGCGAGCACGACAATGGAGGTTTATCATAGATGCGTAATGAAGATATTTTTTCCATACGAGAATTTGATTGAATACTCGAGCTAGGGGGTTAAAAATGTTGACGAACAGGGTGCGAAAATCCTTCTTTTATTCGATCCAAACAAAACAAAAAATTGAAATTGAATTAGGTTGATCGAGCGCTAGGTACCCCTCAAAATGGTAGAGGAAAGTACGGTATTACCTATTGATATCGCGGGTAATATGGACCCTCTCTCGACTATCTGCCCTGAGATGGAGCGCAGACAATTGGGAAAGTCGAACGAATAAATAGATGATCGAAGGAATAAATGAATGATTAAATGATCTTATGAATAATTGAATGAACGAATAAAAGATTCAATGAATGAATTATTGAATGAATAAACGAATGATTGAATGAAAAAATGAATGAATAAACAAATGAATGAATGAACGATCGAACAAAGGAATAAACAAACGAAAGAATAAACGGACAAATAAACGATCGAATGAACAAAAAAAACGATCAAATAAAAACATGGATGAACAAATAAATGATTGAATGAACGAACAAACTAGCAAATCAAAGAATGGACGAACGAGTGAATGAATGATTGAATGCATTAACAAACGAAGGGGTGAATGAATGAACGGATAAATTACTGAATGAACGGATGAATGAAGAAACGATGTAATGAAGAAACGAAGTAATGAAGAAAGGAATGAGTGTATGTATGAGTGGATGGATGAATGCATAAATAAATTAATTAATAAACAAATAATTAGTCCAATAAATGAATGAATTAATAAATGAACGAATGAACAAAGGAATGAATTAATGATCGAATTAACGAATGACGAATTCATTAATTAATCTGTGCGGAAGAGGAATCAGGTGTTTCATAAATAATTCTTGTGCATGTTTTGTGGGAGTGCAATGGTGATGTATGGCTGGTAATGGATGTGGTTATGGTGAGGTGTGGCACAGTTCCAGATGTGTTCACAATGGGTTCATTCAGACTGATCCGGAAATTATTAAGAAATCCATCAGTTTTTGAAAAGTTTGGGTATTTATTAGCGAGAGCAAAACGATAGCCATATTAAAACAAAAATATCCGCCTACCTGCGAATTCGTGGAATATTTTGTTTAATCTTGCCAGCTGTTGGTGTAATTTTTATCCTTTTAGTTGTACGGTTACAATTACCCGGAGCCTTGTACGATTGACCGATGAGAACACTTTCAAATCCTTGAACCCGACGGTCAATGAGAATTCCACACCCTGCGTTCTTTGCATAGTCTGTCTACAAAACCATTCGATTATTTTCAACTTTCATAAATTTGCAGAGCAGACCAGCATAGAAAAAGATCCAGGATTATTTTGAAAAAAAAAAATTATTTAATTAAAACCGAGTTGAAATCAAACTACGAACTCTTGAACCGCCCGCTTACGTTCGTACTGGTACCTTTTGTACTGTACCACTTTCTGGTTTTTTACTTTCTGTTAAGTCGGAGATGGAAAATGTATTCAAAAAACCTTAGGTAATACGTCAAGTCAACTCGCGCGAACTCCTTCTTTTTGAAGTCGGTAAAAAATTAGCCAACGCAGTTGACAGTGTCCGAAACCGGATTACGGACCGGTCATAAAACTGCCATAAATATTCAGGTGCAGGTGCATTAATTACAAATCGCCGGCTTCGGACTCGAGGCGGATAATGACACCGCTTGCCAATGTTACTCAACGCATGCGTATGGCAACTTTCTGGTTTCATTAGTTTCCTTCACTTGCAGCCGGCTTTTTTAGTTGACATGAGGCAATAAATATAAAATAATTAGATTTGTTGATTATGTTGAAGACGAGGCCCGTTAGAAGACATTTATTTGTTTTTTTCATTTTCACTAACATTCTCTCAAGTGCTTTCGCCATTTTTGACCTCCGGGACTTCAGCGGTTTTATGTTAGACACTCGCCATAGGGAAAGCGCTCGGGGGAGGATTTCGACAAACGAGGATTTTTCATTTCGGGGTTGAATCCCCCCCGAAAAGATGAACACCTACGAAGTTGATAAGCAAAACAATGGAAGAACGGAACGAGCCGAACCGGAAGCTGAAAGTACGAACGTGCTGCTGAGGAAAATAACTTGAAATCGCGTTGATATAGAAAACGGCTTCGATGTTGTGAACGGTAGTCATGTTCAAGACGGCGGCACTGGGTGCCGGAGCCCTTCTCGTCGTCGGGGCGACGCTCTGGGGTTTAATCGACGTAATCTACAGGTAAGTTATCCGGGAAAGTAAAATATACAATATCAGGAATGACGATTGGTATCCCTAAAAAGGTTGATTTTTCTCCAAAGCGCATATTGAGTCATTTTTGGTTTTTGGCAATAAAAAAATTTGATCTGCTTCAGTTCGACGAAAATTGAAGAATTCTTCATAGAGGAACATCTACGCTTTTTTCGAAATTGAGGAAAATTATTTTCGAGACACAAAGCGAGTTTTCTGGGTTAGAAAATTCCCAAATTGTGATGCCAGGTCTATCACAGCCTATACAAAGTGCTCACACCTTTCTACCTTGAAAGGGTCGATTCTTCAGCTCATTTCCTACAATTTTCGTTCCAAAAACGTTTTTGTGAGCCCCAGAAAAAGTACAATTAGGTATTTTGCTTCGAAGATTTTTTCGCGTTTTCGACTTTGTTTCAGTAAAATGGCCATAAGTCCCTTAAATATTGAAGTAATCACAAAAATGAGGGTACCGTTGGAAAGCCCGTTAAATTTCCAAGTATCGTACGGTATTCCCAGTTTTATAATATTGAGTTCAAATAGCAAAAAAATCGTGTCGAAATGAAAAGATGTGAAATTTATTTATCGAGAAATTAATTTCTCGACTTTGGCATAATTCTATGCTATTTTGACTTACAGTTAGGAAGCTACGCATACTGTAAGATTATTGGAAATTTAACGCTCTTTCCAACGGTATCCTCATTTTTGCGATTACCTCAATATTTAGGGAAGTTATAGCCATTTTACCGTTGAAAACAAGAACAAAACTTCAAAGGGGAAAAAATGCATTTTTTCTACGGCTCACAAAAAAGTTCATAGAACAAAAAATGTAGCAAATGAGCCAATGAATCGACCACTTCAAGAAGACAAGTGTGGACACCCTGTATATCTCAAAAACGGTAATTTTCAGGAAGAACGAGCTGATTTCTACTATTCGTAATAATTGTATCTTTTACAAATTTCACAAATACCGTCAATTCGTCTACTATTGCACCAGCCTGCACATGTACATCCTGTTTTTCAAGGCCGTACCTGTACTTGCCAACTCGGGTCCAGCCCTACGGCGCGTCGACGTTCCTCGCCCTCCCTCGATACTCCAGCGGGGGCTACAGCCTCGCGAAGGAATCGGACGGCGTCCTCAGGCCGTGGCCTGACCGCCTCGCCCACGCCACCGGCGTAATCGGCAACGCCGTCGATATCCGTCTCGACTGCAGGGGGTCGCTCTGGGTCCTCGATTCTGGATATGTGGACACCCTGAGGAAACCGGTGAAGCTCAACGAGCCGCGGATCCTGGCGTTCGATGCTGACTCCGGCAAAGTTAGTTCATAGTAATTGAATAAATTCCATAGTAAAAAAAAAACACGGATAAAAATTTTGAAGGATGAAAAACAAGCGGTTCATACGCAAAATTTCGAATTTGAAAAAATTATTTTTTGTTGACAATTTTTTGCTTTAGCATCAGCAATAATCCTCAAAAAAGTGGCATTACCTATTTAAATGGTAGCCTTACCAGATATTCCAGTGAGAAATGGCTCGAATCGGGTCAAATTTGTCAGCTTGAGATCAAAACAAATAGATATAGGTAATGAAAAAACATTGATTTTTCGGGCTATTGCAATAGGTAGGCAATATTTAACTAGGTACTAAAAAATTACAAACGAATTTACTATTCTAATTATTAAAAATTATGAAATAACGACGTCAATGTGGAACTGTGAAAAATGAACACACAACTCGTAGTTTGAGTTTTGTTGACATTTCCGCTTTTCGGCTCCTAAACGGAAATGGGTACGTGGAAATTGAGGAAATTCGAGGACGTGCTTCCTCAAAAAAAAAAAAAAAATCTCCTCATAATCCGAAAGGGTGATCACCTCTCGGTTCTCACAACAGTCGATTGTTTGTACGTTTGTTGATATTTTGCCGACACGCCACCGCTCGGGCGAGCGGCTTTTCGTAACTTGATAACCCGCCTCGACTGACGGCACGGAAATTTGACTGGTCACGTTTTTTTGTGCTGGATACTTCTCAGGGCCCGTGGTGCAATAATTTCGTCATTTAATTGCTCGGCGAAGGTACAGCACGCAATGACATCCAGAAGAGATAAATAATCATGTTAAAAAAAAGGTTTTCCTATTAGGGTCAATTTTGATCGCCAGTGAAATTCATTGTGAATAAACCCAAAGTCCAAAAAAACGCGATTTAAAAAATAATAACGTTTTTTGACTCCCCTAATCAATGCTGTTTGGAATCAGCAATAAATTTACTAAAGTTTTTGTTGGATCTGTACGATTGTCTATAATTTTCTGACCTTACCACTCTCATGCAGGTGAGGTAATTACGTACATTTTGAAAACCCATCGAAAGTAGGTGATATAGGTACGTAATATTTTTATAGCTTTTGTCCAGCTCAGCTCTGGCGAATGATGGAATAATAAGCGGTACATTACGACCATTTCGGCCTTCGGTCGGCCGATTTTTCTCATTCCCAGCTGTAGCCCACGCCCGTAGGGGTAACAATAGAATGAGTCCCGCTGGTGTAGATGAGAACTCACTTTATGGGAGAGGCATGTGCATTTGAGTCCGATTTGAATGACAATATGGCAATTGTTGGGAAACCTCGGGAGCGATGCGAGACGACAATGAGCGGATATCCATTCGATGGGAGGATGCAGCGGTGACCCAACACGTGCGTTGTGTCCAAGTCTCGCATTGTATCTGTTGATCCGAGTCTGAAGAAATCGTCTGCCACCGATTTCCGCAATACTTTGATAGGTGGAATGCTAGAATAGGGAATTAGAAAGATCAGAATCCTTCGTCTCTTAGAACCGCGAAGTAGTGCGCAGTGCAATTTTGTAGACAGATCTCTGCCAAATATTTATAAGGTAATACTCACTGGGATTACCCTGCCATCTGACGGGGCCCTCAGGGACTAAGGATACCTGGGGCCATCCACAGCGGCCTAGGGTCAGTCTTTCGTTCTCATAAATTCGGTCCGCTTAATTCTTAATAGGACAAAATCTCTTGCAAAATCTAATCTTTGCATTCTAGCCAGCCAAACGAACCTGCACATTGACAACGCCAGCCTCCCAGAGCTGGTTAGTTTGATCAATGGTCTCTCGGTCGCTCGCACAGGCCACTGTCCCAAAACCGACCCCTTGCTTTCCTGCTGGGGGCAAAAAGCGCTCTATATGAAAATGCCTCTCTGAGCATTCTCACAGCCTCCTGGTCGCTCAAACCAGCCATTCTCCCATAACCTTCATCGCCTTCAGTTCATTCACTGAAGCGCTGTATATGACCCCCCTCCCCAGAGCCTCCTAAGAGTGCCAGGGACGTTCGTAGACATGCCACCCTTACAAAACCGATTTCTTGCCTTTGGACCGTCAAATGAGCTCGTACATTGCCTCTACCAGCCTTCCGAAGCCTCCCTCTAGTGTCATAGGCATAAACACACATACGCCATGGTCGCTCGCACACATGCCACCTTCCAAATTCCCATCATTAACCTTACAGCCAAGTCGGTTTACCAAAACGCGACGATGCCAGCTTTCCGGAGCCTTATCACAGCCTCTCGGTCGCTCACACACACGCCCATGTAATGATGCCAACCTCCCATGGCCTCCTGAGAGCGCCATGGTCGTTCGCACAAATGCCACTCTTCCCAATCAGATTTCTTGCCTTTCGGTCGTCTTGCCAACCAGTCAAAAGAACTCACACTTTGATGATGCCAGCCTCTCTAGGCATTCTCACAGCCTCCTCGGCGCTCAAACCGACCATTCGCCCATAGCCGATTCTTCGCCTTCTGTTCAGTCACTGAAACGCTCAATATAAAGATGCCAACCACCCACAGCCTCCTAAGAGCACCACGGTCGTTCGCGTTCATGCCACTCTCCAAACATGAAACATGAACTCGAAACATACGACATATCCTGCCCTCCAGAGCCTCCTCATAGACTCTCGGTCGCTCACACATGCCACTCTCCCAAACCGGATCGTTTGCACTCATCTCACTCTTGTAAATCCAATTTCTCGCCTTTTTGGACAGTCAAATTAACTCGCACTTTGACGATGCCAGCCTTCCTCGCCCTTGACTCTCGGTCGCTCACGCAAGCCACTCTCCCGAAGCCGATTCCTCGCCTTCTGGTGGTCGCTCGCACACATGCCACTCTCCAAACCCCCTTTTCTTACCTTATGGTCGGTTAGATGAACACTCAAATACGATTCCAGCCGTCCGGAGCCTCCTCATGTACTCTTGGTCGCTCACATGCGCCACTCTCCTGAAGCCGACTCCTTGCATTCTGGTCGGTCTCATAAACAGGCAAACTCCCTGGTCGCTTGCACGCATGCCACCTTCCAAAGGCCCATTCCTTGCCTTACAGCCATGGACACTCTAATACGACGATGCAAGCCTTCTCGTAGCCTCTCGGTCGCTCACACACGCCACCTTCCCATAGCCGATGCCTCGCCTTCTGGTGGTCGCTCGCGTTCATGCCACTCTCCAAACATGAAACATGAACACGAAACATACGACGAATCCAGCCCTCCAGAGCCTCCTCATAGACTCTCGGTCGCTCACACAGGCCACTCTCCCGAAGCCAATTCCTCACCTTCTGGTCTGTCCCATAACCCTACAAAAGGCCACGGTCGCTCGCACACATGCTACCTTTAAATGCCTACTCCTTACCTTAAAGTCGGTCACGGGAACACTCGAATACAATGCCAGACTCTCGGTCGCTCACACACTCCACCTTCCTGTAGCCGATTTCTCGCCTTCTGGTGCTCGCTCGCTCACATGCCACTCTCCCCTCGCTAGGCTCTCGGTTGGTCGCTTGCACACTGGAACTATCTTACCTTCGAAACAGTTCTTCGGCTCCTCTAACAACCATATCAGCAGAGTTCCACAATTTTCTCTGGAACGTCATTCATAGTTCGTACTTTTAGGTGAAGAGTCAAATCTCTCAAATATGGTATGGAGCGAATTTCGTTCTTCGTGTCACCGATTTCATCCCTTTCAGATTGGCAAAGTGATACCTTTGAAGGGCCTGATCAAAGGACGAGCCCAGTACCTGGCAGTGGATGAGACGAACAAAGGAGCTAGATCGCTTTACGTCAGTGACGGACCTGCAAGAAGTATCGCCGTGTGGGACCTGATGACTGACGGAGGGCACCGGGTCGTTCTTCCCGAGAGAATCGTCGCCCACCCAGTCCAGTCGAAGGTAAAATTTGCCAGTTTGAATCCAAATTGACGCACTTCGGGTTTTGAGATTTAGAATTTTTGAATAAGTCTACTTACATTTCGAAAAAAGGCATTTGAAAATCTGCTTCCGGTTCACAGGTACTCTACATGGCCCTGGTCGGTGATAAACTCTACTTCACGTATTTCGGCAGCTTTGATCTCTACTGCATGAAAAAAGACGGCCTCAAGTCCGGCGGCCGGGTCGTCAGAGCAGGTCGGAAAGATCCTCGCATGATCATGCTCGGAGTGGAAGGTAATCGCATCATTTTCCGCCTGGCCGGTACCAACGAAGTACTTTCGTGGGACACCCGGACGCCGCTGATGCAGGGCAATCTGGAACTGGTGGACCGAGGGAATGGCGGCTTGAACCAGATGGCGGTCGTGCCGAATTTCGGGAAGCTCTGGGTGCTCGACGGCGATGTGCGCGGTTTTCTCGACGGCAAACAATCCGTTCATCATTTCAGGCCTGCTAGGACGAATCGGACGCTTGAACCGACCAATCATGTATTTCCGGAAATAAAAACCGTTTAGTGAAATCACAAGATCGAGCGATAAAAAAAACTAGGTCGGTATGCCGAAAATTCGTTTAGGCATCGAACAACCCTGAGAACTTAGAACCTTTAAAGGTGAAATTTCTAGTCAAAGAGGACCGATGAGTGTTTTTTTTTATTATTGTTGTGAACCTCAGCAGATCATTTTTGTTTACTTTTATCTCGCATTAAGAGTCGCTCATATATGACGCCGTTACAATGGCATTTTCAAAAACAGCCGTTCTTTCGGATGGACCCTGCGTGTTTTTCGGACATTTAGAAGGTGAATAATCCAAATTTTTGTATTCCAATCTGGCATGCTTCCTCCACAATCATCGAAAAACCATTCCATTCTTGCAATTTTTATGGGTTTTCCCATGTAGCTTCAAAACCGTTGCTTTTTTCGGCTTTTAGAACCAAAAGACAACTTGTAGACCAATAAATTTTCAACAAAATTTATCCAAAATTGTGTTTGTAGGCTTATGCACCCATTACTGCAGCTTCTGTTATTATCAATGATTTTGAAAAATATGGAAAAAATCCTTTTTTGAGATAAGAGGTTAAAAAAACACGTCATCATCGAAATCATCTTTCTTTTCATTTTCACGCCAAGAACAACTGTAGTAATACAAATGATATAAGAAATTTCTTACCTCTAGAGTTTACTGGAGCTTAGGTCTATTAGGATTCTTAGTGAGTGAGAGAGCAAGTATTGATACGATAAAATATAAATTGATTATTTTTCATTTGCCTCGCCTAATTTCGTCGAGAATAGTCTCGGTAGGGCTCAACAGAGTTTGCACGTGATTGTGATTTTATGTCAATTTTCAAGCATTTAATAAAGTAAATTTTTACTTTCGTACACAAATATAGGTACAAAAAATTTGAAAGTTTCCGCTTTTAAGAGAGTTACAGGATGGTTCTAAATGGCAGTGGTGGAATTGAATTTGATGCAGTTTGAATACGATTTTGAATTTATACCAAATTATTGGTTTATCAATTCGGGTTCTTGGAGGCGTTTGAGTAACTGTACTACCCCCTGGGCCTTATGTTTTTTAAACATTCGTTAGTTAGCATTTCAAAAGTTTAAATATTTCCATCCACTAACGACCATCTGAACTGTTCTTTGGAAAGTTTGGAATGATGAACTTATAAATATTAGACATTTACCTGTTTTGCGAATTATCTGACGTGCCGTTTTTGTATTCTGAACATCGGCACAACCGATTTTGAATTTTTTCTCAAAATTTCCAAATTCCCAGCATTGAATTTAGCATTAATTTACAACCCAAGTGATTCAGTCCTACGTTTATTCATTTGGGAATAGGAGAAAACCCGATTTTCCATTTCTGCCCCACTCACCGTATATTAACATGAGGATTTTCAATAATATTTGTTATTCGTTCCCTCAAAAGGTCGGGGTGATCACAATTCGTTCAAATGGGGACGCGCCGTGACGAATCGACTGTAATTTTTCCATAGTACAATATACAATATTTATGTCTATTTCTAGCCTTGGTTATTATCGTACATTTTTAAACGCTAAAAATGTCCATTCAAAGCTCAAAAGATGACGTTGTACAGCAAACAGATCGAAAAAATCAAATGAGCGACGAAATACGTATGAACAATTTTCCCGGATCCCCGACAAAACTGAATTCAGTAAGCAACGATAATCTTGGATCCCTTCGTTTGTCTACAGACAGGTTTGACTGATGCGTATGTCGATTTGGCGGTCGATGAAAGGTATTATCGACTTTTTTAGTAATAGTTCGGTTACATAACGATTTTGAAAATCGTCACCATAAACCGTTACGAAATGCGATGCATCGATCCAAATAGATATCCCTATTTTGTAGCGGTATTCCATTTTTGAGGTATCGATACAGTTTTTTGATATTTTCCTAGATGATGTATCAATAGTGGTCCAATTGAACAATATTTTCCGCTTTTCAAATCGATAGGTATGATATCGATAAGCATTCGTTCCAAAAACTCTGCGGATCGATATTTATGGTTCAACGTATTGATACAGAATATCGATATGTATGTTTCAATACATCAATGCAATAGATCGACATTGAAATTTCTTTACATTACTATTATCATCAATATTTTGTTTGAACGTATCAATATTTTAATATATTTATACAATAGGTCGATATTTCTAGTCAAATTTCGATAAATTGGTCAATGAATCGATATTATGGTTTGTTGACACAATAGATCGATATTATTTATGTAGCTGTATATTGATGAAATTATAGATCAATACAATATTATTGATTCAATATTGTACGATGGATCGATTCTCATATTTCAATATTTTGACATCAAATCGATACATTCGATTCAAAGTATTGAGACATTGAATCGATATTTCAATTTCAATATATCAACATTAGATCGATACTGTGATCAATGTATCGATAAAATAGATCGATATTCGTCGATACCATTGATCGATATTATTTTGTCAATACATCGAACCATTAATTAGTATTTATGTTTCAGTACACTGATGAAATTATGGATCTTTTTTTATTACATCAATACATGGACCTCCATTTCAATATAAAAAATTAGATTGATACTTTTGGCATAAGATATTGATACAATAGATCGAGATTCCAAGTTAGATGTATCGATAGTCTATCGATAATTATGTATCGATACGTAGAAACGATGGATTGATATTTTCTCAAAAGCTGTTGGAGAGCTCTTGCAATGGTTTTGCAAAACATGCTACAAACCTGTCTGTAGACTTGTGATTTCGATTCAGGTACCTACCTAAA
The DNA here is from genome assembly GCA_036186465.1 of Nesidiocoris tenuis. Taxonomy (NCBI): domain Eukaryota; kingdom Metazoa; phylum Arthropoda; class Insecta; order Hemiptera; family Miridae; genus Nesidiocoris; species Nesidiocoris tenuis. The sequence continues at coordinate 10,995,688 of AP028919.1, forward strand.
ATTTTCATTTCGATTTGAAGCTACGATAAATGTTACCAAAAATTCGGTTATCTAGGCAATCGAAACGGAGAAAATTGTCGGTTTTGCTTACTGAAATAATTGCTTTTTCCCCATGTTTCGAAGACGAAATCCAAAATTGTTACATGACTTAGGAAGCTCAGAAAATAAGCGTGTTTGAGATTCAGAACGAACGAGTAAACACAAGTAAGTGCAATTATGTACATAGAAATCGAAGAAAAGTCACCACCAGCTCGGAAACAAACGGAAACACTGTAATCGGAAATAAACACGGAAAAAAACAAGCACCATTTAAATTGTCCATTCGCGTCTCATTCACGTAAACATTCACAGATACAAATCTATTTTTATCACCTTATAATCTATTATTCGCTATTCTTGCTCAAGAACTAACAGTTCTATGTATAATAACATTCTTTGGTTTTTTTTTTGTGTTTTGTCGTGTTTTACGAGTGACAGGTGGGTAATACTCATCTAGCTCGTGGCTATCTTAAAATCTTGTAATGTTCCCTAGATTTTTCAAATAAATTGAGGATGAGGTGCGACCGATGTTCGAAGGTATTCCAAAAAATGTTAACGCGTGCTCAACAGGTCGAGAGCCTATTTACATACAACCCTCGAAACGCGATAAGTCAAAATATCTGTCCTCAAACTTTTGAAGAACTATTTTGGCACCTCGAGATCACTGGAGATGATTTTTGGACATGGCATTCGATTACCTTAATCGATTCAAGGGATCAGCCGTTAGCCCGATCGGAAAATTCGCTAAAAATGTTGGAATCTAAAAAAGTTGTAAAAATACTTCCCCCTCGAATTGACTTTTTTTCTTCCAGCGACGGGGAAAAAGGAATGCAGATCGAGTTATCCGTTACATTCCATCGTCCGACACAAAATTTCCTAACGACACATCACAGAAAACTTCTAATATTACGAGGTTTTAGATGCTATTTTTTTTCATGTTTAGAAGCGCCAATTAGGTACACAATGGGGTCGTCATTTTATATTTGGTATGTATAGGGGTACGTACCAATTTTAAATAAAAATTTTTCGCATCCGAAAAGTTTGATTTTTTTTAGGACTTGAATTGGTATCCGCAATTTGCAGATGGGAAAATGAATGATATCTTCATACAACATTTTTGAGATGTGTTCACCGCCTATTATCATGAGAAAAAAATCGAAATTTGAGCTTTGGGATATACGTAGTACTAAATATCATAATTTCCTGACCGGCTACTTCATAATTTTCCATATTACATACTCGAACGCCCATTGACACAAACACGTCGACTGTACCGTCGACTATTTACAAAAAGTTTACATCGGGTAAAGAAAAGGCGAAAAATCTAAGAAGATTAATAATAAATATAGGTTTGAATTTAATTAGGGCATTATAAAAACCGTTCACGAAGTTCTATTTACAAAATTAAACGTTTACTGACTTCAGGCCATGTCCGTCATGCAAAATTGTCAACTCGACCGTTACATTCGATGAGACATCGTAGGCCGAACGCTTCAAGACTAGAATTGAAACGCTAAATTTGCGTAGGTAAGAAGGGAGAAAACTATGCTACAACAGCCTCGATTAACCTGTACAGGTGTGCGGTACGGTGAAAATCTCATATCCCTCAACCCAATCGGAGGGAAAAACAATTGCCGATGGGGCTCACATTAGAATAAGTAAAATTCGGTTTTCCCAAGTTTAGAAACTGTTTTAAAATCGAAAAAAGCCGGAGGCGGCCATGTTGTGGCCCAGAATGCAACCGGGGCCACCCGTGGGGCAATGGCGCTCATAATGCTATTACCCCGCTGAATTAGAACTCCGGGTTTGATCATCTAATAAAACTATTGATGACTTGATGACATAGCCAACAAATTATTTGTTGCAGACGTTTCAAGCCGGTAACGAATCTGATTGGGTGATAAGATTGCTGCTCAGATCGATAAGACCTTATCAGCCAACCAGATTTGTTCCCGCCTAAAAACGTCCATACAGACGTTTGCCGAGAGTGATTTTTCTCATGGTTACCTATTGCCTGCAATACCCGAGACCCATGCAGCACCTCGAGAGGTTAATTTTCAAAATAAAAATTTCCATTTGACCAGCTGAAAGCCGATTGGGTTGAGGAAAGGCGAATTTAATATCGCGAGTTCGGTAAAACAATAATAATCGAGACAACCCTGTACAGCTCTAAACCTGAAAGCTCTACCGTTTGTTACCCATTTGTACGGCTGGAGCGAATCTGAGGAAAAAATCTACTCCGTTTTTACAACTCGCGACTTGAATCTGTGCTCCATTTTTATTCGCGTGACTCCTTTTCATCGCGGTCGATAAATCGAGGGTCGGCGGAATTTCGGCGAAATCCCTCCGATGAAAATGTCCCATAAGAAAACAGCCATTCGATTTCAACAGTCTGCGCGACTTATTGTGCTTTGACATTGCGCTGATTTGAACTGGCAGTATTTTTGAGGTTTGGCGAATCGTTCGCAAGCCGGTATGGCACAACATCGAAATTGCGGTCTTGTCAGGATCGATTCGCCTTATTTGATTATAGTCCGAATCCAAGAAAATGAAAATTCCAACAAAATTCGATACTCGTAAATTAGATTGTTCACATTAAGCCTTGCAATGACTTGGCCGAGACTGTGTGGCAGAGAATACAACGAGCAAGAACAGCAAACGCAGAACTGCATAATATGGTTATATCATGATTGCTGTCCGAGGTTGATGCACAATGTGTAACAATCAGCAAATAGCTGAGAAGAAAATTAAGCTGTAAAAAATGGTATCCACCCTAAACTACGCAGGTCTTGAGCAAAAACGAAGTATAGACTCGATGCGCGCTATGTATAAATAAATTACGTCGGAATTCCCCATAAAAAATATCATTTGTCATATATTCTCTGCCACAAGTTTAGCCCCGAATTGTTTCATTATCCACTCCCCCATACTCGTTATCATACACTCCAACTCATCTATCAAAATATGTTCCTAGCGAGGAAACTCAAATTCAAAAATATCGGTGCCGAACGGAAGTGTTCAGATTTACAGTTCTGTGATAGCGTAGCCCACTTCTTCGACTTCGGTCGTCTCGATGGGCCGCGGCAGCTGCTGCTGATGGAAAGGCTGCAGTTGCTGCACCTGCTGCTGCTGGAACGGCGGCAGTTGCTGCAGCTGCTGCTGGTAGGGCGGCAATTGCTGGAACTGCTGCTGTTGCTGCGGCTGGAACGGCTGCAGTTGCTGGAACTGCGGCTGTTGCTGCTGGTACTGCTGCTGGAACTGCTGGAAAGGCGGCAGCTGCTGGAACTGTTGCTGAGGCTGATGACTTCCGTTCGGCACCGTTCAGTAGAAGTCGGACGATTCGAGCGTTTTGCATTTCTTGCTGAGAGTGCTGTACTGGCCGGGGCCGTCCATCCGGTTCTTGTTACGGCTGCCCAACGTGTACGAATTGCCTGGCTCGTTTCTCCGTCCAGTCATGCCTGGGCAGTCAAAAATGAGCGGATAGTATCAAAATGGGGATAATAAGAGTCACCATCAATTCCACAACTACAGGTTTACATAAGTCCAGGTTTACAAGCGCGGCATGGAACTAGGATTGCCTATTTAGATCACTGTAAAGTTCCTAGGTACAGTAATGTCTTTTGCTGTAATTATTTGGCGTAACCCTTGATTAGGTAAGTAAAATCACCTTGTATTTCGGCGGTGGTTTCACGGACTAATAACTTCAACGGATATACTGCCAACGGAAATTGACTGAAAGTTCCACCCGTTACCAAAGTTGGGCGTAATCATACTTATAATCACCCAAACTCAACTCCCAGAGTTAACGTCACATAACAACGCAACTCACAATCTCAACTCACAGACTCACTCGAAAACTCAACTAATAAACTCCACACACAAACTCAACTCCAACTCAAATCCATCTCTCAAGCTCAGTAAAGCTTTGTTCACATGGCGTACGGTTGACCGGATCCGGTCGGCCTCTCATTGGTCGACGGGAAAGCGTGCCCCCTTCACCACCGCGACCGCACCGCGTGCGCTCTCCCGTGGACCAATGAGAGGCCGGCCGGATCCGGTCAACCGTACGCCATGTGAACGCAGCTTTAGTCGGCTGGGTTTGAGAGTTGAGTTAGTAGGTTGAGTAAAAAAGCTGAGTTTGTGAGTTGAGTTTGAGAGATGAGCTTAAAAGTTGAGTTTGATACTTGAGTGTAAAAGTTGACTTTGTGGGTTGAGTTTGAAAGTCGAATTTGAGAGTTGAGTTTGAAAGTTGAGTCTAAAAGTTGAGTTTGAAAGTTTAATTTCAGAGTTGACTTCAAAAGTTGAGTTTGTGGGTTGAATGTAAAAGTCGACTTCGTGGGCTGAGTTGGTAAGTTGAGTTTGAAAGTTGAGTTCAAAAGTTAAGTTTGAGAGTTGAGTTTGATAGTCGAGTGTAAAAGTTGACTTTGTGGGTTGAGTTTGAAAGTTGGATTTGAAAGTTGACTTCAAAAGTTAAGTTTGAGAATTGAGTTTGAAAGTTGAGTTTGATAATTGAGTGTAAAAGTTGAGTTTGTGGGTTGAGTTTGAAAGTCGAATTTGAGAGTTGAGTTTGAAAGTTGAGTCTAAAAGTTGAGTTTGAAAGTTTAATTTCAGAGTTGACTTCAAAAGTTGAGTTTGTGGGTTGAATGTAAAAGTCGACTTCGTGGGTTGAGTTGGTAAGTTGAGTTTGAAAGTTGAGTTCAAAAGTTAAGTTTGAGAGTTGAGTTTGATAGTTGAGCGTAAAGTTGACTTTGTGGGTTGAGTTTGAAAGTTGGATTTGAAAGTTGACTTCCAAAGTTAAGTTTGAGAATTGAGTTTGAAAGTTGAATTTGAGAGTTGAGTGTAAAAGTTGAGTTTGTGGGTTGAGTTTGAAAGTTGGATTTGAGAGTTGAGTTTAAAAGTTGACTTTGTGGGTTGAGTTTGAAAGTTGAGTTTATGAAGTGAGTTTGAAAGTTGAGTTTATGAGGTGAGTTCCAGAGTTGAATTCAATAGTTCAGTTTGTGGGTTGAATTTAAAAGTCGACTTCGTGAGTTGAGTTGGTATGTTGAATTTGAGAGTTGAGTGTATAAGTTGACTTTGTGGGTTGAGTTTGATAGTTGAGTGTATGATTGAAGTTTGAGAGTTGAATTTGTGAATTGAGTGTTGCGTTTAAAATTTGAGTTTGAGTTTGATTTTCAAGTTTGTGAGGTGAGTTTGAGAGTCGAGATTGGGGGGTTGAGTTTGAATGTTGCGGTGAGTTTGAATTTTTTGTATGAAAGCAGAGTTTGACAATTGAGTTCGTTAGTTGAGTCAATGATTGAAGTTTGAGAGATAAATTTTTGATTTGAGCCTGAGATTTGAGTTTGTGTGTTGAATTCGTTATTTGGATTCGTAAGTTGAGTGTATTAGTTGAGTTTTCGGGTTGAATTCTCAGTTATCGAAAATTCGTATACCCTATGCATACTGATACGCTGGAGTGAGGGCCCCCCAGTTTAACATTGCAGAAACATGGAAATATTTCCACCGACGATTCCCTTTTTCGGACAGCATGGCTTTCTAGTTCAGTGATAGTTTAAACGATCAATTATCACGATGCATTCGGCATTGGTTCGGAGTAGCAGACAACTATCGTTTGAAAAGGGAAATTTCGACAGAGGAAGATCGTTCAGAAAATGGAAAACGAACTACCCTAATGAAGTAGGTACCTATTTTAGGTATTGCGATAGTTGACCATCCGGTCTAGCAATGGCGGTTGACGCTTTTTCCGTTTAGGACTGCACCCACGACTGCCCACACAGCATGAACATTTTTTTCAAAATCGGAAATACAGGGAAAATTATCATGGGTTTGTTCCAGGATGCGCAGCATTTTGTCGGCGCTTTGTTCATGCGCGGTGAAAGGTTCGGTAGCCCCAGCAACGGCGCTAAAATTACAAAACCGTACACTGCGCATGCGCAAGACACACATGCTTGCGTTCAAGCTTCTGGAACAAACCCAATGTGAGATCTGGATATCGATACCAGAGAGCAAGAAGGGCGAATCTGCTATTTAGGAAAGAAGCAGATTCGCCCTTCTTGCTCTCTGGTATCGATATCATTGATGGGATGCCTCATACTCGTCAACCATGCGTCAGCATATCCATGACTTCCAGACAAGGGTAAGAAATGGATGGCGACTTCCTCTTGAACGCTTCACCTAAAGCTCGAGCGCTTTCGACCGAACGGCCCTCCAGACAGTTGGTGATCACTCCAAAACCCGTAGGGTCAAAATTGCTGGATTTATTAATGAAGAATATTCGAGAGGCAGTCGCCGTCGATCCCTTGCCCTAGTCTGACTCCGAGTATGGAATGATTCGTTTATGGGATACCTGCGGGGTTTCTAGATTTTCATAGAGTATAAGAGCTGAGTAGGCATTTCTCAAGACGCGTCAGAGATTTTCTAATATTTTAGCACGATTCACTGTCGAGTCTAAGATATTTCATGTTGGGTGAGCATCGATGAGTGTCAAGCAAGAGACGTTCGGGGTTCATGCATAGAATCAAGTAGGAAACATGGCCGAAAAACCTGGGGAACCTCGAACTTGGATAACCTAAACCCCAGTATCGATTTTCTAAATTTACACTTCTGTTATTTAGGGTGGAATGAGTAATTGATTACTTGTAATTATTAAAGTTCAATATTTTAGTTCACCTTCCTCAAAGACGTACCAACGTACCAAAAACGTACAATTTTATTCCACTACTTTCCCGCACATCGGAGAAATTTCGAAATGTATTTATTCACCTAATTTTTGCGATTTAATTTTTTCAATAAACAACCAATTTATTTAGATTGTGGAAAGTAAAAATCCTCATGCAAAAAGCCACCCCGGCATGACACGACAGACAGGAAAATGACGAATTTTGCACTAGGACATTTACACACAGAGCATTCTTTGCAATTTTCTCTTACCTGACGCATTGCATAAATGAAAATCGCGATCAGGGTGACTGTCATTCGGTTGCGGGTTCTAACCGAATAATTTTGAACGAACCAAAAATGTGATAAATCAATATTGAACAGTGTCTAGACATAGGGATGCCTCAAATTCGAAATAGAGGTCGAAAAATTTTGTTTTTGGATAATGTTTGAAGCAATAACGGCCCAATTCTGCAGGTATAATCTGCTGATATGGATAAATATTCAAAAATTGTAATAACTTGATCGGAATATTGAAGCAAGACATAGAAAACATTGAATTTTCTTGGAATCGCCAAGGAATTCGATAAGAGACTACTAAACATACAATAATGTGACTCATGCCACTCAAGAAGGGGAAAATCGTTCATTTCGATAAATCAACATCGGGAACTCCCAAATTCGAAATCTACAAAATGTTCGTTCCAGCGAGTGGGCAAAATCCGATGTCATGCCTCAATTGGTGAAGGCGGGAGTGAAATTTGAGATGCGGCCTCAACAAATTAGGTACTTTGATCGAATTTCACGGCCAACGTGGCCTCAGCGTTGTGGTGGAAGCAGGAAGCCGGATCCTCCCCATTCCGGCAGTAATTCCTTGTTCCACCACAACTCTGAGGCCGCGTTGGAGTCGTCTTCACAAATAAATTTAAAATAAATATTTTTCAAGCTTCTTTCAAGGGTTTTTGAAATTTTTTCAAGAAAAAATTCAATCTGATCTTGCACCACCCTGTGGTCATCTCGGGTCCACTCTGCTGGATCGAACCTGTGCCCTGAGAGTCCAGCTGTTCAGCCGATTGGGGCCAGTCAGCTGGCGCCAGTCGATTGTGCTACTGGCTAGCGTCAGGTTGACGTGCCTTGTTGACTGGCGCTTGCTCAAAAGTCAAATCGACTGACAACTGAACTCGTCGGTAAAATATGGGCAAAAAGCCAACACCGCTAATCTTTGACACACTACCATTTCTCAAACTCGGGCCCGTGTTTCCGAGTCCTTAGCCCATGGTACTCTCTTGACGGATGAACCTTTTTCATATTTGAGATCATAGGAATCACCAGCATTATCGCTTAAACATTTCTATCGTGGCAATCCGTCAAAAGTTGACCAACGGGGTACGGGTAACCACGAAATAAACGTACAGTATGAACTTGGAGAGCAAAATACTTTAGCCCGCTTTGGAAAGTTTAAAAACATGAACCTAGGAGCAAAAAAAAAGATTTTTTTTAAGGAAAAAGATGCTTAAGCACGTAAACAGATTTTTTTCCTTTTCTTACACTGAATGATATCCCAAACAGAATCAAGTACTTGCAGCTAGTTTTGAATAGGTAATTGACAAATCGTCACTTAAGTTCTAACACCACCTAACTCAATTTTTCCAAGTTTTCAGGAGGAACAAAAAACTAATTATTTCAACATGGAAATACATTGAGCGGCGCTGTCTCTTCTCCATCTCCTTCTTCACTGGTTGGTTCAATCTCCTTGGCAGTTTTACCATGATATCGGCTATTGAAAAATCTATCGAGTGGTGTGTCCAACTCATTTTCGCCAAAAATTGAGTTAGGCGGTGTTGTAACTTAAGTGACGAAATGTTAAAAATCAATTTTGCTTTCCTTCGAGATTCATCATCTCATCTGGGATGCAAATCGGAGAAATCGATCAAATTAAAATTTTCAAATATTCGAACAAATTTCCATCTCCACCGGCCTGTAACTGCTCTCAATTCATGATTCTCGGAACACAGGCCCTGAAATGCTGTCAATGGAAACTAATTGTCAATCTACACAACAACTATACAATCGCTATCCTATTCTGGGCAGGAAAGGTTTACAGAAACTATTAAACACCAAGACCCGAACTATAACTAACGATTAAACGATAGAATAATCAAGTTTCGTGTTAACTACCTATCAAGAGCTAATCATGACATGGAAAAGTTAGTTACGAATTTCCAATAGGGGATGGTTAGTTACATCTCAAAAGAAGTTAATAATGCGTACCGCAAGAAAAGTAGACGGAATTTGCAAGATAAATTGTATTGTACCTATTTTTTGGCGCACTGAAGGCGATCATCATAGCATCTTAGAGAGCTGCTCGCCTCCTTAGTCTTAGAAAGCTGTTTCTGTTACCACCGGGTTAAAAATCACTCGTCGAGTGGTAAAAATCGTAATATTTACTTCAAAAAAATATCAAACTTTAAAAAATGTAGGCATTGCCGACAGTGTGTTTCAACGATAATTGCTGATTCGTAAAATTCGCGGGAAGTGCTTGGAGGAAGGAGGTTAGATTGTTGGAAAGGAGAGGTTTTGGAGTTTTTTTGGCGGCGAATCAGTAACCTATACGCATTGGCTGAAGCAATAACATGCGTTTACCATAAAGGCGTACTTTTCAAACCGGCGTTCCAGCGATGCCACTCAGCGCGCTTTCGATTCCCACCTCCGTATCCCACCATTGATGCTGTTCCTGGCCGATAATCGAAGTGATAATCGATTGTTGGCCAGGAACAGCGTGAGTGGGAGGGAGATGGATGCGGACACGGAAAGCGCACAGTGGAAACGATGGTACGCCGGTTCAAAAAGTACGCCGCAGCTGCAAACGCCTGTTGTTGATTCGGCCAATTGGTTACTGGTTTGGCGCCAAAAAAACTTCGAAACCCCTCCACTCCAAGGGTCCAACCCCCTCCTCCCTCCGAACACTTCCTGGCATTTGGCGGATTTTACAAATCAGCAAGTTTCGTTGAAACACCCTGTACTTGAAAAAATAAAAAAGGTTCCAAATCTGAGGTATTGTAGACTATTCGAATTGATTTTTGCAATATATTTCGTAATTAGTTCACGGTATAATACATTTTCTCTCAAGTTACTCAAGTACTAAAATTGACTAGCTTTTGGTTGTTCATACAAAAATATATTGGAAAGAAGGTAGAATTATTGAAATCTTTCACTTCATATCAGCAGAGCCGACTTCGTATCTTTGAGCAATCAGAGTCGCAACCAAAGCTAAATCGAATGAGAATATTGCCAATTTTTTGACAAGGATTACAGTTTTTCAAATAGTCAACAATTACTGCCATATTTGGTCCCCTGTTGGAAAAAAATTCATTTTTAAAATCCGGCACACCATAGAACGGTGAGTCTGATATGAACGTCTAATTCACGATTATCGCATGTAATGATAACTTTCCGACGTTTCAAACTTGAATTACAAGAAAGCACACGGTCAAACCAAACCACACACTCCAAGGTGTAACACACGGTGAAATCAAAGGCTTTCCAGTGTTATAACTTTACAGGTTCGATTTGACAAAGGGAGGGAGAAAACAGAGAAAAATCGGGAAAATTATAAATGGAAAAATATGATCAACTCACCGTTTTCACTTCTCCTCGCGGCCAGCGAATGGTCGATGGTCCTGAATTTTCTGTTTACGGTGGCGTACTGGCTAACATCTGGCACCTGGTTATCAATGACAGAAACGACGCCGCAATGATACTCACCAATGTCACCGCGGCGAGCACCGGGCGGATGTTCCAAAGTGCGGAATTTCCGGTTCAAAGTCGCGTACTGGCTAACTCCTCCGCCTCTATCACAGATACCCCCAGGTCCTCCTGCTCCAGCTCCGTGGAGGCCCCTGTAAATGGAATGTCGATTCAATAATTACGCAACAAAACACCCCCGCTTTCACCCGAAACAGCTCTGCCTATTTTACGTACAAGCGCTAATCACCTAGGTACTACATGCAAGCATTGACATAAATCCATGGTCGGAATCATTTGAGATCTCGTTCCAAAACGTCGATCGAGGATGCGCTGAACATGGGATCGAGGATGCGCTGAAAATTTCGATCTAGGGTGCGCTGGGCTTTTTATTTCCTGCCCAGGTTTATGGGCAGAGGTCGTCATGGATCCAGCCCCGCGGCTGATCAAATGCAGGCATCAAACCCAATTTCAGGCTGTACTTGTTTCCCAATGGACCCAAAACGAACAATCACTCAAAACATCGGCCCAAGTCTCGGATTCTTGCTTGGCAAATTAACACAAGAAGTAAATAATTTTGAGATATTCCAATCAAGCATCATTCGAGCCACCTCTTTGAGTTTGAGGGGCTGGAAAATGTTCCAATGGACTGCGAATGCCCGTAAAACCGCATTTCTCTTGAGACCAGTAGCTCCATATTGTTTGCTGCAGGTTCTGGGATTTTGATTTCTGGAATCATCGTCCATCAACATCCATTGACAGGAGCTGCTCCTGCCGTCCCAAGATAAAACGTCCCGAGTCCATTTCCTTTGGAGGTGACTTAGGACGGCAGAGCAGCGGAAGAGCTCAAAACTTGTTTGCCTTTGGGACTTCCCTTGAAAACGTCTGTTTTGAAGGCAGGAATAAAGGTTAACCTAAAGGAAGATGGAATGGAAGATGTGAGACTAGGAATCAGTGGCTTTTCTTGAATAAAGGCTCCTGAGGGGACTGCAGGGGGCCACCACCAGGGAACCTGGGCCCCTCTACTTTCTCAAAATGAGGATTTGCAGAAGCCGAAGTTGCGGGCCTCTTGGTCTCAGAGTTGTCCTGTGAGGGAAACCAAGGATGACCATATCAATGCCAGATCTTGGAATCCGCAGAAACACGGCGGCTACTGAGGTCAACAGGCCAGCCAACTGAACAGCCCAGGCTAAGGGCGACAACCAGAAAACAGTTGGTGAGGAAGGAATTCGCTGAATTTCCGGATGGTGCTTGGCAGAATACATTGTTCTGGGCACGAATACAGAACTCAACGGAAGCTTTGACAGCTCTCATTACCATGGGAAGCTTTTACAAGGAAATCTTGAGGGGAAGATGGACATTAAGAATGGTGGATATTCAGGAGACGATGAATTTATTCAGCAAAATCCTCATCTCCGTATGGAAATTGGGTTTAGGCATTCCAAATAGAGAAAAAAAGAAGGATCTGCGCTTTCTTCAGCAGCCATGCCGCTTTGATGGACATGTTTTCTCAACTGCCAAGATTTGCATACTTAGGCACATCCTGTGATTAACGGTCATGCTGGTATTACTGCCCCCGTGTCAAACTTCCAGAGGGCTTCACATGAACTGTCCACAGGTTTAGTTCTCTGAGGTGCCAAAAGTTCAGAATGCCACAGGATTTTCAGTCTTGTTCCCATGAATTCAAGAACTTGCACGTCAGTATCAAACATCAAGCGTCATGAGCAGGTGGTGCAGAATCAAGGGTCATTGAGGGTTAGACTGCTTCCGATTGGTTTTGGTACCAAAACCTCTACTTTCTTGGGTGCGTGAATTGATATCAGGGGTCTGTTTGGACAGGTAGTCTTGGACTACTCCAGGCTGAGTAGCTAACGGCTCCAAGCAACTCTAAGCATACGATTGGATGAATTTTTCAATCAATCACGAGTCTTGGCGTCGTGAGCAACTAGGCCTGGAGTATTCCCGGGTCCTGGAGTAGTCTGGGACTGCCTGACCGAACAGAGCCAGAACTTTCTTGAAATTCTTGGTAACATGTGCGATGCTTGCATGCGAACCGGGTTCAACTATCACCTAATTTAAGTAAATTAATAAACCCGCCCTTATTGTAAACAATATGCTGATTGATAATGACATAAGGGTGGTGAAACTCATGCATAGCATGCAAAACTAGGAGTGAATGTTTTTTCAGACTCTCAGTAGACCTTATAAACTGATTAATCATCAAACTGCCTCCAGTGTTCTCAAATTCGTCATTTTTATGAGTTAATACCAAAAAACTTTCATCGGTTGCAAGCCCCGAAACCAAAAGTCACGTAAAACAAAATGAGAACGGAAAGACAAGAACACAACATGCTGCCTTACCTTATTACGACTTCAAACTTACGTAGCCATTATTTAGTTTTCCCTTTTTCATTTCGTCTCGCTAAATTTTCGATTTTCGTGTTTTTCATTGTAACAAGTAGTTGCAGATTGGTAGTAATCTCGTTTCATTCATCAGTGAATCCAGAATGACCAATAATTGCACTGATTTCTTCCATAAACCATAAAAAATGTTTGTGTCGCCGCTCGAGTGTTATGAAGATCGAAATCATAAATCCATAGTCTGTCCATGCCAATCTTCTATGATATTTCTAACAATTTTTGAAATTTGGTCTATTCCCATTGGCAAAGTCTCACAATCAACTTTTGCAAAAAGTGTGATTAATGTTAGCATTGAACAGGGTGTTTGTAAAACCATAAAAATTGTTTTTGTTCAATTTTACCAGAATAACAGTTTAGAAAATAATTATCCTTTTCAATTCAGGCTTGCGTAGTGGGGAATTCTCAAATTAACAAAAATACGTAAACAACGAAGGAAAATTAGGAAAACCAAAGAACAAAATATAGAACTTCGAAAAATTATAATTCACGATAGCTGAAGATACAAAAACTTGTTCAAAACGACTAAAACTAAAGAATATTGAATACGAAAAAGAAATTGAACTCTTCATGCAAATTTAAACGAGAAAATAAACATGCTTCAAATTATAATAATAAAATTTTGATCTCCTCAAATCGAACAAAACAAGAGGCAAGAATTTGACTTTGAAATGACTTGAACTTCACTGGGCAGTGGCCGATTAATCAGTCGATACAAGAATTCAGTCATGTTCATACGAAAAAATATTGCCCGATTTCACACAACTTTATGGCAGAAAATTAAAATTAATAGTAGGTACGGATACGTACAAAATTGGAAAAAACTGATACTTTCAAGACAAGAAATCGTACTTAGATGAGAAATCTACGGTTCAAGGTAGTAAGTCTCGAACAATAAAATAAAAAGCTGCCAAGTGATATTAGTAAAGCTACTGAACCTTTCTTAGGAAATTATTCTAGATTTATAGTAGAATGCATGCGTAGAACAGTGACAGTGCATTCTGCGTGAAGAAGCAAAAGTTTCTCTGAACAAACCAATAATTCGAACAACGGGAGGTTGATGTTATTACAGCGTAAATGTCGCAGCTTTGTCGGATCTTGAGACTTTTTGCTTGATCGGTATCAAACTTTAACGTACTTAAGACTAATTCACCTGCGCAGTGTATAAAAAGTAGATTTAAATCGAATGATTGTTGAACATCGGACATTTAGTTAACTGTTAAAACGACATGGATATATTCCGAAGTTATGTGCCTTTTACTCCTGCACACGAAGCACATAAACGGCCTTTTTTCCCGCATACATGGCACATGTGGCTTATTTACTCTCGTAAGCATGGCACTTCTATTCAAGTCCTAAACTTGAATAATGAGACCATGAAGCTGGGCTGATCATTGTCCAGTATTGTCATGACAAGAGCATGAGACGTGGAAGTAACTCTCGAAATTTTAATAAAATACCCCACAACTATTCCGGCTACTTCACTACCCCTTTTTTGAGAGTGAATTACCCAGAATTGTAGGTTTATTGTAGATCTACAACAGGGAAACCTATCAAGCAAAAAGCCACGTAACTTACGATAGGATAAAACATTTCGGATAGCAAATTCTACATCAGAGGGACGGCCGAAGCAGGAGTAACAGACACCTCCACCTAAAAGCCTACTTCTCAGTTTGTAACGATCATTATTGTCATGGATATTTGGCGAGATACAGCATCACACAGGGGTCCCAAGGATTGTAAACGTCAAGCTCAAAGTACGAAAAACGTGCGGTACCCCTGTACCGACTTTCGGACTGGGGGGGGGGAGAAATTGAAGGAGCAGGCGGCAGAGTGCTCTACGTGTCAAAGAATGGGGCGTGCGCATGCGTAGTGGCAAAGGGAAAAGGGCTGCCATACGACCCTTGGTTGTGGAGCGTACGCGCTGCGATCGCCTGGGACGCTGCTGTAGGCGGCAAAAATGGGTCCTGCTCGTCCACCTGGAGATATTCCCGCCTGCGCAAGGAAAAAACACAAAATAGAGTATATGAAAAAAATCAAATTAGAACAAGAAATAGGATAGCAGTTCATCGATGACCATAATTAGGCTAAAACATAAGGCCTCGGGGAATCCTCCCAAAAGTATCGTAATGCAGACTAGAGCGTTAGACTCGGAAATGGCTTGGGTAGGCTTATGGGATACGAAACCGGAGGAGACTCCCAGAGGACGTGAGTACTCCTAGAGAATGTAAGTACTCCCAGATGACGCAAGTACTCCCAGAGGTCAAGACCATGTCCACAGAAACTCAGGGGTACTCGGGTCATTGAGCGTTCCCCCATCGAGGGCACTCGCGTACCCAACGGAAGCAAAGACACAGGTGACATAAGTGCTCAAAGATGATGCTAGTACTCCCAGAGAAAGTGAGTACTCCCAGAGAAAGTGAGTACTCCCAGAGGAGGAGAGTACTCCCAAAGGAGGTGAGTACTCCTAGAGGAGGTGAGTACTCCCAGAGGAGGTGAGTACCTACTTCCAGAGGAGGTGAGTACTCCCAGAGGAGGTGAGTACTCCCAGAGGACGTGAGTACTCCCGGAGGAGGTGAGTACTCCCAAAGGACGCGAGTACTCCCATAGGACCCGAGTACTCCCAGAGAAAGTGAGTACTCCCAGAGGAGGTGAGTACTCCCAGAGGAGGTGAGTACTCCCAGAGGAGGTGAGTACTCCCAGAGGATTTGAGTACTCCCAGAGGAGGTGAGTACTCCCAGAGGACGTGAGTACTCCCGGAGGAGGTGAGTACTCCCAAAGGACGCGAGTACTCCCAGAGGACGTGAGTACTCCCGGAGGAGGTGAGTACTCCCAGAGGACGCGAGTACTCCCAGAGGACGCGAGTACTCCCAGAGGAGATGAGTACTCCCTGAGGAGGTGAGTACTCCCTGAGGAGATGAGTACTCCCAGAGGAGGTGAGTACTCCCAGAGGACGTGAGTACTCCCAGAGCACGTGAGAACTCCCAGAGCACGTGAGTACTCCCAGAGGACGTGCATACTCTCAGAGGAGGTGAGTACTCCCAGAGGGCAAAAGAACCTCTGCAGAAGTTCAGGAGTACTCGCGTCATAGTGTTCCCCTTTGAGCTTACTAGCGTATCCAATGGAAGTACGGACGCTTGACCTTTCATATCAATGCATACCAACCCCAGAATCCCATTATCGCCCAAAAGACGAATCATGGTCGTCGATTTTGCTGATAAATTGTTCTTCCGATTCTACATAATTTTTTTTTTCATATCGTTTTTCACATCTTAAGCGGGCCAAAAAATGGAATCAGTGTTTTACAAGTTTCTTCAACCCAATTAATCAATTTCAAGTCCCAAAACACCTGCAGTGTTACGAGGCAATACTATTTATCAGCGGAAATGAAAATCACGCCTACTTACCACTGGACTGTGAGCCGGTTCAGTTGAACGCATCTGGGATGGTCAGACTCGCGAAATGCCACAACCACTGTTCTACCAAGCGAAAAAATCATCATTCGACTAAAATCAAACTACAAAACCACACCAAAGAAAAGAGGAAATTTCAAAATATACAAAGTTGATTAAGGGAAAATGTTTTGAAAATTTAAGCGTAAAGGTTACATGCTTCACAGCGGAAGTGTTAGGAAGAAGAGCGGGATGCAAATTGATCAGATACAGGGACAGCTTTACAATAATCCATTTCTGATGATTTTCGGAAATGAATGATTCTGGAATGAAATGGGAGGAGATGGCGTTGTTGTTGTTGTTGTTGTTACCAGCACAATCATTCCACATCTAGTGCTTCATAAAATTGATTTTCGTACTAAAGTTAACCATAGCATAACCTCACCCAAATTCAAACGTCTCGATTAGGTTAACGTGATGCTAGGTTGCTCGAAATTTGACCTATGAAGCGTTTCTCCCAAGTAAGGACGTTTTTATTGAGTTTGATCAATAACAACCAAAATAAACAGCATGGGCGAAACATCAAGCATAAATAACAACAGCATGCTTACTAGATCGATTTAGAGCAGACAACCCATGTAAAGGCCAGAAATACGGCTCAACCAGCAACCGCCCAACGGAGATGCAACGATCAAATCTTCAGCTGAAGGTTTGAGCCGTCGGTGGGCAGCCGTAAACCCCGCACACTTGATTGGCTGAATGCCGCGCGTTCCGGCACAGAGGGCACCCAGAGTGCCACACAACGGGGTGGCTCCGTAGACGCAACGGTTGCGGGTTGAGCCGTTCGCACAATTCCCACTTGTTAACTTCGGAGTTTCAGCCACTCTGGTTGTTTTCAAAAGATAAATGCGGCAACGTATGATTTATTTCACGTACAAAAGGATTCCTTCAATTGGGTATGGCTTTCCTGACGTCCATCGTCTTCTGGCACCTCCTCAACGGCTCCAATTGGCTCTCGCACTCGAAAGAACAAGACTGTGCGGGTTTGTTCCGGCCGAAAAACGACGCCAACAGGTTGGCCATCTGAGCGAAAATGCTGGACGACCTTGGTTCTGTAGAAGATAGTCGAGCTGCTGAGATTTCAGATACTTCGGAGGCGACGCTGTGGATCCGACTTCGCGGTTTCATGTCGTCCTGCGACTGTTGGGCCGATCTGGCGTCAGCAGCGTCGTCCGCCAGACTTTCGATGTTGACCAGCCGACAATCTGACGGTGCAGCTTCTATCGAAGATCTCATCAGAACATCAAATGCCGGGCAATCGCTTTCCCAAAACCCCAAGGCCGGAGTCTGTTCAGCTCTCGAATTGAGAATTTTCCTCCTGTAGAAATCCTTGATTTCTTTGAATTTCTTCTTGGACGATTTGCTGTTGGCTTTGAATATGTTCATTTCGCTCACGAGGCACGTCAGTTCCGTACTTCCGTTCGTGCCAGACCGAAGTAGCCAACGGCTGGAGTCGTCCGAGTTGAACAAGGTAACAGACGACATCGATTTTGATGATTCGACGGAGGTCGATTTACGGTCATCCATGTCTTCAAGGGCTCAAGTGCTTCAAAATACGAATTAAAGGGCTATCATCTCAATAAGCGCAGTTTTAATTTATTTATTCGCATATATAGTTCCAATATTTTTCTACCATTAGAAATGCGACCTAAGTTTGCAACTGTTCAAAACGAAGAACTGAAGAAACAAAACGTCATCACAGAAATAGGAAAGATATCAAGCTATTCAGATACGCGAGCTAGATAAGCAAAAAAAAATACCCCATCAGACAGTGTTTTGGTAGCATTTTGGATCGTTCCATACCGATTCAATGTATCTTCCAAGCTGATGCATTTGGCCATAGTGGGCAGATTTTAAAAATATAAAAATTTCAAAACAAGGATGCTAACCTGGTAAAAACTAACGATCTGTTGAGACAACTTATCCTCCTAGTTACAATTCCAGCATTTATCTTCAAGAGGACGACATTTGAATGATTTTTGCCAGTTCCAACTCTGAAATACGCATGGAAGCTGCGCTTATATCCAAATCCTTCGGCCTGGCGTTAGTGAAAATCTTCTTTCGTTTTGCGTCCGAACCCAGAACACCAAATTTGACTGACGCCTTTCGGGATTGTGAATGGAACCGGGCGGTCTGCTGGAAAGCGGCAAAAAGCGAACCCATGCAGGTAAAAAGCGAGAAAAAATGGAAAACTTGGGGAAAAGGCCGTGTTCCCTGCATGTTTGGAGATGAAGCACCGGCATGGGCTCCTGGAGACGTCATCAGCATGTGAGCTGGAATGGTAATTGATGTTCCATTGCCTCCTCGATCTGTGACGTCATTGTTTTGGTTACAATCCCAACCACTGAGGGATTACAGGCTCTAGTTCACTTTGGGGACCAGAGCATTTCAGTAGAAGGCTTGATTAGGTATCAAAACTTGCGATTAGGTATCGATTGGGGAACGTCCGGAACTCTAAAGTAAACTGCAGATAATGCAAGTCTTTAGTAGATCAGCCCAATTCGACATACCCATCAGACCAACGGAGATGTATCAGATTTACTTTGGTGCTTTTGCATTCCGATCTTTTGAACTGATATGATAAGAAATGCCTGATCAGCGTTGGCCTGATCAGCAAAGCAAGGTACACAGCCTTACCCTTGCAAAGTAAGTAGAGTAGGTACATGCAAAATGAGCGGTGTGAGTTTATCTAAAATGCAATGAACAAGCAAAGGAAGAAAAATAAGCGAAGCAACAATGCAGGGCCCAAAGCTCGAAATCAAGTTGGCCGAAATGAGTGAGGGGAAGTTGTTGGAAGAAAATGCGCACGCATTCAAAAGTACGACTCACCTTGACTTCACCGGATTAGGTACGTGTATGTCCTACAACTAGGTTTGTTATTGTGGGCGAAATTGTTGAAAAAACTCTGATTATGACGACAATAAAATGCTGACAAGGTATCACCAAGCATACGTGTCACTGGAGCAATTGAAGTTTTGGATCGAAACTTTATTTTCAACTTGCAACAAAACAGTCCAACAGCTGATACCACATGACCTTCAAATTACCAGCAACTCTTGTTGTTTTGCTGTAGCCAATCAGATGTGATATTGATGAAGGAGGTTTCACGAGAGTACGGTCTTTTTGGAATCTCTGTATTAGGTTAAGTCTTTCTGGACGGAGAGCGCCAAAAGTGGCGAATCACATTTGATTTGCGACAACAGTAAGGTTGGTGAATTAGGCTAGCTCATCGTCCATTCATTGGTGTACGATAAGTTGTTCATTGACGTCATAATGTTAACACGTCAGAATTCCATTGTTTTCCATAATTTCAGCATTCTGCTAACGGCTATCAACACCAGCGTCAACGAGCAAACGAATGCGCATAATCGTCTGGTGTGAGTCAGCCTTGAAATCGAGTAAGCGTATACTTACTTCTTCCTGATGTAGATCCACGTGTGAGAGTCCAACCAGACCAGTATAGCAAAGAGGAAACCAGCCCCGATGCTAGCGGCGAGCATGAATGTCAGCCCGAATCTGCAATTATTGACATGGACGAGTTATAGAAACGATAACCATTGAAGGAAAGAATGTTTCGAAATTTTTACACGTTTTCTTTGGCACATGAACGGGAATTTGAATTATTTTGACGCAAACACAACTTACAGCGCCATTTCGCAAACGGCATGAAGCGCTGACATGTACTGGTTGTGTATCTGAGTGCAGTCGAGTTTGGTCGCCAAGCTTTGTATGAGACTTATCGCGAGTTTGACTTCTTTGGACAGCATGTCCAATTTCGGATGGAGCTGCGAAGGTTTGTACAACTGGCGGGCGATTTTGGTCATCGAGCCCATCGAATAAGAAACGGCGTCGACGGCGCTGGTCGCTTTGCGGACGACCATGAAGAACGGGTTGCCGCGACGGTCTTCGTCGCAAGACGTGTAATACTCGATGATCTCGCGCTGCAATGGGGCCGGAGCCTCGCGCTCCATCAGTTGGCTGGGCGACATGCACAAGTCACCCAGAGCCTGCAACGGGAGAAAATACGGCGAATAGCGAAAGGGAATTGTCTGTCGCTGCATTCGAGCAACATCGTCTGTTCTTTCTAGAGAGATTGGGGCGCATAGGTCATCAAACGCTATGCAGAGCTTCAGGGTGCAGGCGTTGTGGAATCGTGGCCTCAAATTTATGGGAATGAACCATCGGGACAGCGAGAGGTGTTATTCAAGAACTTAAACATTCTCAAGTCCCTTGATCCTTGAGATTCTGAGGTTAAACCGAGTCTCAAGGCCCGTGATTGCCTGAGGAAACGTTTTGGAACTCACCACTGCGGCTGTGAGGTAAATCGAGGCCATCAACCACGAAAATATGACAGCGAAGAGGCCGAATACGGAAAATCTGGAAGAAAAATGAAGAAAATGCAATACCGATCTTGAATGTTTAATATCTAGAACTAAAAACTGGCATACGTTTAACGGAAACTCTCAAATAAGAATGGAGGAAATTGGCTTACGTGATTAGGGCACATCTTGAATGCCGTGCGACTCCGAAGAGTAGAATGACGCAGAATACGAGTAGGATACTGAGTATCGCCATGGTAACTGGCCACCTGCAGCAAATATAAAATTCTTTTTACGGGAAAAATCATCGATTCTACCAAGCTTTCAGAATTGATCAGTTCCTATCGATTTTTTTCAGGTTACAAGTCGATAAAACAATTGGTTCTGAGGCCTCCTTGTCTGTCGTAATGAACAATTGTAGAAAAACAACTATACCTAATCGCTTCAGCAAGATGGAGCGTGTCCAATGAAGGGCCGAGCGTGACGGGGCCTAGGGGCCTGGAGATGTCCTGAAGACTGGCAAGGGCAATACTCGTATTGGATGTCATCGCCTCGAGCAAAGCCAAAAGATTAGCCCGGGCCGTCTGATTTGTGACCGGCTCGTCGAAGACGTCGCCCAACTGCGTGAGAAGGAAGCGCACCTTCAATTTGAGAGTGGAATCGATTGCCGACGTCTGAAAAGTGGAAAAATTTAGGTAAGGACGGGGCTGAATTTTCAGACATATGTGGAGAATATTTCCTACGATTTAGCTTTAGCTTATTTACTGTTAAGCTCAAATACGAACCTGATTTTTGACGCTGCTGATGGTTTCGTCCATCGCTCTCCCTGCCGACAGGAGCTCCAGCATCCCATTATGTACATCATCATTGCCATATAGACCCACTCCAACTGCACCACTGGAATAAATCAATCAGATAAAACTACCGGTAACTCAAACGAAAATATCGATACCTTAAAGCACACATTTTGGGGCATATGTTCCAAAATATCGATTTTGAGATTTCGGAACCGAAAGAGACCACTCATCAGGGCCTATCGATCGCTCCAAGAATCATGATCCTTTTATCTATTTTTGGGGCAAAAAAACGATAAAATAGAAAAACGACAAATATTTAAAAATCGTTAATCTTGGAGGCGTTAAGTGCTACCAAAGTTCTGATTAAACGAGGTTGTAGATCTTGGCCAGACAAACATTTTTTATTTAGCAAATTTTTTATGAAATTGAAAACCATGGGAGAAATCTTCATTTGAAGAGTTTTCCTCCAAAACTGCAATCATCCACTTTCGGGTTTTTTCGATTTTCGATTGCTTATAGGTACCAAAGCTGCTATGAATCGAAATCGAAAAATGAAATCGATATCGATAAAACTCGAAAGTGGAGGAATGCAGTTATGGAGGAAAACTCTTCATTTTTGTAAATCGATCAAAAACTCATTTTGCATTTTTCTCATTATGCCATTTTTGGACATATCTCCTTTGTGCTTTAAGGTATCGATATATTAGGAACGCCAAAAATATCGAGGCAAAAACGCAATCAACGTATTCGAGTGCACGTATATTGCAAAAACATACTATTGTACTCGACTTTAGACGATTTTCCTGACACATGCTTGTTATAGAGCCCTGGTTTTTCAGTATCACAAAAATCTAAACCATACTAACCAGCATAGTATAGTGAAGAAGGAGAGGGTCCATTTGAGAATAACGATACTATGTTTTGGCCTAGGTTTCCGGTCGCAACATCTGCAAATAGAATGAAATCAATCGATATTATCGAAAATTTAGAAGATTATCGGCAAAATCAGTAAAATCGTGCAGTTTTAACCACTCACCTTGTGCACAGGTAGATGAGCAGCATGAAGAGAGTGAGGATGAGCCACAAGGCTGGGATGGATCCCAAGATCCCCAACGACTGTAACAAAAAAACACGTCAGGTTCCACTTTCAAAATATTTTTTAGTGGTTGATGGACCGACCAGGGTGGTGCGAGGGTGCGTTTTGAGAAAACAATAAAAATCGGCAATTTGCAAATTGGTATTATCGAAATGTTAAAGCTGAATATTAATTTTAAGCTTTTTCAAGGGAAAAAATCCGACGAGAAACTTATTGTAAAGAAATCTTTTCAACTCTAGCCCTCATCAAGCGCCTTGATCCCCCATCTCCGGGGAAGCAATTAGAGCTGCAAGATGAAGACCCTTGGGGAACAAGATGGATCACTAACGACTGAAAGGAGAAGTTTATCCGAAAACTTGGATAAAGGATAGGCCAGACTTTAGATGATCAGATTGAGGGTGTAATGATAAAAAAGTGCCCTAGTTTCTACAATATTTTATGAAAAGTTGGATTAGATTTACTCGTGGTTTGACCTCGCACAATGCTAAAGCATATCGTTGGTAAAAGTGAAAAACCTCGTAAGTCTCAATGAGGAACATGCATGAAATACGAAATCCATTTTTTCCGCCAGAATGGTGCTGTTTAGGATGCGAAAATGATGTAGTGATGGTCTACAAAAAAAAAAAAAAAAACTTTTTTCCCGGTGAAAAACGCCAATGAAAACTTTTGAATGTGGCGGGTGAGCCGTATGACGTCACTGCGCGGACGTGACTGCACGTTATTAAAGTAACGGCAAAAAATCCGTTATCGCCGTCCTATCACTATCACAACACACATGAACTCGGATGAGGTTGCACTGGTGTTCACGGGAAGATGTGTAACCATGTGGCTAGCCATTTTCCCGCTCGACTTCAAATCTGCGATTTTCACTAATTACTCTTTTAATTACCTCTTTTCCGAACCGTCATCCACCATAACACCATTTTCGTAGCGTAACAAGGAATATTATGGCGAAAAAACAGTTTTTTTTTTCATGCATGTTCCTCATTTCTGATGAAATAAGGATTTGAGCTCTATGGGTAGTATTTGAGCCGTAGATCCATCAAGTTAAGCCGGATTCCTCCGTTTTCGTCTCATTTCTTCTCTGTGGCGATGTGCAATAACCTGTAGGTCAAAACCTTCCAGAGGTGTTGCAAAAACTAAAACTTTTTTTTTTAATTTCTGAATTGGACTTACGAGGATTTACACTTTTATTATCAATAGGTATAGAGCATAAGATGCTGGTCAAAACTGCCAAATTCAATATACCCGACTCTCCTATCGTAAGGCATACATTTTGAAATGGTTAACCGAAAATGAGAGGAAACGAAATTATTTCATCCGCAGAGCCGGTGAAATGTCCAGCCCGAGGAAAACCATTCGAGCCGGGACCGGCAGATAAACACGCCATAAGAAAACTTACAAGAACAGTAAAACAAACACTTCATACGACCCGAGGGTTGGGATAAGCCCTGAAAAACATCGGAGCTTCTGGTCGTGTGTAAGGGCTTCCCTTCCCCGAGGCACGCCATAGGGGTCGAAAGGGGTTAAATGAACCCTTACCTGGGCCCTAGGGTCTAATTGGATCCGAGGGTTAACACATCTCATGCAAATCAAAGAAGGAAGAATGATTTGATCGGCTATAGTATATTTTAGAAGAGAAGATTCTTCCCTCTGGTTAGGGTGATCAAAAATTCCGTATGTACGAACTCAAACTTGAAGTCAAAGTCTAACTCGAAGTCAAACTCGAACTGGAACATAAACTTGAATTGTAACTCAATGTCGAACTCAAACTTGAAGTCAAAGTCAAACTCGAACTTGAAGTCAAATTCGACCTCGAAGTCAAACTCGAACTGAATGTCAAACTCAATGTCAAACTGAAACCCAACTCGAACTGGAACACAAACTTGAATTGTAACTCAATGTCGAACAGTTCGACTCGAACTGTCAAACTCGAACTGAAAGTGACTGGAGTTCGAGTTGAGTTTCACTTCAAGTTTGCGTTTCAGTTCGAGTTTGAGTTTCAGTTTGACATTGAGTTTCAATTCGAGTTTGACTTCGAGGTTGAATTTGACTTCAAGTTCGAGTTTCAGTTACTGAAACTCGAACTTGAAGTCAAATTCAACCTCGAAGTCAAACTCGAATTGAAACTCAATGTCAAACTGAAACTCAAACTCGAACTGAAACGCAAACTTGAAGTGAAACTCAACTCGAACTCCAGTCACTTTCAGTTCGAGTTTGACTTGGAGTTTGACTTCCACTTCAAGTTCGAGTTTGACTTTGACTTCAAGTTTGAGTTCGTGTTTCAGTTCGACATTGAGTTTCAAGTCAAGTTTGTGTTTCAGTTCGAGTTTGACTTTGAGGTTGAGTTTGACTTCAAGTTCGAGTTTCAGTTCGACATTGAGTTTCAGTTTGACTTCAAGTTCGAGTTTGACTTTGACTTCAAGTTTCAGTTTGACATTGAGTTTCAGTTCGAGTTTGACTTCGAGGTTGAATTTGACTTCAAGTTCGAGTTTGACTCTGAGTTTGACTACAAGTTTGAGTTCGAGTTTCAGTACGACATTGAGTTTCAATTCAAGTTTGTGTTTCAGTTCGAGTTTGACTTTGAGTTTCGGTTTGATTTCAAGTTTGAGTTTGAGTTTCACGTTCGAGTTTGACTTCAGTTCGGTAAGAGCGGTGTTAAGGTAGTTGAATACCTTGTGACCCGGTTTTATCTCGATTTCAAAGACATTTTGGGTCTGCCCAGGAGCAAGACAAGTTACACATGCGGAATTTTTGATCATCCTACCTCTGGTTTGTATGTATTAACCAGGTACATTTTTTACGGGCTCAAGTGGTGGACAGGTGGCAATACTGCCATGTTTTGGTACGAAAAGCTTCAGAGAGCTTCTCAGAAGATTAATACCTAATAGGAAAAAACTAGGTCATACATTTTCTGTAGGATTTCATTGATTTTGTATTGGAATACTCGAATCTAGTAGTTCTCCAAGTTCTTCCCCCTCCTTGAGGGCGGCTCGGCACGCCCGGGACAGCTTCGGTTATCGGACGAAAAGCCTGGAATGGCGGTTTACATTACTTTTTAGCAGTTCTCCGGTAGTAAAAAACTGGTACACGATTTGGGTCACCTGCGTGCACAGTCAAAAGAGCGGGCGGATCCTTTCTCGATTTAACAACCGTAGATTTGACGGCCTAATTGGGTTGCTTGGTAACCGGCGCTATGACACAAATGAGGATGTCCCATTGAGGCCTCACAATCGCGTCCCGCTTCATTCGGACGGGCGGATTGAATCGTGACTTGGAAGAAATGATGGACGATCCGATTGATGGATGGCCGAGGCCCGTAATTGAGTGGAAACCCGGCGCACACCTTAATTAGACACCTATCTTTTCAGCAGCTTTCAGCATTTTGACTATACCTGGCTTTTACGAGCAGGGCTTATAAGCTTTTCTCTATAAATAGAGAAAATTTCCCCGTTGGTTTTCTATGGTATAAAGCTTCGATCAAAAAGCTGGGCAGTAGGAACAAATTGCTCGAAAATCGGAATGTTATCATTAATAGCTGTCATGTCATGCGTTGCTACGCGCTATTATCATGTGCGCGTCATACGCAACTGCATAGATGCAACTCTCACTGCAACTCTGCTACTTTCTCAAGAGGTCCAAACGTTCAAACTTTCAACAGGTCCTAACAATACAGGCCAACTGGGACAACTGGGAGAACTGGGACAACTGGGACAACTGGGACAACTGGGAGAACTGGGAGAACTGGGAGAACTGGGAGAACTGGGAGAACTGGGAGAACTGGGAGAACTGGGAGAACTGGGAGAACTGGGAGAACTGGGAGAACTGGGACAACTGGGACAACTGGGACAACTGGGACAACTGGGACAACTGGGACAACTGGGACAACTGGGACAACTGGGACAACTGGGACAACTGGGACAACTGGGACAACTGGGACAACTGGGACAACTGGGACAACTGGGACAACTGGGACAACTGGGACAACTGGGACAACTGGGACAACTGGGACAACTGGGACAACTGGGACAACTGGGACAACTGGGACAACTGGGACAACTGGGACAACTGGGACAACTGGGACAACTGGGACAACTGGGACAACTGGGAGAACTGGGAGAACTGGGAGAACTGGGACAACTGGGACAACTGGGACAACTGGGACAACTGGGACAACTGGGACAACTGGGACAACTGGGACAACTGGGACAACTGGGACAACTGGGACAACTGGGACAACTGGGACAACTGGGACAACTGGGACAACTGGGACAACTGGGACAACTGGGACAACTGGGACAACTGGGACAACTGGGACAACTGGGACAACTGGGACAACTGGGACAACTGGGACAACTGGGACAACTGGGACAACTGGGACAACTGGGACAACTGGGACAACTGGGACAACTGGGACAACTGGGACAACTGGGACAACTGGGACAACTGGGACAACTGGGACAACTGGGACAACTGGGACAACTGGGACAACTGGGACAACTGGGACAACTGGGACAACTGGGACAACTGGGACAACTGGGACAACTGGGACAGGCCAATTTAGATCTGAAATAAATAAATTCACAATACCTCAAGATATACATCGCTATCCGGTGCGAATGTAGAGTTGACGTGATGTAGGGAGATGTTAACGTGCGGAAGGGCGTGGAAGAACTTGGCCAGAGGAGGCTGCCGGTACTGGTCGATCCTTTGAGCCATCACCGCCAGCAACTACATCCTCCTGAAAAAGGGAAAAAAGACACAGTTTTATTTCAATGCAGCATGAAAAATGAGCGAATCTTCAATCGAACACGATCATAAAAATACAATCGTAAAAATGCAACTGGATGCGTGACACTCAGCAAGATGGGGTCCAACAGTTTGTCATATTTATGCCAGACGCCTTCATCTCGACATTACTTCTGTAATTTAGTATTTAAGGCTTCGTGGGAGAGACGTTCGAGCAAAACCTTGAAAAGTTTTTTTTTTCAATAAATGGAAATTGTTAATTGAAAATGTTCGAGTCTTCTTGGTAAGTAGGTACTCTTGAACGAGTTAGTTTAAAGACAATCTTGAATTATCAAAATCTGTTGAGAATTTCCGAAGCTGTCCACAGAAAAAAAGGTTACATTTGAGAAATTTGTTTTATTTTCGCTTAAAATGTGCCGGTGAGCTTTTGGGCGTGAAAGTTTTTATAGTTTAAATATAAACATCGCGAAAAGTGGAAGTTTAAATTTATGGAGGGTCAGATGGGCTTTGGCAAGCCCCTTTTCCAATATATATTCATAGAAGCTGCGCGGTACGGCTAATGAAGGAGTGACACTTCGGATGGCTTCGCTATTTAATTATTGCCAAGTGTTCCCTCTGGGCCTTCGTGTAAGCCATGATAGTAAATGGTTCAACCTTCGGCCGATATGGTCGTTCGGCATAACGATGGCGAATGTTGATATATCATCGCACCGGCATTAAGTAAACGAAATCTTCTCCATAACCTTGGGAAAATTTGAGAGAAAAACTATACCTAATTCACCTGTACTCGACACGGAGGAAACGTCCCACTGAAAAGAGTTAAAATTATCTGAAACTCCTAGCTAAAACTATATCTAAAATGTATCAACGAGTATTAAAAGTGAAACTAAAAATGAAACTAGAACATTAACTTGATTCGAAACTCAAACTGAAGCTAAAACTCTAACTCAAACTTAATTTCAAACAAAAACTCATGCTCAAACTAGAACAAACATAATCTGAATTGAGTCTTGGCTAAAAATTGGGTTTGAGTTTGAGCTCGAGTTTCAATTTCAGTATGAGTTTCAGGTAAAGGTTCAGTTGGACATCAGTTTTAGTTTGGATTTCAGTGTTAGTTTGAGTTTCAGTTTTGGTTAGAGCTTGAGTTAGGACATTTGTTATATTCCGATAACTTAACATACCTATTATGATTTTAGGTGAATTTGGCAATTTGCATAGTGAGTTTCTTGAAATTTTTTATCGAAAAAGCCTCTAAAGTAGTCAAAATACAATGAAATTGTGGGCAAAATTTGCGTATCAAAACATGGAAGTATTGTGTGTGATCTCCGCACAAGGCTTGGTATGTTCTCGGGGTTTTTGGGGTTCGGGGTGTTAAATTCCGATACGTTTTCATGAAGATCAGTCATGAAACATGGTACCTACACTGCTTCCTATGGACCAATATCGGAGAACAATAATTGCCTTCGAGCTACAGCGGGAAAATCGGCATTCGGACGAGAAGACGAGACCGGCATGGCCGGTATGGGGGTTGAGTTGCGGAATACGGCCGAAGCAGCCGAAGAATGAAGGGATATGAGCCGAAAGGTGGATCAACGGAGACGGCGAACGACCCTGTCTTCCGCACCTTCAGCATACGATCCTCCTATCCCACGTCTGCCCTTCTGTCTGCCGAAGACCGTACGATCAATATTCAGGGAATGTAATAGAAGGGTCGGCAGGAGTGTGCGTTGTACCGCATAGTCTTCCTACCGTGGTCGGTTATTTTACCTAATAATCTAATAATATCGCCTCATCTTAAGATATGAACGACTACGAATCGCTGCAGAGCGACTCGCCCTCTCTTCTTGAGGGCGGCAGAGCACGCCCGGGACAACTTCGGTTATCGGAAGAAAATCCAACGCCTGGAACGGTGGTCTAAAACAGTAGACAGGTAACCAACTGACTTTCACTACTATTCAATTATTTCAACCGTATCAAGCCTGAAAAAATCCCATAGGGAGTTTCATTTTGAAAACCTGCTCGCGGCCGAAGTGTGTTTTTGAGTGAGTTTTTATCTCCTTCACATTTTCCGACTTTGTCAGCATCGCTCCGGCGGAAGAGGATTTTATACCCGTATTCTCACCCACATCCTTTACTCTAATCCAATTTACGTTGAGCGGGCTCTTTTCCTCGCTATAATGTTATCTTCGTCCAATCCTCCGGTTGCGGGGTAAGAATTTACGTTACGCCGCATAATTTATTGAGGCGCATGCATGGTAAATAAAGAGAAATGAACATTTTCGCAGTAAGTTCCTCCTTGAA
Organism: Nesidiocoris tenuis; assembly: GCA_036186465.1. Taxonomy (NCBI): domain Eukaryota; kingdom Metazoa; phylum Arthropoda; class Insecta; order Hemiptera; family Miridae; genus Nesidiocoris; species Nesidiocoris tenuis. The sequence goes on from AP028919.1 coordinate 11,025,257, forward strand.
ATAAACCACCATGCTGTCTGGCGGATAAAATAAACTTTTTTTCAAGTTTAACTTTTTTTTTAGTTTTTTTTTTTGTGTTGAACGTCTATTGTGAATGTGAATGAACATTTATTCAGCAGATACCTACATCGGTAAAATCATAGGTGCTCGTAGGCGATGACAACGTACGAACACCTCAATTATCGCTACACTTCCGCTGCGTCTGCCACCTCGACTCATTACACATTCCGTCCTGTCGTTTGTTCCTGGCCTATTGTGCGTCACGGGCCTCCTATCTTATCAATCTAACGTGTTCGTCATTGCCTTAGGTCGAGGTGAGGGAGGGTCGATCGTAGAATAGCGTGAAAGCGAAGCGAGGAAGAGACGTGATTGTACTGTTCTAAAAACTTGGATATACCTAGGGTATACCTATCTTGGTGTAAAAAAATTGGGTGTAACTAGGCCAACAATGGAACAAAACGCCGCCAACCGCACTTTTCTATCTCAACTCGTTTTCAAGAGACAATTTTTCAAAGTTTTTTTCCGAAAAATCACGCTTTGGTTCATAAAAGGCGGATTTCTCAGCTCCAAAACAACTTTTTTCAACTTTTGAGGACATTTTTGGATTCGGCGTTAAATTTCCTATACGTCTATAGAACACTGATAGTCAAAAACTAACTTCTAAGCGCCGCAATTGCGGTTCAAACGTAAAAAATTGGGAAAATTGTCCTGAAAATATTTCCACGCCAAATGCATTTTTAAAAAACGCGCTGAAAGTGATCAAATGTCAAAGAAACTTTCCCATTAAGTCAGTTTTCCAATGATATTGTCGATTTCGCCATTCTCCTTCGATATCATGGAGAAATTCCAATTCGAATGCAGAAGAACTGTGCACAGTTCTTCCCCATGGGGACTTGCAGGAACAAAATTTGTAAAACATGCGTTTTCGTGATTTCCCAAGTGGCTAAAAGAGGAGACAAAGATCGTATGATATCGCCCATGTTGATATAATTAGCCCTGACCAGTAGCCCGAGCGCTTTCGCCGGCACGGTCTTCCTCAGGAGACACCCAGCGTCGGTTCGAGGATGCAACGCTATTTTACCAACTGTACAATCTCCGCCTATAGAATATACAGGATTTTTTCATTTACCAATCTTTCGACTCCAAGGACTTGCCTTCGAGCATGACAGTTATCCAGAGGTGATATCGATAACTATGGATACGCAATGCGTATTAACGCATATCTATACGTACTGCTCTGCCTCGTACCCTTGATCGAGCGTATTCCTCAGGAAATTGGGGGGAGGTTTTCGAGTGAGGATCCAGGAAAGGACGTCCATAAATCAACGAAAACCTCCATCCCAGGCCACGGTGCGATTAACACTCGAAAGGTATTGGGAGACTGCCAGTCGAAGGGTAAGCTGTTCGAACTTGGATGAGCTCGGGTCTTACTTATCATAAGTTCGTGTGCAGGGCGTAGGAACGTAGAAAGTTACACCCGTGTCTCCGACCTCACCTTGGAACGGGAAGTGAGTCCTAAAATACGCGTACGACCCAGCATCCAACTCCGCTGGGAACTGCTTCATTTATCATCAGGTGAACCCTGCAGCTTGGTGCACTGCGGTACCCTTAAACTCGAAAATAGACCTAACCACTTCAGCCTTTGTTACCTCCAAGTGCCAAGTACCTATTTTTTTCATTCCGGAAACTAAACGTGTTTTTATTTTGGGCGGAGCAGACAAATTAGTCCACAAATCATACAGTGATATGTTTCAAAATTTTACGTATTCAACAAATTTGCTCAAGAAAAAAAATTTATAGCTGATCCCTACCTACATAAATGACTTCAGGTCTAAACTCTCGTGACTGCCTTCTGGATTGTGCATAGACTATCTAGTTCGGGCATGGACTTTGTACCGATAGGAACTGCTGGCTTTTGCGTGTTGCGTCTTGATCTATCGATGCCATTGTTTCAGAGGGCGTTCACATTTCTTCTTTCAAAGCGAGCGGTACGCTCCATTGTCGATCTAGATCGTTATCGACTTCGAGCTCTACTTCGAAATCACGTTCTAGCACCTCGGGAGAACCGCATTATTAAAAAAAGGTACAAACTAGAAGGTACAAACAGCGAAGGCAACGAGAGAAGAAAAACATTCGTTTGTTCAAAAATAATAATTCGACTGTTTTCCCAATTATTTAAATTCCAGATGTTGAATATTTTTGAAAGATCCTAAGTTTCATTGGACGAGTGCTCCACTGACTTAACGAACGATTCCAACGAGCTACTTTGCACCAAAATGGTCATGCGGAGGACGCAAGAAAAGAACAAAGAGAACCGCAGCGAAGTATTCAAGTGCAGGCTTTTTAGATACAACTTTTTTCAAAAAGAAAACGTGCGCTCGTACTTGAAGAAAGGGACAAAAGATCCCACATCGTCCTGGATTAGTCTTCTTGTTCCTCTTTATTTCATTCCCTTTGAAGTGTTTTCCGCTCAAGAGCAATCGCGTGTTTAGCCATTAGTCAAGAGCTGGAATTCTATTCTCACAAATCGTAAGTCACAATATACACTTGTTATATGGTAGACTCACAGTGCAACAATATGATACCAGTGTGACGGAAGGTTTGAACCAAATTGAATTTGGGAGGATCAAAAATGTCAAAAACAATATGCAAGTTTTCAATATGCAAATTTAAGTTCGCTATGTTGGCGGCATTTTTTGGTTGATTTGAAGTGAGAAGACAAGTACTACCTATTCAGGATAGGTACTATCAAAACCAATGGAACTTTGAACGGTAATAGCAATTCGCCCTCAGAATTTCCGACAGCTTCGCCATTATTCGCGACTCCGAGCGACCAACTGCTGCGAACCTGTCAAAAGGCATAGCAAGCCGTTGGTTTTATCGCAATTCATTCGATTCGAGCCGAGGCAATAAAGTGAAAAATGCTACTGTCCTGGCTCGGAGCCTAACGTCATAATACAGTGCGTCGTTATACGCGGCCACGTAAATTACCACCCGAGACTGGAATGGGCCAATTTGAATTTTACGGCTCGTCTCCTACGGGCTGTGGAGGCGAAGGAGCTCCATTGGTTTACCCTTTCGGTTCTCCAACGAAGTTTTATTGAAGGAAAGGAGGAGGGGCGAGGAGGTTGCGTAGGGAGGAGGAGGGGATGGTGAGGGAGGAGTATGAGGAGCAGGAGGATAAGAAGGACTATGATGGTAAGGAGGAGGATGAGGAGTGATGAGGGGGAGGATGAGGAGTGATGAGGGGGAGGGGGGAGGACGATGATGAGGAGGAGGAGGAGAAGGAGTAGAAGGAGGAAGAGGAGGCGTACCTAGACGATGAGGAGGAGGAGTAGGCGATGATGATGAGGAGGAGTCGACGATTATGAGGAGGGGGATGAGAAGCCGATGATAAGGAGGAGGATGAGGAGTGATGAGGGGGAGGATGAGGAGTGATGGGGGAGAGTGAGGAGTGATGAGGGGGAGGACGATGAGGAGGAGGAGAAGGAGTAGAATGAGGAAGAGGAGGCGTACCTAGACGATGATGAGGAGGAGTAGGCGATGATGATGAGGAGGAGTCGACGATGATGATTAGGGGGGTGGATGAGGAGGCGGAGGAGCGATGAGGGCGAGGATGAGGAGTGGTGGCGAAGAGGGGTAGTGGAAGGAGAAGGATGATATGGGGGAAGGAGGACGATGATGAGGAGGAGAAGGGGGAGAATGAGGTGATGGGCGGTGAAGAGGGGGATCAGGAAGAGGGGAAGTAGATGATGATGGGGAGAAGGAGGGCCGATGAATGTGAGGAGGAGGAGCAGAAGACGGAGGAGGAGTAGAAGGAGGAAGAGGAATAGACGATGATGAAGAGGAGTCGACGACAATGAGGAGGAGGAGGAGTACACGATGATGATGAGGAGGAGCCGACGATGATGAGGGGGGCTGGATGAGGAGGCGGAGGAGCGATGAGGGGAGGGTGTTCAGCGGTGGGCGAATAGGGGTTGTGGGAGGAGGACGATGATGAGGAGGAGAAGGGGGAGAATGAGGTGATGGGGTAGGGTGAAGAGGAGGATCGGGGAGAGGGGAAGTAGATGAAGGTGAGGAGGAGGGAGAATGAATAGGAGGAGGAGTATAAGAGTAGACGATGATGAGGAGGATGAGTAGGAGGAGGACTAATAATAGGTCAGGGGTTCAGGGTATACGTCACAATTTGATGAGTATTTGCCATGTCGGGGATGTAATCGCGCAAGGCATAAACATTGTAATGGCCGCAATGGTCAGTGCGTACAGTGCAACTCCCTCGAGGCTATCGACCTCGGGAAACAAAACAAGTTCGGTAGTTTCTCCGCGGATATTTTCAACGAAAAAGTTAAACGCAGAATAACCCTAATAAACCGAGGGGGAAATGGAAAAAAATTCAAACGACCGCTAATGAGCATTCGAGAGCCGCCAGTAAGGGTCTCGAGAGTCGTGATTGCCCAACCATAATACATTCTCAAGAGGGAAAAGAACGGGAAGAACTTTTTCCGAATAAAAAGCCGCCTAAAGTCGTTTTAATGAGACGGATACGAATTGCTGGAAGATTTCTGAAAGACTGTGTACAAAGAGTCGAGTTCGGCTTCATCGGTTAGGGACACACGTGTGGGCGAACAACAAGGTAGAGGAGGAGACACGTGTCGTCGACTCTCAGGATCAATGGCCAATGAACCTATTAGGTAGGTATATTGACCTGTTACTGAGATCTAAGATACGATCAAGATTTTGAACTAAAGTTGAAAATAAGACTACTAACCGAATTACATGCGGTTTGTTATGTTTATTACTCAATGATAAACCATTGCACCTAATCGCAGAAGAAAAAATTTCACCCCCTCTTCACTGACATTTTAATGGCTTACGTTTCAAACGGGTGAAGAAACCGAATCCGCAATAAAAACAAAATGACCATACATCCCCAAACGGTTGGACATTTTTTGTAAACATGGTGAACGAATTTGTGAAATGAATAATGGATTTCTTTGAAAATGTCTGCGCAACCTATTCTTTTGAAGGCAGGCTCACGTGCGCGCCACATGACAAGCTGACAATCTTCCTTTAGTAACGTCTTGAACGGTTTTTGCTTCCCAACCATGAACTGAGTTGTCTTCGGTTTCGGTTTCCTTTACAATTCCGGTAGTTAGAGCAGCTCTACGTCGAATACTACAGAGTCCCGAGTTTGACTTATGGGATGCCTTCGCTCTAGGGGGTTGTAAATCAACCGTGCAGAGGTGGGGAAATTTCTTGCGAGGAGTGTTTTTGTCATTTTACCGAATCTCTGGCCGACGATACAGAATCGCATCTGCTTTGAATGGCATAAGGGGAGGAACGGCTTAAGAAGTTCAGATGTCCAATAAAAATTTCATTATTTAGGTATTCATATTCAAAAATTATTTTTTCACTTTTGATTTAAATTTTTTCAATTTCAATTCTACGCTGAAATGGGGAGTAATGAGCTCTACAAGACTGAAATAACTTCACCTTGAAATACCAATGAATTAATTGCACTGCAAAAATGAAGTGAAATAAATACACGACAGGACACCGGTTGCGCAATGCCTCTTAATTTCACCTGGCGTCAGTGTTGCCATTGCCACTCAATGGCAATGTAAACAAACCGCGGGACGAAGTTTCCGGCCGTGACCGCTACGCACTGCTCACAAGTCAACTCTTACCATCTATAAGAAGATCGTCTATAAGAAGATGGTAAGAAAGACGATGGTTGGAAATTCCGTTAACATCTATATCGTCGGTTCCGATCTGGATCAAATCGGGCTCGTATCTCAAGATTGATTCCTGCGCTTCGACAGGCCAGCAACAGATGGCAACCCTGACCCTGAGTGGGTGTTTGGGGGATCCGCCGAGCAATAATACGCGAAAGGGACCTTTGGATTTTCGATGTAACGGCGTGATAACAAGAGGAACGCCTCCGTAAGATGGAGAAATTCACGACGAGGCTAAAGCCCTTCGGCACATAAATAAAGCCACCGAGACATTGAATGGCCGACAGTTTTGTACAACTTGGGAGGTCCTTCGGCCGAAATAGAAGATAAATAAAGCGCGGATTTTTACGCCGACAACCTCATCAACCAGGGTGGCAGAATGGCCGAAATGAAATAAGAACAAAAAATAGCTATTACGGCATTTTTATTTACGACGAAACATAAACAATTCGCTTTTCGACCAAGTGAAAGAAAATCGCTCGAATTTTAAACTTACAAAATGATCGCCAATGAGCTCTCAAATAATTGATTACAAGAAAAACGTCTCTTACGGGTAACGTTTTGGGTACAAAGGGCCTAAGTGCCAAAAATTTAAAGTTATCAACAATTTAAATCTCCATTCCGCACATTTTAGGTCAGAACCACCGCCATCTAGCGCCGATTTTTGAAACTTCTGATGAGATTTCACCGTCCCGCTTATTTTTAAACGTGGCCGGATGGCACTTAGGCCCCAAAAACTTAATATAACGCATTTTTCTGTTTCTAGCACTTAGGCCCTTTGTACCCAAAACGCCTCGATTATGAAAATGTTGCAAAAATTCCAAATGAACCGCTTCAAGCTCATGTTTTCGAACGTCGGTGGCATCCCGTTACCCCGGGCATTGCATCGTTACCTAAACGACCTGATATTTTATCTACGACGTTGAATAAATAAGGAGCGATAAAGGGAGATAGTGCGGATGGGGTCCGAGGGGGATGATTCATACAAGATGGAACGGACCGTAAGGGCGTTTCATGAAACTTCCAGCGATGCTGTACGTGTTCTAGGCTTGGGGAGGCCAAGGCCTATCGTTAGATGAGTATCAGATAAATTAGAGACATTAAATGTCTCTATCATTGTATCAAGTATATTATATTGATAATATAATTAATCAATATTAACGTTTTCGGTTTTCAAACATTGAAAATAAAATGTTCAATGCCGAATATCGAGACCAACTACCTACTTAATTCTATTGTTAGAAATTAGATTCTGCCATATATTTCAGGACTGCAGGCTATAGTTTACCAGATTCTTGAGAATTTACAAAATTCACTTTTCTGATCAATTTTTTCCACTCTCTTTACAACGGTATAGTCGAAATTGAATTTTCTCGAGGAATCATAAGAGACCTGAAGGTTTTTGTGAATTGAGATCAAAATCAAGGAAAAAATCCTGAAAGTGAAAAAAGTGGCGTTGAGGAGCGAGAAAAAATGTCCTGCCTATGGCAGGTCGGTTAACAACATGTAAACTGATTGGAGAAAACGATCAAGAAAATTCGAAAATGTCGAATTTTCAACAGTTAGGAATAGTTCAAAAATAATTTGTCTCAATTTACTCTGGATCTGGAAGAGTATCCATCCGTACAGGCAGAGATACTCTTATTATGCATACCCTTAGGCCAGCATACATAAATTGGAGGCTGTAGGGCCTACCTCGGATCCTGACAACGGTTATTTATTGGGTATGGATTACACGAATATCCAAATCTGGTGTTCTATTTTCCAAAGGACCGACTACCGATGTATTGGGGACCGACTGTCTCCAGGTAGTCCAGACATTAGGAAGCTGTTCGGCCGATTTGAAGTAATAATGCCAGCTTTTGTTGTACCCTAATATATCGGCTACAGACAGATTTAATCTCCACATCCAGTGAATTCACTGTTGGCCGGGGTCCAAACTTATTCCACTGACAATCAGTCGCTCTTGATTTACTAAGCTCGTAAAATATCGGCTGTTAGACGGATTTGGTATAATATATAATATATATAGTCATATATATAGTCATATATAATATAATAATATAGTCACTATATTATAGTGACTGCTTTTACAGTTTTCGTTATACGAATCCGAAGCACCACAATTTTTATGCGTCTGCGCACCATAAAATCGGCTACCTCATTTTTATCGTGTCACGGAAAACGCCCTAATAACTTGTTGGATCAGACTACGATTCATTGCGGACCGGATCAAATCGTGAGAACCGAAAACATTTTTAAAAAAAGGACCGGCTCCCAACAATATAATAAAACCATGACGACCCCTGCGACGGGCGAGATTGTATTAAAAGTCGACCGGCATGCCGCTAGGCATAGCCGCGTACATGGCCCGAGGCCAACCAGCCAACGACGAGATGGCCTGCGCGCCACTCTGATCAACTTTGGGCAGGTTTTCAAACTGAGCCCCCCTGAAAATGATGCTCCTGAAGATGGCCGAATGGCCGAAGGCGCCCGAGCAATTATATTTTCCGAGAGTACGTCGTGCCTAAACTCTCACCCTCAGTCCTCATCCAACATACGGAAAACGACACAATCACCAATCTACGCCTGCGCCGAGGGACGCAGGGACGACGGGGTTCGATACACCCCCAGCTGGAGCGACAGTGGCCAAATAAAAATATTCGGAAACATGTCTCCGACGCAGACTACGATTCATTGCGGACCGGATCAAATCGTGAGAACCGAAAACATTTTTAAAAAAAGGACCGGCTCCCAACAATATAATAAAACCATGACGACCCCTGCGACGGGCGAGATTGTATTAAAAGTCGACCGGCATGCCGCTAGGCATAGCCGCGTACATGGCCCGAGGCCAACCAGCCAACGACGAGATGGCCTGCGCGCCACTCTGATCAACTTTGGGCAGGTTTTCAAACTGAGCCCCCCTGAAAATGATGCTCCTGAAGATGGCCGAATGGCCGAAGGCGCCCGAGCAATTATATTTTCCGAGAGTACGTCGTGCCTAAACTCTCACCCTCAGTCCTCATCCAACTTAATAATCACGTTTTTAACATCAAGTACTTCCATGTTTTGGTACAGGTGAAATTTTGGACCGGATCCCCAATAACCGGTTGGTAACATTCACGATTTTTTTCTCAGACTAAGAACCGACGTTGCAAAAGCAGGCGCATTATATAGATTGGACGAGATTCTAGAACGATCTAGATTTCTACGGATCGAGGGCTTATGAATAGATAGGGGTGCCCATTGACCAGTCAGGATGTCGCCTATTCAACTCTCATTGTCTTCAATTTTGACCAGACTCAACAACCGTCATACTAGCCTTCTAATGCGTGCTACGGCTGTTAAATCTAGCGTAGCGTAATACGGAATTATTCTCGCGGACATTGTTCTGCTGGATATGGATGCGATACAAGTAGTGTATGAGGGAACCGGTTCTCCGTTACTTTTGAACTTGTGAGCACAATCTTGCCCAAACATTCTTAAGGGTCGAAAACAATAAGGTCGAGAACACAAAACTTCCAAAAACATGGTATTATAGACTATAATTTATAGTGGACAAGGAAAAAATGCCTTAGAGAAAGATTTGTTGGAAATGACTTGCGGAACATTTCTCTCCATTTTTGAGGTAGACACCCATTGTATATGCAATAAATTTAATACGTACACGTCAAAGCTGTTGATTCTACTAACATCCCATTCCATATGGAATAAAACCTATAGGGTTTTCGGATCTACGTGGATCCTGTATCGTTTCATCTGATGGTAAGAATATGGGTAAAATCTGGGTTGTGGATTTTGAAGAAATGATTTAAAAGAATGCATTAAAACGCACCAAGTAAAGAAATTTCACGGTTGGAGGATACCATTAAAAAGACCCCTCTCGCTCTATTGTTGTCTGGCATCGATATAAATAATATCTGATAATAAAAGGCCCGTCGTTGTTTGGGAAGCGGATGTGAATAATACTCGCAGGTAGGCCTCCCTTTTCACCGGGGTAGTTTCCCGCTGCAGAGAGGGTTGCTTACCTATTCTAATCATCAGACCCATTGTTGAAGTCGTCCCCTGGCACTTCATCTTTCGAGATCCGAATGTTGGACGAAAACGAGTTGACCGACGCTGGGAAAATATTGAGAACCGATGGAAATAGTAGTTTGACCTCATTCCCAAAACAGGCGATAAATGGATAACAATCCGATTTGTACGCGAGGATTTTGTAACGAATCATATTCCTATTTCTTTTGTATGGATGGGAGGATAAAAAATGAGCGAAAATGAGCGTCGAGAGACTTGCAAAGAGAAACAGGAATGAAAAAACACCAACGAATTTCATTGCACTTTGATTGAGGGTGGGTTCATCGATTCAGTTTATTCATAGAATATCCTGTATACTCCGAAATAAAATTTTCCATGGACACGTTGACACGGGAATTCCTTTCCTAATTTGGAGGATAGAAGTCGTTAGCCTCCGAAAATTCACGGTGGGATCAGGAACCAGGAGCCTGCGCACACCGCTCATCCAGATTTTGGACCGGTTCCTTGGGTTGCGTTTACAGTTACTGCAACTCTTGCTGTGGCAGGATGGCAAGGACGAGGTAGTTGTCTAGGGATTGGGAGTCAGGTGTCTTCTCGAGCTAGGAAGATTGGTGATCATTAACCCCAGTCCTTGTGGGTAAGGTACAATGTGCATATGGATGCAACCTAAACGCTCCAAAATCCGTATGAGCGGTATGGGGAGGCTCCTGGTTCCTGACCACACCGTAAATTAAGGCTAACGACCTCTATACTCCGAATTAGGAATATCGAAATTTCCGATCCACACACAGCTAGAACCGCATTAAGAAAGTCAGAGACACGCGTAACGGATCCATCGTTTCGAATAGCGAGACAAGAACTGACCACATCTCCGGACGGAGAACGGATTTTGAAAAGGGGAAGCTCGAGTTCTTCAATGCCTCCAGCGCTCATCTGAAATCTTTTCACGCGTACACAGAGAAACCTTCGCTGTAGAAAGGCGCAGATCTACTGTTACACGGGTTCTTTCGCCAGCCCTCGAGACACACGACCTGAGGATCCCGGGTGGGTTTCACCTTTCCGCCTCCGTGACTAATCCTGACTAAGGTAGATCTTCCTACTATATACAGATTACCTATTATATACAGATATGTATTACAACGGCACGAACGTGTGTCCGACTTGTCCCTTGAAGGCACTTCCGTCCAGGTGGCTGATGCCTCATTCAACCCTTGGGCTTATCGCTCGAAAATTAGTCAGAGGCATTTTCTACAGACTACGAGGGTTGTCCCAAAATTAAGGTTCCCGGAGATTTTTCTCCAATAGGGAATTTTTGTTTTTCAAATTTGGCACCACTGGCGTGACCGTTAGGATCTAACGGGTATTTTGGTAGGTCCCGGGTTGCGGTTCGACCAATAGTTTGCTTCTGACAACAATTTGAGCATGAGTACCTCATACCTCACTCCCGCCACCTGCGAGTTGCGCTCAGTCATCAGGTTCCTGAACTTGGAAAAAGTGGAACCACTAACAACAAAGTTCGAAACGAGCAAGAGCATCTAGCGCTTTAAACGAACAACTGAAGAAGTTCACAACTCTGGACAAGCTTAACAACTTTCTACCACCATTTTTGAACCAATTTGAAATCCGATTTTTGCAAATATCTCTATATTGCATCTGAATTGCGTTTATAAGGCGTTTTTCTTAATATCAAAAGTCTTGAAGTTACAATTTTAAAATTTTACATTTAAAATGAGAAAAACTGGCACAATACCTATGTGTAGATTGCTCTCTTGAATGCAATGCCGTTTTCAGGTTTGGAAAATGTGGAGAACTTTCCGAAAAAAGCTTACGAAACGTTTGACCCAATAAATCAATCAATAAATTTTAGCTGTTTGCACTGCCTTCGAATTCACTTACCGAGACCGGTTCATTACCTTTCGGTCGAACCACGAACATGCCAAGAACATGTTTGTAAACTTTAATTGAACACGCGTTTTATTCTTAACGGGTTTAAAATAAATAATCGTCGTGTCAAAGATGATTGGTTTCATTCGACACTATTCATTATTCGATGATTATATAAGATTAGCCGAGCAAAGGGGAAAATTGCGTGTTGTGGTTGAAAAAGACGCATTGGTGTAATTGGTAGGCGTCGAAGAACGTTCTAGAATTGTAATTTGATGCTCCATTTGTCTATTATTACGGCTCACCTACTTATTACTGGAGGAAAAGGTGGCGCACAATCGACCAAGTATGAGGTAGTTAGTTATTTTTCCGCGTGGGAAACGATGTAATACTTTTTTGAGTTCATGAGAGAGACAAAATTTTGTCTACTTATTATCATGGTTTAATGACGGTCCTTTAGTCGAGCCAGTAGACAAATATAAAGTGCGGATTTCACGCTAAAATCGAGGCTGCTAACTTTCAAAGTTTTATCACCTTCAAGGAGGATAGGCACCGCTCGATTATCCCAATAAAATTGCAGATATCAACGGTACATCCGGAAAAAAGGTTTCCAGACTTTCGATATTTACTGTTCTCGCAGATAAGGGAAACACCTCGTAAAGTTTTGAAATCGCTGTTTAAACGGTTCGAAAACGACTGAATGCCTGCCTAATTTGTATTGCAGTGATCCTTGTCGAATCTATACTATGTCTAAAACGATTAAAATTGAAACGACCTTTTTTTTTTAAAAAGCTGTGAAAATATTACAACCGTTAAGAAAAATTATTGCTAATTTTGTGGCCCAGAGGTGAAACGCATTATAACCTGAAGGTTCGAGGCCATAAACCTCAATATTAAATAATAATGAGCACGTAGGTTTTATCTTATCTATCCCAAATATTCCATTTTTTTGCAATATTAGTTTTTATTTATTTTTTTAATACCCATTTATTCCAAGAGTAGGTAGGTACCGAAGAAAATTTTCATTTGTTAATTTTGGGGCAGGCAAATATTCAGTAATCCAAATATTATTCCATTAATGTTAACCAGGGGCACATTGATTTTCCAGTCCCTTGTCGAGGGTAACGAGATGAAAGGTACCTGAAAGATACGCTCCAAAGCAGACAGGTTCCTGCTATTTTGTGCTGATTATAGGACCCACACAGTGCACCCTCATTTCACATACTGTGGGTAGCATAGAATCATCAGAGGTTGAGTGGTTTCTCTTCCTTGTGTCTCCGGTTATCACGCATACGTACACCGGATCAAGGGATGGCGCTACTTTGAACCGCAACACTGCTGAAATACCAAAGATACCCTCACAAGGGTGTTGCTTAGAAACATGTTGATTTATATTACGATTGTCAGACGTAGAGGATTGAGAATAGTGACATTTCGATACCTTCATATACTCGATACCTACTTGGAATCCAATGAGTATCAAAGTCTGAGTACTGATATCGATATTTTATCGAAACATAAGAACTCGATACCGTGGGTATCATTCGATACTTTCTATGGGTGTTTTCCCTTACGAACGTAGAAAGAACGATATCATTTCTCAATAAAATTGGCCCAACCAGAGACCAAATGCAAATTCATTCAAGTAACTTCAATTTTACTTTCTGCTGTTTTTATATTCAGACAGCACTGACTAAGGTAAATGAAAATGATGAAAAGTGGTTTGATCTCGAAGTTGACTTTGAACTCGAAGTTGACTTTGATCTCGAAGTTGAGTTTGAACTCGAAGTTGACTTTGATCTCGAAGTTGACTTTGATGTCGAAGTTGACTTTGTCTCGAAGTTGACTTTGATCTCGAAGTTGAGTTTGATCTCGATGTTGAGTTTGAAGTCAGAGGTTTTTTCGGTGTTCGACAGAGGGAAAGCATGGCGACGAGTTGGCAACACTGATCCTGAGTAAATGTGTATAAGAAACAGTTTTTTCTGAAGCTCTCCGATTCTCGATTTCAGGACGTTTCCAATATTTCCATTTACTCTGTAAATATGGAAGTAAAAAACGGCAAAGGAGATTTCTTCCTGATTGATGAGATTCCTTCGGGTGATTCTCTGACTTTTTCCGATACCTTATAATATTTACTGATATTTGTAAAATATCGATCCCACGGTATTCGATACGAATATCGGAAGTATCGAAAGCTAAGTATCGAGATCAGTAAATATCGGAAGAATCGAAAAGGCACTACCCCCAACCGAATCCAAGATGAGCATCGGATTTGGATATTTTCGCACGGTTTCCGAGAGCCACCTCGGTCGATTACTTCGAGAAAAGAGTTTTCGTTCCAAACACAACTACTTTATATATTAGGCATAGGCAAACCGGAGGAGGGAAAGTTCGTGGCGTCATCAGTTTGAGCAAAGATAAGAGGTCAGCAGGGGGGGGGGGTGATATTGAATTAGAAGGTGTAGTATCCATTCACCTGGGGCACTAAAAGCCCCAAGTACGCAAAGGGTAGAGGCACGCGGAGAAGAGCGCAATTAGACGCGTAGCTTCAGACCGGCCGAGGAAGGAGAGGGGATGGCCGAAGGGCGTGTGAGTGCACCCCTACAACTCAATGGGCCGCCGTGTGCGTGAGGGTGTGGCGTCGGGGGCAGACGATCGATCCCCGGGTGCGAGTGGGACGACCCCTTGCCGGCAAGCCGGCCGACGTCGGTGAGTGGCGCGAATTTTTGACGACACTAATTAGTCATTGTAATGGCCGAGTAACGTGTCATAAGGTAATCGTAATGTTTTCAGCAATTTTTTGAAGTAATACCCGAAATTATGGATCGCTGAAGCACAGCAAGGATGGACGCTAATCCTCACTTTCCAAAGATCAACTTCCTCAGGTAGTCCGAGAATTAGGCTGAATATGTGGTGGCAAAACCCGATTTTTCCATATTATTCGGATTACTGCTAATCTGGACTTTAATCCGAGCTGGTGAAATTGGTCATTGGATACTCATTCCGCGCCACACCAGCTGATCTTCAGCCACCCAAGCTATCCTATGCCTAAAGCAACTGAGGATGTTATGGAGCTTCAACCCTCGAATCATTGCTGGGGTGAAATGATCACAAGGGTTCGATTCCTACCTTAGAAACTTGAAAATCTCACGATCGACGTAGAGGTAACACTTTAGGAACGCATATCTGGAGCTGAAACAGGCTAGTTAAGGGGATTGGAAGGTTGGAGGGGTGGGGGATGACGTCAGTTTAAAGGTCCGGTTGGCGGGAGAGGTGGGGGTGACGTCAGTGATAGGAACTGATAAGTGAAATCCCCATTTTACAACTACTGCAGAGCTAAATTAGCTTCTCCGTTTGAGGAAGCATGATCCCTGATTTTGAATAGAATCAGCTGCTTTTCTCGTTTTGCTGAGACTGATATTGAGGTACATATCTGAGGCACATCTTACTGGGCCCTACAGCTATCTGAACAGTTTTTCAGAGCTGGTGCCACCTGGATAACAGTTCTGGATCACTGAGCCGCTGGATAGACTTTTTAGAAGCTTTGTATTATGATCGGGGACGAGACACAGACTACACGTCTTAGATAGATTAGCGAAAATAAGCTGAATTCAAGAGCTTAGGGCAGCACATCTCTCTAGATCGGGCTCACATACGAATGCCTGCTAGGTAACATCTAGCGTAACATCTGGTAGTTTACAGAGCAGGTTACGTCCGATTTTGTACAGGTTATGTCCTGGAAGAATTGCAGCGTAGCACATACATTACACTTTGGTCATCTGCTGAGCTCGATTCAGAGATCTGAATTCTGAGGAGCCATTTCCGAAGAAATCATGACCTAAAACCGACACTTTTCACCATGGGGCAGCAATATTCGCGGACTCTAGATATCGACGGACTCATAACAGTCCCTCGGCAACATTGCCCCTCCGGCATCGCCGTCACAGAGCAGCGGAACACGAGGGTCTGTCTGAACGCGTTGAGGGGGCCTGTATTTCTCTCTGTTCCCCTTTCTTTCCCAACAGCTTCAGGGGTTTCAGCTTCCAACTACAGAGCAATACAAAGCTACCCTTGCTCGTTTCACCTTCCAGCCTGGAAACGGGAGCAGGTCCTGATCTCAGGAAGATTACAGCTAGTCAGCCGGAGTCCAGGCTCGAGAAAAGGATCGGCTTTCCCGTATGATAGGATACAACACGGATGATGATTTATACCATAGGTACTAATACTGAAGTGACGATATACATTCTCAAAATTAAGTCACTCCGATGACCCCCAAAGTGAGATGCGCCTATCAATTGCCATTTTTACTTCCATGTTTACGAAATAAATGAAGGTAATCGTCCCAAAATCAAAAATCAGATCAGAGCTTCAAAAACAATTTTCACTTGTACATTTTTACTCAGAATCGCTTCCGGAACCAGCGTCTGCGAGTCCGTCTGTGGTCATTTACAAAAATGACCATATCTCCCTCAATTCTCAACCTTTTTTCAAATTTCTTGAACTGGGATGCTTGTTTCAGCAAGGCCTATCACCCTGTTTAACCGGAATTCAAATTGCTTACTTCTGGCATACGAGCACTTTTATTGTTTTCTATTTTATTTTTTCCTGGCCACAAAAATGGACCGATTTGAGCGTTCTTGGTCTTGAAATCTTTGTTTTAGCTTGCACAATACGTGGATATTTTTCATATTGCGGTAACCCAACGTATTTCGAGTTTAGGCGAGTTTTAAAGTTTGCACAGTGAGTTTATCGACATTTTTGACCCAAAAACAGTAAAAATACGATCAAATTGTGTAAAAATTTACGAATCAAGAAGTATTGTGCGTTATCCACCAATGGCAGGGGTTCAATTCATCAGACCCTACAGCCCATAGATCAATCACGATATCGAAGCAATTCTACAGGATTCATTATACTCTGCCCGGCTAAATGGACTTGGGTGGCTAACGGCTTCAAGGGACAATCGGACTATCTGAAACGTGAGCCAATACAGCACGACACGTAACGACCAATCGAAGGCCCAATTAGATTCCGCCGGAGCAGATCCGACCGAGCTAAGGAACGACCGCCAGCTTTTAACGACTGAAATTCTGGAAATAATGTCCCAAAAGTAAAATTCAGATAGGTACCTACTGTTCATTTACTTCAAAATAGTGCAAAAAGTGAAATTTGGCGAAACAATCGCGGGGAATCTCGACATTTCAATGAATCCGACGAAATCAAGAAATCCTCGCAGCCTCCTCCACACGGGCGCTCACTAAAATGGCTATAACTTTCGAACGGTTGAAGCTATCGGAGTGGTCTCTTCATAAGAGAATTCATTTTTGCGTTTTTTGCCGAAAAACTATAATTGAAAAACGTTGATTTGCATCAATTTTTACGATTTTTTCTACTTTTTTGACGATTCTGCTGACCCTCCAATACAAAAGAAGAAACAATGTTTTTCAACATAATATCGCACACTGGTATAAGTCCAATTTTTGACTTTTTGGGTTCTTTATACCGTCGGAAAGCTCTTGGCACCCTCTACACACAGGAACCACTGGTTTGAAGGTAGTTCAAAAAATGACCGCTAGAGAGCGAAAAAGGTTTGCGTCAGGGATGAGCGCGCAATGATTCAGAAAAACTTCAAACGTCATTTGCCAAAAGTTAGGTTTTTGCAGTTATACCAACCAGTGTTCCTCCCAGCGGGCGATATGTTCAACGCAGAATTGTGCGACGAACGTCACCAACCTCAACCCAATAAGTGCAATAGCTGATTTTTAAAAATTTTAACCCAAATCAACAAAAACACCGAATTTGGCAGTTTCGTCGATTTTGTTCGAAACTTTAAACAGTCGCCAAAAGTTGGCTTATCAAGGCGCGGGTGGTCACAAAATGTATCCACAAAGTATAGGTACAAGAAATTTGTTTGATTCTTAACAGTTTGGAGATTTAGCAGAATCGTCAGATTAGTGACCGTAAATCTTCAAAATTAATGAAAACCAAGTTTTGGTACATTATTTCCAGAATTTTTCTAGAGAAACAACTTTATTACCTTAACAAAAACAAGAAAGCGGTCTGCCCACATTTTTGGGATGCCTTTTGGGACACAGAATACTGTTGTTCAATACACTGGGTGCATGGTGTATTGGTGAATCTAAAATGTGTGTTTTTGCACAAAAAAAAACACCAAAAATTCTGGAAATAATGTACCAAAACTTGGTTTTCATTGATTTCGAAGATTTATGGTCATTAATCCGACGATTCTGCACCCTTATAAGGGCGTGCTCAGCGTTAAATTCCTGTGCTAAAAGTACCTGTTGGAAAATCACAATGGTGGAAATCAAATTTTTTTGGGACGTACCACGTATCCCCAACAGAAGGATATCAGATGCCCCAACAGAAGAAGAGGAGGTGTCCTGTGATGAATACGCTCAATAAGTAATTCTGTTGCCCTGAAATGCTGGCGAGCCCATTCGAGAAAACTCGATTTCCATTAACCTAACGTATTATTAAGCCTTTTCAAAGCGTAACTTCTGGGTGAGTTAAACGAGAAGCAATTAATTGAAAAACACCCATCCTACGTCACGCGTCTCACCAATTACTCTCCCACTCAACGTGATGAGCTTTTATAGGAAACAAGCAAACGCATTGTAATAGCAGACAGTGTTCCATGATTTTCCACGATTACCATATGGACGAACCAAGGATCAGTCGGGGGTGGGGGAGGATATACAACTGAAACTCCACCATAGAGTAACAATACGTCATCGCGAATACTATGGCGGATGAAGTTCCAGCTTGAATGGGATCGCTCGTCCTGAACGAATCCTTTCCTCTTCTTCGTCTTTCTCGTACTCAACTGCTCAGTTACCTTCAGCCCCGATATTGTAGGGGCAGCTATTGTTAAAGTTCGCTGCCGTAAAACTCACTGTTATCCCGTTGTGAAGGGTATGGGGGTTAGGAATTAAATCTACCTGGGGATCTTGGCATCTTAACTTCAGCATCGCCAAAAGGAAGAAGGATCGAACTTATAATATTTTGTAATTTAATACTTTAGGTACCTATATTTCACAGCTGAAATCTATTCGACAAAAATAGAAGCGTTGTTCCAGAAAAAAGGGAAATCTCAATCGGCATTTTCCGTGTTCTCAAGCTTTTTGAGGATAAATTAGCCTTATTTCCAGCTAAGGATAAGGGACAGTTCATAAGTATCATAATGACTATACTGTCGCCTGTCTCCACCGCCTACTCTAAAAAAGATAATACTGGTGATACTGAATAATTAGGTACCATACTATTATCTCACCATTAACGTAGGTATAGAAGCTGTCAAACTCACCTGAAACAAAAAAGAGCTTAGTCAGTCACCATTATTATGTTAAGAATAGGAATATGTAACAAAAAGTATAGCTCAAACAACTCAGTATGTCCTGAAACATAATATGTTTCAGGACATACTGAGTTGTTTTTTTATTAAATTTTTGTGACATTTTTGTGAATTAATATTTGTGTAGGTAGGTACTTGAATCGTTCAACTATCTTCAACCCTGACAAATATGTAAACACATAAAAATCCTATCCCTGATAGTAATTAGGTATTCGCTTGCCTGCAGATTAGTCTATGTGAGAGAGTATTGAACGTCCAAATATATCAATCGAGGTCAATGTCACAAAAATTTAATTCCATTTTTCAATTTTTTTCCCCAAAAAATTCAGAAAATGCAAAAATCGATAAGCCAAAAAAAGGGGGTTGTTCCATTTTGAAAAATCTGCTTGAAGGTCAACTGTAAAATCATCAGGTAAAATGCAACACGCTGCCACGGAACTGCGGGTTTGTTGACCGCTCGTCGGTTTTGTCGTTTATCGCATGAAAAGGTAATTGGATCGGCCAGGGCTGACCGCCACCCGAGCAAAACATGGCCAGTGTCCGGCGGCTGACCATGCTTCGTTAAATAGTTTAAGGACACTGGATACCACTAGAAAGGCAAGCCGTGCAAAATTCGCCAAAAATGTCGAATCCGTGCAAAATTATCGTCACGATAATCTCATTACAGCTAAATTTTCATTTTCTGGTCATTTACAAAAATGGCCATAGCTCCCTCGATACTCAACCTTTTTTCAAATTTCTTAAACTGAAATATTTGTCTCGGCAAGACCTAACAGCCTGTTTAATCGGAATTCGAATAACTCACAGTACTTTCGATATATTTGAATTTTTAGTGTTTTCTATTTTATTGTTTTTCGGCCACAAAAATGAACCGATTTGAGCGTTCTTGGTCTTACAATCTTTGTTTTACATTGCAAAATATGTGGATATTATTTATATTCCGATGATGAGGCGTATTTTTATTTTGGGCGAAATTTTAAATTTTGAATAGAGAATTTTTTTATATTTTTGACAGTTTGAAGGCCTAAGATTGAAATTGAGTTGCGTCTAGAGTTGATAACTATTTTTTGTGATCCCACGAAGCTCCGTGAATTTTTTAACTTTTTTGGAGAAGGTTCACTTTTTCAGAATTCAGACCTTGGGAATCGCGTTTTTTTTTTTTTTTTTTTTTTTTTAGAACTACCTATGAAGTTGTCCAGGTATTCTGAGGAATTGAAGCTTTTTACGCCAAATTAGCATTTTTCTGGCTGCGAGAATGCGAAACGACAAAAGCGGAAAATTATGGGTAATTTTTTTACTCGAGAAATGTGCACTTCCAAAATTATGGAGAATTCTTCGACTTTTTACCCGTGGAAAATGAATAGGGCATGTGTGAGAGGAACCTCATTTAGTATGAGTAAAAAAAATTAATAAATGGTCGATCAGCACGTAGGCAGATAAGGGTTCAACGGTTTAGGAAGCTGAACGTTGAACCGAATACGTGAGGTTCAAGAAGGTTGGAACGCACTCTGAATAAAAATCAGGTCCTCTGTAAAACGGACTCGGAGCGGCGAATCGAGAACATAATTTCGGGTTGAAGAGACAATCATGATTATGATCATACCTAACATGTGTATCATCTGGAGATCTGGCCATCATTCTTGTAGTTCCAGGTTAAGGCCATCATACCTCTACCCTTACCTATCACACCTCTACCTCTTCGGTGGTAAAAATGTTCTCCATGTCATGTCGGACAAATCTTTCTCCCAGACAAAAACCCAGTTTTTGGCGTTTTCAACCTTAACTCCCCAAAACGGCTGCAGCTTCTTCATTTTTTGAGTAAACTCAAATCTGAGCACGCAGTTGGAAAGCTCGTGAGTTTTTCCAAAAGAAAACTTCCATATCCAAGTTCTTTTCTCCAGAGCAATACGGAAAAAATGGGGAAAAATACGGAAACTCAATGGCAACCTGGATGAACAGAAATTTTAATGAAATTTTCCGCTTTCTGTCGCCATTTTTGAAACAATTTTAAATCTGATTTTTGCAAACAATATTTAGTCTACATACCTATTATGTAACAATTTTAAATCCGATTTTTGCAAATAATATTTAGTCTACATATTATGTCTACCGCATCTGAATTGAGGGTATAATGCGTTTATCTGAAGTCAAAATCTAAAAGTTACAATTTTGAAATTTGAAATTCAAAATTCGAACTTACAAAATAGGCAGGTTACCTTTGTGCAGATTCAAATAAACCGATAGTAAAAGTGTAAAACCTCGTAAGTCTCAATTTGTGATAAAATAAGGATTTGAGCTCTAGTATTTGAGCCGTCGATCCAACAAGTGAAGCCGGATTCCTCCGTTTTCGTCTCATTTCTTCACTGTGGCAATGTGCGATAACCTGTAAGTCAAAACCTAATTCCTCCTTCCTTTTTTTTAGATACCCCGACAAATTACTGAATTTGGACTTACAAGGGTTTACACTTTTACTATCGAAAAGCAGTGCTATTTTCAGATTTTGAAAATGTTAATGTCAACTTTGGAACCGTTTTCAGTGCTACGAAACTCACCAGTCGCCCGTCCCCTTTACGAAAGGATCAATAAATGTTATTACGCATCAAGTTCTTAAAAAAGCTTTAAAAATTCGCGGAGTGAACGTGTTAGTATTTTTCGAAGTGAAAGTAAAATTGAGAAATCTGTAGGCGATTACAAACGTCTTTGTTGCAACATTTCTCCAACATTAAGATACTGCCTGCGCTTGCGTGTCTGATAGGACGAAGAGGTTTTTTTAACTATAGATAATTTCACAGTACGATTCTACTGTCGCAGTTCCTGAGTTATGAACTATCAATTTTTCCGGTTTGTCTCCGACTCCTTAGAGCGAGAGTAATAAATTTTTAAAGAGGTCGTAAAAAGCGTAAAACCCCTCGGTTTACAGCATGAAAAAAAAGTAAAAAAAAAACAGCATGATCTAAGAAGGTTTCGTTTTAAAAAATGTCCTTTAAAAAAAAATTGGCAACTATTTTTCCAAAGCAAATAAACTGGAAGTTCGCGGAAATGTTTTTGAAAATTACACATTTACATAAGTAAGTTACAGTGCACATCCATTGACCTTTCCTTTCCGAATTCGTCTAAAAATGAAAGCGTCTTCCGACTAGAGGCAGCTCGACGTTTATTTGGCGCCTTTCAGGAACATAAACTGAATGAATAAGCTTGAGCTTCCCATTGAGCCGCTATAAAAATTGCCTTCGAGTCTGCGCACTGTAGTTAATTGAGAGTCCACAATGAAAAAGAGGCGGGACAAGGTGAGAGTTGAACGCAATTCGGGAGTCCGACGACCGTTCTGGGCGAAAGAGGCCGTTTGTTCTCAAGTCGAGAGGTGCCCGACTAACGAGCTCAATTGGGTAATTGACTGGTCCCAGTTGGAGAAAATTGAGGCCTTTCTCTCCTCCGAGTGCATTTTGCTTCCGAAAACTTCTGTTCGGCTGCACCCTCCCCCACCCCTGAAAGGTACAGCTGTTATTCATCCGAGTTCATTCAGTAAAATGAATCACGAGACTCGGTAGAGGTAACCTGATAGTTGAAAGTCGGTTAAATCCTTGTCTGATTTTTTTTTTCTGCCATCGAATTTATGTGAGCTTTTATTAGAAGTCAACGCGAGTAACCTCCTCATTTTTGAAGTCAGGTAAAAAATGTATGGATGGCTGACAACGAAACGGCTGTTTCTACAATATAATATATTGTATCATATTATGATACATATTAGCAGTCACTAACAAATGAAGACGAAGGCGACGGAGTAGTGCCTGGTGCAGGAGGAGAGGAGGAGGAAGAAGAAGAAGAAGACGAAGGAAAAGTTAACTCGCGTAGTTTACTCGTTTTTGAAGTCAGTTAGAAAATGCATGAATGCCTAATAACAAAATAGTTGTATCTACAATATATTAAATTATGAGAATTAACACTCGATAAGAAACGCCATATAATCGCCACGATTAACAAGATCCTGCCTTGGTGTTCGAAGAGGAAAACAAATCAGAAGAAAACTGAGAAAGATGAAGAAGAATAAGGAGATGAAGAAGATGAAGACGATGAAGAAGATGAAAAAATGACAAAGGAGAAAAAGAGGACGAAGAAGAAGAAGAAGAAGACAAAAAGAACAATATATGAAGGAGTCGAAGACAAAGAAGATGAAGCCAACAAAGAAGAAGAAGAAAAAGCCACAGGGAAGAAGAAGACGAAGAAGGCGAAGAAGAAGAATACAAAGAAAAAGGCAGGAAGGACAATGAGACAAAAAAAAAAAGACAGGAAGGAAAAGAAGAAGAAAAAGAAGACGACAAAAAGAAGAATATATGAAGGAGTAGAAAACAAAGAAGAAGGAGAAGAAGAAGAAAAAGGTGGAGAAACAGAAGACAAAAAATTCCCGATCGATTGCATAGGTACATTATTTTTAGAAATCAGTGATGTACCAAAAGAAGAAGACAGGAAGGAGAAGGAGAAAAAGAAGAGCAACCTTGTTCTTTTCGAATTGGGTTAAAAAATTTATGGATATACGAGAATGGTCCATCCTCGCCACGATCAACAAAATCCTGTCCCAGTATTTTCAAGTCCTTCAAAGCGTAAAAGTACTCGGTTCACGGCTATACAGTTTCGAGTTATGGAGCTTCTAAATCCTGTCTTGGATTTCACGGGATCTCCTCGATCTTATTTTGCGAGTTGAAATTGGCAAAGTTTAAATTAGCGACAGTGTCAGGGGCGAGAGGTGGGAGGAAATCGGAGGAAAGTTACTCATAGCAGTTGACAAGTGGGAGCTGGAAGTTCAAAACCGACGAGCTGCCATTGACATCGCCGCGAGGAGGGTTTTCAAAATGTGATAAACTGTATGCTAAAACTGTGGAAAGATAATTTTTTCTATAGTGCAAATTGCTGTATATGAAATGGAGTTCAACTAAAAACCATATGGATCGGGATAGGTGTCAATGACTGACTCACAAACTCAACGCTAAAACTCCAGGTGCAAACTCAACAGTCAAACTCAACTCATAACCTCAACCCACAAACTGAGCTCTCAAACTCGATTCTCAAGCTCAAACTTTCAAACTCAACTCGTCAAACTCAACTTTCAAACTCAATCGTTAAACTCAACAGTCAAACTCAACTCACAACCTCAACCCAAAAAGTCAACTAAAACTTCATCTCACAAACTCAACTCGCAAACTCAACCCACAACCTAAACTCTCTAACTCAACTCTTGAAATCAACCAACAAACTCAACTCTCAAACTGAACTCACAAACTCAACGCTCAAACTCCACGTGCAAACTCAACAGTCAAACTCAACCCACAAACTGAATTTCCCAACTCGATTCTCAAACGCAACTTTCAAACTCAATCGTCAAACTCAACTTGCAAATTCAACTTGCAAACTCAACCCACAAACTCAACTCTTAAAATCAACCGACAAACATGCATAATGAAAAACAATCGAAACAAATTCTCAAATAACTTACAACCCCATTTGACGAGTTCGTGGGCTGGTTTCAAGAGTTGAGTTTGAAAGATGAGCTTGCAAGTTGGGTATGAAAGTTGAATTTGAGATTTGAGTTTGAGAGATGACTTTGCAGGTTGGAGATTTGAGAGTTGAGTTTGGAAGTGAGTTTGAGAGTTGAGTTTGCAAGTTGGGTATGAGAGTTGAGTTTTTGAGGTGAGTTTGCAAGTTGGGTTTAAGTGTTGAGTTTACAAGTTGGGTATGAAAGTTAAGTTTGAGAGTTGAGTTGGGGTGGAAGTTGAGTTTTAGAGTCGAGTTTGCAAGTTAAGTTTATGAGTCGAGTTAGCAAGTTGAGTTTGTGAGGTGAGTTTGTGAGGTGAGTTTGTAGTAGGTGGATTGAATTTGAAGAGTATTCCTCCAGAACTGCATTTGCAAGTTCGAGTTTATCGAGTCGAGTTTTCAAGTTGAGCTTGTGGGTTGCTATGATTCGAAATCGAAAAACGAAGTTTGATTATGATTATGCTGTTTTGGAGGAAAACTCTTCATTTGTTAATTAGGTTCAAATATTTTTGAGTTTTCAAGAAGGCATGTGCCATACAGGGGTCAAACTGTATGTCTAGGAGAGTTGTGTTGAATGATTATGGTTGTGCTCAACTCGAACTAAATATTCCGGGGGACGATCGGTATGCACCGCAAATTTGTCCACTGCAGGTAAATGGAAAATAATGTGAAGAATTACCCATGTACCCTGATTGAACTGTTCTGATAATATCTTGTTAAAGCAATAAAGTTGTTTCTCCGAGTATTTTCTCTTTGCTCCTGAGAAATTGAGATCATTTCGCTCACCTTCTGCCCTTCATGGGACGAATATTTTTCAGACTCCAGCCTGACGGGAAATGTCTAGTTTTGACGTGCCACTCCGACGCCTAACCGCAGAACAGCTCACGTTCATCATAAAGTCCACAAGGACTGAGAATCGTGACCTGTCTAACCTCTCAATTCCGTTCACTCGTACGGCGACCGTTAAATCTGTTAGCTCTTGTTCAGACCCAGATAACTGCAGGTTCGTGACAGCCTCGGGATCGATATCGGAGATTGACCAGACGCGTATTTTGGGCCAGTCGGAGAAAAATACCAGTGATTTCGAGGGTTTTCGACTCGATTTTCTACTCAAAAAAGTAGATTGAAACAATGCCCCGAGTAGCGTCTAGAGACAAAAGAATACCAATTGCAACCAGTGGTGCGTAGATAACACACAATACTTCCATATTTTGAAACGTGAAATTGAGACACAATTTGATCATATTTTGACTGTTTTTAAGGGTGTTTAGGTCAAAAATGTCAAAAAATTCGCTTTGCAAATTTTAAAAATCGCCAAAAAAAAATTCGGTGCATTTTTGGAATATAAAAAAATATCCACATATTCTGCAAGGTAAAACGAAGATTTTGAGACCAAGAACGCTCAAAATCGGTCCATTTTTGTGGCCGGAAAAAATAAAATAGAAAACACTAAAAATGCAAATATATCGGAAGTACTGTGCGTTATCCAAATTCCGATTAAACAGGGTGTTAGGGCTTTTCGAGACAAACATTTCAGTTCAAGAAATTTGAAAAAAGGTTGAGAAATGAGGGAGTTATGGCCATTTTTGTAAATGACCACAGACGGACAGACGGACACACAGACACTTGTTCGGGAAGTGATTTTGAGTAAATGTGTATAAGAAAAAGTTTTTTCTGAAGCTCCGTTCCGATTCTCGATTTTAGGACGATCACAATACTTCCATTTACTCTGTAGATATGGAAGTAAAAATGACGAGAAATCGAACACACAATAGGTACTTTCATATTTTGGAACGTATAATTGTGACAGAATTTGATCATATTTTGACTGTTTTTAAGGGTGTTTAGTAAGTGTGTTTAGTGCACTAAATTTTTATTACATGTAATAAAACGACCATGGAACGTTACCAGCTTTCCACGGAGGGTAACAAAGGGATTCATTTTGAGTAATTTTGATCCCTTTGACCTGAAGTTTTGAGGGTAGACTCTTTTGGAGTTTAGGATTATTACATTTACTGCTTATTTCTTGGTAGCAATGGTAATTCTGTACACGCCAATGGTGTAACCCTCCATGGACTCTAAATTTTCAAATTCAATTAAAAACTCGAAGATTGCGATTCCGATCTTTTTCTTGATTTGTTTTTTCAATCTTAGAAAGATCCTGGGAGCATGTACGAATTCTTTCAAGATTTTTCAAAAAGGTGAAATTTCAATTTTTTTCCAAATTGAAAATTGACAGCTATTTGGGTATCAACCATAAATCAGTTGAAATCTTTCAGTCGGATTGAACGGCGGGAAAATAGGAGCTATTGGCTGCAGAATTCAGAGTTCAACGATACATTTTTCAGCATTAGATTCGAAAAACATGTCCCGTAAATCAACGATATTCTAACGCGATAAATCCAACCCAACTATCACGCAGTCTAAAGCGAGTCCGAATTGATTTACCGCACCAGAACCCTTTTTATGACTATTATGAACATAAACTGGAGCAACTGTGCACATGTTGGAAAGAAACAGTTTGGAAACTCCTTCACCTCAGCATCTTCGGCGGGAGGCGCTTCGTCAAAACAATCTTTGAAAAAAGCTCTTCTGTTTCGTAACTTCCGGGACGTGATTGCTCATAACATGTCCCACTGGAAATAACTCATCCTTTTTAGGCGATGGTTTCCATACCATCCTGAAGATGAGATTCAACCCGCTCATATTAGTATACGTCAGCACTTCAAAATATCTCTTCGACCATCATTTTCGAGTTTTCACGTTTTTGGGATGTAGCGCTCGAAAAATACCCGAAAAATTATTAGGAAGTAAAAAAATGTGCTTCAGGTGCACAAATAAATACAGCACTTCCAGAAGTCGAAATTTCCCAAATCAAATTGAGAATTATCCAAACTAAATTGAGAATTTTTCAAACCGAATCGCCGTGGCAAATCCATAACTTGAAACTGTTGACTTATCGAAAAGAACATGCGAGAAATTTGAACTAAGAATTTCGACTCGAGCTAAGACTATCTCATTCCTACTAGATGATAAGCCTTAGGTCTTGTTGGCGGGTCGGTCATAGGGCAAATGTGAGTGGGGACCTTTGTGATAGCCTGCGGGGCCCAACTGCTCTTGACACTGACATCTCCTCTCCGTCCGACCGCTAGGCCGCCCTATCTGCTATCTCATTCTCGTCACATCTGGCCCCGAAACCGTTCACCTTCCGAAACGCTGCTATACCTCCGTGTCAGTGAACAGACCTGGAGGAGTCTGAGCGAGAGGGAAGATGGCGGTTCGCCCGGTGGCGAGGAAGAGGGCGAAACTAAGCGATAGCTGAGACAGTTTGAGCCTCGTTTCCAGGTCACGAGACCTTTGGAGACTTTGTACCGACGCCAATTTCGAACTTGAGCGACGTTTTTGCTTCTTGCGAGCTCTGCAGGCATGATTTTGCGGTTGAACGTTTTTTATCTCGCAATTTCGAAACGTAAACAGGATGCAATAAACAAACAGCAGCCCTAAATCAAAATAAAACAGTAGCGAGAAAAAAAATATTTAATAAAGTGGCAAAAATACGGCGTTTTTGAAAAAGTAGTTTTGGTTTTCGGCGATTTTTGTCAATAAAAGTTAATCTTTTGTTTAGAGCACGGATAAGTTTTTGTAGCCAGTTGAATTTCCAACATATTGGTATTTATAAATCGGTTCGAATTTTCACAAAGTAATTTTGAATTTTTCGAGGAAAGTTTCAACTTTTTCAAGTTTTGTGCTTATATCTCGGGAACGTTGGAGGATCGAAGTTCGGCAGACAACAAAGTCTTGTTCTTCGGAAAATTTTCTACATTTTTGATATTTTATGAAATTTTCGTCAGACGGCTCCTTCTCGCGAAAATCCGCTCCAAAGAAGACCCTAGCTTTAGCTCAAAAAATCACAATTGGCCTATCCCCGGGCTTTTCTCCTGAACGGGTGGTCCGATTTTGCTAAATCGCCCCCTCTTTTTGTTTGTCTTGATTTGAAGAAAAAGGATAAACCTAAGACGGACCTGTGAAAATACTCGGTGAGCCGGGAAAGCAGTTCGAAATTTCGTTTCCAATATCTCTTCCTTCATCTTTTCTTCCTGAATCTTGCATTGAAGTGGATTTTGCTAGGTATCGATGTCGCCATATCGATATTTTCTTTCGGTATCCCGACCCGACTCTCTTCCGAGGAAAGTCCTTGACCTTTGCCCCGATCAAAGCGCGTCTTGCCTGCCTGGATTTACTGGTTGCCTAGCACCGACTATAGCTAATTGGTCCTCCGGTCCGTCAGTGTACGCCCGAGTTCTCGAGCCAAGTTCCCCGCAAGTCGAGATTCGGGTTAATTGAATTAGAAGCCACTCTTTCGGCAATGGTTTTCTCTCGTTCTTCAATTCGACTCAATTCGATTCGTCCAATTCCATTGTAGCCGGTCGGTCTTTTAATTTAAACTCGAGTTTTTCGAACTCGTGGCAGCTGTATCTAATTTCAGACAAATGCTTGGTAAAAATGTTAGATTTTAGACCATATTGTCAGCAACTTCGGAAGGTAGTCTGGAGAATTTCAATCTCGGGATAGGAACCTAAGTCGATACACAAAGGCTATTATGGAAGACTGTGGGTGACTCAACAGAACAGCTGGACAGAACGCGTTCACTGCTCAGCGTCAATGGCGTATCTACATCACGTGACCTTCGGCCCTACGTCGAACGAACTTCCCTGTTCCCAGTCATACTTATCGATTCTTGAATTGCTTAACTGTAATTATCATTTGGTAACCGCGTCGATAGCCTAGCAAATGAAGTACTTCATGTATATTCAGCATTCGTGAGGACAAAAGCAAATTAGGTGCTTAACCAAAGAACTCGTACTGGATGGCCACTCTCAAGTCTTGAGACAATCTTGTCTTCCTTGAAGGGGTCGATTTTTCAGCTCATTTGCTACAATTTTCGTCCCACGAACTTTTTTGTGAGCCCCAGAAAAAGTGCACTTTTTGTGCTTCGAGTTTTTTCCTTGTATTAGACTTAGTCTCAGTAAAATGGGCTTAAGTCCCTCAAATATACGAGCAATAACCGAAACGACTATACTATTAGAAAGATCGTAAAATTTCCAGTAATCTTACGTTATTCGCAGCATTTTATAATTGAGTTAAATAGGTGGAAAATTGGGCCAAATTCAAGAAATTAGTCATCGGAAAAACGGTAATTTTTAAAAATTGAGCATTTCTCAACTTTGGCCTAATTTTCCACTTGTTTAATCCAATGGTAAAATGATGCGTGTAACGTTAGCTTACTGAAAATTTAATGCTCATTCCAACGGTACCCTTATTTTTGTGATTACTCCAATATTTGAGTCACTTATGGTAATTTTACTGAGCCTAAGTTAAAAAAGAAAATTTTCGATGCGAAAAAGTGCGCTTTTGTCTGGGGCTCACGAAGAAGTTGGTGGAGCAAAAATTGCAGCTAATGAGCTGAAGAATCGATCCCTTCAAGGAAAACTATCCCAAGAGTGATCACGTTGTATGAGTGTTGCATTATACGTAAAAAGTGGGTACACTTGATTTAGTAGAAATATTCTGGTGCTGAACGACAAAATATGAAATTAGGACACCCTCAAATTGTACCCAGGTATCTAGACAAGAGCAAATACCCGAGGGAAGCTATTCGGAGCCGCCTAACCTAACGCTCAGCAAGTTCGGGATTTGTCGCATTTTGAATGGACGCACTTCCCACAACATTGCGATTTGCAGTTGTGCTAGGTGCAAGCCAACGCCGATGTTATCCCAGTCTGAGCCCTTAAGGGCTGATAAAAGCGATAAAAACCCCATCGAGTCAGGGGCTGAGCTCGGCGTGGGGCGTGGCCGTGGAAACGCAGCGAGGGACGGTTAACGCGTTTTGCAGTAAGGTACCTCTCTTAGGGGTGAAGGACTCTCGAGGTGCGAGTATCGACTTTTCTGGATCCGGGGGAAATGACGCTCCGAACCGTTACAGTGGCGGTTAATTTGGTTTCTGGCAAGAATTCTGTTACTTTCCAGAAAAATAGGATGTTTTTGTTTGAAAAGATGGCTGCCTCCGATTTCGGTTTCCGTGACATATCCCTGCAGGAGGTTGATCATCTCTTGAGGTTTTGGTACATTATTTCCAAAAATTTTCTTCTTGTAGAGAAATGTGTCTTGTTTCTCAATCGTCTACCCCACGGAGGCGGAATGCTTTTAGAGCATACAGTACTGGAAAGTTATAGGCGGATTGTCTGCTGGATGTGGGACGAGGAGTTAGGAACTTTCTCTCTCTCTCTTTCTCGAGCTAGGATGGGTGATCGCTAATCTCTGCCCTCCACTGTGTCACATTCTCTCGGTCCTTGTGTGAACCGCTATGCATAACCCAAGGAACCGGTCCGGATGAAGCTCCGGCTTCCTGGTTCCACCAAGACTACCACGTCGGACTCGCAACCCAAAAATGCTAAACGGTTAGTTTGGTCCACAAAGTCGCGAATCCAATCAATGTTCTCGGGTATGTTACATAAGCCAGAATGATAGCTTTAAGATTATTCGTATTGGAATAGCGCGGCAGTTAATCGGTGGACAAGCTGGATGTTGTTCAAAAACTAGAAGCACATCTGTGCCGAGTTGCAGTTCAGGGCAGAGCTCCATAAAAGGAAACTGGCTCCTTCAGAAAAGCGGATTGTTCACTTTCTTTCACCTCCAAGTTCAGAGTCTTGACTTCTTTAAATACTGGCAGCGTTTGCAGAGTTCAGGAATCCCAACTTTTGGATAGTCAAAATCGCACTCATCTCAAAAACAGCATGTTTTGAGCAAATGATGATTTATTACTCCCATACTTGCACAGTAAAAGGCAAAATCACTTCCTGAATCTGAGTCCGTGTGTCTGTCTCTGGTCATTTACAGAAATGGACATAGCTCCCTCAATTATCAACCTTTTTCCAAATTTCTTGAACTGAAATGTTTGTCTCGGCAAGGCCTAACACCCTGTTTAATCGGAATTTGAATAACTCACAGTACTTCCGATATATGTACATTTTTAATGTTTTCTATTTTGAATTGAGCGTTCTTGGTCTTAAAAGCTTTGTTTTACCTGGCAGAATACCTACGTGGATATTTTTTTTAATCCGATAATGTGGCGTACTTTTATTTTGGGCGTATTTTAAAATTTGAATTGTGAATTTTTCGAAATTTTTGATCATTGTAGCCACCAAATTAGTCGAAATCAAATTGATTTGGTTCAAAAATTTACGTATTGAAATATGGAAGTTAAAATATTGTTCTTTATCTTCGTACCATCGTTTAAAAATGAAAATAATTTATGGATCGCAACTAGTGACCGTACCAAATCACGATGGCTCCAGTTTGGAGTCAGAAGCGGAAAAGAGGAAGCGGGCGGTCCGGAGCCGGAAACACGTGTGACTTCCAGGACTAAAAATAGAGATGAAATGAAAGGCGACTTCTGAGACGGAGGTGCGTATTGAGGTCTCCATGTACGTAGTTGTGCGTATCCTCGACTCCATTATGTACAAAGGTGGATGTGGAATATGGCGGAAATGCCGGGTGAGATTTGAAAAGCAGCGGGGGCTCTGCCAGAAGTAAAACGGCATTCGCGGGATTCTGTACATTTCGAAAACCTTCCTGGATTATTGTAACATCAACACTAGATACGTGAATTCGGTGGTCCCTGGAGAAAACTCTAGAGCACACAGTACTTCCATATTTTGTTCTGTAAGATTTCGGAACGAATCTATATTAAATTTGGACTGATATTGAGTGCTCAATCTGCAGAAATGCATTGAAAACATTCAGGAAAGTTCTGCTAAGTCCCGATTTGGTGTTTTGGTAGCAGAACTTGGTTCTTAACAATGGATCTATGTAGATCGTCTCTGCACGCCCTCAAGCGTGGCCCAATTATATTAGATGTAATAGTTTAAAAGATAAAATCAACCTCGGTTCTACCTCTTTTGCTGTATTTCATTCCAGATCATAATCACAAAAACTTCGGTCACGAACCTTCAGTTTTATGTATAGGGCCGTGTGTTGTCGACATTTAGAAAAACTTAATTCCTTAATTCGCCTTTAAGTTTATATTTTTGAGCATATATTACGTGGAATAGTTTCCACGGAGCAGATATACCATACAGCCAGGTTTGGAGAATCCCTAGCAGGGTCCACAAATGGTCCCAAATTACCAAATTTTCCGTATGGATTTCTAGGCATATCAATAAAACTCAAATCGTCCATCAATAAAAAGGGTATGCCTAGATAGTGAAGTAGGAATTTATTGCATGTCCAACAAATTTTGGTAGCAGAACGTGCCAGTAGCTCAAAAACCATTTTTTGGCGTCAAAGTTGACCAGCACACGATGCAATTTGATATTATAAGCAATTTTTAATATTTTACTTTTGTTTACCATTTTTAAGATTTTTCAAAATGTTCTCGACCACTCGATTAATTAGTGAATTTCTTGAGGGTTGGTTATATAGGTAAGGCAGACTCAGGTTACGCCAACGTTTCGGAAAATTTATTTTCCATCATCAGGGCTGAAAAGAATTTACCATTTTTGACAATTAGAATTTAATTTCCAACATATTTTGGTAGCAGAACATGGTTGTAGCTCAAAAGCTATACCTGCCTAAGCGATCTTCCGTTTTTATCAACAATCTCGGATAATTATCTCGTATTACAAGTGCGCTCTCATCCAGTTTCCTTCATCGGTAAAACGTTAAGTCTCTTCCGAGATTTCAAACACGTAAACACACTCAACTCCGGCCATTTCCTTCCGAATACCGCGAAGAAAACGAGTCGTTCCAAAGAAGAAATTTCTCCTCGTCCCGATTTTCCACAAGATTCGTCGCACTCGCCAAGAAACGCGATAAGGTCGTAAAACGAAACAGTTTCCTTACACTAGCGGCAAAAAGGGGAAAGATGAGAATCTAGGTCGAGAAAACAAACAAGTTCGTTTACCTTTTCATTTTCAAGTAACATTTTTCTCGCTTATGTCGACACTAAAAGCCGGCTTTGAACTGACCGTAAGCCTTATGAAAAATCAGACAATAGCGAAACCAGATTGACCTATTTTGCGAAGAATTGTAGCTGTTTGAAAATAGCATAATGAGTTTGATTTTTCAATGGCGCTTGAAAAAGATGATGGAAGGAAAATGGTAGCAAATGAGCTGGAGAATCGACCCTTTCAAGGAACACAATGTTAAGAGTGAACACCCTTATAGACAAAATACCTACCAGTAGGTACCAACCGACGTTAGAAATCCACTTTTTTAAAATCAAGCGTTAGAACAAGCGTTTTTCATAACCTGCTCTTTTGAAGTAAACCAAAAACCGTTCGAATTTCCATCATTTGGCTTTTATTCTAAGTATTCGCTACAACAACTTCTTCAAACTTGACACTACCGCTCACACAGATTTCATTATGGCTCCTACCTCCTACGTATTTAGCCGGTAGGTTTCCCGGACACGTAATACGGCATTATCTACGGTTAACCATCTGGCGAAGGGAAAGATCGTGGCCCGAGTGTCACGACGAATAAAGGAAACAGAATTGAAGACTAAGGAGAAGCCGAGTAGCATTCCGGGCACGTATACAATACGCCGTATAGTCCGTATTTGACGGAGGCCCGACTGGACCTTGGAAGCCCAGACTTGCCAATCGCCTGTTTTTCCTTCCCTAACGAGAGGATAAACAAATATTTTCGCAGTCTAGCCGGTAAAATTGAATAATGCCGAGTCAACTTTGCAAAGTACCGTCATTCCAATATGTTTGGGTACTTCCGAATGGAAAAGTACCTACCTATCTAGTTGAGTTCAGAGGCCAAGATAGCTCAAATAGGTTCGTAGTGCCAATAAATCGGAAGTACTGCGAGTTATCCGAATTCCTGTTAAACAGGGTGATAGGTCTTGCCATGACGAACATTCCAGTCCAAGAAATTTGATAAAAGGTTAAGAATTGAGGAAGCTACGGGCATTTTTGTAAATGATCACAGACGGACACTCAGACACTTCACACCCGTCGTGGAACACAACTCAAAATTCATGAATGTTGGGAATTCGCGTTCAAAGTTTTGCTCTTTCACGATTGATCGTCGATGAAGAAGAAGTTGTTCCATGGTCGCACTGAGACACACTAGCTCTCACGTGGAACACAAATGAATTAGCCTCATTCCGACTTTTGATGGACAAAATGGACCACTGCTATCTAAACCTGGAAATAACTCAAAATAGGAATTTTTTGACAGTGTTGCCAAGTTGGGGGTTTCCCCCCCAAATTTGGGGGTTTTTCATCGCCAGAGGGGGATTTTGGGGGTGACATTTTTTTGGGGGTTTTTCTTTGGGGTTTTTGAGGAAGTTAGGGGGACTAGGAAAAAGTTAATTAATCAAGAAATAACAGCAAAGTACAGCAAATAAATAACAGCTAAGACTGCCGCCGCACAGCTAATTGAATTAAAAGATAGGTTGACTCAAATAAAGGTCATTTGGGAATTGAGATGTACGTCTCCATACTTGCGGGTAGGTGCGAGTACATAGGTACCTAATTTGAATTGATGTTTTAGTATGTTAATTGACTGACTCTACTGATCAGAAAGGGTAGTCAGATAGTTGATAGTTTTAGGTACTATTTAAAATTGTAGTTGTATGATATGGAGTTAGGTATATTTTATGAGAAAATAATATTTTTAATTTGTCCCTACCTTTTTGGTTTTTTGGGGATTTTTTCATATTTGGGGGGATTTGGGGGTTTTTTGACGTTGTCTCAGGGGTTTTTGACGGCCGCACCTTGGCAACACTGTTTTTTGAGTTGTTGCTGTATTCCACGACGGGTGCGACTTGTTCCGGAAGTGAATTCTGAGCAAAACTGTACAGGAAAATTACAATACTTCCAATTTCTTCGTAAATATTTAAGAAAAAAGTGAATAAAATGATTTTCCTATTGGAGCAATTCACACCTTTCTTGCCATCTACAAATCTGAAGGAAGGAATGAAGATTTCGAGTTTCGTCGTGTTCCAGTCGACTTCGTTGTTTGTCACGAACCAAAACAGACGAAAACGAATAGTCGGAAGGAGCTGCTCTGCGTTTCGTTTTTTATCCTTCCAATAATTCGATAAAACGTTTACGTATCGGCTGTTTGTTTTGGCTGGTATCCATTACGTCTGGCCTGCAGGTTTTATCTCTGGTTTTT